>OX439051.1:21381082-22682922 GCA_949317995.1 Acholoe squamosa
GAGGATTGAAACAGGCATTGTACCTGTGTATAATATACATGGCTTATCTGAGAGAATGAACCCCCTGGTGCGTCTTATAGGGCAAGCAAAACTTGGGGTGTGCCTCAAATGCGAGGATTTGTAACTGTATAGCAGAACAAAAAGCTTGTGACAAAATGTGGCCCCAGTTGTGCCCTAATAGGCCCTATACGATTGGTGTGCCATGTGCATGATATGTGCCTTATATGCGAGGTGCGTCTTACACGTGAGGTAGACCTATCAAGGTACTATGCATATGATATGAGGCTGTATATAGGCAGGCATCCTTATTTAGAGTAGTGTAATTGAAGTCTTCAGCAAATGACCAGTGTCCCTTATTAGATTAATTCATTAATCGTTCTTCTAGATCTCCAGGGATTCTCTTGTTCATTTAGTTTAGCCATTCAGTCTACACGTAGATTATAAGGTTCCACGCGAACTACATTGCAGAATTTGAAAAAGGTAAAAGAGTAAGCAGGTTATGGGTCTGAATAATAAACAGTGCCCTATAACTGCAAACCTATATCATGATAGAGAAAAGGATAGGCAATTATTGTAATCAATCTCAGTCTTTCTAATACTTCTTGTCATTTAATCCTTGAGGCCAGCCAGTCTTTGAATCCCTTGGCCTTGGTGAGTAACTCATCGCATGAATGTAGCTTGTGGAACAACTCATCACATGGGTGAAGCCTTAGTGAGTAACTCATCACATGAATGTAGCCCTGGTGAGTGACTCATCACATGAATGTATCGTTAGTGAGTAACTAGATTCACCTTACCTTAACACCCTAGAGTGTCGGTTACGATGATTAGACCACCAGCAAAGGCGTAGACACAATATCTGGTTTCAAGGTACCGTATTGGCCCGTATAGGCACAGCGTCGGGTCTTAAATGAGCGCCGGTCTTACATGATCACAGGAGGTAAAGGGGTTTTGAACTTGCAAATACACTTAAATCT
Source organism: Acholoe squamosa (assembly GCA_949317995.1). Taxonomy (NCBI): domain Eukaryota; kingdom Metazoa; phylum Annelida; class Polychaeta; order Phyllodocida; family Polynoidae; genus Acholoe; species Acholoe squamosa. The sequence goes on from OX439051.1 coordinate 21,382,060, forward strand.
CAGTCTTGATTTTAATTACTGGTCAATACAGGCCAATACGGCATTACTAAACGCGTGGCATTGAGTGTGCAGACTTGACTGAAATGTCTCCCCTTCATCTATATTTGGAAGGACAAGCTTTAATTCTCTTGCCAGCAATTGGAAATGATCAGCAGATTATCCCCAACTGGAATAATGATTATTTCGATATGAGTACTCAATGTATCTATTACCTGACAGTTCTATAATTTGACAGAAATACTTTAGATTATAAAAAGAGTGACCAAATTGTGCAAATAGTCTGTTCTAGTATTTCTGCATCGTCATTGACCTATTGCCAGATCCAATTTGGCCAAGTTGCCATGGAAACTAACACTGTAGTTGATTATTGTGGTGTGATAAGGGTATACATAGTAATCCTATAACATGGATCTATTATGGCCTGAACACACTATATAGTTCTACATCATGCCAGTAGCTTTGTGCCTTCATAGACTAAATATACTATAGTTTTACAACCATAGGTTTACATGCTGTTATAGATCTATTACCATATAGATCCGTATATGTAGGCTATACATGTGTTATTATAAACTGAACACACTATAGTCCTATACCAGTAGTATGTGGACTGAATACACTGTACCCCTATATACCACACCTGCTGCAGGATCTCATCATTGCTCACCTACCCCTGGAGGAGTGACGATGTTACCATTGCACTGCATTCATCTTACTTAGGCCTAAGGTAATCATATAATGCCGCTTTGTATCGTATGTATTTGTTTTACCATAAATAATACACTCCCAATATGGAATACTGTCTCTGAAACCTTGAGCGTCATTCATCGATTCTCAATGATTTTCTCATTTCAGAATTTTCTTATCTTCTAAAGCCATTCTATTTTGTATTATGCATACGTACAATTACATTGTCCGTATTCCTCACCACAATGTAAAATTCCTTCCATTTCGATAGTAATACAAAGATTCATGCTTGTATATATATATATATATATATATATATATATATATATATATATATATATATATATATATATATATATACCTGCATTCTGATTGAAAGTGGGGGTTAAAACCCAGCCGGGAGCCGTTGGATCAACCCTTTCTGATTCGATATACAAAAATATTTCTTTTCTTTTACTTTTTTCTTTCCTTTTTTTTTTTGATTTTGAGGACTGAATCTAGTGACCATTTATGGGACAACCCCAATATGATTATTCTGGCTATATGAGAAAAGTTATTTCCTTTCTTCTCTGTCGTCACCGTGTGATACTTGAGTATGAAAATCTGACACAGACAAATAGAAAATAATATATATCTTAGACTAGACATGCGGTTCATTTCATACATAATGTTGGCCCTACGTGGCATGGAATGCAGCAGCTGATGTTGATTTGATGATGTAACATCAGCTTAGTATCAGATTAGGTGCACCATGCCTGATAAGGACTGCAGGTAAAAGCTTACTAACAAGTGGATTCTGTCACATGTTAGTCTATGGACAGGTCATATCTTACCAGGAGGGTGTTTCTGAATTTATTTTGGGTATGCTACTTTTGATTTTTTTTGTGGACATAATAATCTATGGTCTGCAAATAATTAATGGCTGTTTGGAATGATCGAAAATGCTTTGTGCCTTGTTTAGAGCTATGAGTAAGCGAAGTAGGTGAATTGTGAAGTTCAACACGTCAGGATATTGCAGTTAAAATGAGTCATATGCCTCTAAATTATGTTATTCAAGTAATTTTACCACACTGCCAAATTAATACTGTACACTGAATTTACACTTTCCCAACTTTTTATTGTGATTCTATCAACTTTTTCCTACTACCGAGAAAGATTCCATCGCCCCTTCCCCATCCCAACCCCTCTCCACTTAAATTGATAAATGAGGTTTCCCTTGCAATCATAACGAACATGTGGGTAGGCAATGACCATAGATATGATATTTAGGCCTAGATAGATGACCAGGGAAAGGAATCCTGACACATACACATTGGAGGATGTGGCATAGATTTCATTGAGGGTAAGAATTATACTGAAGAGGTGTCAAAGGTTAATGAATCCGATTATTATGGCTCAGAAAATCTTTTTATCAGGATAAGAGCAAGATAATCACTGACCACTCTTTATTTCCTACATGCGTCATCTATGATTATCAGATTATAGTATAAAGGACCACTTTACATCCAGATGGGGGAGGACGGTGTAGCTCTAAACCTTACCAAGGATCTTCGCAGATTAGAGAGGGGGCACTCACAGCTTTGTGGTTTTGAATTATAGATGTGCACACAAGTCATATAATGCCTTATCATGTAGGTCCATATGTAATGTATATGGGTCAGGTCGCCAGAAAGCAGTAGATTTTGTGTTTTGGGGTCATTTTGGACTTTTATGGCTATGGGGAAAGAAATAAACACCAATCTTGTCTTACATAGACTCATTTGATAGAGGACACTTAGGGCTATCAGAAAGATGTGAATTTGTGGTCATCCATCAAAAATTCTCAGACTTATAGCCTGCCAAAGTGAAAAAAAAACAGCCAAATTTGTTCTTTTTTTACTTTTTATATTTTTTACAAGTGTCCTGTTTTGAATAAAGAACACTTGGAGTATCACAAAGTTATTTTTTGTATTGTATATGATCATAGGTATCATTTTCATGAGGTTTGGATATGTTACTGAGTGAGCTTCAAAATCTTTGTTATTACCCATATTGAGGGCCCTATTATCCCCTATTTTGGTGAAAAAAGTTGTGTGCCTATCAACATTTGTCTCTGTGTGAGAGCAGCTTATAAATGTGAAATAATTTTGATAAAAATACCAGACGTTATGTAGCGTCCGGTACTTTTATCATCATTTTGGTACCGGATGTTACATGACACAAAAAAAGCAATAAAAATGGAATCGAACATCCCAAGTCAGTATTTTTTGGTGAGGGGATGTCCCTTCACAAATTTGTTAAGGTTACTTAAATCTATTAGAAAATTATTTTTTCAGGCCCTTCAAGGGTAAAATCTTACACGTCCTGACGACCTGACCCATGTACATGTCTGTGTTTACTGTGTTAGGCTGTCCTCTAAGCCTGCCTTCCAAGCCTTTTATCAGTGTGTATCAGGATTTCTACCAACCCCTTCTCTGCACCAGTCCTGGTCCCGGGGTCCTGGTTTATATTATACCACTCTTGGGGCTTTTTGAGAATAACCAATGTTCGTTAGCAGAGGATAATATGCACGATTTGGTATTTTTGAGGATATACAGCTGACACTAACAGTAAGATTTATTGTCTATGTAATTATGTTAAAACCAATGAGAAATGTTTTGCCTGGATTGGACTCGATAACTGAAACTTCTTTTCCAAGGTCCTATGTCCGAGCCATTATACCAAAGTGCTAGAAGAATGGAAAAGGGGTAGACCTTGGTGTTTTGCAATATGCTTTACCATGATTGCAGCTCGGGGAGGCCACTTCCTATACACACGGCAGGCTAGATGGGAAGAATATTGAACAAGTAACCAATGGATAATTCATGACGAGTGTGTGTTAGTGAAGGCTAATGACACGAGGCCGTAGGCCGAGTGTTATTAGCCTTTGCTAACACACACCAGTCATGAATTATCCATTGACTACTTATTTTATACCACGAAACCAATAAATAATCAATAGAATACCAATAAATTCAAGTTGAAAACAAAAATTATTCCCCCTCCCCAGGACTCGAAGCCATCCATAGTGTGTGTACAGGTACATACACCTCCTCGCCCAGCAGCGGACAGCGACAGCGCCTGTCTCAGCTAGGCTTGGCAGCGGCACATGGCGAAAAATAGTGTACATACACCTCCTCGCCCGGCAGCGGACAGCGACAGCGTACACGGCGAAAAAAGATGTGCCCGAACCGGGGCTCGCCTTGGCAGCGGCACACTGCAAAAAATAGTGTACATACACCTCCTCGCCCGGCAGCGGATAGCGACAGCACACACGGCAAATTAAGATGCGCCCGGACCGTGTTGCTTACTGTTACAATAGATATACACCTCATCGCCCGGCAGCGGACAGCGACAGCGCACACAGCGAAAAAAGAGATGCGCCCGGGGCTCGATCCGCGTACCTCTAACGGCTGAGCGCATTGCGCTAACCGCTAGACCACCGCGTCTCCTCCTTTCAATGCATCTCGCGGTTATGTTTGTGTATAATACACCTCGTCGCCCGGCAGCGGACAGCGACAGCGCACACGGCTTTGTATCATATCCAGACGTGGTTCGAACCAAGCATTTCTCGTCAGTCCCTGTGGCGCACTGCATAGAGAGGCGTGCGGTTATCCATGGATAACCGCACGCCTTCCAAGAGTCATGCTACAGCATTCATGCTGTGCAATATCGACAAATATGTGGATGGGAATAGCCACCAAAAAGCACTGTGTAACCCAGAAATCGTGGTATAAATGAAAATATACTGCAGTCTACGTTGAGACCAAGCTGTGAATGTCATTCTATTTATAGAGGTAGTCAGCCATCCGTTGTGATGGCGGGGCGGTTAGGGTGTAGGACTCAGACCTAGAGGAGCTTTTGCAGCCTGGTCTTAGCAATTCCTGCTGCAGTGAACATTCTGTTTTCAACTTTATTTTTATTGATTCTTTTTTTAATTGATTCTAAATGGGTAAATTGCGGTATAAACACATTAATGATATTCACACACTCAGGCTGTATAGCCCTTGTTAGGCACTCAGCTTTTCCTCGTGACTTTGCGATGGTTATACAGCCTTTGTGCTTGAACATCATATCCATTAGTATCGTGCCAGATTCCAACCACTCACTCAAATACTGACCCTATAGTGGTTTAAGGTTCAAGTTCATATGATACCAGAGTCCTATATACAATGTAACGCATCAGTGCTGGAATCATATATAATTCTCGTTCAGGGGAGACCAGTTCTTTGCTGCTCTCTTGGACCACTCCTCAAGGTGGGTCCCCTTTGCTGGTAAATTTACATTACACCATATTCTTCTGTACATCACATCAAAGATTGCTTTAATTTCATGCCAACTTATTTTATAGTGTAGCCACTCCTTAAGGCCAAGATCATGTTGTGTATAGATCTCTGTATGGAATCTGGCATCCTTTTATAATCAGGTATCTTTTACAGTGCTGCTTCCATAATTCTAAACTTTGACACTTGAACAATTGCAGCTACTGATGAATTCGGTTTATTGCGCCGTCATAGCCTGCATCAGGGAGAAGAATGCTGCCTGTTCCTATAATAGCAGATGTTCTAAAAGATATGTCAGAATTGCATAATTCAATATAATGACAATTGTTTCTAAAATAAGTGAACATAATTTTAAATAGAGTGCCCCCTCATTTTAAGGTGTTATACCATTCTGAAAACTGTAAGAGATGATGGTCCCGTGCAGGGGTCCCCTCTGAACACATTGTCACCTGCCTCTGGCGTCGGGATCAGTGCTATAGCGATAGCATTGCAAATGAGATCAGTGCCTCATGCTAGAAGCACCTGATCTCAGAGATATAAACACAAACAAAACCGCAGATTCACAGCCAACTGACGGCCTTCAGTCACTGATGGACGGTGTAGGGACAGTATCATTAGCCCTTTAATTGTTTCTAGTTCTGTTAGAGCTTGCAGTATGATTATTTGGTTCACTATTCATCCCTAATGGTTCTAATTCCACTATCACTGCACACTGGCAGCTGACTCCAGCTGCCAGCCGGCAGCCATTGCTGCCTGTGATGTCATGACCTCCTTATCTGAAAACGAGGCTTGCTGAGATCAGGTGCTTCTAGCATGAGGCACTGCTCTCATTTGCAATGCTATCGCTATGGCACTGATCCCGACGCCAGAGGCACATGATTTGTTTTCACAGTGCTGTGCAGGAACCACAGTGAACAAATAAAAGAAAATGCACATACTGAACAACTTTTGATGCAGATGGATAAGCTGGCACATTAGTTGGATGATAGCCCTTATTACACTACATCATTCCTTAATTTATCATGCATGGTGTACAAGCTAAGCACCTCAGAAGGAATCCCCAAGGTAATCGCTTCTAAATTCAGTTTGGTTTCCTTTAACAGGTTTCCTGGAGATGTAATCGTTGGAAAGGAAGTCTGAGGAAGGGGAAATGCAGGACGTGACTGGATACAAATTTACGCTACTTTAAGTATACGGGAGTTCCTCACTGGAAGTTGCACTTTATTCAAAACAAGTAAATGGACATGGAATACTGCCATCAAATCTGTTCTGGATAAGGTTACCCATGACAGAAGCGGAACATTACCTCAAAGAGATCATAAAATGCTGGGTTGCAGCTAATGGAATACAACTTACTTTGGAGTTTTCTCTCAAAAGGAATTTACTATTATTTTGGAGTCAACTAGCAGACTTGTCAACTATTAGCTCTGAGTGAGACGAGATTTGAAATAATTTCTTGAATTTGAAATAATTTCTTGAATTATTCACAAAATATCTTGGAGCATAACAATAATGGGAAACGCACAATGATTAAAATCTTCAAGCAACACTTGGGAGAACTCATTACAGGAAAAGAAATATAAGGTCCTATCCCTGAAGACCAGGGGAGAGCTTTGTCTTTATTTTTGAGTTCCCCCTAAACTGTAAAAAATGATGCTCAATGCCTTTTGGCGTCGTCTGGTGGCTTTCAGCTTGTCAGCCATCATGGTTTTATTGACTTGTCACATCTACCTCCTACCCCCTGACATTATGGACCCTAATAGTCCTGAGGCACTCCTAGCACTCACTACTGGAGAAATGGTACCCAAGGGTGGGAAAACAAAGCGAAGCCATAAACCCACTCCAGGGTTGGTGATTAAGGGGGTAGGACATACACATGAAGGGACAGTCAGGGCTGCTTCTCCAGGGACTAAGGCTGGGGTGGGGAAGGATGGGACTAGTGCAGGGGCTATAGGAGAAATCACTACTACAGCTACAACTTTTACAGCTACAGAAGCTACCACAAATGCTGCCACAAGTAACACACAGCAGGCTAGTACTGCTTTAACTTATATAGACAGTAAAAAGGACAATTTTCTATTGACTTTCCAAAATGAGTGCCAAAAGATGAAAATTCCTCAGGATCTGGTGTCAAAGGATAAGCAGTGTCCCTGCATACCAGATAAATTAGGTGAGTATAGTGGGTATACATTTTCTTTTTCTTTTTGCATAATTTAGGTTTTTTACTAGGTCTAGGTCCAAATGATTCTTCTTGACAGAACCACTTTCCCTTGAGGACTGCACTGTTTGTTTCCATAGTGCAATAACAATGCCATGGTCTCACCAATGATATGTATCTACTTGTTATTTTTATCATTCATTTTGGCCTTTTGGGAAAAGCTCAATGTGATTGAGGTTGTCCAGTTAAAACTACTTTTCATGACCCACCCACTCCTTGTCACTGATTTTGTATGGAACATACGTGTATATAGCTTTGTTAGCAGAACACAAAGACCCCATTCCATCACCTAAGCAGTGACTTGTTGAACGTTCCCAAAACATCCACCTATAGACATATATGATGAAAACAACTCAGTTAGTTCAGACTCTACATTTTCATGCAAAATCGCCTATATTTTCAAAATTTGACAGTGGGACGGCGGTTTCCTGGACAAAATGTCCCAACGTGGCAGGAACTGGAGGCTGAACACCCAGATATGAAGGAGGGCGGCCATTGGAAACCTAGTTCATGTACAGCTCGCCAGAGGGCCTGTTTCTTCCTGCCGTACAGAGACAGAGAGGAACACTTACTAAGGTGGCTGAAGGTCATGCTGCCCTTCATGAAGAAACAGAACTCAGACTTTAGGATCTTTATTACAGAACAGGTAATATCTCATGATGAAACCTTCATCAGAATCCTACTTGTAGTCTTTATTCTGAAATATGGTTTTGCCTTAAGAAGAAACTGTCTCCTAGCAGCAGTAGCAGTTGGTCCCGTGTGTGGTCCCCTTAAATTAAAGGGGACCGCAGACGGGACTGACTGGATCGGCTGATCCTCATGAGTGGGAGCGTCTACGCGGACGTCCGAGTGAGTCTGACAATATCAAATAAGTTTGATGTCCCCAATCGGATCAGCGCCACTCACACTGACTATCGATTGAGTCAGGCCCATCTGTGATCGCATGCTCACCACTTCAAACTCCTTTACAGTCTCATACAGAAGCACTTACAATCGTACTTTTCCATCATCTGATCATAAGAGACAAAAATCACATTACAGCTATGTTGGATGATCCTCTCACGTTTAAATCTCATTTAAGATTTGAACAATTCATTACATTAAAACTTATAAATTCTTGATCTAAGGCAATGATGGATAACTTAGTACATTTATAATCATATTGCATTTATAACATGTATTTTATATCAACAATTCTATCATTGACCAATCAGAACAATGGAAGCCGGTTTAACCGGGGCATGTTGGTCAATGCTGGCGTTGCACATGTTGAGAAGAAGGGGATACATTGTGACTGTATCATTATTCATGATGTGGACCATGTACCAGAGGACGACCGCAATATCTACTTCTGCCAAGACCGACCGATTCATCTCGCAGTAGCCAGGAATGATCACAAATACAAGTCAGTATTGATTAAATTGACTTTTAAGTAGCATGCAAATTAATAGGGAATTACACAATATGTCCTCTACTTCTTAAATGTTACAACTAAATCTGCTAGTGCAACATGAACTTGCAATAAGAACATAATAAAATTATATTAATTAGAATAAGACTATAGCAGATCTTGCAGCAGTGTCTGGAGAAGGCATTGAAATGGAAAGAGTCATTAAGAATCATCCAACTTGATAGAAAATTCACCCGTTTTTTCAAATACCTTCATGTACAGGTTACCATATGGATCATTTGTTGGGGGTGCAATTGCTGCCACACATGAATCATACAAGCGAATAAATGGATTTTCCAATCTCTATTTTGGCTGGGGCTCTGAAGATGATGACATCAACGAAAGGTGAGAAACCATATAATTCTGGAATTTAGAAGCGGGATGTGTACAACAATAGAGATTTACATGAATCGCTCCAAACTAAATGTTTCTTTACGAGGTAGCCTTGAAACAGTTCCATTATGGATTACTCCTTCGAGGCCGACGAGTTAAGAAAAAATCTGTTTAGAGCAATTCGAGTGGATCTCTGTATCTATTATTTTAAGGTTATCTTGGTAAGAATCACTTTTTGATATTATAGGGTTTTTAAGTTAATTTTGACGACATCACAGTGGAGAATGTGGCCAGGGAGGAGTTTCACATCCTCTATCCCCCTGTAGAAAATACGTTTTACTATACACATCTACAGTACAGCTCGTTCTAAGAATTAAATGAGATGATATCCTTTGGAAGTTGAGATCTAGGAGTCTGTATTAGCTCAAATGTCTACTGGAATCCCTTGCCTGTACATCTGAGCAACCTGATGCAAAGATCAAATGCCATACATAGATTTTCCTACTCGAATAACTCATCAGAGTTGCACTTATGAACTATGCTGACCCAATGTGGTTTGTATGTATGTTTCCATAGGTTATATTGGGCATAATGCACCAACGTAAAACAGCATGAAACTACGATGTACTGAAGTGTTGGCTAAAAGTGTACCATACCATGAGGTTCTGAGGCGCTGCCCCCTTTCCGTGTACTCTTTTTTGGAGTTGCAAGCCACGTCAGCGGCCAGGAGCGTAGCGACCGTAGCAACTCCATAATGTTTTCGGTTTTCTCCCTGTCACCTATGATGTCATTGGTGACGTCATGCTGCCTCAGTGATGTCACCCACAGTGGCTAGCGATGGAGTGGCAACTCCTATCTGTGGTCCTTGTCAAATTTTTCTTGTTACCCTAGAATTAAGCCTAAATTAGGAGCTAAATGAGGGGCGCCCCCCCCCCTTTCAAAATCCTGGATCCGACCCTGGTTCTGTCATTAAATGTTATATTGACAAAATCAAAATCATGTGAATCATTTTCGCCTCTATCGTTGTAAATCTTGCCACATTGTTCTTCCATTATGTTGATATTGTTTATATTGCATGATAGATTCAAGGCATCTAGACTGATGATGAAGCGATACCCAAGTCCAATATCATTCTACACAATGTTCAAACATGTACATGCAGTGGAAAATAAAGGAAGGTTGGTGTCCGTCTTTTTTTAACTTATTTTCAAAAATAAATTTTAGTCTCATTTAAGCCTTCCAGTGTTATTTGATATGGGAATCGAGTAAGATACATGAAATATTCTATAGTTTAAAAAGCTAACACGATAAGGTGCATCCCCAGCTTTGGCCAGTCCTAAGTGGATCAACTGAGTTTATCCTCGTATATATATATATATATATATATATATATATATATATATATATATATATATATATATATATATATATATATATAAGGGAGTGAGCATTTTTAACAACTGGGGGAAGCACGGGAAAGATCCCCCCTCGAGGGTCAAAATGTTTTTGCCGAAAATTTGCTCTTTGATCTATAGTAACGTGCTGGCCTTTTCACTGAAAATTACTTTGCCCCCCCCAGGGGGTTGGAAAAGTGTGCCCCCCTACAACACACACACACACACACTCAAGGGCTTGAAACAGATTGAATTCCCCAAACCCACGACCCCCCGCCCCCCTTGAAGTAAAAAAGTTAAAAGAATGATCACTCCCTAAGCTGTTTTTTTTAGGCGAGATACTATGGCTATTTGACCACTGTAAGCTCCTTTATAACTGAGACAATTGAACGAACAAACATATACTTCTTGTTGGTGCATTCCAGATGGAAGCTTGTGAAGGCGTGGCGAAGTCGATGGCAAACAGATGGTCTAGGAGACGTAATGGATCAGTGTGCTATCTCTAAAGTAGATACAAAGAAACTTGTTACCTTCTTACACGTTGATATAGATGAACAAGTAGTCATGGAAAGATCCAAGGCCAAACTTCCCCCAGAAGTTGCTGCAAAGCTTCATGTTTCCAAGTCCACTGCAACGATTAATGTTTCCAAGTCTGCTGCAACGATTGATGTTTCCAAGTCCACTGCAACGATTAATGTTTCCAAGTCCGCTGCAACGATTAATGTTTCCACAACGCCCAAGAAGTAGATCTACTGGGTATGAGGAAGAGACCCTTTACTTTGCACAGTAAAAAGAAATGATTGATAAGGCCTTATATAGTGCAGATTATTAGCTGACTACTTTTGGTGCTAAGTATCAGCCTATACTGTCCTTCAGAAGTGGACGTAGCTACTGCCCATGCAGCCCTTATTAGCAACGTCTGTGAGTCCGCTGCTAATCATGTGAAAAATGTAATGGTATCTAAACTATAGGCAGGGATCTAAATCCTAAATCTAATATCAGAGAAAGGTGAGTTGCATTAACAGGACAAAAACGGTCTCGCACATCAAATGTATTAATTCCTTTGTCAAGGTGTTAAGCGGAGATTGCCGACAAAATAGCGACCATAACAAAAAATAAGGTAAGATGTAAGAATGTCGGAGAAGAACAGAGGTTATATGATTGACCCCGAGGTGAGAAGGACTATCACTAGGTCAAATTTCACATACACGGGTATAGATATGAACATACTGGCAAAAGCCCCTTGTGGAGGAGAGTCAGAAAATGGGACAGCCTACCTGTGGAGACTCAAATAGCTGAGTCGAAAACCAAGTTTAAAACACTTATAAAAGCTCTCAAACCAAAGGAGCACATACAATAGTTCTAGGCATGAGTAGGGAGGTTGGAATCAGTGCCTGAAAAGCCCATCGATACCAATATATATTTGGTTGGACGGAGGTTGGGAACAGCGCCATTCACCTTAGGCTTAAAGGGGCCCTGGCACAGCAAATTAACAACATGGGTACCGATTCAGATAGCGATCATAAAATCGCGGGGACCAGCGGAAAAATCGTGGTGCCCTGATTGGTCAAAAAGTGGTCACATGACATTTTAATGCGGGCGTGCATTACGGTGCCAGGGCCCCTTTAAACCTGTCATATAATATTACCACGAGTTCTATGCCCTTTGTGTGCTAGTTGGGCCTTGTGTTACACACCTGTTCCTCTCTATTTAATTTCACTGATATTACTGCTTATACATCTACAATATGTCACACTGATCGACTAAGAGCCCTTATGGGAGACAATTGTGACATAAAGACTATGTTAGGGATTTCAGGGTTGACTTGCAAAACCTGGTAATGTAATATCAAACCTGCCTATTGTTATCTAATTGTAACACTGGTCCCTATTTCATCCATTTTTTGTATACCGGGGATATCATACGGTATACTGCTATGGTTTTTTTTCCTCATGATTTCATGGGGTATATGGCATTGAATGTTGTATAAATTGACTTAATGCCAAGTTAATCATTGTAATATATCTTAAAGCAGACATTCGAACGTGTATGTAATTCAAATCTAACTATCTTTTCTAGTAGCCTGGGTTGCTTAATATTGCCATACTGTATGTAGTAGTTCAGGGCATCAAATAATGGATGCATGTGTGATATTTTTTAGAAAGGTAGCTCTAAATGCCACATAAGTATTGTCTTAATACTGAATAGCTATTTATCACAACACGAGTGAAAAATGTTAATTTTCCATATTATTTTATTACGATATGTGCCTTGAAATGACGTATGACACCTGTAGTCGAATCTTTAAAGTCATTATTGTAAACTAGTAGGTACAAGGGTTGGCCAGCCCTGTATTGCTCTGGTTATCTCAAGAAATTGAGCGGCTGCAATATAATTACTTGAACTTGAACTTGAGCAATGCCGCAATGGATGCATGACGGAAAAAAGGAACCTTTTTGTGATAGAAGATAACCTGTGGTTTTGCATTTATAGACAGCGAGTGCAATTCTGTACAGGAAAGAAATATTGAATGAAGGGCACTAACCTAGCTGCCTATGTAGATAATGGTAATACTCAAAGTGATCTCTACTACGACATCATGTTAAGCAGTTCATAGTATTACTTAAAAGTAATAATCGAGATATATTATTTGTGTTGTCTATTTTTGTATAAAGAGATACATACAAGCACTGTTCGTACTCTCTTCTATTTCATCTTTAAGTGACGGAGTAGTCTTCAAGCAATCCTTTGCATTTTCACAGCCTGATGGCTGTTTGTGATCAGAATATTTTGTGAATTGTGAGTATTATGTACATAGATTGTTAAGATAGGTGGAAATCTTTTACGGCCAGTGTACCTTATAATGGAGACTCTTTGTTTATCTGTCGATAAGCATGTTATGTTAGACCAGAGAGTGTGACCCTGTATGTGGCTGGACTTGTAATTATATTGTGTAGTTTGAATGGATTTCATCACGGACTTCACATGTCTTGCCTTGAAACACTACAAGACGTACTGTAGTATTTCTTATCATTATTCACATCATCCTTCAAATAGTTCTCATGCATATGCGTCTGGTCCAAATTTAAGCATACTTCATGGAGTCTCAGTGCCTGTAATAAAAGTTCAAGATGATTCGATCGTGATACTGCACTTGTGATGAAAGTTTAACAGAGGAGTCCAAAAGAAACAAGAGGCTCTTCGAATTAAGATAGGAAACGATAAATGGATGAAATCCTGTCTTCTATTCAAAAAGTGCATGACTTGAAATGTGGGGTAGAGCACAAACATAGCAATAAGTTACTCCACATAGATCTACAATATCACAATTATCTTCTAGCATTTCAGGGGGAAAAGTCAAATGAGTGGATTGCTGTACATTCTTCTGCTTCAACATGTCTTAATAATGTTTCAGGTAGATCACTATTCATTGTAGTTAGAACAATGGATTAATGGATGTGTATGTTTGAACATTACAGACAATACTGTGACATGTGTTCTTTAAGGTCAATATCAAAGGCCCATTCCATGTAGTTCAGCTATTCTCCACAAGAGGGATTCACTTTCTCCTCCTCTCCACCTACAACTATACGAAGCTCCTATATACACTACAGGGATACAAAGCCTCAAGCACTGGACATTTCTGTGGCGTTTCTGCACGAGAAAGGAAATCTGGAACTCACCGAAAGGAGTGTAGTGTTTAAGGAGAACTCTGTGTCTCATACTCGAAGAATTAATTATCAACCCTGCGTTTCCCCAGTTCATCTTCCATAGACACTAAACTACCTTTCTTAAATTATGGAAACGCACACATCATACTTGTCAGCAGTACCTGTCCAGATAACTAAAGCAGATCGACATGATGATGTTTTAAATATTGAGCGACATGCATAGCTCCAAGGTAAAACCCACTCGGCATAATTTATAAACGTTTTTTTTAACGTTATAAAAACGTTTTTATTGGTTTCCTTATTGGTTCATTTGGTTGGAAATTGGTTGGGGAAAAAAACACGTTTAAAAACGTTTTTTTGCCAAGTGGGAAGGGACCTGCGAGGACAATTGGGGAGGTCCTTTTTCTCTTGTTGATCCATAATTAAGTACAGTATGCATCGTGATTGATAAATGGCGCTGCACATGTATAACAGATAGAGGGTCCATCACCCTCGCCACTTATACAGAGCATGTACTTAACCAAGGAATTGTTTTAAGTGCTAAAGAAAGGGCTTACATTCCATTACCTTAGGCTCTTCTACTCATGAGATGCTTTCGCTGATATAGAAAATGCCTCTCTCACGACCCAACACAGAGAGAAGAAATGGAGTCAACCCTATAGAAATGGAGTCAAGAAAGGAGTCAGTGGATCTGGACTCTATAGTGACTCTATTAAAACAGGAGTCCAAGATGACTGACTCTCTTCTGTTCTCTGTGTGACTACCCTTAAGGAGTCATTGCAGCTTGACTCCTCTAGGAGAGGAGTCCTAACCTGGTGGACTCCCTTTGTGGAGTCAGACTCTATATAGAGTCAAACGTGGTTGACTCTCTGCTATAGAGAGTCAAACATGGTTGACTCTTTTATTCACTGTTGACTCTATAACACCGGTGGCTGATGCTTATCATTACTTCCACCAGAGGACCTCACAATACAGTTTGGAGGGTTTTGCACATTAGAGTGTGTTTCATTTGGTTTAATTGTGGGTATTACTGAACATCTAGAGATTGTAGTATTATGTGTTTACACAACAAGCAATTGTACACAACTGAACAACAAGGTGGTATGCTCAACTCCCTGAAATAACCCAACAAAATTCAAAATGAGGCATCGAAACCATTTCCCTGGTTAAGGCGTTACTTCAAAGTATTCTCAGTGCTAGTTTATATCATAATAAAAGTTGATGACTGGTGTAGATAGATGCATCTAACCAATGTAAATAGATGCATCTTGGCATCTTGTAATATGGTTCATTCTTATGGAATAAATGATGAAGACCCCAAAAGGAAAATAAACCAGGAATGACCTGCTGTTTCAATATAAAATGCAACCAATCCTGACTCCACTTCATAATGGAGTCACAGTGGAGAGTCCAAAAAGCTTGACTCTGTATTCATAAGGAGTCAATTATTGACTCCCTATTTTTAAGGAGTCACAAAGGAGTCACAGAGGGGGTCGCCTCAGTGATAGAAGCTGGACTCTCAATTGGGAGTCAATGTGACTCCATTTCTTTTCTCTGTGAAGCAGATAATGAATCTCACAAGGGGTCTTTTTCTTTTGTTCCCCCCCCCCCAAAAAAAAAACGCTTCTTTTTCAGGGTCAAATATGGGAAATGTCCTGCTAAAAATGGTTAAGTACTAGAGTGTGAAAGAGTTACATTTCAATTGTTGGCAGCAGATGATGTTCTTGAAATCTTGACAGATCGTGCAGCCCAATATTTAATTCACGTCTTGGTTCCAAGACCCTGGAAGTGGAAGGTAGCGGTTCATCAGATCCAACCTTATGGACAGGTTAATAAGATAGTCACTTTTTATTCAAAAATAACAAAATTTTGGTTTCCATGGCAACCAAATGTCATCAAATGTGCTAAATTTAAACATTGTCTTTTTTTTTATTCTAAATAATGTCAATGGACCATTCTGGGTATTATTATTATTTTTCATATTTACTAAATTCTTCGCCATATAAAGCCTAAGCTCTGCCCATGATCCACACTCAATAATCTCCTGTATTCCTCAATAGGAACCAGGATCCTTTAGTCATCACAAACACACTTCCTCCATTAGACTCTGTGACATAAGGTACAAGGATGTAATAACATTCCAACCTTATCTACTCAGCCCAACTGGAGGAAGTGCGATCCACCTATGGTGCCATATTTGGAATGAGAGGATATTTCACAATCTCCTCTCAATCCTCATTAACATAATCTACCCACAGGTGGCACTCTCTCTGTATGACATGTGTCACTATTCTATTGAGCCACATGTACAGAACATTTCACAACACTGTGAGCTGCTCAAGCCCTTAGTATAAAAGGTAGCTTGAGCAGCTCCCAATCAATTTATTCTAAGATCATCTCTCCCAACTTACACCTTACACCTATACCTCGAACCTACGACAGGTTCAGCTATAGGATCGGAGGCAGAGCTTAGATCTTGGCGAGTGTTATCATTGTTACCACCTTTATGAAACACTCATGTCAGCTATGCAATAAAAGGATCAAATGAACTTCCCTGGATTCCGTGTACATTCACTTCACCACATGTAACCGTCCGTTGACAATAAGGTCATTTTAGAAAGAAAATAGAGTCTTGGCTGTAGCATAATCAGATTCGTCAGAAAAAGTTATCCTAGAATTCTTTTCACTTAGTTTTTTACTCTTTTGGTCATATCTCCTTAAATATCATATTAAAAATAGAGTTTTTGTGTAGAGCCAAGGAGAAAGGGTGGTCCGTGCTAAAAGTCAACTTTAAAATTCAGATCACCAGCTTTTCAGTGATATATTGCAAGAGAAGATACTCCTGTTAGTTTTAGAGGAAGGGCTTGCTAAATATGGGTAGGTATGACCATTCCCTGAATGGCAACAAGCTCTATGTCTAATTGGTCATGAGATACATCTATAATTAGCATAATTTATGCTAATTAGCTAAATAAGCATAATTTGTTATTCTTCGGCCTATAACTTTTGATCTAGAAATGGTATTTTCGTTCTGTTTCACCATAGTAAACCTGGTAAAACATTCCTTCAAATGGGATCATTGATTTTCCTATTTGGAATGAAAATCATGTTTCCATGGCAACCAAAAACAACAGAAATGCCTATTTGGGCCCAAAAACATTCTTTTTACATGCCAAATTTGGAACCTTTCCATCCAAAATAGAATGTTTTATCAAAAATCATTGAATTCTCCATAAAAAAAGTACCCTATAACAGTTTTAGGCATATTTTTTGTATTCTAGCCCATGGTGGTGCCCCCTGGTGGCTAAAACAGGTACTAAATCCCGCAGGAACCCCCATTTCTCCTTGCTGGCTCACATTTGTGGGTATTCCCCTTAATGTTATGATATTCCCTGTTCTATCATGTTCATACTTCCACTATATTTATATATGAGAACCTTAAAGGGTTAAGACAATGTCATCAGGTAATCTCGTTTCATCCTGAAATCTGGCTGCACCTTACAAATAGGCGGGGTACATTTAGTATTAAACTGCTCAACATAAAGCCTGATCATTTTGGCCTAGGGTGACAATATTTTTTGTTGGTTTTTGCGCCTTGTAGGCAAGTTGGGCCTTGGACGTGAGGTATTTACGAATATCAAACTCAACATATATATTACCGAGCATATAGATGGGAGGAGAGAGAGAGTGAGTGAGTGAGTAATAGATGTTTAACGCCATTTTGACAGCTAAGGTCATATTCATGGCGAGAACAACATTACACAATTTCACAGAGGAATGTGTCAGTGCCCGCACATATGTGCACCACACACATCCTGAGGGGATAGGAAAGATGAGAAGTAGACCCTTTTAAGTGGGCTAGGGAAGCCCGGGAGAGAGAGAGAGAGGGGGGAGAGAGAGATACAAAGAGGCAGAGACAGACAGAAATAGAGAAAGTGAAACAGACAGAGAGACAGATATAATTTCAGATGCGGGAATTCGGGGGGAGGGAGGAGGTTCCTGCAAAGCACAGCGGAGAAGATACGGCGAATGACGGCTCTTTTCCCATACCTGGCCCTACCATACAAGAGAAATTCCAAGCAGAAGCAAAGTGACTAGAACCTACTAAAATGGGACAATACTACAGACTTGGAAAGGGAGTCTTGCTGTACGTCGACTTAGGAATACAGCTGTGATTGGTGAGTGAGTGAGTAATAGATGTGACACGATCTGCAAAAAGGGGGCTTAGTGCAGGGGGCTTTAAGACCCCTTCTCCCAGTACATGTCACAGATGTTTAACGCCATTTCGACAGCTAAGGTCATATTCATGGCGAGAACGACTAAACAATATCACAGAGGAATGTGTCAGTGTCTGCGCATATGTGCACCACACACATCCTGAGGGGATAGGAAAGAGGAGAAGTAGACCCTTTTAAGCGGGCTAGGGAAGCCCGCTGTGATTGGTGACTCCCGCACCAGATATATGGCTAGAAAAATACAACGCCATTATGAAGGCATCACAGCAGTGAGAACCCTTCCTGGATATGGTTTTAATGACATTTGCATGGAAACGGCCCACTATCTCACCACACATCCTCACGTTGATTCCGTCTACCTGTATGGTGGTATATGCGACCTGACGAAAAAGAACTATAAGACCATAGGATTATCCCTGCGTCATAACTGCATTACGCAAGGTGTATTGCACATAACGGGCATTATGGAGGAATCTGTTGCTGTTCTAAGGGAAAATTTCCCAGAGGTACAATTTGTAGTTTGTTCAATCTACAGGGCGGACATGGCTAAAAGGCGCCTAGACCTGGACTACCACCCAGACCAGGATAAGCTAGACCATATCATCCGAATCACACATAGTGAAATCGTCAGGCTAAACATCATAGCGGGCGTTATCACCCCAAGGCAAGACCATTACATACATGGACACTCATCCAGGACCAAGCTATACTTGGAAAACTACCACCGCCTATATGACAGGATTCATCCCAATGGTCCCACCCTGTACTCCATGTGCCGCAACATGGCCAATGTGATGCATACCAACAATCACCGCCCTATCAACACACCTAACCGTGTTGTCTACACTGTAAGGCGTCGCAGTACCTCCTACCAGCGCTAAAGACTGCAGCAATATGGCTAAAGCAGACGCTCCTTACAGGGTCCCTGTACTGATAGCAAATGCTGCTTAGCATAGCGACTGCGTACACAAGGTGCTCCTTACTAGGTCCCTACATAATTATGATTCTGCTTCATTAGAACCACAGGCGGTCCTTACAAGGTCCCTGCTATTATCATTAGTGATAATGTTTACAGCCACTGGTAAGCAGACACACTGCAAACTTGGATGATCAACTTAAATGAAGTCAGTTCAATGATGCCATAGTGTTTATAGCGGCAGACAATGACGTTCATAAGGACATTACTTTAAGTATTTGAGCTTAACATGTCTACAGCACTAAGGTAGGATCGACCCCAATTCTCCACCTGAATACAGCTGATCGCACAAAAAACAATTGATGAATATACATTAATTATACTATGAACATTTATGTTATATTGTCAAGAACTGCTGTATATATGTTATATTATGCACTATTTTGAGTTTGCCTTAGTTAATAAGCGTTAAATCCGACTCTCGAAAGGCTAGTACTCTATAAGGAACTGAAACACTATTGCAGATTAAGATAAGTAAACCCTTAACAGTATGATACCCTTAGTACATCCTCCTTAATTGCTGAACAATATGTTGTGTCATCACCCATGAATATTAAGTTATAAATGCACGCTATCTTAAATTGAATTAGCTCCTGCACCTGATGTAAAGCTATCACAAATCATTTATGAATTGCAATTGCTCAAAACTGTCTCTAAGTCGTGTTATGTATTGGATGTAATCATCATACTAACAACGATCATGTTATGCACTATCTTTTTGAGTTGTATTAGATAATAAGTGTTATAATTGACTTATGAATTTGACTTATGAATCATAATTGCCCATAATTGTTCCTAAATCGTGAACTGCACTGGATGTAATCAACTTGTCAATAACTTAGCTGGATATAATATTACTGTGTTAGAATGATTGTCTCTGAATACATTATGTATTATTTCAAACTTTCCTGTGCATACACACATTTTGAATTATCCCTTGTAATTGATTGTTAACTATTTTCCGACACCCCCCTGAGAAACCCAGGTGTATGTGCCCTCCATATGCCTCTCAACTGAATCACATTATGACTACTCTGGATTCATGGAGAGTTGAGGTTGCTCCTCTTAGCGTGGATCCATGGAATGCCCCCAGTAAGGTCACTCGGGGCATCCCTCCCATGCAGCAACCAATAGGAATCAATACGGGCACTATTTACTCTGCATTAAGACTACTGACAGTCACAAAGCGTGTCACAGTAAAGAAACATGCTCTGGTACATAAATGTACTGCAGCAACACATATATTAGTAATAAATGTACCCTCTACTGTACTCACAATTGCACTAGCAGCATATATCAATGTTTATGGTCATTTAAATGCGGTCCCCATAAAAACCATCAATGGGTGCGGTTAACCCAGTTGATTATGTTGGGAATTTATTATCATCCATGAAGGGTATTAAATTAATTTGTTATAATATCTGTAGTCTAGTTGCAAACATTGAGGAGGTGAGATTGAATTTTAAAGATGCACACATAGTGTGAAAGTTGGCTCGATGAGAGATCAGATGGTTCATTAACTTTCTTCTATGATAAAAAGGAGTACAGAATAGACAGAACCACAGATAAGGCTGGTGGACTAATTACATATGTCAGTAATGATTTCAGCCCCTACTGTAAAATTGTACCCCATCTGAGCAGGATAGATCATGACATTGAACTGTTAGTCCTGGCCATTGAAAAACCTGGCCATAAAAACATGCATATTGTAAATGTCTATAGGCCACCGAATGCCACCCACATTGAAATATGTATTAATACACTTAGGGACTGTATTAATGAACTTAAACTTCAAGCACATGAGTTATGAGTGATGGGGGGGACTTTAACATCAACATGAGAAAAAGAAATGAGCCCTGCAACCTAATTGATCTACTAAGAGAAACAGGTCTTAAGTCATTAAATACTGATGAAACTAGACCCAATCCCCAAGGTGGTCCTGGTAGCTGTATAGACTACATACTGACAAACTGTGAAGATGTGATGCACCATGGAGTGATCCTGGCCCTGATCTCGGATCACCTTCCCCTCTATGCTGTGAGGAAGAAGGCGCGTGAGGTCACTGTTAGGAAGACTTCTAGAGGTCGCTCATGTAGAAATTATGATATAGATGATTATTATGACTATTTAACCTCATACGACTGGTGTGATTTTTATAATACTGATGACCCATGTAAGCAGTGGGATATCATGTCAGATGCCATGCTGGGCTATCTTGATGTAGCATGCCCGGTTCATGACATGAATATTAAAAAGAAGGATTATAGTTACACAACCAGAGAGATCCTCGAAACTATAAATGACAGAAGGATCTTATTGTATAATCATAAATTAACAGGTGATATTCAATATCTAAAGAGTGCTCGCAAGCTGACTCATAAAATACAAAACAGCAGCAACACGCTAAAGCAGAGGGCACAATGCGAGGCCTGGATGAGTGCAGGAGTAATCCCAAACGATTCTGGAGAATGCTGAATTCAATAATTAAACCTCAAAGTAAAAATGTGACTATATCATTAGTAGAGGATGACATTGCTATACCCATAAAAGACACTGCCGATTATATAAATAGATATTTCGCTACTATTGGCAATACTCTTTATGAGCACTTAGTAAGAAATGAGAAAATACGTCTGTGTTCCCTCTGACCACGACCACAAAAGCACCCTAAGACCCCCTTGGTGAGCCCAAGTTACCAATCTAGCCTCTGTTTGGGTTCCCACTCTTTTCTCAACTACCAGATCTGTGATCCTTAGTAAGAAATGAAACAATCCCGGTCAATATTCTTGACGATGTACCCCTAGAGTTTGAGGACCCTATTAATTATGCTGACATTAACATTGACCAATTGATTAATCATGAAGTTGTTGCCAATCTGGTAAAGGGTATTTGTGTTGATAAATCATCGGGTATCAATGCCATAGGTAGCCGCCCAATGAAAGCCGCCTTTAAGCTATTAACTGGTCAGCTGGTCACCCTGTTCCGAAACTCCATCGTGAAGGGTATTTTTCCTGAGGCGTGGGCATGTGGTACTCTGGTACCCATCCCCAAAAAAGGGGATCTCACTAACATTAAGAACTGGAGGCCAATTACATTGTTACCTCTGCCAGGAAAGCTGCTTGAAAAAGTAATCCGTCAAGTTGTCAGCAAACACCTTGAAGAAAATATGTTGTTACACAAAAATCAGTATGGCTTCAGACCCAAGAGAAGTACGCGTGATGCAGTTATGCATGTAGTAGAGGATCTTTACACGGCCCGTGACAATAGCTATTTTACAATAGCCTGTTTTATCGATTACTCTAAAGCATTTGATTCCATACATCATCCAACGCTTATCAAGAAAATAAATATGTTACACTTACATCCCCTGATTAAAAAATGGTTAAAATCTTTCCTGTCGTCAAGAAAACACTGTACCACAGCAAATGGAAAATTATCAGGTCCATCAACAGTAGAATTTGGAGTACCACAGGGTTCTACCATCGATCCCTCATTATTTGCCTATTATATAAATGATCTCTGTGATACCCTGACCCATACTGAAGTTGTACTTTATGCTGACGATATTATATTGTACTTAAGTGGTGAAGACTATGCTGATATTCAGACACGCATGCAGGAAGACCTGACCTCATTTCATAGGTGGTGCCTCTGCAACTACATGACTGTATATGTAGATAAAACAATGGTTATGATGTTCGGCACTAAACAGTGGCTAAAGCAAATTATTAACCCATTAAGGGCTGGCTATGAGAGCATTTTGGAAGGCTAGGGGACTGAATTTTGAGCAGTACATTTACCAGGGGGGCGGGAGGGTGCAAGGTATAATAAACTGTCCATGACTTTGATATCATTTTCAACCATTTTACAATGTCATCATCACTGTAAACTTCTCAGATTCGAATTCCTCAGCCCCAAAATAGGTAATAAACATCATCATACCAAAAATAGCAATACACTTAAGTCTATCTCAAATTTCCAAACATGGCTGCCACATAATATATCTATGTCGATTATACTCAACATCAGCCCCTACATGGTGTTGAAAATACTCAACATCCGCCCCTACATGGATGTTGAGTATTCTCAACATCAGGCCTTAATGGGTTAAGACAGCACTGTATATGGGAGGCAAAGAATTACCGGTTACTGACAAATATTGCTATCTTGGCATTGAATTAGATGGGGCATTAACTATACAGCTGCACATAAATAAAATAAAAAAGAGTATGGGCAATAAGTTGTACAAATTGACAAAAATACGCAAATTTGTTAGTTAGGATGACTCACTGAGGATATACAGAACTATGATTAGTCCAACATGTGAATACTGCACTTTCTACTCTGGTGGAGGTGCGCAAGCAGAATTGATTAACCTCCAAAGACTCCAGAATCAGGCAATCCACATATGCTGTAAACTAAGAGTACGGGGCAACAGCGTCGCAGAGATGCATGAAAACACCAAAATAGAGCAGCTTGAAGTCAGACGTAGACGCCAATTATTAATTATAATGTGGAAACGGTCAAAGTTTAATGATCTTCTGATGATACGGGGAGCCAGAACCAGAGGTGACAGGAAGATAAAATTCAAGATACGCAGAGCTCGGACGTCCTGCTATCAAAGAGCCCCCTTCTATAGGGGTGTGAAGGAATGGGATAAACTACCTGAGGAACTTCAAAAAGCAGTGACACTAAATGAATTCAAAAGGGGGCTGCGCCTGTTTATGGCAATATAAACCTGGTTAATGGAATGAAAATACTCTACGGGACTATCCCCTCTGGATAAGACGCTCCCGACGATGACATTATAATCAATGCTATATGTGTCCATGCATTATTTACATCTTAGCTTATCTGGCATACTCTGTTTAAGAAATATATTTATTAAACCATAAAACTAAACCTAAATTAACAATGGCTGCATCAACGCCACAGTCCCACACTCATAATAACTCTGTACTATCCAAAATTTCAAAAAGACTAGTTACATACACCGTGGCTGGTTATAGTATTAAGAGTCGCTACTTCTACTTTATAGGCCAAATGTGCGAGGAAGAGCGCCACCCTCCAAGGGCGATTCTGTGCAATAAATGCTTCAATCAATCAATCAATCAATCATGGTGACAGCGCCTTTCTCAGTTAGGACGCATTCTTTATCCTGTAGCATGTCCCTAAAACAGCATGTCACATTATAAAACCCTAAAACTCACCACGAAAACTCCGCAATCAAAGGCAGCTCATATTACTCTGATAGTGTTTGGGCCGACCTTTTCCACTTGTGTACGGTTTCATTAAGCTCTGTTGAGTTTAGTCTTGGCCAGCCTGAGGAAAATTCCTGGTGGAGTCCCACCTGTACTGCCCATGTCATTAAGGTGCAGAGTTCAAGAGATGTCTCCAGTATTGCTCATCTAATATATATAGGTACTGATGATTCTTTCACTGCTGAGAATCGACTCACTTCCATGTTAATCATCAAAATCAATGTCACGTATACTATCAGTATGCATTGTAATTAATTAGGTTGTGGGCTTTGTAGGCTCAGGAATCGGACAAATAGATATTTCTGAAAAAGAAATCCAAAACGTACCTGAAATATCCCAGCAGACATTGAATACACAATTTTGGATATCAAATTCGCTTTTCAGCAATCAAATCTCAAACTTTAATAAAACTGTTTTTAATGATTTTTTGTTGTTTTTTTCATTTATTTTTTCATTTATTTTTTTCATTTTGCTTAAATATAAAATCCTAGCCCCGGACCCATAATTCAAATAATTGTAATTGGATGGCTTAATGAACAAAGCTACATAAGGTTTCTTCGATCTATCAGTATCAGTGTCTGCCTCTACCTCAACGTCATCTAACCGAAGCCCACCTATGCTTTTAATTCATATTTCATTCACATACTTTAAAAAAAAAAACAGGCTGATGCATTTGTATAATCAACAGACATATCATCTAGAGCTCAAATGAACACAACTTCTCTGAATGGTCACTGCCATACATGTGCTAGAGAACTTTCGACTCAATAATAATATCTTGACCCATGCATAATGTTTAAATACTATACAAAGTACCTTGGTTTTGGGCCTTGGACATTTTCCCCTTGAAAGTCAGAAAATGAGTGTATATCAATTCTATTACAGAATAAGGATTTTAACCGTAATCCCATCCTATCCCTTCAACGTTCCCCACTTGCCTAAAAACTCCCTTACGTCCTTCCTGTGTTTGCAGGATCTGCTATACTAAAAGCTTAAACAATAGTTCACTCGCTAGACACTCATTCTTAAATTGTGTGGAGCAAAGTATGCGTCTGTCCCAGGGAACTAGAGGAAGATAAAATAATGTTCATCATGGTATACTTCCCAATACCGGCTGCCATATATTTACTTACTTTAGGGAGTGGTCATTTTTTAACAATGGGGGTAGTGGGTTTTGGAGGGTAACATAAAGATTTCAGGCCCCTCTTAGGTCGGCATTCAAATATACGGTGAAATCAAAAGAAATCATGTGAGAAAATTTACAGACATTTCGACACAAATGAAGTTTACTAAGATGGTTCAAACAGCAATAACTTGATATTATTCATTTATTGTGCTAGGACCTATTCTATATGATGTAGGCCATTATTACTAGTCAAGATTGTTTTCTTTATTCTCAGCACCACAAGTGTAATGTCATGGGAAAAGAGCATATATATCTAAAGAAAGTATTTCTACAAAAACATTTACATGGAGGTCGTTACTTCAACACGATAATCTGTTCTGCTAAAACCACAAGAGTGTGTGTTTCCAGGCCCTACCTATAGCAAATTTTGTGTCAATATTTTAAAAGATAAAATCCAGATGAATTTTAATTTTGGCAATACAGTGAACTTTGAGTTGTGAGTGATCTGAACATTTCGAGAACTGGTTTTGGTGGAATTTCAGGGCTAGGATAAAAACGATTTCTCCACATCAAATACTATTTGATCAAGAAACCTTAAACATACATGTTCTATTCTACCAACAACGTCAAAATGACGATTCGCCATTTTTCCTTTTGATAGATTCAAATAACGGTTGGCAATGCCACTCATAGCTATGCCAATGGGGTCGATTAGTCCTCTTCGTTGATATCATTAAATATGCAGCAAAATATGTTTGTACAAGTTTCATCCAGTTAGAAAGTAACAAGGGCTGTACAAAAGGTGAGGAATATGTTAACGTTATAATTATACAAGGTGAATCCCAGGAGGTATATAAGTGGCCACATGTAGACTTATTTGCCATCTCAAGCCCTTTCAAGTGACTCCTCTGCGGGTATACTTATGTTGAATCAAAGTTGATATATAGCATATATACGAAGTCTGCAGATCGGCAGTTGGTGCAGGGTTGAATTTGAAAGTTGATACAACACAATCAAATCAACTGAAATTCAACATCTACACTTCAGTGCTGATCAAACAATTCTCCCTGGATGATCCATTGTCGAGATGACATTGTTTCAATGTTGATATTCTTAGTTGATACAATGTTGAAATATTAAGATACATTGAATCAACAATGAAAATGACAGTATTGATTCAATTATGACACAGAGTTAAAATTGAACTGATAACCATATTTCAACACTTATGCCTACCCTTAATCAGGTGTTGAAATAGGTCATGGTTGACAAGATTGAAATGACAACCTCCAGTCCTTGCAAGTCCTACTATGTTCTCGTGACTTGGGATAAGAGAGGAGTAAATGTCAATAACTATTACATATTTACATTCTTCAACAAATGTAGGGATAAATATTGAAGGCAATAACCATGTACAAACTCTAGAACCTGAATTCATCCTGTTGAGAGCCAAAGCCCTTATTGTCATATTGTCTATCATAATACTGTGTATTATAACCATTGCCATATTGTGCCACTGGAAATGAAGGATCTACAGAGGTATAATCAGGGAGGTCATCAGTTCTACTAGTGTTTGGTCCCTCCACGCTTCCCATCTCATAGTCCTCATCTGGATGATGGACATTGGGATCATACTTGGTGCCTGCTCTGTCTTTTCTCTTAGCTGGACCCCAGGTATTTGTGGGCTGGGTTAACTTGTAGGCCTCATTGGCTAACTGCAAGGGAGATGACAGAAATGTTATTAGAAGGCTACAATTCTATGGACGATTCAGAAAAGATTGATAAGCGATTTGAGGGATGTGTAGGAAATGGAGCCTAGCTGGTCAGGCCCTGAAACAGCCATAACAACTTGATGGACAAGATATGTCTCTTATACTATAATGTTCGATGAATCAAAAGGTTAATCAACGTTGATTAACAAGTCATTGGTGTTGATTCAACGTTATATTCTCACTGAGCAGGCCAGCAAATGCTAGGATAGTGGCAGACACGTATGGCTCACATTCGGATCTGACAAAGGGTTAAACATTCGGATCTAATAAAGGGTTAATCCACATGGCAAAAACGTCTTTAACGTCTGCAAGCGTTTAAAAAGGGTTTGGGTAAAACACGCTTGTAAAAAACGTTTTCATTACGTTAAAGACAAAATCGTTCTTTATGCTAAATTATGGTTTTTCAACCTGAGACCAAATGTTTTAATAGAACGTCAAAAGCTAAGTGGTTCACCACTTTCTATTCATAGATGAATACAAACCAATTTTTAAAAAAAAAAAACTTTTGCCTACCCCAGATTCCTTGCAGAATGTGACAAATGCAACACCCGGGATCCATATCATGACGAAGGACACCTCCAGCCAGCCGAGCGCCTGCGCCCACGGAGGGAGAACCTTGCCTTCCAGACTGAAGTCTGTGTATTGTACTGACTTGGCAACGATGCATACCTGGATATGGATAAACAATATGGATAAACGATGCTGGAGGCCATTTCTTTAAGCATTACGACTGCACACAGCACTACGACTGCAAAATCTCCATGCTATTCCTATGAGAATATTAGTACGACTAGGAGGTTGCAGTCATAGCCTGATAAGAAAAGGCCTCCTGTTTCATTGCCTTGAATTATGGACAAGGTATGCAACAATTTAGTGTACACGAAGTAGTAGGGATATCTGTGAATGCTGAACATGATTTATTATTTAACATTATTAAGTGATGCACACTCTTAGATAGAAATTACTATTTTAAACATTGGAGTTACACAATGAAAATAAGTACCAACATCGTCATAGATTTGTATCGGGTATGGATTATCTAGTGGAGCTTAAGCGAAATAAATCATTTACTAATTGGGAAAAAAGGTTATATAAAAACTTACAAAGAGGACCAGTGGTGTAACAACAACCCATGTGATCCGGAAGAAGATGTTAGGTTTCTTTCCCAGCATTATCTCAACATCCTCAGCATACCGTCCATACCCTACATTACACAGGAATTTTAATACATTTCTTTTTTTTTAACTTCAAATATGAGTTTGGAAAAAAAAAACATATTATATTCAGCACCTCTATTAAAAAAAATTAGCACATACATTGACCGACATTTCAAAAACATCTCCTTTTCCTCTTTCTCTCTGTGACGTAAAGAGAAACTCCATTTCCTTCTTTATAAGTCTTAGAAACGTTCCCTTTACCATTTTTCTTTTCAAACTGAGCTAACATTGATTTGATTCAAAATTGAATTGAATTGAAATGATTTTATTGGCCAAGGAAATATCACAACGAGGGGCGATTTTCACTAATGTAGTGCATTTCAACGAATACAAGTATCTTAGAATCTTACCATAGAACGCAAACACTGACATTAGTTCAATCAGTCCTATGATAAGCAAGGGGAATCCTCCCACAAAACTGTCTGTGAGACTGAACAAGTAGAAACCATTCTGATGAGGGAAATGAATACATGGGGTTTTAAAACATGATAAATACATAGCTACATAAGAGAGAAAGAGAGAGAAAAAAGGTCTAAATGAACCACTGGGGGGATTCATGAAATCTCACGATCTGTCTGGAGTTGAAATACTTTTATACATGTACCACACTTGGGTGGGAAGACAATGGAAAAGCACAGGTAATATATTGCATATAGCTGCTGTAAGTTGATGTGGTCCACTGAGCACACACACCCTCCCTCATTACCCAGTTTGTGAATGGTTTTAGTGGTTGACAAGTGTGGCATACGTGAGATAAACACCTCGTTGGGCAGTGTAGCCAGTATGTAGACAACAGACTGTATGACAGCCTGTTGTCGATATAGTGAATACAGTGACCAAACTCGGTGTTTATCTACCACGTAGTATCCATTTCAGGGTTTATCTCTATATCATTAAAAATGTTGCGAAACTGACATTAATGAATTAGACACGCTTAGGCCGAGATAAACTTTGGATTCTCTTGAAAATTCTAATTCTGTAAATAGTTTTTATGAATCACCCACTTGGACTAGCACAAAATTATGATATTGACCAGTTATGGAATGATATCATGATGTGTCTCATCCAGAAACATCACTCAGTTTTAAATAATTCGAACTCTTTTCTTTGTGATTTGAGAGAAAAGAAGGAAAAAGAATTTAGAATCACCATTTCTCATAATACCTACCTGACTGACCATGGGTAGTGATATCAGGAAGTATATAGTTAGACAGATACCACGGAATATGACCGGTCTATATTTGTCACATCGCAAGTACTGAGGGAACTCATCCATTATAGCAGAGAACACCGACTCCTTTATAGAAAACTGTAAGAGGGGGCCAAATTAAATCATTTGATTAATTCTAAAAGCAACATTTACCAATATGCTTGGTTAAAGTACATTATGAATTACAACTTTTATCAAAATCAAAGAGAATTAGTGTAATCGCGAGGGCCAATGGTACATTTGCAACTGGTTCAGGTTTTAAAGGCCTGCAGTACAAAGAATCAACTCAAAGAGCTTTGACATGGGATGATTAGCTGCATACTAGCTGTAGACTCAAAAGAAAGTGTATGTGTCAATAGTTACCAGAGAGCTGAAGCCTAAGGACAGCAACATGATGAAGAATAGCACCGACCACAGCGGCGGAAGCGGCATCTGAGATAAGGCTTCAGGATAGACAACGAATGTCAACCCTGGTCCTGAAGATAGATAACAATAATTTTTTGATAAAATAAATCAACTTCAGGTGACAACAGCCTTTATTGTCTGAGTACTTTATTTCAAAGGGAGTCTAGATGGATATGGGTCTTATTCAAAACGCACATCTACAGTGACAAGAGCTTTTCTGGATTCCCTTTTTCATAAGAGAGACATTCATTGGAAAAGAAGATTCTGTCATAAAATCCTGCTGCGGGGATTCTTCACATGCTCTGATTGAAAAAAGAATTATTGGAAATTATTGTATTGTCCCTCACCTATTTTAACTGATTTCAAAATTAGTCAAAGATATCAGGGATTGTAATTATGATATTATGTGTGATTCCACATCGAATAGGACCTTTTCTAAGAGGTAAACATGTAAGATCACCATTGCACACCGGGTTGAACTGGGTGGCTGATGTGATAGTTCCCAAGCTTTCCAAGTTTTGTCTTTGGATCTAAGTTAATACCCCATTAACATGCCACCTACCTTCTGCAGCTACATCGTGAACTTCCACACCTTTTTCTTCTGCCATAAACCCGAGGACTGTGAAGATGGCAAACCCTGAGTAGACGCTAGTGAAACCGGTCACTGTGGGCACTAAAATGGAGTCCCTGGGGAAGAATTGCCAGTTCTTACTTATCCACGTATAAGGTCATCTCTCTTTTTTTTCTTATTTTTTTGACTTTTGAACTGTTTTTTTTTCTTTTAAAGAAAAATCTTTCTCTGTTCACTTTTAAAACAGTTCATTCTTGTTCAAACAATTACATGCAATAATCCCCTGTAGAAAGGACATTATGTGTATATTCCCATCCAGTATATATGTATTTCTTGTTCATGTTGTTGTTCTAACCAGTTATTTTGTACCTGTTTTTTAAGTAGCAGTCATCTAGAATTACACTTTGCAACTAGATATAATCAACGACCAGTGTTTAAATCAGAATCTGTATTACTAGAGACTACAATACTAGTGTACATTTTGCAGAGATAATTCTACCTAATTCTACCTAACTTCTGTCGGGCAGAGCACCCTTTCTGTACCATCTTGGGGTTTTTAAGAGAAAAGAGGACCGACGTTATGTTAACTTACCTGAGGCAGTTGTTGTCAAATTCATTGAAGCTGGACATGGCAATGAGTCCTCCAGTACAGGCACTGAGGGAGTAAAATACCATAGTAGCTGCATCGCTCCATACCTAGTGGTAATAAAATACAATTGAACCCTTCAACAAATATGACTTTTGTGAAGCATTATATTGAGGTAATATGACAAAAATAGAGAGGGTCGTTCATCCTGTTCCATACAAAGTGTTTCTTCATGCGTTGGCTAGAAACACTACTTTGGAGTGGTCCTCGTGAATCTCTGATAATTGACTGCATTATTTCACACCTACTACTGATAAAAAGGTGATGCCTCACTCCACACATATAGATTCTATTCCATAACATATCACACATAATGGTATATTCAATGTACTTACATTCAGTGAGCCTAAAGCCTCTAGATCTGGTTTGAGGTAAAACTCCACACCCTTGCCAGCCCCCTCTAACGTAGCTCCCCGGATCACCAAGATAGTCAGCATGAAATAAGGGAATAGAGCCACGAAGTAGATGACCTGTAAGTAAAACAAAGTATGTATATCTGTCAGATTTTGGTAAGATGTACAAATTGCAGAACTTTGCAAATCCAACACTTGCCATTTGATTCCATGATATAAAGCAATCGGTTATAGCAACCGAGGAGGTCACTCAAACAAATAAAGTAACCTACAAATATTTAAGCAAGGTAGTGACAAGTGGAGTTTTATCGGTGATGGTTCCTAGTGACGGGAACTCTTTGAGTATAGTTATAGCTCACCTTTCCCAGTAACCTGATACCTTTGAGTATAGATATATTTGTATTTGTGTAGTGGATGGATAATTATAAGTAGTTTAAAAGCTCATCTTGCCCAGTGAATTGATATCGTTGAGTATAGATATAGAGATCTATTTGTGTAGTTGATGGATAATTATAAACAGATTTATAGCTCACCTTGCCCAGTGACTTGATACCTCTGATGAGTGTCAGGAAGACAATGACGTACACCAACAATAGGCAGAGTGCCAGCTCCCACACAACCGTACCGGAGTCTTCAATACTGTCACTCATTTGTAGCACCCTTTTACTGTTAATCATAAAAGATAAACTCACTTACTACAGTCCTTGATTCTATAGTATCTAGACTTAATGATGTTTTACTTGTTTAACTATTTGGCCACTGATATCTTCTCTCTTTCATCATTATTCTGGATTGAGTGATACTTCTCAGCTGAGGTCCATCAGATAATTATCATTAATCATATCAAATTATTTTCACTCATGCTTCAGAGAGTATGGAACAGCTATGAATGTGTAGCGTTCTACCCCTCGATGTTATATCGAATCTTTCGATAAACAACGAAGAACAACTATTCAGGTTCCAGTTAAAACTTTATTGTCTAATAACACATAGGCATCAGCCGTTCTCGATCACAGTTACAGGTGGCAGAGTTTGAACTCTATTGCAGGTTCGACACTAGGCCTTCTAGTGTCTAGAGTTAATATTCCACATGAACCCCCTCTGTGCAGTAGCACAGAGGAGTATTAGAATATGGTAGCCGGGCAGCCGCCGACCATTGCTCACAATGGTCAGTCGGGGCTGGACTGACCCTGAGGAAGGCCGTACAACGGCCTTATATACACCGGAGTCGAGGGCCACGTGACCAAGTGGTGACGTGGCGCTGGACTCCAGCGCCCCCAGGCGTCGGGTAATAGAGGTGCTCTCGACGCCGCCCACGAGGACCACGAAGGTACCTCAAAGACGACGCGGGACCACCACACCACCCCCCACTAGACTGAAACGAGGTCTCTGAAAATTCAGAGATCCCGGATCAGTCTAAACAATTAGATAATAATATGAACTACTGGATCCGTCGACATAGTCGACAGAAACAGTAGAGGAATATATAGAAATATAGTTTCTACTGTACTGTAGAAAAAAAATTATTATCACAGTTAAATTATAAGGCGTTGCTCCATCCAACGTAGGAGACCAGTGTCGAAACACTGCTTCACGACCTGCTCCTGGTCGATCCGAGGGAGGCACGACCGGGTATGGCAACCGGGGTCGTGTCGTTTCCTCCCTGTCTCGTTGAGAAGCTCCTTCCAGCGTAGGAAGCCCATCGATAGCGTACAATACTACTATGATGGTCCTTC
Organism: Acholoe squamosa; assembly: GCA_949317995.1. NCBI lineage: Eukaryota > Metazoa > Annelida > Polychaeta > Phyllodocida > Polynoidae > Acholoe > Acholoe squamosa. The sequence goes on from OX439051.1 coordinate 21,415,622, forward strand.
GACCGTGAGGCCGAGGATGTGTGGCACCACCGGGCCCTAAGACCAGGGTGGCGTCGGATCCACACAGCTTCGCAGGGAGGTCCGGGGACAGGAAAGGTACCCCCACTCGTGGAGGGTACACCGTCGTCCGGGAACGAGTTCCCGGGGGTTCCGTGCTGACATCGAGACTCTGTTCGATGTCAGCGATCCAGGCTGACGAGGAGGAGCAGTAGTTTCATACTACTGATCCTCCGAGATGGACCCTGTAGCGGCGTCGATTTCGGCCTGCTCTCCGTCAGTGCGCTCCTCTCCATGTAGAGCGCTGGCGGCTAGCTGGCCCGAAAACGTCGGCGACTCCGGCAATGGGACCTCACGGTCCATTGTCGTACTCCAAGCCTCGTTAGAGGTCTCGGGTGCATCCCGGGAGTCCCCCTCAGCATCTGAGTGGAGAACGGCCGAGTCTGCTGAGTCGCTTCCGTCGTCGTCGTCGCTCTCCTGACCTTCACGGTCGTCCTTGTCTCCCTGGTCAGGGGGAGGCTTTGGAGAATGATCGACGACATCGACGTCCCCGTCTATATCCATCGACTGTTCCACCGCAGCAGGTTCTACTGCTTGGGCGGAAGCCGACGGGTCCGGACAGACGGCTACGTTCGCCGGGGCCAGGGGAGTGATGCCCTGAAGATCCGGATGGATCCTCGGTGACACCACTCTCTGGACCGGTGGCGGCGTAGGCTCGGTGGTTCCCGAGAGGGTTATCAAGGGAACCGAGGAGGAAGACGGGGCTGCTGGCGGGTAGACGGAGGCACCGAGAGACCTACCCGGGGTGTCAGGCTTGTCCTGCACCACCTGCTCTCGGCCCAACATCGTCATAGCCGAGCTCAGACTGTCAATCTTTGGAGACAACTCTCTCAAAGGATTCGTCTGAGCCGCCAGCGTCCTGACGTCAGGAATCACTCCACCCTCGACGAGGTACCTCTGCGCTTCGCGAGAGGGCTCGGTTCGAATGGGCTTCAGGTTGCTCGTCGGACGAGGACCCCATGGTTCTTCCTGAACTGCCGGGTTCCACCAGGGAGAGAAGACTCCGGGTCTCGAACCGTTCTCAGACGGGACGAGACGTCGAAGAGGATCTTCGAGGTTTTTCGATCCGCACTCTGGCGGGTCGAAGCCTCGAAGGTGCCTTCGATGTACCTCGAACCGCACTCAGGCGGCTCGAGGGACCGAAGACTGGAGTCTCGAGAGAACACGAACCTGCGCTCACACAGGTCGTGTCCCTTGACACTAGGCAGGGGAGACCTCCTACACTCAGGTAGGGAGTCCCCAGACGGAGCGTACCAGCTGGAATAAGCTAGGCTTAGTCCAGCTTATCTGCGTCCGACTCTCACGAGAAGGGCGCAGATGTGACCTCCGTGGTGGGCGACGCGGCCTTTTATCCCTGTGGCGCACGTCTCTGATTGGAGGAAGGGGCTACGTGACCGAGGAGGGCGAACCCTATTGGTCCACAGCGCATCACGCCATGACCAAATAAGGTACTGCTCAAAAAAAATAGAACGACTCACTCTCCCCTCACCGTCACGCTCTGCTTCTCCAGTCGCAATGTTTGCATATGCCGTTATTTCCTATGCGGTCTATGGGTTCCAACACTATTAACATGGATTAATCTGGGCACCCCCTCCTTCATCAGACTACCGGGATTAAAAAAAAATGGTTCCAATATGGATCTACCCTTCGGGCAGTATCCACCAGCCTATGCTGGGAACCCGTCCTCACAGTCAATAAAATCAGAGGCTCCAAATTTCCATGTTTCCAGTGTCAGTTTGTCTCAAACTAAGAGGCAATCGTACGACTTCTCGTTGTGTAATTTTTTATTCACCGTCGGCTTCATGTCCACAGACAGATTTACTCAAGAACGGCACCCGTTATTTTAAAGTCTCATTAAAAACACAGGTTAGTAAAGCTGCTGCTTAGTATTGTGCGAAACATCGATTACTGAGTAGGGTTTAATCTAGGGCTTTTCCTGATTTTAACCTTTACTACAGGAACGAGTGTTGAGCCTCGGGGCGGGTTACTATCACCCCCTCCTAGCCCGCCGTCCTTTGATGTGGCCGGGCCGACCGGGCTATTAACCCGTTTCCGTCGGCGTCTGCCTCCCATCACTTGTGACGGTGTGGATGTAGGAGCCAGAGTGTTTGCTCTGGATTTCCTTTCATCCTCTACACTCGCTGACCGTTCCTTTAATGAGCCTTGGCGCTTAAGCCTCGCTCGAGTCATAGGTCCGGACTGGAGTGACTGATCCTTGACTTCAATCGAGACGTTTCGATGTGAAGTTTGTTCAGTCGTTCGCACCTTCGAGGGGGGGTCGGGCTTCCGACATCCCTTCAAAGGCCGTTTAGATGTTTTCGACTTATCTCGACGGGCCGGTCGACCACGGCGCCGCTTTGATGGTTTACTGGCATCCAACACCTCCACCTCGCTCAGTTTTCGAGCTTTTTGCTGTCGTTTTCGATGACCCTGCTTAGTTTGTTCTTTAGACTGGACTTCCGGCCGCGACCTTTCGACCTCTATTTCGACCTGTCCAGAAACAGACTTAACCCTTTTCGTAGCCTTACGAGAAGGTGAATCATCATCAAGTTGTGGTTGCAACAACTCGACAGTTTGTGATAGTTCTACGCCCAACCACCGGCGCACTCTATCAACATTGCTCTTTTGCAACCGTCAGCGGGATGATCGAAGTAATAATGTCGACTCAGAGAGGACAGAATCTACAACGAACGGCCCATCCCAGTTGGGGGCAAGCTTCATAGCTGCCTGGGGGGTGTGGTACCTCACCACCTGTTCACCAACCGAGTATCTTCTCTGCTTTAGCCCATAGTCATACCCGACCTTCTGGCGTTCCGCAGATTTACCTAAGTTTTCCTTTACCATGCTATAACTCTCCCTCAATCGGTCACGAAGTTGTTCCACGAAGGTGACGGAACAAGGGACTTCGAGTGGGTTCTCGATTGAGCCGAAAATCACATCCGCTGGCATGAGAATTTCTTCCCCGAATACCATCATATTTGGACTGCATCCAGTAGAACTGTGCTCAGAGCTGTTATATGCGGACACCACATATTTAGCCTGTTCATCCCAGTCGTCCATATGTTTGTCTACCAACATAGTCAGACTCTGAATCAACGTTCTATTGAACCTTTCCACCTGACCATCACTCTGTGGTCTGTATGGATTGGTTCTCTGTTTTACAATCGTCAAATATTCACACATCTCAGAGAAGAGTCGAGACTCAAACTCTCGACCTTGGTCGGAATGCAGAAGCAACGGGACTCCAAAGGTCAAAACCCATTCGTCCACGAAGGCCTCTGCACAGGTCTCTGCCGTGTGATTTGGTAGGGGAATAGCGCGTACATACTTGGTGAAGTAATCCTGGATTACTAACATGCAAGTATTCTTGTTTGGCGTGGGTGCAAATCCCGAGATGATATCCATAGCTATCCTCCCGAATCTCACCCCGAACAACCCTTGGTGCAGAGGAGACTTACCCATGCCCTCGCCGGGCTTTACCAGGCAACAGGTAGGACAGTGTCGAACCCAACGACCTATGTCCTTTCCCATCCCGGGCCAGTAATATCTCCTTTTCACTTTTTCGAGCGTTCGTTTACGACCAAAATGTGCCGCTGTTCGGTGTCCGTGGCAAAAGGAGAGTACCTCACCCCTCAGTTGGCGTGGTACAACTACTTGAATCGTGCGCCTAGCTCGACCCGCCTCGACTTTCCAGCGACACAACAAGCCTTCACGGAAGGTTAGTAGAGGCCATTGCCCTACTAATTTCCGTACCTCGGTGCTCTCGATCGATACATCAGGCCTAGTGGGTTTAGCCCCCTTAACTAGCCATTCAGCAACTCGTTTGATGTCAGCGTCCGCTTTCTGAGCATCAATGAGTTCATCGAGAGACCAAAATGCAACACCCACCCGGCTGTCTACTAAACCACTTACAGCTGCCAAAACAGCATTATGACTGCCGCAGTCTGTGCAATCCGACCTCTGGCATAGCCGCACAGGGATACGACTAAGGCCATCGGCGTTTAGATGCTTGGCCCCACTTCGATGTTCGATCTTAGAGTTTTCGAGACCGAACTCCGAAAGGTGGGCCAGCCACCTACCCATCATTCCCTCAGCCTCTTTGAAATTTAGGAGCCATTTCAAAGACGAATGATCGGTGCGGATAGTGAAGTTACCACCATAAAGGTAGTGCCTAAACTTCCTGGTGTACACGACAACTGCCAACAGTTCCCTTTTGGTAGTGCAGTAGTTTCGTTGTGTTTTACTTAGAGTGTTGCTGGCAAATGAGATCGGGACCTCCATTCCATCCTGCACCTGGGATAGAACAGCCCCGATCGCTGTGTTGCTAGCGTCAGTGTCCAAGATAAAACGACCGTCGGGTGTGGGGAATCGAAGTACAGGTGTCTACCTGAAACTTCGTTTTAACTCGACAAAAGCATGTTCGGCTTTCTCCGTCCACGCGAATGCCTCGTAACGACCTCTACTACCTTTAGGTTTTTGGATCACTAAGTCCTGCAAAGGACTCACGAGTTCCGCGAACCCCGGGATGAACTCTCGGTAGTAGGAACAAAAACCAATGAAGGATCGGATTTCCTTCACTGTAGTGGGCCTAGCCCAAGTCATTACATCGCTAATTTTCCCCGGGTTGGCTTCTATACCCTGTTCAGACACGATTCGGCCCAGGTACTCGACTGAAGTCCTAAAAAGTTGACATTTTTTAGGTTTCAACTTCAGTCCCCATGCCCGAATCCTGTTGAAGACTTCTGCCAGATTCGCCATTGCTTCATCCGTCGTTTTGCCGAAGACGATGATATCATCGAGGTAAACCAGGCAACTTTTACCTAGCAAACCTCTCAACATCTCCTCCATCATTTGCTCGAATGTGGCGGGGGCGTTACACAAACCAAACGCCATGCGATCGAACTCGTAGAGCCCCCTCTGGTAGGAAAAAGCGGTTTTCTCGACGTCGTCGGGATTCATCCCGATCTGCCAATATCCAGATTGGAGATCGAGACAACTAAACCACTTGTTTCCTCCTAGGGCATCCAAGGATTCGTCGATGCGCGGGAGGGGGTAAGCATTTTTCTTAGTCACTCCATTCAGACATCGATAATCGACGCAGAATCTCATGGTCCCATCCTTCTTCGTCACCATCTGGACGGGACTGGACCAGGGACTAGTACTTGGCCTAACCACCCCCGTATCCAACATCTCCTTAAGTTGTTCATCCGCCGCAGCCTTCTTGCTGAGCGGAATCCTTCTATAAGGGACTCGGATAGGTTGTGCGTCACCCGTGTCGATGTTATGCAGACATCGATCGGTGCGCCCTAACGGCTCATCTGGGGATTTAAAGACATCCACATGCTTACGTAGTAAGGCGGACAGCTTCAGTCTTTCCTCTGGCTGGGTCAGGTGGGTGTCGCCATACATGTCTAACAGCCAGGTAGGGAGCTCCCCCGTGTGGGTGCTCGCGATTTCTGCCGTCTCGATGTCTGCAGCTTCTTGCTCGAGACGCATCATCACGGATCCTACCTCCGGTGACGAGAGTTCACCGTTTCTGTCAGCATACTGTATAGTACCGACCACCTGGCCTTTCTCCAGGACAATGTCTCGATTCAGTGGATTACAGACGGGAAACACTGTTCGACGAACATTGCTGACAAGGGCAGCCTCACCAACCAACCCAAAACATCTCAGAGTGTTCAGGTCGGGTTCGACTATGCCCTGTCGGTCTCTTTCCAGACCTTCGGATTTTACCAAGACATCGCACCGATGTCTGGCAGGTATCCTAGTGGTCTGTGCTACTGAGGCTATCGATGACACTCTCTTCAGTTTACACTGATGGTGCTCTTCTACCGGCTCGGTCATGACCAATTGACCCGTCCTTGGGTTCAGGATCATACCGTATAATGCCGCGAAGTCGAGCCCCAGAATGCCATCGTCAGCTACATCGGCCACTATTGGGCTAAACACATAGTGGGTCGATGCGACCTTAAGAGGTAGAACCAATCGACCATAGGTCCGCATTTCGGCTCCAGACGCAGTGCACGCCGTTATTCCCTCGTAGAGATTATCTGACGGCACCACTAACGTTTTCGCGAGTTCTCGAGAGACAATGGTGTGGCTGGCACCAGTATCTATCAGGAAGTCCAGAGAACGCCCTCGAATCTCTGCAGACAGGTACCATCGTTTCCCCGACAAGGGGGCGGTTCCTGCTAGCATTCTCAACCCTACGTCAGTACTCAGATCGATCCCCCTCCTCTTCAGAAAAGAGAGACAGGGATCATCTGAGGGAAGCTCTGTTGCGCAGACTCTGGCCAGCTGCCGCATCAGGGCTTCTCTCCCGGCGTCGACTTTCACTTTCGATCCAGTCGAACCCTCGACCTCGGAGTTCGGGCTGCCAGCGCCCTGTTCCTTGGCCATTGAGGCTTTTTCTACACCGACATCTTCGGAACCCGACCGGTGATCAACCGGTGCCGCTGTGGTAAAGGGCTGGGACGGCCCTACCGGGACCTTACCTAGTTCCCTCGAATCTACTGTCGTCTGATCAGGAGTGCCAGAGGTGCTGATACCTTGGCTTTTCGATGGTCGGGCAGCTCGATTGCCACGTCGAGCCGCCCGCCTCAGTTTTCCGTCGCGTCAGGTGGTAGTCCTTTAATCGGCTCGGGGCAAGTTCGTGCGAAATGCCCCTGCTTCTTGCAGTTCCAACACTTGGCGTCGGACGGAGGGGTACTCGGCTTCTCCGAGCTAGTACCAGGGACATCCCCTCCCTCGATAACCCTGAGTAAATTCTTCAATTGACTCAGCGAGAAGGTCTGCTCCTGTACCTTGGGTTTGGAGGCCTTGTTTGGTGTTTTCGATTTACCAGCGGATTTCTGACCTTTCTTAGTCTTACTCCCCGCCCCGGGCTTCGAGTATGAGGAGACTTCGCCCTGTCCTTCCTTAACCAAAGCGGCGTCGGCCCACGCCGACAATGCATTTGTCGAGGTAGGATTCACCAACTTCGGCAGGAGTTGTCGTTTCTGCAACAACTCGTCTGCCAAGTCCATGAGATCCTTTAGGGACATGTAAGTACGCCACTCCCGAAGAACGTCTTGTTGTAAATCAACGTCATACAATCCTCCTATGAACAACTGGTTGACTTTGGTTATGAGCCATTCAACCGAGAAGTCCACACCTGGATAGGCATCGCCGGCAAGACGTCTCAAAGCAAAGCCATAGGCTCTAATGCTTTCGTTCTTGCCTTGGCGTCTCTTCTCCATTGTAACAATGGGGTCTTGAAGGCTAGAAGTCATGGCTTCCGTTACCATGTCGACCAGTCCCTCCAAAGTCCCATCTCCATGCTCCTCCCATAGCCACACAGTATCAGCTGCAGGGCCATTCTGGAGTAACATGAGGAGTTGAGCTAATGCCATACTCGAGGTCCATACATTTACTCGACGGACGTGATTGAATCCGTGGTACCAACGGAGCCAATCGTCCTTCCATGTAAATGGAGGGCACTCGACTGACCTAGTTCGGGCTGGTTCATGCCCGATAGAGGTATTTTCAAACATTCTGCTTGATCTCCTGACCTGATCAAGGGCGAATGTTGTGCCTCTTCTAGGTATTTGATGGTCCATCCCCATGTTTCTCATAGTCGTGTCTGCACGACTGTGATTCATCCCCCAGGGATTACCAGAATCGGCATCACTCAACCGCGAAGCCTCGAATCTGATATCCCTATATTTGGGTGGATCAACATGTTGTTGGGTCGTGATAGGGGTCGAGAACTGCCCGATCACTTCACTTAGACCATCGGTGCGCGGCATTGAAGGAACTGGTTGGGTCCGGCGCGACCTCGAATCCACTTTCGAGATGTCGTCGATTGCTCCCACCATTCTATCTATCTCCGCCTGCTGTTTTGAACGTTCCGCCTGTCTTAATTCCGACACTAGGAATTCCAGGTGGGCATGTTCGGGTTTCGAGAGATCTCGTTGCTCGCTGATGGCAAAGAGTTGCTTGGCCTCCTTCATGGCATGGTCAAGCCACTCTCTGTAGTCAGGGTTTTCGACTAGATCCCCTTGAGTAGCAACTCTAGTAGTGCTGCATTCACTACTTTGTTGCTTATCTCGAAGTCTAGCGGTACGCAATTTCGATTCCGTCTGCTCCTTCAGACGTTCTTCGAGTGCGAGTTCATCACGAACTTCTTTATTCACCCTGGCTTCATCAGCCTTTCTGCGAGACAATATCTCTCGTCGGAGCTCATCGATTTCACCACGTATGGCTCCCAAAGTGTCCGAATCCTTCTGATCTTTCAGTGACTGGGCTACTAGGGATTCAGACTTCAAGGAATTAAGCTCGGCCTCATGCCTCGCTTTTTGTTCCATTAAGACCTGATATTCCGCCATTTTGTTTGCGTGTTCGATTCGTTCCTCACAGCGGCGACGCATTTCTGCCTCGTCCCTGGCTCGAGCATCCTCGTCAGCTTGCATCTGACAGAGTAACGACTCTCGTTCCTGACGTAGCTGGTTCACCTGCTTTTCATAAGCCGTTAGGTGCTCAGCTACTTCTTCAGTATGCTCGGCTGATTGTTGGTTCAACTTATGCCACAACTCTTGCAGTTGTTCCTCCAACATAGTCTTTTCTACTTCTTGTAGTTTCAACTTATGTTTAAGGGACGTCTGCTCGTGCTGGGCATCCCGAAAATCGTTTCGAGCTCTCTCGACACATTCTCGGCGGCTTGTAGCAAGGCGATCGATCTTTGCTTTTAGCGATTGACAATCCATTGCTGTCAACCGACTACGCTCGATCTCTGACTTCGTTGCAAGCAAGGACTCCTTTTCGCTAGAGAGCTGCTTGACCTTCTCCTGAAGATCAGTAAGTTCTCTATTTGCGATCTGAGTCTTGTTCGAAGCCTCTAACGCCTGCTGCCTAAGCTGTTCCAATTTCAGCTCTATTTCTGTACTCTTCTCCTGAGCTTTCATGGTGTTACTCGCGAGAGCATCCAACTGTTGGCGACCCTGGCGCAGTTGGCGTTGCTGCTCTTGTAGCAACTCCTCGTTGAGCCCCCTGCCACTGTCAATACTTCCTTGTATCGACACGGGCGAGGGACCCTCGAAGGACCAACTGCCAAGGCCCATTGGAGTTCCCACGGGCGAGGCTGATTTTTCTACATAGGACAAACTCTGTGTCCTCAAGAAGTTCTCAGCCGCCGGAGAGAGTTGAGTCGATACTCGCCAATTGAGTAGCCGGCTCCTTTGATACAGGCCCAACGGGTCAGACGATGGGCCTAATATCAGGGTGTGGTTCAAACCACCACCAATTAGTGGATCATTCATATCCACTAACGGGCCTGTAGTCACTTGATGTTGATGATTGGGGTCATCACCTTCATCCAAGTGACCCTGCATGTCGAACTTAAGCTCGCAGTACCTATGCGGACTAAAGTTAACAACTGGTCACGGCACCAGTGTAGCGTTCTACCCCTCGATGTTATATCGAATCTTTCGATAAACAACGAAGAACAACTATTCAGGTTCCAGTTAAAACTTTATTGTCTAATAACACATAGGCATCAGCCGTTCTCGATCACAGTTACAGGTGGCAGAGTTTGAACTCTATTGCAGGTTCAACACTAGGCCTTCTAGTGTCTAGAGTTAATATTCCACATGAACCCCCTCTGTGCAGTAGCACAGAGGAGTATTAGAATATGGTAGCCGGGCAGCCGCCGACCATTGCTCACAATGGTCAGTCGGGGCTGGACTGACCCTGAGGAAGGCCGTACAACGGCCTTATATACACCGGAGTCGAGGGCCACGTGACCAAGTGGTGACGTGGCGCTGGACTCCAGCGCCCCCAGGCGTCGGGTAATAGAGGTGCTCTCGACGCCGCCCACGAGGACCACGAAGGTACCTCGAAGACGACGCGGGACCACCACAAATGTATACACTAGTGTCTAAAAAAAATACACAGAAATATGCCACATATGTCACACTATGGACCTCAAAAGAATGTGTGAATAATAACTACATATGACAGTATGATACTTGTCCATGATGATTCTATCTAATTTATCTGGAAGCTCAAGAAAATTAAATAGCAATAGTGCCATAATTATAAATGGCTTCCTGATGTATACTTACTAGAAATATTCATCACTGGGAGTCTTAAGTTCATTTAGACTGGTGGCATTGTACTTGACTGAAATGAAAATAGTGTTCATGTAAATAATGACTGGTAGGTCTGTGGTTTATTTTACCTCCTGAAAGATTCACCATAAAAATCAAACAACATTTTCCTCCCACTACATCATTAGATCTTTCTGTAGACTCTACAGAAAGATCTGGTTGTGCTGTAGCTAAGATTCTATTTTCATTCTAGAATGGCGTGTTTGGAATGTTCCCCTCATAATTTAGCACATTTGTTGACATGTGGTTACCATGGAAAACATTAATTTGATTCTGTTCTTTTTGAATAAGATTCTCCACATTTTACTTTTTCAAATCCTTCCAAAATTATGAATAATTATTATCGTAAATTGTTATATTTTTAATAAAGGTTGTTGCAGCAATACATCAACACCTAATTGAATAATGGCCTATTCTGTCTGACAGCAAGGATAGTGTATAAGCTTCTTGCTGACACCCCATGTTTAAGATCCCATAATTCAGTAGCTATTATAAATTTTCTTTCTCACGTGAAAGTTACCAGATTATAGCTGAATACATGAGTTAAAAAAACAGGGACATACTAAAGGTTTTGACAGTGAACCACCACCAAGGGCCTGAACTGGATCTCTAGAAATGGGGTAGGGGTTGAGGCTACATATAGTACAGGGTAGGTCACTCTTGGAGCCGCAATACTGGTACAGACTGCTTGACAGTAGGCTCAAAGCAGACATGGAACATTGCAGTCACAGTGCAAACCCTATGGGCTCAAAGCAGACATGGGACTACAGTGACTGACACTGTCCTAACCTTCTCTCCACAACCTCTGCATGGAGAATGACTCAAGTTGGTGCGCATGACCACCACAATTGTAATGCAGTGAAGCATTGTAATTTTCACGATGAAGCCCCAGATGGAAGTACAGTAAAACACAGCGTTACAGGGAATTTCTGTAAAAAATAACAATGAAATCTTTGTACCAAAGTTGATGGAGAATCACTGTTGATTTAACAACATATTTACATTTTTTATGCATTTGAAATATAATGTATGGTGAAACAAAGTACCCACCTAATGCATCAGTAAGATTTTCCCCTTTAAGGCCACTGAGGTTCCTTCTTTCAGGCCCTGTTATACAGTGAATTGTATTCCAGGTATTCTCACAGTCAGTCCAGGGTAATGTAGAGGTAAAGGAGGAAAACAAGAAGTGAAATGACCACGCGACAATAATGGTGTAGTACATGCCGACTAACCAATTACACGCTACCATGGCCACACCAACACCTAAAAAGGGAAGATGTACATACCTACATGATACCATATGCCATAGCCACACCAATACAAGGTAATTTGTATAGAGTTACATGTTGCAATCGCCACACCAACACCCGAAACAGGAACATTTTGTAAGAAGTTGCATGATACCCTGGCCACACCAAGACCTGAAAAGGGGAGATGTTGTAAGTAGTTAACCTGGCCACACCGACAACTGAAAGGTGAAGATGTTCCTATTAGTTAGATGGTACCCTGGTCACACTAACACCTGAAAGAGGGAGATATATACATGTAATGTCATGCCACCCTGGCCACTCCAACACCTGAAAGGGGAGATGTTGTAAGTAGTTACATGCTACCATGGCCACTCCAACACCTGAAAGGGGAGATGTTGTAAGTAGTTACATGCTACCATGGCCACACCAACACATGAAAGGGGAGATGTTTTAAGTAGTTACATGCTACCATGGCCACACCAACACATGAAAGGGGAGATGTTTTAAGTAGTTACATGCTACCATGGCCACACCAACACATGAAAGGGGAGATGTTGTAAGTAGTAACATGCTACCCTGGCTACATTGATTGACAGACAGAGAGATGTTTCTAGCTATACGTGTAACTACCAGGTCCACAGCAACACCTGAAAATAGGTAGATAGCCTACTGTAAATTGTCACATGAAAATAAAGTGACCAGAATTGCATCAAACTGCCGCAAGACCAATCTATGACTCGTTATGACAGACTCACCTTTGAATATAGGGCTGACATTCCAACAGGAGATGGGTCCTAGACTGGTGAACTGGCCAAAACACAGCTCAAAGAAGAAGACTGGGAAGCCGACCAGGACCAACATTATGATGTAGGGGATGAGGAAGGCACCTACAAGGAGACACATCAATTTCGTTTTTATTTTAATTTCTGTTTTTCACAAACTTAATATTCCCATGTTTGGCATGTGGCTCTTCTTTTTAATTTTTCAAGAAAAGATGCTGTTCAAATCACTACAGTACACTCTCATACCTACGGCAAGCCTTTTACAGTAGATTGCTTCTATTTTTGGAAAACAGTGGTAGGTGCTGTCAGTACAAATCCAATGAGCTGGTGTGGGCTGTACTTCACCTACTACACTGGTCTTTATAGGCCATTTACAATTGAGAATGAGAGTGTATATAGATATCCGAATGTACAAATACAAAAACTTATGAAAAAGGTAAAGAGAGCACATGTGCTAGATACATCATTTTGGTGTGTCAGATGAATAAACCTGGGATCATTATTTTCTAAATGCACTCAGAAATACACAATTTACAGATAAGCACACATCTATTTCAAAGGATGATAAGCAATTCTGTAGTCTAATGAATTAGAATTGACCTAAAGATATGACGTCAAGGTATGACGTCAGTAGGTGGGGGGCATGTCTCTTCTAAGTCACACTATCTCATTTCCACTATCTCTGGTAGGCCTTCAGTGACATGTGTTCTTATCAGCTTATGGGAGAACGATACCCTTGTCTTGTATGCCTTGTGTGTATAGGCCTACACCACTCCTAGGGTAGGTCATTAATTATCATGAGCGATGCTCCTCCAGTGTGGGGATGAGATAAGATGATAGCACTCTGAGGGACTGTACGTCCCACACCTTAGCTTCTACGGAGTATGTCTTAGACAGTAATGTGTAATCTTCAATAATCTTTTGAAGGAGATCTATAGTGAATTATTTTCTTGATAACATCAGGTTGTTCCTTTGTTTACTGTTATACATGGGATTGGTGAGTGGGGGACCCCCCAGCACCACCACTATTCTGAGCAACCCCTAAAGTTCAAGTATAAAATATACCTGCAAAGTTTGAAAATGGAGCGCCAGATTACAATTCATAGACCAAGCAATATACGTACGTCTCATTCGCACATATTTTCCTATCAGTAAATATTCCATTATGCACAAGCACATACAGTTCTCCTTGTAAAGGCTTGGAGAATATCAAATTAATTAAGCCCCTGTGAGTCTCAAAAAGCCCATATCCCTCAAAATCGTCTTTTTTGAGACATAGGGCCTAGGACTAGGTTAAGTCCCTATCTTTCAAACGGTCCCTATATCACAAAATCATTTGCTATGCAATTTACCAAACTTGGGCCAATCTGATTCTATTTGGACCAATACCCCCAAGTTGATGCCTCTGGGGCCATTTTAACCTATATTGACTTTATTTGACCCGATTTAGCATCTTAGGTCCTGTTGACTCAATTAAGTCCAATCTCTGGCCATAATTTTCAGCTGTCTTGGACCAATTAGATCTTAACCCCTATTGACCTGATTGGACCAAGTTTAGCCATTGTTTGTCTATTTGTGGGTCAATCTTGGTTAATTGACCCATCTTGGGCCAATTTTACCTTTTTTTAACCTGATTTACTAAGCATGGGTCAATCTGATCAAATTTGGCCCAATCTATGGCTATTGGACCAATTTTGAGTACTAAGGTTAATGTGGGTCAAGATGGGTCAATTGGACCAATATGGGCCAACTGGCCAGGGATTGAGCCAAATTGAGGCAAGTTGACCCATGGTGGGTAAATTGAATCAAAAACAGTGCATTCCTGCCCCCACGAAGGTACTCCTTTAGTCTGGGGAAAAGGAAAGGTCGCCTGGGGAACAAATCTCTCTAGGTCAAGGCTCTCCTGATAACACCTTAGTTCTTCTCTACAGTGATGTCACGATTCTAAATCATTAAAAGGGACCGAGGAATGGGCTTAGGTAAATCTGTTAACACATTTGGTGACAAAATAAAGCGTATTTAGATATCGTCACCTGTTATCTTAGTTAAGCAGGAGAAATTCATCTCAAGGTCTCATATTGAATTCAACATAGATTCTTTTGAGTTTGAAGTAGTTAGCTATCAATGAATTCACTCTTTTTACATTTATAAATTTGACATCAGATCGCCAGTTAAATATGTTTGTATTAGAAAATTTCTGATACATGTAGCAGCCTAACTTTCAACCGCAAATTGAAAAATGCTTATGGTATTACGCCAGAAATCATATCATTGAAAATAAAGGCTTACATCCTAACTTTACTTCTCTATCTCATCTATACCATCCCTGCCTGCATTGCATCTGTATCATGTTGCTACATTCCCGATGATGTGAGATATTATGGTCAAAGTATAAAGGTATGCTGTATGTAAAAACTCGTATTGATAATACCCAGGAACTGCAGTGTAATAACACATAATCTGTTACATTGCTTAATTGCAAAACCTGAATTACACACTTTTTGGACTCCGTTCAAAATTGTTTTTGAAAGAGTGAAATAAAACTTTTCTTTGTGGAGGAAAGCAGAAGGGGTCATCCAATCTTCCCTGTGTGTAACTCCCTTTCTCCCTGCCTGCTTTCATCTGACAGTTCTAGGTATTAAGACAAGTGTATCTGGTCCTCATTCACAGCTGATTCTTTAGAAATAATAAATTAGACTTGCCTCCTCCATTAGAGTAAGTGAGATAGGGGAATCTCCATACGTTGCCGAGTCCAACAGCATATCCCACACAAGTTAGGATAAACTCCAGTTTACCGCCCCATTGTACACGGGCCTGACTCTCCCCTGATGCTACAGAACCTGTGTCCACCACTGCCAACGCCTTAGGAATTTCTGAAATAGAAACTTTATGTTATCAGGTTATAGGTTTCTGTTAAGAATTAACATAAATCTGAAAGAAGAATAACAGCATGGGAGTGTGCAACTACAGAAACAAGGAATGCAAGTGAAAGAAGCCATTTTATGCACTTTAGGCGGAGATAACATTTATGTAGGAATCTTAGCTTGTAAAAAGGATAGGCTACCATAACTATCTCAGTTCATGCACTTCATGCATTATCCCCATAGTTTAGTCAGAGGCATTGACAAACTTAGGCCTATGGTCAACCAGCTCTCCTTTTAAACCATTTTAACTAGGACAGAGAAGCATTTAGGACTTTTGGTTATGGAAGGTCTACGGGACTAGCACATTGCTAGTGATAGGAAGATCAGCTAGGTGGCTCATATAGTCGGGGGCTAGATCCACCTTTGGCCTCTTTATATAGTCTAATTTGACTACCTGTCAATTAATTACTACCCATTGGAATTTTCTATAAATTATATCTTTGGGTTCCCCATATCCACAGCTTTAACTATGTAATCATTGATTAGATAAGATGTTTGAAATAAAAGAGCAAAAGATCATTGACATTTCTGCTTGATACCATAGTTCAGTCAATCAGGACATTGTCTCCCTATCAGTGTTATCACCTGCCCTCACACCTAAAACAATAGAGAGGTACTTGGGGTGATTAAGATAAGGGGCAGGATGCAGCTTATCAGTCTTTTCACTGGCCATTGTTCCGGAGGCTGATAAGAAATTTACCCAGAATACCCTGCTCTGGAGTCGGGAGCTAAACCAAGATGGCGACCTCCATAGCCTGATATGCTAATGCCCTATACTGGATGGTGAGTGATATTACCCTGCTGTGCACGATATCACCCTTATACCCATAGTCCACCAGGAGGGCGATTCATAAAAACCAGTAGGGGAAGACGACCACAGAATTGTGCTTTTTTTTGTTAATACTGATAACTCCCAGAAAAGATAGAATTGCCACCTTTTGAGCACGCAATTTCATTCTCAATTATCTCTAATTCAATCAAATACCCTTAAGGCTCAGAGGGTTCTAAAATATGTGTATTTTCTACAAATAATTCCGGAAATTCATCGTTTATTTCTAGACAGGTCGTCAGTGTTCATGAATTGCCCTGCATACCGCTGTCGCCAGATTTTATATAAGATGTGTATGGCCCAATTGACCAAAAGAGGCCAAGTGAACTATGGGTATTGAGCCAAAAGAAATTTCATTTTGAAAACATTCTTTTTGTTACTCTATTATCACTATGGAACACACATGAACAAACCTCTTTGATATGTAGGTTGAATCAATGACATTGTGATGGTACAGGGAAATTCGAAAAATGACAAATCTACGAAAATAGATAATTTTTCATAGTTTTAGAATCTTGCAATTCAGAATTGTTAATGAAGAGTGAAAATCGCCCCATTTTACCTTATATTTTTGTAGGCATCTTAGATTAGGTACAGGGCATATCATTATGACCTTAGTCAGACCGATTTATACGACAATACTCTAGTCTCTGAAGATCACTAAGTTAATTACGAGTTTGAATATTAAAAAAAAAACACTTTAATCTTAATCCAAACTTTTGATACAAAGTCATCAGTCTCTATCAGAAATAGTAGCGATCTATAGAGATACATTTGTGTACAACCTCTTATAGATAAGAGGTTATCTTAGGTTCACGAAGGTCAAAACTGTTATCTTGTTTCTGTCTGATTATGATCTATGATTTACTTGACATGATTAAAGTCTGATTCATAAATAGGAGGTCTGTTGATGGTTAATGTTAATCAAGTTTCTTTATAAAATACCGCTGGTTGGCCTAAGTTATTGTTGTATTCATACCATTCCCTCATTAACTTTAAAAAACTGCGTGTTTGTTCGATGGTAATGACTATACCGACTTATTTTTAGGCTGCTTACTTTCACTTTCATACTTACACAGTATTGGTTGTGATTTTCTGGATTTTTTTGTCTTGTTTTTTTTTTTCAAATTGTGTGTTCAGGCTATGGAATACACATGCCGATTCAGGTAAAGTATGTGCATGCATAACATAGGGGTCCCCGGATGTGGACCCCCTCCCTTTGTGCCAACCAAAGATGCCCATTTTATATGCACCAGTATCTCTCTTCGATATAGTTTTATTGTTTGCAATTGAACAATTTATGACTCTACAGCATCTAAAATACATAAAAACTTCTCAAAATTTTCTAACATGAGCCAATCCAGAAAAAAGCATCGTCATATCATACATATAGATAATGCTTGACTTAGGCCAATATGTAAGGTATAGCTTATACCTTAAACCCATCTCGGTTGAGCCTTATAGGTTGAGTTTGAGGGGTATAGACTGGGGTATAGGAATGGGTCTGGGATGTAGCATATAATTACATTAGATTGGAGGTCATCTACTACAAATCATCCCCAATGTGCACCAGTGACCATATAGGCATCTAGGCAACTGGTTGGGTGCCTCGTGTGCCTTATGATACTATAAGGGGTTGCTCAGGTAATTTTCTATCAGATTTACATCCCATTTATTCATCACTTAAGGTGCATCAAAATACTTTAAATAATGAGTTGACATCTTTTTTTTGTTCTTGGAAATTCCAAAGTTTTCTTGAGGGCAGGCTCTAAATCACTGTCAAATGAAACTACTAGATTCACACCCAATGCTACAGAAATTCCTTAGACTCTTAAACCAAGCTGGCCCCGCATCAACCACTACCATGATTCATCAATGGTTTAAAGTAGTTTTTCCCACTGGTTGCTGTAGTACTTATTTGTAGGCAGGTTCCTTGCGTAGTAATGTTCCCCAGAAAATGGGGACCATCATGCACCATCATGCCTAAATGCAAGAGAGGTATTCCCTAGAAAGTCAAATGGGTTCACGAGATTGCCCTTAGACTACAGTGTTTGACACCAATATTTCAAAAATGTCCTTGGGGGACAAGCTTTCCAAACCCTATCAAAGAACTATGTATGGTATCCGAACATAAATTTGTATCCCTTTCTGAAAATGCCTGCCTATAACAAAATATTAGTATGATGATTATGTTTTAAATGACCATATATGTACAGTGTGTTTGGATACCTAGGAATGATACATAATATATTGTAGCGGTGCAGCACTGGCTGATGCCGCACAGTCTGCAGTGCGGCACGGAGGTTCCACCACGCGTCACTGGGGGGCACCCCGGGCTGTGCGTTGTCTACAAATACAACCTGCAGCCTGAGGAGCTCTCCAGTTCGCATTCACTTGCTGAAGAGACCACACCTCTGTGCCGCAGGGCGAACTGCAGAAACAACGAATAGATGGCTGAATTTGATGATGTTATGCCCTATTATTACATAGTGAACTGTAAACATGGGACTATTCTTGAATACAAGCCTTTATTCCTTAAACCTTATTATTGCCTTTCAGTCTTCTTTACTAGAGGAAAATCCGTTACAGTGGTGACAGCTAAAAAGATCATACCAAATGACCCACTGGGAGGAAACGACGGATTCCTCCAGACAGGAAGATTTAGAAAAACAAATAATTCAGGCAGATAAAGAAGTTTTCCTACAGGTGCCAGCTGATTTGGACACCGAAGTGACAGAAGCTTTAGAGGAAGCCACAATGCCTTACAGTCCCATGCCGCACAGGAGAGGTTCCATGCCTCACTGCCAGGAGTTGATGCCTCATGAGCAAGGAACTCTGGGAAGAGGGTCCATGCCTCACCATCCCATGCCTCACCACCAGGAGGGGTTGATGTCTTGTGAGCACGGATCGCTGGGAAGAGAGTCCATGCCTCACCACCAGGAGTTGATGCCTCACGAGCTAGGAACTCTGGGAAGAGGGTCCATGCCTCACCGTCCCATGCCTCACCGCCAGGAGTTGATGCCTCACGAGCAAGGAACTCTGGGAAGAGGGTCCATGCCTCAACGTCCCATGCCTCACCGCCAGGAGTTGATGCCTCATGAGCAAGGAACTCTGGGAAGAGGGTCCATGCCTCACCATCCCATGCCTCACCACCAGGAGGGTTTGATGTCTTGCGAGCATGGATCACTGGGAAGAGAGTCCATGCCTCACCGCCAGGAGTTGATGCCTCACGAGCAAGGAACTCTGGGAAGAGGGTCCATGCCTCACCGTCCCATGCCTCACCGCCAGGAGTTGATGCCTCATGAGCAAGGAACTCTGGGAAGAGGGTCCATGCCTCACCATCCCATGCCTCACCACCAGGAGGGTTTGATGTCTTGCGAGCATGGATCGCTGGGAAGAGAGTCCATGCCTCACCGCCAGGAGTTGATGCCTCACGAGCAAGTGAATTCTGGGAAGAGGGTCCATGCCTTACCGTCCCATGCCTCACCACCAGGAGGGGTTGATGCCTCACGAGCAGGGATCTCTGGGTGGAGGGGCCATGCCTCACCGTCCCATGCCTCACCACCAGGAGGGGTTGGTGCCTCACGAGCAAGGATCGCTGGGAAGAGAGTTCATGCCTCACCGTCCGCAAGAGGGGATGCCTCACGCGGAGGGTTCTCCAGAAGGAGTGTTGATGCCTCACGATACAAGCCAACAGTGGCAGGGGATGTATGGCCCGATGCCTTGCAAGGTAGCAGCTGGACAAAGGAGGATGGATCTTCTGCAGGGAGCTCCCACGCAGTAGGCCCCCTTCCCAGCCTTGGAGGGAGCAGTAGGGGGAGTAGGGCCAGCAGAGGAAATAAGCCAGCAGCTGTGGCCTGGGGAGAAGGCCCAGTTGAGGTTGGGGGACCGGGAGAGGCCTCATACTCCCACGTCTTCTAGAATTGCAGCTCGGGCTCTGCCTTCAGTGAGGTTGCCCGCCGCGAGGCTGAAAGGGAGTAATCACCCTATCCCACCCCTGTGATGGGGTCAGGCGCATATAGGCTTACACCCACCCCTAACCCCAGAGAGACACCCGCTGTCTTGGCACCCACTGTGTTAGTTACGCCATCAGCCCAGCTGGCTGTGGCTGGGGCACCGTTTGCTGCTAGGTCTTACCCCGCAGCCATGGGCCCTCCGATGGTGGCAGAGAGAGAATGGGGGGTTGCAGGCCTGCCACAAAGGGAGACATACCCCGTCTTGAGGACCCAGTAAAGTGACAGCCGCGTACAGGAGGCAAGTCGGTGATGGCGATCCACAGTGGTAGACAGGCCCCTATTACTGCCCAAAGGACACCCGGTGGGACTGCTCCTCGGGGCTACTCAGCAGAAAGGCCCCCGCATTACTCGCAGGCTGGTAAGGGGCGGCGCTCGCATAACTTCAATGAAAAGTCTGAGAGATCGTCTAGGGTGAAAGGGGATCCCACGTTGGGAGATACACCAGAATGGGGAGCTGGTGATCGCTTGGCCAAGCCAGTATTCATGCCCGGGAAGTACGATGGCTTGGGACACCTGACGGAGTACCTGGCCCACTTTGACCTGTGCCAACAGGCCAATGGGTGGGACCATCAGACGGCCAGAGTCTTCTTGGGCCTCAGCCTGACTGGGGATGGCCAGGAGGCTCCTGGCGGGTGTAGACTCTGGAGCAGAGAAAGGATACTTGAAATTGAGGGAGGCCCTAGTAGATCACTTTCAGCCACCGAATCAGGCTGCGATGTATAAGGCTATCCTCAGGTTTAAGGAGCGTTCGAAGGGCGAATGTCTTCAGGCGTACGCGGAAGAGATCGAGAGGTACACCCGGCTCCCCTACCCGAAGGCAGATCTGTCCACCATTGACGTTATGGCCAAAGATAGATTTATAGACGGACGAACGCCTCCAATACTGGATTCACCAAGGGGAACCTGACACGCTGGTGGATGCCATCCAGATAGCGCTTCGTGTCGAGGCCTGTCTGAAGCCGCACTCTGGTGCCCGTACGGCTCGGGCCACCTCCTCTACTATGGCGGAGGAGTTGCACCAGGAGGCTGCCAAAGATCGTGAAGAGAACGCCACCTTCCGTAAATCACTTAAGAGTGGTACCAATAACAACAACAATTAGCGCTCCCCGGCGCTCATCGAGACGAGACGGTTCACCCAAGGGAGAGTTACGGTGCTTCCATTGTGCGGAAGTTGGACATGTCAGGTCCACCTGTCCCATGTGGAAAGCGCTGGTAGCCACCGACAACGCCAAGAGGGCCACGGCTGACCAGAAGGCAGAGAACAAGAAGGAGTCAGAAAACTAGATTCGACCCTAGATGAAGGCCACTCTAGGGTCAATGGAGAGACACAGAAGAAGGGAGATGTGCGAGGGCGTTTGGAGCGCGGAGGCGCGGGACTGTTGGTAGAGGGGACTATTATGGGCGAGACCATGGGGTGCCTTATTGACACAGGTGGAACTAATACTAGGGGCAAGGCCTAGCCCCTAGTTCTGGGGATGTCAGATCTAAGTATGGACGACATATTGGGTTCGACTTTTCTGAAGGAGTCACAATATCTGGTGGACTTGGCAAGAGAAAAGTTGGTGGCATCCGGGGAAGAGACAGCACCTCTGGAAGTTTGCAGGGTCCTCAGCAGTAGGACCACTATCATCCCTCCAGGAGAAGAAAAACTGGTCGCAGGGTACCTGGACGGAGACTGGGAAGGGGAAGAGGAGGGACTGATAGAGGGGTTACGAGAAGTAGAGGAAAACAGGGGACTCCTCATTGGTCGTTCCTTAGTGGACACTTGCCTACCTGATACTCCCTTACAGGTTTTCAATCCTGGTCAAAGCCCGGTAGTAGTGTACCGGCATCAGACCTTAGCTTCCATAGAGCCAGTGGGGGAAGTATCCGAAGAGGAGGAAGGGACAGCCGGGCAATGCAGGATGGTCACGGCCCACCCAGAGAGTGCTTCCTCAGGTGACGCCAGGGACTAGCTGTGGGGGAGGTCATTCAGAAATTGGTGGAAGGAGTGGAGAGAAAGGGTAGCAGAGCTCCTGCGTACCCATAAGCAAGCCTTGCAGCTTTGCCCAGGAGACGCGGGACGAGCCACGAAGGTCGAGCACCGTATAAATACAGGGAGTCACCCCCTATAAAGCAGCCACCCCGACGACTCGCACCCCATTTGAGGTTTAAAAAGTGTTCATTGTCAAATCACGATCATACAAAAGTGGTAGCATGAAAATAAGATGATTTCCTCGATCATTTGTTACACCAAATTCTTTTGCACAGATAATGAATATGATGATAAACCAAATAAAAATGAGAGATGGGAGCATACAATCAAAAATTAAAAAATAATAAATAAACATTACAATATATACTATATACAAAAATAGAACAATTGACCTCATCAGTGATTACTAGTCAGAGTGCAAATTCACACTAGTTAGCATTGGTATAAAGAGGGAACATAATGGACTGAAATTGATAGATGGCACACTGTGTCAGATATCAGTAGACTAAGACAAGAGACTTAATATAGACGTCCATATTGTAAATGCAGAGGGGGTAGGGGGCAGTAGGTGTTCAAATATGGACATAAATGTGTAACACAGACCTCCATGTTTAGTGCATTGAACGCGGTGAAACGGCTTCCAGAAGGCCAGGTAGCCAGATGACTCCAAATCCTGGAGGTTAATTCGAAACATCCTGGGATCACAACCTCAGCAATCTTAGGAATTATTCTACTTTATCCTTTTAAGCAATCTTAACCCATTGAGGGCTAGCATCGACTATAGTTGACACCATGGTAGGCCTAGCATCGACTATAGTCGACACCATGGCAGGCCTAGTGTCGACTATAGTCGACGCCAGTTATATAGGATTAGTATAGGAATTGAAAATAGGCTCGTCCTCTAGGAACTATACTTTTTTCAGAGGCCGTCCCCATGGCCAGGGCAACAATTTTTGCTCTGCCCTAAAAGGGTTAAGATTAGACTGCATTCACATTTCCTAGCCAGCACTAAGATCGCAGCGATCTTGGCCTCAGCCCTCCTACACTATTCCAGGAAGTACTGACTGGGCACAGGCGGTAAGAGTCCCAAAATAAAGGAATAGCTGTGGAGCCACTCTTCTTCACAACAGTGATTATATCATCGTTCCCCGTCCCCATATGGGCTAACAAAAGAGCACAGGGTGCAGTTGACCCCCGTACAGTATTCAAGAGTTGTTCCCATGAATGTATGATTTATGCTTGCCTATTAGAAGCATTGTGCCCTTCCCCTAAGGACAAAGAGAGAGAAGGGAAGAATTACCTTACAGTGCACTTAGCACATGAATAGCCCTACACTGCAAAAAAGGTGTGTGTTTATACATACCACACTATCTACATGGTGTGTGATTCCTACACATCTATGATATTCAAACACTTACAGCTAAACACCATCAGATTCTAAACACTTATCCTGAAAACTACACACCTACTTCTCACACACCTAAACACTTACACACCATAGTGTTTAGGAGTTTAAACACATCTAGTCTCTATGTGTTTATTCTTAAACATGTATTTGAAAGATAAACATCAGGTGTTTAGCCATCTAATAAGAATCATAAGCAGATAAGGTAAGTATAATATGTATGAAATGAGTAAAAGGATGGTATCCTTGTTTTTATAGTTGTATATCACCCAGTTTCCCGATGACTCTGTAGTTTTTTGTATTTTTTTCTTGTTTGTTTGTTACCTAAGGGGCATGATGCATGGGAGGAGGGGGTATAGGGAGGTATGGGTGGCCTACCCCTCCTCCCGTGTCCAAGCCTCCAGGGACCACCCCCACCTCTCTACCTACTCTTCCTACCTCTCCTTACGTGTACAAGCCTCTAGGGACCGTCCCTACCTCCCTACCCACTCCTCCTACCTCTTCTCACGTGTACAAGCCTCCAGGGACCACCCCTACCTCTGTACCCACTCCTCCTACCTCTTCTCACATGTACAAGCCTCCAGTGACCACCCCTACCTTACTACCAACTCCTCCTGCCTCTTTTACACTTTTACTCCTATCTGTATTGCGTGTATTATTTCTATCTTGCAGTTTTACCATGGAAAGTGAATATGGCGGTATCCAGCTTCAGTTATAAAGGTTAAAATGATGAAAAGATGATGAAAAATAAATGATGGAAATAATAAAAATGAAATGATTCAGCCATAGCCCCCCTCCCACCCTGGTGAACAACCCTATGGCCCAAAGCTAGTGCCTCCCTAAGCTAAACACCATGTATCTAAATGCCTCCTGAAGCTAAACACTATGTATCTAAACACCTCCTAAAGCTACACACTATGTATCTAAACACCTCCAATCTACCAATCTAAACATTTACTCATGCTGCACACCTTAAAGCTAAACACCTATCAAAACTAAACACTTGTTAAATCAAATGCCTGATAGCTAAACATGTTTAAAGTTAAACGCGTTTAGCCAAAAAATGTGTGATCGCAGTGATCTTAGTGCTGGAAAAGGAATAGTGAAGTGATCCCAGGACTTGCTATTCCTGAGAGGCCTGCAACCACTGCATTAGATAGGGTAGACTGGTTAGGTCTTATGATATGTGTCTACACTAAGATCGCTGGGGTTGAGATCCCAGGATGTTTTGAATTAAGCTCCAGGACACCTACGATTATACAGTGGAGCCGTGCGGGAAAACTACACGGTAATGCTGACGGTGTCTCCCGCATCCCGTGTTGCCTGTGGCAAGCCAAATATTCACCCCCTGATATCAGAGTTTCTTAATTTGATATCACAGTATTATAAATTGATATCAGGATTTTCTAAATTTGATATCACAGTTTCCTAGTCTGATATCAAACTGATACTGTGATACATTCGTTTCCCCACCTTCTTTTTCATTTTATACATAGAAAATAAGCCCTTGTTTTGATTATTTCCTGTTATTTCTCATATTCTGTAAACTCCAGTATCAGGGCGAAAAATGAGTTGATCAGAAAATTCGATATCATAGTTTTAAACTTTGATATAACAGTTAATAACTCTGATATCAGAATTATACATTGATATCACATCTTAAAACTTTGATATCAAAGATATGATCTATGATAGCACAGCTAAAAACATTGATATCAGAGATAAAAACTGTGATACCAGAGTTTTTGAGAAACTACTGTATCACCCCGATACTGGAGTTTACAAAACATTATTATGAATGGATTGCTCTGATTAACTGCAGGAATGTTAGTCAATCAACCCCAATTCCTGGTCTAAACTACCAGCCTGATATGTACAGGGGTTTTCCAAGAACAACCATGATATCAAAAGCTAAAACTGTGATATCAGTGACAAAAACTGTGATATCAAATAAAGAAACCGTGATATCAGGGGGTGAACATATCGCTTGCCATAGTCGCCAGTGTGAGCTGTGGTTCCCCCGTCCGTATGTTGGGTTCTTGTTCTTGCTTCATGTGTTCTTGCTTTATGAGTGATATACAACAGCATTACCTAACATAATATCAAGCATGTATCTTATTATACATGTTTCCTCTGTTCACATGTTATCTGTTCAAAATACAATTGGCATGTGACAATGCTGGTCTTGAAGCGCATCTCCAGATACCACTTGGCAACTGACTTGGTTCCTGACATTAACATTGCTAAATCGGAATTTACAGAATCCAACTACATATCTGGATTCCCATGTAGAGATAAAACTTCCCAAGCATTTAATCCAATACAATTTTAAATTGGCTGGAGTACTTAGAGGCCACTCTGGCATGAAAATGACGATGCAATGTAGGGGCCCTTGATGGGGGTCCCCATGTCCCATGTCGATTTTAAGAAATGGCCATGTCACCATGTCGATTTTAAGAAATGGCCATGTCCCTGTGTTGATTTTAAGGAATGGCCGTGTCCCTGTGTCGCTTTTAAGGAATGGCCATGTCCCTGTGTCGATTTTAAGGAATTGGCCATGTCTCATGTCACTAAGCCAAAAAATGCTCATGTCGCCATGTCGATTTTAGGTGTCTAGAGCCATAATGTAGGTTCACCCCGAGTCTGACTCAAGTGTTTTCAAACTGACATTATGATTTTGTAGTTGATCACGACCCCTATATTGATTACAGTGCAATATGTGAGTGAAATTCTTGATGCATGGAACACCCATAATTATGACTTATCATGTATCAATAACTAAAAAGCCAAGTGTCCTATCGTGCTTCTCATGGTGAATCTAGCCTTGTACAAAAAGAGCCACCTTTGAAACTTGGGTTGAATGCAAAAGGTTTATTATGACTATAAAATAATATTATAGTCATGACAAGCCTCTAGCATCCGACCAAAGTTTTGGTAATAATAATTGTAATTATTATAATCACTGTTCAGTTCAATCTCCAGCCTGGTTAAAATATTGATCCAAAATCTGATATTGAAAAAGTCCTTACAAAAGTTGATCATTCTTACCCTTGTTTTCTGACATCTTGCTAGTTATATGCGTGCAGCATATAACAATTCAAGTAGAGAAAGATAAGGTTGAACTCCTGAGTAATATGGACCCTTCAGTAGACTCCCTGTGATTCTCCACAGTCTTTCCGGTGTGCCTCAGTGATATGCAGACACTCAATAATGTGATTTATAATGTCTCACCTTAAGTATGAACCTGAATTGAGGTCACGTGATATCAGCACTACCGTTTGATTGGCCAAGAAGGCATTATGAGACGCTGCTTGTGACAGGTTAAGCCACAAGTAAATCATTGTTTCTAGGTACTGTCTAAAAAGCAGATTCAACTCTTCTTATATTTTGAACAAGTTTTCAGAACTATTCACCTAACGAGGTAAAAACTGGCAGTTTCGCTCTTTAAGGGCCACAAGTCCACCAAAACCCTTTGGGATGTTAGAACCCTGAAGGGTGAAATGATGCATCAATGACAGACTCAAAGACGCTGCACTGATGCATCCTGAAGAAAAGGGTCATGAATCTGAAAGCATCATACAAAAGGGCTAATGAATCAAATCACAATAGGACCAATAGGCACATTTCCTCCACATCCTATTACCTTGAGGTAAAAATGGATAACTCTACCCATACCCTTCACCTAGCTATACCGATTCAAACCCTAGGCCCCTACACTTGCTATTATTTTATATCTTCTTAGCCTAAGTCTAAGATATGGACGTTACACTTGGACATGTCCATAGATGTAGATAAGTATTAGTCCATAATTCCACGTGATTTGAAGGTAACATAATCGATACTTTTTAAGATATTCAGGTAATAAAAATGATAGTCACAACATTTGAATTATCATAGCCAAGCACAAAATGCACACCTCCCTTAAAATTAACACTGTAAACTTAGTTTTCATTGGCTTACATCATAGCTGGGGCACAGATAGCAGGGCATGTAATTCTAATGATAAATCTCTATGTGCATTATTAGAAATGATGGAAATCGACCCCCCCCCCCTCTAGCTCTTATTCTGTTTAGGATGGCCTTACTACGACTACGAACAACTACTCAGTAATCAATATTGACCTAAATTAGGACGTGGGTCCATTTCTTATCTCTGTGGACACTTGTCGACAGTAGTCTTAGTCTTATCATCGCTCCATAGCTGTTGGTTACTGTGTACAATATCCTTATAAAGGTGTGAGACGAGGCTGAGTGCATTGGTTTAGGATAACCTGTCCAAGTCCCGAGCAGTGATGTGTGTTTTATACCACATTTTGGACATTAAGTTAAGAAATAAATCAATCATGTGGTATCATGGCATCGCTGCTGTCCACCCAGCTCACAGAAAGATTGTTGGTATTTAGTGAGGAAACTCAGTAGTGCAGATACATAAAAGGATACTCCGTATATTCCTTTCTGTCTGATTGCTCTAATAACAAGGGTCTATGAGTGGACGAGCAGAAAGGATCATTCATGAAACAATGTAGATTGATTTGGGCAACTGGGCTTTTAATTTAGGGGCTAATTCCAAACTTACTAATCAAATATCATCTCCACGATTACATTTCGAATATCTTTCACTGTATAAATGTGCACATTTACATTACTCTCACTGTCCCTGTCATGTCTTTTACTTTTGGGATTGAAGCCAGGGATCCACTAGACGGCACGGAGTGGCAGCGTCACAGGCGTCACAGGTTTTCCTTCCATTGGGGTATCCTTTCTGCCTGCCAATACAGGAACACAGCGTTTCGCGTCAGTGTTTCGCTGCAAAATTGCCCCGAAACGCTGCGTTACTGTATCGGCAAGCAGAAAGGATACCCCAATTCACGGAAAACCTGTGACACCTGTGACGCTGCCGCTCAGTGCCGCCTAGTGGAGCTTGGGCTTAACTCCCAACAATTTATCTTACTTTGATCTTTCATACTTATCTGGTTTTCCTCTGAACCACCACGGAATTCAGGAGAGAGGGAGACAGAGGGAGACAGAGGGAGACAGGGAGACAGAAATAGAGAGGGGGAGAGAGACCAACAGAGACAGAGGGAGAGAGAGAGCGACAGACAGAGACAGAACCTTTCACTATACAATTGTGCACAATTAGAATACCCATTAGCCCGAGCTGCAGTAGGCGGCATGGGGCGGCAGCATCACAGGCTGCACGAGTTTGGGGTATCCTTTCTGCTGGTCAGTACAGAAACGCAGCATTTCGCGTCAATGTCGCTGCATTCTCGCCGCGAAATCGCCGCGACACTGACGCGAAACGGTGCGTTCCTGTACTGACCAGCAGAAAGGATACCCCAAACCTGTGCCGCCTGTGACGCTGCCATGCCATGCCGCCTAATGGAGCCCTGGCATTAGTGGCCCTATAAATAATTTCTTTTCGTTTTGGGATTAACTCCCAACAATCTTACTTTGATATTTGTAAATCTGGTTTTCCTCTGAACCACCACGGAATTAAGGAGAGAGACAGAGAGAGACAGAGAGAGAGAGGGACAGAGAGAGAGACAGACAGACAGACAGAGACAGGCATACAGACAGAGACAGACAGACATATTCATAATAACAGATACAAAGAGACAGAGTCAGAGAGAGAGAGAGAGAGAGAGAGAGAGAGAGAGAGAGAGAGAGAGAGAGAGAGAGAGTTGATCGATTTAAAGGTTTGATCTGATTAATGTGCATAGACCTTGACTCTAAACCTTCAGATCTGATAAGATCGTGATAAATAAGCTGGCAGCCACCCTAGTATGAGATACATATGTGTATGTATAGGACTGAGAAGGCAGCAGCCACTAAAGATTTGTTTCACGCGACCTATTACCAAAACGTTGGCAAATGTGTCACTGCCCATCATATCGCTGGTGCAGGAAAATTGCACAAGTAGGCCTACATTTTTGCCACTCAAGCTCTGTTATTCAAATAAAACCTAGATTGTTACTAGGAAGACCTGTTATAGCTAGGTAGGCATATTGGGTTCAACGCAACAGCACAAGCTGGTATTGCTTATTCTCCCAATTTACCTAACCCATGTTTTATTGTCCTTGAAAGGGTTATCAGTAGGTGATAAATGATTATCAATTAACCTGGTGTGAGATATCTGCAGGTGTGGACCCAGGGTCTCTTATCTGGGAATTATTCATCTTATCTTGACATGGAAGGGTATAGGAGGGTGACATAGCATTTTAATTGTGTAACGTTGCACTTATGAATTATGACTGTCTGAGTTCAATGGTTCAATATGACTGTTCAAAATTGGCACGTATCTTAAATACTCTCCCTGTCCAGAGGGCAAATCACTCGGGAGGCAAAGAGCCCAGACATCTATCTAGTTCGTCTAACGTAGTTATTTTTCTTAAACATCAAAATTGGCCAGGCAATTTTTTTCGGGGGTTACACTGAAAACCTAGAAATTCTGAAACTAGTCAGCTACTTTAGGTCCTCAAGTTGACGATACCTAAAACTACAACTTTAGGTAGTCAAAATGACAACTTTAAGTCGTCATCCTGATGACCTGAGTAATCAATATGACGACTCTGTACTGTCAGTATTGTCATCCTGATGACTCAGGTCGTCAGGATGACGACCTAAAGTCGTCATTTTGACTACCTAAAGCTGTAGTTTTAGGTATTGTCAACTTGAGGACCTAAAGTGGTCACCGCTGACTAGTTTCTCATCTTCCATGTTTTCAGTGTAGTGACATGGGGGGGGATGTATAATTCTGACACAAATTGCACGGTGCTCTCACACTGTGTCCCAACAGGTGGATCTGTTCTAAATATGTCACCTCTACGAATAATGCTATCATATATTCTTCTAGAGTAAAAGCATCCCACATAAACATAGAATGACACAATAATGCTAGTTTTGAATCAGTGACTCGGTGTGCGACTACTGATAATCTCCCCATATACATGTATACATGGAAGGTCTTTGGAAATTGATTAAGAAAGTTTAATCTATTGAAATTTACTTGGAGTTGACACAATGCCAAGAGTGGAAGTACCATAATCTTAATTCTACTTTCTGGGCTAATGCTGCAATAGACATGGGCCCGTTGTGGGACAAGGGTTTATCTGAGAAGACCTTGACATGATTATGATTTTTTAACTTAGATGGGGCTAAAAGACTGATGCTTTGGATTTAGTTATTATATCCTACACACTGGATATATATGTGAGTTCAAATATCATACAAAGGACATGCATGTGTGTAGGCAAGAATGGTACCTTTTCATTCCCAGAAATACCACTTACTGCAACTAGCTGACAAAAAAAAATGAACTGGAAAACCTGAGATTTCGGAGGAATTTCCCAAGGAAATGAAGCAAATTCCATACAGAGATATCTATATAAATTCAGGGATTCCTTGTAAATTAGGAGAACTGGTATCTCTGCAGACAAAAGGTGTGGCTTATGGCAAACCAACATCTCAGGGCAAACCAGCATCTCAGGGCAGCCCTGTCATCATGTCCCTACCACCGTAGCAGGCCATAGCATCTATTAAACCTCATAGTATATACTAGTGTAGAGGTATAGATATATATATTACGTTATGGTCCTTTGGCGCGGTGGGTGAGTCAGCCACCCGGGCTTCGCCCTCCACTTCCCGGATAGGTGGCAGCATCTGTTCGGGAGGTGTGAGAGAGGCACGGGGGGCGCCACTGTCCCTACCTATAAGACGTGAACCCTTTCGGGGAGAAACGGTATGATCGGAAGTGTGTCCCTGGTACCGGTGAATATGCGAAAGTTTACTGCTCATATTTTACAAGCGAAATTGGCGCCACGTTAGCGCTTCTCCTCGAAAGACGTAACCCCTATAAGAGGAGGACAGGGCTCAGTCGCCGCGTCAGAGAAGTGAGACCATCGCCGTACGAAGTTCTCCAACTTAGTACAAAGAATCCGGTATCTCCTACAATCTCTCCGAGCTACCTCCAGGTAGCCGTGCCTGTGTTATTCGAACCGAAATAAAACCCTGTTCGCATACACCCGAATCCTCCTCTTGTTGACTTGTCTGTCCAATCGAATAAGAGGAGAAAGGAACCTGTTACACTGGTGCCGTGACCAGTGGGTTCGGTGAAAATGTATAGCCTGGACACATAGTGTCCGAACAGGCAGGTACAAGATTGGCGTATAACGCCAATCCGGATGAGACCCGGGAGGAACCAGCGCATTTTAATGCGCCCTCCAGGGACCAGCAATGGAGGGACACAATACCTCACTACGCGGATAGTGAGGAAAATGTCCCGGAATCAATCCTGGTGAAACACCGGATTGAACGTGTCAACCAACATTATTCTGTCAATTTAGAATTGGCAGATTCTTTGTTCGAAACTGGAGGAAGCCATGACCCAAATCATCCGGCTCCTATGCCAAGGAAGGTAACCTTTGGTCAGCTTCCTTATGATGTCCCAGGGCATTTACCACCACTTGATTGTAGTGCGATTACCACTGGGAATGTTACTTTCACCGTTCCGGATCATGATAAATACAATCGGGAAATGGATGAAATGAACCAGCAATATCTGGCTATGAACGAGACGCTTGACCTGATAGTGAGAGCTAAAGATGAAGCGTTCGAAGAGAAAGAGGATATTTTGGAAAATCTCCGAGATATGAGAGCTGAGTTTGAACATGAAAAACAAACTCTGAAGCAGTGACTGCATGAAGAAGAAACCGAATTTCTGAATGCAAAAGAATCGTTGCAGGCAGAATACGAACGCCTGAAAGAATGTTGTGTTAAACAGGCCAAAGATAATGAAACTGTCCGAATAGGTATCCTCCGATACAATGAACAATTGATGAATGATCGGGATGAATATCTACTCGAACTGCAGGATTTACAAAATACTGCAGCGGCATTGGGTGACTATGTAGAACAAACCCAACAAGCAATTGGCCCATTGGACGATAAAATAATCGTACAATTAGCTAGTCGTTTACAGGCAGGAACTACAGTAGATAATAATGATGCTGTGGGATCGCAAAGTGCGACACCCGTTGCCGGCCCCACTCGGTATAATCCTTTCGTAACCGATGGGGCTGATAAACATGTGGCAGGCGGTATTTATAATCCCAATAAACCGCCGAATGGAGTGGATTCCACAACTAAAAGAACAGATTCTCATACTACTCCACCCGGAAACAATTTGAGAGCCCCACCAGTACCTCAATTACCTTTCTTGACGAACACAGCGGCTGCTGGAGCGGGTGACCCTTCTGATTCAAAGAACAATGGTTCAGGTAAACAAGACGGGAATCGGAATAATAACCCGAAACGGCCTGACCCGCCGAAACCCACCCCTGGTCCCGGAGCAAGTACTCCACATCCTCCGCCAAGGAATGCAACGCCTGATGCGCAAATCCCACATACAGGAACATATGCGGATGGTGGTCAACATCCGGCCGGTGACTCCCATGGCTTCAGGAGACACCAAGCAAATAGCTACGGCTATGACGGTAATAATACGGGTTATACCAACACCCAAAATTTAAATTATTTTGGGCAAGGACGCAGCCAAGGCTATGGCGGTGGTGGAAGATATCCACCGGGAGGATCCGGAGGTGGAGGATATCCACCGGGAGGATCCGGAGGTGGAGTATATCCACCAGGAGAATCCGGTGGTGGAGGATACCCACCAGGAGGATCCGGAGGTGGAGGATATCCATCGGGAGGATCCGGTGGTGGAGGATACCCACCGGGAGGATCCGGAGGTGGAGGATATCCACCGGGAGGATCCGGAGGTGGAGGATATCCACCGGGAGGATCCGGAGGTGGAGGATATCCACCGGGAGGATCCGGAGGTGGAGGATATCCACCAGGAGGATCCGGAGGTGGAGGATATCCACCGGGAGGATCCGGAGGTGGAGGATATCCACCGAGAGGACCAGGAGGAGGAGGTAATACCCCTTACGGTGCTAATCAAGGAGACGGAGGGAAGCCTAAGAGAATGAATAGGCGTTCTTCTATGTCTCCCGGAATGCAAGAAATTTTTGATAATAGTAAATGCATTCAAGGATTGGGAATCGACTGCTATCGTAAAGGAGCCGATGTTGTCGAAGTAATGGATTGGAGCCTGAAGGAAGCCATACGATCCGAATGAACCTTGGAAAGACAGTTACCAAATCTTTGTAGACGAGGTGAATTGTAGCGGATGGACTAAAGACGAAGCATTACTGTATTTAGTCTGCTGGCTTAGTAAGGGAGGTAAAGTGGCCCTGAACAGATGGAGAAAAGAATATGGGATAGAAGGTACCTACGACGAATTGTTGGAGTGTGCCTGCTACCTATTCGGTTCTATTGTCGGAGAAGATCCTTGGATCACATTTAAGAGATGGACACAGAAACCCAGGGAATCACATAAAGTCTTTGGGCTGGAACTACAGGACCTGCTCAGTAAAGCTAGGCCTAATTGGGAATATGACGATGAATGTTGGATACAAGAGTTATTCACTCAATTCATTGCCGGACTCCGTGATCCGGAACATAAGACTGTGGCCTGGGATGAATGGAAGGACGATACCTCCTTCAATGATCTGTTCCTGGCTATCGAAAAATATGACAGAAAGAAGTGGTTGCTAGGTGCCAATGCACCCCCTGCAAGAGCTTCAGCAGTTAAAACTGATCCGCCTATACCGGAACACAGGGCTGCAGTTGAGTCCGGTTCGATGGACTCCGATTACGAATATATCTCTGATGATGATGGGGAATATATCGGATCTGTACAAATTGCCGGTAAATATTATCGGCAGAAAAGGTACCGAAAGGGAGGTTTCAAGAAGAAATCAAACTTCCAGAAATCCTTAGGGGATGCATTACCCGTAGCACCCAAACTAGAGGTGCCACAGAAACAGGTAGCGCAATTACCGGTACCACAGTTACCCACTTTCTCTACTCCTCAGATGGCAGTGTCAACTGCGCAGGGGGATTTTATGGAGAATCTGGTTACCCGATTGACGAACGCTCTGCGACGGCCAAGGGTAGATAAGTCACAGAGAAGGTGCTACAGGTGCCAAGAATTAGGCGATTTCGCTGCCGAATGTGTGGCAGAGAAACCGGTGTATAGAGCACGGATGAGTTTTTCCACAGTAGAGGATAAGGAAAACTGAGGGGGGATTCTGTTACAGGCAAGCAACAGGATCCCAGAATAGTCACTTGCCATGATACCACCAGCAGTGGTGCAGATCCGAATGGAGTAACACATTCGCCCAATACTGAGGTGGTAGAGCAGCCCACTCAGTAGATTGGGGAATCCGGTATAACAAATGCCCAGGGAGCACAGGGGAAACCCGGTACCGGATTGGAGGTAGGAGGTCAATTTTTGGCCAGAGTTGGTAGTGCTCACCTACCCCCGGGCCATCCTTGTCTGGAATACTTAAAAGGATGTGGACGGGACCCAGGTGTGAATAATGAGGATTCTGCAATAACTGATGTACCTTCCATGTTGCATGGAAGGCGGTGGTATGTTTCGCTTAATATCAATGGAAGACCCGCTGAATTCCTAGTTGATACGGGAGCTAGCCATTCCTGTGTCTCTCGGAAAATAGCGGATCTTATACCGGATGTGCGCAATACTCTCCTATTGGGAGGAAATGCCCAAATGGCCGACGGTAGTAAGATGCAAACATATGGTAGGATGTGTGTGAAATTGCAATTCGAGGGTATTCACGAATATGTGATAACTACTACGATTGCCGGAATAGCGGATGAGGGGATATTAGGATTAGACTTTGGGGCCCTGTATGGAGCAGTCTTGGACCCGAGAACTGGTGAACTGAGTGTAGAACATCCTTATCCTGTGAAAGTGCAATGTGTATTGAGACAAGTTAGCAGTGTGGCGTCCGTCGCTCAGACTGTAAAGATTCCTCCGGGAGTGGCCTGTGATGTTCTGGTTCGGAGTAATTCCGAGTTGAGGAACCAGGATGCAGTAGTTGAGCCGGATATGATTATGCTGGCTGGTCTAGGATTGGAGTCGGTTGACACGATAGTAGCCAATGGGGCTTGGTCAGTCATACCGGTTTCCAATACCGGTAACAGGACCTTATATTTGAAAAAAGGAGCCAATTTTGGTACCGTTACATTGGCTGAGACAGTGACTAGTTGTTCCCTGAACCTTCCGGTTGAAATGGTTGAACAAGAATGGACCGAAGATCTGAAGACAATGTATGAAGATACGAGTCTAGAAGATCCTTCCCAGAAAGATACACTCAAAGAGTTGTTGATTACGTATCAGAGGGCGTTCGCCGCTCCAGGTGAACCACTCGGGAAGACTACGAAGGTATTACATACCATTGATATGGGGGAGGCGCTGCCTTTTAAGATCCCGTATCGGAGGCTACCCCTACCTAAGAAAAGGGTAGCGGAAGCGGAAATAGCTAAGATGTTAGAACAGAATGTAATAGTT
Organism: Acholoe squamosa; assembly: GCA_949317995.1. Taxonomy (NCBI): domain Eukaryota; kingdom Metazoa; phylum Annelida; class Polychaeta; order Phyllodocida; family Polynoidae; genus Acholoe; species Acholoe squamosa. Next base: position 21,451,444 of record OX439051.1, read on the forward strand.
CCATCTAGCAGTCGTCATGATACATACCGGACTACTGGAGTAGTCCGGTATGTATCATGACGAAAAAGGTTCTGTATAGACTATAGGAAACTAAATGGTTTAACGAAGAAAAATTCGTATCCATTGCCAAGAATTGATGAAACAATCGATTCTTTAGGAGGTAATAAATGGTTTTGTACCCTGGACTTGCAATCCGGATACTGGCAAGTAGGAATGAACCCGGATGATATGAAAAGACAGCCTTTTCGAGTCATATAGGTTTGTTCCAGTATAATGTTATGCCTTTTGGCTTATGTAATGCTCCGGCAACCTTTGAAGCCATGATGGAGACACTTTTAATTGATCTGTTATGGAAAAGGTGCCTCGTTTACCTTGACGACGTTATAGTATTCGGTAAAACATTTGACGAATGCTTGCACAACCTCAAGTTAGTATTAGAAAGAATAATATCTAACGGTTTAAAACTTAAACCTAAGAAATGTAATTTGTTTAAAAAGTCCATAAATTATTTGGGCCGGATAATATCTGAAGAAGGAATAAAAGCTGATCCTGAAAAAATCCAGGCAGTAACGGACTGGGGAGTGCCGAATAGTCCAAAGGAAGTAAGGTCATTTTTAGGATTCTGCTCCTATTACAGAGACTTTATACCAAATTATTCTCGGGTAAGTTATCCCTTACAAATCCTAACAACATGGACCCCCAGTAGTAGGAAAGAGAAGTTCCCATGGGGAACCGAACAGGAACAAGCTTTCCAACAGTTGAAAGCCTTGTTCACGAGTACTCCAGTACTGCAATACCCATCCGAGGATGGGCATTTCATATTGGATACGGATGCTAGCAATGAAAGTATCGGAGCAGCCCTCTCCCAAGTCCAAGGTGGAGTGGAGGTCCCGATTGCATTCGCTAGCAATACACTGAGTAAAACACAGCGAAATTATTGCACAACTAAACGTGAATTACTAGCTGTCGTGGTGTATACCAAAAAGTTTAAACACTTCTTGTGGGGTACTAACTTTACATTACGTACAGATCATTCCTCCTTAAGATGGTTATTAAACGTTCGGGATGCCGAAGGAATGATAGGGAGATGGCTAGCCCATCTGTCTGAATTCGGACTAGAAAATAGTCAGATACAGCATCGTGCCGGAAATAAGCATGTGAATGCTGATGCCTTATCCCGAATACCAATTTGGAAATGTGACAATCCGAATTGTACTGATTGTGGGATCCATAAAGCAGTAGCAGCCTCGATTCGAATTCCTTTCGAAACACGTATCGGCAGTGTCCTGGATTGGTCCTTAGAAACCGTAAGGAACTTCCAGGAAGCTGACTCGGTTACTGCTAGGCTTCTACAATTGGTACCAAAGGGTTTAGGCCTTTAGCCTCGCTGGAGAATGGGAAAATGAGAAGATTTCTAGCTCAATGGACGGAGCTGGAAGTCAAGAGAGGAATACTGTACCGCTGGAAACCATGTAACAATGGTGGAAAGCAGATACAAGTTGTCATCCCATCTGCCATGCGTAGAGACATCATGTATTATTGTCATGGACACAGAACCAGTGGTCATTTCGGGAAGAAACGATCTTTAGCTCGTCTCTCAAAAAGATACTACTGGCCGGGTATGTCGCAAGACTTACTCCGATGGGTGGCTAGTTGCCCGGATTGTTGTAAAAACAAACCCGGACACGGACCCGGTAAGTTGCCCTTATCCCAAGAATTATTCGGGGTAAGGTTCGCCCGAATAGGAATTGATATTATTAGCAGACTAAATAAAACGCCGAATGACAATACGTGCATGATGGTAGTGTGTGACTATTATACCAAGTATACTAAAGTCTTCCCACTGCCGGATCATAAGGCTGTTACTTGTGCAGAAGCTTTCGTGAAGGGTTGGGTACTAACTTTTGGAGTGCCCTTAATGCTTCACAGTGACCAGGGAAGGGAATTTGAATCCAATCTCTGGCAAAGTATGTGTGAATATCTCACCATACAAAGCTAACAGAATCTTGGACATAACTAGACTACAATTTGCCAGAGCCTTTCTATGATTGTCATGTACAAACCTGGGACTCATAGTTACTTCAGCAGTATGAACTAGATTCTCATATCGTATTGGTAAAACCAGGACCAATCCGTATCGTCCACAAAGTGACGGGCTAGTAGAAAGGTTCAATAGAACCCTTATACAAGTCCTAAAGTCACTTGTAAATGACAATATGGATGATTGGGATGAACAATGGGACTTTGTAACACACGCTTACAATGGCACTGTTCATTCGAGTACTAACTGCTCCCCAAATTTGTTAGTATTTGGAGAAGATTTAATAATGCCAGCGGATCTGGTATTTGGTGTCGTCGGAATGAATCCGGAATTACCTTGTCAGGTAGTTTTTGTGGAAGCATTACAAGACCGGTTTAAAAAGGCATATGAAGTGGTTCGTCTAGAATTACATAAAAGTGCCCGCTGGCAAAAGGCCGGATACGATACGGGCTTAAAAATAAGACACTTTAAACCCGGAGATCGTGTTTTACGATTACATGAACCCCTCAGGCATGTTAAGCTGGCATCCAATTGGGATGGTCCGTTTACAGTAACTACTGTGATCAGCGATTGTACAGTATTAATACAATCCGATATAGGAAGGGTGTACAAATCCAACATAGATAGGCTACGTCCTTGGTTAGGAAGAGTGAATTCTGACGAGAGATATGGAGAAGGTTCCAAATCCATATCTAATATGGATAGGGTACCCCGGTTAAAGAAATTACCAAGTAGAGGTCCCGGGAGACCTAGAAAGGTACCGGGTAAAACTGTAATGCCAGCGCAAACACCATCTCGGCGCGGTGTAGTAAAAAAAGTCTCGACGGGTGCAGGCGGACTGAAGAAGAAGGGGAAATTGTTGGCTACGAAATCCCTAGAAAAGGCTCGGAAATCGGCCAGGTTGAATAAGGGAGCTGGAGATGGTGTAGTGCTCTGTCGCAGTCCACGACTTGCCAGGGCTGCAGTGACCTAACCCGTTACACAACGAGTGTATCGTCCTGTAATCCGTTATATGTTGTCCTTTTGTTTAACGGTTCGCTATAGGTTGCTGTTATAACTCCCGGGAGACGTGCCAGTTGGTATTGGACGAAAAATTCAATGGGTCCATAAACGCTCCATATGAATCCCTGGAGAGTCTCCCGAAGACGAGCGATAATGGCAGAACTGTACGGATTGTTATTTGTTTATATGTATCGCACGTGTTGTGTGACGTCACGTTGGCTACTCGCGTATGACCTCTCGTGACCCCGCCGGACCAAGGGGAAGTGACGTCAACCGCGAGAATTCGGCCATATTGGATTGAATGGGCGGAGGAGACAGACCGTGCTTCTGGTGTGCCTCTTTACATTGTTCTGTTGTTATCACACGACAAGCGAAACCCTCTGGCGCAGGAGAGGATGAACACCGAGTAGGTGAGTGTTCGGCAGGGAAAGAAACAACCTACCCCTGAAGTTGTCTTCTCAGCATAATGGCTGAGAAAACCGTGGTGGAGTCGAAGCGGTCCGGCGAGCCGGGTCACTTGACTCCCGATAGCATCCTTCCGGATGCCGACATTGAGCAAGGCCCACAGCCTTTGTCCCCGGTTACCCCGCGGGAGGAAGAGATGATGGAGTTCGACGATGATCTTGAGAACTTCAACTTGGGGAAGAACAGTAGACCGGTTTCACCGCTACCGTCTTCTCCAGGCGACAACAGTGCAGGGGGGGATCGCCCTCCTGCACCGGATTTGTCACCCGAGACGATGGGGGAATCCGGTGGAGCCACCGGTAACCCGTCTACCAGCAGTTGGGCGGACGACTGCAGTGGAAACCCGGATGATGGATTTCGAAAGCTACTACCCATCTTACGATGGTAGATATCTCTTCGTTCACCCGAACTTGATTAAGACGGATGAGGACGGTCGTCATATCCTGATTGACCCGGAAGTCCGACGGAGTATTCTGGAGGTTATACCTAACCATGTATACTCGGAAATCCCTCAGGAATGGCTGACGGATTACGGATGGTTTCAACGGGGACTCGTGGTCCACCAAGAATTCCGTAAGGCAGTATATGATGCTGCTATGACATTGGAGCTCGACCTCATGCCACGACCCGATCGTAGTACATGGGGCATTGACGACCTTAAACAGGTGAACTGGATCGGGCTTTTTGTACGACACGAAAGCCACCGTTACCCGAACCCGGATTCTCACGAGACGTCCTTATTGAATGTCAGTGAGTACCGGAGAGCTGCTGAAGCGTTTGATTCCTGGTCTACGGGTTATACCCTCCGGGAATCCGACATTGAAAAGTGCCGAAAGTCGAGCCTATTAACATGGACTCGACCCGAACTTATCCGTCGTCTCATCCGGGAACAAATGGAGGATGAGCGAGCCGCAGCAAAAGCGAGACATGAGGAGAGTGAGAGGAAGCGTCTGGACGACGAAGCCGCCACTGCTCCTCCTCGTGCGGGAAAATCGACTCCTAAGCCAAAAGCCAAGGAGCCGGAAACACCCACAGATTCTGATGACGGGAGCTGGACTAAGACCCAGTCGGAACGTCAGCGGAAGGCTGAACTCCGGAAACTTAAAAACCTTCCGATTCAGCCATCATCGAACGACGGAACAGAGCCCCCGAACCCGTAGAATCTATGGAAGTAGAGGAATCTGTTTCCGAATCGAATGTTTCGGATGAGTCGGACGACAACATAGTCCCGCCAACTCTATCCGATGCGGACAGATGGGCCAATGCTAAAGGGGGTTTTAAAGACCGCATCCCTACTAGCATGGAGGACTGCATCACTGGTGTCACCAAAAAGGGTACGGTAAAATACGCCTGCCCGAAACGGTACAACAAGGACGGCAATTCCGACGATGAGGACTGGATGCGTCTAACCGACAGCGACCCCGTCCCGAATAAGATGTACCAGAGTATCTGGCTCTTATTGAACAATTGTGCCGACACATATTACAGTCAGGTACAGAAAAAGAAACTGCGATGGGCCTTGGATAAATGGTATTCCAAGACCCTGTATGGATAAAAGTGACATGGAGCAGGAACGCGTCTGGGACACCCAGATCCGGTTCCAGCGTCATCTGGTGGAGGAGCACATGCACCACCACCCCGAGTACTCGTGTAACCCGGACGAGGGCAAGAAGAGTGCTAAATGCACTAAACGCGTGAGCTACAAACGCCGGGGTGACTTATGTTGTCACGGTAAGTCAGCTTACGCTGACGGACTCAATAAAGCCTGTGACCAAGTTATGGCCCTGCACAAAGAGCTCATGGCCGAGTTCTGGAAGATGGCTAACGAGCGTTGGGCGAATGTGAAGCCGAGTGATCAATCATTCGGCACCACGGACACCACGCACGGAAAAAAGCTCGTGGCGAGGTTTGTGCTCAACGAAGGTCGGTGCAAGCTGGACCTCCACGACGAAGAATGGAACGAGTGCTGCAACTCCGGGAGGAAGCCAGTTCAAACTGGACGCAGCAGAAAAGATGTCAGGCGGGAGGGATCCCCCAGACTTCCGGATGGTACCCACAGCCGGATGGACCGATCAAGGTCACCGCTGGACCACCATGATGCGGAGAAGTCTCCGAAAGAAGTGACCTTCAAACACCCGTCACAGGTGTTAAGGGGCGCTTCCGGCAGGCCTAGTTCTTATAAGGCCGCTGCTGAAGCCGTACCCGTCAAGCTTGACTCCAGCCAGTTTCCCGACTTGGGAGCACATGGCCCGGAGAGTCAAGTTTTGACACCCGGTAACAAGGGTAAACTGCGCCGGAAGCCGTCTGCGGCGGCAGGCAGTCCTATCGCTGGAGGTACGTATAAACCCCTCACCAGCGACGAACAAATTCAGCATTATCTGAAATTGGGATTGCAGGTACACCTCCCTCCTACTCCGGATGGTGTACCCTTCGTTCACGTGGGACCAGACCAATCCGGGCCTGCTCCCATTCCGAAAGCTGTGGTTAGTACTGAAAAGGCTAACCCAACCGCTCCACCAGCACCCGCTAAGGTGGAGAAGGAACCGCCCAAAGCGCCGAAAGACAAAATTGTTGTTCGTTGCGGAAGGGCGGAGACCTGGTTTGACAGTTGCGAACCAGGTAAGGCTGAAGTCCAAAGCACCATCTACCAGGCGTGGGAAGGACTTCAACGTCAGAGGGCCATAGCATTCCATCAAGGGATGATTAATGACACTCTGATGTGTTTCCGAGAGCTGCACGAAGCTGAAAAAGATCGTGTGGAGAAACAGGTCAAGGATGATGACAGTCTTCGGTGTCGATCTCGATGAGTGGGATGGCACAAAAGAACATGCCTTGCGGTTACTAAAAGACAAATATGGTAAAAAGTAACCGCAGCCCTCTCTAAGGGATCCGTTAAAGTCTATTGGTGTATTCCGGTAGACCGCACAGTATTCTTCATCCATTCGGACTAGGATACCGGATGACCCGCCAGGAATGATTCCCGAGGCCCCGACTGGACTACTAACCCATCCGGGTCCGATGTTCACCTTATGACATCTACAACCTAGTTGTAAAAAGGACTGCAGCACACGGATGTACCCGATATCCAACCGGAACTATACATCTGTGAGGAGACACACGGCACACTCGTGGATAGTGCCATTGTGTTATGCTATGATTATTACATTCCTGATATATATATATACTTTCTGAAACACTCGGACTATTCAATATAAGGGATATAGGAACATATAACGCAATCGTGGATAGCGTCATTATGTTTCCTACACTATATTATATTAATATACAAGACTTTAGCACACCGTAGAGGATTAGGGTAGCTGCCCTATCATCTTACATACTATAGACACATGGATTAATTACACAAGTTCCACATCACAGGAATGGACACTGCTCTATTATCAGAGCAATAATGTCAATGTATATATATATCTTATCATTTGGACTGTTCCACCACCTGGATTAACAGGACTGTGTTCATCCGTATTCATTTTTTTTTATCTCTGCTGGATAGTGATTACGGATCTGCGATCCGAATGAATACAATGATATCCATATACTATAATGACTATGTCATTCTCGTTGATAACTATTCATAGTATGTTTGTAAAAAAAAACAAAAAAAAACTCTCAAAGGGTGTATGACGATTGAATATTGTATTATAATGTATTTTCCCATTCCGGATGTAAACCTATTGTTACTATGTGATATACGATTTAATATCACTTCTATCCAGTTACATATATGTTCACATACTGTCGTCTAAGGACACATATCCATAACGTAAATAACCTCTATTATAAGATAGATATAACTATAACAGAACCCCATTGTTGGTTAAATAGTTTATTTATCCACCGAGTTTTATCTAGTGGGGGTAGTGTAGAGGTATACATATATATATTACGTTATGGTCCTTTGGCGCGGTGGGTGAGTCAGCCACCCGGGCTTCGCCCTCCACTTCCCGGATAGGTGGCAGCATCTGTTCGGGTGGTGTGAGAGAGGCATGGGGGGCGCCACTGTCCCTACCTATAAGAGGAGGACAGGGCTCAGTCGCCGCGTCAGAGTAGTGAGACCATCGCCGTACGAAGTTCTCCAACTTAGTACAAAGAATCCGGTATCTCCTACAATCTCTCCGAGCTACCTCCGGGTAGCCGTGCCTGTGTTATTCGAACCGAAATAAAACCCTGTTCGCATACACCCGAATCCTCCTCTTGTTGACTTGTCTGTCCAATCGAATAAGAGGAGAAAGGAACCCGTTACACTAGTATCGTAAACATAATCTTCCATTTATGTTTAACTTCAAGGTCTGCTCCTACCAACAACAAAAAAAACGCAAGAATTTTGTTATCTATTTGTATAAGACTTTTTGATTAGGCCACCCTTAGTAGCTAGGTGCCTACCACCAGGTATATACATTGCCGTCTCCAGCCAGGGCCATCTAGGGGTGTGTTCTGAGGGGTCCTCAGGGTGCGGCTTGCCCTATGACATTCTTAAAGTTAAACCTTTAACCTCCACTCCGGTCACAAACACTCTGGTCATGACGGTGCATGACGGTGCATGACGGTGCACATAGGAAACAGCCCTCTTTATCACGTTTTAAATGTCTCTGGTAGAAAGACACGTGTTGAATCTTCATGTTTAAGAGATAAGGCTACTGCCTTATCTATAGATAAAGTACAGATGATAGGCACGATTGATCATTGTCATTTTTCAAATATTCCCAATAGAACCAACGTTATGAGGTGATTCCCAAAGTCACCATAATGTATGTTTTGACATTATATTTTTCAAAATTTGCTCAGGGAAATGACCCCACCCCTCCGCCACATTCCCATAAAGCAACTACATATACCTGCTGTTTTTTTTGTGAGTGTGTGGGTTCGGGGGGTTGGGGTGGGAGTGTATTTTCTCTGTTCAGGGTTCCCCACAGGCCAGGGAAAGTCTGGAATAGTCAGGGAAAATAAAGTGGGCAAGAAATTTCAGAGTGAGTCAGGGAAACTCTCACAGAATATCCCATTTTTAATGTTTTTGATTTTTAGATAAATCTAAACAAACAGGATACACACGTGATACAGGGGATACCCCACCCCATCCAGCCCTAATGCCCCCAATGTATAATGGGAAGGAGTCTTTTGTGCGGTATATATACTATCAGGAAGGGGGAAGACTCCGGGGGAAGCCAATACTTTTTCCTAAATAGCCAGTCATTTAAAAAAATTGAAGGTTCATTTTATACTAAAGACAAGTTCATTTTGTTAGAGGCCACAACAGGCCTACTATATTTGTCATTAATAATCATCATTGAAACACTATAATACTCTAAAATCCACCAATTCCCATTCATATTTTCCAAAAGGTTTCAAAGCCTTGGGGGCAAGCCCCCAACCCCCTAATACTTTATCTTATTTTGTCTACATTTCATTAACAGGGTTGAAAATTCTTCAAAGCAGTGGAAAGGAAACAGAAAAGTTTAAGCACCTTTGGTGCTGAAGTCAACTCCAGATGCACTGGTTTGGACCCCTCCCTAATCAAAGACCTGGACCAGCCCCTGAAATGGTTTGGGGTAGCCTCTACACTGTAAATAATTACTGTTGAATCTACTAGGGATCCTTGTAATACTGAAAGGTAAACCACAGTTATTATTTAGCAGGGGGCCATTGTAGTTTTTACAAGAATCCCAAGGTGGCAGTGTGGTGGTACAAGGAATCTCTGTGAAAATAACAACATCACTGTGAAATATAACGATGGATCTCTGGCAACTTTGGGACGAAGGATCCTTCGTTATTCGACATTTATTTTTGTACAGTGTATTGCGGTCTAGAAATGCACCAGAATGCGCTCTAAAATTGAAAAATGTCCATGGGGGATGGGGACAGGGGTGTGTGGCTTGGTCTGTTGTCTTTTTTTTCTGAAAATTATGGAAACACCCTGGCCCACGGCTACAGCCCCTCTAGCATTGGCTCCAGGATTTTCAGATATGCCCAGCCATGGATTGTCAACACCATGAGACCAAGTGATGAGACAGCTCATGGAAAAATTGTTTCAAGTTACACAAAGGAATCTAGGCTTGGTGTAAAAAGGTCTTGGGTTAAGGGGGGAGCTTTTTAGTACAGAATGGAAAAGAAAAAGGAAATTCTGCTGTCTGTTCCAACAAATCAGTTTTGATTTTTGGTTACCTGGGAGCAGTTTAAATACTACCCTTTTTTTGGCCTTAAATGTCATGAAACATAGTTTTCATCTAGCCTATAGCCATCCATGCTGTCTGATATCAAAGAAAGTAGCAATGTACTCCGAAGGGTACGCTATTTTGGGGTTCTTGAAATTTGAGTATCGCTCTTTCCCAACCTATTATATAGCTAATAGTTCTATGGCAATGGCGGAAAGCTAGTAACCTATTGAACTCATATATTTCTGGCAATGCTATGAATAGTACCAAATTCTTGTTAAACCTCAGTATCACTTGAAGAGCATTGTCTTCCTCAGTTCAGTCCATTCAAACTCAACTCTTTTAAAAGTATCTGATTATTGTATGTTACTCTGAGAGTGATCAATTACAAAATCACTGGAAAATGAATTACACACAACACTGAACACATCTGTGGGCTTTAGTTTATAATATTTATTTCAAAATATAAATGAACACATAATTGAAATGCAAGAATAATACTACCTGTTCACAAAAGTGAAGGACCGGTTCAAAAAGTGAAGATTCATCTGATATAGTATAAGGATTTGGACCACATATTAGCAAAGACAGATATCCAGTGGCTATATGCGAAAGGTCGAGCTCAAAATATTGACTAACATTCTTTGAAATGAAAAAGTATCAAAACTGCAAAAAGTATATACATGTATTCAGTCATAAATAATACCGACACGTCAAGTGGTCAATATATCACAGTACTTTTAGGTCTGCAGAGACTTTTGTACACATTTTGGCATCTATAACATATCTTGTTAAATACCACAGTTTACAGAGGCAGTTCATTGTTCAGGATTTCATCACAAGGTCGTTCCTTATCAGGATGGTCTTTGTTTCATTCTTGGTTATGGGCAATCTTTTGTGCCATAAGCACAAGGCTGGCAGTGAAGTCTGTATACATTGTTGTACATCATCTTCATATATGCATATTATACTGGTGCACCTTCGCACTTTTATATTACAGTGTTTGCCTATGACTATGTCTACCCAAGGACACTCTGTAGAATATTGAATCATGATTCACCCTCATTTCTTATATCACAGATTAACATTTATGCAGCATACCTATGTCTTTATATCACATTTCTATTTCCATCCGCGGCACTATAATCAACTTGATCCTTGTCATTTGACAGAGTCCTTCCCCAATTGGAAAATCATTTGTAATGAATATGTATACAACTTCTTAAGGTAAAGCTTGTGATCTGATCATCAATCACCCAGCTGAGAATATCATCATTTTGTGCCACATAATTTGGTCATGAAAGTGCATGTAATTTGGAATCTTTGTTCCATCAACACTGGTCATTAGATTCTGGCATACTGAAAGGACCAATCTATTTCCCCAAGTACTGTTACATGATTACAATTTGTCTTTCCTGTGGGTTAAATTCATCGGATATATGCTGTTGCACATTCAGAATAGTCTCACTTGGCAATATTGAGCTATGGATATATGTTACCCCCCTTCTCACAGGATATATCATGGATATGTCACCCCACAATATCCCCTCACTCACTCCCTTCTCACTCATCTGCCTCAACGTCACCTCCATCTGCCTCAACAACGTCGCCTCCATCTGCCTCGACTACATCGCCTCCCTCTGCCTCGACAACGTCGCCTCCATCTGCCTCGACTACGTCGCCTCCCTCTGCCTCGACAACATTGCCTCCGTCTGCCTCGACAACGTTGCCTCCATCTGTCTCAACTATGTCACCTGCTTCGTCTGGTTCGACCACTTCCACAGCTGCCCGTGAACGTGCACGCTCTTTGAAAGCATTCGCGGTCAATTGCATGATGCGCTCGCAATCAGCCATAGAGAGGCGTTCATCGGGCCTTGGTCTGGTGCAGGCTCTGAAGAGTTCAGTGATATGTCTGATGACGTAGCGGTCCCTGGTCTTCTCGGCCGCTTCATACATCAACATGCCTGAAGAAGGAGAAGGTACACGGTAAAGATATAAAAAGTTGAAATAGTCCTGACCATGCCTGATACATGTGCATTGTCAAACCCTCCCTTCAAGAGAGATAATTGTGATCGCCACCTGCTTTGAGCGGTAGATTAATAATTGTTTTTAAATTTGCAAAGAAAAAGATTCTATATTAGCTTGTGCCCTAATAACCCAGGAAGGAAAAATATATAATATGATGAAGGATGAGACAAGATAATAATATATTTCAGAAGACTACGACTCTACAAAAGAAATTGCTGGTCAGCCATGTATCAAGCAATGAAGAGCAAAGACACTATAGGTCGAGGAAAAGCTAAAAACACAATTTACATGCTCCAAACTCATCACTCATTGAGCGAGGCAGAAATAGTAATGTGAGAAAATTTGATAACAGAGGAGGGATCTCTCCTTACCAAAGCTATAGACATCCGACTTCTCAGTGGTCCAACGCGTCTCGTTAACGCCATGCACAATCTCAGGCGCCAGGTAGGGGAAATACAGAAAACGCTGCTTATCTTCATCTGAGATATGGTACAGAAACCCTGAACGATATGTGGAGGTGCCAAAGTCAATCAGGTATGCCCTAAAATGTAGAGCAAAAGTGGATTAATAGAAACTTGTTTCATCACAATTCATGTTTCAATAAAGGAAGGCACAGAATCATTCATTGTGCTGCCATGCTGAGTTTCAAAGTGAAAAACAAACAAACATATAGGTCATATAGCGTCATTGAAACAATTCTAAATGAATTTGAATTAAGTTGTGAGCATCGCAACAGTACCAAACTTTTCAAATCATATTCTAATACCTTTATTTCTATCTTTTTAAATATATATTTTTTTAACCTACCTGTACTTGGTTTTGTAACCGGGTATGCCAGTGGCGCCCCAAGGCTGTCCTGGAAGCTCGGCCCACAGGTCAAGGCATGTGCAAGGAAGGTTTTCTGGGCAGTGGCAAGTCAGTGGTACAACAAGAATGTTATTGGCCTTGATGTCGTTATGGAGAAAGCCTTTTGAGTGGATGACAGTCAGAAGTCGTGCCACCTGCATCAACAGGTCGAAGATGTCAGATCTGTGGGTGAAGAATGAAAAGCTTATACAGACCATGTTGGGATGAAAAGCTGTGCTGGTATAGACCATGTTGGAAAGCACATAAAGAAAAGATCATATTATCAATGTAAATAAATGACCAGTGAAATCTAGATGCAAATAAATTTGATTTGTAGAAATATGTTCATCCAGTTGGCAGAAAAAAAACACGTCTCTACAAGGTTTTCTTTAACTAATGTACATTTTTCAACGTTAACAATTTTTTTGAATACTTTTGAATTAAGAAAAGTGTCTTTTACAAATTTATCTATGCAACCCCGTTCCAAAATGTTACAATTATTAGGGAATGTTCAACAATTATGTCTTTGGTATTTAGGCATTTTTCAGGACCCACCCACCCCCTTGTCACTGTTTTTGTATGGAACATATAGAGGAACCCAAAGGCCCCCAACCCCCACCCCCTAAGCAGTGACGTAATTGTTGAACGTTCCCTAACAAGTATGTACTTGAATCAGTTCATTGGGGGAGACAATTTAAAAGTTTTGCAAGAAATGATTTCCTTGTTGATTTCCTATGGTCCGTTTACCATTCTATATTGATAGGAAATGAAATTATTCAACTCACACATCATCAAAGCGGTGGGTCCTGAGCATGGTTGCGAGGTCCTGTGCCCCGGGCAGGCTGACGGAGACAATGCAGGGAGCGGTAAGGTAGGGGAACTGCACCAAACCCTTCAGGGGTGGAGTCACTCCGAGTTCACCCATGTAACGGGCAATGTCAGCCTCTTTAAATACCTCCAAGAAGTGACGCCTGTGTTGCTGCAAGATATGAAAGATGCAAATATTGTGATCAGGGTGATGCACTTTTGTACAAAATGTATTGATTTAAAAGCTGAAGCTTCATTAGCATAACTTGCGCCACATCCATGCTCCCGCAGAAGTACTCAGTGATTGGTATGTGCATTGTTTCGAAGGACACTCAGTGAGGCCATCGCTTCAACAATGTCTCTTGACTGCCATTCTTATACAGAAATATATCAGACTCACCCTAAACACCTTGATGATGACTTCCTCATCCCCATACAGTGAGCGGTGAATGTTGGCACTCACGCCAGCTCCGATGAGGCCGATATCTTGGATGTCGTGGTGGGAGAGCCACACACGGACTGAGGTCATAGTTAGGGTGGTAGGAGACAAGGTCTGAGGGAGTCCTGGAGGTGAAGGGATCCGCAACTGCCGCAGGTGCTGGGGAAGGCTCAGCGCCCTGACTTCCTCCTTGTATGCAATAGCGGGGCTGACGCTGAGTTGACGGACTTCTGTCATCCATGGGGCACGCTGCAGCATGATCTGTGTGGTTTCCATGCACAAGGCGGTGGGAGCTGAGGGCATATAGGCACCACGCCCTGTGGTACAAGTAAGAATGAATTAGTCATGGTACAAAGGCACCTCTTGATTACATTGGCTATTTGATTAAACACATTAAAAGATTGTGGGCTTATTTCTCAACAAGTTCACCGTATCTACTCAGGGAGTCCTAAGTTAGGTCTTACCATATAATATATTAGTATTGCCCTAGTTTTGCATTTTGGAACCTGTGTTGATTATCTAGAAGCTCAAGATTTCAGCAGGCCATGGGATATTTCATAAAAGTAAGTTATAAATTCATTCACCAACCTGTGCACTGCCAGCTGTTGGCGGCAAAAGTCACACCCCTCCTGCCTGGGGTACCGTCCAGAAGCTCAGCAAGTTCAGAGGGGCCTGCAATACAACCGATTTCTTTTCTTTTGTAAACAATTCTTCATTTTAAGAATAAGACATCAGAGTGCAATTTGACAATCTAAAATAACTTTTACCTCAAAACTAAACCTTTTATGTATTAATTGATTTTCAAAAGTTTATTTGCATATGTATTGATATCTTGATAGAACTTTCTCATGGGATCCGTTTTATTAGGCAAATTGCTTAAAAAGGAATATAAAACTCAACTTACCTGGTGCTGACAGAAAGTTGAGATGACCAGCCGCACTGAATGAGGCGCTTGGGGTAGTGGTACGCGAGACCTGCATCAGACTGTTAGCTGCATGAATCGAACATTCAGACACGGTCGCAACTGGACTTGATCCCTCCTGAAGCTTCCGGCCTTGGGGTCCGCGCCAGTTCTTCCAACTGGGGAAGGGGAAGACCTTCTTTTTGATAGAACAGACCGGGCAACATGTTGGGATTGACTTGAATGGAGGGCATCGGAGCAAGAGACCACCGAGTGGACTGTCTTGTGGTGCACAACCAGATACTGTCCAAGAAAACGACTTTGAAATAGTATCCAATGTCCGCTGGTTGAAGAATGCATTCTGAAGAAAACAAAAGTTGAAAATAATTTAAATCAAGTTGACCTGATTGAAATGTTCTGATTTTATTATAGGTGAGTCAATTATATATCACAGAACATTAAAAATACAATCACTTTAGTAGTTTGTCATATTTGCAACCCATTATTTTTTACTCTATGAAAAGACAAAAACTTTTTTCTTTAATATTTGCAAACATTTTCCCGAGCTTAGCATAGCTAGGTGGATAATAGACTAATGGTAAATCTATCAGGACATATGAAAGTGATCCAGGGAACTCTTCACGTGATGCTGCCACCTATTGTGTGATACCTGATCTATTTTCACAGTACATGTACTACTCCTGAGTACTGATGCTACTCCACAAGATAAACAATTTAATGCTAATATCTTCATGCAAACTACTTAAAAACAGAGTTGAAAACATGCACAGAGTTATTAATTGTTGTTCTCTTCTTTGTGTGTATTTGTTATTTTTTGTTGTTTTTTTAAGAAAAGTGTCATGCTCTCGTAAAAGTATCAAGCATCATATTATTTCTGAAGCATGACTATAGGGTCGGCGTGGTAAGCACTTTTATTTCTTATTAAGACTATTGCATGTAATTGTTATTAATGTCGAAGGGGTGGACCTGGCCGGGCAAACAAACATGCAGGGGAGGGTTGCGTGAAATGTAGGCTATTAGTATCTATATTCTTAGAAGAAAAAAGAAGAAGAAAAGTATTAAAGGACAAAATTAAAGACTAGTACAGGGTCATGGTTGTCTGATAGTATACTATAGGAACATTGAAACAGAAACTGAAGGCAAATCATTTGGTTGTGGCCTTTCCTATCAATCACCACAGAAGACATAGGCATATAGGGTCTATTCTCAAGAGTTTGGGAAAAAAATGTTAAAGCAATATTTCATATCTTTCCTACCGTAAATCCCTGGTCACAAGCCGGCCCCGGTCATAAGCCGGGGGGTGAGTTCAGGAAAAAAATAAAAGCCGGTTTTTGGGTCAAATTTTTACCATTTTCTCTTTATTCTATAGTAAAAAAAAAACGGTCATAAGCCGGGGGGGGGGGCCTTTGGGGAAAATTTAGAAGCCGGTTTGGGCCCAAAATAGAAAATCCGGCTTATGACCGGGGATTTACGGTATGTTGCGGCATGTTAAACACGCAGTTCCATAGTTTGTCCAGATGATGGTTAAACAATTATGCTAGGCCTAGTAAAGTTTAGTCTAGACAGTAAAATTTCCCCCAAAGTTATAAGAATAGACTATTGGCATTTCAAAATTATTTTTTTAAACAGGGAAAGCGATACAACCTTAGCTTTAGCTTAGTAGTGAGTGAATTCTGTCCTGTAACTAACATGCAACACACAACAGACGTAAAACAGCAATATAATTATGTATATGGTAACACGTTCACTTACCTTTGTGAGCTGTATGACACTGATAAAATAATTTGATAGCCATCACTTTAATACATGGAGGGTGGCCCCGGTGGGGGTGGGGTGGGGGTGCTGGGGGCTACCCCTATATACATCCCTGACCCTGGTATGGTAACAACCCATATTTAACATTCGACTTTGATATAAAATAAGGCAAGAATAATTATATTAAGGACGAAAGCGGCAGGCTCCTAGCGGTTATTTCTGGAACAAGTGCATTCTTCTCAATAAGAGGAATGTTTTTAAAGAAAGTTTCTACCATTATTAGTTCAAAAGTTATGCCTAATAATATAAATGTGCATTTTTATGAAGTTTGAAGAAACTTTACCAAAAGTCTACAAACCATCCTCTACCCCCTCTGGCTGTGGTCCAAAGGCTTATGCATTAGGGTTCCCACCACAGGGCCCCAGCCGGGTAAAATCGACAAGGGGACAAGTCCATTTCTTAAAATCGACAAGGGACATAGAGCTGGGTGCCAAGGGAAAAGACTACATCTTAAAATCGACAAGGGGACAAGACCACTTCTTAAAATCGACAAGGGGACAAGAGCCATTTCTTAAAATCAACAAGTGACTTGAGACCCCCCTGTCTAGGGCCCTCACCACCCCTGCATACATACTCATCTAGTGCAAAAACTAGTGTTGAAACAATATGATTTTACATTTCTATTTTGATTAACACATGTCAATGGACATATTTGTAGTTTTTGAAAAAAAATTATTTGTCAAGTTTGGGAATTATTCACCAAAGTTCCTCCAAAATCCTAAATGTCTAGTTGTCAGCCCATTGGACGCAATGCTAAAGCATCCTACAAATGATGGCTAGTACTGAAGAAAGTAGTGTTGCTATCCCAACTTTTTATTCCACATTTCAATTACACATCATGTAAGGAACAAATATTTCAAGTTACAAGCAAATTCTTTGTCAATTTATTCTTGGGTCACCTGGAGGCTGAGCCCTTGTCCTTAAAACACACACATAATATGACATATATTTAATGACGTTCCAAAGATAAATTGTGTTCTGTATCTTCTGATATAAGATACCGGTAATAATGAAGGTCATTCATATTATGTTGTCTCCCTGCACATTATGATAATGTGCAGGGAGACAATATAATACGAATGACCTTCATTTGTCGACAGAGGATCCGCCCAACCCAGGCCCGCCGCCCGGCCCCAGAAACTATTAACTGCCCATTTGAATAATATGAGATGACAACCCAAAATTCTTGGTCCTAATAAATCCCAGGCATATTTCTAATGTTAAAACACTCTAATAAAACAAGACATACCTTTACAGAATGCAAGAACTTGTAATCCATGTCGGAAGCAGGGCTGAGCTGGACTGGTCCAGCTCGTTGCTTGTTGACATGTGGCGGGAATGGTGACGGGTTGTCAACCAAGTGACGTCATCAATGGTTGTCAAGGTGGTAACCATGGTGATTCGTTGGTGACTGGATTTTACAGGCTAAAACAAGTCTTATAAAAGAAGATGTATGGATAAAGATGACTGTTAAATAATTGATAATGGAATCTTCTAAAGGTCTATGAATGCGCCTATTCACAGAAATAAAGGTTTTACTGGGCGCGTTTGTAGCTCTGTCACCTAGTGTCAAATTCATGAACAAATAATAGCGGAAATGTTTCTTGCGTCTGCGTACTGTCTTCCTTCTTAACTTCCGCCCGTCAAAAGCCGGTGCCGGGGAAGCTGTTTGCATTTTGTTATTTCTGTGAATGTATGCGTTTCGGAGGAGTTGTCAGGTTGCATTTAGCGTAACTTTTGAGAGACAATCAAGTTCCTGTAGTCTGCTTGTAAGCAAGAGACAGGGAAGTCTAAAACCAAAGCTACAGCTGCGTTCTCTGTCTCTCACCGCCGTACGCTCTCGCAGACGGCACACAGTGACAAAGCATTCCCCGAGTGTTGCAACATCTAAAACCGGCCCCCTATCCACCAACTTTACTTGGGTTGGAAGCTTGTCAAGTCTCTCTAAAATGCCCGAGAAGAAGCCTTTCCAGCGTCTGTCCACGGATGTGGTTCCAACTAACTACAACTTGAAGTTGCAACCCGACCTGAAAGCATTCACATTTGAAGGTTCCGAGGAGATCTCTGTCCAGGTTAGCCAAACACTTGAGTTCACTGAGTAGGAATAACACCCCTGCGAGTCCCTATCTGTCACTATAGTCGAGGGGGGTAGTCGAACATTTTTTCATGCATCCACGGATGAATATAGAGTTTACTGTACTAATTTTATTTACGCCCCCCCCACTTTAAATTGGTCAAACGTATTAAACCCCCCCCCCCCTCACTCAAACCCACCACCCCACGTGACGTGGGATGGGGTGGTGGTTTGCTGGTAATGACTACTGCCGAACCCTTAGTTAGGAAGTGATCATTTTCATTTTTTTTCAGGAATTTTACCTTGATATTTGCATGTTTTAGGGCATTTTCAGTTGGGGGGGGGGATAACATACTTTGCCCAACCAAGATGAACCCCAGTCAAAAGTTGGGGGAGGGGGGGGGGGCTTGGCCCTGTCCCCATCCTGTTCTGCTGCCTTTGTCGGGATGTGGCTTACAGGGCTTATAAATGATATCACTGCCTGAAGAAGAGCAATAAAATTGCTCGAAACGTTGCATCATATCATATAAATTACTAGACGGAACCAGCACTAAAGGAGCGATGGTAAGCAGTGGCACTGGTATTGTGGTGGTGGAACTTTCAGAGTAGTTTCCCAAGCCCCCAATGAAAACTGGGTCCCTAGACTTAAGTGGGGTTGGTCTTTGATATCTTAACTCTAGGACCTACCTACTTGTTATGTATTGTTTTGAAATGTAAAATCATATGCCATGCCTTTGCTTTTTGTAACGTGATATCTGGGGCCCAGGGAGACTAGGCTGAGCCCTCTGCAGACTCAGTGGACATCAATTGCTGGGCCTCTGAATGAATATATCAGGGCCCGGTTAGCTGGGTAATAAATTACCCCCCATCTCTCAATGTATATTACCCCAATAAAAAGTCATTAACTTTATTTCAACGCGTCTGGTTTTGTGTGGATATTTGGTTTATTTAAGGGCTTATAAATACATGTATGTATGGTACTTTGGGTCTGAAATGGACATGGGACGGAAATGATCATGGGACTGAAATGCTCATGGGTCTGAAATGATCATGGGTCTGAAATGACCGGGTATGAAATGACTGGGTCTGAAATGACCTGTTACTGAATCCCCCACCCCCCTGAGAGCGGAAGATTGTGCGCCCTTCAAACCTACAGTAAGTTAACACACAGGCTTTAGTGAAAACTGGTATAAATAATGATGAAACCAAAATGATCACTCTCTTTAGCTTTGGTTTAGTTCGTGAGTGATAGTCTATATAACAGCATTGAAGTTGGGGTGGGTTATTGTTAGTCATACATTACCATCATTGTCAATTCTAATATTAGCGGTGTCCTGTGTATTGGTATAGGACAGTCGTAAATCAGGAAATCCAATTGAATGCTAACCTTAGAATTTGGGTCAAGTTTCCCTTATCAGTTGGGAGACGGACTAGCGCATTCACAGTTGGTAATCAATGAGCACTGTCTATTATCCCTGATAGTAGAGCTCCTGTAGATACCGCAGTATCTCAAAATCATAGGTCAATGTCGGACTAATAGCCTGTATTCATCTTTACCATCTTACGCAGGTAGCGCCACCTGCCCTATATCGTGAACTTATTCTATTAATGATAATTTTTTTAAATGGGAAACTTTTAAAAAGTCATTTGTCTTTTTTGTAAAGATCCGAATGCTAACCTGAGAATTTAGGTCAAGTTTCCCTTATCAATTGGGAGACTGACTAGCCGCATTCACAGTTGGTAATATTATACAATATAGTGTTAACATATTCTAAAAATTACGTTCAATTGTCGAAGAAAATACCCCCATACCCAAATTGAGAATCAAAGATTGAACTCTTGTATTTGCTATCCTGGATGAAGTATATAATGTAATTTGTGATACTCTTTATTCAGGTGAAGAAATCGACTAAACAGATAAGCCTGAACTCAGCTGATATCAAAGTAAAAAATGCCAGTTACAAGGGAGAAGGCCAAGGTAGGTCTAATCTGGAGCTCATTAAATTCTTGTAAAGACAATTTTGATGTCATATGATTTATGATCCCATTGCTGAATTAAGCTATCAGCCGCACCAAGGGCTTGAGAATTTCAATTCTATTTCTCTTTATTGTGTTAATCCCCTACTTATAAGGAGCTTTAAAAGCCACAATAGGTATCTGATATGGCTTTGTTGTAATCAGTGCGTGCCTGCTTTTTTATTCTTGCAGACTTCACCGAGGGAGTCACAACAAGTTACGATGAGGAGGCGGAAACCGTAACCTTCACCTTCCCTGAGGAACTCAAGGTAACATTTAACTTAAATTCTTCATCAAAATGTACCATTTTTTAGCACCTAGAATTTCACTACTAATGAAAGGCCCTGCTTAAAAAGAGAAAGAGTATTAGCAACCTGCAAGTCATCTTTCATCGCTGTTTTACAAATTTTATCCATGTTTTAGGTCGGTTTGGGATCACTGACCCTGACCTTCACCGGTGAGCTGAATGACAAAATGAAGGGCTTCTATCGCAGCAAGTACACAACGCCGGCTGGGGAGGAGACATTTGGCGCAGTCACACAGTTTGAGGTGGGTAGATTGGTGTATTTAAAGGAGAATGGCTTTGACCTGCTTAGTTTCAAGGAACTTTATTTCTCCAAGTGTTTGCAGCTGAGTGGTTTCAAAGGTTTGAAATGAAAGCAAGGAAAGAAATGACATGATTCCCCCGCCCCCCAAAAAAAGTGTACCTGAAGCTAGCTGAAGAAGGAGTGACATTTCTTACTTACGATAACCTCTCGTGTATAAGACGCAGTGCGCGTATAAGACGCACCTAGAGTTTTGGATTGTACTCAAAAAATGAAAAAATTCATAACTTTTGTTCTACTGAAGGGATTTCAAAATTCAAAAAGCTATGTGTGGCTATGGCCTCAGGGACACACCTGGATCCCATTATGTTCTATTATAACTTAGGGAAAGTGTTACATATCAAAAGAAACGTCTTGGTTTCCCCCTTTGTGTTTTCAGGGAGAACTAAAACCTTGTGTATAAGATGCGTCTTATACGCAAGAGATTACAGTAGTCTTTGATTGTACTGATCTATTGACGCTCATCGAATGAGTATTTCAGAGATTGCATTGGTCTTGCTACTCGCATAAAACGTCCTATACAGTACACAAAAGTAGGAACATCAGCCAGAGCCATGTATGAGTTCCTTTACTACTCAAATACGAATACCTAATCCATTTTGGGATTTCTGTATCAATTCTAATAAATTGAGGGGGCTAGGGAGAAGTAGTGTAAAGGTAAACCAGTAGGTTTATGTTTTCAGCCTGAGGCTAAGCGGGCTCGTGTACAGCGGGAAGAGAGGTTTAGCGCAGTAACAATGTTTGCGGTAAGGACCCCTCGTCTATACTGCAACTAGATTTATACTAAACTCTCACTTCATGTACAACGACACCAGATTGTACACAGTCCATAGTACTGAACAGTAAACTGTACATAGTATTATCAAAACAGGCAAAGTGGGGATCTTCATAGATCCATACTGCAGATATTCTGTATTGTCGGAAAGAGCAGAAGTGTGACAATTTCAGTCATTTAGAAAAGGCCTGGGCTTAGAATACTCTTAGGCTAGAGCAGGGTAGATCGATTATAATGTTCTATTCGATAATGGCAAAAGTTGGTGTAATGCATACAGACTGCTTTGTCTGCCCTGTTGCTGTGGATTGTGCATGTCTCAAACTCCGGCATATAATCAGCATACCATAATGTTTTTTACTTGTTGGGTGCACATGCAAGTTCTTGAACTGGAAGGATTAAAAGGAAGATATTGTGCCTCAATAACCAGACAGTTGATGGTGGAGGGACCAATAATTTTATCCCTCTTATTTGCAGCTTATACACACACAAAATTAGCAGTCTAATAAATCTTGGTTTTCATTGTCTTAATATCTAACATCAGTGTTGTGGCCAATGCTTGTGGGAATACAGTCATCACTCACTAACTCACATACATTACCAAGTAGCAGCAAAACATTGATTCGATCCTCCTTTTCAACAGATTAAAAAAAAAAAGAAAAGAAATGGGAAATCAACTTAATATTGATGAATACTCTTTGTCTTTGATACAGGCCACAGATGCACGCCGTGCCTTTCCATGCTGGGACGAGCCAGCCGTCAAGGCTACCTTTGATGTTACCCTCGTTGTACCCGCTGACCGTGTAGCTCTGTCTAACATGGTGAGTGCTGATCAGCCAACAGTGAATATATCCTGTCTAGAGTATCTGATACACAAGGACCTCTTGATGCACTTTAGCCTTCTGTCGTCATGATGCATTCCTGCAGCCCGGTCACATAACCTTTCGTGGCTGCATTTACGCATCATGCCGACTCCATGAGATAAAACACAGCAGGACAGTCTACAAAATTAACCCTTAACTTAACCATGGTCATTTTTGTAGCAAAGGATTAATGGTATTTTTTATTAATGGGTTGTGTCCAATTAATTTCATCAACATGTTAAATTTTGCAGCCTGTAAAATCAGACATCCCATTAGAGTCTGACTCCAAGCTGAAGGTTGTGGCATACGACCGTACCCCCGTCATGTCAACATACCTGCTCGCCTTTGTTGTGGGAGAGTATGATTTTGTGGAGGCAACAGACAGTGATGGGGTGAAAGTCCGTGTGTACACTCCACTTGGCAAGAAGGAACAGGGTCAGTTTGCTCTGGAGGTAGGTTTTGTATTCTCATAAATCTCGCAAAGCCCCAAGCATTTATATCTTGTGAAGATACATGTATCATACCGGTAATACTAGGACAATACTCGTAAAGGGATGGGATTTCTCCTACATCTGTAGGATTTCCTACACTTGAGGGTCAAAAAGTTGACCCTTGTGATATTGAGGGGGGGGGGCTGGATATTTTGAGGCTATGATATACCTAACAAGGCACAGTCATGTTGTCAGATCAAGATTCCTACATATTGACCAAAATGAAATCACATCCCTGTTTTAAAATAAATGGGAGAATGATATACCGGGTAGGTTTCAGTCCTTGAAAGTGGTAGGGAAAAAATAAAAGTGCAGAGGAAGAAAACATTTTGATTCCACTGACCAGGTAGCCGTGAAGACACTGCCCTTCTACAAGGACTACTTCCAAATCGCCTACCCGTTACCAAAGATGGACCTCATCGCAATCGCTGACTTTGCTGCAGGTATGTTTAGGATACCTTTCTCTGCAATTTAGAATACCGCCATCAAAAGTGTTTTTTTTTTTATAAGCTACAGGTATCATTTTGCTATGATTGATAAAAAGCAGTATTAAACCATATAGTTTAGAAAAGGCAGATTTCACAGCATGAATATATGTATGAAATGCGAGAAGTGATGGATTTCAGTAAAGGTACTTTCTGTAAATGGTACATAAGACAGAGATGTAAGTTTTCAGATTTTTGTCTGTGTTTGACCATACATCACATTAGTGCTAGCGGGCTACTTTTTAATGAATTGAGTCTGTCCTTGTTCCAGGTGCTATGGAGAACTGGGGTCTGGTGACCTACAGAGAGACAGCTCTCCTCATCGACCCTGAGAACTCCAGCTCAGCCGCAAGGCAGTGGGTCGCGCTTGTCGTTGGCCATGAGATTGCTCACCAGTGGTTCGGCAACTTGGTTACAATGGTACTAAGGAAATTACATTATTATAGATCGCCCATGATTAAATGTCAATAAGATGCATGTATTACAAGAACAAGCCTTCATACTTGATATGAAGGATAAATCAGATCTTCTAGAAACTGAACAGAATTTTGAATGCCTATGGAAAAAAATCAAACGGGTGGCACTTACGCATGGCATTTGACAGTAATTTCAAAAATTGATTATTCGATACAAGTAAACTAAGTTATGTCCATTCCCCATTCAGGAGTGGTGGACCCACCTGTGGCTCAACGAGGGCTTCGCATCATGGATTGAGTACCTGTGTGTTGACCACTGCTTCCCCGAGTATGACATCTGGACACAGTTTGCCTCCTCAGACTTCACCCGTGCCCTCGAGCTGGACGCTCTCAAAAACAGCCATCCTATTGAAGTAAGTAATCTAAAAAATTTCTCAAATTTTAATTCTGAGATATATATTTTTTCCTTTTATACCACTTTTCTAGGTATACCAAAAGGTTCTATTTTGAAGAAGCTGTGTAAGTTTCATACTTAAAATTTGCATTTGAGAAAGAATTGCAGATTGAAAGTCAAATCTTACTCCTAGCTCTCGTTCACTCTAGGTACCTGTCGGACACCCAAGTGAAGTTGATGAGATATTTGACGCTATCTCGTACAGTAAGGGTGCCTCCGTCATCAGGATGCTGCACGACTACATCGGTGACTCAGTGAGTACATTGTTTTATGTTTTAGGATGAGAATAAGCCTCAAAAGGCCAGCTGGAACACAAAAATTCTGAGACTGATTGGAGGGGGTGTAATGGTTTACTAGGAAATCCTGGCTTTTTTTGTGGCTCTATTGAATTGATATGACTTTTCTGATTTTGACAGCCAGAGAGTTGCATCTATAGTACATTTCTACATAACCGGGTTTCTGAATGCATGACCAACAAAAATATTGTTCACTTAAACTTGCTATCCTGAAATATGGGTTGAGATAAATAGCTTAATTAAACGTCACTGAGCTCTTGGGATCTATTCATAAAATAAGTATACCACCCTCTGTACCTAAAATAGGACTACAAGAAGGGAATGAATGCGTACCTTACCAAACACAAGTACACCAACACATTCACCGAGGACCTGTGGGCAGCACTCGGCGAGGCCAGCGGTAAACCAGTACAAGACATCATGTCAACATGGACCAAACAGATGGGCTACCCCGTACTCATGGTAAGAGTATTTACTTTGATCAAGTTCTTATATTCATATAATGATTTGTAACACAATATGGTATAAATTAGTAGCATTATTGCTCAATGAAGTCTTTACTTGTTTCAGATAATAATGCGGAAATTTGCTGTTTTTTTCAGGTTGAAGAGAAACGCGTGGGAAACAAGCGAACACTAACTGTCACCCAGGAAAAATTCTGCGCCGAAGGTCGTTTCCAGGGTAAGTTATGCTGCTAGAACTAGATGGAAGGGTTCCTAGGCAAATTAATATGTTATGATTTGATTCCCAGTGTGCTGCCCAAGGTGGCATTGTCTGCCTTCTGGTGTATGCAATACATGAGAAATATAGTTTTCAGAATTTTCTTCTGATTTCAGAATTATTTTGTAGGTTAAACATTTCTCATGCACTCTTGACTACTAGATGTCCATCCGGTTGCCCTTGGGCCAGCATATAAAGACCAACTTTGTGTTTTACATTTTATCCCCAATAATAACACGCACTATTATTCAGAAGAAAATTTTAATTTCATGACAAACCTTTTTAATAGGAGAAAGTCCAATATGGATGGTACCTATTAGTATATCCACGGCCTCAAGTCCCAACAAGGCTGTACACCGCTCGGTTCTTGAGGGAAAACAGACCACCATCACATTGGACAACGTCGCTGAGGGAGACTGGGTCAAGGTAAGCCTACACTTAAACATTCTGTCCCCATTATCCAAAGAAAGTAAAGAAAAGGGATTATTGAAAAAGATTGCATTATTCAAAATTGAAATAATTCATTAGTCGCTACTCTAATACTTTGGATATAAGGTGATCTGGTGAGCCCCTGTATAATGTGCACCCTGAGTTGAAAAAAAATCTGAGCTCTAGAGTAGAAATAACCCGCCTATAAGGTGTGCCCTGATTTTTGGTGTGTCATCTAAGACGCAGCTGGAAATATATCCAAATATAAGCTGAAAACACACAGATCTTGTAGACTATGTTATGATATGAGAGGTATCAAGATAGTTATCTATTCACGAAAGAAGAAAATGTGGCCATTAGAATTGCTATGGTCTCTCTTTGATGATATAGAAATGGTTCTTTGGAAACTGGTGAAAATGATTACAACTCTTCCTGTGCACTAACTTTTCCTATTTATTTTAACAGCTGAACACTGGAGCCATTGGCTTTTACAGGACAGCTTACTCTTCAGATATGTTGGACGCACTCCTTCCCTCCATCAAGGATGGCTCCCTTCCGCCCCGTGACCGCCTCGGTCTGCAGAACGACCTCTTTGCTTTGGTGAGAGTTTAGTAAAAATATGTGTTACCATGATGTACTATAAATAAAGATATTATGCGTGGGCATTGTAAATATGGTACAATGCAAGATGAAGAGATTCAGGGGTTACCCTGATGTCAGGAATTTTCAAGTTCTAAAACTTAAGCAATTCTATACAAGACCTGTATTTAAGGGGTTCTAATTGGGCATTTCCGGGATTTTTATGCTCAGGCACTTTCATCACTGACACTGTGAAACAATTATGTGATCTACTGAACAAACCTTTCCTTTAAATTATCTCAAAACTTACAAGGAGAAATTGGCTTTAGAAATACTGACTTTGTCTTTAAACATTCTAGGCACGGTCGGGTGTGACGTCAACAGTGGATGTACTAAAGTTAGCGCAGGCCTTCTCAGCTGAGACCAACTACACGGTATGGAGTGACCTGAGCGCTAGTCTCAGTGGTGTAGGACTCCTTCTACAATACACAGAACTACACAAGAACTTCCAGGTATTTATCATTGAACCACATATCTAATTTATATGGTGATATATCTTCATTTATTATCCTGAGGCAAAGGCCTGAAAGTATTTGACTGATATTACCTCTCATGTTGATCTAACTTACTGCTATGTTATATATTATGTGAAAGGAGATTAGCCTTTGGCCATGCTCGCCCAGCAAAGGAGCAGGGCCTGTTCTCAATATCATATTCCTAATTTTATTATTCTTTACCCTTCAGGAGTTCACTCGGACACTATTTGGACCAATTTCAAAGAAGTTAGGCTGGGATCCCAAGGACGGAGAAGGTAGGTATCACCGATAAAATAGATTTATTCGTCATAACCTGGATGAAGTCAGATTAAAAGAACATGATTTTGATGGCTGTTTATAGGGTTGTTGATAGTTTACACCTATCCTTTTTCTTTTTCGAAAAGGTCACCTCGACGCCATGTTGCGGTCTCTAGTGCTTGGTAAGATGGGTCGTAATGGACATGAGGCCACAGTCGCAGAGGCCAAGACACGGTTCAACGACCACTGTTCTGGTACCAAGACCCTGCCTGCTGATCTAAGGGGACCTGTAAGTAGGACCATAGTTTGTACTTTTTCATTATTCTATTTACATGTAGAACCGTAGTTAACTTGAAAAGCGAGTTATAAGGAGACTCCCTGGGGCCGTGCACTTTCAGTCATTTTGGTGGTGCGAATAAGTTTAAAAAAGATGGAAATTTTATATATAAGAGGCAGAATTACTTAATGAATTTGTAGTGCCATTAAACGAGGAGATGTAGGGGTCTTGCAGGAAAAGGTATTTCATTACCAAGTTTTGTAAATTTTGAGAAATTGTCAATATTGTACAGACTCAGTTGGTTGGCAGCCATAAGACGCTTTTTGTCACCAATGGTGAAGGTATATGATGTTGATCCATGTATCAACTTTCCTGCCTTTTTTGGCAATGTGATGTGAATAGCGCAGTTTTGGCAAGAGTTATGCGAATAGTGGCTTGGTGGTGCGAATAACCTGGGTGAGGGAGTGCTGATGCAACAGAATGAGTGCACAACTCATGTGGCCCCCAAGGGGTAACAAACGACACAGCGACATTTGGCCATTTTGAAGTGACATTCTGACATTGCAGCCTTTTAAAAGTGACATGTGACATGTCCATTTCCTAAAAAAAGTGACATGTGACTTGAAGCCTTGTATTAAGAGACATGCCTTTATTTTTGGACATGTTTGTGACCTGAAGCCTTGAATTTTGGCGACATTGTGACATGAGGGGGGTCCCCTTTGGGGCCCCACTGATGGGAGCCAATGACAGACTTTTCACTTTTCGAAATTATATTGATTATTCGATACATTATATTTATCCCCCGGGAACCTTCAGCGTGTCCGAGAATCCATGGGAGGTGATTTGATACATTTTAAGCTTACTGCATCTCATAGATGTGCTATATTCATGCACAGTGCCAATCATCTACTGGGCACGAGGCATTGACACAGTGTGTGCGAGTTACCTGCTCATACTGTGTTAGAGGACTATGATAACAAATGAACATTAATGGAACAAACACTGTGACATACTCATTATGTATTTTCAGGTTTATGCCACAGTCCTTGTACACGGTGGAGAGGAAGAGTTTGAGAAGTTATTGAAGGTAACATTACACCCATTAATACAATAGTCTAGGAATGCAGCCATTATATTTTAGTACATGGAGTGAAAAAAAAATTCATTGGTGTCAGTCTCCCATAGATGTTCTTACTTGTACATTACCAGCACTTTGGTAGCAACTACAAGCACACAGAATTTAAAGAATATGTAATAAGTGTTGGTAACTTTTGCTTTAGCTGTACAGGGCAGCCGACCTTCACGAGGAGAAGAACCGCGTTCTGCGCTCCCTTGGTGCCACCAAGGATGAAGTACTCATCCAGAAAGTGCTCGACTTCGCCATCTCTGTGAGTATAGATTGTGCCATATCAATTTGTTTAACATTTGTGGATACATTTAACCAATATTCACCTTCCGACCAATTCTAAATGGGTATACAGAGATGAATGTTTTTCAGAATTGTGTCAGATTTCATAATTTTCTCAGTTCAGCACACCTATAGATTTATTTCAAGTTCAGTTAAAGCATTAGTAGTATTTTACATTGAATTCAGAATTTCCATATGTAACTTCAGAATTTTCAATATACCTTGACCTACCCCACTCAGTTATAAGTTGTTTACCTTTTAAAATCCAACCTCTATTTTCCTCCCAATCAGGATGAGGTGAGGTCACAGGACACCGTGTTTGTAATCGCGGGTGTCACTGGCTCGGTGAAGGGTCGCGAGATGGCATGGAAGTTCCTGAGCAACAAGTGGGAATACTTCCACAAGCAGTACCAGGGCGGTTTCCTGCTTGCACGACTTGTCAAGTCGACCACTGAGAACTTCATCACAACAGAGATGGCCAATGAAATAGAGGTAAATTTTATTTTGCTCAGATCAGTTAAAAAGGTTAATGAATTATTGAAACGATAAACCCCTTCAACCCCATAAAGCAGAGTAACGGAAATCTATGGGTGAAAGAGTTAATGTGTTTTGCTGACAGATTGTATCATTTTTAGCTCGGCGACTAGTGAGTACTACTCGTGAGATGAGTAGACTAGTGTATGGTTCACAGTCGCCACGGTGTAAGGGATAGGGAGGCCTTGCAATCTATTTTTGTTTGTGGCTCCTCTGCTATGGACTATTCCTGCTCACTATTCTAATGTAATAACAACAGTGTGTGTACTTTACTTATCAGTGAAGGAATTTTCAGAATATATCTCATACTTTTGATTTTATTCGCAGATAAGACATTTCATCATTTGGAGCCCTATGGCAGATTAGCATTAGAGCATTTTAAGATTCAGAAATGCATCCCTGTAGCCTTTGTTTTAGAATTGTTCGTTTTGAAACTACTATATATATGTGTAGTACAGGTTTTATCTCAGTGGGTTATGGTACAATTGGATCATATTTTCTGTATTTGAACAAAGTATTCACTGTCAAAGATCTCTGTGGAGAAATCAGTGCTAAAGTGTGTGTTGCCATAAGTGCATTTTTGTAAATCAGAGGAGGTTGAAGTGTAAGGCCACCTTGTGGAACTGCTACATTCTTTTCTGTGTAAATTTTTTAGTTTACATTGAAATAATGCTATCTCAGAATATGTATCTACTATTGGTGATGAAAGATTAATTTGATTACTCCTTTCATTATATAAACGATTTTGTGGAACACTGAAAACATGTATGTACACCGAGGTACTTACACTGTGCTCCCCCTCTACAGAGAGGTGGAGTGATCTGGCTGGTTTGCTGACCACTGGCCCGTGACGAGGTACAGACTATTACAAGTGATTGGCAGTTGGGTGTGTGTGTGTGGGGGGGGGGGGTGGAGGCAGAGCAGTGTACACTCATAATGACACACCTGTTGACTATGGTATTGAACATTGAATAAGACAGGTCCCTGTGGCAGCTGAGTGAGGTGCATGCAGAATGGACAGTCTACAGACTATTAGTACTTAGCTGCAGTGGGTAGTTCAGGTTGAAATTGTGCTATATACTACCAAAAGCCCAGATGATAGTATGCCCTATCTGTCTCACCACATGAAACTAGACAAAAGATTACAAGTCGCCGCGCCATGTTTCACAGGACTATTCTCTACTATTGTATTAAAATCTACAACACTATGGTTTTATTTTTTAAAGATTGTAACATTTTCAATTTTCCTGGATGAAGACTAATCAAATGAATAAAGATTAGAACATCTAAAATGCATGACATATCCTAAAAATATTCTTATTGTGTTTTAGGCATTCTTCAAGAAGAACCCAGCCCCGGCAGCTGAGCGGACGATCCAACAGTCACTCGAGAATATCCTACTAAACAAAAACCAACTGGCACGCGACCAAGAAACCATCAAACAATTCCTGACAACGAGCGGATAATTCTCATAACCTATTTCTTCAAAGCTCTTTTTGCATCACCAACACCAAACTACGAAGCACTATATTTGTACGCCCCAATGGAAGATTGATTTAGATCAAATCAACTATTGATGAGCACTAAAGACTTTTGGACCGCTGTCCACTGCAAATACCAAAATGTTACAAGAATTGCAGTGCGCACAATGAAGATCATGATCAAACATTTCTTGGACAGAAAATGTGAAAATGGTGTTCATTAAATGTTTTCCATTTCAAATTGGTGTAAATAGAAAGTGATATTGCTACAGATCATGTGCTTAAGGTTACTTATTGATTCTGAAGGTCTGTGAAGAAAAAAGAATGTACAACATGGTTGACACCCCAAGGTATTACATAAATATGTGATATTTAGGAATACTTTACAATTGAGGTAATGTGCGCTTCTTTATGTATGGCCAGTACTCTAGAAGCATACGTATGTATCCAGAGAAAATAAACAAAAGAAACACTTAGAATAGCAAAATGAATGTATAAAATATAAAGCGTCAGGGAGTAAGGTGTCTTCCCTCCTATGTATAATGTAAAGCTTGGGGATTTTGCAACACCACATGTATACATATATACTTTTTACGATAAGGAAAATTGTGCTTAATATGTGGGTGTCCTTTCCCAAAGTAGACGCAATCACCAGTGCCATTTTGTTGTATTGTACTTATATGCTTTCTTTTGTACTTCCCATGTGAGCTCCTGACAACTTAATGATAGCATGTATGCCAATACATAAGTAACATAATGACTGCGTTTTTTGTATGTGCTTACTTAATAGTGAGAGTGTGGCACGAGTTCACTCTGCACTCATGAGTGACTTCATGAAAGTGACCTAAGCTTAACTTAAAATGCACAATCCTAAGTTGATGTTAAATGCACAGAGATGTATATTGAGAGAAAGTGCATCCGACTGCAGATATTTTATGGCTGTCAGAAAATTTGAATATAGATAATTTGATCCACACAGAATAGTTCAGAATATGTTATCTGAAGAATGCCATTGGCATGTATGATTTCTGTATTGCCGGGTACATCCAATTGCATTTCTTTAATTCCGCAAGTTTCCTTTCTTAAACCACAAAAAAAAAAAGTTACATTCCTTGAGAAACGCACTGTTCTTCTAAATGTACAAAACAGATGCACACTATCTATGTGTGTTCAAACTGAATAAAATTTGTAAAATCATAATGAAATTTATTTCTTGTATTTTCGCATTACTATAGTACCTCGCACATACATCATCACGGCTTATACATGAATCCGCGCCCTATTGTACTTTATAAGAAGCTTCTAAACTCAGGGTGCACTTTATAGGCAGGTTGAGATTACCATTACGTTTATAGTCTTAAGAACTTTAAATCCAATTCCCATGTATGCTTATGAGCTATATGCCAGGTCCAGTACTGAGTTTGCCAAGTCCCCCCCCCTCCCTCATTTATAAAATTGTAACACCCCCCCCCCCCCATACAAGTACCGAGGTTTATTTAACCTCGGCCGGTGGCTATTGACATCTCGGGCTGGATGGATCGAGCCTAAGGTTTATTAGGCCTAAGTTTTGCCCATCACCCAACCAAGGCTTTTTCCAAAATCCACCCTAACCCCCAACCCCAGCTGGCAATCAAAGAAGTGGTCTTGAATTGAGTCATGGTATTTGCTACATTTCTAGTAATTGTTGGTTTTATGGATCTGTTCAAAGACCACATACAAGTCTAGATCTCTATACCTTTTCTAAGTCCCCTCTACTTATATACCTGTTTGTTCAAAGTTCTGTAACAGCTAGCTGTCTCAACTATATTTACTGCTGTCACACTTCAATGGTTTTCTATACCCGCCTCCTTCCTGCTAAAGACGATGATTGAGGTGTAAATGGGGGTGACTGGTCCTCCTGCGTATGCCACCATTTTTTCCCGTCTGTGTAAGCCACCATCTTGTCCTCCTGTGTATGCCACTATCTTGTCCCCCTGTGTATGCAACCATCTTGTCCCCCTGTATAGTCCACCATCTTGTCCCCTTGTGTAGGCCGCCATCTTGTCCCCCTGTTTAGGCCACCATCTTGTCCCCTTGTGTAGGCCGCCATCTTGTCCCCCTGTATAGTCCACCATCTTGTCCCCTTGTGTAGGCCGCCATCTTGTCCCCCTGTATAGTCCACCATCTTGTCCCCCTGTATAGGCCGCCATCTTGTCCCCCTGTATAGGCCACCATCTTGTCCCCCTGTATAGGCCACCATTTTGTCCCCCTGTGTAAGCCACCATCTTGCTCCCCCCGTGTACACTGTCATCTGGGCCCCCTGTGTATGCCTTCATCGTACAGGCTACACCCCTATACCATGGTCCTCGGCTGTGGGCCTCTGTAACCTAAGGTATGGTTACGGAACACTGGAGGGGTGTGATTCAGTAGCAAAGATCTACTCATAGAAGGAGCACCACCCTGGAGTACCATGGGCATGGGACATTAGCAGAGATTCCTAGGAACTTCTTAGTAATACATGCACAGGTAGGTAAAAGGAAGAGTAGATACATGCAGGGGTCGCAGTCGGCGCACATCCTGGAAATTGATATTTATTGCTAGCACTAGAGCTTTTTATAGATTATGATATGGGGAATTATGTCAGTCATGAAAATGTGTCCTCTGGTCACGTGGAATTAGAAATTGCATTTTTTCTTACCAATAATCTTAGCCCATATATTATGTATAACAGACAATTTCATACTAGCTGGGCATTCATATAATTATGTATGTCCTCATTAATGCTGTAATTTCAATGGCGCTTTTCGGATAGAACAATGAATGGAGTATGGATGCGTATACCATATGTCATATGTCTTAACCCCCCCCCCCCCATTATATGAAAGGGGAGGGGGGGGGGTCCTCGATATCTCCGAGGAATGCCATGCAGCGATTGTCCATGATCCCATATTAATAAACACGTGTAGACAATACACCTCCACAGCTATAGTACATGGCACCAAGAGTCATGTCCCAGCAGGGCAATGAGTACACTGAAGGACACCCAGTCAGCCCTAGTTCTTCTGGGCCTACACATTTACACTAGTACATACTACTACATAGAGGCGTGCGTGGGTTTAACTATTTAGGATTGATACTATTTGGGGCACACTGAGTGTATTTAAGTATACAGCCACTGGAGAACACACACGCACCTCCAGGGTCAGTGGAGTACCAGGTAGTAGCCGGGCATGTTAATGCTCGGTCGGATCATTGTGATCCCACACCCCCATCATAATCCCCACCCCACTTCACACAACCCCCGGCACAACCCCTTTGACCACCCCTCCCCCCCCCCACTCCCTGTCTCTTATTCCCACGTTCTACTCCACTTGCTCAATTCTATATCATACCCAGTACCAGTTTTATAAAACGAGTATCGAGGTTATTGAACAGTTCCATTGGAGATTTAACTGAAGAAGAGAAGCCATCATTTTATGTGAGCAAAGCTACTATATAGTTGTTGGATTTGTAGATATTGCCCCTCTAATATCGCTACAATGACTCATCGTGTATCTTAAGCACAGTTATTTCCAATGATTGTTCGTTGTGGGATTTGACCTTATGTCTTTACAACCTGTGCAGGTTATAGAACTAAAAAATCATGTTTCGGCATGATTAATATAGGTCCTTTTCTTTTTTAAAAGCGTTACAGATCATGAAATACCACGTTGACATAGCCAATAATGACGTGTTAGTACATGCATTACGTTCAGGGATGGTTAAATTCAAGGCCCCATAGAATCATGTGTGCGAGTGGTCCCATGGAGGTATTCAAATTCAGCATGTAGAGGGGTCTAGATGGGGGGGGGGGGTCCCCATGTCCCTTGTCGATTTTAAGAAAAGCCCATGTCAAATGTCACTAAATTTGTATTTTCCTCTGTCCTTGTCACTAAGCTCCATGTCACATGTCGATTTTAAGAAAAGTCCATGTCCCCTGTCACTATCTTTTTTGACCCATGTCCTTGTCCCCAGAAGCTCCATGTCCTTTGTCGATTTTAAGAAAAGGCCATGTCACACTGTCGATTTTAGGTGTCTAGACCCATTGTAGATGTTGTTTTGGGAAAAGATCCCATTCTATAGTCGTGCAGACCCATAGTGTAGACTACATGTGGTTAATGTAGACAAACTTCCTCCAGGCTGAGAATACCTTCTTCATGTACATAGTCTCACCGTGTGCCATATAGTTAAGACTAAAAGTGTACCTCTTCGTGACTTACATTGGCACGTGTCTCCAGTCCTGCCATTTAGTGTATATGCAAAAGTAGAAGGAAGCATAGAAATAGAATTCACCCCAGAGTTTCTGTGCAAACGTACATATTTGGAGATATTTCTAGGAGGACCTACAAACTTTCTGTCAATGGATTTAAGAGAACTTCTACATAGCCACTGGAACTATATAAGTATTAAGATAGGTGAGCCTTTACCAGTTTCATTTTGCTATACATGTACGCCCGTCATAATTAATCCCATTTTTTCCTAGTAATTTGACTGTAGGAATTTCCCAGTCCTATTAAACCGCTAAGTGGTTGATAGAAGTAGATCAAACTGAAGATGAGGAGCACACACATACCCGGTGACATTCCACCCTCTACTATAATTAATCATTTCATAGCATTCCGTGTTTTTTCTTCTCTGATCCCAGTAATGATCCAACGGCATCCCTCTTGGCCTAGTCCAGACTAGGTGGAATAGAATGTGAAGAAGAACACCGGTACATGATACTTGGTACGTTATTGGAAGCTACACACTTTGTTAGTGCCTGGAATTATCACACATAAGGACAGGTAAAGGGAAGCTAGACAACCCATCACCTATACACAAACTTGACCAATATCATTTCCCCCGAAATATCTTACAGAGACTCTAATTAGCCTGGCAATTACGATAGAAAATTGTCCATTTTAAAATAACATTGCATCAAGTGTGGGTGTATAGTATAGTGGGCTATTAGGGCAATTGTCTGAATAGAGTACAAATGTAAACAACTCTATAGTAAAGAGAGTGCCAATACATTGTACTGGCCAAAGGTCAAACTATAGACCCTTGTGTTGATGTATCTGTACATGTATGTGTATATGTATCCACCCTCCTTAAAACATGTCCATAAATAAAGTAAGACACAACTTGTGAGCTGTAGAGCGAGTTTTTTTCACGGACCTGCTTTTAATGCAGGCTAGACATCTTTTGCAATTGGGTAAGACGCTGTAAGGGTGGGGGGGGGGGGGGCTTGAGAAATGAAAATCAGGACGCTGCAGTGGCAGGGGTGAAATTAGCCCCTCCTTCCACCCCTTCCCAAAAAAGTCACCACCAAGAGGCTATAAATGACTCTCCCCACCCCTTTGTTAAATAATGACTTCTTCCATTGACCACTACCTATATGTGGCCTATATTACGGTGGTTACGTTTGTCAAATAGGACGATGATACAAATATTCTGCCGACACTCAGGGCCAACATAATGATCAAGGTGTTAATCATCCTAAATCTAGGGAAAGGGACACACGTTTTTATTATAAGAACCGCACGTTTACATATGTCCCACACATTATTAATAGCTGTGTTCTGAAACAGAATTGAGGTGATGCTTCGAAATGAGTTAGGGCCTTTCAACCCTTATTTTTTAAGGTTTGAAACGTTTTTATTGACAAATCACAGGTACAATACTTGTGGTGTAGTTATGTCAATAATCCAGCGATACCTTAAATACTTACCCGGACCAGAAGGCAGTATCTACTTCTCCTATCAGTAGCTACTGAGAATATGCTGATCAACAACTGCATTTTGCAGTAGGTACTGCTGAAATACTTCCAAAACAGCTGACTCTACACTGCATTTTCAGTATAGACTCAGTAGTGTACTGACTATCAACTGAGTATGCACTGCATTTTTAGGCTAGAATCAGTAGTCTACTGACTCTCAACTGAACCTTAATAGATACCAAAAATGTCACACTCTGTGCAGCAGCATAGATGCAGTAGTCTACTGACTATCTACTGGTATCACTCTGTCCATTAATGGATTATCTATTGTGTTACTGACCTGATGCTTCTGAGACCATAGTCCATAGTGTGAATGTCAGTATAGTTGTAAACATTAATCAAAAGATTCAGTAATGAAATTCTGAAACTATCCAGTGTTTGTGAAGAAAAGCATAATTATACCTTTGCATATGATTATGTTATTGAGTTCCAGTAATGGATACACATTGATGTTGGGCGGTGTGAAAACGAGGAATTAGTCCCTGACTTTATGTAGGGCATAAATGTACTGAATCATCAAGTATTGTTTTGGTCACCATCGTGACACTTTTTTTTATATAGTATACATGTATCATTGATAATTACAAAGCTGCTATCTTATCACTTTGAAATCAATAAAATGCAAGGCATTCTACTATAGCAGTACTTGATCAGACATGCCTACTCTTACCCTCTTGCTATGATAGAAGTTACCCAGTACTACTGAATCAATAGTGCCCCCCTCCTATATGAGTTGTATGCACCACTAGGGAGTAATGACAGGTCCACATAGCTGATGGGGTGGTGGCTCAGGGGGCTAATGCGTTAGTACAGTAATCAGAAGATCCAGAGTTCAAGTCCAGCAAGGACCACCTAGAAAGGCATTGGTAGTGCCAGTACTGAAGCAGCGGCTGCTCCTTTTATGCTTCTACCTGCCCCCAGCAGTAGTTTTCAGTATGATCTACTGCTCACCTACTGCTATAGCAGCAGTCATGCAGTAGTGCAGATTGAACACTGCCCCTACCCCATATATGGTCATGCAGCATTAAATAAGTAGATACTGTTTAAATGCTGCCATCTCATTTACATAATTGGGACAACTGATTCAATACTGCTTGCATGCTGCTTATACTACTGTTCTGCTACTGAACCACCGCTGTCATGTTCTGTGTGCTGAGCAGTAGAATGCCAGTAGATGCTGATATGGTACTGTTTCTAATGCTGCTTTCACACTGAATCACTACTGTCACACCACACTGTTTTTCTACTGTTTAAATACTGATTTTCTACTGCATTTTGGTCCGGGTAGCCCTTGTTTCTTATCTTTTCAGGAACACATAATATAAAGATGGCGGTGAATATACAAATAATGTGGATGAAATACAATAGAACATTATATACAATAAATACAAACATAATTTAAACATAATACAAACACAATGTCTAAATAAGTTCAACCATCTCTGATCGAGATGTATGCATTTCCTCTAAAGTTTTTGAGAGAGGTTATTTATAGTGCCGCTAATGCATTGAATTTTACCCATCGGTCATCATAATGCATGCATGCATCCCTGGCGAGTCTAATGACCAGTAGAGCATTCATAAGTTGTGCCGACCATTCGTGTTTGATACACTTCCAGAGGGTCATCATGATGCACCAAGGGGCATGCTGCACATGTGCATCATCGGACCTTAAAGGGTTTATCTAAGATGACCCAACTTAATAGTATTTAATATAGTTAGGTATACAAATAGGTACAAATACTGTTACACTAAGATCTATTGCAGTACACATCTATGTATAGCTGCCAAGGATGTGTCTTTGTCC
Organism: Acholoe squamosa; assembly: GCA_949317995.1. Classification (NCBI taxonomy): domain Eukaryota; kingdom Metazoa; phylum Annelida; class Polychaeta; order Phyllodocida; family Polynoidae; genus Acholoe; species Acholoe squamosa. Next base: position 21,490,259 of record OX439051.1, read on the forward strand.
CTTTGTGTCTAAGGGAGTGATCATTTTTTAACAACAGGGGGGGGGGCTGTTGGGTTTGAGGGGGGGTCAGAATTTTTTCAACCCCTTGACTTGGGGGGGGTCAGAATTTTTTCAACACCTCTGATAGGGGGGGTCAAAATAATTTCACCTGTTTTCAGTGGAAAACCCCGGGCGTTACTATAGGCTAAAAGGGGACGTTCGCACGCGACTTTTGTCCCTTATGGGGGGGGGTGAAAAAATTTTACCCCTTCGAGAGGGGGGGTCGAAATTTTTTTCACGCGTCCCAGCGCAAACCCACCAGCCCCCCCCCGCCCCTGTTGTTAAAAAATGATCACTCCCTAACCTACATCTTTTATACTGAGATGGCTATTATTACCTTTTTTTCCCTATAAACTGTAAACCCTCAGCATTAAGGCGGCCTGGCCATCCTTTGTCAATAACCCGGTTACCCTGAATTAGAGACTCCAAACTTGAACTAGATCTAAATTAGATAGGGATCCCTGAATTGAAATTAGATGCCCCACCCTTAACTTATATCAAGACCAAGTCTTCCTTGATGCTCACCTTTCCTACTTCATAAACCTGATTATTCTCAATCCTTTCATGAATTCTTAAAAATGAAATGAACTGATTATTTCTTTTTGAATTCTTGATCAGGTGAGCTCCAAAACAATATGTGAAAATACAATGTATATCCCTTCTTTTTTTTTTCTATCTAATTTTGACTTTGGTTTTATATTATACCCAGGTTGTGACTTGACGTGGAGCCAATAGTAAGAGCTTCACCTAACATCAAGATGAAGCAGTCCGACATCTTTTGGATCTCTCACCTCCTCCTGCTCTCACAACTCATCTGCTCAGGTACGTGGGAAAATAGTTATAGATTAAAACTCTTGAAACTTAACTGAATGATAACGATTTCTACAAGGAGCAGAAACCAATAAATCATCAGGTTAGTGATGAAAATTCTATTGCTTGGAATCGGAAATATTTTCTTGTTTAAAAAACAACTTTATGTCTTGCAGAAAAAGGATTGTGCTTGGCATATATTGTTCTGATAATTCTGATCATAATCACGATTATTTTTTTGTAAAGTGTCTTGGGTTTACCATTGATGTCTCTTGAGTACTTTGATTGTCTCTTCCTCATTAACTACCTGTAGCTATTTTCTAAAATTTATATCTATGTATAGCAAATACTTTCAACTTTAATGAGATATGGTTACTTTAAACCTAACAGTTCAAAAACATTAGAAATTAAACTCTAAAATTCCAATAAGAGGTCACATATCATCCAGATTGAGTACACCCAGGCCATTATCTCCCTATCAAGCTAATCCCCTCTCCTCACACCTGAAACAATAGGGAGGTACTTAGGGTGATTAAGATAGAGGCAGGGTACAGCTTGTCTCCCTTATCAGTGTTATCAATCACCATTGTTCAGAGGTATGAACAGTGGCTGATAAGAAATTAATTTTACCCAGAATGCACTGCTGTGGAGTCGGGGCCTACCCATGATGCAAAGCAAGCTGGCAGCCTCCATGACCTGATATGCTAGTGCCCTATACAAACGTACCCAAACATTACAAACACGTTTGTTTGTCTTTTGCCAAGGGGCACTACTTCAGCTCCAATTGATAGCCTTCTTTCCCTGGCGAGTAACATCTATTCTCATATCTCCTATCCCCATACAAAGTAAAGAGAAGATTAATTGCTGGTATGTAACTTCATAGGCTTTTCTTGCATATATATGGTTCATGACAGCCACTAATGTGGCTCTCATGAACCCCTACTTTATGTTTTCTGTTTATAATTTTGTCCTGTGTCGTCCTAGAATATTCAAGAACAGGAGGTTATTGATTTACATTTAAAGCCATTGAGATTGGCTTCGTTATTTTTCCTCAATTTAGTTATAAGGAAGTGACGATCACATTATTCCAAATTGCTAACTAATTCATTAAGTAGAGCTAACATTTTGAGGTGAAATTCCTGTACCCATGTATGAATCCCATCTCCACCCAGCTGCATTATATGCATTAGTTCTCCGCTTAACGGAACAATGTTTTGTAAATCTTTTCTGATGGTTTATTGGACATATATTTATAACAAGATACTGTGGAATGCAACGATCAAATTCTGACCAAGGATATGTATTTCCTCAGTTCAAAAGTAAATAAAACATCTATCTATTTCGATCATTTATCCATGTATTTATTCAATATCCATTCATGAAGTCACTCATTTACACATTCCTCTGTATTATACTTATAGATGTGGGTGTAGCACAGACCACCCCACCCCCTCCCTGTGATGAGGCGTCCATAGCTCAGTGCCTTGTACCTCTACAGACTGACAGCATCTTTGCTGCAGTTCTCACTCCCAGCAATGCCTTCAACCTGGTCACCCTAGCCAAGGATGGTGACAAACTCTGCCAGTAAGTTTAACTATGCTATTAACAAGGGATGATCCAATCTGTATGGCTCCTCACAAAAGGGGTCAGTGTTAGAAGAGAATGAGTAGTCAGACAGACAGAAGAGTGGGGGGGGGGGGGGGCGGGAAGAACCAAGAAAAGGCACCAGTCTTACTATAGACCCTCGTTTTTCATTTTTAAATACTGGTTAAAATGTATGATCTATATATACTCTATGTTAAGTATGATATTTTCCCAATTTGACTTGAAAAAAAAAAAAAAATTCCCAAATTCAATCTTTAAAATTGTTCTTCAAGGCACAAGCCACAATTGTACCCCATCCCTCATGACAGGTACAATTATCTATAGGCATCATAATCAGAGTAACCTTTTGCAATCTGCTGAGCCTTTATCTTAAAATGTAAAGATTTTCTTTTCTTCTTTTGTTTCTATCCATAGGTCTTTCTCTGTGGTGGAGCCGTGTATTACCCCACTACTAGAAGCCTGCTACAACAGACCCTCTGCCACCTACAGTGCTGTGGTATGGGCCATGAAGAACTTCTGCACCACAGGGAGAAAAGGTAACATTAGGAACTGTAGTGTATTGTAATGGATATGCAATGTGGTGTAAGGAAACGTAATATTAAAGAGTATGCCTTATTGCCACAAAGAGAAGGAAGGAAACAGAACTTTATTGTTCACTGAGGAACTTTCTCATAGATCTCGGTGTTAAATATGATACTCTATGAAAGTATTATAAGAACTTTTTTTTTAAATATAGGCCTGATATCATGAGGTTCATTCAAATGCAAATGATTTCATTCCTGGTAATATTGTGCCCCACTTTATCTGGCTGTGCATGTCCAACCTCATATAACATCGGTCTTGTATTCCTTCAAGAGTGTTAGACATGATATCTAAGAGAGTGAGAAATTCAAATTTTTCTTTCTTTCTTTATTATTTCCATATTATATAAATGTCTTACAACGTATTTCAGTGTTCACTGATTTCCCATGCCTGACACAGAAGGCATTCTTAGATAATGTAGAAAACTGCCAACAAGCCGCTGGACTCTACTCCAACATGGCAGAGATATGTCAGTAAGTAGGCTTATATTTGAATATCATTTATATTCAACCTATATTCAATAAACTCATGTAATTGTATTTGACATGTTCAGAAAGTTTTTCAGTGCATTAAATCTATACTGCTATATCAATATTCTACGTTGATCCATCCCATAAAAAAATTAGTACCGTTCCACATTCATTTAATTTGAAATAACGTTTTCAAAATTTCCCTTTCAGAACTGCCACAACCCTACGTCGTTGTGTGGACGCTCACGTCATCAATGACTGTGACATCATGGCCGCTGAACCCTTTCAGACACTCAGTGAAGCCATGTTGGTGCCTCTAAGAATAAACTATGGCTGTACCACTGGTAATGCATGTTTTAGGTTTATATGTATAGTTATTGGGCCAATTAGCTGATAGTAAACACCATAATTTATGCTGTATGCAGTTATTATTTTATTATTATTTTTTTTTAAATTGATATTATTTACATTACCTGTTAATAATTTGTAGTAGTTTGTCTTACTGCATTCTCATATTCCAATAGAATGCTTAAATGATTCTCATAACATTTTGATCTCATTATCTAGAACAAGGCCCAGGCCCAAACCGCATCCCTCTGCCTCCCCTGGACTGTGGTACTGAGGCTGCCGACTGTATGCGCCACCTACAGGACCTGTCTGGAACCTCGGCCTCCTCCACCAGTATCTCAGTCCTCCTCACCATGGCACCCCAGATATGCAGGTAAAGGTTTATACATGTACATGGATGGAAGCAAGAGTACAAATAAGGCACATATAGACAGAAGACTTCATGAGTATTATTCCTAAGGGACGGCGTCAGGTGAAGTGACCTTCTCTTGGGAACTATCCGATCAAGTGAATCTCTTCTGTGAATTTGCTTTCTTTGAAATCCCTGAAATTGCTTTTGGCCCTGCAATTTCACCAATCTTGCCCCTTGATAGAAAGTGCACCCCATTTACCCCTCCCTATCAAATTCCTCGAGAGGCAACCAGATGGATCTTGCCAAAAGGGGAAACGAGATACAAGAAATTAAACTTTCATGATTTTGAAGGTCATCCCTGTCAGGAGGCTATTGCAAAAAGAATCGGAACTGGATTCTCACTGACGTAACTCACCTTCCAGTTCCTGGCTGTTCTGCTGCTCAGAACAAACTTCTTACCTTACACTCAGAATCAATCCTCTTAATGTGAATCATACTGGAAAGCATTCCCCAATTCATAAAAACTTCAGAATCAATTCTATAACCTATTACCTTGCTGCAAAACAGGGGAGAAGTCATTGCTTGGGAGTAGCCAGTTCCCAATTGGGAATAGCACCTCCGACAGAATTGAATCCTGTCCTTTCGCAACACCCTCCAGGTCACATAAGGAGAATGGCTGGTTACAGCTCAAAATGATTATGCTCATATCATTTGAAATTAGTCAAATTGAATTTAAATATTGAATAATCATAATATATCGATCGAAAAAACACACATGCAATACCCCTCTGACCCAAAAGCAGATCATTGGCTTCAGGGCAAGATTAGCATTTCAGTGAGTGAGTATATCATATTCCTCCAGTCTCATGAAGGCCTTAGGCAATGTGACAGATTTACCACAGTGAATACGACTCATACCAGGTAATTTAGGAGGCCGTTGCAAAAAGATTGTGATTTCAATTTTCACTGTAGCTAGCACACCTTTCAGTTCCCAGTAATTCTCCAGCCTGAGAGACTGATTCTCACCTTATACTGTACTGGTAATGGCATTGACTTGCTCTGAATTAGACTGCATTGCAAAAAGTTGGGGGAAATGGTTCCATTATTGATTACACCTGAACACTTCCCATAGCAGGTATGCCAGAGAATTAGAGGAGGGAACTAGCCAGGAATTGGTTCTTACTTTGGAAGCAGTCATCAATTCCCGACCACTGCTGAACCACTTCTATGATCAATTACCTTTTGGCAACCCAACAGAGAATTGATTCTCTCAGGTCAGTCAGTTCTGTCTTGGGAATAGTACCTGTGACAGAAGCAACTCCCAATATTTTTGCAACGGCCTCCAGAGGACCGCCAATGTGATAGTCAGGTAGTCGAGGTGGCAAATTATAACTGACAGACAAAACCTACCAAATGGATTTCATTCTCATTCTTTTATTATGATATTAATCTGTGACATGTACTTGGAATGGGGAGCTTATTGCACCCCTTTTTGCAGTTGCTGTCAAATTTGATATGGCACTCCCCATTCACCATATATACCTACCTTCTCGCCTAGGAATTTCTATTTGCAATTGTGTTTTATATCTTTCCTCGTATTGTTCATGACTTTTGCAATAATGACAAGCAGCGAAAAATCTATTGACAGAATCATATTGTTTTCAGCGATGACATCATGACCAATAGCAATTTATCTAAAAATCTTTCCTCCTATGAAAAAGAACACAATTCAAAAAGCTATATTTAATTATAATGAGATTTTGTTACATGCAGATAGTCATTACAGATAGACGATGCTTTTTGGTGTTTTGGAGTTTTATAATATATACTCACAAGTAATTACAATATGTTAGATTCAGATGTGACCTGAAATCAGCCGACACGGGACAGTATATTTTTCCTTCACTGTTTCTTCATATTGTATGTAAACATAACGGACAATTTCAGTTTCATGGATCACATATATAATTCGACATATACTCTCTTACAATTTAGCCCATGAAGCACCGTGGGTGCTCTAATGCATCATGCCCATTTGTCATGCAGTACTTCAGTATGCTGAGTAACACACCTGTGCAACATTAGCCCAAATTAAAACCTTATAAGGAAACACACCGATTATGTCAAGGAACCATTAAATCAGTTAACCCACAGTTCTATAATGTTTTGGTCTATGAGCCGTGGTCATCGATTCTACCATACCAGTTTAAAGTTTTACAGTGTGACCCCATGGGGATCACATAGAGTCCAACGTTAACCAGAATGAGCCACTGGGTAGGTGGTAGGTCAGTGCTAGAAATACTCTCAAACCGGTGTGTCTGAATGAGCAGTGGGATCACTGCCGCGGGCACTGGTCCTACTCGTCAGGACAATGCAATGCCAACAAGTTACTCATCAACACGATGCAGTACCAACAAGTCACTCATTAACACAATGCAGTACCAACAAGTTACTCATCAACACAATGCAGTACCAACAGGTCACTCATCAACATGATGCAGTGCCAACAAGTTACTCATCAACACAATGCAGTACCAACAAGTTACTCATCAACACAATGTAGTACCAACAAGTTACTCATCAACATGATGCAATGCCAACAAGTTACTCATCAACATGATGCAGTACCAACAAGTCACTCATCAACACGATGCAGTACCAACAAGTTACTCATCAACACAATACAGTACCAACAAGTTACTCATCAACACAATACAGTACCAACAAGTTACTCATCAACACAATACAGTACCAACAAGTTACTCATCAACACAATACAGTACCAACAAGTCACTCATCAACATGATGCAGTGCCAACAAGTTACTCATCAACACAATACAGTACCAACAAGTTACTCATCAACACAATACAGTACCAACAAGTCACTCATCAACATGATGCAGTGCCAACAAGTTACTCATCAACACAATACAGTACCAACAAGTTACTCATCAACACAATACAGTACCAACAAGTTACTCATCAACACAATACAGTACCAACAAGTTACTCATCAACACAATACAGTACCAACAAGTTACTCATCAACACAATACAGTACCAACAAGTTACTCTTCTACCTAATGTAGTGCCAACAAATTAGTTTTCAGCATAATGCAGTGCCAACAAGCACGATGTAGGGGGTAGTTTCTTAGGGTGTATATATCTTACCCTGTTGGGGCCCTTGATGGGGGTCACCATGTCACCTGTCGATTTTAAGAAATGCCCATGTCCCATGTCACTAAGCAAAAACCCATGTCACTATAGTGTCACATCACTAACAGAGCTAGTCAAATAGGATTGTTTTATAAGGATAAGTCTAGGTGTGAAAAAAGTAACATCTTGGAAGAAAAAAAATTGTCCTTGGATCAAGATAAATAGTGGTCTGGTATTCCCCCAGAAACATTTTAAAGATTGCCAGACCAAAAGGTGCATTCTCAAGCTTTCTGAGTACAGCTGAGACCTACACTTGGCCTTATTTTGCATGCCACTAAGCTCCATGTCCCATGTCGATTTTAAGAAATGGCCATGTCGCCATGTCGAATTTAGGGGTCTAGGGCCATCCTGTTTCAGCCAGAGGAACTGCTCAGCATGGGATGTGTTACTCATGATTAGACTAGACAGCAGTAGGAGACATAGCAGGTAGGAGGTCTTTATGTAAGGCATGGTAAGATAGATTAAACCTTGGGTCACCATCCAGTCAGCCTGCTTCTAGACCTTTAATATTCATTAACAAAGATAATGATTAACAAGGTATACCAAAATGTATGAACAATGGGATGGGTAGGAACTCAACAATATAGCCTATCTATGAAGAAGAGGGATAGTTACAGTTGGGTGGAAAGATAGGTGGGTCGAGGGATATGCAATGGAGTGGCTAGAATAAAGAGATGGATAGATGTAGGAAAAGACAGTCCTGAGAGAGATAAAAAGGGACACAATATGAATCCATCACCAAATCGAATCAAACTCCATGCACATCAATGCCAGTTGTCTACAATTCGTCATGATACAACTTTGTCTTGTAGCGTCTGTACTCTATTATCTATGGAGCCCTGGAAAGGACATCCCTTTTCTATTGTTTGTTTCCTCAACTTTTATTTTCGTTTCCGCATCTTTTATATTTGCTTCCACAACCTTTATTTTTGTTTTTCGCAACTTTTATTTTCATTTTCGCAAGTTATATCACGTTTCTGCAAGTTAATATTTTGTTTCCGGAACTTTATGTTTTGTTTTCGCAACTTATATCTTTGTTTCTGCAACTTGGCATTCACAATTAATCACTTTGCACAAAAAAAATAACTAATAAGTTGTGGAGACTAAAGTATAAGTTGTGAAAACAAAAAATTAAAGTTGTGAAAACGAAAATGTAACTTGCGGAGACGAAAATTTAACTTGCAAAAACAAAAGCTTAACCTGCAAAAATGAAAATTGAACTTGTAAAAAAGAAAATTGAATGTGGGGAAACAAACTCTAGAAAAAAAAATGTGTAGAAAATGGATGTCCTTTCCAGGGCTCCGTAATAATCTGACCCCCTGTGAACAGTCGATTAGTGCCTCGTGGCATCTGTTGTTAGTGGCTATTTAAGCATACAGGAAATTATTGGTAACTGAGCTTGATGCAGCTAATGAATTCTGGAGCTTAATTCAAAACATCCTGGGATCGCAACCCCAGCGATCTTATAGTGTAGGCACATATCATAAGACCTGGCTGGTCTACCCTATGTAATGCAGTGGTTGCAGGCCTGTCCAGAATAGCTACTCCTGGGATCACTTCACTATTCCATTTCCACCACTAAGATCACTGCGATCTTAGTGAAAGAAATGCATAGTGGTTTCACCTGAGTACAAGAGCACTTACAGGGAACACTCCTGATCGAAAGAGTGAATAGCCTGCTGCATACATAAAGAGGGGAGGGAGGATGTTTGCTGAGTGTCCTTGAGGGCTCGTAGGGCTGCTCATGTGTTAAGTGTAAGGTAATTCTTCCCTTCTCTCTCTTTGTCCTGGGGGGAGGGCACAATGCTTCTAATAGGGAAGCATAAATCATACATTCATGGGAACAACTCTTGAATACTGCACCCTGTGCTCTTTTGTTAGCCCATATATGGGGACAGGGAACGATGGTATAAGCACTCTTGTGAAGAAGAGTGACTCCACAGCTATTCCTTTATTTTGGGACTCTTACCCCTGTGCCTAGTCAGTTCTTCTTGGAATAGTGTAGGAGGGCTGAGGCTAAGATCGATGCGATCTTAGTGCTGGCTAGGATATGTGAACCCAGTCAACTCTTAAGATCGCTTAATAGGATAAGGCTGATTTATTCCTAAGATCGCTGGGGTCGTGATCCCAGGATGTTTTGAATTAAGCTCTTGGGGTCAGGTCAGAAAGAAATGACACTGGGTATGGCCTGTTAAAGAGGTTATGATATAATGCAGCTGTCAGCTATGATGATGCAGGATGTTGTATTGGTGGGATTTGATAGATTTTGTGAAAAAGGGGAGCCAAGCTAACATGCTCCCACATCTAATAGAACTAGAAAAGAAAGTGTCAACCCTACTGATACTGTCCCTATGCTGTCTGTTCGCGAGGGCATCAGCTGTGTTGGTCATCATCAGTTTGTTTTGATTTGCTTAACTGCATCAGGTGCAGTTACTAATAAAAAAACCATACACTTAATCATTGGACTTCCTCCCACAGTTCATGTCCCAGGGACACTTGAATATTTTATATGGGTGTGCGGCTGAACCCGCGACAACCCTTACCCTTGCTAGGGCACTCGTTTGCTTTTTTTTCTTCAAAAGCCTACCCTTGCTTGGGCACTTTTGACATAATACTCCTAGATTTGGCTCAAAATATCTTAAATTTTACATTTTCATGGAAACTGTATTGATCTCCATGGAAATTTTGAAATTCCCCCCCCGTAAATCAGGGTAAGTCGACCCTTACTAGGGACATTTTGCTTAAAAGTAGAACCTTGCTAGGGACATTTTGGTCTGAAACTGGACCCTTGTTATATAAAGTGCCCCCCGTGGTTCATGTGGGTGATCATCTTTGGGCATTTGAAACCTCTATGGATCATGTTCAAATGATATGTCAAGACATGAAGTCATTTACTAAAATAAGGCCTACATAATTCTGCTTGTCCTACATATTAGCTGTTGGATATCTTGGTACAAGTTGTGGCAAGTTTCCTGCATTGAGAACCATAGGGATGTCAGCAGGTCCTGGGACTGCAGGTAGATTGAGTTCCATAGGGATGTCAGCAGGTCCTGGGGCACCAGGTACATTGAGTTCCATAGGGATGTCAGCAGGTCCTGGGGTAGCAGGCAGATTGAGTTCCATAGGGATATCAGCAGGTCCTGGGGTAGCAGGCAGATTGAGTTCCATATGAATGTCAGCAGGTCCTGCCGTGCCACGTAGATTGAGTTCCATTGGGATGTAAGCAGTTCCTGGGCCAGAGGTTACATTGAGTTACAAAGGGATGTCAGGTAGGTCCTGGGGCAGCAGGTACATTGAGTTCCATAGGGATGTCAGCAGGTCCTGGGCCAGAAGGTACATTGGGTTCCATAGGGATGTCAGCAGGTTCTGGGGCAGCAGGTACGTTGAGTTCCATAGGGATGTCAGCAGGTCTTGGGGCAGCAGGTACATTGAGTTCCATAGGGATGTCAGTAGGTCCTGGGGCAGCAGGTACATTGGGTTCCATAGGGATGTCAGCAGGTCCTGGGCCAGAAGGTACATTGGGTTCCATAGGGATGTCAGCAGGTTCTGGGGCAGCAGGTACGTTGAGTTCCATAGGGATGTCAGCAGGTCCTGGGCCAGAAGGTACATTGGGTTCTATAGGGATGTCAGCAGGTTCTGGGGCAGCAGGTACGTTGAGTTCCATAGGGATGTCAGCAGGTCCTGGGGCAGCAGGTACGTTGAGTTCCATAGGGATGTTAGCAGGTCTTGGGGCAGCAGGTACGTTGAGTTCCATAGGGATGTCAGCATGTCTTGGGGCAGTTGCATGTACAGGGGCATGTGCAGGTGCAGGGGCAGGTGCAACAGAGGCACCCCGAGGGTGCCCAGGGCAGTGCAGATCATGCCACAGTGCAGCATAGGCTTTCTTGAATAGTTTAGTACGCCTGGCGTAGATCAGTGGGTTAATCCAGAAGTTAATGTCATTGATGAGGACAGAAATATAGAACAGAATCTGATGCCATTCTGGTGATACGTTTGATGAAGTCACTGTTGATACCTGTTTTGTAAGCACTGTAGTGACTACTAGAGGGATGTAGAGAACGAAGTAGATGCCTACAACTGACACCATCATCCAGGTGATTCTCCGAGTGGAGTTTACTGACGATGCTGCTACCTGGTGACTGCTTCTGTGGGCAATCCAAGCAATGTGGCAATATGAGCTTACTATAAGAACAGTACCTATAATAATCATAAGCCATTGGACATATGGGATCTGTGATGCTAGTAAATATTTTCTGCAGCCTGGTCCTTCCTGCACATCAGAGTAAATGATTACCACTGTGATATTGTAGGTGGCAATCACAGTTGACACTAAGCCGACAGCACATATCAGCTTCTTGATGCTCCATTTTTTGCTTCGGTGCAGCTGGAAAAGAAGTGAGTTACGTCTCTCTAATGCCAGAAGGCAGAATGCAGAGATCTGGAAACCTATGGTGGCTGTTTCAATACAGATACCTGCTAGGCAGAGATAGTGGAACAGATGTCCCGAGTCTGAGTTGGTGAACACTCTGATTGGGAGTACTATGGCTGTCAGTGCCCCATGAAGAAAATCACTTGATGCCAAGTAAACAATCAGGAGACACGCAGCTGATCGTAAATACCGGTACTTTGCCACACACACAATGGTGACCATGTTAAACACCATGGCAGCTATCCCCATCAGGGTCCGTATGACGTAGTAAATGACCCACAAAGGTGACATTATTGGATTGGATTGTTTCTGGCTAAGTTTCACTGGATATTATGAAAATCCTGTAAGTCCTCATCAGTACATTTCTTATTCTATCACCAAGGCCACATCTATGTGATATCAGAGTTTTCACTATGATGTTCCCCTTCTTTTTTCTTCTTTTTTTTCAATTAGAAAATTAAAGGGTATTGCTCTGTCTCTGTGACTCAACTAAAAGTAAAGGTAATTGTGACCCATCAAGGGAGAACACCCCTCCGCAGGGGATTTTTAATTCCCCATTTGACCACCAGGGGGAATTAGAAGGCAGAATTCCTCTAAAATCATTATAAAAAGATTATAGAATTCTATGCCATTTTTTGGGGATGCTCACCGAAAAACCCAAAACTGAAAACAGAAATGGAAAATTCCTTCTAGATCAAAGTCTATGATAAAAATCATCAAAATATTATGAATTTTTCATGAAAAAAGCTGATTTATTGTGTTTTTTAGACATTATTATGGTTTATATTGTATTTAGAGCTTAATCATCGATTTCAGATATGAACAACGACCTATGTTCAAGGAGGGGTTCTGAAATAACTACTAGGAATATTTAACCCAATGATGACTCATTTTAAGGATCTTGACATGAAGTTTGATAATGAATTTCCGTGCAGAGGGGTGTTTTTGCTTGCCTGGTCATATATGATTTTTCTTTCTGGCTCACAGTTTTGGTGATTTCTAGCCAAGGCTCATTGTCTATTAGTCTTGTAACATGACCATTTACCACAAGGGGGTATGGGTCATGGTAATAGCAACTGTCTGTGAGCTCCAGTTGGCTGGCTATAAATATCTTAAAATATTCTCATTGGCTGCAGCTGAAGGTCATAACCTATTAAGCTGGTACTGGCTGGTCTTGTTCTGACCACAGTTAGTCAGGACCAGCAAATCCCACTTCCGAAGGGGTTTCTATCTGGAAGTGATGTCATTCAATCCATCATGGTGCTGCTGTAACCTAGACCTACACTACTAGTAGCAAGCCTGTGCCGCCTGAGTAACGTGGGGTGGGACTAGACTAATTGTCTATGACTATAATATTCACTGGGGCATTGCTTGGTGATTCAAGAAAAAAATTGGTGTCTGGACCTAGGTTGTTTGGCCTACTTTTGCCTATTTGCTTTTGGTTCTCTTCGTGGGCTCTCCTCTGCCTTCTGCTGTTTCTCTCTCACCTTCAATCTCAGGTATATCATGCTAATCACCATTAGCCATACACCTGCCCACATGCTAATTACCTTCTTCCATTTCGCCGCACTAAGTACTCGTCCTATACAAAAACAAATAAGATACTGTTGTACCCAATAATCACATCCTGACATATAATAGACCCTATCTATATAATAGACGGTCCAAACATGCAGCCTACTACAGTTTCTTATCACAGATGCAACCTACTCATGTGGTCAGTACAAATGTTCTTTACTCATATAGCATTAATTATCTAAATTCCAGGAGGAAGGTGGTATCACTTTTTCAGGTTTATAGGTTCTAAATGTTTGTGCATTGCCTAATCACCCTTGCCAGTTTGTGCAGGTAAAGCTGTAACTGACACTTACTCGGTTTTTACCTTTTCACAGTTTTTCAATTGAGAAATTAAAAAGAACAGTTCTCTGGGTTATACATTTGGATATAATTAAAAATTTTAAGAAGACTCACCAATATGATAATTTCCAGCAGTGGGCCATTGGCTTTCCTGTTCTTTAAAGTTGATAAACAAGGATGCTGGGATAGAAATGATAAAATGATTAAGGATGCTAATTTTGTAACCTGCAGTTTATTCCGTTCCCTCCTTTTGCTCAGTTCCCCTTGTCTGTGCTCTCCTGTTGATCTGTCATCTTTTCCATCATCATTTTAAGAGTTGAACTGTTGCTAGTTGGTATCAGACTTCTAGATGGGTTGTAGAAAATTCGAACGCATCCCCTGCAAACAAGATAACATTGAAGAATATTCAACCCAAAAATGTAACTTAGTGTACTTTTTTTTCATGTAGTTTGTATTTAATAAAGACCTATCTTTACAGAACATTCCCTGAATATAATTTCTTATCATCCATTTTTTTGGGGGTGGGGGGCGTGAGGTACTGGCCTCACTTTACAAAATGGTTGATGTCATTTTACATAATTTTTATGTCATGTAGCTTACAGATTTTTCTTTGAGTGCGTATTGGTTAGGTTGATGTATTGCTGTAGTATTGTTAGCACTCACAGTCTATGCATTAGAGGTCCTCAACATTTTTGTTTTTGCTAGGTCAATTAATTACATTTTGGTTCAATTCTTTTACCAAAGTGTCCTATGGGGGTATATCTAAGTGGATGCAATGATTTACAATTATAGATGAATATTGCCATGGTATTTTGGGCAAATTTGCTTCAGAATTTCCTCCTTGCACCCATTATCGCCATGGTTTTGCCATTCACTTCTATAGTTAAATCATGTCCCCTCTTTCTCTTCCTTCTAGGGCTTTTATTTCCTATTTTCTAGCTAAATCCTCCTAAATACATGTGAGTTGAATATTGGTTCTGTAGGGGACAACCATAGGATTTGATAAATTCCCACATTTAATGTGCTTTTGAAGACTGTTAAATTGGACATCATCAAGGTTTTGGTTTAGCAATGGTGTATCCTTTTTCCTGAACATGTATGTGGACCATCAAGGCAAAAGGATCATTAATGCTGCCTCACTGATGTCCCTTTTGCCTTGTTGATCTTCAATGTTGAGGCAGAGCCCCTACAGGTAATTCAAATGGGCAGACGTAATCCAAATGTCCCAGACAGAGTGGCAGCTCATATTACTGTAAGTAGGGGCAATAGGTTCAAGTAGTTTTCCCTTATAAATTGGATGAATAGGGTCGTCCAGTGCCAGGGGGTAGGGGGAGGCACTAATTGTCCAATATCCAGGCCATATAACGACCCTGAACTGCTTATATAATCCCATAAGAAGTACAGTCTAGTACTTGGCCAGTAACACGTTCTTTGCCTTCATAAGACCCCAGTAACAGAATAAAATTTAATTATATTCTCTACACGATGTATATAGCCCCTACACATCGTCATAGTGCTTCACAAGGCGCCAGTTACAGAATCAATTTGATCATATGTGGATCAACATGGTAAAAGGTACGCCCGCGCAGCCCCTTGCGGGCATATATTTTACCGTGTTGATCCACATATTCTCCTCAGTATGCTTATAGCCCCTACACATAACCATAGTGCTTCAAAAGGTACCAGTAACAGAATCAATTTGATTATATTCTCTACACCATGCATATAGCCCCTACACATAGTCATAGTGCATTTAAGACAGGGGTAGCTATACTATATAAAGCGGGACCGTGCTTGCCGCTATGAACTCCTGAACATCATCATACAGGCATATGGTAATGCTAAGGTGGTTAAGTTGCCTTAAACTGTCATTTAAGTCCCTTTATGGATGAATTATAGCATCTAACTTTTTTATTCTTTGTCAAACTTGAAAATAAAGACTGCCATGACATTCGCCAGCTTGGGCTACCCTGAATCTATAGGTCATACCATGGGAAACTCCTATTATTAAGGAAGATATGATGGTTTTTGTAAAACTGCCAGTTCTTGGACCTCTCTGCCAGTGCCTGGACTGGCATGCACCCCGCATCCCAAAAAAACCTTCATTTTGAAATGCCTAGATCGTCATAGGGTGAGTTGGGTTCTCTACAGACTGCAAAAATAAGTTTCTATCTCTGTTACTTCTTAAATGGTAGCCTTGCTAACTTGAGAAGACACTTTAAAAATCCATAAAGGTTTTCTATAGAATTGTTATCAGTATTTAGGCCTAAAGTCATGAAAACATCAAATAATACAATTTTTTGGGTGAAAATCGACTTTGTACATTTTCTCATGCTCAACAAAGTGGCATCAAAATTTTTGTTGAATTTTGATGCATTGTTGGCTATTTTGGTTGGTTACCATGGCAACAGACATGTCAGATTATGCAAAAAATATTGATTTTGCCTAGTTTTGGTTGCCATGGCAACCTTAAAGAATGTTTCTTACACCCAACCTGTACCAATAATTCAGAAATATTCTGTATTTCCTACAATGTGCAAATCATTTCATCAAAATCGATAAAGGGAATGCCAAAATATTACAATTTGAATATGTCTAAATTATCAAATTTTATTATCAGAGCATTATCTTTATGATGATATATCCAATTAATGATTTCAAATAGAGAAAACCAGGATGATACATTTTGAGATCAACTGAGCTAGCCTAAACCATCACCATTTCCACTCTAATTGGAATATCCACATAATTCCAACAGTTTTTGAAAGGTTATGTCACCTGCAACAACGAGTTAAACAGATAGGTTTTGGCTAGAGGTAGGGCGCATGCACACTGTGATAAGGGCACAGGTGGACCGGCTGGGCCCCAAAAGGCTCCTGGTCAAAAGAGATTATTTTGCTTATTCTTTTTTTAAACAAATTTTTCAGGGGGGCATGTTCTTTAGGGGGACGAAGCACCCCAGATTGATACCAAACACTCAATATCCATGCATATTATTTGCATAATTAGCATAATTATGCAGTATCTTAGTACTTTTCATTATATAGATTTGTTCCATTGCTCCCTTATAGAATTCATATGCTTGCAAGTATAAACTACTGACACCTAGTGACTAGTGGAATCTGAACAATAGAAATGGAATACCCCTCCCCTACCTTCCTATAGCATGAATCAAGTTGTTCAATGGAGGCAGCCATTGCTTGATCGGATGCTTAGACTTTTTAGATCCAAATGCTACGTTGAGACCTTGATAATCCGGCCACCCCTTTTGCAGACAAATATTCGCCGGATCTCAAAACTGCTGGATAATCAAAGCATATATTACAATAGATCTTTTAATAGAATGTGCCACCCTCAGCCTGGCCGGATCCCGGATTAAATATATGTTAATAATGACTCACTATTTGTCAGCAATTAGTCAATATATATCAGTATTTATTCACAATTTGTCAGCAATTAGTCAGTATATAAGTCAGACCTTAGTCACTATATATCAGCAATTATCAATACATGTCAGCATTTACTCACAATCTGTCATCAAATAGTCAATATATAACAGAGAAATAGCCATTGATTCAATCGTGTATCCTACCTTGACTGGTATTTGTCAAAATCTGTCAGTGTCTATGGGTTATTTGTCAGCAAATAGTTAATATATGTCAGTACTTACTCACTATTAATCAGTAATTAATCAATACATGATAGTAGTTACTCAATACTTGTCAGCAATTAGTCAACATCATATGTCAGTACTTACTCATTATTTTGTCAGCAATTAGTCAATATGTGTCGGTACTTACTCATTATTTGTCAGCAATTAGTCAATATTTGTCATTATTTTCTCAGAGTAGCTCTATTTTTCTATATTATAGCTCTATTGGTCTATAGTTCTATTGTTCAATAGTTCTACAGTTATAGTTTCATAGTTCTAAATGTGTGAGCAGGCAGGTAGAAAGGGACATTCATGTGGTTATTAAATCACTTCCTACTAATAAAACTTTAGCTTATAATAATGGACATACACACTCACAGTTTTGATATATACACATATAGTACCATGGACTGCTATAGAATTGGACTGCTGTATATTATGATAAAAACCCTCACACTGACAGTACCCAGAGGCAAAGGCGTTCCTTGATATCAATTACATTACATTAGGCATAATTGAGGGAGAGAAGCACACAACTGAATGTTCTATCTATGCCATGAATTTTCAATTTTGAATAAACATTTGTTCAGCCAGTGTGTTACTCGACATTGATAAACCAATTATCGATGTTTATTCCGTTCCCATTTCTTATGAATAAATTTCATCTCCTCTTCCAGGGCTTACTCAAACCTGCAGAAGTGCGTTCCCCAGCTTCAGGACTGCCAGGCTGCTGTTGCATCAAGTATGAGAGAGTACAGTCACCTGTCTGCCTTCTGCACACTCAATACTACAGGTATATTTCGTACAAGGTTATAATAAAGCTGATTACACACAAAATATCGTCTTACTTTATCCAAAGGGGACTCACCTTTTAAGTTAATAAATAATATCTGTGTGCCTCAGACACAGCAGTCAGTGTTGATTAGTCACTTGATAATGTCCACAATGTCGCCCAGTTTGTCTTGATGGGTTTTAAAGGTGGAAGTACCTTGATCCAGTGTTTCCATGTGTGTTCACAGACCATGTCAGTCTGTCTCTGTCTCTGCTCCTATTGAGTACTCACTCCTCCACTGCTCTGCTATATATGACAGGAGATAGTATCCTCCGACAGTCTGTCTCTGTCTCTGCTCCTATTGAGTACTCACTCCTCCACTGCTCTTCTATATATGACAGGAGATAGTATCCTCCGACAGTCTGTCTCTGTCTCTGCTCCTATTGAGTACTCACTCCTCCACTGCTCTGCTATATATGACAGGAGATAGTATCCTCCGACAGTCTGTCTCTGTCTCTGCTCCTATTGAGTACTCACTCCTCCACTGCTCTGCTATATATGACAGGAGATAGTATGCTCCGACAGTCTGTCTCCGTCTCTGCTCATATTGAGTACTCACTCCTCCACTGTTCTTCTATATATGACAGGAGATAGTATCCTCCGACCTGAGCTGCTCACATCAGCAGGCCAATTATAAAAATATATGTAGCATACATGGTACTGTGAATGGACTACACCTGTGTCACGCCCCATGTCTCATGAATAGATTAGAGGGGTTATCCCTTGAAGGGCACCTATTGCAGGAGTGCATCATGCCCATTGGTCGTCATGATGCTTGCCCATTGGTCGTCATGATGCACCAATGGCCCAATGAAGTGGTGGTGAGTCTGCTGGCCAGCACTTCATTGGGGTATCATGACGACCATCTGGGACTGCATCAACCCCGTAGGGTAGGCATGATACATGAATGTAGATTTGGTGAGTTACACACCTGCATTTATGCATCATGCCGACCAATGCACATGATGCAATGGTGATGGGTACATTAATGATGGGCTAAATACACTGTAGGATATATGCTACTAAAGAATAGTTCAGTGAACTTAGTATTGTACAGTATTGTATAGTATTGTTGCAGCCAATTATTGATACTCAATGTTATCTTAATGGGAACTTCCACATCTATCTAAAGAACCTGTAATTTCTGGTTTCCTTTTCTTCTTCTTTTTGTAGTTTTAGAGCAGCACCAATGTCTCCAGCAGCGCTCAACACGGGAGAACACAGAACTATGTGACCGTGGTTACAAGCAGACCTCAGACATAGGCATCAGTACTTGTAGGTAAGTAAATGTCCAATGGATAGTGAACTCAGCCCTAGAGAAATCAGTCAGTATATGCCATAATGGGTAGAATAGAGAATTACTCCTTAGGGGCATCATAGTGACGTATGTAGGAGCCCCTAATAGGACGTCCCAAATAAAATATTTTCTGGAGAAAAAATATTCTTGCAGGTACTGGACAATTCTTACATTGTGGATGCACAAAACTTCTTGCAGATGCATAAATCATTCTTGCGGATGCACAAAAAATTCTAGCGGGTACACAAAATAACTCTTGTGGATGCACAAAACATTCTTGTGGTACACAAAATAATTCTTGCGGGTACACGAAATAATTCTTGCGGATGCAGAAAACATTCTTGCGGGTACACAAAATAATTCTTGCAGGTCCACAAAATAATTCTTGGGGATGCACAAAACATTCTAGCGGGTACACAAAATAATTCTTGCAGGTCCACAAAACATTCTTGCCCATACTCAAAATAATTCTTGTGGATGCACAAAGATTTCTTACAGATGCACAAACATTTGTGTGGGTACATAAATCTTCCTTTAACTGCATGAATTACTTCTGCATCTGCAAGAGTACTTTGTGTAGCCACAAGAATTATTTGTGTACCTGCAAGAATTATTTGTGTACCCGCAAGAATTATTTGTGCATCCACAAGAATGTTTGTGCACCCGCAAGAATTATTTGTGCACCCACAAGAATATTTTTTTGGGGAAAAAATTATTTTTGGTATGTCCTATTAGGGGCTCCGTACTCAGATATTATATCACGTCCAAATATCAACATAAAGAATGAAGCATTTGCACAAAATAGATCTATGTATAATCTATACAGGTTCATTGAATGGAATTTCCTTCTTGAGAATCCGACCAATTTAAAGCAAACATTTCCTTCATTGTATCGTGATATTTTAGTCAGTGATGTCCAAAAGGCCAATCCGTTGGCATGGGTAAAGGTAATATTAAAGATAATATAATATTGTGTCGCTATTATAGAATGCTACAACTAGGCTTTAATAGGAGTGTTCAGATCCCCTTGGTTAATGTAAACCTTTAAGGCTACTGTTAACTGGTCCCTATTTTATGGTACAGTTATCAATACACTCAGATCTATTCTATCTATTCTTCCTCTCTAGATACATCCATCAGCATCAGACCTGTGTCATGTCGGCCATCATGACGTCATGTCCCAATGACACAAGGCCTGACATCAGTGATCTTATAGAAAAGGCCTTCGCACCCCGAGTCCGGGTTTCACGCTGTGCTGCAGGTAGGGCATTTACTGAGTGATGTATGATTTTGATTAAGGAGTGACAATTTTTTAACAACGGGGCGGGGGGGGGGGCAGTCAAAAGGGTGCATTCCTGTGCGAAGTGCGATCCCTCTGAGGGAGGGGGAAATGAAATTTGACCATTACGAAGGGGGAAGGGGGTGGGCTGTTGTTAAAAGATTATCATTCTATTATGGTGTATAGTATTGCTGTGGAAGTATACATTTTGTATGAGATGGAGATCAGGATCTAAATCAATTTTATTGAATTTGGAAAGGAAAGGAAATTGCAGACATCTGTTCCTTACAAGATACAAAGACATATCTAATGTAACCATACTAGAATAATCATAAAACAGAAAAGATCATCTGAGTATACTCTAATGACAATAAAGATACGTTCAATATAATTCGAAAACACTAAAAAAAAAGAAAAAGAAAAAGGATTCTTAATGAATTGTTCCTTGATGCTCCATCCAGTTTTATCAGTGTACAGACAGAACCCCTGCTTGGAGAGTGACCTGTTGCCACCAAGGTTCAGGCAATGTATGAACGTCACAGGTGTAGTCAACAAGACTAGTACTGGAGACTGCAGGTAAGGATACTGGAATTGCACACCAACTTAAGGTGGGTGGTGGGGATAGAGTTAAAGTGGACTTTTACCATTATTGTCACCAAGACACCAAATGATTTTGTTCTTCCCAAAAGATTGATAAAAATGTGGGGGCCCCAGCTCATTTTTGAGTTACAAGTGTTTCTCCCTTTTATAGGGTTATATAGATTTAGGTAAATCCTCATATTCAAAAGTGGTCGGATTTATTATTACTTCCACAGAATATAGACCACAATAATATTGTCACATTGAATGCATTTTCAATGTATGGTCCCAGTCACTTTTCCTGAGCCATCAAAGTAGCTAAAAAAATAATTTTTAAAAATGTGATATGGCAGATGGGAAATGAGTAACTGAGCAACATGTACCATACCAAGGATGGCCTAATCAAAATTTAATAACCGTATGGTATGAAGCAAAGAAAACAAAGAGAAAACAAAATTGTTGTTTTTTTTTCTAGGTGGATCACACCTTGAAGTTAAACTAATTTATTTTGTATTTTTACCCATTTGTATCTGCTTCCCTAGATGTTAAAAGCTGTCAGTCAATGACATAGTAACCTCATTTGCCCATATATGGAGAATGATGCTAAGGGTAGATGCTATGGCCTGTAAGGGTAGATGCTATGGCCTTTTAGGGTAGATGCTATGGCCTGTTAGGGGAGATGCTATGGCCTGTTAGGGGAGATGCTATGGCCTGTTAGGGTAGATAGTATGGCCTGCTATGGTGGTAAGGACATATCTTCGTAGGGCTGGTAAGGCGTTTGTTTAACAATCAGAATGTTGATTGTTCGAATCCGTGTCCTGCCACCATGAGTTGGCATTCCCTATAGGCCTATAGGTCTCAGTATACTGCCCAGTGCATGTCGGCCATTGCCTTATATGGTACCCGGCCAGAATAGCACCGATAAAAAACAGCATGTTAGGTACCGTCTGTTACATGATATACCAAAAACGTCTGCAGTGAATAGAGGGAATTATCTGATTGGTTGATAATGCATCCCGCTTGGTTTCTATAAATGTACATTTATACCTTAGTAATGTATTAGTCTGCGCAGAAGTTAGTGCAATGAGCCAGTTTCTCAACCCCGCAATCCTCCTTAAAGGAAAGAGCAGAAAGAAACTGGGCCTTTTTGAAACATGCGAGCAGGACTGGCTACTCCACAACTGTCGCCGAAAACAGGAAGTAGAGTTGGAAAAATACATGCATGTAGCAATGCACTGTCAAGTTTCAAATGGTTGTAGGACTTAGGTATATACGAGTATCTGCCAATTAGAAAATTGGTGAGCCCTGTGAAGTCTATATGATTCTTCTACCTGTTTCATCGAGATGCAACAATGTACTATATATATATATATATATATATATATATATATATATATATATATATATATATATATATATAGCGCATCTCAGTACAAAATATAGGTATCATGTCAAAGCTTTCGTGATGAATTACAAGCTGTATAGAAAATCTAGAAGCTAAGAGCAGCACCATCCCCAGACCACCAAGATTTATCATCACACTTCAGTTGTAAAGAGTTCATTAACATGCAGTTCTAAGGCAATCATTTTGAGTGGATAACTATGATATATGGTTATACATATAGCTGTATACATCTATGAAAGCACTGGTGGAAGAGGTGCTATAGGGAACAGAGCCATTCCTGTATGTAGGTGGCCATCTTGAAATCAGTTATGTAACTGACCCCAATGGCCATGTTGGTTCTGGCAGAGGATTGTGGGTAATCTCTTATCTTCCCCTCCACTCACAGAAAACAATGGGAATTGATAAGACTGATTAGCTGCCCCTGCCTCTATCCTAATCACCTTAAGTACCTGTCGATTGTTTTAGGTGTGAATGGAGGGGATTAGCCTGATAGGGAGACAGTCGTTTGGTTTTACTCAGCCAGGATTATATGTGCCCCCTTAGGAAACTTTTAAAGTTTAATTTCTCCTGTCTCAAAGTACTAAGTCTAAATAAAGCTTATATTGTTTAATTTTAATGTATTTGCTATCCAAAGGTATACAATATATACCTTTGGATAGCAAATACATTAAAATATTATTTTTATAATATAGCTTTATATAGACTATTAGGAAGGGCCAACCAAAGTAAACTACAAAGAGGCTAACTGCTGATCTAGCCCCCGACTACATAAGCCACCTAGCTAATTTGTTTAGTACTAGCAATGGCTCTGCTCCCTATATAGGGCATTAGCATATTAGGCTATGGAGGCCGCCATCTTGGTTAGGCCCCCGACTCCAGAGCAGAGCATTCTGGGTAAATTTCTTATTAGCCCCCAGAACAATAGTGATAACACTGATAAGCTGTACCCTACCCCTTATCTTAATCACCCTAAGTACCTTTCTATTGTTTCAAGTGTGAAGTAAAGTGATAACCCTGATGGGGAGACCATGTCCTGATTGGCTTACCTGTGGTATAAAACAGAAATTTCAATGATCTATTGGTCTTAAATTTTCAATATTTAATCTTTTTCTAGATCATCTACTTATAGATGTTGATAACAAGAATTCACACATATGATTTATAGAAAAATCCCATGGATAGTTATTAATTGGCAGGTTGTCAAATTAGACTATCCAAAGAGGCCAAATGATGATCTAGCCCCCGACTACATGAGCCACCTAGCTGATTTCCTTAGTACCAGCAATGTGCTAGTCCCGTATACTAGTTATGTGTGAGTGACCTCCCTGGGCTTTATATCATATCATTGACTTGTACAGACCTGGTTCTAGCCAACCACTCATCGTCGGCCCCTGTGGCGCAATGCATAGGGAGTTGGATTTGGGATCAGTAGGGTATGGGTTCGACCCCTGCTCTTGGCAATAGAATTCTCGTAGGTTTTAACATGTGACATATGACATGTAAGGTGTGCTGATATCCATGGATTGTCGTTTATAAATAGGCTATAACATTGGCTTCCCCGTCAGTCACCCAATCACCTATGTAAGAACTTAGAAAGTCATCTGGAAATTCACCATGTACACCTAAAAAATCTGATCCTTGTTCTTGTCTTTACAGTGCCCTCCCACACTTAACTCGTTGTGCTGAGTTCGCTATTACCGCCACCTGTGGAGACGCTGCGGTACTAGTGGCACGACCCCTCATTGAGCGCGTCTCACAGTTCGCCATGATCCAAAGTGGATGTAGGCCTAAAAGGACAACGAATCCTACACCTAGGAAGGTCCAGTTTATCAAGGATGGTAAGTAGGAGTAAGATATAAAGAGTAAAAACGATTGAAATGTCAAATTACTTAGTCAAAATAATTGCCAATCTGCTCACGAGAAATTGTCTATTGAATACGTTAATTAATATAGTCTTGCATATTGAATAAGTTTATCTAAGGGAGTGGTCATTATTTTTATCAACAGCAGGGGGGGGTGGTGAGTTTTCGCGCGGACGCGCAAAATTTTTTTACGTCCCCCTTTTGACGGCAGTCAAAATTTTTTGCGGCCCCCAGCACCAGAGGCGCGTAGAGTTTTTGCGCCCCTCTTTGATCTATAGTAGCGCGCTGGCTTTTTTGCTAAAAAGAGGGTGAATTTTTTTAGCCCCCCCTCAAGAGGGGCCAAAATTTTTTTAGCCCCCCCCCTCGGGAGGGGTCTGAAAATTTTACGCCCCCCCCTCAAACCCCCCACCCCCCTGTTGATAAATAATGACCACTCCCTAAGTACCTCATAGAACAAATGCAAAGTTACCCTGAATCGCTCAGACCACTGACATTTATCTTGTCATTATTCGAATTGTGACAAGGTGCTATGCTTGTACGCCATTATGCTAAAAAAAATTAGCATGGCTCCCTAAGTAATAAAGACAATTCAAATAACTAAATACATATTCATTTTCCTCCTCTTACAGGCATGGTGACCCCTGTTACGGTGGCGGTCGGTTTTCTCGTCTTCTGTGTGCTAATCGCCATGTTGGTCCTTGCAATTACTTATTGTATGGAGTGCAGGCGTCCAAGGACACGCGGTGATGAAGAGAAGAGGTCCGCTAGGGAATCCAAGAGGTCGTCTAAGAGGTCCAAGAGGTCATCAGCAGTAGAAAGCCAGGGTGCCGAGGTGGTGAGGGGGACTATGGATAGTGGGGGCAGGGGAGAGGGGGGTGTAGGTGGGGGTGGAGAAAGTGCACTAGAGGTGGGGGAAGTAAGGCTGCAGGATCAGTCTATTGAAGATGATAGTCATAATAGCTGGTATGGGACTAATTGAAAAATATATATGTAAAAAAAAGGAATATGAATTGCTTGTAAATCTTCACTGATGTCCATGTCATCAGTTTTCTAGATTCACCCAGATTTAAACCTGGAATCTGGACGTTTTCTAGTCTCATAGAATGGGCACTGGTCATTTTCGCGTAGTGGGATTTGGCCTTTAGAATATCATTATATGTGATCTATTTTTCTAAACCATAAATTGTACTAAGTCTTGAAACACCATAATCGACAAATCTATGTGTATGATCACTAAAAAGCATTGACTGTGTTTCATTTGTGTAGCACTAGGGGGAAATAACTGATTAACTTTTCGCCTTATCACCATGTGATTTTATATTATAATGTTTATGCTGACTGTGTTATGAATGTTGATGTGTCCTTCTGCTTTATTTTTGTTGATATTTATAGTGGTGGGGAGACACTTCTGGACACTTTTATCAATGATATAAGGCAAATATCAGTCCAATTAATATCAAATAAATTACTTTTATTCAGTTACTGTTGTGATAATGTGTGCTATGTTAGAGGAGTTTTGATGAACGAAAAAAAAGGTGTAATAAACAGTGTAAAATAATCCAATTATTGGTTTGTCATTTCTGTTCTCCAAACCAAAACAGTTCCAAGAATAAAGGCTTATTAGCTGCATTGAGACGGAGGATCTGCTATCTTTTACTTGTATCTGGAAAATGACAATGTTCTTTTGAATCATAACATTTAATTCAAATCGATGTGCTGGATACGTAGTCAAAGTAATCAAAACAAGTAAACAAGAAGTATGCCACAGTTATAATTAACCTAGGGTATAGCTTATACCTTACACCTATCCCTGGTAAGCCTTATAGTTAAAGGTTGAGTTTTGAATGGTATAGACCATGGTATAGTAATGAGTCAGGGATGTAGGGTATAATTACATTAGATTAGGGGTAATCTACTAGAAATCGTTTCCAGTGTGCACCAGTGACCACATAAAGGTTGTCTTCCATCTGAAGGCGTGCCCCCATACTGAGGGGACCTTATTGCTACTGATGGCAATATCAGCTGAATAGCAGTTAACACCACAGTAATGAACAATTTAGATTTCATCTAAAGAAACACACTCCCTTACTGGTACAAGATACTTTTACTGATTTATGGTAGCTAACTGAACTTAATGAGACCACTATTCATTAAATCCATCATACATGAGTGTTCTCCTGCTGGGTTTGTGTATCAAGGCTGTCTTTGTCGGCCTCGCCTTCAGATGGGAGACAACCTTTAGGCATCTAGGCATTAGGCGTCCCTGATGCATGGGATACTATGTGGGGTTCCCCAAGTAATTTTCTTGTTGAAAATGCTTGCCTATACCAAAATACTTTAAATATAAGTTTGATGATTATGTTATAAGATATGTGACCCATCAAGGGAGAACACCCCTTCACGGGGGATTTTTAATTCCCCATTTGGCCACCAGGGGGCATTAAAGGGGCAAAATCACTCTAAAATCATTATAAAAATATATTAACATAATTTTTGATGCAGAATTCAATGGTCTCATTTAAAATGCACCATTTTCGTTAGAAATGGCCCATATTTGGAAGGTAAAATGAACATTTTTCATGAGAAATCAACTGATATGCCTGTTCCTGGTTGCCATGGCAACTATTCCAACAAGAAAAATGTGGCAAGGACCACGGATAGGAGTTGCCACTTCATCACTAGCCACTGTGGGTGACGTTACTGAGACAGCATGACGTCACCAATGATGTCATAGGTGACGTCATAGGGAGAAAACCAAAAACATTATGGAGTTGCTACGGTCGCTACGCTCTCGGCTGCTGATGCAGCTTGCAACTCCAAATAATCTGAATCTGTAAATTGCTATGCCAATTTTTGGGGATACTGACCAAAAACCCAAAACTGAAAACAGAAATGGAAAATTCCTTCTAGACAAAAATCTATAATAAAATCATCATACCTTTATGTATTTTTATGATAAAAGGCTGAATTATTGTGTTTTTAGATATTATTATGTTTAATAATGTATTTAGGGATTAATCATTGATTTCAGATATGAATAACAACCTATGTTCAAGGAGGGGTTCTGAAATTACTACTAGGAATGTTTAAGCCAATGATGTCTCATTTTAAAGATCTTGAGATGAACTTTGATAATGAATTTCCCTGCAGAGAGGTGTTTTTGCTTGCCTGGTAACATTTTCTTTGGGCATGACCTGAAACTCCCTTAATCACCAGTGCATAAACATACACCTGAGGGTACACCAAAATGTTTTTAACTTCAAGGTTTGACATCAATTTTTCAAAAAATGCCCCATTAAACAACAATATCTAAAAATACTAGATTCAAATCTGAGGCTAGTTGAAACCCTTAAATTTAGAGAGGTTGACATCTATATTTTTTTTTCTTGAGGGACCAGACCTCAAAACCTCACAAAGGACAAAGCATTACCACATAAGGTTTGCATCCCCTTTACGGAAACCCTTCCCACCCCAGGTTTACACCAAAATGCTTTAAAATTTGGAGTTTGATAGTTATATTTCTGAAATTTTCTAGGAGACATGCCCCCAAGCTTCCCTAAAACACCATTGTGCAATCAAAATTTAATAAGAGTTTCATTCCCTGTTCTCATTATCATGGGTATACTGCTGATGGCACACCAAAATGCTTTATTGGATTGGGGTCTAGAAATGCATCAGAATGCACCATTTGATGTATAGATTTCAAAATTTTCTTGTGGGGGTCATGCTCCCAAACCCCCCTAGGTATGTTGCAGTGCTGTGCTTGCGACATCGCGGTGCTGCGCTTGCGACCCTGTGGCCATAGGCCCCCAGGGTTGGACCCCCCTTTTCCAAAATCCTGGATCCGCCCCTGGATGATGATATGTCAGTCAATGGCATTGTTGCTGATAATATGGTTGTGACTTGAGGTATGCCTTTCATATCGGTTGTTGTTGTTGTTGTTGTTTCAATATATGCTATTGTTGATTCTGTCTCCTCTGTTACTGATTCAATCGCTGTTGAATCTGACAACAAAGTTGTTGTTGCTGATTCAGACGTTGTTGATTCTGCTTCTGCTTTTCCATATTGATGTTAAATTTAGTTGCTGATGTTGCTGATGTACTTGCTGTTGTGGGAGTTGTTGTCGAAGACTCCTTGCACCCACTATGTCCATTCTTCTTCCCATTGCCTGGACTGTCTTTACAAACTGTCTTTAACTGCACTTATTACTAAATATACACAAAAAGAATAGATTCAATTACTTTTCCTTCAAGAACAAGGATCTTTCACCACTGTAAATGTACAGGCATAAGAAGTTATTTTACCTGTGCGGTGATGGCATTGCAAAACCAGCAGCCCAAAGATGGCAAAGCTCCAGGAGACCTACAAATCCAAAGATATAAGCCCATCTTATTTTGATAGTATTTGTAATATTCCCTTTCCATTATTTTTTGGAGGAATAATTGGTACATAATATGCTAGGATTTCTTTATAGTAGCTATATTGTTATAACTTTGGAATGAACTTTATTCATGGCTATTACATATCTACATGTAAATGAGGTACAGCTATGGGACAAGTAATAGAGAGGTCACTGTAGCTTTGTTTGGTCAGTTGCTCACCTTCCTGACATAGCCCAAATCACCTGCTAACATGATAGATAAAGGCACTCCATATAAAGATCGAATCCTTACGAAGCCCATAATAGGACATACCAAAAAGATTTTTTTCATGCAAAAAATACTCTTGCGGGTACAGGAGAATTCCTGCAGGTACAGAGAGGATTTGTGCGGGTACAAGAAGATTCCTGCGGGTACAGGAGGATTTCTACAGACCTCAATTCTCACGAAAATGGAGCACAGGCTCACTATACCTTTCCCCATCCATGTACACTTAACAGGGGGTCTAACTGCTATATTGTTTATACATTCACATAGCTGCTAACATTATCATACTATGGGTACCCACTTTTGCCCATGTAGTGATCTAATCTATGCCAATAACAGGGTAAAATGTGGATATTTCAAAGGTTTTCAACTAAAAAAATATAAGTAAAACACGTTAGGTGATTTATTTGAGGTACAATAAGGTCCATAATAACACTTTTCATATGGACTATTGTAGAATTGAAAAACGAAAATTTTGACACCATCAGATCTCATTTTCAATTATTTTCTTGTTATTTATAAGGAAAATAGTAGTTGGCACAAGAATGTCCCAGTACCCGCAAGAACGTCCCAGTACCCGCAAGAATGTCCCAGTACCCACAAGAATGTCCCAGTACCCGCAAGAATAATTTTGTAGACAAAAATCATTTTTGATATGTCCTATTAGGGGCTCCGTAAATCTTAGAAGGTTAAAATGAAAAATAAAAATGACAAATAAATGAAAAAAGGAACGCTTCCACTTTATCATCATCAATGAGTGGCGGTCGAAAAATCTCGAAGACACTTTTAACACATACCATAGGCCGAGAACCCAGAAAGAACTTTTTAATATTTTTTCTTTGGTTAATTTTTTTTCCTAAGGGGGAGGGGGGAGGGTTTGAGCCACCTTTCCTTTCAGTTAAGAAAGTGCTCATTATTTAACAACAGCCTCCTCCCCATTTGAGGGTTCAAAATGCCCCCCCTCCTCCGAGTGATAAAAGCCCACCCCCCCCTCTCCAGATCGAGATCCACTATGGGTGGGGGGGGGGTGTTATCTTTCGCATGGACACATGAAAAAAAGGATCCCTTTTGGAGGGTGGGGGGGGGAGAGAGAAAAAAATATCAAATATTTTATTTTTTTGGCACACCCAAATTAGAAGGGTCTGCACCCCTCCCCCACCACCATAGTCTACCAACCCCAGCGGGGCTGTCTACAAATAGCATCATGCCTTTAGAGTTTTTGGACAATTTTTGACGCCCCCCTCCCCCTTCGTCACGCTTTACTATTGAAGGCTTTGAACACCCCCCCCCCCACCCCGCCACATCATGACGTTATTTGTACACTCCCCCCCCCCCAGCCCACCCACCCACCCACCTACTACACCTCCCATCGGTGTTATGAACTTGAATCTGACGTACATCGTTGCTGAAAGTAAGTTTGCGGCTCTCTCGTCAGGTGGCGCCACAATACTATTATTTCAGTTTTTCAGACCAAATGCAAAAACAGTCGATCTAAAAATTACAATTAAGTTTATTTTCGTCGATGACTTTTAAATTGTAGTTCAAAAACCTGTATCAACTTTATAAATTACGAGATCCATCATCAGTGTAGGTTAATATCAAATGGGATTTTAGGCTATATATCACTGCACACCTTGTTCGAATATACAGAAAAAACTACATAGTAGTAACCCTAGGATGAGTAATCAGAGATTTTGTTCTAAAACTTTTAAATTTCTCCAGAAGCTGTCAGGCCCTCCGGGCTAGACGGCACACTTGAAAATCAAAGTCAAACAGCCCCCCCCCTCCTCCACTCACACGCACCCAATGCCGATGGTTGGTAGACCGGTCTTAGCAATGGAGTAACTACCGGGTAAGGTAGAACAGAGATCCATCCCCATGTTGGTCACATCTTAACTATAAGGGGGAGGTTAGTGGGTTGGGAGAGGGGGGGGGGGACAAAACTATTCGGACCCTTTTTTTTTGGGGGGGGGGAGTGTATTAAGGAAATTACAACCATTTTGTAGTTTTGAGTGAAAAAGCCTGCGTGCTACTAAAGACCAAAAATATAATGGGGGTTGAAAAGTTTCAGACCCCTCCGTGCACATGGAATTTCACCAAACCCTTGTTGTTAAGAAAATTTCCCTCAGCCCCCGGTGCATTGATCAGTACAGTCATCGTGTTTGCTGCTTAGGTACGTAGGGCCTATGCTAGGATAGCCCAGGGGTCCCGTGTCACTTACCCTATGTCCCCTGTCGCCTCTGAGAACTAATTTACCTCATGTCACTTAGGCCCACGTCACATGTCGATTTTAAGAAATGGCCATATGTCACCATGTCGAATTCATTGGTCCAGAATCTCCCTGTACAGTGTTTATTTTCGACCATTACAAACAATTATTTCTCGCCATACTATCATGAGGATTTAATGAGAATGGATTCTTTTCCAAGTTCAGCTTCAAATAATCTTCAGTACAAGCATCATTATTGTTATCCAGGTGCAGTATTTTGTCGATTTGTGATATAATGATTATTCACATCTTAATTAAGAAAGAACAGTGTCAGTTCAACGGACATGATGTATGCTAATCCCGGGATGCTAATAACACAGTTTAACTTACTTTCACTGACTCTTCTGTGTTATTACCTTCAAGTTAATGCATATATGAGTAGATTTGCATTCTTCCTTGAATAGTGTTCATAGTTAAATGCCATGCCTCAGCGTTAATAGTGTGGTTTGATACAGTGCCACTCAATAGGCTTAATTTTTGAGTAGTCTAAAAAAAAGGGGTTTCAAATAGCTGTAAAGGTTCCAATAGAGGAGCAGCACAGGGGGCCCTCTGGGGTCATTTAATTCGTAAGATTACTGATAGCTATAAGTTGTTTTTTTATGTTGTCCAATGTCTCTGGGTATGGAAAAGTGATGTTTGACCAATGAAAGCTCGTGCAGTCACTGAGAAATCTGCAATTCTTTACAACCATCTTTTGAAATTTTAGCCTCCTTTTTTTAGAGCTAAAATGCACATTGGTCTACCTGTTCTGGCACTAATATTCATCTTACAACAATTCCAATGGTAGCTACCCCCCCCCCCCTAAATTGGACCCAATGATCACATTGCAGCTAACCATTTGTTGCTAGGGCAGACGGTTACCTAGCAACAGCTGTTTTTAGCTAGCAACGGACCCTTTCCGAGACAATGAAAGACCTTTCCTAGGAATGACTTACAGAATGGAGATCATGGCTATTGCTTCATATTTTGGTATTGAGAAGGTCCATGCCATGATATAGCAAGTATGATGAAAACATGCAACTTCAGCATTATCTTCTTTTGCAAAAATATTATATACTGGATAATTGTAGTGTGTCTTATATCCTCAAAAACATCTGAGGCTTTCACTTTACTCCTAGAGTAGCTGATTGACTAGCAACAACAAATTTACTTAGCAACCTATATTGACATAATGCGTAATGCAAAATGCATATTGCACGTCCATATGAACTAGCTACAAGTTACCGGATGAATAAATATATTGTTCTTGGATTATAAGTTCTCTTGAGCTTAAGCTTCGTGGTCTTTAATGAATAATTTATTGGGAACAGGGGTCGATGGTATTAAATTGTTATATCTTATTTTCTCTTTCTTGGGCTGTCTTCTATGTCTGTATGTCAATGCCCTTGTGTCTATCATATGTCATAATTGCCTACTCACATACCTCATTGTCCTTGTGCGTCTCATGTGCATATATAAAATTCTATTGTTTGATGTAATGAATATCAAGTAACAGCTGATGTGATGGTTTATATAGTTAAAATTAGAACTAATTGTAATATTGAGATTTATGCTGCAAGCTGGACTTCGATTATCCACATTGTAATTTTGTGAGAAGTTCAAATAAACACTTTTTCAAACCTAAGAAAATTGAGAAGTATATTCATAAAAAGACATTTGGATTTGATGAGAATTAAGCATCCATGGGCTCAATGTATTTGAAAACAATTATACCCCAAAATACCCCCCAAAATAGAAAATAATTATATTTAACAATTGTGCAGTTGGTTATTGTTTGGAAAGTACTAGCTTTTGCATAGCAAGTAGCCTACCAACTGACACACAGATGCTCCAAATATGAAAAGATATCCGCCAGGTATTCTAGTGATCACAGGTTTTTTTACTAAAGATGTCTATTGCTGGGTAAGAGACATCATGAGTGTATTGTTTGTAAACCAACCACATTCCATGTGATAGCCAAGTTCATGTACATGTGTATATGTAGGTCCAATGAGATGAGATTCAAATATTAGTCAGCTATATTTGCTTGAAATATATGATCCTATCATAAAATGTCCCCATAGAAAAAAAAGAAATCACTCAGCAACTCATTTCCTTTTTCTATTTTGGAAAATAATATAAACCATACCTAGCGGCTTACAAATATTCAGATTACTACTAATTCAGATTACTACTATTCTATAGTATGGTACTTTGAGTAATATACTTTGAGCTGCAGCCAGAGCCTGAAATGACCTATAAGCCACACCTTATACAGGGGCTTCATACAGGTTCAATCAACCACAAGGCATATACCTGTCTATACAAAGTCATATCAAATATACAGACTGATTCAAATTACCTACTGATAATGATCAAAGCTCTCCCACTAAAATGGTAAGGCTAAAATTAAATATTGCCCCTGTGTGATGTGACATGCCATCATACAGAACAAATAACCACCATCTTGAACTCTCTCATTCTAAAGCATACAAAGAATATCTTGGGTAATCCAAGGCTAGGTAAATACCTTCCTTCCAGTATGTATCTACCTATCAATTAATCCTTTTGAGTGATATTTAGCAACATTATTAGAATAAATTAACGACCAAGGATTAGAATTATAGGAACTGTAACAAGAAGGGACTCCTTATGTACCTAATACTACCATAGAATCATGTGTAAATGGCATGGCTTCTACATGAATCCAACCCTTTTCTTGTCATATACAATTTAGGATGCCCCTGTGCCTCTTAGCCTTAGACTCAAGTCAATTACCTTAGGCCAATGCTTACAGTATTGGTCTGTGACTTTGGGTGTGTGTAGAGGGTGATGAAATTACCTCCTTATGGTCATTCGATGCCAACCCTTCCAAGTACCTCAGTACCAACTGAGAAGGTGGAGTGTAAAAATGAATATTCAAATGCTAAAGCATATTATGAATGTACATGTGGCAATGCCCTGAAATATGTAGGCTTTAGTAGTTCCATCACTTCACTTTGAACATATCTGGATAGAATGTTAATTGTTATATGGATGTTTCCATCATGTAGATGATGATCACTGGTGACAGACAGATGGTCTATGTCTTTTTAACTCTTTCAAGCCGGCTAGTGCATTAGGTCAAATATGGCTAGTACATTAATGCACTATGAGGAGAGCATTTAAAGTATCTAATAACATTATTCTGGGCCCCATCAATAAGTAATGCCAGGTATCATGGTATCATATGAAAGGAAATAACATACAGATTACAAATCAGTCATTTCACAAACATTGGTTCTATTCCTGAGGTCACCCTTACACCATGTATCAATATATATTTGCCCGGGACTTCAATCTGTTGTATTTTAGGGACTTTTAACAATGATAGAGCTGGCTGGAAAGAGTTGAGAACATATCTATGGCCTAAAATAAAGTCCTAGCTAATGTCTTGTAACATGACCTTCCAGCAAGGTGAATGGTCACAGGTAGGGTCTTTTGGTTAGTTTGCTAGGCACTTTCTGTTTGTTGGATCATATGGCTGGTACTTGTGACCTTATAGTTAAGTCCTACCAGTAACACTCTGGAAAGGTCCACTTCTGCCAACAGAAGTGATCTTATAAAGCAGCTAATTCACCATTGACAGAATGATGATATCAATTGCAAGATCCATGCAATCACAGTTATCTGATGCTGCTAGATTAAGCTAGATTTCCTGAGTAGAACTTCTAGAGAAGGTTTGTGACAGAATAATCATCACACATTATATCTAATTCTGATCAAAATCTATATACATGTAATATTATAAATAACATAATTTAGAGTAATGCTGCTTAAGGGCCGTTCAAATATTACGTAACACAATTTTGACCACTTTTTGACCCCCTCCCCCCTTGTAACAATATGGGGCTTCTAATCAATATTCCTTAATTTATTTGATCCTTCTCAATTAAACAAGAATTATATGAAGATCTCTAAAATCACATTAAAATGCTTGTAAATTGTCAAATTTAGTCATGTGATGTATTCCTCATTTTTATCATGTAACACTTGGGCAAACCCCCCTCCCTCTGTAACAAAGTGTAACAAACTTCATGACCCCCCTCCCTTACTGTGTTACGTAATATTTGAATGGCCCCTTGAATGGCAAATATTTAATTGCTAAGATGTAAACAGGTCTAGCAATAAGGCTTTGGCAGCACAACTTAAGATTTATTTTCTTTATAAATCGATGGGTTCAATAATCATGTTTTCATATCTGAGTAGAGCAGTTGTCTGTTGGTGAGCCACTTGCTAAACAAAAGCTAGCAAGGTTTCACCACTTGCTAAACAAAAGCTAGCAAGGTTTAAGCAAGTGCCAACTCTTTGAGTATTGAACAACTATCTGACACATTTCCTATTACATTAGGAATATTTCTAACAAGATCTACTCAGTTCTGAATAAATTGAGTCCAATGATGGTTAACTTTCTTCACAACTTTCTAAGAACAAGCTCCTCTGTATAAGTTGCTATGTAAATTTGTTGCGAAGGAATCACTGCCTCACAAGTAGAGTAAAACCTTAGATGTATTCTCATTTCATCATTTTCAGGATATAAGACACACTACAATTGTCTAGTAAAGAATATTTTGCCAATAGAGGATAATGCTGAAGTCGCATGTTTTCATCATACTTGCTATAGGTCTATCTTTTTTTTCTATATTTTCTGATCAGCACACTGTATTTTGGTACAATATTGCCTTTTTTACAATTGCATGGAGCTTCTGAATAGCAAAATGAGAAACATTATCCATGATCTCTATTCTGTAAGTCATTCCTAGGAATGGTCTTTCTTTGTCTCGGAAAGGGTCCGTTGCTAGTTAAAATCAGCTGTTGCTAGGTGACCGCTTGTCCTAGCAACAAATGGTTGGCTTCAATGCGATCGTTAGGTCCAATTTAGGGGGGGTAGGTACTTTTGGAATTGTTGTAAGATGAATATTAGTGCCAGAACAGGGTGATCAATATGTATTTTAGCTCTTAAAAACGAGGCTAAAATTTCAAGAGATGTATAGAATTGCAGATTTCTCAGTGACTGCACCAGCTTTCATTGGTCAAACATCACTTTTCCATACCCGGAGACATTGGACAACATAAAAAAAACAACTTATAGCTATCAGTAATCTTAAGAATTAAACTCCTAAAATATGGCTCTTTTGAAGGACTTGCTGCTCTACTACAAGGGAGAGGGCGTCCAGCAGTGTTCAGATATATGGGTGACTGTGAGGACAAGGTGACACTCAGTACATCATTAGAAAAATATATAATATTAGGTTCCTTATTACAGCTAAATGTTGTGGAACATGACAACACCATTTTGAGCGAGATATTTTTTTGAATCATTATTTTAGGTGGGTGCGCTCCTAAAATAATGAATAATGGCCACTAGTCAGGGATTTCCATTGTGATTTTGTTGTTGTTGTTGTTGTTGGGGCCCATACAGAAGGACCACAATATACAGTTGTAGGAGATTAAATCGCAATAAGTATGCCGTGTTATGTACTCACAAAATATTTAAAAATATCCTGGTATGAGAAAGAGATCATTCAGGGCTACAGCTTTTCACAACCTATGCAATATTGATCACTTCTGACATCTCTATTGAATTATCCACCTGCTTCACACCTTTAGGCCTATTTCCTCTAACTGTCTTCTTGAACCTCCTAATGTTTCGTCGTAATATTCTGAACTCCCTGGTTATATTAGAAGAGTCCAGAGCAATTAAGCACCCCAGAAAGGTGGCGACAAATACAAGTCCACTCACTCCTATAGCAATAGCAGAAGGTCTATGGTCTGCTGCCAGCATCTCAGAGATGGCTGCCGTTGTTGTTGCTGCTGTTGCTGTTGTTATTATCATTGTTGTTGTTGTTGTTGTTGATGTTGTTGCTGTGGTTGTAGGTGGTGACTCTGTAGCAGCTGGTAACTCTGTAGCAGCTGTTGGCTCTGTAGCAGCTGCTGACTCTGTAGAAGCTATTGACTCTGTAGTAGCTGCTGACTCTGTAGAAGTTGCTGACTCTGTAGCAGCTGCTGACTCTGCAGCAGCTGCTGACTCTGCAGCAGCTGCTGACTCTGCAGCAGCTGCTGACTCTGTAGAAGCTGTTCCGCGCCGTTCGCCAATCGGCGCGGATCGGCAATATGGGCAAAAAGCGCAGCGCTATTTGCAAACTGCGCAAAGTTCATGCCGCGCAAATCTAAAATGTGCGCAGATCGCCGATATCGGTGAATCGGCAAGCAGACAAGCTGTCTGAAAGTTCTTATTATCTATTTCAGAATAATTCTTCAGCAAAAAATATCTGTACCACTGTTAGATTATAATCTAAGCATTCATTTCACAAAACCCCAAGATCTGGTTACTTTTATTAATCCATAACAGGAAATATATCAATCTCGCCGATACTGGCAGACGGATTGGCGATCTGCGCAGGATTGGTGATTTGCGCGTGACAGAAGCTGTTGACTCTGTAGAAGCTGCTGACTCTGTAGAAGCTGCTGACTCTGTAGAAGCTGCTGACTCTGTAGAAGTTGCTGACTCTGTAGAAGCTGCTGACTCTGTAGAAGTTGCTGACTCTGCAGCAGCTGCTGACTCTGTAGAAGCTGCTGCCTCTGTAGAAGTTCCTGATTGGGTGACATCTGTTGTTGTGTTATCAACAAAATCATTTGCAGTAGCTGTATTTACTGTGTTTGATTCTTTTTGGGCTGATGTTGCTAATTCAGCCATAGAAATCGTTGCTGATGTTGCTTCTGTCCGTTTGTCTGTTTGTAGAGTTTCTGTTGCTATTTCTGTTGTTAAAGCTGCTGATTGTGTTGGAAATGTGATTGTGGTGTCTTTCAGAGTTATTGTTGTTGATGACGCTGTTGTTGTTGATATTGCTGTGGTGTCTGTTGCTAATGTAGTTGTTGCTGTTGCTGTTGTTATTGGTGTCGTTGTTGTTGTTGTTGTTGTTTGTGAAGACTGTGCTTCCGCTTCTGAGCACAGTTCCTGGCCTTTTTTGTTACCATTCCCTGAGGCATCATTGCATGGTTTCGCTGCAAACACTGAAAAAAGAGAGATTACGATGACAGGAAATACTGGTATAGATGTTTAGGCCCAATAATGGTCATCTATCACAAAGGGTTGTATAGTAAAAGACAGATTAAATGAATCTCAATTAGGAAAAAAACATATCGTAACTCCAGAGACCTATAGGTTTGGGTGAGTCACTGCATCAAAGCCCCCTTTCACTCTATACTCTGTCCTACACAGCCGTCGTCCAAAGATATTTCAGTATGCCTAGAAATCGGTATAACCAGCAGGTACTTTTGATATTCCCATTTTTTATACACGACCCCCCCCCCCCCCGCAGAAAAAGAAATAGAATCAACACTTGAACCAACCATAGTCGTTAACTTTCGACCACCAAAGTGGGTGTAAATTAGTTTTGCTTCTGTTTCTTGCTTTTTTTCAAAATGCCAAAGGTATAACACAAGAGCACAAAGTGTCATGGTACCTGGGGCTTTTTTTTTTCATTTTCGCAGACAAAATTTGGTCCCCCCCTCCACTACACACACATACACCAATCCCTACAACTAGCCATGTTGACCAACCCTACTATGTTTTAAACAAACGTGAAAAAACAAGAGTATTAAAGATATTTGATAGCTTATAATTAGAGAAATGATTCAGATGTGATAGGGTCGCCAGCAAGAAGATTTGAGCAATTATTATAGCAATATTAATATAATATCTTACCTACTTGATTATGCCATTGTATAATCAAGAGGCCAATAGTGGCAATGCGCCATCCTTTCATGGTTGGGGTTGGCCTAGAAGGATGAAATGTGAAAATTTGAATACATGCCACTCTCAACTCATGTTAAAAATATATCAACGTAGAACGATTGTTATACAATACGACTCAACGATACAGTGACATATTACCTGTGATGGCTATTTTCAGTATGCCTGAGTTGTACTTACTTACATTGTACCCCCGGTATTTTGTTTATGATGATCACATGTTATACACATGTAGTTGTATTTATGTAATCTCATTTTATTAGATTTGTGCTACTCTCCCCCCCCCTCGATGGAACTGTGACCAATATACTTGTACCTGTGCAAAAGAAAAATTAAAACCTCCATTTAAAAATCCAAACAGGAAAACTCAAACGGAAAGTGCTGCGATAAAATAAGCCCCAGAAAACTTCTTGATTGCCATAAAAATCTTCCCTGAAGCCCTCATAATTTACTTACCTTTAGGCTTCCCATGCACGCCCTGCTCAACGTGCTCTGAGTAGCTCATGTGTAGCTCAATGTGCTGGACCAATATCACAGAGACCTATGCATTTCTATATTTAGTTAACTACATACAGTCTCTGTCACAACCTATACTTCTCAGTGGCCACAGAATGGTGTGGCTCTAGATCGATCCCTGGAGTCGACATGGCGACGTGGGTCTTTTTGAGCTTAGTGACGTGAGACATTGGTATTTTTTTAAATATCGATAGGGGGACATAAACTGTTTTTACAGAGGCATGGACATTTTCTTAGATTCGACACAGGGACCTAATATAGGCTAAATTTATCAAAATTGAGACGACATGGGGACCCATCCCCCCATCGAGGTACCCAATGTTGAATCAACATTGAAATAAATTTATGATAATGATAATGCCACTAAGCAGACATAACTATTGAAACAGCAGCACAGAAAGGACATAGTGATTTGATTTACAGGGTAATATCCACTGCCTTAAACACTGTAAAATGTTCTCAACAATAATATATACTTTGGTACAGAGGTTCGTTGGGATCCACTGTATGCCAAGGAGTGCATGAAGAACGCAATCAATCCCAACATAATGCTGAGGTTACTACTTTATGTCAGGTCCAAGCAAACAGGTTTTTAGCCATCGCAATTAGTTCTATTGATCTTATATCCTCAGCTTTCGTCCTTCCCCATGTTGGTCTATATTACCTTTTTTTTGTATTGATGAGGAGAGGAAGAGAGAGGTTCAAAATGGCTTCATTCCTGTTCCCTTGGTAGAAATTTACAACATAGGAACAATTGACAAAGAAAAAACATCATTAATAAAACTTCAGGACAATAAAGAAATCTATAAGTAACGATGAGGATTTAAAACAAACAAAAATGCAGGCAAAAGGTAAAATAGGGTAAGATATTTGCAGAATTGAGGCTTACATCCTACAAAATGACATTAATGGGGGACACAGAAGGGGTTTTGT
This sequence comes from Acholoe squamosa, assembly GCA_949317995.1. Classification (NCBI taxonomy): domain Eukaryota; kingdom Metazoa; phylum Annelida; class Polychaeta; order Phyllodocida; family Polynoidae; genus Acholoe; species Acholoe squamosa. Next base: position 21,531,012 of record OX439051.1, read on the forward strand.
CATAAGGCTTTATAAGGGAATGGGGATCTCACATTACAGTTCAATGATATAACCTACTATAAGTAATAATAGTGCCGTGACGTCAGGCATTAAAGTAAACACCAATAATGGGTAGTGTAGACTGTGGAAACACAATCACTAGTTACCCTGTGTTAGTGGCCATGTTGTTCTCATGAAAATAACCGTAAAACTTCGTCTATATGTCGGTTTGGTGTGTCTTATTGACATGTAAACCTTTTTTTCATAGGCCTGGTTAGTGGCTATCATGCAAAGATGAATAAAAGCTTGAGACGGGGGGGGGGGGCGGATGTGCCGGTTGTGCGTCCCCTCCACTTTTCCCTGTAGTTAAGATTTATTTACATCTTTTTAGCCTAGAATTTAGCTAAAATTAGTGGTTAAATAAGTTGTAGTTGAATATTTCATTGGCAAAATCAATAACCATAGCATATAACATAATATATCAAAGAGATACGGGAGTGATCATTTCTTTACAAAAGGGGGGGGGGGGCTTGCGTGCGGATGCCTCCAAAAATTTTTGCCCTTTTATCCTGTAGTATTGTGCAGGCTTTTTCACCTGAAAATGGGTGAAATTATTTTGACCCCCCTGGTCAAGGGGTCGAAAGAATTCTGACCCCCCTTCCCTCAAACCCAACAGCTCCCCCCCCCCTTGTTAGCTCCTATATCATGGCCTGGGTACTCCATCCAGTTTAGGTGACACAGTTGGGGTAGTTTCATGTCAGACCCTAGAGAGACCCTTAATCTCAGTCTGCCACCAGTGTATTATATATCTAACAATAAAATCTTATATGACAATGGATCTTTATATGAGAGTAACTCGGCCTGTTAATATCAACATCCTACTCCATTAATGCTTAGAGCTATGGTACAATCACTAGCGATTGGACCCTAGAGAGACCCTAGACCCTAGAGAGACCCTAGACCCGAGAGAGCCCCTAGAGACTGCCACCAGTGTATAATATATCTAACTTTATACCATGGTTATCACGTTCTTGAATGATTTTACGGTGCCTGGAGCGGATATTGAAGTTTGAATAGTACATGCTAAATGAACCCATGATGACACTTGAGACGAGATGATGTGACAGCAAATTGACATCAAAGATTTAATTTGATATTAAAAAAACCATTGCATTAGAAGCTTAATAGCTACACATGATGAATCTTGACATTATATTCTATCACCTACCTTTAATTTGCCATGATTTGAACTGTATATGTAACAGGATTGAAGATAGAAAAATCGAATCGAGCGAAATTTTCGCCGTCATGTTGACTGCGTAGCGGACGGATTGTTTACCGCGGCGAGACACAAGTTGTCACGTTGGCATATGCTCTAAGGGTATTCTGGCCATCGTGCGCACTTCTTACAAGCGGTGGCTCTATGAAAATGCCTGTAGGACATAAGCCGACCAAACGGTGATTCTATGGGCTAGATAAGAAGCACGAGGCCGTAGTACGGCCTCGTGCTTCTTATCTGCCCCTAGAATCACCTAGTGCACCTCTATTTGTTATATCTGCCCTTAATAATATCTTATCTGACAATGGACCTTTACGTGAGTAACTTGGCCTGTTAATATCAACATTTTACTCCATTAAAGCTTAGAGCTATGGTACAATCACTAGCAATTGGACTATAGAGAGACCCTCAACTTTGGCCCCATGCTGGGGATTTAAAAATGATATTTAAGCTACCCGCATATATATATGGACCTGGCAGCCCAAATAACGACGATTCATGATTATTGGCCATACAGTTGAAATTACTTGATGCCCAAATCCTTCAACAATACAGCAATGACCTCAAAACCTAATCATCTAACTTATAGAATCGAATGTTGCAAAAAGCAAGCACAATAATCGTGCTTTTCTTTTCCTGATGTCTACCCAAAGGTTCACAGATTGGGACTGGATAGTCCCTCTAAATCCTAGAGACAGTATCTTTAAGGAAATTCAAGGAAAATTACCTTTCTTACAAAAAAGGTCTCAATTGGGAAATTCTTTCAGTTTTGGAAAACCGAGAATCTGTTACAATGTGTCAGACCAGGCTAATATTCTAAAGGCGGAGGCTGCCCAGAAGTTTTTGTACAGACTGTTATAGGCGGGCTGGCAATAAAGCTGTGATTTTCAGGTCCTAGTTTCGAATAAAAAATTATACTGTTTTTCCCCTGAGCTATACGCAGGACTTTACAGAACCTACAATTTGAAAACCTCCCATAGACCCAGATGTAATTTCTCTAGGATTACGCTACAAAGCATACAGGCAAAAATGGTCTCCCTCTCCAAAATATGCTCAGAAATACAGATTATCCCCTTCACTGGAGCTTAATTCAAAACATCCTGGGATCACGACCCCAGGGATCTTAGGAATAATTCAGCCTTATCCTATTAAGCGATCTTAAGAGTTGACTGGGTTCCCATATCCTAGCCAGCACTAAGATTGCATCGATCTTAGCCTCAGCCCTCCTACACTATTCCAAGAAGAACTGACTAGGCACAGGGGTAAGAGTCCCAAAATAAAGGAATAGCTGTGGAGTCACTCTTCTTCACAAGAGTGCTTATACCATCGTTCCCCGTCCCCATATGGGCTAACAAAACAGCACAGGGTGCAGTTGACCCACGTACAGTATTCAAGAGTTGTTCCCATGAATGTAGGAGTTATGCTTGCCTATTAGATACATTGTACCCTCCCCCCAGGAGGAAGAGAGAGAAGGGAAGAATTACCTTACAGTGCACTTAACGCATGAGTAGCCCTAAGAGCCCTCAAGGACACTCAGCAAGCGTCCTCCCTCCCCTCTTTATGTATGCAGCAGGCTATTCACTCTTTCGATCAGGAGTGTTCCCTGTAAGTGCTCTTGTACTCAGGTGAAACCACTATGCATTTCTTTCACTAAGATCGTAGTGGACAGGCCTGCAACCACTGCATTACATAGGGTAGACCAGCCAGGTCTTATGATATGTGCCTACACTAAGATCGCTGGGGTTGGGATCCCAGGATGTTTTGAATTAAGCTCCAGGTGTACTGGCGTGTAGAGGTCGTCATACCCTAACATGCCATATATGTGTAGCTAGCGGGATGAATTATCAACCATTCAGATAATTTCGTGCATCTACTGCAGAGTTCCTAAGGAGAATCTGCTGCCCATTCTGACAATTTGTATTGATCAGGAATAATTCGCTGGTAAGCAGCTCAGGTAATGGCAGCGCCTGTTGCACCACCCATAACCTCGGTATACGGCAATGCTCCCATGAAAGTAAGATATAGGGAACAATCATGTAATACATGTGTCAACGTTCAAAATCTCGGGATCACATGAGAAATGTTAAAAAAGGGAAGGGGAAAGATAATGAGAAAGATGAAGTATGAAGAAAAGTATCATGCAAGCTATTTATTCATGTATACATATTGTTATTAGAAGTTCAAGGTAATGACTTTGATACATAATCTTATATATATATATATATATATATATATATATATATATATATATATATATCTTGGGTGAAACATCCTGTGCAAAGTTAAGCTGGTAAGGTATTGTATGGATAGGATAGGCCTATATCTATATCTAATGTCACTATTTACAAGCATGGTCTGGGTCTTTCCACAAAATACCCTTAATATAATGGGAGACAGACAAACAAGACAATGCTTACTTATATTATCAATACCAACTATATTATGTCAACTAATTAAATAATCTCCTGAATTCACCTGGCTTCATTATCATGACAAATCTAATGCAATATATTACACTAATCCACAATATCATGTACATACTTTGCCTGAGTAAACTTCCTATATCTATCACTCTGTCTGAATAAAACAGACTTCTTGCGCTTATCGGGATCCATTGATTTATTAACCTGGAAAAGGCGTTTGCGGAAGACGTCCTTCAGCCTCAGACTTGACTTCTCGTTATGCTGTTTTAGCTTTATGTAGCTGGCATTAGTGATGACTGTGTTCCGCCGGCCTGGCACTCTCTCCACTTCATTAGTACTGGTGGTGCTTTCACTGCGTACAAAGGTGATCACACTGCTCACCGCACCTATATTGGATATAGAAAATGGAAGAGGTTAATTTTATTTGTAGTTTTAAGCCATTTATACTCAATAAGGTGCTCAAAATGAGGAGGTGTCGTGATGTGGCGATCTTATACAGACTTAGCAGGTTTAATTATTAGCTAATGAGAGAACCCCAATCTATTCACTGCGGTCCTTTGGGGGCCTACTGGTACCCATCTGATAGGTCTTATCAGTAGAAGTCGCTGGTAACAAGCTCCAGCAATGGCGGCGCCCATGTGATAACCTGCTACCTTGGAATACTTTGTGACATTTTAACTCAGATTATTTCCATAAGTTAGTTTGAGATGATTCAGTGTTGAAGGAGTCCCATTTGCATCACTCTTCTTTTTCCTACTTGTCCTAATCATTGCAGAGTTTATAAAAACGGTGTTCCAGAATTCTCCCTCAAAATAGTATTAATGGTTTAGTCACTTACCAAACAGTTCTTGGACAGCCTGCCGGTTACGCCGTGACTCGGCACCTTCTAGTCTAGTATTGGCTGTAATTTGTATAACTGTGTTTGCTCTGTGTATACACATTCCTGTAATATTGGGAGGTGATTGCATGATTAATTAAGAAATCATAGCCATTGAATATAAAAAAAAAACCAACTCCCCTCAACTATACACATCTGTATAATCATACTGCATTTTCCTTTGCTTCTTTAAACACTATTAACTGTGACTAAACCCAAAAAATGTGACTTTTGGTATGACTCCAAATAAGAGGAAAGTAGACTCACCAGTGGTCTGGAGGAAGAGAATAACCCCAAATATAGTAATGAAAGCCAGGCCAATAGGGTCGATAGTGTACCCACAGAACCATGGTATCCGTACCTGAAAAGAGAGACATTTTCTATTGTGTATTTACAATCGGAGCATAGCCAATATATATATATATATATATATATATATATATATATATATATATGGGTCAGTCCACCGAAAGTGGGCACTTGGGTCTTTTTTGGGCCTTTTTGGATACAGGGGGCTGTAGAATAAAATGTAATCAACCATTCTTCTTATTTCTGGTTTCATTTAAAAGAAAAAAACATTGGGCTTCAACAGAAGGGCAAATTTATGTATGTCAGCCTGCTATTCTTGGAGATATGGTGGCCCAAAGTTGAAAAATGGCCAAAAATTGCCTTTTTTTCAATTTGCACCTCATTCCAGGCTCTATACCATCAAGCCAAGCAGCAACAAACTGATATAATTTTATTTATTCCTTAGCGGGGGGTCCTCTCTAACATTTTCATGTGGTTTGGAGGTGCTCTGGCTGGCATTCTTTTTCCCCTGTTCATTTTTGTAACAAAATACAGTTGATGTAATGGGCGTGAGCAAAATAAAGGTACACTGGTAGGCCTACTAAAACACTATCCTCAATCTTCTTACTTCCCACCAAGATTAGGGTCGTCATAGGGGTTTTTCTGGTACATGTGCTTAGGGTCTACTTACAGGCATGACTTTGCAATACATATTCAAGTATTTTCAAGTCCATTTTGCTCACGCCCATTACATTAATATTTCTGCATCCAGGACAAATACTATCAAAGTTTTCTTTCTTTCAACCAGCCTCATGTGAAGATCTATTGTTAATAAGTCATTTAAAAAAAAGACTGGAGTCTCTACATGCCGTGGTTATGCCAAACAGAAGGGTCAACTGACAGATGTAATGGGTGTGAGTGTAATGGGCGTGAGTGTAATGGGCGTGAGTAAAATGCAGTGCAAGCATGTTGGCAGGCTGGATGCATTCCAAATGCATCCTATATGTATTCTTAGATTATTTCTATTGCCTAGATCAGGGCTGGTTGAGGTTATATTACTGAGTGGCTGTCTGAAGCCTGGAAAAGTTGTTTCGCTCACGCCCATTACGCTCACGCCCATTACATTCACATTATTTCCTTATGTAATGTCAATATCAATATTATTTCCTTTTTTTCTTCATTGTGTTTCTATGGGACCTTTTGTCAAATATCCTAACTGAAAATTATGTAGTTCTGACAAATATTTCTGTGATTTAGAGAAGAATTCATTTTGCTCACGCCCATTACATTTTCATAATTTTGAATATTTGCAATAAAAACTGACTGCTTGGGAGTTAGTGACTTGAATGAACCTTTCTAAAGAGCCAAGATATAGGGCTATCAATAAAATTAAGTTTCATGATCTAATTCTGAGTTTTCAAAAATCACCCTCTACCATGGACAAGTGCCCACTTTCAGTGGAATGCCCCATATATATATATATATATATATATATATATATATATATATATATATATATATATATATTTCTTTGGTACCTGGTAATTATTTTATGACTTGACACAGGCAAATTGGTATCTAAAGCTGGGCTTGTCAAACATGTCAAAAGGCCATCTGATTAGAATCGTGTGTTTCACCTGATTGATATTTAGTGAAAAAATGAACCCATGCTCATGTAGTGTTCAATGAGTCAAACAAATCAAACAATGCAAACAAATACCTCGTAATACCCTCGCAATACCCCTGTCAGCGCCCCCTCTAACCCCCTTTATTTCCCAAAGACATTCCATACCTTTTCAACACCACTCAAATGCCTTCCAATATGTCATCCAATCACAGCCAGCATTGATTGCTTTAATCATGGACCTCCACAGTATATTGTGAAGGACCATGATTTACTTACAAATCCAATAAAAAGTTAGCTTTTTGTGCTCCAGACTTTGGTTTTAGTCAGTGCACAATCATACTTACATCAAACTGTTTCAATGTGTAAACGATGACCACGAATATCAGATTCATGAGAAGATAGGAGAGAGCAACCTAGATGTAAAATGAAATATGAAACATGTAGTCCAGTAGCCAGATGCCCAAATATGGCTCAACCATGCACTAAGGTACGGCAAAGGTTTTTTGATTGATTTTGGACAATTAGGGTATGGCGATTCAGAATCTGCCTGTTGCCAGCCTGGTAACGTTGAGCATTTTTTGTTATTCACGGTTGCTTAGCAACCGCTTAAATCAACAAAATAGCTGTAGAAATACTTACTCGAGGACTTGAAAGGTTGCTGTTAAATTGTGATTGCTAAGCAAAAACATGCTGTTGCTAAGCAAAATCATGTTGTTGCTAAGCAAAAACATGCTGTTGCTAAGCAAAAACATGAATAATTCCTTGTTGCTAGGAAACATGAGTTTCTTAGCACCAAGCCATCAGCATAAATAGAATGTCTGACATGGATTTAGGTGGGGTAGGGTTGATTACTTTCTTTATTTGTGCATGTTTTATCCCCTTTGTCATGCTATTTTGTTGATTTAAGTGGTTGCTAAGCAACCGTGAATAACAAAAAATGCTCAACATTACCAGGCCGGCAACAGGCAGATTCTGAATCGCCATACCCTAGTTGTCCAAAATCAATCAAAAAACCTTTGCCGTACCTTAGTGCAAGGTATACCCCCTTGGCTACCTGACTAATGTGTTATTCCAATTAAATGTAAGCAAATTGATAAAAATTGCAATTGGCATTTTTTGTTTACAGCTGCACCATTCTCTGCTAGGTTAAAATCATATTTGTGTATGTCAATTACACAATATCAGTAGTATTACCTTACAGTTCAGGAAAGTAAGTTGGAAAGCGTACCTTATCTCGTAAATCCCTTAGGTCCTTCTTTATTTTGGCTTTCGTCTCTGGGGTTTCTGGCTTTGGTGCCATGTATCTTGCTATTAGCTCCTATGAGTGAAAAGTGAGCAGAGAATAATTCTTTCAATATACATTTCGAGTTTCAGCTCTTATCCTGAATTCAACACTGTTACAGTGTAGTTTATGTAACATTTTCTCAAATAGTATGGGACTCTCATTACAAACAACCCTAAATGGTGGAGCTTCTCACTATTTGAGTACCATGTCTCTAACAAGACACCAGCTAACCTGAAAGAAGCGTTGTTCTCCTGCAGGGAGGTCATCAACAGACCCTGGAGGCAGATAACGGTCATCCTCCAGCCAGCAGGATGACCGGTCATCATTCCCTGACTCCTCATCCTCCTGCCTCTCTCTATCTTCTGATCCACTTCCTCTCAATGTGTGCATATTTGGTTCTGAAAAAGATGGTTCCTGATTTTGCTGCGGACTGACTTTCTTGGTGCAAAGGGAGCCTTTAGTGAGACACCCTATACCTTACGTCTCATCTCCTGGCGGAGCCGACTAAGGCTTACGAATTCTCAGCAGGGAAATATACTCAGAAGCTGTGTGGTTGGGTTGTAAAGACATTAGACTTACTGGAGGAAGGCAGTCAATTGATATCAAAGGGCATCCAGGGCCATAAAATGACCACAATGGTCTGGAGGAATGGGGTGCCATACACACTTGAATTAGATTAATGATGCTTAAATGAGAGGTTGATCTTGTTTAATTGATGGCAATTAATTTGAGAAGTTACCACTCACAGTCAGGGGGCACGCCAGCAGATGTGGCTTAAGGTATACTCTTTGATAGGATCCAAATTAACCTTTAAGTACTACCTTTATAGTGCTTTTATAGACAATAAGCATGATAACAGCCCTGGAGTATTTATGTATCACTCACAAATCCATCACCATTATTGGTATTATTATCACTTCACTTTCCAGTGCTGCTTTTTTTGCTAAAAATAAATGGACATAACAATATGGTGAGACACTTGATACTATTTCTTAGAATATTGAGAAGAGCATTTATCTACCTGTAGTGTCATAATGGTTTATCTGTCGATACATATCATCTGTTGGCTGGTCAGTAGAATAAGAGGACAGCAAAGGCTGAGCCTCTGCTTCCATATCAGTGTGTGTGCCCTCTTCTGTTGTGTCCTGTATTGTCACCTGGGGTGCTGGCACACTCTCATGCCGCTCAACATTCAACCTTTTCTGTACCAAATAGATAGCAAAGAAATGGAGTACCGAAAAAAGCATGATGTGTCTAGGGCCATATGTATTTGTTACTACATACTACCACTGAATGCTTCTTGACAGGAAGCAGATCTACTTAGGTTACTATGGTTACACTTCACCTGACCAATCAGAATACAGTGTCTCATTGTGATGTCATTTCCTGTTTCTGGTCTGGAGACACTCTCACAGCAGCAGATTCTTTTAATATTTTCTCACAGGTCAAAAGTTGTTCTCCTGTTAGGAGAACAGGTTTTTCTTCTAACAGATTCTCAGAGAAGAAAGTTATGTGACTATATAGCATCACACCAAATGGCTTGAATTAATGAAATTGATCTAGGCTTGACCGGACCCACAACAACCTTGCAAAAAGTCCTGGTATTTGTGCCAGAATATGTATTTGTCACTCATACAAAGAGATTGATGTATGGACCTTTCCTGTTCTCTTGGGGATATTCTACATCCATGAGCAGTAGAGTGGGACCATTTTTACATTAAGCTGTATGAGAATGAGGCTCAAAATACAAACATTTTAAAAGTTGTCACACAATCACACCGTATGGTCTGAATTGTGTAACAATCACAATACCTTGAGCTCTTGGAGTAGCTCTGTATTGGCCTTAAGTTCATCCCTGAGAGTGAGTTGCTCCCTCAATAAGGGCTGCAGGTCTACTTCTGCAGTCCTGCTACAGCAGGAAAGTCTGCAATATTCTGCTGCCTGCAAATATTGGAGAAAAATGAAAAAGACACACATTTCCTTTTTTGCCAAGTTGCATCTAAACGAATGATTGCCTAAATATTTATATTCTGTTTTAAATTAGTGTTTCTTTTACTTATTTTTCATTATCTATTTTTAATGAGACAATTTTTCAATAAGGCAACACCAACCAGAAGATAAGCTGCCTTAGATGATTTCATCTGAATAATCAACTAAGTGGACATTACCACAGCCTTAGAGTATACCCACCTTTACCATCCAGCCCTCCTCTTTCTGACAGCCCCCTAACTCTCCATCTAGCCCCAGCAGCCTCTTTATTTTTGCTGTCTGAGATGGCTTTCTATCAGTCTCAGTAGTGGTCTGACCACCCTCACCTACAGCCCTATTCACAGAGTGGTGGGGTTGCTCCCTCACTCCCCAGGACACCACATGAAGGTTGAGTATACTGTAGATCATCAGTAGCATGTACATACAAGGAACCAGGAAGAAGTAGAGAAAGCCATGACCCAGGCAGAAAATCTCCTGTTTACAAAGAAATATGTAGGTTGGTTTTAGGAAGTAAGACATTGCAAATGAAACCGCATCATCAATAATGTAGACGGACACTGCACCAAGAGCAAATGGAGCAAGGAAGAAAGTCTCTATTAAATGGACTGATGTTTTACCTAAAAATAGAAAATACTATCCAACACAAAAACTATAATGGAATAGAATAGAAATCATACAAATAAGAATTAAAGTTCAATCTCACACATTATCTAAATTCATCAAACACAACCTCTAAACAAATCTTTTCACAAATTTACCTTTGGATGCAGTATACCAGCTAGTATAAAGACTCCAGCTACTGCCACAAAGAATATGAATGTGTCAGAGCAGGGGCCCTGCTTCACCATGTCCATAATGATAGCTATCAGGACCACAGCCTGAACCACAACATAGGTTAGGGTCAGCACCATGGCCAGGTAAATCTGTTAGCATAAGACAGAAGACCTTTGTTTATACTCTGTGGGTGTGTTAGTTTTTGCGTACACACTATCTGTAATGTTTCTGATTTCTGATGAAAATGTTAATCTGAGCTTTACTGGAAAAGTGTTTAGATAGGTTGATGTTTTCCAGACAATGTTCTTTAAATTGATATGCACCTACCTGTTTAGTTGAGGAAAAGACAAAACAAACTACGATGTAGATCCCAATAGCCAGAGCATTAACCACCAGCCATCCCTCCTTGAACTGGGGGAATGCTGAGGCCAGGGAGTCCACCATCATGAGAAAGATGATACCAGTACCCAGCAAGGAAAACACAAACATTACTGTCTGAGGATAAGAAGAAATAAGGAAAAGAGTTGAGAAGGAATTAACCAGAGGTTTTTAGATACTGGATCAAATACCTTTCCTCCTGTTGGCGAAGAGAAGAGGAAATTACCTCACAAAGTGTGGGCTTTACAGTTACTTTATGTCAATTCAGTGTAATGTCTACATTTACAAGCCATTACAGATATTTTTATTGATATGCAGTAAGTTCCTCCTTCCTCATTTGACAGAGAAGAAGCATGGATTCAGAGAAAGAGATTCAGGAAAGTGCAGGATCGATTAAGTAAAGGTTTACTGTCCTCATCCCCACTTTGTAATGCAGTGAATGCTGGTGTATTAATTCTACCTGATATATTATGTAGCCAATGTTGATGTACTCATTCCTTTGGATGGTGGCTCTCCAGGATGACAGTAAGTCCATAATATTGGTCATTGTTGAAGGTGTCCATCGTCTGCGCTGTTTGAAGAACTCTTCAAAGCCAGTAGGTGCCTGTGTGAAGGCGTCAGATGCAGCACAGTATTCTACATGCCACCCCTGCTGTAGCAGTAATGTGCACAGCCAACGGTCCTCTCCTACATGTATAAAATATAATATTTTACCAAAGAGAAGTCCATGGTTATCTTTCCAAAGCCACTTTTTATTATATTTCTGTGGAGATTTGACAATATGAAGTTATACCCTTAGTAAATTCCTTAAATTGTGACCCCCCATGTAAATATGTATACCTAGGCGAAGGTAAGGCCTAAGTTATATGGTTCCATGAATGGTCATATGGTGAATGGATATGGAATGCATCAAACCTTCTTCTCACAGATCATTTTCTCACCTTGATCATGTTGTATGTAGTGCTGAGCCTCCTGTGACTCAGCTGAGAACTTTTTCAGGACATTACGATCCATAAGGGCCGAGCCCCTGAAGAGGGAGAAGCAGCCTGGACTGCAGAAAACACTTCCAAGAACATGTTCTGTAGATTTCTGTAGCCAATGTCCCACTGCATACTCAAACTTCTGGTACCAAACCATAGGACCTGTGGTAAGATGTATAAAGAATAGTTTATTGTTGGGGTTTTCTGTGTCAAAGGAAGTTAGAGTGATTTTGGTGAACAGTGGAGATGGGATCTAAGATGGTCAGTGGATTCAACAGCAAGTCTATTTCCACAAGCGACCACCCAGATGCTGAATTCACTCCCGATTACGGGTCACTGTTGACTTCATATGATGTTTTGATTAGCATGAATCTTTAGTAAAAGTCTCCTTATCCTTTCTCATTCCAAAATGAAGCAAATAGATATACTTTAACTCTTTATATTGCCATTACAACTATACCCATATATACAGTTTTACCTGGACCCACAGGGTGGATCCTTCCACAGACAGCCCCCACAATGTTGTCACGTCTCATTCTGTCCAGCAGCAGGATGACAGCCTTAGGTTCAAAGTCCACGTCTCCATCAAGGGTGAGCAGGAAGAGTGAGTCAGCCCGGTCCTGTAACTCTTGTCGAGTGAAGCGCTCTGACACATGGAGCTTGTACCCAAGGAAGTAATGAAGATACATCACCTACAACAGGAGATTTCATACAACATACAACTTGATGATTAAGATGGAGCATCACCTGAAGACAAATATTCTACCACCACCCCCGGTATGACTGCTCCCTTTTGACTGATTTCATTAAAGCTTTGAAGGCCACTCACCTGACTCCAGCGTTTTTTGGCTTTGATCTTAGTTTTGTCCTTAAGGTGAGCTATCAGCAGGTTTCCCCCAGGTAGTGTCCATACTAGCCGTCCACCGTAAGGTGTCAGCTGTCTCTCTGGGCCTGAGAAAGGTGTCTCCTCTGGGTAGTTTAGACTGCAAGGATAAGGTCATTCTAGTCTAAGATATATACAAGTGACTGACAGAGCATGTTGCATGGTGAAAAGGAAATTGCTACAGTGACAAATATAAAGAAAGGCTTTAGGATACAAAGCTATAGATACAATAATGATAATCATGCGACACCTATAGCCCTCTCTTTCTCTTTATCTATCTATTTCTATCTGGTTTTTTTTCCTCTCTCTCTGTCTCCCTCCCTCCCATATCAATTTTAACAAGTGATGCCATTGTCTTCTTGCTTACAAGTTACACCCCTAAAGACTCCTCAAATTCGATTATAATGAGTTGAGAGCTGTAGCAGAGCAGTCTTGGGGATGAGTTATACTGATCAAACTCTTTCTGTATTTTTCCTTTCCCCCCCCCCTCCCTCCCTCTCTCTCTCTCTCTCTCTCTCTCTCATTAAAATAAATCTATGTAATTGTGCCAAAAGGTAGAAAGGATGATCTTTGCCCCTGGTGCAAAACATGAGTCTGCATGGTAGCAAGATACTATACACTAACTGTTGTGTATAAAATTAATTTTTGTACCTTGCCGCTCTCACAGTCTCTATTAGGTCCTGTACATAGCCATTCACCCTTTTCCCATCCTTGTCAAACTCTTCCTTGTGTATGCCTTGCTTTTTAATATTATTATCATACACCTCAACAGCATCATCAAAGAATATGTGAGCTGAGGAAGAAAAACAGATAAATAAACATCATATGGTATCCATTGAAAGGCTGGTTATTTGGGAAATGCTCTTTATGCTACACTTAAGCAACAAACCATTAGTTCTTCTTACAATCAATACAAACCCTTGCAGTACGTTTAAAAGGAATTACTAATACCAAAGAGCTCCATGGACTGACAGCGTAATTCTTCTCTAAGTAACAAATGACACATTGCGATTAATGAGTACTCTTTAAAGAAATTATCAGAAAGACTAACAGCAAATACCTTCAAACTTATAGAAGTCAGGGTCAGCAATATCAAACTCATCCACACAGTATTGCCTCTGGGACTGGTCAATATCCAACCTGGAATAGAAAGAAGGAGGGCACCTACAATGCAACTAAACATATCCATCAATCAAGTGCTGGCTATGAGGAAGAAGCAACCAAATGGGACCACTTTAAAATTTCACTAGACTTAGGACAATCACCATCTAATATCAAGTGAATTACATGTTGAAGGCATATTATGCTAGATATCTGAGATAAACTTCCCAGTGAGTGTACCATAGACAGGAATTGGGGAAGTGGGAAGTACAAGTAAATTAAATGATACGTGAAATGTGAATCACCTGAGAGTCTTTGATATGGAAGAACAATTTGAAATTCACAATGGGTATCAGAGGACTGGCCAAAAATCACCTCTTTATATTTATTGCCTAATGCAGGTCTAGTGCTTGCTGCCTCTAACACATTATAGAGTTATGTGGTAATGGCAGAAGCCAACAGTGATGTTAGATATTAATTTTTAATACCCTACCTACAGATTGACCTAAGGAGCAGACCCATTTCATCCTTAGTTTCATGCCACATTGTGGCACATATCTTCACCAATGGCACTTCATTAATCACATAGGAAGACTGGGAAATCTACAGAAAGAAAATGATAGAAATTGTAAAGAGCTTTATATTGCACAATACAAAATATGAAAGAAAGGCATTCCTAAATATGGAGGACAAAATAAGAATCTTCTTGCTAACCATATATGAATTGTATTAACCATATAAGATTTGGTATTCTCCTTTACCTCAAAATGGTTAATTTCATCTATGTATGGTCAAATTTGAATAATTCTCATTTCCATTTGACCTTTCTTTACTTCTAACATGCATCATGAAATGGACAATTACAATAATAAATAAAGCTGTCAGAATAAACGCTTACTTCAAGCACCCGGTTGAGTAAAAGTGAGGGTTCCAGGAAGACGCCGTCATATAACGGGAAGAAGTAAATACTGTAGAATATAACCATAAGACAAGCAGAGAAGCATTTTCAATTCATTGCAGGAAGGAATTTCATTAACACATGTGATATATAGTAAAGAGAAGGCTGCGTGAAATTTATATATAAGCAATGCTCCCCAACACACACATATATATATATATATATATATATATATATATATATATATATATATATATATATATATATATAAATGTACTGATTCATGCCATATGAATGGACATAAAGTATATTAATTTTGAGATTGCTTCCAGTTGCCTTTTTTTTAAATTTGCTTTATGGTGCACTGTAAATTTCCATGTTCATGCTACTGAATATTTTCTGTCACGAGCAGACACGGTAACCAAAATCAAACCGAGGTGTGTCCCTTTAAAACATTACCATTATAGAGAGATCTTCAGTTAGTTGCAGATCGTAAATCGCACATCCCTTATTAATCTCCATATGGATCACTGTTTACTCTACTCTCTAGTACCTGTCGGTTTTGGCTAGTTTGACCTTGGTGTTCCTCCAAACTTGGCGTGACACCCATAATTTGGATGCCCACCACAGGAAGAAGAGCCACGTCCAGTCTGTGAGTGGGTTCTCAAAGTAGATGTGAGATGTTGGACACTCAAAGCTCAGGTGTGGTGGCATCAGGCGGGCAAAGAAACACCTAGCAAGGAGACACTTTATTTGTGTTGATAAGACGCATATTTGTATAATTATTAGTGATAATCATTTTTAACCATCTGGATACTGATACCGCATCATTGAATCAATCTAGACATTTTGAACAAAGCAACAGCATTTGCCAAAAATGATTGAAAGGTTGTAGATAATTAAAGCAGTGCTGACTGCTTACCCATCTTCTTGGTAGGTATGACATGAGCCCAAAAAGAATCCAAACACCAGAAGAGGGGACAGCATCAGAGGTAAGGCATATCTGAAGGAGAATGAATAGTTTAACATTGCTATGCTTAAAACAAAAATGAAGCGTTTGGTTACAAAATGCAATAAACACCATTTCAAAAAAGAGGCAACTATTACAAAAGTGTGAGTTTTCTTGAAAATCACTATAGTCAACCAGTTGAAACATTTAGAGAACATATGCTAATCCTTACGCTTTGACTTGTGCACATATTTTAGTAGCGGTCCGTGCAGAGATGTAGCACATAAACCCACAGACAATGTTGATGAGCAGGACCCAGGCCCAGTCTGAGTAGAGACCTGGGATAGAACCAGGGTCTAACTTGTTACCTCCACACCTAGAGTATAGATACAATTTCATTATCCTATTGGTATTTCTGTTTCCCTTAGCTTATGAAATATGAAATTAAAATTTGAACCTAAAATTGAGGTAAACTTCAATTCTACAGCAATTGTAAATGTCAAATAAATTTACCCTAAACATTGCTCAAAAGTTAATGTCAGAATCAGACAGAAGTAGCCATCAATAGACCCTGGCATATACTTACTTGGAAAAGTCCACATCAAAGACATCCATCCCTCCATAGATGATGGGAGTAAAGGCCACCATGAAGAGGAAGTGTAGGGGTAATTTTACAGCACTTGCCATGAGGTAGATACCACATCTGTACTTATGGATGTCACGACACAGCTGGCTCAGACGACCTGTGGCAAAGTAATAGTTGAAAAGATAATGGTGATCAAGCTAGGACATATTGATTTTGTCTCACTAGGAGCACAAATCAGCATAATTTGATACAGCATTGATCAGCAGTTGATCAACTTTGGCTTATCATTCTCGATATGTAGATTGTATGTGTTAGTCTGTCAACATTCGTCTTGAAATTCAATACAATACAAAAAAGCTTCAACAGAATAATTTGAGGAATTTGCACTCAAAGGAATTTTGAAGAGTCATATTTCTATATAATATGACATAAAAAAAAAGAAGATAATTTTGACTACTAGCATCACACGTGTGAATGGCGAGGGATTATTAACTGCTGCGATAGCTTCAAGGTTAATTGCTAACCCCTAGGCACTGTGAACTACCAACCTTCTACTTTACCGCTGGTTCCTGGAGGTCTGTAGGTGTAGAGGCAGTTGAACACATGTCTGCCAGATACCAGCAACAGTGACAGTGGGATGGACCAAATCTAGAGATATAGGATTAAAAAAACAAAAAAAAACAGATGTATTATGCTCGAGCTTTACTGTGTGATGCAGACACAAATTTGACTGAACTGACTAGCAATGATAGTATAACCATCAGAAAAGGTCGGAGAGAATTACTTGTTTCTAAGAGGCAAGATTATGGCACAAAAGAGAGAGAGAGAGAGAGAGAGAGAGAGAGAGAGAGAGAGAGAGAGAGAGAGAGAGAGAGAGAGAAAAAACAACGAAATCCACTGACCAGATGTGAATTCATGTCCAAGACACCCACAGCCACCAGTACAGGCCATGCAATCAGTCCACTTATCTGGAACCCCACAGCAGCAATATTTGCTGCATACCCTAAACCCAGCACTGCACTTCTGTTGCTGGGTAATGGCTGTCGAACGCTGACAATTGTTGGAAACAGGGCAGTGCACGACACCAGTGCCGTGCGATGTAGTGTGCTTGTGAGTAGTGGAAGGACAACAAAGACAAACAGACAGACACCAGCAGAGTGAGCTGCCTCTGTAGCAATCACCTAGAGAGGAAAAGTGGCACATTTTGATCATGAAGTCTATCTCACAAATGAAACAAATATGGACATAATCTTCTTTTATTTGTGGAGGGAATAGAAACAGATTTTGATCGTATAGCCAATTGGCAGCAGAATTTGTTACTGAGACTGCTGCCCTCATTGAAAGAGATTTGTTTGTTATGGTTTCCCATCACAAACCTCCACCCCGGCATCAAATTAAACTATAAAATGGAGAATAATTTTATATAGAATACTAGCATTTATTTAAAGTATTCATAACCATTGAACCAGAGAAGACTCTTCTCTAGAAACATATATGTAAAGGCTCATGGAATTCTTGGTTGAAAAACGACCTGGTATTTAAAGTTAACAGAGTACCTACAGCTGTATAGGCCCTCAACTTGCGTCGTCTCAGCCACTTTCGGCGCTCATAGACCATTGTGATAAGTCCATCATCTGGAGATGCCCTCATCCGATAGAAGAGGCACCGGAGTAGCACAAACACATCCGGAATAAGAATGGATAGAAGAAGAGCCCAGACCCAGACATGGTCTGCAGCAGGACAGGACTCCAGGGTCTTCAGGTCCTCCACGGGGGTGTTATCTAAGCACTTTGACTGTGGACAGAGGTAGCGCAGCGATCAGAGGTATCCAAATGATTTTCCAGTATTAGAAAATGGAAATCTAGGATAAGGTATAGGTAGCTGCTTTGCAATGCTAATTATGAGTCAATCAAGAGCCAAGTAGCAGTAACTCAAAGCAGCGACCCGTCTTTACTGTTAATATTTTTGAACTACAAATGTTTCTATTGTAATATGTTGAAGTAAGCAATAAAGAGAAAAAAAAAATCAACTCAATGTATATTTCTAATCAGCAGGAAAGGCCAAAGGTACTAAATAATCTTATTTGATATGTTTCAAGGATATTTCAAGTTCATATTCTAAAGCCTCCCAGACTGAATACAAGCCTATAATCCTTATGCAATCATTCATAAAATCTAAATTATTGTTGAGATATTAGCTTACCACAGAACCATTTGAGTAGAGGTTTCTGTGATAGGGTAGACACATGCCCCCCTTCGGCACACACACAAAGGTACTGTTTCTTTTCCAGGCCTGAAATTATAGAAATTTCCATATTAAATCAAACACACTATAGGCAATAATATGTGAAATTTCCCCATTCACCAGAAGAAAAACATGCAAATGAATTTAACCTTTGTATGTAGTAATATGTGGGATATTGAATAAAAAATAGATCAGATCCAAAAGTAAGAAAGGAACATAAATGAAACAATAATACTTTGCAAATACAATACATGACCCCCATGCGGGCACAAAAATGGCTAAATAATTGTCAAAAGGCCAATTTTGGATGTTAATTCAATTCCTGTGTCCAATTTGATTACCATGTCACATAATCCATTATGGCCAGCAAAGGTACCCCTACCTGTGATGCCATAAGTAGTATGGTGGTGAGGTGAACAGTGCCCCCACCTAGCACCAGGAAGAACAATGTGAATATAAGGAGCCAGGTGAGGAACACCTCAAAGCACCGTGTGAGGGCACGCGTATGTTCATCGTTCACCACTATAGGAACCTCTATACCCACATCCCAGTCTGCTTCATAGGCAGCTTCAGAATCTGTTACATACCTGGAAAAGGACAAGGTGGAAATAGAATACTCAAAAGGTATATCATAGGTTGAAAGGTTAAAAAGAAAGTCTGGAAAGCATTCTCTTTTTATTAAGTTTACTTCAGATCATTCTCCATCGTTCGGTTCCGCATGGAAGGAGGAAGGAACTTAGAAGGAGTGGTTCTAAAATAAATAATTGGTAGAGTGAGGCATGTTCGGTGGATAGATGGACGAAAGGATGGGTTAAAGGAATGGATGAAAACAAGGAGCAAGGAAAAAAGAATAAAACTGAAGATGGATCAAAGGAGTGATTGAAGTGACAGACGATGGAGTTAAAAATAAGGATAAAATAGTAAAGAAAGGAGAGAAGGAAAAGAAGAAGAAAGACAAAATAAGAAAGAAAGATAAGGAAACGGGAAATAGAGAGGTAGCAAGGAAGAAAATGTCAGAAAGAGGAAGTGAGCAAAAATATAATTTGGACGATACAAGAATAACAGGGAATATCAAAGTAAACAGTGCAGTAAACTCTTACTTCTTAGATTTTGTGGTCCTTCTTAAAGGGATTTCTGTCCCCATGGCATTTATATCTCCCATCTCAATATCCTCTGTAAACCTGGCCCTCTTCTTCTTCACTGGTTCTTTTGGAGTTTCTTCATTCAGTCCATATTGTGGTTCGTCAAAATATACATGACAATTTTCTTGTGGAACCTCGCCACTCCCAGGACCATCGCCAATACCACTATGAGTTTCATTATCACCTCCTATATCTGGATAGCAATGTCAAAGAAATAAGGAGCCTTTCAACAGTACTAGGAACATGGGCATTAATGTATTCTATAAAGACCATTTTAACAGATCATGTCACCCATATAGGCTGTTTTGAACCAATTTGAGTATACGCTGATCTCATTGAATATAGCTCAGGAATCAGAAATTCTGAAATCAAAGATCTTTAATGCCAGAAAAGAGAGTATCAGCTGAAAATCGGGTATAAGGCTACCGGATTTATGTTCCTTCTTTTTTTTTTATGTAATAACAATTATTGCTGGACAAATGGAATCACACCTAAATCCGAGTTCACATCCAAATTACTAATTTTTTGTATTGAGCTACTACCAAGGGCCACTCATGCTAAGTATGATATTAGCCTCCATCACCTTTTGATGGTCTAAGAGATACATAGCCTACTTATGCAATACAGCATTACATGGAATTTCATGCAAAAACTTTCACCATAAAGTATTGCAATTAGATGATGATGGATAGAATATCTCATTTATACCCTCAGCAATTGAACGCCTCATGGTTGGAGGCGGGGAACCCCTAAGTACGGAGGACCATTGAGCATCGGCTTCATCCTGTTCATCCTCCTCCTCTTCCTCTTGCTGCCTCTAAAATGGTTTAATTGCAAAACAAACAAACAAATTAAAAGAACATTGCTAGCTTTGAGGTATATATATATTGCATGTCTTCCCCAAAAAATAAACAGAATCAAATGATATTACATAGGCTGATGTCTTCCCAGCTAGCACACGCCATGCAATTTACATCACAGGTTTTACAGAGAGATCACATAAAAGTGATGTAATTTGCATGGAATGTGCAAGCTGGGTTGCAGGCTGTCCCCTTTTCTTTTTTTTTTTTTTTATAATCTATGGAACAAATGATAATGATTGTAAAGGCCTAGCCCACAGACATTAGATGCTCTAAGAAGGGCCTCTAACCCAGCTAGAACAACTCATGCAATTTACATCATTCTTACGTGAAAACTCATGTGATTTACGTAAAAAAGACATCATTTGGATGAGTTGTGCTAGCAGGGAAGAAGTCAAAGGATTGTATCACTTTGTAACAACATACATAAAGACCAGACATAAACACCCTTTGTGTGCTTTTCAATCATTATGTCTAGCATCTACGACACAGAATAGCACAAAACTGCTATGATACACCTAATTTTTCAATATTTCTTACGTTACCTCCTGTTCTTTTTCCTGTAGAATGGGTTCTGTTGTAGCGCTACCCATGGAGGTGAAGCATCTCCTAGGCATCTCATTGTTTTCATCTTCTTTACTTGTACCTCCAGTCCATAGGCTGTAGGAACCATCCTCTGATGCTGTTACAAGAACTCAAGTTAGCGTCAAAAAGAGTGATTTCGCCAGAATCAATTTTCAGGATTCAGCCATTATTTTTACTAACTTCTAGGCATATTGTCTCTATTCATTAAATATTCTATTTATGATATATCATATAGATCTATGATATAGAATTTAATATTTCGCACCACAAATTCGCATGACATGCAATTTTAGGATGTTATGCAAAGAGTATGACATGGGAAATTGCATTGGCTGGAAGGTACATTGTACACTCAAAGAAAAAAAAACTGTTGAATCTGTCAGGCATCCTCATAAACTGAACGGTGAACCACTGTAATCACATTGCAGGAAAGCAGTGAGGTTTCTACAATGAAGCCCCAAATGGCTAAAAGCAGGGGCACAGGCAATTGCAGTGAACTTAATAATGGATCTCTGGAAATGTTATGACAAGGAGTTCACTGTTATTTCTTACAGTGTAGTCATAACGGTAAACCTACCCTTGCTGTCCCCATCTTCACTGTTTCCTGTCCCCGTTGTTTCCTCTCCCTCTGAGTCTGTCTTATACCCTGGGTTCTGCATTATCAACCCACCTTGTGGAGGGGATCGTTGTAGGAGACGGTTGTTAAAGTTAGGCTGAAGTAGATAATTATTATTAATAGGTAACACTATTGAAGCCTTAAATTAGTACCACGCTAATCACACTAAATTGCATATAATCCACTCAAGCAGATGAAAGGTTTACCAAATAACGGGAAAATTGGATTGATTTGAATTTCATTGACCATGACAATCATAACAATGAAGGCGTGAACCAGGGCGTGGAGCCTGAGTCTAGACTGCCTCTTTCTGACTACATTCAAATGAAAGGGAGACATGCACAATGCGCCTATAGAAGAGTCAAACTTTGCATGACTCTTTTTTAAATACACGGAAAAGACATGCTTGGACGATATTGTTTGCAACGTCAGGAGGGTGTTGCGAAAAGACAGGATTTCAATTCTGTCGGATGTGCTATTCCCAAATAGGAACTGACTGCCATCAGATGGCTTCTCCCCTGTTTTACAGCAAGGTAATTGGTTATAGAAGTGGTTCCAAAGTGATCAAGAATTGGGGACTGCTTCCCAGTATGACTCACACTAAGAGGATTGATTCTGAATGTAAGGTGAGAAGTTGGTTCTGAGCAGCAAATCAGCCAGGAACTGGAAGGTGAGTACGACGGTGAGAATCTGTTCCGATTCTTTTCGCAATAGCCTCCAGGTTGCTCATGATCAGTGTCAGGGTGGCCTCGCTTCTTTCTCACAGGAGCCAGATTGCTGAGAGAAGTGTTAGCGTCAAAGCTCAAAGGTCCCTGGTTTGGAGCAATTGGACTATCAGTGTAAAAGTACTTAATATGGCCTTTTTATGGGGTTTTGCTTAGGTGATAAAAATGATTCAGAAATATTTCTTTTCGTTACCTGAAGTTGGATATTGTTTTGAATGGACACCTCCTGAGACATTATAATACATTACTGTCTTGCACACGTTGAGTCACCGGACTTCTGTAAAACGAGAATAACAGAAAATAATACATTCACACTTGCTTTTTAACAGTTCATAAATCTTGTCCAAAATGTAGTTATTTCTGGTGACATGCCTAACAGGCAAGCTGAATTACTGGCAGAGGAATATTTTCTACCTACAATATCCTTTGTGATCCTTTAGATTTTCAGGTAACTCAAATTTCCAATATAGAAAGGTTATTACCTATCAACTAATGCTCTTCTGATCCTTTCTATCATGAAATACAAATGTCAAAGAATTAGGTGGTCACACTCTCTCGCTACCTAAGATAGGAGTATATTGATACAGAACATTATATGTCAATGACTTACAGAATGGGTCCTATGATATATATCTAACACCAAAGCACAAAGGTATTTTGATCAGTAGTATAGTATGTATCGGAACGGAACTATAGCTAACTGCAGGATATTACTCACTGGGGATGCAGCCAATCAGAGGCCTCCATTTGGTCACATGACCTGGACTCCTGTGGTGCATTCCCATATATGGTCATGTGACCTTAACCTTGACCTCATTTGCATAATAGGCCTTGCCCCCTTGACCTAATTAGGGGATTAGTGACCACCACTCAGCCAATCAGACAGCAGCATGCTGGTTACCATGGTAACATGACCTAATAAGGAGATTAGTGTGATCATGTGACCCCTTGTTTGTAAACAACATGTGGCCTAGCCACATGGCCTAGCCACATGGTCCCTTATTTGTAAAGAATGTGGCAGGGCTAATTATGCAAATGAGATATATAATATACATAAAAAACATTTATAAAAAAATTATATAGGAAGTAAAACACAATACCATTATGCAAATGAGGGTCAGCCATCCAACCAATCAGAAGCCTGGCTATCACCAGCATGTAGTCACATGAAGATAATTATCACAGTTTCTAACACCTGTGATTTTACCGATATCAAGAGCACTTTAATGGTATTAAAAAATAAGCTTCCCAAACCCTCCACAGATATATAGGGTGAGACCGCATGTAGTAATTCTCTTTTTATCCCCACACCCCTTACACCATGTGGCTAGGCCATGTGTTGTTTACAAACAAGGGGTCACATGATCGCACTGATCTCCTAATTAGGTCATGTTACCATCATAACCAGAATGCCATCCTCTGATTGGCTGAGAGGTGGTCACTAATCCCCTAATTAGGTCAAGGAGGCATAGCCAATATGTAAATAAGGTCAAGGTTAAGGTCACATGACCATATATGGGCATGCACCACGGGGGTCCAGGTCATGTGACCAAATGGAGGCCACTGATTGGCCACATCCCCAGTGAGTAATATCCTGTAGTTAGCTATAGCCCCGTTCCGAGACATACTATACAACTTTGATCAATGTAGATAACAGGATCCCATCACTAAGATAGACTTTGATCAAATTTACTTCCTGATTGAAAATAGAACCTTGATAACATTCATAAGATAGCTCACTTTAGTCTACTGAAAAATGTATTAGGATGACCGTTAACAAAATAGATAGGCCTATTTAGTGAGAATGAATACTATTCCTTCAAAGTTATTGTTTATAACGCGATTTCCCAAGAATGACCATCCTTCCCAGCAAATTGTTGTGACTCCTCGTCAACCTGTGTGAAGTGGCTCACACATGTCGCCTGATGGAACACGATGTCGCTATAGCACAAGATCACCAGGAATAGCAATGGTGGTGATCACCGGCCTCACCTCAGATGGTGAGGATGGTGATCACTCATCCTCACCAGGGATGGCAACATGAGTGATCACTCATCCTCACCAGGGATGGCAACATGAGTGATCACTCATCCTCACCAGGGATGACAACATGAGTGATCACTCACTTCGCTAGATGAGACGCACACCAAGTCATAACGCACGTTCACCACAGATGGCAAGGATCGTGATCACTCACACTCATGGGGGATGCTCACTCAGATGAAACGCATACCTCGTGATAGCACAGGTTCACCACAGATGGTGAGGATCTTGATCACCCACACTCACCAGGGATGGCAACACGAGTGATCACTCACCTCGCTAGATGAAACGCACACCATTGCATAGCGCACGTTCGCCACGGTTGGCGAGGATTGTGATGACTCACACTCACCAGGGATGGCAAGGTGGTTGATCACTCACCTCCCTAGATGAAACGCGCACCACATTATAGTGCAGGTTCACCATGGACGGCGAGAGTGATGATCACTCAGACTCACCAGTGATGGCGATGCTGGTGATCACTGACCTTGTTAGATGAAAAGCTCATGATCATTGACATTTTTAATCATGCAGCCTCACATCTGCCAGATCAAAGTATGTTTTGCCAGAGAAGGTAATGCCAGATGTATCTTTCCTCTAAACACAGACAAGGTGTTCATGTAGATATTTCCCTATGTATTTTTCCTGTAACCAGAGAAAAGGTGTTTATGGATAGTTTCTTTCATTTTAGAGATACCTCTATCTAAATTCAATTGATATTTTCTCTATATAATCCTGTTTGATTCAACTCTGAAGTATTACATGGAAATCAGTGTGAAACAAAGCACATTTGATACGTATGGGACTTATACTTCATGCCCACACTTCCTAGATAGGCTATATGTTGAACAGGGGTGCTGTCTCAACAACTTTGGCAATGGTGGTGATAAGTTCCCATTCTGAGTGAGAGTGAGTGACAGATGATGCCATCCTCAGAGAGCATTGACTTGGAGTGACACAAATTCAAGTATTGAGTGAGACCAATGTTGGCAATGGTGATGATAAGTCGCCATTTTGTGTGAGAGTTGATGACAGTGGCACACACTCACACAGCGAGTGACATCCATGTCAGCGATGGTGGTGATAAGAGAAGATTAACTAGGAGTGACACAAACTCACACAGTGAGTGAGAGCCATGTGGCAATGCAGGTGAAAAGTGGCCATTCTGAGTGAGAGTTGACAGACAGTGGCACATTATTGATGGAGTGAGTGAGATCCATGTTGGCGATGTTTGTGAAAACCTTCCATTCTGATTGAGAGTTGACTAGAAGTGGCGCATACTCAGGCAGGGAGTGAGTTCCATATTAGTGATGTTGGTGATAAGTTGCCATTCTGAGTGAGAACTGCCTGGGAGTGGCACATAATCTCGGAGTGAGTCAGATACATGTTGGCGATGGGTGTGATAAGCCGCCATTCTGATGGCTTTGTGAGGGATGTCAATGGGTGGCACATACTCACGCAGTGAGTGAGATCATGTTGGCGACTGTTATGATAAATCGCCATGTCATGTGAGACTGACACACAGTGGCGAAAGATGATGCAGTGAGTTATCACTCAAAAAGAAGTCACCATTGATGACCAATCATGGCGACAGATAACGGCAATTTGCTGGGTTAATATGCCCGGTAGCAATTAGGATAGGAATAGGTTCCATATATGGATAAACTTTGCTGACCATAGTAGAAAATGAAATATTTGTGATTTATGGCTACCTCTGGTAGACTCTTACCCAAGCCCCTGTCTTGGGGGCCAATCGATTAAGTATGTCACACCACGGGGGTGGGGGTGTCGAGAAATGCCAAAAAAAGTGACATGGTCTTTATGAATCAACCCTTATGGATGACTGCCTTCAAAATTGAGCTACGAAAGTTTCTAAATGGTAGTGTGTTATTAACTGACGTCTCTTCTTCATTATTACCTGATTTCTTCCATGTACACTCTCTGTTGTATATCAAAACAAGTTTGATAGGCAAATCCTAGTATCTGATGTCACACCCACGTAATTATTAAAATCAGTTCCAATAACTGAAAGGGTGCTTTTTTGAACTGATAAAAATAGACAAAGGTGCACGAGAATTGGTCAGCACTGAGGGTTATCACATGAGGTAAAGCCGAGTGTGATAACCCTCAGTGCTGACCAACTTGAGTGCTCCTTTGTATTTATCTCATGTTACTTTAGTCAGATATGTTCAAAATTACTTTTATTTGGCATCAGAATTGATTTTATCATCAGTTATTTGACCATTTTGGATGCTTTCCCTGGCAGTGTGATACGGGGGAGGGTTATCAGACTGGGGGTGTGATATGGAGGTTCTTGGTTAAACCTATGGGGTGCTCGTATTCAACTTGAGATAATGTAGCATAACCTACCTGTAGAGATGCACAAAACTTAATATTCCCAATGGCGACCCTTGTGTTGAAGAGGAGATATTCAAACTAGAATTTCATCGGTAATTGTCTCTTCTGCTGACTATGTCTAGTTGTCTCAAGGTATAATATAATGTGACTAGGTCACACCTATGGCAAGCCAAATGGGTAAAATTCACTTAAACTGGGTTTTAGACACATAAACCTATGTACCCTTAAACCTGGGATAAGGCACTTTTACTCAGTTTAACTGAGTTATACCAGGTTTATTTGCACCAAGACCCAGTTTTAGTTCTTAAACCCACCCTAACTCCCTTATACCCAGTTTAACTATTCATAACCAGGATTAATTCACTTATCCTGGGTTAGAGCACTTATACCAGGTTTAACTACACAAACCTATGTCACTTAAACCTGGTATAAGTGACATAGTATGGGTTATGTACCATTACCCCTGCTTTGTACAAAAAGGAGTGGTATAGACCAAGATAAACCAGGTTCATATATCAAATACCAGGTAGAAGTGACATAGTGTGAGTAACCTTAAGATAACCCATCCTTACTAGACAAATTATGGGTTTTATTTGAAACCCGACTTAGGAGGGGTAATGCCTATCTAGGGAGGGGTAATACCCGTCTTAGGAGGGGTAACTGGACTTAGGAGGGCTTATACCCCTCTTAGGAGGGGTAAACCCGACTTAGGAGGGGGGTAACCCGACCTAAAAGAGGTAAAATTGATGTTGGATATGTATTTCTAACTAAGGTTGGGTAAGAACCCGACTTAGGATGGGTTAGAGCCTATACCCGTCTTAGGATGGGTTAGAACCCGACTTAGGATGGGTTAGAACCAGACTTAAAATGGGTTAGAACCTGACTTAGGCTGAGTTAGAACCAGACTTAGGATGGGTTAGAACCAGACTTAAAATGGGTTAGAACCTGACTTAGGCTGGGTTAGAACCAGACTTAGGATGGGTTAGAACCAGACTTAAAATGGGTTAGAACCTGACTTAGGCTGGGTTAGAACCAGACTTGGGATGGGTTGGAAGCGGACTTAGGATGGGTTAGAACCAGACTTAGGATGGGTTAGAACCAGACTTAAGATGGGTAAAAGCCTATACCTGTCTTAGGATGAGTTAGAACCACGATGGGTTGGAAGCGGACTTAGGATGGGTTAGAACCGTACTTGGGATGGGTTATAACCTGACTTAAGAGGGGTTTGAACTTAGGGTGCGTTAGAACCCAACTTAGGAGGGGTTAGAACCCAACATAAGATGGGTAAGAACCAGACTTAGGATGGGTTGGAAGCGGACTTAGCATGGGTTACAAACTAGGTTATAGATGTACTAAGGAGGGGTTTAGATCCTTAGGATGGGTGACTTAGGGTGGGTTTAACCTAACTTGGATAACTAAAGATAGGTTTATGTAAACTATGTGGAAAAAGTGTGGGTTAGAGTAGATAGAATGGGTATTTGCCACTTAGGTCGGGTATATCTAAAACCCCTCCTTAATAGACAAAGACTTTAGTATGAGTGAGAGACTTAAACCACGTTTCAGCTATTGAAATCCATCCTTTATCAGTTAAACCCAGTTTAAGTCAACATAGGGTGGGTAAAGTTCACTTAAACCCTGCCTTAGCTACTTAAACCCAGTTTAAGTTGTGTTAAACCAGGATTAAGTGACTTTTATTTCATATTAGGAACGTAGTCTACTATAGATTAGTACTGGAATGCCATTCCTGAGGTTGGCGTGGAGAAACACCCTCCCATTCTCCACGCCCTCATTCTCCACTCTGATGTAAAAAAAATAGCCTCAAACCCCCCATTAAAAATTGGGGTTTGAGGGTTTTTTTTTACAGAGAGAACATGAAGATCAGGCGTGGAGATCAGGCTGTCTCTCACTTGGCCTATGGCCTCGTGGAAGACAGCCTGACCTCCACGCATGAAGAAATCACCTGAAAAGACAAACCATTGTTGAACTCTGTCTATATCCTGACTTTGGATGAGATAAAGTGACTGAATCCTGGTCTTAGTGACTTAAACCAAGTTTAAGACGACTTAAACTGGGATTATGTGTCTGAAACCCAGTTTGAGCGAAGTTTACCCATTCGGCTTGCCACACATACCCATCTTACTATATACATATATCAAAGTGATATCATTTTGATGTCAGTGATACTTGACTATGACTGTAGGCTATAGGTCTTCACATCCGTTCTTACATGTTGAACATCTTATCGCAATATCAAGGGCCCACCCATACCTTTATCTTGATAAAACAGACTGTAATTCACCTCTCAAATATATATAGGCGCCCCACCCCCCAACTTAGCGGAATCCCATAGGGGGCATCTAGGTCTTGTTTTTTGACCAGTTACATACGAATTTCTCGTTTAATATGTTCACCTATAAGGTGCACTCCTTAATTTGGCTGCTTTTATTCGGGGCACCAAGTCACGTCTTGCACATAGGTTATTATGGTATCGAATGCCAATCATAATAATTGATTTTACATTTGATGTCAGGTTAAGATTGGTGTTCCTTGAGGAGGGGCCAGTAATATCCTATTAATTCTAGTCGAAATATTAATTATATTGCCAATCTTTCTATTCGAACAGTAGATTTGCTTTTTCACTGTATTCAATACCTCTATTCAAACACCAGGCCCCATTGTTCTGGATATATGGTGGGCTCCTATAGACTCACGTGTTTGCTGTTAAGTTTGAATATCTAAAAAAAGAAAATCTGGGAAAATTTGGGTATTACGCATTATTGTACAAAGCTCAAGAATTCTGACAGGCCTGTACTCATTATGGCAAAGTGCCATTTGACATAAATAATGTTAATGCTGGAAAAGTGTTCCTCTATAAGCAAAATACATAAACAGCTTACCAGTCTAGCCGGGGTCCTGGATTTATACATTAATCAAAAGGGGATGCCTTCCCTCCCCCCATCTCTCTCTCTCTCTCTCTCTCTCTCTCTCTCTCTCTCTCTCTCTCTCTCTCTCTCTCTTCTCTATCACTCTCATAACAATTGCATATGTAGTTTAGAATTTTCCAGACATCATCACAATCATAATTATCTATACATAATTGAGAAGTTTAGGGGGCATAAGTGCAATAAATTTTAACGCCCTATCTAATAAGAGACAGACAGATATGAGATTTATTGACTATGGTGCTGAAATGTCTCCTTTGTTTTCTCTTATCAGAAAAATAGCTTGGGTGTGAGGTAACTTGCAAAAACGTGAATATATAAGCATGTGTAATTCAGTTATATTGGCTGTCCCTAGTATGTGCTTTCGTAACACCTTCAGGCCAGGAGGTTGTTGCTCCTATAGTAAAAGGATGAGCTGGCTTAAAAAGTCCCAATTTCCAGTCCTTTCTTTTCTTGTAGCTATTACTTGTCCCTTTTGTTGCTCACAAGTGGTCATTCAAGTATGGTGCTAAAAAAGGGGGATTTGAGTAACTACACCTAGTTGGGAGAAGTCAGTCAGTATAATAAACTATAGAGCGTGTGATATGAGTAGGTGCCTGGTAGTGCAGCTCTCTCTATTTTAAACAAGGCAGGTGACTTTTGAGACTAATGTGGTGAGTGCAAGTACTTAGGTGAAGCAGTGCACGACTTGTTTAGAAAAGAGGGCACATACTCACAGCTCTTTTTACAATAGGAGCAACACCCTCCAGTATAATAGGCTTACATTAAAGCCTTTTGCCCTTATGTTTTCATAATTCATCCCAGTCAGAGTGATGCACTGCTAGATCACGAAAGCAGATGAACATCTTGAAGTGGTGCACCGTAATCATCGAAGCAATGAATAATCACAGAAAAAAGGAAACTTTGTTAAACTAAATAAAATTATGATAAAATCAGCATTCCCTATGGAGATTAATGTTTTCATTTTAGAGTAAAAGCCTATTAATAACGTTGATTAGAACTTTAAGGTAAAATGGTAACAGAACTTCAATGGGCGAGACTTTTTCTCTTTTTTTCTTTTTTCTTTTTTTTTCTTCTTTTCTTTAGAAATCTAACAGTATTACTTCACTACAGACTTGTCAGGGTTTATTAAAACACCCTAATCAGCATAAAACATTAACACATAAAGGCTCAGGTATTTAGAAGTCGGTAATTATCGGTAGTGAAGGGAAGTTCACTGAGGTTATCTTGACTTCAACTTTGATCGGCAGAATAGTCAAGACGTGTATTGTTATCAGTCGTCGTCACAATATACATGGTAGAAATAGATAGCAACACCTTATTGCTATCTTAATAGTGTTATCGAAAAACACATCTTACACTGCACACAATCAGGACCATGCAGCTGAGGTAAGTCCTACAAAATTCATTTTACTCAGGACTACCAGATGGTCATTAATTTAGTACCATAAAGAATAAGTGATCACTTAAGATATGAATCATCGCAAGATAATTGGATCGTACGTACTATGATTTGTTAATTATGTAGGCTTGTACTTGAGAGAGCAGTGTAGGACATATGGTTGAATTGGCAAAATTGTTTGAAGTCCTCCTATGGCTGTTGACAGCGGCGCATCACGTATTCTCATATGCAACAATCAATCCACTGCTAAATATAGTGATGTGGATAGATTGTGTCGACCAATTTATCTCCCCTTGCTCCTCACATTGTCCTGAGCCCTTTTCTTTCGACTTTAACGGAAATTGTTTATTCAAAGGTTTTTAATCCATGTTATATAGTATATCAATGATGTAAGGAAACGTGTAGAGAGATGTTCTATTGTGGGTAGTGTGAATTATTATTCTTTGTATGTGGCAATTCCGCATACTTAGTATGTATGCAACAATACTCAAGTAATCTTGTTCTTATCCTCTATTTAGATCAGTCCCTGACAAACCTCAGGGATTGATATTGGCTACGACCTTATATCACTGAGAGTCATATAGAAGAAAAAGGAGGCTTCTGCTGTTTGAGGCTTTGTCACAGAATAAAGGCACAATGTCTGATATCTCTGAACAAACCAAAATGGCTGATGAACCCAAAATAGCTGACTTGCTAAAAAGCTCAAATTGGACAGATGAGTCACCTTTAAATAACCAACCTCAGATAGAAGAGCGTGGGATCGAGAACCAAGCTTTTCAAATAGAGGACAAAGACTTTCAAACAAATGAAACCCGAGAAGCGACAGCAAAATCTAACAAACAAAAAAGTGAAAATCTGCCAACAGAGACTAAAATTGAACCGCAGATTATCCCAGTACTTGCTGCAAATAATGAGACCCCATTGCCTCAACAGGAGACATCTGCCTCACCACGGGAAATGCTTTCGTTCAGACTCTCAGCCAAGGAGAGGAAAATGAAAAGGTCTAAAGATCATGAGGAAAAGATAAAAAGGAGGAAGAAGAGGGAAAAGGACTTGTTGAATCTGGATGTTGAGGCTGGGTTTGGTAAGGATTCCGACTCTAGTGTTGGAGGTCCCTTTTGGGGTGTTTCCTCCAGGGTGAGATTCCTCCAGGGCATTCTAATGGTTCTGACCTTGGATCCACTGGTATCCTACCTTCCACTAAAGCCCGACATGTAAGGTTTAACAACAAGGGAATAATGGGGTTTCCGACCAGGGTATCCCCTGTGCATAGTGCATGGGCTAATGTTGAGGGTGATATGGGATCCACTGAGGCTCACCAACCTGACATAAATGGTACGGATGCACAGCTAAAAATAATTTTCTTGGAATCTTAAATAATCTTACCTGATGGACAAAACTACCAGTTTTAAGATTTTTTATTTTCTTAAAACTGGTAGTTTTGTCCGCCACGTAAGATAATTTTTCTTATTTTCTTAAATCAAGAAAAATATTTTTATCAGTGTGTAATATTAGAGGAGAAAGGAATTGAAGGGCTTTCAACCAGGACTGAGCCTGAGCCTTCTACCCAAGCAGGGACCAGTGACATAAGTATAGGTAATTCTACCATAAGATCCCCTCTACGACGTCTGCCGAAAGTGGATGGACGTTGTCTCAGGTTTGAGGACCAAAGTGGTGATGGTGATGGTGGAATAGGGGAGGGAACAGGACAGAGTAGTTTCAGTAGGAACACGGCTGATGAGGACGTAACAATGTCAGCTACCATGACGTCTACGTCACCAATGACGTTAGGTGAAGACGAACAACCTAGGCGACGTAGGGGATCTAGAAGGTATAGTAGATCATAAGTGTTCAGTTTCTAGTTCAATAGAAAAAAGCTAAATATATTGTGTGACATACTAACACATTTAGGAAGTATGAATTTATAGGAATTACTGTTAGAACTATCACCATAAAGACATTGTCGTCCATCATGGTTAACCTCCAATTAACCCCTATGTTTTTAAATTAAGAAATACCTGTATCTCTAATTCAAAACCCAGGGATAGAAGTCTAAAAGAAGGCTTTGTTCATGCCGTTTATCCATACTCTTGCTTACTTATCTTTGAACTCAAATAATTGATCCAGGTACTTTACCAGCCTAATTTCAAATTTGTACCTTTGGTTATCAAGGGGGAGCGATTTCTCTGAGCTTGAAGATCTGGGGTGGGACACTAGTTTGGAAATCCCCCACCATGTGGACGACGCCTGTTCTCGCGCATGCGCCTCTAACTTTGAGTACTTCCTGAAGGTGGCGCTGGTCACTCTGTTGTTTCTGCTAGTTCTGGGTGGGGGCGCTATACATCAAGTCACCTTTATCATAATGGCCAATCAAGTAGGTTTAACAAACATTCATGGGGCATTTCTGCCTAAATGCCTGGAATCAGGAGGAGCTGTAGAATAATGCCCTGATATGAATAAAGGTTACATTGTTTTGTAAATACATGACTTATTAAATTCATCACATAACTGACACATCGTTTCTCGTGGTAAACTTGTATTATTAGAGCATTCCAACATTTCATGGTTTTATCGTCGGGCTCAAGCATTATAGGACGGTAGAGCATCCATCGCCCCCATAGGCAAAAGGCTTATCATTTAATTGACCGTGTGAGAAGGTGCTTTGGCCTTCTGTTATAATGTAAAGAATGAAGCAGAATTTAGTATCCAACTGTCACTCCAAAAATCACGGTTGAATCTACCAGGCATCCCTGCAAAATTACAGTGTGTGCAGTGACCCATAGTGCTAATGAAGCAGTGAGGAAGGGACAAAGTCCCAGAAAACAGTGCACTGACGTACTGTGTTGTCAAGGATCATTGGGAAAATAAGTAAGAAAGATCTGTCCAAGAGTTGTCGGAGAACTGTTGTTATTTTGACAGCATTATATTGTCACACTTTGTCAATATATTTGTAGCTGTGGGAGCCTACAGATACATGGTATGCCTGCAGCAATGAGAGTGCCATCTGTCTACCCCTGACATGGGCCAATACCACCAATACCTCCATAATCGTATGTAAAAGCTATGTTATAAAATGATATCAATTTTAACAAGTGATGCCATTGTCTTCTTGCTAACAAGTTACATCCCTAAAGACTCCTCAAATTCGATTATAATGAGTTGAGAGCTGTAGCAGAGCAGTCTTGGGGATGAGTTATACTGATCAAACTCTTTCTGTATTTTTCCTTTCCCCCCCCCCTCCCTCCCTCTCTCTCTCTCCCCTCTCTCTCTCTCTCTCTCTCTCTCTCTCTCTCTCTCTCCCTCTTTCTTCCTCTAGGCCCCTTGCCTGTCTGGAGGACCTGTATACCACAAGTATAGGTGTTCAGCTGGAGCAGCTCGCTGGGCCATGGCTCTACTCCTGGTGCTGGTGATCCCTGATCTGCTCGTGATGCTCCGCTGCCTCTACTATTGGTTAACAGACTCGGCACTAGAGGGCAACACCAGCACGACTCTCACAGCAGAACAGACCAAAGTGAGGCGACGGAGGAAGGTCAAGGCTTACCTAGCTGTACGTTGATATTTTATAAAGATATAGAGAATTGGGTGTTACTTAGATTAATATTCATTCTAAACAACTGTTTTAACTTTACTTCACGAATATTAGATATACCAAGCATGGAAAGGGAGAGTACAAAATATGTAGTTGGAATTGCACTGGATCCCCAAACTGAAGGCTGCAATCCCAAAAGGGTTCATCATCTTAGACAGCCTCATGGTTCAATAGTAAACATTGACTCACACCCATCCACCCCCATTATAGGGAAAATTAACCCTATCTAAGAAAGAATGTTATTTACAGGTGTTGGTGGTAGAAGCGGTGCGAGCCATTGGAGTGTGCCTGTTCATCTTTGTATGCTTCCCTCTGGTAGAGTCAGACGTGCACAGAGTGGCCCTCTTCTCCTGTACCTCCCTTGTTCCCAGCTTCCTTAATGTCTTCACGTCTGGCACACATAAGTCCAGCAGGTAGGTCTTAGTTAATGAAGGTTTCTTAGTGATAAGGGACTCTGAATCAATACACTTCAAATAAGGGGCTGGCTCCAGGACCTAGAATTCTTGAGGCGATACAAGAAGAGGAAATGGTCAATAATCAAAATAATCGATATCATTCTGAAATATTTGCTTTGTAAGCGTAATATCTCATTATAAATAGATAAAACTATATATATATATATATATATATATATATATATATATATATATATGTATCACTTTCCCAGGAAACCCTATTGTCGACTGAATTGAGAAACGTTTTTCCACAAGTGCTATGCTTTATATAGTGACCAAAAGGAAATGATATAAGACCTACACTGAGATGTGCTGCTAAAACCTATAGATTAATGTTATCATCCTTTACCCTGGCCAGGTACAAACGTGTGTTTGACATCATGGCGGCTGTATGTCAGCTGACCGCACTACTCATGTGGCCTCTGATTGTTGGGCTCCGACAGGTGGACTGGAGTATACACCTGGTAACTCGAAGAAGTATTTACGGTTCATTAAACCCATAATCCGCTTGGCCTTTGTCGTGCGATTGAGCCATACATTTCTTAAAAGAATTTCTGCAGAGGCATAGTGGACTATCGATGTAATAGTGTATCTAAGGGCTAAGCTTATATATAAGGGATCACATGCCCTCTTACAGGGGAATTCATTTTCTCTGTTCTGTCGCTGTATTTCACAATTGAATATAAAAAAAGAACAAACCCATGAATATTTGTCCCTATTCGTGGAACTAATAGTCCCTGGAATATCAAAACCAGATAATGACTCAAAAAATACTAATCTAGAAGCAAGGGCCCTGGAGGTGGGGAATGATTCAGTTGAAATGTGTATAGGCCCAGATTCTGTCATACAGGTAGTTCACACACAGTAAATATAATAACTGTTCCTCATATATATATATATATATATATATACATATATATATATATATATATATATATAGTGAGGTCGCACTGAATTGGCCTTAAACACCTATATATATATATATATATATATATATATATATATATATATATATATATATATATATTATATTCTATGGTCAGTGAACCATGAGGTCGGTCACTTTGGTCTCTTACATTATATATTCACATAGCTGGTGATCAGTAGACCGTGAACGCTCTCATATAGTTTTATATGCACTTATGCCTCATATAAGTTAATCATGTTCGGTTGGGAATATAATAATAATAATAATAAATATTATAATATTATAATAGTATCACAAGTGGAATAAGGAAGGAGACAATGGGTTTGGTGAGACTTGACTTAGTCAATATCAAATCTGTACATGCCTTTATTAAATAAGACAATAAATTTCAACAAACAGTAAATAGGATATATAGAATAACAATATAATACAATAAATAGCAATATACATATAATACAATAACACAGTAAAAGTTAAAATTTCTGGCACCACCCAGCGTGGTGTGTGCCGCTCGAGGAAAATCCGCCAACTGACGGTTAATTTGGATCCCGGAGCTTATATAGGCGCTATTGTTTACTATGACGTCATACATACCAATGCGCGCCCTGGAGGAAAAGTAGATCCAACCACTGCACATATTAATTATATATATATACACGGGTGTATATAGTTCCATAAGTTAATCATGTTCGGTTGGGAATATAATAATAATAATAATAAATATTATAATATTATAATAGTATCACAAGTGGAATAAGGAAGGAGACAATGGGTTTGGTGAGACTTGACTTAGTCAATATCAAATCTGTACATGCCAAAAAACCGCCAAACACAATGGATACACCATTCCACACTATAACATCACATCTAGAGCCAGTAAGTCCTGTTTCGAATCATGTAAATAATTATATACGACATTAGATTTCCAATTTGCTCTCTTTTTAATATCATCAACCTTTAAACCCAAATCGCCCCACCATGACGGAGTGAATGGGTTGAAACCTTGTGGGAAATATCACATTCTATAGCAATAGCCTTCAACCTGGTATTAATATAATTATAAGTTAAAGGTTTGTTACATATATTGAACAATAATCTATTTTTTGAACCCTTACAAATCTTCAGATACCTAGCTGGACAAAGACCAGACATATCATTACGTTTTAAATATACCACGTAAGGTTTCCTACCAAACTGGTCAGTTTTAGAAGATCTAACATCAATGCGAATACAGTCAACAGACAGCGACACATCTTTTGATTTCAGGTTATGGGGGGAGTCCACTACATGACCCACCCTGAATACACCACGGTAACACAGTAAGATAGCTGACCAGAAGACTACATCCTCATACATAGACAAATCCAGATTAGATTTGATATTAAACATATCTCTGGGAGTTAAAGGATATGTTTTAGTAGAAGAACATTTATAACTACGTTCGATACCATCCAGTGTCTTTTTTACAATAAAACTACTACTATAATCAGAATAACCTTTTAATTTCTGAAAATACCACACTGCAGACAAATAGTTCCTAACGGATATAGGTTTCATTTTGTCTGATAAATATACACTATACAACGAGGCCTGAGAAGGAGAACAAGGTAGGGGATTGAATTTAAAATTCTTACAAAATTTTTTGTACCTGCCAAACTGCTGTTTGCGAACCTTACGTGTGGACTCAGCCACGCCCCTGTACAAATACCTTCTCCTTCTCCGCTCTAGCTCCCTCAGATCTGGAAGCATAGCAACACATGTTATAACTAGTTAAAACATTTTTACATTTCAGAGGAACACCTTTGTAATTCAGTCTAGACAAATGGTCTGCTAGAACATTTTCCTCAGATTTAATATATGTTGAATATATTTCAACATTATGTATAAAACATAGCCAAAAAATTTCTCTCAACCAGGACATACACAACTTATTCTTGGATCTACCTGTATTTAACATGGCCAAGACCTGCATGTTGTCCGTAATACAATGAACCCAAGTGTTGGAAAACTTCTTCACCCAGCGCTTAAGACCTACCATTACCGGGTAGAGTTCGTACACATTTATATCCCTGTGGTGAATTTTGAGATTATCAAGTTTAGGAGCCTGAATGAAATGACCCACACAGTCCAACATAGGATTAGAGTCGTCCCAAGTACCATCCAAATAGTCTTTATCAAACCAGGCCCCAAAGCGCTGTATAGAGGAATCGGAATACATAGGAGTACATTCGTTATCATTCAAAATGATATTTTTACAATTAAAAATATTGCAAAAACCATTCACCATTTCAAATCTTTATGTATCTCTTCATTAAGTTTAACAACACCCCTGTTCCTGGCCTTAGCACACAAGTCGAAGACACGACGACTAAAAGTTCTGCCTCCCCTAACTACTTGGGAGCAAAACGACATTAAACCACCAATCTTCTGCAAAGATTTTTTAGATACATATGCCCTACCTATACAATCATCTATGGCAAGTTTCATTTTAACCACCTTACTCTGGGGGAGTGATAATTCCATAATAGTAGCGTCAATGCTTATACCAAGAAAAACACATTTTTGACTAGGTTCAGTTACTTTTTCTGTGGATATTTTGAAACCCATAAATTCCATACACTCGATGAGAACATTTCTCTGACGTCTACATTCTTCCTCAGAATTAGCAATAATTATGAAGTCATCTAGATAATTTACAATCCTTTCAACACCATAGAATTTTGCAACTGAGACAATAAAATCTGATATTCTGTTAAAAATGTACGGAGCACACATTAAACCAAAGGTTAGGCGGTTACTTTCATAAAATTCTGCACCACTACCAAAATCCCAGCGAAAACCCTGATACTTGATGTGTGGACCGTAAACTCCAATAGACCGGTAAGCTGATTTCAAGTCTACCACACTCATGAAGTCGTATCTATCTAACTGAGCTGTAACAGTGTTAATAGAATTGTATGAAAATGGACTAGAAGTAGTACTCATATAATTATTTATAGAGATTTTATCAGGCATACTGCAGTCGGTAATAGGACGAAGTTTACCATTAGATTTTTCCACACCCCCTAGGGAGTGAATACATTTGGGTTTAAACTCAGTTTTTGTAACTAGGCCTTGGTCCAACTCCTCCTCAATAATACTACACATCTCGTTATAAAATCTATCTTCTAAAATAGACTTATAATTTTTACAATCATATGTTGTATCACACCCTGGGTCAACTATTTTGAAACCCTCGGTAAAACCACACCATAGAAAATCAGACTCAATCTGATTGATATTAATAAGGTCTGACTGCCTAAGAAAACTAGCAAGTCGACACGGGAGTATCTGAGCCCTCCTACCGTAAATGAAGTGCTCACACATACATACCCCATTTACACAACTGTCATAAACCCTGATGCTGGGTCTATTTAAACATTCCACCGTAAAAAGTGGTTCAACCTCACCCTGTACTGGGCAACTATAAGAATTAAATAAATTCTTTGACAATTCACAAGAATTATACATATTTACACTATCATTATTAATTTTATCACTCAGAATGATAGAAACGGGGGGCTTAGGCGGGTCAACCGTACATACTAAATTAAAACCAGGCATCAAATTTTCAGATTTTAAAGTAGGACCCTGCCTAAGGGCGACACACTAGTCCTTTTTGTTTTTCTGGCATTTATCCTTGCCATGGCTTGGGGAACCACATACATCACAAACATGACGGTACCTGCACGGGTCTTCCCTGCAACCCAAGGTGGCGCTGGTCACTCTGTTGTTTCTGCTAGTTCTGGGTGGGGGCGCTATACATCAAGTCACCTTTATCATAATGGCCAATCAAGTAGGTTTAACAAACATTCATGGGGCATTTCTGCCTAAATGCCTGGAATCAGGAGGAGCTGTAGAATAATGCCCTGATATGAATAAAGGTTACATTGTTTTGTAAATACATGACTTATTAAATTCATCACATAACTGACACATCGTTTCTCGTGGTAAACTTG
This sequence comes from Acholoe squamosa, assembly GCA_949317995.1. Lineage (NCBI taxonomy): Eukaryota > Metazoa > Annelida > Polychaeta > Phyllodocida > Polynoidae > Acholoe > Acholoe squamosa. Next base: position 21,571,195 of record OX439051.1, read on the forward strand.
TATTATTAGAGCATTCCAACATTTCATGGTTTTATCGTTGGGCTCAAGCATTATAGGACGGTAGAGCATCCATCGCCCCCATAGGCAAAAGGCTTATCATTTAATTGACCGTGTGAGAAGGTGCTTTGGCCTTCTGTTATAATGTAAAGAATGAAGCAGAATTTAGTATCCAACTGTCACTCCAAAAATCACGGTTGAATCTACCAGGCATCCCTGCAAAATTACAGTGTGTGCAGTGACCCATAGTGCTAATGAAGCAGTGAGGAAGGGACAAAGTCCCAGAAAACAGTGCACTGACGTACTGTGTTGTCAAGGATCATTGGGAAAATAAGTAAGAAAGATCTGTCCAAGAGTTGTCGGAGAACTGTTGTTATTTTGACAGCATTATATTGTCACACTTTGTCAATATATTTGTAGCTGTGGGAGCCTACAGATACATGGTATGCCTGCAGCAATGAGAGTGCCATCTGTCTACCCCTGACATGGGCCAATACCACCAATACCTCCATAATCGTATGTAAAAGCTATGTTATAAAATGATATCAATTTTAACAAGTGATGCCATTGTCTTCTTGCTTACAAGTTACATCCCTAAAGACTCCTCAAATTCGATTATAATGAGTTGAGAGCTGTAGCAGAGCAGTCTTGGGGATGAGTTATACTGATCAAACTCTTTCTGTATTTTTCCTTTCCCCCCCCTCCCTCCCTCTCTCTCTCTCCCCTCTCTCTCTCTCTCTCTCTCTCTCTCTCTCTCTCTCTCCCTCTCTCTTCCTCTAGGCCCCTTGCCTGTCTGGAGGACCTGTATACCACAAGTATAGGTGTTCAGCTGGAGCAGCTCGCTGGGCCATGGCTCTACTCCTGGTGCTGGTGATCCCTGATCTGCTCGTGATGCTCCGCTGCCTCTACTATTGGTTAACAGACTCGGCACTAGGGGGCAACACCAGCACGACTCTCACAGCAGAACAGACCAAAGTGAGGCGACGGAGGAAGGTCAAGGCTTACCTAGCTGTACGTTGATATTTTATAAAGATATAGAGAATTGGGTGTTACTTAGATTAATATTCATTCTAAACAACTGTTTTAACTTTACTTCACGAATATTAGATATACCAAGCATGGAAAGGGAGAGTACAAAATATGTAGTTGGAATTGCACTGGATCCCCAAACTGAAGGCTGCAATCCCAAAAGGGTTCATCATCTTAGACAGCCTCATGGTTCAATAGTAAACATTGACTCACACCCACCCACCCCCATTATAGGGAAAATTAACCCTATCTAAGAAAGAATGTTATTTACAGGTGTTGGTGGTAGAAGCGGTGCGAGCCATTGGAGTGTGCCTGTTCATCTTTGTATGCTTCCCTCTGGTAGAGTCAGACGTGCACAGAGTGGCCCTCTTCTCCTGTACCTCCCTTGTTCCCAGCTTCCTTAATGTCTTCACGTCTGGCACACATAAGTCCAGCAGGTAGGTCTTAGTTAATGAAGGTTTCTTAGTGATAAGGGACTCTGAATCAATACACTTCAAATAAGGGGCTGGCTCCAGGACCTAGAATTCTTGAGGCGATACAAGAAGAGGAAATGGTCAATAATCAAAATAATCGATATCATTCTGAAATATTTGCTTTGTAAGCGTAATATCTCATTATAAATAGATAAAACTATATATATATATATATATATATATATATATATATATATATTTCCCAGGAAACCCTATTGTCAACTGAATTGAGAAACGTTTTTCCACAAGTGCTATGCTTTATATAGTGACCAAAAGGAAATGATATAAGACCTACACTGAGATGTGCTGCTAAAACCTATAGATTAATGTTATCATCCTTTACCCTGGCCAGGTACAAACGTGTGTTTGACATCATGGCGGCTGTATGTCAGCTGACCGCACTACTCATGTGGCCTCTGATTGTTGGGCTCCGACAGGTGGACTGGAGTATACACCTGGTAACTCGAAGAAGTATTTACGGTTCATTAAACCCATAATCCGCTTGGCCTTTGTCGTGCGATTGAGCCATACATTTCTTAAAAGAATTTCTGCAGAGGCATAGTGGACTATCGATGTAATAGTGTATCTAAGGGCTAAGCTTATATATAAGGGATCACATCCCCTCTTACAGGGGAATTCATTTTCTCTGTTCTGTCGCTGTATTTCACAATTGAATATAAAAAAAGAACAAACCCATGAATATTTGTCCCTATTCGTGGAACTAATAGTCCCTGGAATATCAAAACCAGATAATGACTCAAAAAATACTAATCTAGAAGCAAGGGCCCTGGAGGTGGGGAATGATTCAGTTGAAATGTGTATAGGCCCAGATTCTGTCATACAGGTAGTTCACACACAGTAAATATAATAACTGTTCCTCATATATATATATATATATATATATATATATATATACATATATATATAAATATATATATATATAGTGAGGTCGCACTGAATTGGCCTTAAACACCTATATATATATATATATATATATATATATATATATATATATTATATTCTATGGTCAGTGAACCATGAGGTCGGTCACTTTGGTCTCTTACATTATATATTCACATAGCTGGTGATCAGTAGACCGTGAACGCTCTCATATAGTTTTATATGCACTTATGCCTCATATAAGTTAATCATGTTCGGTTGGGAATATAATAATAATAATAAATATTATAATATTATAATAGTATCACAAGTGGAATAAGGAAGGAGACAATGGGTTTGGTGAGACTTGACTTAGTCAATATCAAATCTGTACATGCCTTTATTAAATAAGACAATAAATTTCAACAAACAGTAAATAGGATATATAGAATAACAATATAATACAATAAATAGCAATATACATATAATACAATAACACAGTAAAAGTTAAAATTTCTGGCACCACCCAGCGTGGTGTGTGCCGCTCGAGGAAAATCCGCCAACTGACGGTTAATTTGGATCCCGGAGCTTATATAGGCGCTATTGTTTACTATGACGTCATACATACCAATGCGCGCCCTGGAGGAAAAGTAGATCCAACCACTGCACATATTAATTATATATATATACACGGGTGTATATAGTTCCATAAGTTAATCATGTTCGGTTGGGAATATAATAATAATAATAAATATTATAATATTATAATAGTATCACAAGTGGAATAAGGAAGGAGACAATGGGTTTGGTGAGACTTGACTTAGTCAATATCAAATCTGTACATGCCAAAAAACCGCCAAACACAATGGATACACCATTCCACACTATAACATCACATCTAGAGCCAGTAAGTCCTGTTTCGAATCATGTAAATAATTATATACGACATTAGATTTCCAATTTGCTCTCTTTTTAATATCATCAACCTTTAAACCCGAATCGCCCCACCATGACGGAGTGAATGGGTTGAAACCTTGTGGGAAATATCACATTCTATAGCAATAGCCTTCAACCTGGTATTAATATAATTATAAGTTAAAGGTTTGTTACATATATTGAACAATAATCTATTTTTTGAACCCTTACAAATCTTCAGATACCTAGCTGGACAAAGACCAGACATATCATTACGTTTTAAATATACCACGTAAGGTTTCCTACCAAACTGGTCAGTTTTAGAAGATCTAACATCAATGCGAATACAGTCAACAGACAGCGACACATCTTTTGATTTCAGGTTATGGGGGGAGTCCACTACATGACCCACCCTGAATACACCACGGTAACACAGTAAGATAGCTGACCAGAAGACTACATCCTCATACATAGACAAATCCAGATTAGATTTGATATTAAACATATCTCTGGGAGTTAAAGGATATGTTTTAGTAGAAGAACATTTATAACTACGTTCGATACCATCCAGTGTCTTTTTTACAATAAAACTACTACTATAATCAGAATAACCTTTTAATTTCTGAAAATACCACACTGCAGACAAATAGTTCCTAACGGATATAGGTTTCATTTTGTCTGATAAATATACACTATACAACGAGGCCTGAGAAGGAGAACAAGGTAGGGGATTGAATTTAAAATTCTTACAAAATTTTTTGTACCTGCCAAACTGCTGTTTGCGAACCTTACGTGTGGACTCAGCCACGCCCCTGTACAAATACCTTCTCCTTCTCCGCTCTAGCTCCCTCAGATCTGGAAGCATAGCAACACATGTTATAACTAGTTAAAACATTTTTACATTTCAGAGGAACACCTTTGTAATTCAGTCTAGACAAATGGTCTGCTAGAACATTTTTTCCTCAGATTTAATATATGTTGAATATATTTCAACATTATGTATAAAACATAGCCAAAAAATTTCTCTCAACCAGGACATACACAACTTATTCTTGGATCTACCTGTATTTAACATGGCCAAGACCTGCATGTTGTCCGTAATACAATGAACCCAAGTGTTGGAAAACTTCTTCACCCAGCGCTTAAGACCTACCATTACCGGGTAGAGTTCGTACACATTTATATCCCTGTGGTGAATTTTGAGATTATCAAGTTTAGGAGCCTGAATGAAATGACCCACACAGTCCAACATAGGATTAGAGTCGTCCCAAGTACCATCCAAATAGTCTTTATCAAACCAGGCCCCAAAGCGCTGTATAGAGGAATCGGAATACATAGGAGTACATTCGTTATCATTCAAAATGATATTTTTACAATTAAAAATATTGCAAAAACCATTCACCATTTCAAATCTTTTTGTATCTCTTCATTAAGTTTAACAACACCCCTGTTCCTGGCCTTAGCACACAAGTCGAAGACACGACGACTAAAAGTTCTGCCTCCCCTAACTACTTGGGAGCAAAACGACATTAAACCACCAATCTTCTGCAAAGATTTTTTAGATACATATGCCCTACCTATACAATCATCTATGGCAAGTTTCATTTTAACCACCTTACTCTGGGGGAGTGATAATTCCATAATAGTAGCGTCAATGCTTATACCAAGAAAAACACATTTTTGACTAGGTTCAGTTACTTTTTCTGTGGATATTTTGAAACCCATAAATTCCATACACTCGATGAGAACATTTCTCTGACGTCTACATTCTTCCTCAGAATTAGCAATAATTATGAAGTCATCTAGATAATTTACAATCCTTTCAACACCATAGAATTTTGCAACTGAGACAATAAAATCTGATATTCTGTTAAAAATGTACGGAGCACACATTAAACCAAAGGTTAGGCGGTTACTTTCATAAAATTCTGCACCACTACCAAAATCCCAGCGAAAACCCTGATACTTGATGTGTGGACCGTAAACTCCTATAGACCGGTAAGCTGATTTCAAGTCTACCACACTCATGAAGTCGTATCTATCTAACTGAGCTGTAACAGTGTTAATAGAATTGTATGAAAATGGACTAGAAGTAGTACTCATATAATTATTTATAGAGATTTTATCAGGCATACTGCAGTCGGTAATAGGACGAAGTTTACCATTAGATTTTTCCACACCCCCTAGGGAGTGAATACATTTGGGTTTAAACTCAGTTTTTGTAACTAGGCCTTGGTCCAACTCCTCCTCAATAATACTACACATCTCGTTTTAAAATCTATCTTCTAAAATAGACTTATAATTTTTACAATCATATGTTGTATCACACCCTGGGTCAACTATTTTGAAACCCTCGGTAAAACCACACCATAGAAAATCAGACTCAATCTGATTGATATTAATAAGGTCTGACTGCCTAAGAAAACTAGCAAGTCGACACGGGAGTATCTGAGCCCTCCTACCGTAAATGAAGTGCTCACACATACATACCCCATTTACACAACTGTCATAAACCCTGATGCTGGGTCTATTTAAACATTCCACCGTAAAAAGTGGTTCAACCTCACCCTGTACTGGGCAACTATAAGAATTAAATAAATTCTTTGACAATTCACAAGAATTATACATATTTACACTATCATTATTAATTTTATCACTCAGAATGATAGAAACGGGGGGCTTAGGCGGGTCAACCGTACATACTAAATTAAAACCAGGCATCAAATTTTCAGATTTTAAAGTAGGACCCTGCCTAAGGGCGACACACTAGTCCTTTTTGTTTTTCTGGCATTTATCCTTGCCATGGCTTGGGGAACCACATACATCACAAACATGACGGTACCTGCACGGGTCTTCCCTGCAACCCAAGGTGGCGCTGGTCACTCTGTTGTTTCTGCTAGTTCTGGGTGGGGGCGCTATACATCAAGTCACCTTTATCATAATGGCCAATCAAGTAGGTTTAACAAACATTCATGGGGCATTTCTGCCTAAATGCCTGGAATCAGGAGGAGCTGTAGAATAATGCCCTGATATGAATAAAGGTTACATTGTTTTGTAAATACATGACTTATTAAATTCATCACATAACTGACACATCGTTTCTCGTGGTAAACTTGTATTATTAGAGCATTCCAACATTTCATGGTTTTATCGTTGGGCTCAAGCATTATAGGACGGTAGAGCATCCATCGCCCCCATAGGCAAAAGGCTTATCATTTAATTGACCGTGTGAGAAGGTGCTTTGGCCTTCTGTTATAATGTAAAGAATGAAGCAGAATTTAGTATCCAACTGTCACTCCAAAAATCACGGTTGAATCTACCAGGCATCCCTGCAAAATTACAGTGTGTGCAGTGACCCATAGTGCTAATGAAGCAGTGAGGAAGGGACAAAGTCCCAGAAAACAGTGCACTGACGTACTGTGTTGTCAAGGATCATTGGGAAAATAAGTAAGAAAGATCTGTCCAAGAGTTGTCGGAGAACTGTTGTTATTTTGACAGCATTATATTGTCACACTTTGTCAATATATTTGTAGCTGTGGGAGCCTACAGATACATGGTATGCCTGCAGCAATGAGAGTGCCATCTGTCTACCCCTGACATGGGCCAATACCACCAATACCTCCATAATCGTATGTAAAAGCTATGTTATAAAATGATATCAATTTTAACAAGTGATGCCATTGTCTTCTTGCTTACAAGTTACATCCCTAAAGACTCCTCAAATTCGATTATAATGAGTTGAGAGCTGTAGCAGAGCAGTCTTGGGGATGAGTTATACTGATCAAACTCTTTCTGTATTTTTCCTTTCCCCCCCCTCCCTCCCTCTCTCTCTCTCCCCTCTCTCTCTCTCTCTCTCTCTCTCTCTCTCTCTCTCTCTCTCTCCCTCTCTCTTCCTCTAGGCCCCTTGCCTGTCTGGAGGACCTGTATACCACAAGTATAGGTGTTCAGCTGGAGCAGCTCGCTGGGCCATGGCTCTACTCCTGGTGCTGGTGATCCCTGATCTGCTCGTGATGCTCCGCTGCCTCTACTATTGGTTAACAGACTCGGCACTAGGGGGCAACACCAGCACGACTCTCACAGCAGAACAGACCAAAGTGAGGCGACGGAGGAAGGTCAAGGCTTACCTAGCTGTACGTTGATATTTTATAAAGATATAGAGAATTGGGTGTTACTTAGATTAATATTCATTCTAAACAACTGTTTTAACTTTACTTCACGAATATTAGATATACCAAGCATGGAAAGGGAGAGTACAAAATATGTAGTTGGAATTGCACTGGATCCCCAAACTGAAGGCTGCAATCCCAAAAGGGTTCATCATCTTAGACAGCCTCATGGTTCAATAGTAAACATTGACTCACACCCACCCACCCCCATTATAGGGAAAATTAACCCTATCTAAGAAAGAATGTTATTTACAGGTGTTGGTGGTAGAAGCGGTGCGAGCCATTGGAGTGTGCCTGTTCATCTTTGTATGCTTCCCTCTGGTAAAGTCAGACGTGCACAGAGTGGCCCTCTTCTCCTGTACCTCCCTTGTTCCCAGCTTCCTTAATGTCTTCACGTCTGGCACACATAAGTCCAGCAGGTAGGTCTTAGTTAATGAAGGTTTCTTAGTGATAAGGGACTCTGAATCAATACACTTCAAATAAGGGGCTGGCTCCAGGACCTAGAATTCTTGAGGCGATACAAGAAGAGGAAATGGTCAATAATCAAAATAATCGATATCATTCTGAAATATTTGCTTTGTAAGCGTAATATCTCCATAATCGTATGTAAAAGCTATGTTATAAAATGATATCAATTTTAACAAGTGATGCCATTGTCTTCTTGCTTACAAGTTACATCCCTAAAGACTCCTCAAATTCGATTATAATGAGTTGAGAGCTGTAGCAGAGCAGTCTTGGGGATGAGTTATACTGATCAAACTCTTTCTGTATTTTTCCTTTCCCCCCCCCTCCCTCCCTCTCTCTCTCTCCCCTCTCTCTCTCTCTCTCTCTCTCTCTCTCTCTCTCTCTCTCTCTCTCTCTCTCCCTCTCTCTTCCTCTAGGCCCCTTGCCTGTCTGGAGGACCTGTATACCACAAGTATAGGTGTTCAGCTGGAGCAGCTCGCTGGGCCATGGCTCTACTCCTGGTGCTGGTGATCCCTGATCTGCTCGTGATGCTCCGCTGCCTCTACTATTGGTTAACAGACTCGGCACTAGGGGGCAACACCAGCACGACTCTCACAGCAGAACAGACCAAAGTGAGGCGACGGAGGAAGGTCAAGGCTTACCTAGCTGTACGTTGATATTTTATAAAGATATAGAGAATTGGGTGTTACTTAGATTAATATTCATTCTAAACAACTGTTTTAACTTTACTTCACGAATATTAGATATACCAAGCATGGAAAGGGAGAGTACAAAATATGTAGTTGGAATTGCACTGGATCCCCAAACTGAAGGCTGCAATCCCAAAAGGGTTCATCATCTTAGACAGCCTCATGGTTCAATAGTAAACATTGACTCACACCCACCCACCCCCATTATAGGGAAAATTAACCCTATCTAAGAAAGAATGTTATTTACAGGTGTTGGTGGTAGAAGCGGTGCGAGCCATTGGAGTGTGCCTGTTCATCTTTGTATGCTTCCCTCTGGTAGAGTCAGACGTGCACAGAGTGGCCCTCTTCTCCTGTACCTCCCTTGTTCCCAGCTTCCTTAATGTCTTCACGTCTGGCACACATAAGTCCAGCAGGTAGGTCTTAGTTAATGAAGGTTTCTTAGTGATAAGGGACTCTGAATCAATACACTTCAAATAAGGGGCTGGCTCCAGGACCTAGAATTCTTGAGGCGATACAAGAAGAGGAAATGGTCAATAATCAAAATAATCGATATCATTCTGAAATATTTGCTTTGTAAGCGTAATATCTCATTATAAATAGATAAAACTATATATATATATATATATTTCCCAGGAAACCCTATTGTCGACTGAATTGAGAAACGTTTTTCCACAAGTGCTATGCTTTATATAGTGACCAAAAGGAAATGATATAAGACCTACACTGAGATGTGCTGCTAAAACCTATAGATTAATGTTATCATCCTTTACCCTGGCCAGGTACAAACGTGTGTTTGACATCATGGCGGCTGTATGTCAGCTGACCGCACTACTCATGTGGCCTCTGATTGTTGGGCTCCGACAGGTGGACTGGAGTATACACCTGGTAACTCGAAGAAGTATTTACGGTTCATTAAACCCATAATCCGCTTGGCCTTTGTCGTGCGATTGAGCCATACATTTCTTAAAAGAATTTCTGCAGAGGCATAGTGGACTATCGATGTAATAGTGTATCTAAGGGCTAAGCTTATATATAAGGGATCACATCCCCTCTTACAGGGGAATTCATTTTCTCTGTTCTGTCGCTGTATTTCACAATTGAATATAAAAAAAAGAACAAACCCATGAATATTTGTCCCTATTCGTGGAACTAATAGTCCCTGGAATATCAAAACCAGATAATGACTCAAAAAATACTAATCTAGAAGCAAGGGCCCTGGAGGTGGGGAATGATTCAGTTGAAATGTGTATAGGCCCAGATTCTGTCATACAGGTAGTTCACACACAGTAAATATAATAACTGTTCCTCATATATATATATATATATATATATATATATATATATATATATACATATATATATAAATATATATATATATAGTGAGGTCGCACTGAATTGGCCTTAAACACCTATATATATATATATATATATATATATATATTATATTCTATGGTCAGTGAACCATGAGGTCGGTCACTTTGGTCTCTTACATTATATATTCACATAGCTGGTGATCAGTAGACCGTGAACGCTCTCATATAGTTTTATATGCACTTATGCCTCATATAAGTTAATCATGTTCGGTTGGGAATATAATAATAATAATAATAAATATTATAATATTATAATAGTATCACAAGTGGAATAAGGAAGGAGACAATGGGTTTGGTGAGACTTGACTTAGTCAATATCAAATCTGTACATGCCTTTATTAAATAAGACAATAAATTTCAACAAACAGTAAATAGGATATATAGAATAACAATATAATACAATAAATAGCAATATACATATAATACAATAACACAGTAAAAGTTAAAATTTCTGGCACCACCCAGCGTGGTGTGTGCCGCTCGAGGAAAATCCGCCAACTGACGGTTAATTTGGATCCCGGAGCTTATATAGGCGCTATTGTTTACTATGACGTCATACATACCAATGCGCGCCCTGGAGGAAAAGTAGATCCAACCACTGCACATATTAATTATATATATATACACGGGTGTATATAGTTCCATAAGTTAATCATGTTCGGTTGGGAATATAATAATAATAATAAATATTATAATATTATAATAGTATCACAAGTGGAATAAGGAAGGAGACAATGGGTTTGGTGAGACTTGACTTAGTCAATATCAAATCTGTACATGCCAAAAAACCGCCAAACACAATGGATACACCATTCCACACTATAACATCACATCTAGAGCCAGTAAGTCCTGTTTCGAATCATGTAAATAATTATATACGACATTAGATTTCCAATTTGCTCTCTTTTTAATATCATCAACCTTTAAACCCGAATCGCCCCACCATGACGGAGTGAATGGGTTGAAACCTTGTGGGAAATATCACATTCTATAGCAATAGCCTTCAACCTGGTATTAATATAATTATAAGTTAAAGGTTTGTTACATATATTGAACAATAATCTATTTTTTGAACCCTTACAAATCTTCAGATACCTAGCTGGACAAAGACCAGACATATCATTACGTTTTAAATATACCACGTAAGGTTTCCTACCAAACTGGTCAGTTTTAGAAGATCTAACATCAATGCGAATACAGTCAACAGACAGCGACACATCTTTTGATTTCAGGTTATGGGGGGAGTCCACTACATGACCCACCCTGAATACACCACGGTAACACAGTAAGATAGCTGACCAGAAGACTACATCCTCATACATAGACAAATCCAGATTAGATTTGATATTAAACATATCTCTGGGAGTTAAAGGATATGTTTTAGTAGAAGAACATTTATAACTACGTTCGATACCATCCAGTGTCTTTTTTACAATAAAACTACTACTATAATCAGAATAACCTTTTAATTTCTGAAAATACCACACTGCAGACAAATAGTTCCTAACGGATATAGGTTTCATTTTGTCTGATAAATATACACTATACAACGAGGCCTGAGAAGGAGAACAAGGTAGGGGATTGAATTTAAAATTCTTACAAAATTTTTTGTACCTGCCAAACTGCTGTTTGCGAACCTTACGTGTGGACTCAGCCACGCCCCTGTACAAATACCTTCTCCTTCTCCGCTCTAGCTCCCTCAGATCTGGAAGCATAGCAACACATGTTATAACTAGTTAAAACATTTTTACATTTCAGAGGAACACCTTTGTAATTCAGTCTAGACAAATGGTCTGCTAGAACATTTTCCTCAGATTTAATATATGTTGAATATATTTCAACATTATGTATAAAACATAGCCAAAAAATTTCTCTCAACCAGGACATACACAACTTATTCTTGGATCTACCTGTATTTAACATGGCCAAGACCTGCATGTTGTCCGTAATACAATGAACCCAAGTGTTGGAAAACTTCTTCACCCAGCGCTTAAGACCTACCATTACCGGGTAGAGTTCGTACACATTTATATCCCTGTGGTGAATTTTGAGATTATCAAGTTTAGGAGCCTGAATGAAATGACCCACACAGTCCAACATAGGATTAGAGTCGTCCCAAGTACCATCCAAATAGTCTTTATCAAACCAGGCCCCAAAGCGCTGTATAGAGGAATCGGAATACATAGGAGTACATTCGTTATCATTCAAAATGATATTTTTACAATTAAAAATATTGCAAAAACCATTCACCATTTCAAATCTTTATGTATCTCTTCATTAAGTTTAACAACACCCCTGTTCCTGGCCTTAGCACACAAGTCGAAGACACGACGACTAAAAGTTCTTCCTCCCCTAACTACTTGGGAGCAAAACGACATTAAACCACCAATCTTCTGCAAAGATTTTTTAGATACATATGCCCTACCTATACAATCATCTATGGCAAGTTTCATTTTAACCACCTTACTCTGGGGGAGTGATAATTCCATAATAGTAGCGTCAATGCTTATACCAAGAAAAACACATTTTTGACTAGGTTCAGTTACTTTTTCTGTGGATATTTTGAAACCCATAAATTCCATACACTCGATGAGAACATTTCTCTGACGTCTACATTCTTCCTCAGAATTAGCAATAATTATGAAGTCATCTAGATAATTTACAATCCTTTCAACACCATAGAATTTTGCAACTGAGACAATAAAATCTGATATTCTGTTAAAAATGTACGGAGCACACATTAAACCAAAGGTTAGGCGGTTACTTTCATAAAATTCTGCACCACTACCAAAATCCCAGCGAAAACCCTGATACTTGATGTGTGGACCGTAAACTCCTATAGACCGGTAAGCTGATTTCAAGTCTACCACACTCATGAAGTCGTATCTATCTAACTGAGCTGTAACAGTGTTAATAGAATTGTATGAAAATGGACTAGAAGTAGTACTCATATAATTATTTATAGAGATTTTATCAGGCATACTGCAGTCGGTAATAGGACGAAGTTTACCATTAGATTTTTCCACACCCCCTAGGGAGTGAATACATTTGGGTTTAAACTCAGTTTTTGTAACTAGGCCTTGGTCCAACTCCTCCTCAATAATACTACACATCTCGTTATAAAATCTATCTTCTAAAATAGACTTATAATTTTTACAATCATATGTTGTATCACACCCTGGGTCAACTATTTTGAAACCCTCGGTAAAACCACACCATAGAAAATCAGACTCAATCTGATTGATATTAATAAGGTCTGACTGCCTAAGAAAACTAGCAAGTCGACACGGGAGTATCTGAGCCCTCCTACCGTAAATGAAGTGCTCACACATACATACCCCATTTACACAACTGTCATAAACCCTGATGCTGGGTCTATTTAAACATTCCACCGTAAAAAGTGGTTCAACCTCACCCTGTACTGGGCAACTATAAGAATTAAATAAATTCTTTGACAATTCACAAGAATTATACATATTTACACTATCATTATTAATTTTATCACTCAGAATGATAGAAACGGGGGGCTTAGGCGGGTCAACCGTACATACTAAATTAAAACCAGGCATCAAATTTTCAGATTTTAAAGTAGGACCCTGCCTAAGGGCGACACACTAGTCCTTTTTGTTTTTCTGGCATTTATCCTTGCCATGGCTTGGGGAACCACATACATCACAAACATGACGGTACCTGCACGGGTCTTCCCTGCAACCCTCGGCCCTGTTGAAAGCATAACAGGTCCGGTTGGATTGTTTTGACTTGAAAGACTTAGGTTTAGACCCACCCGCCTTCTGCGCTTGCACCGTCCCGTCATAAGACAGGTGCCTCAGAATATCCTCACTTTTAACATCGCCAAACGATCCAACACCTTCAAAATTAGTCCTATTCTTGACTGCTGAGTCGTATGCTACGAGAGCCTTCAAAGTGTATATTCTGGTAGAGGATTTTTCCACCAGAACTTCAATATGCTTAACCACATCGAACACGTCCTCACCCTCCTCCAACAATTGCTTTACCATTCTAACGTTAACGATCAACAATTTCTCGATACTATCCATTTTTTCACCCTTTTTCAAGAAATTTCTCTGGTCAAACGTACCTCTAGACTTCGTAGCATGTCGGCGATTACTCCTTGAAGTAGTAGACCCAATAGAGACCGATGAATTCGTCGAAATACTACGGTATGAAGACGATCTACTCGAAGATTCAAGATGACGACGACTTGCCCTGTCGCCGTGGAGACCCCGGTAGTCAGGAGAGCGCTGCCGGCCACGCCCCCGTTGCCTGGATACCATGTTGACTGTGGAATGTTTGTCAACACCACCACGTGTACGACCCGTCTCAGTCTCACCTGCCGCTGCTGAAGTACATGTCCGTTTAACCGCCTGGTTCTCCAATAAGGACCGGATGTTTTCAAGCTGCTGCTCCATACGAGTAGTAAGTTCCTCCAGCTCCCCGATATACGTCTGGTCAACAGGCAAATCCAATGAACCCCCAGTAGCAGTTGGGAAAGATGATCCATGACCACCCCCATTGGAATCTACACTGCTCGATATCCTAGAGTTGGCAATATTCCTTGGTTTTTTAGGCGACTTCTTGGTCTTGGACCTTTGTGTGCCGTTAGTTGTTCCTTTCCTACCCATAATGATAGGTTAAACACTGTATTAACTTGGAAAAACGGATAAAACCGTTAAAATTTCTGGCACCACCCAGCGTGGTGTGTGCCGGTCGAGGAAAATCCGCCAACTGACGGTTAATTTGGATCCCGGAGCTTATATAGGCGCTATTGTTTACTATGACGTCATACATACCAATGCGCGCCCTGGAGGAAAAGTAGATCCAACCACTGCACATATTAATTATATATATATACACGGGTGTATATAGTTCCATTATATGCATTTATATAATCTTATGTTGCAATTTATGGCATTGATAAATACTTGGTAACAACACATTTTGCGAGGTTCCTCCTTGGTTTTGATCAATGTGACGCTTTAGATTTATGAGCAAAAGGGTATAGAGCCGATGAATCCCCACAGATGGCAGCATTAGGCCACTACCAGACTTAAGAACGAGTAGTTGTGCAGAACGTGAAAATGTGATGTAGTCTATCTATGCATAAAAATATAAAAGAATGTCATTTACATGAGATGATTCCTTTAAAAAAAGCTGAAACTATAATCGTAGAAACATTTTTGCTTTGTATTGGTGATTATCACTGTTATTCATTTCTGTTTTCTCTGAATCTGTTCATATCACCTGAATTGTTTTTCTGTGTGTTAGACGTGGGCCATCCCCGTTTCACTTGTGTTCGTCTCTGTACCGTATTTCTTCAACTACTACGATTCACCAGGAATATGTAAAACAGGTATGTATATTACACATTATGTACAATCTGTATTAAACTTACCAATAGAGTGATCCCATTTTTTTTTACTTGTCATTAACATCAAGAAACTTGGGAATGAACAGAATAAACTCGTGGCAATGCTCTTAGGGTATTTTGGTAGTTTTGTCACCTTATCTAGTGTGTGTTCAGTTTAAAAAGGGGAAAAAAGCAGTAGGAACTTCCAGTCTCATTCAATTTGGATTGGTGTTAGATATCTACACAGAAAAGAAAATTCTACCTCTGAGGCTGAATCCAGGCACAGGCAATGTCACCAAAATGAGTATGATTTGATATTCAGCCTGATCCTGAAGTGATACCCTGGCAGATCCTAAGCCTGATCCTAGGGTGATACTCTGGCTCTGTCAGAGTAACATCCTAGGATCAGGCTGAGTATCAAATGATACTCATTTGGAGACATTGCCTGAACCTTGATCCAGCCTCAAGTGAGTAAGATTTTCTTTCTCTGTAGGCTGTAGATAGCTATATTTTTTATACAGTCTGGGATAATTGCTTCTATCCATTGAGACCTAATTCAGTATCCTAATTCCATTCTCTACACCAGGTGACACCATGTTATCAGGTATGGCCCAGGTGAGGATGGACATTTACAACAGCAGGAATACCATTTACCTGGTGGTCAGTCCCCTCAAGGTGCTCCTCTACTTCTCACTTATGTGCCTCTTCACTAACATCACTTATGACGGTCTGGATGTGTTCCACCTCTCATATTCAAGGTACTGTGTTGTATCAAACAGAAAGTCAAACAGAAAGTCTAATATGTGATATTAAGCACCTTTAGCCACCAAGGCCTAGCCAATATAATGGAAATATATACAGCATGCTTGTAAACAGTGTTGCTACATGTGCCCCAGCATATTGTCGTGAGTCCTTGTCAACCTGTGTGAAGTGGCTCACACATGTCGCTAGATGGAACACAACATTGTTATAGCACAAGATCACAAGGAATAGCAATTGCTATGCTACGTGAGTCTAACACACACTGGCGAAAGATGACGGAATGAGTTATCACTCAAAAAGGAGTCACCATTGATGACCAATCATGGCGACAGATGAGGACAATTTGCTGGGGCGTTAAATGACGTACAAGGTAGGGGCAGTGTGGTTGCTAAAGGTCCGTATTAGCTGACATTTTTCACACTAATCTGGGTTTACCCATTTTGTAAGTGGTGAATGAACTTATCATTTTAAAGTTTGAAGTACCCCACTCATTTCTCTCAGCTTTTTTGGGGGAATGCCATATAGTTAATTGCAATGTTACATGGGAATTTCGTCCATACTTTATGCTGAGATGTAATTATAAAAAGCCTAAAAAAATTGTTGTGTTTAGGTAACAGGGTCGAAAAAAAATTAGGGTAGGTAGGAAATTTTCTTTTTTTTTAGATTAATTTTAAGGCCGGCTGTAAATTTCCGCACTTACGCGATGCAAATTTGATGCGCGAGATTGTGAAAAAAGCTTCCATGTCAATAAGGGCCAAAATATCAGGTTTTCCACCGAAATGCCCATAAAAAAGTTAGGGTAGGGCCAAAAAATTAGGGTAGGTAGCGTTACCTGTACACAACATTTTTTAGGCCTAAGTAAGTGTGGGCTTACCTTTCACGACTGTATTTCTTCATCAATATTAACTACACAGCAAGCAGGTACTGTAGAAGGTGTTATATCACTTAATTGAAACCATAAACGGAATATTCCAATTCCCTTACATAGTATAACTGTTTATTTTCAATTTGTTTCTAGTTGTGATCAAAACCACCTGACCCCTGACATCCTACCTGGGATGGGTTCGGACTGGGGCTGGGTGCTGCTCGTCAACTTTATATCTGGCCTAGCTTGCTACCTCTCTGCTCGCACAGCATCAAAGATCTGCTGCCAGGTCGTAGGGTAAGTAGTTTCTTATTTTAATTTCTAGTTTACATCATTCAAGGGTTTATAATTAAGAAATATAGCATAGGCATAGAACGCATAGAAATTACCTCAGGTTTTCATGCCAGTGATGTTGATACCAGTCGGACCCTGACAAAGTAAAGTGTTTAATCTTGATTCCTTATCTGTCTCACCTATCCAGGTATGCTGTACCCCTGATGCTGACCCCTGTCCTGGTATTCCTGTTTCTCCTGGGTACCTGTGTGACCTACCAAGTTGATAGGTGAGAAAATCTGTACCTTTGGTTGTCTGTAGTTTATAATGCTGTATTCCAATATGTACTCAGTCGAATCATAAAATGGTACAAAATCTGCAGCTAAAAGCTTGGTGGTAAATATTTGTCACTAGTAATACATCCAAGTGATACTGAATGACTTTCAGATAAATATGATTCTGTATCATGTGTATCAAGGATGTATTTCTTATTGCCAATCCCTGATATCTTACAAGTGTGTCCCTCTTACCTCTCACTACTACCCCTTTTCACATGTATAAAAGTATATCTGAACCCACTTTTGCCCCCTCACCTGTCACCTTTCATTCTTACAGATGTGCACATGAGCCCCCTTTGTCCCCTACCTTGTCAATTTTCAATGTCCCATAGATGTGTCTATCTGTCCATCCTTTCTCCTTATCCATGTCACTTTTCATTTGTTGCAGGTGCATCTATGAACCCCTCCTCCCTCCCCACCTGTCATTTGCCTGCCCAGTGAGCAGCTCCTGGCACTACCAGCTGTTTGCCTGCTGGGCCTGGCTCTTCTTCCTTTGGTGGCTGTCAAAATTGTGGATTGCTAGACACATTTGGAGCCCCACTAACATAAAGCTGGCCAAAGCTGATTGGTAAGTGTAACATTAGAAGAATGTATTCAATGAATATTAGGGAGAGAGAATCTTAAGGACAGGACATACTATAGTGGCCCGAATGAGCGCGTGGGTGCTCATATGGACCTGGCGCTCATTGGTTTCAATCCATTGTAGCCACGGCACTTATACAAGACAGGTGTTTATCTGAATACTGTTTTCAGCACTCAAGATTCCAATACCCTTATACCCCAGTGCTTATTCAAGACCAGCTCATGATTGAGACCCCGGTGCTTAAACGGGCCATTACAGTATTTAAAAAAAATAGATAAAATGTGATTGTTAACGGGAAAGCAACATAAGGGCTGTTAATCCTTCAACAAGACAACCAGTGAGTAAAAGGTTTGCAAATGCTGATAAGTAAGCACCACCTTATTTTAGCAGAGAAGACTTTCAATATAAAAAAAAGTGAAAGCTGTTGCCTGAAAGCAATATCCATCTTTCTTACTTGTGATTTTTGAAGTAAGATACATTAATATTATTTCTTATTTGAATTTCGCTCTTTTAATGAGTCAATATTTTCTGTCGAATATTAGTTTCCTTTGCTATTTCTATGACTCAAACAATTATGTTGAAATTGGCTAGACCATACCTTATAATAATGCGATTTCACCGATTATATCCTTTTTACTTGACTTGTGTAGCCAAAGATAAAGAATTTAGTTAATGGCCACCTAATGTGGTACATTTTTCTTACTTTTCCTTCTTACAGCATCTTCTTTGCACCTATGTATGATGGGGTGTTCCTGGAGAACTCATTGATGATGAACAGGATGAAACAAGTAACTTTCCCTATAGTTCCCTTTATTCTTTATTTTCATAAGCCCATTTCTCTTGGTTTAGATCGATGCACAATCAAACACAATCATATGCAAATGAATATAGTGTGTCATGTTTTAATTAGTTGCAAAGTTGCTCTTCATTTATTTAAAGTACATTTATAGCTTTTTAAAGGCACAGATAATAAAGTAGGAAAGATCTATCAATCACTCCTTTCACCTGTCACTATATATAGCCTGTCCTTGTTTAGGTACCAGAGGAGAGACAGAGTAAGAAGCCTGTGTCAATAGTAAAGATATGTGCAACAATGTGGCATGAAGACACTGCTGAAATGGCCTCCCTCATTAAGTCCATATGTAGGTAAGAAGCATAACGATCAATCGGGATCGAACCGGTTCCCGGGCTCAGTATGCTCTTGCTGACATCAGTGATTTCCGGTTCTTGTTCCTGGAGCTTAATTCAAAACATCCTGGGATCGCAACCCCAGCGATCTTAGTGTAGGCACATATCATAAGACCTGGAAGATAATTCAAAACATCCTGGGATCACAACCCCAGCAATCTTAGGAATTATTCTACCTTATCCTATTAAGCAATCTTAAGATTAGACTGCGTTCACATTTCCTAGCCAGCACTAAGATCGCATCGATCTTAGCCACAGCCGTCCTCCACTATTCCAAGAAGAACTGACTAGGCACAGGGGTAAGAGTCCCAAAATAAAGGAATAGCTGTGGAGTCACTCTTCTTCACTAGAGTGCTTATACCATCGTTCCCCGTCCCCATATGGGCTAACAAAAGAGCACAGGGTACAGTTGACCCCCATACAGTATTCAAGAGTTGTTCCCATGAATGTATGATTTATGCTTGCCTATTAGAAGCATTGTGCCCTCCCCCCAGGACAAAGAGAGAGAAGGGAAGAATTACCTTACAGTGCACTTACCGCATGAGTAGCCCTAAGAGGCCTAAAGGACACTCAGCAAACGTCCTCCCTCCCGTCTATGTATGCAGCAGGCTATTCACTCTTTCGATCAGGAGTGTTCCCTGTAAGTGCTCTTGTACTCAGGTGAAACCACTATGCAATTATTTCACTAAGATCGCAGTGATCTTAGTGCTGGAAAAGGAATAGTGAAGTGATCCCAGGACTTGCTATTCCTGAGAGGCCTGCAACAACTGCATTAGATAGGGTAGACCGGCCAGGTCTTATGATATGTGCCTACACTCAGATCACTGGGGTTGCGATCCCAGGATGTTTTGAATTAAGCTCCAGGCCAGTCTACCTTATTTACAGATGGAATCTAATATATTTCTTAGCCCATATGGGGACGGGGAATGATGGTATATTGCTGTTCCTTTATTTTGGGACTCTTACCCCTGTGCCTAGTCAGTACTTCTTGGAAAAGTGTAGGAGGGCTGAGGCTAAGATCGATGCGATCTTAGTGCTGGCTAGGAAATGTGAACGCAGTCTGATCTTAAGATCGCTTAATAGGATAAGGTAGAATAATTCCTAAGATCGCTGGGGTTGCGATCCCAGGATGTTTTGAATTAACCTCCAGGCATGCCAGGCAGTCTAGAACTAGAAGTAGGCCTGTGGCACCCATGTACATAATGTTAGATATTACAAGATCAGAACAGTCACATGTGGCCACGGGCACACAACCCTCCAAATCCTCGCTATACAGGGCTATCGGGCTAGGTACCTGGCATTGGCTTCTGACCACTTTATGAATCTTTTGCCATATTGGCACCACCCTTTTGCACTCACCCAATGGCGGGAAAAAAGAAATTTATGTAGCAGTCGAGGTAAACTCACAATGTTTAGGCTTTGCAACAGGCATAACGTTTGTTTAAAGTTGATGGCGAATAATCAAGAAAGTACCTTTGTTTGAATGTAGGTTGGACATTGACCAGAGTACAAGGGCCTTTTGTCAAGACCGGTATGACATTGTTGACCCTGATTTCTACAAATTTGAAGGTAAAAAACAAAATGATATTTAAATACGGTTGTCTGTAAACATCCTCAATGTGCCCAAATTAAAACTTTCCAATGCAAAACACATATCATAGATAAGGCAAATGACCCCCACAAGAGCACACTGTTTGTATGAATGATGTGCCCTTAAAAGCGATCAGGCAAGCATCAAAGAATCGTCCATATACCTACAAATTGGTATTTCCTGTTCCTTTTCTTTTTTTAAAAAAAAAATGATGAAGACCCCATTTGCGGCTGGAATGATAAGAGTTGTTTATTTTCAGAATTCCAAAATTGAACCTGTTGAGAAACACAAAAGCCCAATAACATAAGTACTCTAAGAATCACATATATTTTTTTATACAGGGCACATCTTTTTTGACGATGCTGTTGAAAGATTTAATGCTGGAACGAAGCTGGGAAAAGGGTCTAGTGAAGATGACTTTGACACTAATGGAAAACGAGTTAATGGCTTTGTTAGAATGCTTGTAGAGACGATGCAGGAGGCAAGGCAATATATAGTGTCATACAATACAGTAAGATTATTTCTTATTTATTATGCATCTTTCAAAGAACCGTTATTTAATGTGGGTTGACCTTTAATGCGAAATAAGGCCGCCTCTATAATTCACTTCCAGTGCGTATAGGTCTATGGGAAAAATGAAAGGGTTTCATGAAAATTAATATCGATGGGAGCCTAAGTGAACTGGATTGAACCATACATATCATTCCTGAATCATATCCAGCATGCTCAGCTTTACAGAAGTCACTAATCTTGTAGATCCATTTGTTAAACCTACTTTCAGCATAAACTACCCCATTGAGACACCTATCCGGGCTCCTGAGAAGGTGTCGACACCGTATGGAGGACGATTGATCTGGATGCTGCCAGGGAGTAACAAGATCATTGTCCACCTAAAGGATAAGTCACTCATAAAACATAAGAAGAGATGGAGCCAGGTGGGTGAGAGAGTATTTGGCACTGGAATAGAGGAAATATTGATACTGGTTAATATCACCAATACCCAGAACAAGATGTCAATTCATTTGTTGCTTCCAAGAAGAGGTTTGTCATTGTGTATTGTCAAGAGGAGAAAGGAAGAGTGCTTATTTGGAGTTATGAGAAAAGGCTTCAAGGATGTAATACTTATAACGTTGCACAAAATACACTGTAATCATTTGTTCCATGATGGGTCCTAGGTGATGTACATGTACTACTTTATGGGATTTGAGTTAAACAAGAAGCGACAGAGTGAGCGGTTCACCAGGGAGGATCTACAAGATGAGGCTGACTACACCTTCCTCCTCGCTCTGGATGGAGATGTGGACTTTGAACCTAAGGCTGTCATCCTGCTGCTGGATAGGATGAGACGTGACAACATTGTGGGGGCTGTCTGTGGAAGGATCCATCCAATTGGGACTGGTAACTGAATAAATGCAAATTGTAAAGCTAATTGATAGTCAAAAGTCCTGGGACTTGAACTTTTAAAGCCATTGAAAAAAATGTGGCCCAAATTGTTTTTGGTACCAGGAAATGCTGCCGTTCAATCAACTGTTGACTTATTATTTATCAACTCAATTGCTTATTTCATTGGCTGTATGTAGCCCAAAAGCTGCCATTTGAATATCATGGTAGACCTCCAATGCTCCCAAGATGGTTCCTCTATTGTATCTGTAATTAGAGAATAGACAACGATCTTCTTCACATCAAGAATTCAACTTCTTCTTCATATCTCGACTGCCTGTTGTCTTATAATGCACAAATGCATCTGAGTGCATCAAGAAGTTGTCTATTGTCTTTATAAAACATTGTACATTTCATTCCAACCAATCAAGTACCCACTCAAGGTATTTTTAGACCAATTAATAGTACTTGACTGGTTTACCGCTATGATGACCTTGCTCAGGCGTGCACTGTACTCCTATAATGCACTCAAGGTCACTTCTATCGTGCAGCAGAGCACTGCCAGCCGTTTTATAATTGTCAGTACTACCTTATTATAGCGTTGATTCCTAGGGAGCCGATTGTTGTCCGATCGGGTCATCGGGTTGCGACGGGCATGCATCGGGGAGCATCGGGGAGGATCGGGCACCTGTCGGGAGCTGTCGGGCTCCTGTCGGACAAAAATCGGGCTGAAATCATCTTCAGTGGAAGAGGTAGAATTTTTCCATCGGGAACTGTCGGAGATGCATCTCCGATGATCTCCGACAGGAGTCGAGAGCAGCCGACAGGTACCCGATTTTTTCTAATCAGTTAGAAAAAATCGGGTACCTGTCGGCCTGGTCCCGCTGTCGGGCCGACAAAAATAGTTCATCTTTCTCTCGCTTGGGGTATCGCTACCGGGCAGCGTGTCACGTGCAAGTCATGTGACCTTCGCTTTGGTCGTAAACAAACAAAATGTCGGGCCGAGGAGGAAACAGACGCCGCAGGAGGGGATCTAAGGCCTTTAACCCCCCGAGAACAAAGAAACAGGCCGAAGAAGAGGTGATAGAGCAAGAGGAAGTAACCAAGGAACCTGTGAGACGCAAAACAGTGAGAGGAAAACCCCTATTACCCGCTGTCACCGACGAAGAGATCGACGCTACACGCCTGGCAATGGCCAAGAAAGGTAGTACCGGTACTAAAGGTAAAAAGAAGGGTGCCACTACTGAGGTAGTTGTAGTACAGGAGGACATTATAGACATTGACATTGTCGGCTCTGATAGCGGACAGGACCAGACACAAGATGAACTATCTACTCCTAAGTCAAACAATAATCTGGGGGGGACAAAAGAGGGTCATCTGGCCCAATTCCCCGACTGCTGAAAAAAATGGGTACGAAGCGGAACCTCATGCCTGATTTGGATAAGGGGGAGGGTCAAGACAGTCCTGCACGATCACCTAGATCTCCCACCCCCCCTCTTCCTAAGAAATCTCGAAACGATAGAGAATCGTCTACTAGTCCATGTTCTGCTGGGCCCAAGGCATGGAAGACCGCTCCATACACCCTTTCTGAGAGGAGTGGGCAGCAGGTAGAGGACGACGATGACGAAGAAGAGGGAGAAGGGCAACAGGAAGAGGAAAATCAGGAATCTACCCCGTCCAAGATGGTCACCCCCCCAAAAAAAACTCCCAAAAAAACTATTGGTCAGCTTAAAAAAAAACCTGCAGGAACAAATCCAGGAAGTGGGAGGCAGTACTTCAAAGATGTGAAAGTGCTTGAATGATTGTGTGAGCTGTGGGAACAAAACACCTACCTATATGACAAGAGTCATTCTTTATATAAAGACCCTACAGCAAAGTGGACTACTTTAGGTGTCATCGGTGATGAACTGGACATCCCAGGTAAAAATCATTTTTCATTTCTTAATAACTTTTCTTAGTTTAAAAAATAAATTATTTCTCTCAACAGTTTGTCAATTTATTAATTATTTCTAATAATTTTGTTACTTCTAAGAGAGGTCATGGTTTCTTTTGTCAAATAATATATCTGCCTTCTTTTTTTTCCAGCTTTCTTCATCAACATGCGGATGACTTCCTTACGTTCAGATTATCAGAAAATCGTGTCGGGGAAAGTTAAATCTGGGGCGTCTGGAGAGGAGGGTAAACTGCCGTATATGAAGGCTCTGATAAAGAGATTGTGTGGCTTCTTACATCCTTGGTGCAAGAAGATGGAGAGCGACACCAACTATCCAAATAAGAAAAAGGTAAAAAATTAATTCTTCTCTTGTAATATGTCAGTATATTAATTATAAAAGCAGAGAAATATTGTCCTAAATCCTCTCTATATATTAAGAAGCCGCCTAGATACACATGTCACCTACATTTTCATCTACGATTTTTTATAAAGAGTCTCCATGGTAACAGTAACATGATTTTTTTTCTAAGGTGTCTTACACCTTGATATATATAGGTTTGTTTTACTTCTTCACTTGCAGAAGGAGAAGTCACCTGAACCCCAAGAGGAACTGGCCCAGGAAATGGAGGAAGATCAGGACGACAAGCAGGACGATGAACAGGGAGACAAGGACGAGGACAATCATCAGGACGATGTTCAAGACGACCCTAACTACAATCCAGATGGGGAGTCTTCTGACGACGAAGACAGTGCTATCGCCACTAGGACCCGTTTCTCTCCTCTCAGGAAAGGCACTTCTGACTCTGCAGGTTCAGCACGATCAGATGGAACCCCCGGCAAAAGGAAGTGGAAATCTGATCAGACTCCTGCCAGAGAACCCAAGGGGAGTGGGGCGGGGAAGTCTTCATCGGGTACTAAAAAGCCCCAGCCTTCTACCAGTGGAGAGAACAAAACCATCAACTATAACATTCCTAAAAAAAAAGACTCTGGTAAGAAGAACGAGGCAGCAGATCTGGCAAAGGCAGAGTACCTAGCCAAACGGGAGCCCCAGCACCTCAAACCTGGCAGTAAGAAGGAAAAGAGTGTGGGAGAAATCTTACAGTCTAGAGAGAAATATTATGAATCTTATGGTGAATCCCTAAATAACCTGGTGCAGATAGTACAAAGTAGATCTAAGGCAACCGATCAGCCTCCTCCCCCTCCCCCCCGGTGAAGGAGGTGTCGGCCGATACTCAGTGGTGTAAAATGCTAGAATTGGAGATGGGTCGGATGACCCAAAAGATCAAAGACAAGTTCAAGGTGCACGTTTATCAAACCGCCATGATGGCGGTGAACGGGGAATGGGACGGCATGTAGCTCTGCAGATAAGCCCCCATCATGTATACTTGCTCTAGCTTTAGCCTGAAGAAAGCACAATTTCTTGGTGCCCCTTGGTCAGAGACAAGAACTGTTGCCCACGTTGGCCGATGTGTTCATTATTTATCCTAGAATCTGTTTAGATTGTTGACAAGGTCGTCAAGGATGTTTTACTGTCTGTTTGTTATTAAAAGCCGTGATTTTAATTCCAGGTGACAGAAAAGAGACTGTGTGTTTGGATGCTACTGATAAAAGAATTATTTTTATTTACATGTTATATTTCAAAGTTGAGACATTTGTTATCCTGTTGGACAACGGTCTACCCCTGCCTTACTGACATGCTAGCATGTTAGGATCAAGAACTGTCTCTCAGGAATAAAAACTCATTATCCAGCACTATACAAGATATAACTTGTCAGATAAGGTTCACTAACTTGCTCTGTGCATGCAGGAAATTTTGTGGTATTTACATGGATGAGATACAAACAATCGCTCAGGATTTTCATTTCTTGTAGATATGCTGACATGATACATGTGAGGTGCTGTCGGTCACGATACACACTTGTGAGGATGAACATATCATAACTACATGTATTTGTTCCATTGACTCTGATCATATAAGATGTAGTCCTCAAATACAGGTCAATATACAAGGATTTCCACTGACATTTACAGAGGTCACATGTGACTGAATGTATCTTTGTTCCTGTGCATAATAAGTATATATATTAAGATCTCAACAGCCGACATGACACATGTCAGACCAAAACTGTCGCTCAGGATTCACTTCACATGATAGTTCATGTACGATAATGTTGCGCCCGATTCACACAGGTTATATTATTCAATTTCTATGTACAAGCCGACTTCATGCATGTAACAGCATGACACCTCAGACAGTGCCATATACATATTGTATCAGACAAAAGGCATGTGAAGCTAACAGTTCAAGTTCAGATTTGTCAATAAAAAAAAAATAATTTGTTATAACATCTTGTGGTTCTGGTACATAAAAATATTCAATAATATGTTCTCTTGGTCATAGTACGTCCGACATTTCCTTTCAGAAGACACATGCTGTACAGGCTTCACTCACTGTCCTCGTCCGGGACATCATCTGGACCAGCCTCCCTGGCAGCTTCTCTCTCAAACAGATACCCATACCTTTTCCGCAGGTATCGGTCCTGCCATGAGACCCGGCCGGCTCTGGACGAAAACCATTCACACAGGCTATGGCGCATGGTCTTGGCGTCCTGAGGCATGTTCCTAGGTGCCGCCGCCCTGTCTAGACCTTCCAGGCCCCCTTCCTCTCTCCACTCTCCTGGGTGAAGGTTGTGTTCCCTGTCTTCATAATCTACAGCCCCATGAGGTATATACTCAGAGGGGGATCAGGTGCGTAGGAAATTGTGAAGGGCAAGGGAGGCCATGACTAGGATCTTGACTCCTTTGGGTTCCATGTCCTGTTGCCTCAGGAAGAGGCGAAATCTGGTCACCCAGATGCCGAAGGAATTCTCAACACACCTACGACCCCTAGACATCCTGTAGTTGTATGCCACCTGTTTCATCCCTTGGTCCTTGACGGCGTAAGGCTTCATCAGATGGGTAGAAAGCCCGAAAGCATCGTCGCCGATCATGAAATAGGGCAAAAGGTCCCTCATTCCTTTGATCCCAGAGGCTGGAGGAATCTGAAGGGGGTTAGTGGGGTCACTCATATCTCTGTGCATGGGACCTTCCTTCCAGATCCTGGAATCTCCAGCCTTCCCCTCAGAGCCCACGTCCACGTAAAGGAACCTGTACTGAGCGTCCACGACGGCCATCAGCACGATGCTGTAAAACTTCTTATAGTTGAAGTAAGTGGCCCCGCTCTTCTTTGGCTTCTTGATCCGTATGTGCTTACCATCTACAGATCCTATGCAGTGGGGCACCTGCCAGGAACTGGCGTAGCGGTCGGCTATCTCAAGCCATTCCTCCGTCGTGCTAGGTACCTGCATGAAAAATATTTAAAAAAAATCTTAGATCTTTTCATCTTGGATGGGCAAGACAATATGTTTTTTTTTTTAATGTAAAATGATAAGAACATGATAGAGACAAGCAGGAGCATAACCAAAAAGTTTCCTCCAGCTCTTTATTTTATTACAAAGAAATAATTTTTTTTTTTATTTACCTTCATGTACTCTTCTCTCAACACAGCCGTCAAAGCTATGCACGTATCGCGGATAATAGGGTACACCGTAGACCCGTCCACCAGATGGCCATGGTGGAGTGTCTGGCTGCTGTCGCCTGCAAAAAAAAAAGAAATTAGTGTTTTTGAAGCACATATTAAATTATATAAACATGACTTTTATTTTTTTTCCGGCTTTAATAAAATTAAAAGGGAGAGGTTCATTTTAACCTTACCAACCTTGAATAAAACATGCTCTGTCCCAGATAATACACATATATCAAGTTACCTAAGGCAAGGTATCGGAGGGTTATGTCCAACCTCTCGTCTGGCTTCACAGAGGGCCTGAAGTTGGTGTCGCTCCAATAAATCAGTGGGGTGACCTTGGCGAGCAGCTCGTGGTACAAGTCGTGCCCCATCCGCAAAGTATGCTTGAATTCAGCGTCCTCTCCCATCTGAAAAAAAGAGAAAAGCTAAATTAACAGAACAAGAGCCATTGTCCCCCCCCTGCCATGCAGGGGCTGTCCATAAAGAAAAGGATAATAACCCGTCTACTGGACAGTTTATCACCGATTTGTGCTCAAGATAAATAACCATCTGGACCCCCCCCCTCCTTCCCACTGTCTGCCTCCGACATGCCAGGTCCTGGACCCCACCCCTGCCATTTATGTAGGGCCTGTCCATCAATTGAGTAAGATGACCTGAACTGCTCTGTCATGTTGTAAGTCACAAATTACATACATACATGCTGAAGATAGATATATATATACAGAATTTATTTACCCCCCCCTACCGATTACCTTGTATATGGATTGGCCCTTATTATACAAGATACTTACAGTTATCAGATCACGATGGAGCTTGGTGAAGGTGTTCCTTTGCCTCTCATCTGTCCTGTCCTTCAGGTAGGGTGCAGCATGGAACCTGTGCTTCCTTTTCACCCCTTGGATAACATCGATGTCTCCCTCCTCTAGAGCTAAAATACCGATAGTGGCGTTCACGAGCAGCACGATCTCCTCGACCTCCATCTTGTTCTTGAAAGTAGGTCATCGCCGATCACGTGATCAGTGGAAGAGCTGGCCTAGATATCGGCGACTGTCGGACACCTGTCGGAGACTGTATCCGACAGTATGCCAGTTTGGTGGAAGAGCAGAAATCGGGTAGGGGTTGGGTAACCGATTGTGGAACTTTGGACTGTCGGCCAGTTATCGGGCCGACTTTTTTGTCGGACCGACAACAGGCCGACGAACTAAAAAGAGCCAATCGGGCCTCAGTCGGCGAGACAAAAACCAGGAAAATCATCGGCTTCAGTGGAATCCTGGTTTATGATACTATGGGGTCCAATTGGCTTAGGTATCTGTTAATAGGTTTCCAAAGATTCCAAATCAACACACAGTTACAATAACGTTTTCCCACCACAGGCCCAATGGTGTGGTACCAGAAGTTTGAGTATGCTTTAGGGCACTGGCTTCAGAAGTCTACAGAACATGTTCTAGGAAGTGTTCTCTGCAGTCCTGGCTGCTTCTCCCTCTTCAGGGGTTCGGCCATCATGGATGTTAATGTCATGAAATCCTACACACATGAGTCGACGGAGGCACGCCACCATGTTCAGTATGACCAGGGTATGAACTCTGCTTTTCCTCCCAAAGTTTATATCTCCAGAGTATACTATGGATTCATTTTGTATCACATTGTATTTATAGCCTTTGTGCCACTTGGAAAAATAAAGTTTCTCATCACCAGTTCATAGGAAATGTAATGGGGAAGTGATTTTCTTCTCTTTATCGTATTTACAAAATATACCTTACTTCTGGAGGTTGGTTTAGCACATTACTAAGTATGTATAGTAGTTTAACATGTTTACACTTTATACATGTAGGAGAGGACCGTTGGCTTTGCACATTACTGCTACAGCAGGGGTGGCATGTAGAATACTGTGCTGCATCTGACGCCTTCACACAGGCTCCTACTGGCTTTGAGGAGTTCTTCAAACAGCGCAGACGATGGATGCCCTCGACCATGGCCAATATCCTTGACCTACTGATCTCCTGGCGCTCAACCATCCAAAAGAATCCTCATGTCACCTTTGCATATATTGCGTATCAGGTGGGACATACTTCCTAATGCTAACTTTCAATGCTAAAATCAACATTATGTCTTATCATAAAGTAAATATTGATGTTTGTGAGGGTTGTCTCTCAAGATCCTTTCCCTATAGTTACCATTAGTATTGAAAACAGCTTTGCCTATAAGCTAGTTTTGCTAATACTAAATCTTTCCTCTACAGACATTTACACTTATATGTCTCCAGTACTAAAGTCTAACCCCTTTGTCTACAGATGTTGATGTTCGTGCTGTCCCTGCTGGGGTCTGGCACCATATTCCTGATGGTAAATGATGCCAGATCACAGGCCTTCAGTAACATCATCTCACCCTATGTCTTCTTATCTCTCAACATTGTCATGATCATATTATTTGTTGGGACATGCTTCCTAGCCAAGGAATCTAACCAGGTATTAATACACCTTGAATCAGACGTATAGCCTTCGATGAGCAAACCAATAATTCTGCACAGAGGAGGATAATTACTTCAAGTAATCAAATTTCTCCTACATTGTAATCATTCACCTTAATACTTTAAGGTCATAGAGGTCGAAATATCTTTCTAAATCTTCATGGAGATTTACTATGGGATTCATATATTACAA
Source organism: Acholoe squamosa (assembly GCA_949317995.1). Classification (NCBI taxonomy): domain Eukaryota; kingdom Metazoa; phylum Annelida; class Polychaeta; order Phyllodocida; family Polynoidae; genus Acholoe; species Acholoe squamosa. Next base: position 21,601,687 of record OX439051.1, read on the forward strand.
ATTGGCCATAATAAGATGGCCTTAACTTCACCATGACTTTTGCCGTGGAGTTTGCTTTTTCTGACTCAGAGTAAATTTTGCAATGTGGTAATTAATGTGTATTTCACTAAAGACACTGTCTCTCTTCCTCTAAATAGATCTACTTAGCAATGGTGTTGTCTACAATCTATGCAGTGGCTCAGGGGGTGGTTCTAGTCTCTGTTATAGTTAAGATGGCAGTGGACGGACCCTGTTCTGACACCTTTGTCTTCTTTATGGTGGTCACTGGGGTCTTCTTACTGTCTGCCATAGTGCATCCCAAGGTTAGTTTCTGGTTTCAATAGGCTATCATACTATAGCTAGTCCAAAACTGCTTTCAATTTTGATATTGAATATCTTTACTCAAATTGCTGGAATATCATTCTGAGGCAATGAAATTGAATTAAATAGTAACCTTTCAGAGGATTTAAAGGGACTCCCTCACTGATAATGCTCATAAATGTGGTGGGAGGTTATTCATTCAGAAATTTCACGAGATAGTAGAATATATCCCATGATATTACCCAAAGTCTGATTTAAACCCCCGAAGAACAGAAAATTCGCATAGAGACATTTATCGCGGACAAGTCCTCTAATTGATAACTGCTTCTTTTACATGCAGGAGTTTTTCTGTGTTGTTCACGGATTGCTCTACTTCTTCCTGGTGCCTTCAATGTACATGTTGCTGATGATCTACGCCCTGATGAACCTGAACAATGTCTCTTGGGGTAGGTCAAACGTGTTCCGATATACTGAAAGGATGACCCAAGTAATTGTATGTGGAGCATTATTTCCCTTTATTTCTAACAAGACTGTCCCAACATGGGTGTGCCTAATCATGGTACTCAAAGGGGATAATGTGAAGAGTAAGCTATCACCCATCTATTGATGGTGATTGTTTTAACACTGACCGGTTAAAGAGAGACAACAGAGTCATGCAACATCAAGATACATACATAGATTATAAAGATTCACTGACACTGATAGTTCAAAGGGAGACAACAGGGTCAGGAATTACCAAGGTACACTGGACAATGATTATTCTGATATTAACAGGTGTAAGGGAGACAGCAGAGTCAGGCATCACCAAGGCTATAGAGAAGGGGAAGGAGAAGAAGGCCCAGATGGAGATGGAGCAGCAGGTGGCAGAGGCTAGTGGACTGCAGCGGTTCTTTGGGATTGGTTCTGGAGGTACAGGCAATGAGACAGGATGGACTCTCAGGGTGTGTAATTGAAATTAGTTGACTCCAATATAATCCAATATCTGGAATGTCGATTTCTTTCTCTCTTTTTGGAGAACTTATCCAGCTATAACTATTATATAACATCGGGTTATTAATGTAACTATATAATTCTGAGCAATTTATGGAAAAATAGAACCCCTCTGGTAACAGACCTTGTAAGCCTTGGAGGGGATTTGATAACAATGTTAATGTCTTCTGAAAGACTCACCCAGATTTTAAAGCTATTGATATGAAAATTGTCCTAACCATAACTATAGATTGGAGGTTGCCTGCGGTTTACATGCTGCCCGCGTCAGTCGGAGACCGATGTGGAGGCTGTCATGGCCCAGAATGCACGCTTAGAGAACAAGGTGGAGGGACTGACCGAGCTGGTTAAGGATATTAAGGTAGTTGTGCATTTGACACACACTTCAACAGACCTACAGCCAAAAATAACTTCCAGATTCCAAGAAAATAAGTAGAATATTCTTTTTTCTTTTGGTTCAAAAAGATGATATGAACTTTGAAACTAGCCAATTTCTCTATATTATAAATAGAAATAGAAAATACATTTCTGAAGTGCTTTTTTTGAAAGGTTTTTCTCAGTGTAGGCTACCCCTCACCAGTTGACAGCAAAATTTGCTCTAGCTGAGGAAATACCACATTCTGTTTATAGTGGCGACATGGCGCAGCCATAATGCCTTAGCTATTGGACATGCGCAACCACAGAAAAAATAACTCTTCAGAAAAGAAATATTTGACAGTGTTTGAATTGATTTTTGTACAGTTTCTTACATCCATATGACCATTTATCTGCAGGACAAACTGGAGCCAAGATGTGACATAGAAATAGATCCCTCTGTCACAAGGAGTACTCCACCACATATGACGTCACACCATGAACAAGACCTGAAAGAAGGTAAATAATATTAATCCAGTGCATGATTTAATCCCTCTCCCCACTTTTTGCTCTTTAGATTTGTCCTGAGTTATCAATCCAGAAATGTTGTCGCCTGCCCTTTTTTCTGTAATCTAAATGACACTCGTCGTCAGAATGAATAAATTATAAACATGTATGCATTATCATCTAACATACACAACACATCACAGTTTATAATCTCACTGTAATTGATATTATCAACTGCTGCCAGCCTGTTCATTTTCTATAGAGCTTAATGGATTAGATGTGGCTAATTTTCCAAATAGTTCTAAATATAAATCATGCTTTTATCAAAACCAATTAAAAACCTTGAGCCTTAATTCCATCCATAACTCTTAGGGTTGTATACATATATATCATTCCTTTGATGCGTTTTTGTGTCATCCCGACCATTTAGGAGGAGCTGATAATATGATGCTGGGATATTAAAACAAGTCCCTGATATCATACTCAAAAAACAAGTGGGCCTTAAAGGGTTATCCTATATGGGTCTCAAAGGGGTAACCTATAAGAATCATTTTTGCCTATTCCCCTATTTGCAGACTCCCCTAGAGGTGGCACTCAAGATGCAGCAGCAGAAGAAGATCAACATCCCAAGAGAGACAGGCCACAAACCTGGTTGGCAGATAAACAATACATGCCTGCTGGCGATATAGTGAACTGCCTGATAAAGAAAGAGAATTCTTTGAGGTAAATGCAGCGTTGCCTTTTATGAGAATTGGCTTTGCCGGGATTATTTTAATCCAGCAGTACTTATCATTCTCGGTTGGAAGGAGAGGAAAAATGTAATATATATATATATATATATATATATATATATATATATATATATATATATATATAGTTTCTGGATTAGGCAAAGCAACATACGACTGCAAGCTCTAATGGGTATGAGCTAGGATGGATTGGCAGAATCATATGGGTGTGAGTCAAATATGAGGGAAGCAAGAGCTAAACTACATTTTGCAACAGATTTTCAATACGTACATCACGAAATCGTCATCAACACGTACAAACATTTGTGATCCACAAGGGTCGATATCTCTTAAAAAGGTTATGTAGATGATTTGCACCCCCTTCTTAGACGTGATATAACCTATCATGTTTTTTTGCCTTGCTTTTTGTAAGATACATAATTCATACTTTAATATCTCACCTAATCGTCAAATCAATTCATCACTCATGTTCCTGAATATCTATTCTGGATGGTCTTGCCAAAAATGAAACGACAACCAAGAAAGAAAACGTGCACGTTTTTGTTTTGCTAAATAATTGTTTGGATAATGGTTTAGAGAAAATGTGCAAGTTTTTCTACATCTCAAAAAGAGTTTTCCATAGATTCTGCTGTAATATATTTGTCAATACTATGAAAACGAGTTTGGCAATACACATTTTCCTCAGCACTCTCTGAAAATTTGTACAGAGGTTCATCCTCGTTTTCTTTTAGCAAGACCCTCCTGGTAGACACCGTCAAGGTATACATTTTCACATTCAAGGCTAGGAATATTTTATATTTCAATAGTTATTCTCAGTCCATCGTGATCTATATAAATTTTGATGACGATGCACTAACTCTACATAAAGTATTTATGGCGGTTATTTTCATCTAGCTATCCTTTTGCTAAGGGAGTGTTCTGCATCGTCAGCCAGATTATGAATGATTACTTGGGCCAATGACATAAATACAATCATTAGGAGTGACAGTTTGTTGTTGAATGATTAAGTTGCAATTTGCTGAAGAGGTTCTTACTCACTCTGATCGAGGTGCAGATCTGTCTGTTAACATCTCTGATTATTTCAAGTGCATAGCAGAGGCATTATGATCCCAGCACATGCTTAGTGGTAGATTAAAACAGAGACATGACCCAATAATATTATAATTATAAGCTGCCCCAGTTAGCTAGGATACATTGGGCCAATGTCGGCTTATATTGGGCCAATGTCGGCTTATATTGGGCCAAGCATGGACAAGCATTGGCCAATACTCCATTGCTGATTGGGTCAGGTACTATTATATACATACAGAGACGACTCAGATATAGCTGCAGCCCCTCGATATCTCATCACAGAAGGTTTTCAAACCGACCACAAGCTAAATTGACATGCTTTCCCATTCTGCTCCTGATGGAAATCAGACACCATTGCTTTATTGCCCAGATCGCATAACACATGGTCTGTCGTTATTGTATGCATGTAATTAACCTTTGCAAATAAAATGTCGAGCATTGAGCAGAGATACTGTATCTTGTGTAAGGGAGCTACAATTGCAGATGAATAGAGAGTAGCTTCTAGTTTCGTGGTGATATTAAACTTTGACAACATACACTCTTTAGCCTTATGACCTTCTGTCACCTTAAACCACTAAGGACACTTCTGGTACCAACTGCTATGTATCAATGTCACAGTGATGCAACTCAGTGATTCATTGGTGCATCATACAATTTCTTAAGGAATGCACCAACTTCAAGCACATGATACGGGAATGCAACCAGTGAGTCACTCACCGACGCTGCATTGATACATTTTCATCACGAAAACAACAATACACTGTAAAGAAATGTAGTCAAAATAACGAAAAATTCCTTGTCCCAAAGTTGCCAGAAATCCGTAGTTATTTTCAAAGAGATGTCATTATTTTCACAGAGATTCCTTGTACCACCACACTGCCACCTGGAGCTTTGTGTAAATTCAACAGTTATTTATTCTGGTGTTGAGCACTATTCTGCCTGCGAGGGTTAGGCATAATCAGAAGAGTAATTGCTAATTTGGCTCATCTTCAGTTGACCTATGATGATGATTTATTTTCTTACAGGAATTGATTGAGAAATACCTGAAGCCAAATGTGGAGACTGACGCTGGGAAGCAGCAGCTGAAGCAGGATCTGAAGGTTTTAAGAAATAAAGTGAGTTTTATTCTGATTATTTCATTCAATAAATCAGTTTTTGCTCCAGGATAATGGCAATAGTATGGACGTCTCTTGGACATTGATAAGAGTGGTAATAACAAACTAAAGTCGGCTTTCTGTTTCTCACAACTATGATACGAAAGACTGACTTTTAACCTTTGAATATTTTCATAAGATCTTCCCCTGCCCCATCCTTCCATTTGAAGGGGACAGAAAGTAAGGACGTAATACATAATGGTTTTTGTCATACGTAAGTGACCCAACAGTGCTGCATTGGTCGATGTCCAATAGTGATCCCGTGGAGTTGACACACTTGTGATGAGTGACCATGAAACTCCTTTGGTGTATTATCTGGCATTATTACAATAAAAGCCATAATACATCCAGCTGCCATCATTGGGTTACATATCACTGATTATTACATTACAGAGTTTTAGATTTGCCCACTTGTAACGTGTACGGCAATGTGTAGCCTATTATTCAGCCTTGCCCTAGACATACACATTGCTATACAGGCGTACACATTGCGGTACACATGTGTATACATTTAAGAGGTTAGGATTTGCCTACTTGTAACGTGTACGGCAACGTATAGCCTACCGTATCCTACCATTCTAGACGTAGGCCTACACGTTACCGTACACGTTATGATCTTTTAACCTCTCTGTTTAGAACCTATGAGGGTTAGAGTAGATTCTTGTTGAGAATTGCAAGATATCACATCCAGTGATATTCTTGAATAACTCACCCATAGATGTCTACTCATAACTCGTTTTCTTGTCTATTCATTGTCTAGGTGTCATTCTCCTATTTGCTGATGAACATCATGTTTGTGGTTATAGTATTCACACTGAAGCAGTTTCGGGTAAGTGACAACTAATCATATTGTACATGTTTCACGTTTCTCTGATATTTAACAGTTAGATTAAGACTAGTGACCATATGAGAGGAGGCTTCAACGTACAAATCTAGACATAATATTCACGAATCATACCCTTTTTACATAATTACTATCACTTGTAATCACTGTCTTGAAATTTGACACAATAGGCTCGAGGTGCATACATCTACATACAAGTGTCTACAAATTGCCATGTTAGACCAGCAGATTAGCCTTTTCGCGTACCAACCCACATTCATCTAAATTTCAAGACAGTTTCTTAAAGGAAATAACACTGACATTGTTCACCTATACACCAAATCATTGTAAACTCTATAAGATAATTGAGCCAAGCACACCCTGATCTGCATGCCCTTACCCTGGGATATCCTTTCTGGGTAATTAACGGTTCATATAAATATGAGCTGCCATGTCTCCAATCTAGGTGCAGATCCCATGGATATGTGGCATCACAATAGATCCCATCAGCCTGATTTTCATCTCCCTGTTCGGTCTCGTCCTCCTTCTGCAGACGCTTGGTGAGTTCACTTTTCTACTCAAGTCTCGAACTGGCATGGATTGAACTAACGTATAGTCTGGAATAGAGCTCATTGACCTGCTGCAATGTAATGGTTTAGGGGTGAGGGGGAGAGCCACAGCTTAGCATCCTGTTCTACCTTAATTAATAAAGGCCCTACCTACTTTCAAGATAACATAATCGCAATTACTTGTAATGGCACAGTTGGTCCCACAGCATTTAAAGATGATCCACATGATCGTTTTTTAAAAAAAATTGTCATTATGATTTGATAGTAATAATGAGTATTGCTCCAGTCCAAATATAGTCGGCTTTGGAACTGGATGTTCGAGGCTGTCTTCTTTTCAACCATCAAGGACAGTAGTAATGTTAGATGTTAACGTTTTAAAGGGGGAGCATATGGTGCATCAATGCATGGTGGTAATTTATCGTCATGATGCCTGAACCCTTGTGAATAACATGCCAGGCCTGCTTTCATCCATCATGCATACTGTAATGGCCCGTTTAAGCACCGGGGTCTTAAATGGGCGCCGGTCTTGAATAAGCGCCGGGGTACAAGGGTATTGAAATTAAGCTTAAGCACTGAAAACAGTATTCATATAAGCGCCTGTCTCAAATAAGGGCCGGGGGTAGAGAGGTGTTGAAACCAATGAGCGTCCGGGCACTTAAACAGGCCATTACGGTATGCTGACCTATATACGGTGTTGACAGAGACAAGATTGATGCACACCATTGATGAATTTCAATGCAGAGCCTGGGTGAAGTGTGACATGCTTGTTCCTTAAATGGTTAAGAGGAAAAGTCCATTGACCCACCCCAAATTGCTGGCATGGTGTGCTGGTCTAATATCAGTGCGTTATCAAATGCTTAGTTATTGATTTGGGCATAAAGCATATAAATATTGTCATTACAATGTTAAATGGAGTTGTAGAGATAATCAAGGCAGGTATAGGACCTACTCTGAAAAGTTCTATAGCAAAATGCCGGACCATTCTCAGGATTGGATTACAAGGGCAAAAGGGGTATGCCTTTCCTTTCCAGTTCTACTAATTCCTGATTATCCATTCCTCTCTCATCTCCTAGGTATGTTAGCACATCGGTTTGACACTGTTGTGCAAATCGTCGCCAACACCTCTGTAACCGGAGCTGAGGAACGGCGTGCAAGACAAGGGGTTCACGACCTTTTCAACGCTGTCCAAACCAGCAACAATTTCCAAATGGAAAGCACTCTCAACAACCCTACAACAGCGACCAACATTGGTGATAGCAGTATTGGAACACGCCGGAAGTTGACAGTCATCGAAAACGCACGATACCAGCGTCAGTTGGTACATGCGCAAAAAAAGGCAACGGAAGTAGCTGAGGACGGTGGCAGAAGTGCGGGTGAGCATGCGCTCGAGTCAGTGTGGGCGAAGAGGGTGGACCGTGCCCTTCAAAAAGGCCCGAAACGACACCGGAAGTCGATTCTGATGACCTCGAGTGGTCACCCTGGTGAGCCTCGCAGGAGCCAGTTAGAAAGCATTGTTGAAGATAAAGAATCATCTGCTTGAATTATTCTTAAGAAAAAAATTAATGGATGCAATTATGACGAGGGGCATGAATAGCTTCTTTGTTTCTTTTTAAACCGTAAATCATAGCAGAAATGGTCAAGCCAGGTAAATGCAGATTTACCTGGCTTACTTAGCTCATAACTGTATGTAATATCCTCTCTATTATAAGGTCTAACATACATCTATGTGATATGTAAAGTACTTGTATACATATACTGTAATCCTCGCACAGCAGTTTTACAGTGTAGTGCAGTGGATTCCTGGTCTACACCAGTAGTTCATGTTAGTACAATCCTATTGACTTGATTGGGGTTGTGGTGTATGTACTACACCAGTAGTTCATGTTAGTACAATCCTATTGACTTGATTGGGGTTGTGGTGTATGTACTACACCAGTAGTTCATGTTAGTACAATCCTATTGACTTGATTGGGGCTGTGGTGTATGTACTACACCAGTAGTTCATGTTAGTACAATCCTATTGACTTGATTGGGGTTGTGGTGTATGTGGGTTATGTGCTACACCAGTAGTTCATGTTAGTACAGTCCTATTGACTTGATTGGGGTTTTGGTGTATGTGCTACACCAGTAGTTCATGTTAGTACAGTCCTATTGACTTGATTGGGGTTGTGGTGTATGTGCTACACCAGTAGTTCATGTTAGTACAATCCTATTGACTTGATTGGGGTTGTGGTGTATGTGCTACACCAGTAGTTCATGTTAGTACAATCCTATTGACCTGATTGGGGTCGTGGTGTATGTGGGTTATGTGCTACACCAGTAGTTCATGTTAGTACAGTCCTATTGACTTGATTGGGGTTGTGGTGTATGTGCTACACCAGTAGTTCATGTTAGTACAGTCCTATTGACTTGATTGGGGTTGTGGTGTATGTACTACACCAGTAGTTCATGTTAGTACAATCCTATTGACTTGATTGGGGTTGTGGTGTATGTGCTACACCAGTAGTTCATGTTAGTACAGTCCTATTGACTTGATGGGGTTGTGGTGTATGTGCTACACCAGTAGTTCATGTTAGTACAGTCCTATTGACTTGATTGGGGTTGTGGTGTATGTGCTACACCAGTAGTTCATGTTAGTACAGTCCTATTGACTTGATTGGGGTTGTGGTGTATGTGCTACACCAGTAGTTCATGTTAGTACAATCCTATTGACTTGATTGGGGTTGTGGTGTATGTACTACACCAGTAGTTCATGTTAGTACAATCCTATTGACTTGATGGGGTTGTGGTGTATGTACTACACCAGTAGTTCATGTTAGTACAATCCTATTGACTTGATGGGGTTGTGGTGTATGTGCTACACCAGTATGTGCTGCGTATTTACTATTCGGGTTCAGAGTGTACCTAATGGTATATGGTGCTATCCGTCCAGACATATAAATGAGTACATGCTTAATGGTATACAGGCCCTATATCATGGTGCTTATCTGTCCAGATATATGAGTACATGTCTATAATGGTGTATGGTCCTATCCTTCCAGATATATGAGTACAATGCATAATGGTATATGGTCCTATCTGTCCAGACATATGCATATATGACTAATGGTATATATTATGGTCCTATCCGTCCAGATATTTGAGTACATGCCTAATGGCATATGGTCCTATCCGTCCAGACATACAAGTGCATGTTTAATGGTATGTGGTACATGGTCCTATCCATCCAGTTTTTGTGAGCACTGAGAGTAAAAAACATGCTTTTACAGTCATCTTTTTAGGATCTAAGAAAAGTCCCGTTGTATGTTCGTAATAATGTATGCAGTGTATCTGTGATAATAGTGGTAAGGCTATTAAACGTTGTATAGCGTAAGACATTGGATTTTGTAATTTTGTAATTTGATTGGATATTGGAATATCGGATATTTGTAAATTAAGAACGATTCCTTGGTCGTGGTTATATATGTCACCAAGGATGATTGCATAAATACCTATGCTTAAAAAAGAGAATTCAGTAAATAAATGGTTGAATGAATGCAAAATGTCTCTTTCCTCTTATAAAGTGGATACCCATCTCTTTCAACATTTTTGGCATAACAAGAAGTAATAATCAAAACAGATTGATTGCATAAGTTTTCCGATTGCGATGACGTTTAATGAATCCCAAAATGAATGAGCCATCTAGCATCTATACCTAGGGTAAATAGAACGAATTACTTTTATTTGAGACATTTTTTGACATGTCATAAAACAATATCAAATTTAACCATTAGATACCCCATTCCTTCATCTGGGACAAATTTTGGCACCATTCATAACGGGGGTGGGGGAGGGGGCCGACCCCTGTGTTTGCCACTGGTCGTGAACAACTTACTCCTATAGAAAACTGCAACAATTGATAAGCTATGTAAGAAGTATATGGCATTGGGTAATTGTGTATGGCAATTTAGATATTCAAATGTGATGGAGCTCGACCATCCAGTCCACCCCCAATATTTCTCACTTCTACATTCCCATACACAGATATCCTCCCTACTCATTTGTTCCCATCCCCCCTCCCCCGTGCCCTCACATAGGCCCTAAACACCCCTCCTCAAGCTGGCTGCTTTCTCTCCCCACTCGCCCTCTCATTCCCCTTCTCTAACACCCCTTAAGGCTGATCCTCAGTATGTCACTGTTTTTTAGACCTTTTTGGACCCCATCACTTCCACCCCTTCGTCACACATTTACTATACAAATGTATAGGAGCCATGGACACCCCGCCCCCTCCAGCGTGACTTATTTTATCGAGCGGCCCTATAACCAATGCATTCCCTTCTATCTAACTTCCTTCCTTATCTACCCCGGCTTACTCCACTCCTTGGTCCCCCAGCCCCTCCATATGATCTAGGCATCGTGATCTCCCTAATGCACCATCCCATCTTGGTCCCACCCACTCTCATCCCCTCCAGACATCCCCCATTCCCTCGTCTGTCTCCATGTACTAGTCGTATTTACACCAACATCCGGGGCGTTTCACCAGACGCAGCCCCCATCCTACCTATACTGCTCCCTCACCATCCTGCCTTACTACATTTGTACTACTACATCCACAGCTGCAGCAGTCTCCTCAGCTCCTCCAGTACCTAGTATTCTCAGTACACCTGTAGAAGGTACAAGACCCACTCAGTGCTGGATCTCAGGTGTCTAGCAGTGCTGTAGTGCCTCCTCCCAGCCCTGTCAGAAATAAGGATAACACTGAGCATTGCCACCCTGGAGGAGCTGGCCACCACCACAGTGCTGTCAGAGGTAGCGACTGGCTATAACCACTAGTACTAGTTGTAGTATTACCAGGCCTCCTCCACGGTGGCAGGCATGCTGCAGTAGGGTGGTGGTGGTGGTGGTGGTGGCAGTGGTGGTGGGCAGTGTATGGGCAGGCAGGAGCAACCAGCACAGCCAGTGCTACTGTGAGAGTACTGACTAAACCATTGGACACCTCCCTTCCTCCCTACCCCCACCCTTTCCTCCATCCCCTCTCCGCGGAGAGGCATTGGCAGTGCTGGCTGGCTGTGTGAAAGCACTGGAGACATTGGAAGCTACGGCTGTGTTGGGCTGTATTATTAAGACCAACCCTCCTGGAGGACCACTCACGGAACAGGTAAGAGCGCATTAAGGTATTTGGCACTTTAAGGTATGAGGTATATATGGCTGTAAAAGTAATACCTGCTGGTTAGGCGGCCCAGGCTCATGGATATAACATGGGAAATGTTGACTTTTATTCCATGTGTTCTATAGCGGTCTCTACAGTTAGTTTTAGGGAGACTCATTCCATAGATTCACTGAGATTTGTAAAACCATCCTTCTTTACCCACAAGAAATACAATGTCGGCCCATGTTAACACCTGAGCAATCAGTGTTGATCATGTATATCATATATCTAAAACCTAAATAATATAAGGTACATTTCCCTTCTCCAATATCATTATACCCCATAAGGCAATCGAAAACCAGGTATTGGGGTTTACTTAAGAGCTCAGGAGAGCATTTCATAATAATGCTGCTTAATACTCCCAAGGGATGCCCTCCTGATCGCAGTCTAATCAGCAGGGCATTTCTCAATAGCAATATTTGAACTACATTATTGAGAAATGCCCTCCAGGAGTGATTATGAAGAGGTGTCCTGACTGCGTATGCCACCATGCACATATTGGAGCCAATATTGACTTGCAGGGCTGCAGGGAGTGAGAGAGTAGGTGGGGGTCTGCTGGCTTTTGGAAGTTGGTGACCTGTGAGCTCCTCTGTCACGAAAGGCTTTAGTATTTATAGACCGATGAATGGGTAGGAACAGAGGCTAAGGTGGGGCAAGGTTAGGATTAGGCGGATGAGGACGTGCACGGTACTGGAAGAATACATATAACTGGGGAGCAGACATGCAAAGCTTCACAGAACAGTAAAAGGACATCTCTTTTACAAAGCAACACAGTGGGAGTCATGGGGAGAGGTAGATTTGACTCATATTACAGGCTGTCACACATCCCATGTCGTGGGGACCTTCCTCGAGGGGGATTGTGTTGGAGACAGTACTATTGGTTGTTGTTGGAGACAGTACTATCGGGATGGTATTTGAGACAGTACTATTAGGATGGTGTAAGAGACAGTACTATTTGGATGGTGTTGGAGACAGTACTATTGGGGTGGTGTTGGAGACAGTACTATTGGAGAAGACAGAGGAGATGAGGGGAATTGGGAATGGTTAAGGGAACAAATACAGAGAGAGAGAGAGAGAGAGAGAGAGAGAGAGAGATAGAGAGAGAGAGAGAAAGAGAGAGAGAGAGAGAGAGAGAGACAAACAGAGAGGCAGACGCAGTCTGGCGGACATACAAAGACACACAGAGACAGGGAAACCTAAATCAGGAGAGGATAAGAGACAGACAAGCACAAAGAAGATATGGAGAGAGAGAGAAGGCATGGGGAGGCAGGCAGGTAGAGAGAAACAGATGGAAAAAGGAGACGAAGACATGCACATGGGAGGAAGAGAGGTGCAGGATAGGTAAGGGGAAGGAGAAGTAATGGGACGGGAGAGGGAGCTGCGCAAAAATGAGGGGGTCAAAGAAGGCTGACCATGGTAGACCAGGGCTAAAACAACAGGCATTTAACACTGGTTGAATTTTGCACTCGCCATTTAAAATAATCCCTCCCATTATCTGGTTAAATCTCTGAAGGGGCATTGGGAGCAGGCCCTACATTGTTATTGCAAATGATAGTGTAGGGTAGAAATGTATACTGTTGAACTGTGGACTTAAGAAGAGAATAATCAATGGCACCCCCATGCAAAAGGGGGATGTCTCAGCACTCATGCGGGAGACTCATATCCGTAGTAGCTACACTATGCCACGAGGAGAGCCAACAGCCAAGATTGTATAATGCCATTTTCTCATAATTCATTTTTACTACCATAGGCCTTTGGGCCTTCACAGTTTTAAAACACCTTACATTAAAATGCCAAGGATTATTCTATTTGAATATGCATTCAACGGTCTGTCATCATTTCTTTAAAAGAGAAAATCAGTGTCATTCGATTTGCAGTGATTCGCACTATAATTTGATGGAGGAAGTCTGTAAAACCTAGGAAATCAGACTCAGAAGCAAGACAAGCATATAGGCCCTAAATGTTTTATTGTAGGTAAGTTGGGGCAGTGTGCTACAGTGCCAACCACTATTCCACTCTTCTGAAATATGCCCTAATCAGATAATAAAGCACAAATATGTGCAAGGTCGGGTGGCATTTTGCCCCATGACGTGCCATGATGGGTTCGGGTGATATAACCCCAGACAGAGTGCCATATCACCAAAATAGTCCATTGTGCTAGAGAGGGATCATCTAATATCCTCAAATATTGCAAACTGTGGCCCGCCAAGCAGGAATAATAGTTCATGAGAGGGGGCATGGGCTGTCCTTTCTGCTTACAAGCACCACATTAGACTCCTACCTGGCATTGGAGTGTGGGAACCTGCCCAGATTTAGTAATTATCTATACCTATAGGCACACATAATTGGCCTTCAGGCACATGTAATAGCACCTTGCTGAAGCCTTTAGGCCATAGACCTTCTCGGCAAGAATAGGGTGCCTTTACAGAGTATTTGGGGATGAAATGTTAGCATTATGGTGTATTTCTGAGGTCCTAGAGAGAAGACTGCGAATTATGTCAAAACCCTGTCATCTGATGTACTATCTATCTCATTTGTAAATATCACGCTAGTAGGCCTATTGGTATGCATTCTAATGAAATCATTGAGAAAACAATACTTCATGGGACATTCTTGGTACTATGGTCTAATAGTCGTTTGGTCTCATATAGAATTCCTATAAAATGTGTGTCAATCTTCTTTGCCCTTTGAAGGGTGTGTTACTGAAATGGCAGAGTGTGTCATATTTGAATCATATTCAGACAATATAGCAGAGATGAGGTCCTGTGCTATTGTATGTATCTTGATGTGTCATGAAATGGTGATGGGTGACTCATTCCTCTACATCATGACACAAAACCGCAACTGCTAGTTCTTTAGACCAATAGCACAAAATAACAACATTACCATGATATAGAAAAAAAATACCTCGCATCATTGCTCAGTGCATACATCCAGATGGATACTTGCCAAAGTGTACTGTAGGTCTGGAGGGTGTTGCTCCTAAAGTAATAGGAAGAGCTGGCTAAAAATGCCCTCATTTCCAGTCCTTTTTTTTCATGTACCTATAACTTGTCCCTTTTGTTGCTCACAAGTGGCCATTCAAGTATGGTGCTAAAAAAGGGGGATTTGAATAGGTACCTAGTTGGGAGAAGTCAGTCAGTATCATGGGCGTGGACTGGTTACCAGATTTAGTCTGTGTAGGTGTTATCCATATGCTATAGAAGGGTAAGAAACTCAAGGGAACAGTGCTGCCCTCTGGTGCCTTTATTTGCTATGCACAGACCTTGATTACGGAGGTGAGTGGTGGCTTTGCCAAAGTAACCCCTCACCCCCATAATCAAGGTCTGTGCATAGCAAATAAAGGCACCAGAGGGCAGCACTGTTCCCTTTAGTTTCTTACCCTTCTATAGCATATGGATAACACCTACACAGACTAAATCTGGTAACCAGTCCACGCCCATGGTCAGTATAGTATACTATAAAGTGTGTGACGTGAGTAAGTACCTGGTAGTGCAGCTACCAGGTACTTACTCACGTCAGGTGACTTCTGCAAGTACTTTGGTGAATCAGCTCACGACTTGTTTAGAAAAGAGGGCACATACTCATAGCTTTTTTTACAATAGGAGCAACACCCTCCTGAGGAGCCCCCAGTCTCTGTGGTGACCATTAACTAGGTCTATAGGCATAGATAACTGGCCATTGAGCAGTGTGCATTAACCCCCTGGAGAAGGCTTAAGGCTGGTCTTGGTCAACACTGCCATTAGCCTACCCCAAGGTATAGACGGGGTTCTCTTCACATAGAAGGGTATCTGGTCACCTATAGTTCTACTTACAGTATTAAAGGCCTTGTTAAAGCACTGAGTATTCAGATAGGCAATGGTTTCCAACAATTAGCAGAGGGATAGAGCACATGGCTCCCTACCTCACTACATGGTGACCCATCTCACTCCACGACTCCTTTTCCCCAATCTATGGCTCCCTATTGGGCTTATTCCATGAGGCTGATAAATTGACTCTATAGCTCCTTGCCTCCTAGTCTCAACCGATCACTTCCCACCTCACTTCGTGGCTCCTTATCTCAGTGCATGACTTCCTACTCCACTCAATGGCTCCCTGCTTCGCCCTATTGCTCCCTACTTCACTCCATAACACCTTACCTAATTCCATGGCTCCTTATCCCACTACCTGGCTCTACACTTCACTGCATAGCTTCGTACTTCACTCCCTGTCTCCTTACCCCACTTACTGGCTCTATTGCTCACTGCATACCTTCGTACCTCACTCTATGGCCCCTTACCCCACTCCCTAGCTCCCTACATCACTGCATAGCTTCGTACCTCACTACATGGGTCCTTACCCCACTCCCTGGCTCTATACCTCACTGTATAGCTTCGTACCTCACTCTATGGCTCCTTACCCTACTTGATGGCTCCCTATCTCACCCTACGGCTCTTTACCTCACCCTATGGATCCTGCCTCAATTAACAAAATCAAGCTATGACTTACTCCCTCTTACCTGGTTCAATGGCTCCCTGCCTCATTGCAAACTACTCTCATGACGTGGTAACTAACTCCCTCCACGTTAAGATCCAGGAGCGTGGACTCATGTTTTACTAACTTTGAAATGAATCTGGTATTTCAAAGACCCATATTTGGCAAGTTTTAGACACAGACCTACTGACTATGGAATCCACTGCTATAATAAAT
The DNA here is from genome assembly GCA_949317995.1 of Acholoe squamosa. Taxonomy (NCBI): domain Eukaryota; kingdom Metazoa; phylum Annelida; class Polychaeta; order Phyllodocida; family Polynoidae; genus Acholoe; species Acholoe squamosa. The sequence goes on from OX439051.1 coordinate 21,618,078, forward strand.
TGGTTTCAATATCTGATTTTATGGGAATATCAATGTATTTATTGAACAGTTGTCTCTACCTCAAATATAGCATCAACCCCAAATGCCATGGGTTAGTTCAACTAGCACTGCTGGGCTCAAGTGCAATTGTGGTATGGCTATATACTATAGGTGTGACGTCACTATCAGAAGGGGATTCCCTTTAAATGGGAAAGGTCTCTCCCAGACCCAGGGAGAGGGGAGGGAGGGTGGGGGATAGGTATATGTAGCACCTTCTCATAGCTTCCCCCAACATTTTTATTGGCTAGATGAATAGGGACTATATTCAGGGCCGCATAGGTTATTGAGATTTGAAAATCGACTGGTTACCAAAAAGGTTTTTTTTTTTTAATTTTCAAAGCAACCCATAGGTTCTGGGTGTGCCTTATACGTGGGTGTGGCTTATATGCGAGGTTTTGCGGTAAGTGTCCTTATTGGAGATTTTGATATTGTTAATCTAAAGTCGTTGAATCTTATGCCTGCCAGAGTTTTCAGTGGGCTATTGTATAACAGATCATACCCATCAAACTCATAGGCCTATTTCTACCACTGTCCACAATTTTACATCTGTGTGAGTGAGGGGCGTTAAAGGAGAATTAAGTCTGAAAGGAAGTCTAAGAGCCTAGTAGGAACCAAATGTTCTTATCAAAGTGGTAATACACACTATTGAAATATTAGTCTAGAGGGTATTTGCTAATAATATGAACCATTATTAACAAATGCCCTTTAACCTCAGAAATTAATTTCCTAAAATGAATACAAGAAATTCAACATTGACCATGTCTCTCATCTTATCAGTTCTTATCCCCCTCACTCTATAGATGAACCCTCCATAAAACCCTGGGCATATCATGATTTACTAGGGCCAGAAATATACATGACAAGATAAGAGACACCGTGATCTTTGATGTCTTTTAGGCTGAGAGGAGATGCACTGGCAGATTATAAGTAAGACTCCTGGGTCTGGCAAATGGCCAATCAATTCCTTCATACTTACTGCCCGAGGGCTTAAATAGTCTGTATAAAATTTACAGTAGCTCAATACTTAAAACGGAATTCTATATTGTAGACCTTGATATACTTGGCATCAAACTATTCTTTTATATTTTTGGTTGCCATCATTCAATATTACTGGAAACTGCAGAAATATGATTTAGTGTGGCCGTTACATAAAATCATGCAAAAAAATATGGCCAAGCTGGAAACAAAAGGAAAACTATACTATAGACTAATAAGCACGGTGAATCCTATACCCTACTACCCTGGTGGCATGGAGAATTACCCCAATGTGCCAATTTGTTGGCATTGGTTTGCTATTGAGTCTGAATGCACCACTATGGGAAAGTAGCCAGACAATACTGCAAACATGCATCGTGCAGCTGTTTTGGGCTATTGGACAGTTCCTCTTGCTTTGCATTTAGATTTGCTTTACAGTAAACCATCTTTGCCATTTCACAAAGACAAAAGGTAACTACACATACAAAATATCACCAGGAGCTATTTTGATGACTTCTACAATGTGATATGCAAATGGTAGGTGATGATGTTTAAGCTGCAGTTATACAGTTTCCACAGTAAGCTTATGATAGCTTAGCTAATATACTTCATATTCCCTGGGGAAAGGAAGAGTATGGTATGAGACCTAAAACATGCAAGTCCTACGATAAGTCCTAGTGCACCAAAAAGGTCCTCTGATAAACACTTACAAATTGACTGAACCTTTTCCAATTCAATGCTCCATTAATCTTTCCCTGAGACTTTTCAAATTTCATCCTGTGCATTAAATAGTTGCAGACTGATGGAAAAGGTATCCTCAGATAAAAACGGCAAATTGGCCTTGTCATAAATTTCCTGGCTTTGCTCTTCTCTCCCATCCCACCCTTGCCACCACTCCCAACCCCCCTTTCTCTTTCCCCTCCCCTTGACTTCATCTCCACCCCCCCCCCAGCCTGGCTGTCCTCCCTCTGATTCACTGTTACCTATATTCCCTCCTGTCCATCTTGTTTACTAGTGTGATCACTAACTATTTAGTTAGACCCAACTATTAATAATAATAATAATAATAATAATAATAATAATAATAATAATAAAAATAATAATAATAATAATAATTATAATAATAATAATAATAATAATAATAATAATAATAATAATAATAATAATAATAATAATAATAATAATAATAATAATAATAATAATAATAATAATAATAATAATAATAATAATAATAATAATAATAATAATGTCCACATATCTCTGATTTGAGCTCTCCTCTACCCAGACATGTCTATGAGTAGCAGTAAAATGGATGAGGAATCGCTCTGTGATTGGCATACATCCTGGAGTATTATCATGGACCCCATGCTGGAAGATTACAGAACCTCCCTACAAGAAAACCTGCCCTTATTTTCATGGGCCACTCTCATGTACATCCAATATGGATCACAAGTCATGCATCTCAAGATATTTTTCAGGAGAAATACATGTGACTGGTCAACACTACCATTATCCTACCCCAGGGTATAGATGGGGTTCTCTCCACTTGGGGTGGAGGGGCAATCTGGACACGTAGAATTTACTTACCGTAAGGCTTTGTTAAAGCACTGGCTACTCTAATGGGCAATGGATGGGGGATACAGTGTCATTGAAATTGAAGAAAAAGAGTGGCTTTCACCCATCTTCATGGCTTCCTACCTCACTCCATGGTGACATGCCTCACTGATAAGCTGACCCTATGGCTACCTACCTACTGCTTGGCTGCTCACCTGCCCACCTTGCTCCAAGGCCCGCTATCTCCCCATGGCTTCCCACCTCATCCTACGGTTCCCTACTTGGCTTATTGGCTCCTTCATCACACCATGGTCCCCCACCTCATTCCATGTTCCCCTCATGATGTGGCATCCTACCTTCATCCATGCTTGCCTCCCCAGTGTTCCATGCCTCCAAACATTTTCACCTGGCTACCTGTACACCTCCTTCTTCTGCACGCTGAATTATGAGTCTGAGGTAGCCTTCAGTGCAGATGCACAACTATATACGATATGACTACACAAACAGGTACAAAATATAAGCAGATCCATTAATGTCTAGTCCATCCAATTTGGTTACATGTACTGGAAGATACTATTCTCGATTGTAGGCTGTTCACCTGCACCGCTCAGGGCCGCGAAAACAGAGCTCATAGACCACTGAGCAGCCTAATATAGCCCCACCTTGGTAATAGAGGAGTGAGGGGCATGGTCTATGATGGTAAATCCGTGCCTTGTGGCACTTTTATGAGTAAATCTGATGCCATGAGGGCTCAGGGGACAAATTGGTCTACATTTGTATATCCTCCACTTTTCTCTTTTCATTAGAAGTTTTACTGCTCACACCCTGGGGGACTGAGCAGCTCAAACTGACATGAAGAAGTAAGATGATAGTAATGGAGGTAGGCACATCTTAAAGCTTAATTTATTGCCTGAAAAAAAGTTTGTATGTGTTAGATTGTATTCCCAGTAGTTATGAACGGATTTTAGGTTATGTAGGGGCAGATCCATGCCCAAATCAATGATTTACATTGATAAATTCCATGTTATCATGTCATTATGCATCATGATAAATTTGATTTGTCAGAACTATGTCAGGAAATAGTTGAAGATTGTTATCTACCTCAAACTGTGCATTGATAATAGTTATTTATAATCACATATATCCTATTTACCTGCACTGCTCAGGGCAGTGAAAACAGTACTCTTAGAGCCTGTACTAGTAGTGTGGAGTAGGGGACTGTGTGTACTGGGTGACCACTTTCTGGCTGCAGTTTGTATGGGACATTTTCCACAGAAAACACCTGACTTTACCTCATATTTCCCTTAATATCTCAATAATTATAAGAGATATCAACATGGGATTTGCTGCATTGTTCATCAGACATATTGATCTCTCTATTGAGGGGCTTTACTTTTTTGTGCGACAATTATTTCTAATAGTGTGTAATCACCCTATAGGTTGCCTGACACATGGGAAATGGTACAGTATGTAGAGGGAATGAGGGCCATTTGAATCTACAACATCAATAGTTTTGCAAGTTCATAGTCAAGAGATTGAACTCAAGTTTTACCAACTTTGTAACATCATAATCTTTATTTAGCAGGTCTTAGACACAAGTCTACTGTCATGGTTTCCAGTGGGATTCACCCATCAACCAATAGGCCATACGTACCAGTTTCTAATGTTAGTTCTGTGTGGGTGAGGGCTTCCATCGTTATTTTGACAATATATCATTTACAGTATAGCTAAGACTCAGATCAGCCTGCACCATTGTGTGACTCTTGAGCTAGGTGTATACAAGCCATTCATGATAAGATTGGCATGAAGGTCACTGCAGTAGGGGGCCATGTATGTATAGTATCATCTTTACTAATGGCTTTGTGTCTGACATGGTCTCCAGTGGGACTCACCCCTCAACCCATAGGCCATAAGTACCAGTTTCTAGTGTTAATTCTGTATGGGTGAGGGCTTCCAAGGAAAATAATAGCTGAAGGGAGAAGGGATAGCCTAATATGAACCATATATAATGTCCTTTTCAAATTGGTCATGCACATAATGAAATCAACAGTCCTGAGGACATTTGTAGACCCCAGAAGTTGACTACTTGAAAGAAATACACCGCACTGAGGTCATATATCATCATCGATCATGTCACTCATCTTACTCTACGCACCTTCCATAAAACCATTGGCATATCATGACTTACTAGGGGCAGAAATACACATGGCAAGATAAGAGAGATAATGATCTTTGATGTTGTAGACTGACAGGAGATGCACTGGCAGATTACAAGTAAGAAATCCTGGGCCTGGCAAAACGTCTAGCCAATTCCTACATACCTACTGTCTGATGCCTTCATCTCCAATGATTTTATGGCCTCCTGCCATTCACTATGCTTTGTAGTACCCTAGAAGGCTCATACCACGAAGCTGTTCTACTCAATGGGGAGTGGCCTGGGGGATCTTCAGGTCTCTCCTTTAGAGGATACTCTATTTTTCAGACTCCTTTTTATGAAATGCAGTATTGAGTAAAGTGCTATTTCAGAGGGTTAAGACAATTTACCCCCCCCCCTTGGACGGCCTCAATATAATAGTCTGTGCAGAATTTATAGTAGCTCAACAGTTGATTTGAAATTCTAGATTGAAAACCTTGATATATTTGGCATCAAACTCCTCCATCGTTTTCTGGATGCCACCTGCATTAACTGATTATTCAATTATATGTACACTCCATAAAGTTTGCTGGCATCTAAGGGAGTCTCATGCCCTTTGTCGATTTTAAGAAGTGACCTTGTCCCTTGTCACCCTACCCCATGTCTCTTGGCTATCTTAATACGTGGCCTTGTCCCCATCTCGACGATATCAAAGTAGCCCAACAGCACTGCAAACATGAATCATAATATAGCCTTTGTGGAACATTGGGCAGTGTCTTCTTGCTGTCTGATGACATTGTGTTTAGACACTTTACAAGTTAGAATCACCATGGCTGATATTTAAAAGAGGCAAAGATGACAGAGAACTACACACACACACACACACACACACACACACACACACGCGTGCGCGCACACACACAAAATATTACTAGTGGGTATTCTGTTGACATGTATCATGTAAATGGTAGGTGATGATGTTCAATCTTCAGTCGTACAATATCTACAGTAACAGGATGCTTGTGATAGTATAGCTAATATATACTTCAAATTCTGTGGGGAAAGGAAGAGTATGGTATGAGTATGTAAAACATGCATGCCCTGTGATAATTCAAAGTGAACCAAAAAGATTCTTTCATAAACGATCACCAATTGGCTGGACTGTTTTTCACTGCTTCATTAATCTTTTCCTGGGACTAAATTTAATCCTATGCATTAATTAAATAGTTGCAGACTGATGGAAAAATTGTTCCCAGATGAAAACAATAAATTGGCCTTGACATAAGTTTCCTCCCATCAGTCCCATTTTCCGATGAACGACACGTATATTTGATCAATCATGTCATAATACTCAGTGTTTTAATGTGGACATATTTTGATGACCTATGGTTGTATCCCCAGATGAAAACAACAATTTGGCCCCATTAGTCGCACCAGCAGCATGCTGTGCGACTAAATTACAATCTAGCCATACAGAGTACTTGTAGGATGTCCAGTCATGCCTCTGTAGACCTTAGTATGATTTCTGCGACCCCCCCCCCGCTAGTAATTTCACTATGAATGGGCTATTCCCAGTATGATTTGGAGTAGTAATAGAGTTTGTTTGGGTTTGAACTATGATTTGCTGAGGGCCTATTCGCAGCATTTGAGAAATGGAAGGCTGTCATAAGTAAACACCAGGGCTGGAGGCCTTTTCAGTCATACTGGCAGTCCATGGTCTGTGTATACTGTGTTTCCAGATTAAATTGGATGCTTTGTTCTTATCACTGCAAATCCTAAATGCTTCCATAGAAAGATGTATACTAACAATTAGACCTATGATCCACTCCCTTGAAGGCCTAACATGATGGTGATATGCACTATATCCCCACATTCGATATTTAGGGGGGCATTTTTCAATAACGCGAATAGCATTACTGAGAAATGCCCTCCAGAATGTCATCTGCAGTGCTGATCATGATGAGTCTGTCATTTATCAGTTCTTGCTTCTCTTTCCACAAGCTCCCGTTCATAAAACCAGAACATTGCATGACCAGCCACATTGCAGGAGCAGACATGCATGTGGCAGGATCTGACAACCCACAGTCGCAATGCCTCATGCCTTAGGTAAGGATCAATGCAAACAAGCACGTTAAAAGTAAAAGATCCTTGGCCTAAGAACGTTTCCATCCAAGCTACACAGACAAAATGTAGGATCACTTTGACAGGTTTTGCCTTATTTATTTTAGGCTACTCACTTCGTAGACCCTTTTTCATCAGTATGTATACAGACCTATACCTATGTCCTCTCTTTGTTTTACCGGGTTTGACTGTAAGCTGTTGTTATTTTATGATGTAAAGAGGCTACCAAACATCTTTATATCTTGACAACAACACAAAGATCAGTTATATTGGGTATAATGAGGAGATGACTATTGATACAGTTTCTATTTCATTTAGATAGTAATAGGGTGGTGATGAGTCCTTATAGTATGCATATGATACACACTCCTCTTAATTGTGAGGAATACGTATACTTAAGCCCTGCTGAATGCTAAAGTAGAATTATATGTCCATGCAATATTCTGAAATAAAAGTCAGTTTGGAAGGAACAGTTGTACATGAATCAAGGAGGGCATTTCTCAATATAATGATAAAAGACAATTTAATTGAAAACCCTAGGAAAAGGATCTAGAAGGAGTGGGCCTGTCTATAGAAACGGCAAAAGTGAAAGCAAAAGACAGAAAGGAGTGGCTAAAAGTGCCCAGGTAACAAAATGAGGTTATTATAACGTTAAATTAACGTAATTTCTGAGTTGAAAAAACGTTCAAAGAGGGTTCATGGACTTAAACCAACATTTAATAAATGTTGAAAAAATGTTGATTCAACATTAGAATTCTCATGTAAATATGTAGCAAAATGATGTTGAATTAACCTTGAAACAACCTCATCCTACTCCATACAAAGCCTGTATATTGCCATTGGAGATTCACATTATTTCTACTTTTCTGATGTATTTGATTCATCACCCCCCCCCCCACATCTAGCATAATTATACTCCAAGGGTACATGTATCCCCTTTTCCAAAGGGACCCTGTACCTGATATGTTAGAGGAGCAATGCATTGATTCATAAGAGGAAATACAACAGGAATTACTTATACAAATTCCAAATGTTTCAATAAAGGTGTCTACTATACCATTTACCCTAATGTAGGGAACAATGTCATTCATTTATGAATATTTCTACACTAAGATATATCTAGACATTGGACCTTGATAATAAGGTTGATACAACTACGACATCATTATCATTAGAATTTACATTAGACAGATACCTGTATGCATCATCTAGCCCAGTCTTATCATAACATTTCCTGCCATCTAGTGAGTCATTCTGAAACCACAGAATAACGTTCAATTAACATTTTTTTGAACCAGTTAAATCAACATTGTTTTGAGTCCACATTCTCAACGTTGATCAACATTCATCCAAGGTTATCTGGAAAAACGTTATCTGCTAAACATTGTTTGAATGTTAAACCAACATCTATGAAAAAATGTTTTCTCAAGAACCACAAATCAATGTTGAAGCAATGATTTTCAACAAATGTTAGTCCAACTAACTGCCAGTGAACGTTGATTAACGTTCACTTAACGTTTCTTGTTACCTGGGTGGTTTAGAAAACTAGGCTGCCACATGCACCTGCACTACATGCGTAACAGGAAAGGAGGGAGAGGGAACTAATGTTATTGAAAAATGTCTTCCAGAGGAAAATGTTATCTGTAAACGAATCATTTAATTCTTAGTTGCAAAAGAAGGAGAAGGTGTACTTTTGTGGTTTTTGTTCTGTTTGTCATTTTGGGAATGTTTTTTTCTCTCCCCTTCTATATGCAATAGCGTATTCCTATAGAGAATGGCTCACTTGCCTCTCTTTCTTCTCCTGAGAAAAAAAATGGATATATGCCATGTGGAAAAGAAAGTGGGCTGGTCAAAGGTAGCTGTGTATTATAGGTCATTTCTGTTAATCTTACTGAGTGCTGGCAGTCCTGATATTGGCTGGGGAGGGGCATACATTGTAATACAGACCCTACATGGGTAATTAGTGCCAGAAATGGGTGGTATGAGCTGATAGACCGGTCTCACACATGACTAAACAATTACATGAGTCATACAAAGCAGGGACATTAAGGAGGGGGAGAGTTTGTAGGTTATTTCTTAATACACTATGACTGCTGCCTTTTAGTCATATCAAAATCACCATAGGAATAAGACTGGAATTTGCACCCACAGTGCTGTGTGTGATATAAGTACCTTCAGAAATGACCTCCTGAATGGAAAAGGCATTTGGGGAAATAAAGAGATGATATAGAAAAGGTTTGAAATGAGAATTGACCAGTTAAGATACAGGCTGACAGGAAAGGATTATGGGAACGCAGACCAACAGAAAGTAAAACAAAAAAGAAAGAACAGAGAAAGATGCAGGTGTATCAAGTGAGGGTGCAGGGGTTCAGGTACACTGAAGGTTATTTTTCTGGAAATGATATTGCCTGATCAATGATGAAATAAGGAAAGTCTTGCTGAATGGCCAAAGGTTTTGTTTACCTAATACTGATATCTCTCTTCTCTAATAATTACTCTCCACACTCTCCTTCCACCCAGCAGTCACTAAATCTGGGTAACTAACCTATGCACTCCTCCCCCCTCCCTCCTGCTCCCTCTCCTTCCATACATGCATCCTTTGCTGAATCTACTAAAAAATCACCACTTTAGCCTGTGATAAGGTACAAATTCTTCTCTATAGTATAAGGTAAAGCCACCATAAAATAGGGCTTGTTCAATAAACTGTCAAATTATGTTCAGGACACTGACCCTGATCCAGGTAACCATTTTAACTGCTGTTAACTTGACTAAGTCCTATAGAAAAATACCTGCCATCATCACTCTGTGTTCCACTATAACCAAAAGGATACTTTAGGTCTGAGGAGCTACCCCCACTCTCTGTGGTGACCATTAACTAGGTCTATAGGCACAGATAAGTGGGCAGAGTGCATTAACACTCTGCAGAAGGCTTAAGGCTGGTCTTGGTCAACACTACCATTAGCCTACCCCAAGGTATAGATGGGCTTCTCTCCACACGGGGGTGGGGGTGGGGGGTGTTAGGGCACCTACAGTTCTACTTACAGTAAGGCCTTGTTAAAGCACTTCCACTCAATTCCATGTCTTCCTACCTCATCCCATGACTTCCTACCTCAATCCATGGTAACCTGTCTCACTGATGTGGCTATGTACCTACTCCTTGGCTGCCCACCTGCCCACCTGCCCACCTCACTCCATGGCTCCCTACCTCACCCCATGGCTCTCTACCTCACCCCATGGCTTTCTGCATCACGTCATGGCTTCATACCTTCTTCATGGATTCCTACATCTCTCCATGGCTCCCAGCCTCACCCAATGACTTCAAACCTCTCCCTATGGTTCCTTACCTGGCTCATTGGCTCCCTTCATCATACCAGGGTCACCTGCCTCATTCCATGTTCCCCTCATGATGTCGCTCCTTACCTTCCTCCAAGCTTGCCTCCCCAATGTTCCATGCCCCTAACATTTTCACCTGGCTACCTGCACACCTCCTTCCTTCCACCTGAAATGTACTCTGAACTATGAGGGCACAGTATCTAGAGAGAATGAGGGCCACTTTGAATTTACAACTGAACATCAATAATTTTGCAACTTCAGAGTCAAGAGCTGGGACACAAGCTTTACTAACTTTGTAATATATCTAAAATGAAATGTAACTTATTCTAAATGCCCATATTTAGCAGGCCTTAGACGCAGGTCTACTGACTACAGAGCCTACCAATATCTATTGATTTCAATATTCAATTTTGGGGGATATCCATGTATTTATTGAACACTTTTCTCTACCTCAAAAGTATAATGCCCTGACCCAAAATGCCTTAGGTTACTCTCGCTAGCACTGCTGGTCTTTGATACCATAGTGGTATGGCAATGTAATGTAGGTATGACGTCACTATGGGAGGGAGTCCCTATAAATAGGAAAGGTCTCTCCCAGTCTTTACACAAAGCAGCAGAATCACTGGATATGTATTATCTGAACCTTGTCTCGCAGTGACGGATTTAGAGTGGGGGGGGGGGGCACCGGGGGGGGGGTGCGCCCCCTCCCCTTTTGCCCAGTACTTAAGAGTTTAAATACATATTTTGGACCCCAAAACTTGACCAGAAATAGGTGGTGCGCCCCCTCCTTTTGGGCCGTGCCCCCTCCTTTTCCATATCCTGGATCCGCCACTGTCTCATATATTCTTAAAAAAATAACTGTTAAATCTACCAGGTATCCTGGAAAAATAAACATTGAAAACCTTTTAATTGCAATGCATGTAAAATTGTTGGTTATGATTTATGCATAATATCATCTTTACTAACGAGTTTTGTGTCTACCAGAGTGTTTAGACCAATAGCCTTATATGAACCAAATATCCTTTTCAAATTGGTCAAAGACACAATGAAACCAAATTTCTGCAGGGCATTTGTAGACCTCAGAAATTTATTTCTCTAACGAAATAAACCATACAGAGTTCAGATGTCAGATATTCATCACTGATTATGTCTCTCATCATATCAGATCATATTTCCCTCACTCTACGCACCTTCCATAAAACCATGGGCATATCATTACTTACTAGGGACAGAAATACACATGGCAAGATAAGAGAGATAATGATCTTTGATGTCGTAGACTGACAGGAGATGCACTGGCAGATTACAAGTAAGAAATCCTGGCCTAGGAAGATGTCTAGCCAATTCCTACATACCTACTGTCTGATGCCTTCATCTCCGATGATGTTATAGCCTCCTGCCATTCACTATGCTCAGTAGTTCCCTAAAAGGCTCAGACCATGAAGCTATTCTACTCAATGGGTTAATTGTACGTGGCAATCACTCACATTCAAGTAGATGGTGTCATCTAGTGGACGCCAGGGTCACTCACATTTAGGCCACCCGGGGCATTGGCGTGGAGCCTCTGGATCCAATTAAATTCAATCAAATCCCTCAATTTCTTGGCCTTGAGGGATTTGGGATGGGCATGGATAAAGTCTACAACATGGATGGTCAGGTCCTTGTGTTTGTCATCTTTACCTCGCTTTGAGCAGGAGTTCATGTGGCGAGATACCTCACTTTTGGAGAACTCTTTTCTGCTGATTTTCCCATAGTGGTCACAGAATCTGGTTTTGATGGCATTCTCAGTTTGGCCAACGTATTGAATGCCGCAGATTTTACAGGTGATGCAGTAAATAAGATTGGTGCTTGAGCAGCACACATTATATTTGCTGGTATAGGTTCGACCAGTGACATTACATTTTATTTTGCCACTTCTATCTATCTGTGGACAATATCAATGGGGAGTGGCCATCTGCATCTAACAACATTGGCAGGGGGCCATTGGAAAGAATCATCAGGTCTCTTCTTTAGAGGAATATCTATTTTTCTGATTCCTTTTTTGAAATGCAGTATTGAGGAAAGTGCTATTTCAAAGGGTTAGATAATTGTGCTCCCCTGGTGCATTTGAATAGTCTGTGTAGAATTTACAGTAGCTCAATGGTTGATATGGAATTCTAGATTGAAACCTTGATATGCTTGGTATCAAACTCTTCTATCGTTTCTTGGTAGATACCTGAATGAACAGATTATTTAATATAACTGTATGTGAACTTAAACATTATTTGCTGGCATTATCTCTGAACATAAGAGCCCTAGACAGGGGGTCTCATGTCAATTGTCGATTTGTAGAAAGGACCTTGACCACTTGTCAATGTTAGCTGTCTGAGCCCCTACTATAGATAAGAAGCCCAGCAGTACTATAAGCATACAGCCACTACAGTAATTGGATGCTTGTAATAGCTTAGCTAATGTATACTGCCCTGGTGGAAAGGAAGAATACCAGACAGTATGTAAAACATGCATTTACTACATAATTCTCAGTCTGGTCATGGTCATAAAAGGTGTTCCTCTGATAAATGATCACAAATCGGCTGAATCACTTCATTTCAATGCTCCATCAAACTTTTCCCAAGACTCATAGCCAAATTTAATCCTATTCATTAAATAGTTGCAGACTGAAAGGGTTAAATTGGCTTTGGCAGAAGGATCCTGGGGCTTTGCTTCTCTCCCATGGCACTCTTGACACCGTTTGCAAACTTCCCATCCACCCCCACCCCCTCTACCCGCGCTTGCTCCTGTCTCACACATCGTTCACTACCTTTATTCTCTCCTCTCCATCCTGTTAACTGTTCCCGTCCCTTCTCTCATCCGGCTCACCCCTGCCCCATCCCTCACCTTCCTCCTCATTCTTATTACTCTATGTCCCTTCCTTAGCCTGGTTCTCCTTCCTTTCATGTCAATCGAAAATACCTGAAAAGAATTCCTTCCGTGCCTTTCAACCAATTTCCAGTCGCTTGGAACACCATCTAAAGTGACACTATTTGTGATCTCACAATTAGCACTTCTAGTGTGAGTCCAATGTGATAGATGCCATTCAGGAACTGGTGTGGTCACTCACTACTAAGTTAGACCCAGCTATTAGTATTAATGTCAACATGTCTGATAGATCTGACCTCTCTCCTACACAGGCATGCCTACATGCCTCAAGGCTGCAATAGGTCGCTCACCAAACGACTATGATTTATAGTCACTGTCTGAGTCTAGTTATTACCGAAACTCCCTACAAAAAAGCCTGCCCACATTTTCATGTGCCACCCTCATAAAAATCTCTCATAGGGATCACAAGTGATACATCTTGAGATATATATGAGAAGGGGTATGATTGTGACTAAATAACTGATACGAAGGGTTTCATGCTAGTCTCCATCATTGGCAATTTTCTAACATTTTATAAATAAAGTATTGCAGATACAGAAAGGAGATGATTTGATTTGTTAATCTACCAAAAATGGGTTCATCAATGGATACACTTGTTAATAGTTTGTTTTGGTTAGACTTATTGTCCTTAACTTACATGTATACCACTTAAAGTGAGGAGTTAATAAAATTTCCAATATTGCAATCATTTCGTAGTGTAGAGAAGTAATAGCAAAAATAACCACAAGAGTCTGTGGCATAGGTCTTGCATCTCTGTACATGAAGCACCTGTTCATAAAATGAGAACATCACAGGACCAGCCACATTGCATATGGCATGATTTGACAACCCACACTCTCAATGTCTCATGCCTCAGGTAAAGATCAATGCAAGAAGCACATTAGAATCAAAAGGTCCTGGGCCTAAGAACATTGCCATCCATGTTACCCACAAAAGATGTGGGGTCACCAGGGTCCCTGTCAAATTAAACCTGTCAGCCCTAGCACAGACTTCTCAAGATGATGAGTGCCAATACCTTGTTTATTTCATAGGCTGCTCAATTTTTTGTGTAGGCAGACCTATATCTATATAGCGAGTCATCTTAACCTCTCATCGTTTTATGAGGTTACAAGGTATAAGCTATTTTGTTTTTATAAAGAAGCTATTAAAGTTCTTCATATCTTCACAACAAAGCAAGAATTAGTCTATTGTGAAGCATCATTTCTTATTCTGTGGAAAGACTTATGACAGAATGGCTGGGGCTTATTTCAACAAAACTGACAACAGCAAATCAAATCATCAAGAATCCCACTGTACATGTGCCATTACATACAAACCTACATTGGTGCCTTCACTTCTACAACTGTGTTACAGAGAGAAAAATCTAATTAGGGTACATTCTCTGATAACTGTACGCCTCTCTAGTAAAGTAGACAATTTTTTCAGAACATCAGCTTTATTGAAATAAACTCCTGAATGATATAACTGTCTGGCAGAGTCTTATTTTATGACTTTAGTTCCTATTATTCTCATACATATAAATCCATTCGAGATTGTAGAATTAAGTATATGATTGTACAGTATGCAGCTTTTACATGGTGATGATATTATCATGTTTAATCTGCCATACAAGTACTAAGAAGAATTATTTTTGTATCCTTACTAGTAGAAGCTTTACACTGCCAAAATTAATATCTTACTGAATGTAATTGTAAAAGGTGACCTCTTGAGCAGAAACTGCAGGCCTTGCCGCACATATTATTGGCAAAGAGTATTTACTTTGGGCATGATGACTGATGATATTTATGATGAAAGATCTTCGTATGATGAGTTTGTATTTCATTTGAAGAGTAATAGGACAATGATGAGTCCTTATAGATGATGCATACTTCTCTCATGTGGGAAACATGACATTTACTTATGCGCTGCTGAACGTCAATATAAACTCCTTTATCGATATGATGTTCTGACAGAAAGGTCAAGTTGGAAATGCTCCAGGAGGTCATTGCTCAATAATGCTGATTAGCATTGAGAAATGAGAAATGCTCTCCAGGGCAGAATGCTATTCATGTTGTTTTTTTCTCCATTCCTAATAACGTATTCATAGGGAAAGGTTTACTTGTGAACCATGTCTCCATTCTGGTCTCTTACATCTCCCTGCAGGGTAATTAGTGCCCGACATGGGCGGTATTAACTGATAGACCTGTCTCACACATGGCCAAACAATTACACAGTAGGGCAGCGGAGGGACATGGTGTGCCTGATGGGGATGAAGGGGGGGCTGAGTAGGAAAGGAAATCGGGGAAGTAAAAAGATGATTTGGATAGGATTTGGGACAGGAATTGTAGAGATGCAGCCACAATGAAGATAGACACGGAAGGATGGTGGCAAAGCAGGCCAACATAGAGTTAGGCAGAATAAGCAAAATATGTATATGACAGACTAAGACAACCCAGAGTATTTGATGTCTGAGATGGAATCATGAGGGTCAGTGAGGGCAGGTACACTGCACTAGACAGGAAGTAGGAGATCTCGTGCCAGGGATAATGATGACAATATATACTTGAACTTACTGTTATCACCTTGATCTCTTAAAGCCAAATGACCCACTGCTCTGCAGCCTATATGCTGTACAGACCCTGCCTCCCATCTATGTAAGCTGCATCTCTGAATATTTAGTCTGACACTCTGAATAGCTGCCAAAAAGGTGACACATAAGTACCACTTTGAGACAGAGTTTGTTGTGATAGATGTCGATGGGAACAGGTATAATTATTCCTATTTAGGGGGTGATCATGTTTAACAACAGAGGAGAGGTGGGGTGTTTGAGTGGGGTTGGGAAGATTTGTTCACCCCTTGACTAGGAGTTGAGTTTACATACATGTGGTTTTCCGTCCCTAGGGGGGGGGGCAGGACAAAAAGGTTTTGATCCTCAAGGGTCAGGATTTGTCCACGCTTCCATGCACAGACCCACCACTGCCGCCTGTTAAAAATGATCACCCCCTAAATTAGCACCAGCTAGTAATGCCCACATACATGATCAATCTGTGCTCTCTCCTCTCCAGGCCTGCCTCAAGGCTGCAATGAGTCACTCACCTACCATATGATAATACAACCACTGACTGCATCTAGTTGCTAGCATGTCCATGGGCAGCAGTGGAACTGATGAGGAATTGCTGTTGGGTAAATGGCATACATCACTGGACATTTTATGGACCTCATGCTAATACCTTATGGGTTCCCAGTGTACTTTTCCTCATACAGGTGAATCAATTCACTGAAAGGCTGCCTACATTAGATATCTTGAGGACACTTAAGTTACTACTGACGCACAGATCCTCAATATGCCTCTATATTTGGTCTTTATGTGCACATTGCTCGGCCCAGAAAACCTAAGGTTGAAGAAGTCACGACCACACACATGTACATATCGTCCAGATCGGTCACTATAGTAATTTTTCTTAATGATCAGTATGCCAAGACATGAAAGTCAACACATTGGAATTTCTCATGTGCAGGTAGCCAGCTTCACATCTCACCATTGAGACACACTACAGACATTAGAGATTATGAGATTGAAAATGACATATGTAGCTTGCCATGTCAATTTGCACTCATTGAATTGTGAATAATGAGTGAATATCAATTGTATCAGGTTTTATCCTTATACTGAACATTGTCTACTTTCAGGATGTGGTCTAGTGAGGAAAATTTATGCTCATGTGGACATTAAATCACAATGTAGGGTCATTAGTGTCAGAAAGGGATAGTGTGTATACTTCATGAGCTGATGGAACTGTTTCACACATGACAGCACAGTACTATGAACAGGAGGGCGGTGTGAATGGAGATGAGGATACAGGGTGGAAAATGATAATGGTATTCAAGGGTCCTATCTCTTTCTTCCCTTTGCTCTCATCATTAAGCTAGAGGTGATGTAAATCCCTTCTTATAGCAGGAATCGGTTAAGCTTTGACACTCTTCAGCAAAATGATGGACTATACATTGAGGGCGGCACTGGCACAATATACTTTCCTGATCAGTGTCATTATGGCCAATGTCATTAGATGTGTCTGCTACTCTATAGAACCCATATCACTATACTCTACCATAGCCCATCAGGTCTTAGTTAAGGAAATGGTCAAACCCTACATACCTATAACATAGCACACACTCACTGCCGCATCTTTATTTCCCCAATTTACTGCTAGAGATTATATATTCATCCTTCGTCATGTCACCTAAGCCGAAAGAAAAAAAAAGAAACACACTTATTTTGAGTACTCATGAGTATAGATGCTTTAGAGGCCACTTTATATTTGTCTGATTTTGAGCTAAATATACTGTATTCACTGGTCTTAAATAATATCATAAACACAACTAGAGATGCTTCCCTTTTATCTTTTCCAAATAGAAAATATTCATTTACATGGTTACTATTCTTTTATCATTGGTATTATTCTAAACCTGATTATTACGAATTCAGTACTGTGACCATATTCCATTATATCTACAACCACAGATGACATCTGGATTGCTGTAGAATTGCATTCGACGAGACTATCACAGGACCTTTCTGCAAACACAAACACTTGTGCCCAAAATATCCAGCTTCCATCATAGGACCATATATAGAAACAGAGAGAAGGGAGGTAGAGATAGAAGAGGGAGGGAGATGGGTAATCTATTCTAGGAGATATTAGCCCCTCAAGGGCACACTGCACATGCCCTTTGTTGGCTATGATGAATTAAGACATCAAATAAACATGACACCTTTGATCATTATGAGTATGAAATATTTCATTTCCTAAGCCAAATGGCTTTGAAGTTCCAATTAGAATATAAGCTTAGTACAGTTCCTCAGAGCTCACCCCTTTTATCAATGCTTTCTTCAGTCCAGACTGAATCTATTTCAGTCGAGGAGAATTTGACATAAATCATGACATATGAGCGGGATAAGCATATGTGACAAAGTCAGACACCCCACAGTAAGCCATGACTGATATTCCTAATGGAGATCCTTGGTATGAGCAAAGGACCTGTAAAAGGACCTTTACTTACTGATGAGTATCCCTCATAATCTTTTCCTATCCAGCCTACAGACTCTTTCTGTGCAAGGCTACTAATGAAGCCATTCTATCTTTCATTTCCATAGTGTCACAGTAAAGGTCTTCACTACATGTGCTGCAGGTATTAGAATTATGGTAGGATTGTTTTCAGTCCGCAACAAGATGGGATGTATAAAAATAGTCCTTCTTAGATAATGCCTGCATGAAACTCTGGTTCCAGAGCCTTAATGTACAATTCAGGATCCTAACCCTATCATCATTAATTTCTATGGCAGCCTTGATTTATTTGCCTGACTAGTGGACCTCTGATCTTTTAATTAAAGCTCTCAACAGCTCACATTCTATTGATATTGAAAGAAGAGCCATTGCTGCCATTACAGATAGACTTTACTAGGGACAATGTTGAAATGTGATAATATGATGACTTTGCTAATGGAAACTGTTTGCATAGTAATAGGACCATCAATGATCATTCAATGCCTCCCTCTGTATATAGATGTGTTTCAACTTGGAAACATTTGAATGATCTTTAAGAAATGTGATGTGTCTTTCACAATTTGGTCTGAAACAAAGGTTTCTGGTTTTAGATGTGGATTGTGAGAAATTGTTTGCCCATCAACTTTCATTGAATTGGCGTTACCCCCTTTTCAAAGCATCAACATCGCAGTTGATACCTGATCTCATGCTGAGTACTTAATCTCCTCTGTTACCCGGTAAAAACAGTGTTTAGGGATTGAACACTAGTGTTTAGGGATTAAACACTTGGTTAAACACTTTCTTGTCCCACTTTTCTAAACGCTTATTTGGGGTTAAATGCATTAAATTTCAAATGCATTTAGCTATGAAGTGTTTAACCAAGTGTTTAAATGCTATACACTTAAACACTTCAGTGTTTAGGTGTTTAAAAGCTAAACACTAAAAAACTTCAAGTGTTTAGATGTTTAAATGTTGGTGTTGAGAAAATATGGTGTGTAATTTCAAACACCCTTTTTACAGTGTAGGTTATTTTCTGGGGAGCAGTGAGGTGTGCAGATGGCACATGTGTCAAATTGCCATGAGAGCGATAACATCTATTAGCTGGCTATCATATCAGTGCCCTAGACATCACCTCTTTACTGGACACTAGATTACACCAACACTATTGGGGTTGGGGAAGGACATCCATGGTTGTATGGATCTTCTATCACCTTGTAGGGTAATTAGTGCCAGAATTGGATAGTATTAGGAGGACATCAGTTATTCGTAAGATCCCCATGTTGAATGCTGTCACAATCATATTTCCTATAATGAGGTTGACTCTCTTCTCATTCTACAGCTGCTTAGTGTTGAATACCCAGTATTTTTAATTGTATGGCATTGTCAATGGATTATTCTGGGTATTATCATTTTTTTACATCTTTATTAATTTCTTCGCCATACAGGCCTGAGCTCTGTCCCCAAGCTTACCACCTGCCCCTATCTATTTACTCAATAGTAGGCGGGGTCACTCAAACCAAACCCTGCCTCCTCCAGTGGGATCCAGTGAGCTGCTCACACGTCATCCCAACACGGATGTCATAACAGCCAAACCGGATTATTCCGGCCACGACCCCACTGGAGGTACTGTGACATACCAGTGGATGCTATTTTGGGACCAGGGCATATCTAATGACATGCCCTTGTCCCTCATTGGTCCACGTGGCGAGCTGCTCTCCGCCAGGTATTGCACCACCAAATGTTGCACCTGAGGGAGAACAGACGTACAATTGTAGACAACAACACCAGAGCACACACCAGTACACCAGTATCCATTCCTGCACCAGGACTAGATTCAACCCTACCCGGCTACTCACAAACAGGCACATCACCACTAAGGCTATCAGTGCAGGACAAGGTCTGTAGACTCAGCAAGCAGACCCCAACTTAGACACAGGAGAAGGACACAATCTAGCTCGCCTCTCAGGAGGAGAACACCAACTGGTTATAGACTTTTGAGAAGTGTGGACGGCGCCACCAGCAGATCCCACCTAGTGGCGACCACCCCCCTTTTCAACAGAGGAGCCAGAGCACCTTACAGCTCACCTCAAGTCATCAGCTCTTCTGGGGAGGATACAGAAGTCACCTTCCCTCATAGAGCCGGCCCAACAATGTCCAGAGGCCAGCCCCCCTGCTACAATCAGGACGACCTGAGGAGAAGTCTGGTCAGAGAATGCACTCAAGCTCTCAGCAACTCTTTCTCCAAGCTACTCACCAAACAAGTGAGCGCCTTGTCTACTGAAATTAAAAGAAGTGGACAAGAAAACTCTGACCAATTGACCGGGGTTCTCCAGAGACAAGATGACATAAACTGTTGGAGGGAGCACATGGAGAGTGAGGCTGCCCACAATCTCAGTAGGACAGCAGAAGCCAATTTGGATGTCCTAGAAAGGTCTGAGGATTTCACATACCAAATGACTGAGCAGCTCAGCAAGACTATGGATTCCATGAAAACAGAACTTTTTAGAACCTTGCATAGTCAGTCAGTCAACACCAGTAGTTAAGCAACTAATCAGACCCCACCGAGCATCCAGCGGCACTCAGGCCCACCCCACCAAAGCCCACCATATCCAACAGAGCCCATTTACAGCCCATCCCATCCAAACACCTTGGCTGGAACCAGGCTAAGCCCACCAAGTGCTTTCCAGGACAGCGCCAACAACAACACAGCAACTGCTACCCCCACCCAGCAAGGCACACTGTACCAAACAATCAGCGCCAACTCAGTAAACTCACATCAGGTGGCAGCAGCAACAAACACCCCAGCGCTGACCCCAAACAGTCCCAACTCGGGTTTGGTAGTTAACAATGTCTACACCCCTCCAGGTTATGTAGTCAATCAGCCCACCCAAATGCAACTGCCCTACCCCCCAGGGTACCCCCAATTAGCACACTCCACACCAGTGATACAAAACCTAGGGCAATCCGCCCTCAACCTAAACACAGGATCACCAGGTGTGAAGAACAGTGAAAAGCTCACATCTGCTCAATTAGGTTCATTTAACAAGCCAGAACCTTTTGATAAGTCCTCACCTTATAGGTCTGCAGGGAGGTTCCTGACTGAATTCATATTTTTCATCAGAAACTTCCACCCAAACCGACCTGACCTACACGCCCCCTGCATGTACACTTTCCTCATTACCAATATAATGGACAAACCAATCATGCAGGACAAGGACGCTGTATATGAGGCCTTTCTAGCAAGATTCGGAACACCTGACCCAACCACCCTACTGAAGGGATACAGGAGCAGAAAACAGCAGCCCAATGAGTCTACAGAAGACTACTTGGCCGACATGACCTTGCTGCTATCAAACAGCTACCTGGATGAGGACTCACAAATTGACTACCTAATCAACGGCCTCAGACCTGAGCTGAAAAATGTTGTCCTGGCCAAATCACCAAAAACTCTACTAAAAGCTGAAGAGTTCGCTCTTGACCAAGAACTAAACATTGAAGCAATAAAAATTGCCCAAGCCCGGAGCAACCCCACTGAATTGTGTGAAGTTAGATATAACGGCAACTCCAAGGACAACAGGTCCAGGAAGGATGAATACCAAAATGACCACAAGAAGGAAGACAGGCTACCCAGTGGCAATTATAACAGTATGAAAACAAATTCAAAAATTGTTTCAACAAAAAGTCAAGGTTGACTGACAGATCTGTCTCCAGAGATCACAGATCCAATTCCAGAAATAGATCTGACTACCAATCACCAGGCAGAAACAGATCAAGTGACCGATCTGATCAAAGATCCAGATCATCAGAAAGCAGCAAGAGTTTTGTTTTCATTCCTGTCAATGGGCAACCAAACAACAGCCGTAATGTCTCCTTCATGGTACCTGCAGACTTCACCATCCCAGACAATTGGGTGCAACATTCAATGAAGAAGTCTAGAGACCCCACTCCCGGCAGAAAGGATAACAGAAGCCACACAGGGTCTCAATCTGATCATGATAATGACAATGCTAACAACCATCATGATGACTAGGATTCAGGGGAAGGGCGTTCAAGCACCGACTGACCCCGCCCCCACCAGGAGGAATCCGACCAATGAACCGTCCCCCACTAATTTTCAACCAAATGCTGAAGCAGAAGTAAACTTAGTTAACCCTCACAACTCCAGTACCCACTACTCCGAATATATTGACCACGATGAGGACCAAGACTCCTCTACTGACGATGAAGCTGACCATGAAGACCAGAACCTGAGAACATCAATCCTGAAGCTGAGAATCAAGTCTGATCAATATGGGCAGCAAGGTAAGGCTATTCAAGTTTCATGACAAGTTTCATGACAAAATACAAGGCAAGAATCTCTTTTGGTCCTACACTCCAAACACCCAATTACATCAGGGCAGTAAAAAGTATCTCCATACCATCCAACACTGAAGCCACCTTCAATGCCATGGTAATGGGGAATAGCAAGATAGTGGGAAAAACTGGAATAACTGAGAATGCAGGAACTACCCTACTTGTAGTAATAAAGCACGCCATCATCAGACCAAGGTCACTGCTGAAATTAGTACCAGTAACTCTAGCAAACCCAAATGATTTCCCTGTCAAAATTGAAAAGCACATGAATCTCTGTGTATTTAGGCTTTTCAACATCAAAGAAGCTGTCCCTATAGGTACACTCAACAACCAGCACTCACTCAACAACGTCAATTGTGAAAAAGATCTTTTCCCAATCAATTGTGGGGAAGATCCCATGGATCAACTCCCAAAGGGAAATGAACCTCTGAGATATAAAATCTGTGAAGATCTAAGTGACACTCAGAAACAGCAAGTTAAAGACATTGTTGAGGCAAACAGACAAGCATTTGTTCTGAATGAAAGTGCAATAGGTCTAAATGTAGAGAATGAAGTCAAACTGGAATTAATCCAAGACTTCAAACCATGCAACATACCATCTTACATAATGTCCCCCCACAAAGAAATTGTCCAAAAAGAACTTTTGAAGAAACATCTTGAACAAGGGATAGTTGAAGAGTGCACCAAACCCTGTGAATGGAACTCACCAGCCTTTCTGGTACCCACACCACAGGGGGACAGATCAGTTGCCTCTGGCTGGAGAATTGTAGTAGACTACAGGTGGGTTAATGAGAACCTGAAGTCTTTCTCATACTCCTTCCCCAGGGCAGATGACCTAATGCAACAGATAGGCAGAACAGGCGCCAAATACTTTTCAAAATTGGACGTCTACAGCGCCAGCACCAGATCCCCCTGGCGGAAGAATCTAGGCCCCTCACAAACTTCTCAGCCAATGGCACGAGATGTATGACCAAAGTTCTTCCAATGGGTCTCAAAACATCAGGCCTATCCTTCATAAATGTGATGGAACAGTTGCTCATGAAATGCAAATACAGGACCGCTGTAGCATATGTGGACGATGTAGCCATTTACAGCCCAACATAGAAAAAGGCACCTGCAAGATCTAGATAAAGTTCTGAAGCTTTATATCAAGGGAAACATCAAGCTGAAATAAGAAAAATGTACAATTGGTACTACGAAAATGGAATTCTTAGGTTTTAACGTCGACCAGCATGGTTTATCACCATCCCCCACCAAAAAACATCCACGACCTGAGATGTGTCAATGGAATGGCGCAGTTCTACAAAAGGTTCATTAGAGGCTTTGCCCACATTATGAAGTTGCTCTACAAGGCCACAAAGGGAACCTTCAAATGGACCACTGAGTGTCAGAGAGCTTTTGAAAAAATCAAAGCAGCAATCTGCACTGAAGCTCTGCTCAAATTCCCCCACTATAACAAACCCTTCATCATCTTCACTGACTCAAGCAACAATAGCTTGGGAGCAGTGATAACACAAGTTAATGATTTCGGTTTTTATAGACCAATAGAGTTTGCAGGGAGAGGATTAACACCTCAAGGATCCAGATACGGGATAACTGATAAGGAACTGCTAGGAATAGTCTTCGCAGTTAAGAAATTCCACCATTGTAATAAAAAGACTGCAATCTGGCCCAATAAACTCACTCTATGGTCTAGACCTAGACACCACCCTCACTGGAGATCAAAGATCCCCAGTCACCAAAAGAAAGAGCAGCCAAAAAGGGATTAATCACCTTTGCCCCATCACCAGCCAAAAAGGCAAAGAAAAATCCCACCAAAAAGAAATAGAAACTTTCATTTCCAGTAATGCACCGCCCTGCATTTCACAATATCCCCCCCCCACCCACACTCACACCCAATTAACCACCAATATATACATCCTTAAACCCCATCCCCAACTTATTACCAACCCAAGGCGCCCAGAGAGCGCCCAAAGTCCCACATCAAAACAACCAAGTTTCTGCCCCAGTCACCACCCCCACACACAACAACACACCCGACCTTTTCGCAATGTTTCTTCATGTGAACGATGTTGTGCCTCATCTCTTTTCCATTTATAATGAACATACACATTTTTAACTTTCAAAAGGATTTTTTTATTTTTATTTTATCTTTTCCTTTCCCTTTTTATGTTTATTATCCCCTTTTCTTCAGTGCCCCCCCAAAATGTATGTACCTTTAATATACCTAGAAAACCAACACAACCACAAATTACCTACCCACAATCACCTTTGCTCAGAACTGAAGAGGGAAATTGCCAAAAAATTCTAATTATTCTCTGGTAATCTCAGGCAGCCATTTAATGATTGATTTGGTTGGCACGCCATATAAATTACCCATGGTCACAGCATCGGTTTGTGAATCCCACCCCTTTGGAAACATGCATGTGCCGGTTTGTTACAAGCTCAGGGCTCCTTTATACACGAAGATATTACCAAATGACAGCACAAAACCTTAAATGCACGCTTGGGCACCTAGGGGTTAATAACCTGTCAGAGGCGCTCAATAATGCCCACAAAGGAGCCATGATTCTAAGTGTACCAATAGGTTTCTATTACAGGAAGAGAGTGCACATTCACTGGCAGAATCATAACAAACTCCTCATCACTGTACCAATACCCATAGGACTAGGGGAAAACACCTACTCTATTTATAGAACAGAGGCATTCCCAGTACCGTTCGATACTACCAATGTCAACTCCACAGGGTATACACTAGTACAAGCCCTACCAACCTACATAGCCATCTCTAAATCCCACTTATATTACATTGAGATGGACCTCACATTTTTAGACCTACCTGAAGCAGCTCATCACACCTGTAATTTCCAGGCCCACATGACTGTTCAAGTCCCCAATATTATCAAACCTATTTCCCACAACTCCTACATGTTAATCACCAACAAGTCACCCTCTATCCTTTAGTGCTCAAAGAAATAAAAAATGCAGCCTATTCTATAGTCTCTGTGCCATGCCTGTGCTCTCTAAAAAATCACAGTATGATTATGGTCAATTCAAACCTATCCTGCGTTCACAACATCATTTTTGGCCCCTATTGCTCAGGTGCCGATTAACTTGCCACTGTGGCGGCATTTTGGAAACCCACCAACCAATGTTTCTGATGTAACCATAGCAACCACCCCACCCGCCCTAAGACTACCTAACTTCCAGCATCTTAAAGCCCTACACACTCAAAAAATCCTACCCCTAATTAAGGACGTACTCACCCTAAGGAAAGCTACAGTAGGTATCCATGACAAATTTTCAATACTGTCTACAGAGTCTATAACACACCTCGGGTACCATCTTGAGTTTTCACCTCAGTTACACCCGCGTGACACACCTGGCGCAGCTCATCACTATTCACAGCACTCCAATCCTGGACCAAGCTGAAGAAACTGATCAAAGAGGCCAACCATGACTGGCCATCGGGTCCAACCACCACCATGACGGTGGAACCAAACTTATGGATCCAACTACCGGGACGATATGACACAATGATATCCGTGGCAGTCGTCTTGACAGCTCTCTATCTCATCAGAGCCACCTGCAGGATACGCCTCCGACACTGGCCATATCGCCGCCAAAATCTATTGGATGGCATGGCTGAATTTGTCCTCAGGATACACTCTGGAGGAAGGACTTTCAGTTTCCCACTGGCAAAGATGATCTATGGCAGAAACCTTTGGCCAACCTCCATTGTGGCACCCAGCCTAACACCACCAAGGCTGATCAAGCCCCTAGACCGCCATCTTGACGCCTCTTGAAAAAACGAGGTGACCATGATCATCGCTGGCAGATTAAGAACAGTCTGTCTGGAAAGGTACCCTCGGTGCCCACTACTCTGGAGGATCCTGCTGGCATTAATACTGAGCTCAAGACCACACACCTTGGCTCTACTAATAGAACAAAAGGGCCAGCCTGATTCCCAACTAACCCCGTGCAATGGTGAGGTCGCCACCAGCTTTACCCCAGTTTCACAATTACGACCCAGGAGAGCGCCCCCAAAAAGGACTGGAGACCCACAACCGTCAACAAGCCGGATTGACCCAAAGACCCAGCCTCCGATGGATTAGTTCTTTTTCGACCCCACACTGGCTGAGAGGGCCACTAATTCCTTTGATGGTAGGTCTTTCCAGGTTAATCTAAATGTCACCTAGGATTGGACCGTACCATCTGCCTTATGTGGGGATGACAGCTAGCCCTACACAGCAGCACCGGAAAGAGCACCAGATAGCTCGGTGAGACGCTGATGTGGGGATCCCCCTCCAGTCTACCGTCGGCCGCAGTATCCCCCCGGCCCCCACAGTGAACCCCACCACTCCATCCCCCCCCTGATATGCATCAATCATCACCCCCCACCCAACTAACTACTCACAACCACTAGATTAAATCATCAGCTAACCACAACTCACGCTTTACATCGAGATGGATCAGTGTTTGCTGACCCCCTTTCCCACCACACGCCACGCCTCATGGCCATCTTAAGCAAGCACCCCCAACATCAAAATGATGGCCGTCATGGACGTCACCATGACAACAATCAGTCACGGATGCCCACACACAATGTGAGCATCAAATCAACAACATTAACATGTGCTACCAAAGTAGAATTGCTCTAAATTGTCCACCTACCTTTGCTAGTAGCCGTTCTCGGCCCCCACCGGTACAACGGTGGATTGTATCTGAACGATGCTGTAAGGCAAACAAAATTCCCCTTTTAGAAACTTAACTCATCTAACAACTTCGAAAATTCCAAATTTACCAGCAACTATAGACCAAAAACACCTACCTTCTGGCCGACATAGTCACAACAAGGTACAGAATGACCCCATTGGGGAACACCAGGTATACCTCCATGGTCGTTGATTACATAGCCTATGACGTAAAAAACGTCGGCAGGCCAGTTTTATAGTGCCCCGACCAGGCATCGCCTCCAAAATTTGAGACTAATTTTCCGATTTTGTTGGGGTTTTCTCAAAATTTCAAAATCCCCACTGGCCCCCGCCACCAACAACCTCTATATGAAGAAATAAGTCTACCTGGCCAACCGAGACCACCATCAAGAGCGGATCTGAGCAAGTCTAGCCCAAATATGCCCATAATTTGATACACGAATCTTGCCATTACGGCACAGCACTAGCTTGGTGCAGCCACCTAGTGTGTTACCTGTGAACAAAATGTATGCGTCCTTGGTTACCAGGGCCCGCGCCTTGAAAAAATCGTTAATCTGAGCTCTATATCTTGTGTTTATAAGTCAACTGAATGCCTTTTCAACTTGATTGTCATATCTGCATTGGCTTAGGCCGCCTTGAAGCACATGAGAGCTGTCCCATCGCTAATGGATTGACTTGTGGAAGAAGTGAAGGCCTGAGGGGTTATGGACAGAATATGTCATAAAAAATAAGATACATGATGCCAGAAAGAGATAGATAAAAATTCTATAAGCATGGAGAAGCTCAACAAAAGTGTTAAGCATTTAAAAGCTAAGCATTTAATGGCATGTCAACCTATACATTAAGGCACTACATTTTTCTCTCCTCACTTTAGCCGAACACACAGGTGACGTTATTCACTAGTATCACATGTATGCATCATGGAACTGATCATGGGCTGATACATTTGAAAAGAGCCTCTCATTTTATACAATGTATACATGGTACCTCCTTGAGGGTACTTGCCAAAATAAAACGAGGAAGAACATCTGCAAAATTCTCTCAGGGAGTACTGAGGGAAATGTACATGGCCTAACTTATTTCTCAGCATTGACACATTTATATTGTACAGCAGAATTCATGGGGAAAAAAATATTTTTTGAGGTGTTTTTATCTAAAAATGGTTCATGAGAATTTATTAAGCAATACAAAAACATGCACATTTTATTCAATTTCATTGGTTCTCTTTTCCGTTTTGGTAAGACCCAAACGGGGCTGCATCAGTGCAACATGATGACAAATGGATCTAGATCTAAAGCATTGATTTGCCCTGCCACCCTTGAAGAGGTAAGCACCAAGGCCATTCAATCAGGATTGGATGGCCAGCTTCCAAGCCCAAGGTTCTCACACTTCCAATCTAACGGTGCATTTCTTATCAGTGATCCATACATGATTCATCAGAGATTGTGAACTGTCTGAGCCTGCAGCATGTGTGCCTGATAAGGTAAGGGGAGTATGGTTTGATAAAAGCTGTATATCTATCATTAGTCTTCTTTACAAGACAAAAAAGAAATTACTTTCCGGTCATCTGACAAACCTCAGCCAAACATGGCTGACCTCAGAGTTTGTTTGAGATTTTTTCATAATTTTTAGTATTCCCAATCAGCAATGGAGCGTTGGGCCATGTTTGTCCATGATTGGCCCAAAATAAGCTGACATTGGCCTAAGATAAACCAAAATTGGCCCATTGTATCCTTGCTACTTGGGTTATCAATTGGCAGAGTATAAGAGTTCCACTAAATAATGCCATAAGTTGGGCCTGAGTCAGGCCTAAGTAAAAGAAAAAGTCTGACCTACTGACCTCAACCTTTTTTACCATGATACCGGAAACCTACAATATATTTCTTTTGGCCTGAGGGGATTTTCATTATGCTTCCTCATTTTATCTATCCATTGAGGATCCTGTAATCTTCATTTCCCTGAAAATACTTAAGAGTTCCATGTTGATTTCTATATCCCTTAATGACAGCCAATCCTCAGATAGGGAATGTTATTATTAGAAAGCACTGGGAATAGCAAAGTGCTTCCAAATAGGGGTTGAGGAGCCATGTCTTCCATGTGAGGTTCGATTATAGTGACTACTCTGGAGTTAGCCTATAGAGTACATGCTTTCAATATAATTATAAGAACTATTTTGAGAAGAGGCTAGACTTAACTCAATATGATTTATTGTGTTGTTAAATGAATGCTCTAACACAAAATACTATGTCGGCTTTAGCCAGAGAGCACACAATACCCAGTTCACACCACCACTAAGTGGGAGAACCTAAAAGCATTTGAGGAGGGAGAGAGCAAGGGGAAGATAACAAATGGAGAGGCCAGGGAGGAAAAGTAGAGAGATGGTAAAAGAAGTTGCTAAAACAACCTGTTCGTTATGACAAATGACAAAAGGGTATAATAAGTCACAATGGCAATGATTTGCCATGCTTTGGCCATGAAAACACTGAATAGGTAAGTACAAATTTTTTCAGTACCATCATTATATCACCTTTAGCTTAAAGATTATATCAAAGGGAAGAAGCGGATGGGAGGGGGCTATGTAGTGAATAGATGTCAGTATGGGCCAAGGAAGGGACAGAGAGAGAGTCCAATCCATATATATTATGCCCAGGACTGTACTGAATGAGAAAAAAAGAATGACAGTAAAGGAAATGCCATTTAGGTGATAGGTCAAGAGACTGAGGTGACCCTTTTAAATCACTATAGCGACCAATCTAGATGATACATGTAATGTGTGTGCAGCCATGATGCCTTCCACCTCATGATCAGGTTTTCTCATACGAAAGTTGCCAGCCTGACAAGGCTGCTTTGTTGACATTGTGGGAAATAGCAGCGCATGTGATCTATGGTAAGACTTTGGACACAGTTTTGCTGGGCTGAGCAATCAACAGGTACCAAATTTCATGAAAGATAAATGCATATTGAAGCTCTGTGGGTCATTGACAATACTCAGAATATCTAATGTGGGCAGCTCTCTAGAGGTACTAAGAACTTCTGTAAAATGGGCACTTTTAATCAATAGTAAGGTGTAGGCTTTTTCTCCTCAAAGTGCCACTTATGGGATCATACAGAGTGTCACTTTTGGCAGCTATTTATAGTGTCAGACTAAATATCCAGAGATGCTGCCTATATAGATGAGAGGCGGAAAGGGAGTTAGGGAGTTCAAATTAAGGGATATGACTAGAGGAGAGGGAAAGAAAGCAGAGATGGTGAAAATAGAATTGACAGGAAGGGGAAGAATGATTTTGGGATAAACAGAGGATGGGATAGACTGAGAGGGGGGAAGGAAAGTATAGAGAAAAGAAGGGAGAGAGAGAGAGAGAGAGAGAGAGAGAGAGAGAGAGAGAGAGAGAGAGAGAGAGAGAGAGAGAGAATAGATTAATGGGAGGAGGGATGTAGAGTACGGAATGGGAGGGCAGCTAAGAGCAACAGATAGGGGATAGTAATGTTAGGGTGGATCAGACTGGAGGGAGAGGGGGGAACAAGTAATTCATTATGCCAGTAAGTCTTAAGATGATCTATATATATTAGATAAAATTCCAACTGTCATACTTCCCTCAAACTTCCAACTTTGGCCAGATAGTCCCTAAGCCACAAAATAAGACTCTGGCAGAAGCTATGTAGGGTTTTTCTTCGAAAAAGTTTTTTCACAAATATCCCATCTGGAAGACTATCCCATCTGGAAGAGTTTGAACTCAAAGACATACTTCGCAAGGATATGAAGCTGTAGAATGGCTTCATTACTAGCCTTGTGCAGTAGCAGTCTGAAGGCTGCAGAGCAATGGGCCATTTAGCCTTAAGGGATCAAGGTGATAAGCAATAAGTATAAGTACATATTCTCATCATGATACCTGGGATGAGATCTCTTACTTTCTATCTAGTGAAGTGTACCTGGCCTCACTGATCCTCATGATCGCATCTCTGACATCAAATACTCTGGGTGATCTAAATCTGTCATATACGTGTTTGGCCCCTCGAAATGTAGTATAGAATGACATTAGCAGTGATAAGAGGTCACTCATCCTGAACAGTGTTGAAGCATACATTCTAACTGGAATGTGAAAGCCATCTGACTGTGGAAATGACGGATTTTCAATCAAGTAGGCCTGTTTACAGTTCCCCCCTTTAGAACTATGATGTTTTAAGGCTTCTTTGTTTATTGAACATCAGATGCATCACAGACAGCAAAAGGGCAAAGGAAAGTCAGCAACTAGGCACGGTGTAAGGGATAGAATATCCATCTCTGGTACTAAATAAAATCTTTCCCTCCTTTATCTTGCTACATCCCACTCCCTGTCTCTGTCAGTCTGTCTGTATCTCTCTCTCTTTCTCTCTCTCTCTCTCTCTCTCTCTCTCTCTCTCTCTCTCTCTCTCTCTCTCTCTCTCTCTACCTCGGGGCTGTGTACAAATGACGTCATGCTTTTTTGGGCCATTTTTGACCCCCCCTCCCCCCCTTGTCATGAATTGGTAAGGCCTAAAACAAATTGTTGTGTTCAGGTAATGGGTCGAAAAAAATTAGAAGTTCTAGAAGCGCCATCCTCAAAAAAATTCTCAAAAAAAAAAAATCCCTACCTACCTACCCTAATTTTTTTCGACCTGTTATCTGAACACAATGATTTTTTTTAGGCTTTATCAATTCACACCCAATATTAGCCCAGCATGATTTCGGACCAGGGATGGTGGAAAAAGCCCCACCTGTTTCCAACACCTAGGACTTCTACCCCCAAGACATTTACCGTCTGGACATTTACCCCCCAGACCTTTACCCACATGCCATTTACCCCCATGACATTCACCCCCTTGGATATTTACCCCCTCAGACATATACCCCTCAGACTTTTACCCCCTAACTCTTCTACCCCCTAGGATATTATAACCCCTCCATATTCATGTACTCCTTGGGACTAGAAATGCAGTCCTAGGGACTAAAAACCTAGTCCTCAGTCTTAAGATGTAGACCTGAGGACTACTACGTAGACTTCAGGACTAGTCCATTATATTTTCAATAAAATTGCATTGAGAACTAGGTTTTAAGTCTCACAGACTACCTGTTTAGTCCTGAGGACTAAAAAATGTACTTGTTTAGTCCTCACGGCTAAAATGCAGTACCCGGGACCAAATGTCTAGTCCTTAGGACTAAAGGTGTGCAACCCTTGAGACTGGGAAGATAGTTCTGGGGATTAAGATATAGTCCTCAGGACTAGTTAAGTCCCTGGGACTACCACTTGCCTTAGGGTCATTCCCCACCCCTCCCCTTTATTAATACAGGGGGTGGGGGTAAATGTCCAAGTGGGTAGAGGGATGTGGGGGTGATGTCATTGGGGTTGGATGACCTTCGGGGTAGATATCCATGGGGGTAAATGGTTTGGGGGTAGATGTCTGGGGGTAAATGTCCAGGGGGAAAAGGTCCTGTTACCTCACATCCTCATAAGAGGTAAAGGAAAGGAAATAAGAGAAGAAATCAGATCTAACCGACAGTTACAATGGCTTCACTGAATTACAAGTGTAACATTACAAGTGTGGTAATATGATTACACATATATAATTAAGATCACACGTACAAAGCAATCATTTTACTGTAAGGCATATAAGGCATAACCCCTAGAGTCCCATTCAGAAAAAGGAGAGTATAAGTTGTTTGTTTCCAAGGGAGAGTTTGTGATTCATCAACAGGGGGAGCAGGATGCAGATTGAGGGGGGGAGGGAGGAAAATGATTTTGACACCTCAAAGTGGGGAAGGGGGCAGAAAAAATGGCACTGATAATCATTGAGTGGGATGTCTCAAGATAACAGATGAATGCATTAAACTTCCCTAGCTTTATAAATCATTTCTTTTCTTGCCAAAACTGAAGCAACTTGCAATTTTTTTTTCATGACATGATGTCATGCAGCCCATGACCCCCCTCCCCCCTTGTCATGCTTGGTTATGGGGAGTGGGACCCCCCCTCCCCCCCTCCTGCATGACATCATTTGTACACAGCCCCCTCTCTCTCTATTGCTCCTTCTTTTTATTCATATTTCCATATATGGAAACAGTTGCATACAATCATCTGCATTGCCTGACTGAGTGATGTGCATGTGCCTACAACTGGGTAACAATTTTTCTGTGCTAACCTCGATGCAGATGCAGCAAAGGAGGGAAGTGTTGCCATGTATGTCCCTCCCCAGCCCATATGGAGAGTGCCAGCACTTAATACACAGCTACCTCTGACCAGGCCACATTCAGATGGCATACATCTAATTCTAACCAAGGAGAAGAAACCTTTCCCTAGGAATATCCTATTAGTAAGGGAGATTAAACCACAACAAAACAAAACGAAAAACAAATCAACAACAATAATTAATTGAATTTAGCATTTTCTGTAACAGAGAACAAAGAAAAGAGATGAAAATTCAATTGAGGCCCTTGAAGGCAGGACATAGTGATTTAAGGCAGTATATATGGTTTCTGACCATTTATATAGGTTTAAGCAAAATTGAAATGCCATTCACTACACTCTCAGCCACGATTGTAAATGGGCAATACATACTGCTGTAGTACATACACTAGAACCCAAATCAGGTCATTGGGTTTGTACTAACACCAACTACCCCTGTAGTCCCAAATAATTAGCAATCCACTGTAAAACCCTTCCACTGGGTTGACAAGGTAGCCTTTAGAGATACATATTTGAAGTTTTTTATCTTTAGTTTGCATCTTCTTGTGGGGCAACAGATTCATGAAAATTAGGTAATCATTATTGATAGCCCAATACTATAAATCAAAGGTTAAAAGTATTTAAAAGTGTGAAGGGATGGGTGGATGTTGAAAAAGGTCTAAAGTGACATAATTTACGGATCAGCACTATCCAACTGCATGACTCTCATGAGCATGTGGAATCAACAGTGTGATATGCATGCATCATGCCACCTTCATGGGTTATGGCCTTACTTTTATTTTTCTCTCATTTATCCAGAAATTAACTAACAATTATTAGGGAGCATGCCACAGAATACCACTATACTCAATAAACTGTATTTCCATGGTCAATACCACTCCACTGACATGCCTTATATTCACTGAGTCTGGGCAGTCTTTGGACAATACTAGTTATTTGTAGAAATAGTAATAATTGTTTGCCATCAGAAGTGGTCTAATAGCTGTTTGTCCTTTGGTTGTAACAATTGAAGGCTAGCCCAGAGGGATGTGAAGTAGTAATTACTGGTTACAATGGTTTAGTTTAGTAGTCGATAAGGGAGTGGTGTCATAATACTCTAATTTTCTACTGTTTTTGTCCTTGTATGAAATCGCCAGTGAATGGAGAAGAAACCCAATGTCAGGTAATGCAAGTTGATAGTTAAGTCCTGCCTAATATGTAAACCATAATTTCCTCCAAATATTGCTTTTTCAATAAGTGATTCAAAGAAAGAAAATACTGTCTTCTTATAACCAGCTTTGGATGATCAGAAGTGTTGAATTCCATGGTGCTATCACTTGGAATTCCTTATCTAAGGAAAGAAGGAATACCACTGAATATGCAAAGTTTAAAAATGATTCAATGTCTTTCTTGAAAAGTCTATTGTCCTATGATGAGGAATGACCAAATACTATTATTAACTATGTGTGTATTTTTTGCTGTCTTTCATGTTAACTGAGCTCTCTGTCAGTTGGTTGGCCAGTGCCCCCCCAGACCCCAATATGTTATTAACTACTTTATTTATAACTTGTGTCATTTGTTTGCATATACTTATATAAGTCAGGTAGGACCAGAAGTACCAACCCATACACGCTTATTTTTTGTTCTCTTTTTCCTCAATGGTTTTAAAATTTAAAATATTGCTATCTTGTTTTGTATATTAATGTAATCCACTGATATGACATGTGTTTCTATATGACTACCTTTGTGTACATGATATCCTTCAGTGGAACAAAATATGCACTACAATATCTTTGTGACTGAGAATATATTGCTTCTACCTTTGTGATTGTATTGTATAACTTTAATGACAAATAAAGTGAATTCAAACCAAAAACCTGTGAATGTGTGTTGGGCCAGAGATATAAGTGAGCAACAATACAGATACATAAATTATGAGTATTAGCTTCTATGGCACAGGATTTTATATAGATCCTGGACATATTTGAGCTTTGGATGATAAGCCAGGATCAGTACAGAGCATAATAATTAGGTCTTATTAGGCTTAGTCTTGAGGACCGTAAGCACTCCTTTAGGACCAATGTATTGGATGCATCATCTATCCTCCCTCGCCCATCTCCCATTGCTCCCTGTCTTCCTTTTCCTCTGCCATCTGCACTGTCTGTGTCCTCTATTCCCTACCACTCTCTACAACAGAGGCAACAGATTCATGAAAATTAGGTAATCATTATTGATAGCCCAATACTATAAATCAAAGGTTAAAAGTATTTAAAAGTGTGAAGGGATGGGTGGATGTTGAAAAAGGTCTAAAGTGACATAATTTACGGATCAGCACTATCCAACTGCATGACTCTCATGAGCATGTGGAATCAACAGTGTGATATGCATGCATCATGCCACCTTCATGGGTTATGGCCTTACTTTTATTTTTCTCTCATTTATCCAGAAATTAACTAACAATTATTAGGGAGCATGCCACAGAATACCACTATACTCAATAAACTGTATTTCCATGGTCAATACCACTCCACTGACATGCCTTATATTCACTGAGTCTGGGCAGTTTTTGGACAATACTAGTTATTTGTAGAAATAGTAATAATTGTTTGCCATCAGAAGTGGTCTAATAGCTGTTTGTCCTTTGGTTGTAACAATTGAAGGCTAGCCCAGAGGGATATGAAGTAGTAATTACTGGTTACAATGGTTTAGTTTAGTAGTCGATAAGGGAGTGGTGTCATAATACTCTAATTTTCTACTGTTTTTGTCCTTGTATGAAATCGCCAGTGAATGGAGAAGAAACCCAATGTCAGGTAATGCAAGTTGATAGTTAAGTCCTGCCTAATATGTAAACCATAATTTCCTCCAAATATTGCTTTTTCGATAAGTGATTCAAAGAAAGAAAATACTGTCTTCTTATAACCAGCTTTGGATGATCAGAAGTGTTGAATTCCATGGTGCTATCACTTGGAATTCCTTATCTAAGGAAAGAAGGAATACCACTGAATATGCAAAGTTTAAAAATGATTCAATGTCTTTCTTGAAAAGTCTATTGTCCTATGATGAGGAATGACCAAATACTATTATTAACTATGTGTGTATTTTTTGCTGTCTTTCATGTTAACTGAGCTCTCTGTCAGTTGGTTGGCCAGTGCCCCCCAGACCCCAATATGTTATTAACTACTTTATTTATAACTTGTGTCATTTGTTTGCATATACTTATATAAGTCAGGTAGGACCAGAAGTACCAACCCATACACGCTTATTTTTTGTTCTCTTTTTCCTCAATGGTTTTAAAATTTAAAATATTGCTATCTTGTTTTGTATATTAATGTAATCCACTGATATGACATGTGTTTCTATATGACTACCTTTGTGTACATGATATCCTTCAGTGGAACAAAATATGCACTACAATATCTTTGTGACTGAGAATATATTGCTTCTACCTTTGTGATTGTATTGTATAACTTTAATGACAAATAAAGTGAATTCAAACCAAAAACCTGTGAATGTGTGTTGGGCCAGAGATATAAGTGAGCAACAATACAGATACATAAATTATGAGTATTAGCTTCTATGGCACAGGATTTTATATAGATCCTGGACATATTTGAGCTTTGGATGATAAGCCAGGATCAGTACAGAGCATAATAATTAGGTCTTATTAGGCTAAGTCTTGAGGACCGTAAGCACTCCTTTAGGACCAATGTATTGGATGCATCATCTATCCTCCCTCGCCCATCTCCCATTGCTCCCTGTCTTCCTTTTCCTCTGCCATCTGCACTGTCTGTGTCCTCTATTCCCTACCACTCTCTACAACAGAGGCAACAGATTCATGAAAATTAGGTAATCATTATTGATAGCCCAATACTATAAATCAAAGGTTAAAAGTATTTAAAAGTGTGAAGGGATGGGTGGATGTTGAAAAAGGTCTAAAGTGACATAATTTACGGATCAGCACTATCCAACTGCATGACTCTCATGAGCATGTGGAATCAACAGTGTGATATGCATGCATCATGCCACCTTCATGGGTTATGGCCTTACTTTTATTTTTCTCTCATTTATCCAGAAATTAACTAACAATTATTAGGGAGCATGCCACAGAATACCACTATACTCAATAAACTGTATTTCCATGGTCAATACCACTCCACTGACATGCCTTATATTCACTGAGTCTGGGCAGTTTTTGGACAATACTAGTTATTTGTAGAAATAGTAATAATTGTTTGCCATCAGAAGTGGTCTAATAGCTGTTTGTCCTTTGGTTGTAACAATTGAAGGCTAGCCCAGAGGGATGTGAAGTAGTAATTAGTGGTTACAATGGTTTAGTTTAGTAGTCGATAAGGGAGTGGTGTCATAATACTCTAATTTTCTACTGTTTTTGTCCTTGTATGAAATCGCCAGTGAATGGAGAAGAAACCCAATGTCAGGTAATGCAAGTTGATAGTTAAGTCCTGCCTAATATGTAAACCATAATTTCCTCCAAATATTGCTTTTTCGATAAGTGATTCAAAGAAAGAAAATACTGTCTTCTTATAACCAGCTTTGGATGATCAGAAGTGTTGAATTCCATGGTGCTATCACTTGGAATTCCTTATCTAAGGAAAGAAGGAATACCACTGAATATGCAAAGTTTAAAAATGATTCAATGTCTTTCTTGAAAAGTCTATTGTCCTATGATGAGGAATGACCAAATACTATTATTAACTATGTGTGTATTTTTTGCTGTCTTTCATGTTAACTGAGCTCTCTGTCAGTTGGTTGGCCAGTGCCCCCCAGACCCCAATATGTTATTAACTACTTTATTTATAACTTGTGTCATTTGTTTGCATATACTTATATAAGTCAGGTAGGACCAGAAGTACCAACCCATACACGCTTATTTTTTGTTCTCTTTTTCCTCAATGGTTTTAAAATTTAAAATATTGCTATCTTGTTTTGTATATTAATGTAATCCACTGATATGACATGTGTTTCTATATGACTACCTTTGTGTACATGATATCCTTCAGTGGAACAAAATATGCACTACAATATCTTTGTGACTGAGAATATATTGCTTCTACCTTCATGATTGTATTGTATAACTTTAATGACAAATAAAGTGAATTCAAACCAAAAACCTGTGAATGTGTGTTGGGCCAGAGATATAAGTGAGCAACAATACAGATACATAAATTATGAGTATTAGCTTCTATGGCACAGGATTTTATATAGATCCTGGACATATTTGAGCTTTGGATGATAAGCCAGGATCAGTACAGAGCATAATAATTAGGTCTTATTAGGCTTAGTCTTGAGGACCGTAAGCACTCCTTTAGGACCAATGTATTGGATGCATCATCTATCCTCCCTCGCCCATCTCCCATTGCTCCCTGTCTTCCTTTTCCTCTGCCATCTGCACTGTCTGTGTCCTCTATTCCCTACCACTCTCTACTCTTTTGGCAAATTATAATAACAAGTCTTTCTAAACACACTCACTTACTACATGTTTACTTGTAAGTCCATTGTCTTAAAATTTGTGGCTTATAGTAAATATGTGCCCAACATATCTATATTTCATCCTGGCACTATATATTTATATATATATATATATATATATATATATATATATATATATATATGTATATATATATATATATATATATATATATATATATATATATGGAAACAGTGAGGGGGGAAGAAAGAAGAGGTAAGTAGATGGGTAATCACACCAGCAGATATTGAAGGAGTTTTTAGCCCTTAACGCAAAAAAAAAACTGTGCCTGGCTATGATGAATTGTGTCATCAAATAAACATGACACCTTTGACCATTATGAGTTTGAAATATTTCATTTCCTCAGGCAAATGACTTTTAAGTTCCAATTAGAATATAAGCCTCAGTACTGTTCCTGAGAACTCACCCCTCTTATCAATGCTTTCATAAGTCCTGACTGGGCCTCCCTAGCCCACTTAAAAGGGTCTATTTCTCCTCTTTCCTATGTCTCAGGATGTGTGTGGTGCACATATGCACGGGCACTGGCACATTCCTCTGTGAAATTGTGTAATGAGGTTCTCACCATGAATATGACCTTAGCTGTCGAAATGGTGTTAAACATCTATTACTCACTCACTCACTCATAAGTCCTGACTAAAATCCACTTCATTAGATAAGGATTTGATGTAAGTCATTATATATGAGAGGGACAAGCATTATGTGACAAGGTTGGACGCCCCACAGTAGGCCATCTCTGATATTCCAAATGGAGAACTTTGGTTTGAGCAAAGGCCCTATATATAAAAGGACCTTACTTTCTGCTGAGAATCCCTCATGGCTAAACAATTTTTTCCTCTACAGCTTGTGCAGGACTACTAATACAGCAATTCTACTTCTTCATTTCCTCGTAATGATCATGTTCACTGTAAAGGTCTTCACTACACTGCAGGGATTAGAATATGGTAGGATTATTTTCAGTCTGCAACATGATGGGATGTGCCTTTCTTAGATAATGCCTGCATGACTCTGGTTCCAGAATCTTAATG
This sequence comes from Acholoe squamosa, assembly GCA_949317995.1. Classification (NCBI taxonomy): domain Eukaryota; kingdom Metazoa; phylum Annelida; class Polychaeta; order Phyllodocida; family Polynoidae; genus Acholoe; species Acholoe squamosa. Next base: position 21,657,952 of record OX439051.1, read on the forward strand.
TATGGCTTAGGATCCCGAGGAAGGCACAGACTAAAGGTGAGGAGCAACTGCTGCCCTATCACCCATGTTATCTGTTGAAGCTGGGTTTTGCTCTATGATTTCTCAACAACCTGAACATGAAGTGCCCTCTCCCTCTCATAGCCCTGCTTTTTAGGACTCTTTGTCTTTATCTGTGATACAGGATATTATGGTTATAAAATATTATGGGAGCTCTGAGGAAAAAGTCTAAGCTTTTCACACCTTAATGCCACAACAGCTTTCTGTACTGTTACACACAGTTGTCAGCTTTATATCTATAGCCCCTAGTTTTGTATAATACAATCAGCTGACTGCCCGCTTTTTCAGTGTCACAACCAGCCCACTGCCCATCGCTCCCGTGGGTTCTTTCTCCAAATCCTGACTCAGTGCCCCGCCCCCTAGGCTTAGGAACCTATCCCTATCATCATTAACATGTATGGCAGCTTTAATTCATTTTCCTGACAACTGGAGCTCCAATCATTTAATTAAAGCTCTCGACAGCATAAATTATATTGATATTGATAAAGTGGTCAACAGCTTAGATTATATTGATATTGAAGGAAGAGCCATTCCTGCCATTAAGAATAGACTTTACTAGGGAAAATGTCAAAATGTGATAAAATGTGATGAGATATAGTCTTTGCAGATGGAATTTGCATCATAATAGGACCAATAAGAACCATTGAATTTGATAGTAAAGGGAACTCTTTGAGGCAGAAACTGCTTAATATATGGATATTTGCCATGTGGAAAAAAGCAGGCTGGACAAAGGTGGCTGTGTATTATTGGTCATTTCTATTAATCCTACTGAGTGCTGGCAGTCCCGATATGAGATGGGGAGGGGCATAAATTGTAATACAGACCTTACATCTCCCTGCAGGGTAATTAGTGCCAGAAATGCGCGGTATGAGCTGATTGAATGTATCCCTCTATATATAGATGTGTTTCAACTTCAAAACATTTGAATGATCTTCAAGACATGTGATGTGTCTTTCACAATGTGGTCTGACACAAAGGTTTCAGGTTTCAGATGTGCGCAAAGTGAAATGTTGTTTGCCCCCTCAATGATTATCCGAAGAAGTAGACTCCCTGAGGTGGTGGCACTGACTTTTCAATGGTAGGTACTAAGAATAGCCTCATCCCCCTTTCAGGCCTTTTGACAGCAAACCCCAGCATTTATTCTCACAGCATCCTAAATTAAAGAACTCAGTTCTCCCTCTTCAGCATACCCCCTTCCAATTCCAGAACAGGTGTAAGTGGTTTGTTGACATAAATATCACAACTGGAATGAATAGATTACATAATATTAGCTTGAGAATAAATTATATCACACAAAACCAGACCCGGTCAAGTAAAGTTCAAAGTTTTATTTCACAATAAATATTTTACAACAAGGAGGTAGAATGATTAATTAATTCACCTTCTTCAGGATGAGTACATAAGTTACAATGTGTTACTGAAGTAGTAAAAATGATCCATTTTTGACTAATAACCATGGTGATATGATATGAATGGTAACCTTGGAAACAATGGATGTGACATCACAGATAGTAGGGGACTTCCTGTCTTTATGGGAGGACCTCTGGTGTGTTAAAAGGGTACTAATCAGATTTTTAGTGTATATTGATTACAATCATTATGTGTGACATTCAAACTTTTGACATTGCATAATATTATATGTAAGAGATATGTAAGATCTAATATGTAATAACAGCTATCAACATTTTTGTGCACATATGCGCGGGCACTGACACATTCCTCTGTTAAATTATCAACCTGTGAAGCACGGGATAGCCACTTAGTGCCGCTAAAGTGCTGTAAAACACAAATAAATCAATCAAATCAATATCAACATTTTATTGAAGGTACCCATTTTTTCCCCAGCCACCTCTTGCTGGGGTTGGTATCACAGTTGGTACCTAGACATCTGCTGAGTAGCCCCAGCAAATATACCAGGTCTGTCCTCTTTCTCACCTATCTCCCCTGCTAGGTCCTTCACTGGAATTGAATTTTCTGTGTAGCAATGAGGTGTGCAGATGGCACATGTGTCCAATTGCCATGAGAGTGATAACATCTATTAGCTGGCTATCATATCAAAGACCTAGACATCACCTCTATACTGGACACTAGATTACACCAACACTGTTGGGGTCGGGGAAGGACGTCCATGGTTGTATGGATCTTCAATCACCCTGTAGGGTAATTAGTGCCATAATTGCTTAGTATTCGGAGGACATCAGTGATTTGTAAGATCCCCATGTTGCATGCTGCCACAAGCATATCTCCTGTAATAAGGTTGACATTCTTCTCATTCTATAGCTGCTTAGTGTTGAATACCCAGTATTTCTAATTTTATGGCATGGTATGTTGGTTAGAGTATCTTGCATACATGTAGAGGTTTACCTACCTAATGTATTATCCTAATAGCCATGCTTCCCCATCCCAGACATGGGGGAAGAAGAATATATTTCCCTCCCCCTAATTTGAAAACAGTATGATATATATGGTCATCTAATCTGTCTCCCAATCTAAATCTGAAAGAATAAATAGATAAATGGATAAATGAATGAATGCACAAAGGCTGCGAGAGGGACACACCACAACTTCCATTGTTGTGGGCTCACAGGGGACTATCGGCACAGTGAAAGAATACAAAAGAGACCAACCCGACACTCTCTCACTTCCTCATTTGAAAAACATATTGATAAAAAAGGTAGAAGCTTAATAATGATGAGTTGTGGAGGAAGTGAAGGCGTGAGGGGTTATGGACAGAATATGTCATAAAATATAAGAATATATGATGCCAGAAAAAGATAGCTAAACATTCTATAAGCATGGAGAAGCTCAACAAAAGTGTTAATAATACCTCTCAGATGATGACTTTCAAGAGACATTATGAAAATAGATGACCTCATTCTAAGCACCTTTAAGTGCAATGGGCATTCATTGTATTAGTTGCCAAGTATTTAATGGCATGTTAGCCTATACATTAAAGCACTACGTTTCTCTCCAGCAGAACACACAGGTGAGGTCGTTCACTAGTATCACATGTATGCATCAAGGAAACCCTACAGGGCAGATAGACTTGGAAATAGCCTCTCATGTACATAATTATGGTACCTCCCTGAGGGTACTTGCCCAGGAGGCCAATTCTTAACACACTACGACTGCTGTCCTTAAAATCGTAGTGAAAACCTAATAATTTGGCCTTAACAGCACCATGAACTAGTAGTCCCTAATGTCTGCACCAGTACGACTGCCCTACTAAACCTTATGTAATTAGTGCATAGCTGCTAATCGTAGTGAGTAGTCGTAGGGCAGTCCCTACGATAGCCTGGCTTATTCTTGGCATTTTTAGATCGTAGTGGCTGTGTGCAGTCGTAGTACATTGAGAAATGCCCTCCTGATATAGCAAGGAGGAACAGCTGTAAATTTCTTTCAGGGAGTACTGAGGGAAATGTGCATGGCCTAACTTATTTCTCAGCATTGACACATTTATATTGTACAGCAGAATTCATGGGGGTTTGAGGGTTTTTATCTAAAAATAGTTCATGAGAATTTATTAAGCAATACGAAAACATGGACAATTTATTTAGTTTCATTGGTTCTCTTTTCGTTTTTGGCAAGACCCTAATGGGGCTGCCTTAGTGCATCATGTTGACAAATGGATCTAGGTCTGAAGCATTGATTTGCCCTGCCACCCATGAAGGGGTAAGCACCAAGGCCATTCAATCAGGATTGGATGGCCAGCTTCCAAGGCCAAGGTTCTCACACTTCCTATCTAAAGGTGCATGCTTTATCAGTGATCCATACATGATACATCAGAGACTGCGAGTCTGCCACATGTCTGCCTGATAAAGTAAGGTAAGGGAAGTAAGATCTGATAAGAGCTGTATATCTATCATTAGATGTCTATCATTAGTCTTCTTTGTAAGACGAAAAAACATTTATTTTCCAGTCACCCAAATGACCACAGCCAAACAGGGCACCTCAGAATTTTTTTTAGATTTTTATTCATAATTTTAACATTACCAATTGGCAAATTATAAGAGTTTGAGATAGATGTTTAAAATTGGAGTCTATTTGTCATATTCCTGTAAATACACCTTTAAACATCATAATAACCAGTGGACATCCACTAAATAATGCCATGAGTTGGGCCGTAATAGCATAGTGCTAGTAATAGCATAGTGCTTCCAAATAGGGGTTGAGAAGCCATGTGAGGTTCACTTATAGAGACTACTCTGGAGTTAGCCTACAGAGTACATGCTTGAAATCTAATTATAAGAACTGTTTTGAGAAGAGGCTGGACTATGTGGGCTTTAGCCAGAGCAGAGAGCTCACAATACCCAGTTCACACCACCACAAGTAGGAAAACTTGAAAGCATTGGAGGAGGGAGGGAGCAAGGGGAAGATAACAAATCGAGAGGCCATGGAGGAAAAGTAGAAAGTGGTGGTGAATAGAGGGCACAGATAGCAGAGGAGAATGAAGGCAGGGAGCAATGGAAGATGGGCAAGGGAAGCTAGATGATGCTGCCAATCATTGATCATAAAGCAGTGCTCATGGTCCTCTAGCTCAAAGCTCAAATCTGGCCAGAGTTCTATATAAAATCCTGTGCCATAGAAGCTAACACTCATATGCATCTGTTCTGTCTCTCACTTACATCTCTGGCCCAACACACATTCACAGGTTCTGTTGTTTTTTTTTTTTTTCTTTCTTTAAATCACTTTTTGAAAAACCTCAGCAATATTTGGAGGAAATTATGGTTTACAAATTAGGCAGGACTTAACTACCAACTTGCATTACCTGGTGTTGGGTTACTACTCTGTTCACTGAAGATTTCATACTAGGACAAAGACAGAGCAAATGAGTAGAAAAGATGCAAGAGAACATGTATGCCCGTGAAGATCAATTACCATCACCCACTCTCTTCTCACTTATCATGACACCACTACCTTATCAACTACTAAACTAAACCATTGTAACTAGTAATTACTACTTCACATCCGTTTGGTCTAGCCTTCAATCGTTACAGCCAAAGAACAAACAGATATTAGACCACTTCTGATGGCAAACAATTAGTACTATTTCTGCCAATAATTAGTATCGTCCAAAAACTGTCCAGACTCAATGAATATAAGGCATGTCAGTGGAGTGGTATTGGTTATTGAAATACAGTTCTGGTATTCTGTGGCATGCTCCCTAATGATTGTGCGTTAATTTCTGGATAAAAGAGAGATAAGTAGTGAGGCCATAACCCATGAAGGTGGCATGATGCATGCTTATCACACTGTTGATTCTGCATTGAACCATATGCTCATAAAGAGTTGTGCAGTTGGATAGTGCTGATCCATAAATTATATCATGCCATTTTAGACCTTTTTCGACATCCACCAATCCCTTCACACTTTTACTTTAGAAATATTATATAGGATCCATGGACAGCCCCATAACATACTTTAGGGATTGACACATAGAAGTTACAGCAGAGGAGAAACAGCTGGAAAAGGGTGAAGGATGAGCTATGCAAATTTGGGTATTTTTCTTTATAATCTATAGGTTCAACCTGAAAAAGTGTTGGGGGGATGCATCCCCTAAATGCTCCATGGTTCCTCTGCTACTGATTAAAAAGTTAAACCTTAATTAGCAGAGGTTGATCACATACCACTAGTTGTATAGTATATACCTGTAAATATCATATAATATGTGGGAGCTGTCGTCGATAGCGTACCCATTTTATTGGGTACACAACATTTAATTATAGTATTGGGCTATCAATAATGATAAGCTAATTTTCATGAATCTGTTGCCCCACAAGGAGATGCCAACTAAAAATAAAACTTCAAATCCGTATCTCTGAAAGCTACACTGTCAACCCAGTGCACAGGTTTTACAGTGGATTGCTTATTATTTGGGAGTACAGGGGTAGTTGGTTCTAGTACAAACCCAATGACCTGATTTGGGTACTAGTTTATGTACTACAGCAGTATGTATTGCCCATTTACAATCGCAGCTGAGAGTGTAGTGAATGGGATTTTAAATTTTGCTTAAACCTATAAGGATGAGATGATGCCTAAACGGTCAGAAACCATATATACTGCCAAAAATCACTATGTCACGCCTTCAAGGGCCTCAATTGAATTTTCATCTCTTTTCGTTGTTCTCTGTTACAGAAAATGCTAAATTCAATTTGTTATTGTTGTTGATTTGTTGTGGTTTTATCTCCCTTACTAATAGCATATTCCTAAGGAAAGGTTTACTTTCAATTGTGTTCCATTTTGGTCTCTTTCTTCTCCTTGGTTAGAATTAGATGTATGCCATGTGAAAGTGGCCTGGTCAGAGGTAGCTGTATATAATCTTACTTAGTGCTGGCAGTCTCCATATGGGCTTTCCTATGCCTTTTGCTCTCTGTAATGCATCTGATGTTCAATAAATCCTTCATTTCCACAGTCAGATGGCTTTCACATTCCAATTAGAATGTGAGCTTCAGCACAGTTCAGGATGCATCACTTCTTGTCACTGCTTACATCAAGCTATGCTACATTTCCTACTATGAGATTAAGAATTAGCATGTGCATCCGTGGGGGCCAAACTTGTATATGACAAACTTAGACAACCCAGAGTATTTGATGTCTGAGATGGGATCATGAGGATCAGTGAGGGCAGGTACACTGCACTAGATAGGAAGTAAGAGATCTTCCGCCAGGGATAATGATGAGAATATGTACTTATATATTGCTTATAACATTGATCCATTAAGGCCAAATTGTTGAGAGTTGTGACAATCACACACAAAATAGTGGTGGCAAACCTCGCCGGTTAACATAGTACTTCCGATCATGTGACTTGAATAAAACGCACTCAGCATCAGCAGCAAGATGGCTTCAGACGTGAATCTCCTGTCTCCTTATTTATCTCAAACTTCCACACATATGACACATTGCTCTGCAGCCTTCAGGCTGCTCCAGCACAAGGCTACTAATGAAGCCATTCTACTGTTTCATTTCCTTGTGAAGTATGTCTGTGAGATCAAACTATGGCATGGGTCTTCAAGATATTTTTATGAAAATACTTTTTCTAAGAAAAACCCTACATAGCTGGTGCCAGAGTCTTATTTTGTGGCTTAGGGCCTATCTGACCAAAGTTGGAAAATTGGGGGAAGTATGAAAGTTGGAATTTTATTTAATATATAGATCATCTTAAGAATTAGCATGTGCATCTGTGGGGGCCAAACACATATATGACAAACTTAGACAACCCAGAGTATTTGATGTCTGAGATGGGATCATGAGGAAGTAAGAGGTCTTCTGCCAGGGATAATGATGAGAATATGTACTTATATGTATTGCTTATTTATAACATTGATCCCTTAAGGCCAAATAACGCATTGCTCTGCAGCCTTCAGGCTGCTCCTGCACAAGGCATAATTTTTTACTTGTCCCCCCTCCCTTCTTCTCTCTTTTCCTATTCATCAAACCCCACATCTCCCTCCAGTTTGATCCACCCTAAATTACCATCCCCTATATGTTGCTCTTATAGCTGTCCTCTCATTTCATACTCTACATCCCTCCTCTCACAATCTATTCTCTCTCTCTCTCTCTCTCTCTCTTTCTGTCTGTCTGTCTCTCTCTACCTTCTTTTCTCTATCATTTCCTCTATCACATCCTCTGTCTATCCCAAAATCATTCTTCCCCTTCCTGTCAATTCAATACTATTCTCAACACCTCTGCTTTCTTTCCTTCTCCTGGAGTCATATTTCTTAATTTGAACGTTTTTCCCTGCCTGTCATCTATATAGGCAGCATATCTGGTTATTTAGTCTGACACTATGAATAGCTGCTGCCAAAAGTGACAATATGTATGATCCCATAAGTGCCACTTTGCGAAAGATATGGTGTGACAGATGCCTTTAGCCTTTAATAATTCATATCAAGGAAGTGATAATTATTTAACAACAGGGAGTAGGTGGTAGGTTTGAGGGGGTGGGGCTGATTTTCTCAACCCCCCACCTTTAACCTATTTTCATCGAAAAAGCCTGCACCTTACTATTGATCAAAAGTGCCCATTTACACAAGTTTTCAGTCCCTCCCGGGAGATGCAAAATCTTTTCAAACTGTGCATGCGCAAACCCACTACTACCCCCTGTAAAAAATGCTCATTCTCCAAGTCAGCTCCACATACCTGATAGTCCTAGGCTCCCCTCTCCAGGCCTGCCTCAAAGCTGCAATAAGTCACTCACCTACCATGTATATAATCCCTGACTGCATCTAGTTACTGACGTGTCCATGGGAAACACTGGACCTGATAAGGAATTGCTGTGGGTGATTTGCATATATCACTGAATGTCTTATGGGCCCCATGCCATTACCTTGAGATGGCCCTGCATATGTATCTTCCTTCATATATAAGTGAATCAATTCAGTGAAATATCTGGTGAAACTCCAGAGAAAAGCTGCCCACATTAGATATCCTGAGTATTATTCAAATTGCTAACAACCCACAGAGCTTTAATATGCATTTATCTTTCAAGAAATTTGGTACCTGTTGGTAAACCTTGGCCTATGTGGGCATTGTTCATCCCAGCTAAACTGTGTCCAAAGTCTAACCACAGATCACATGTGCTGCTATTTCCCACTATGTCAACAAAGCAGCCATGCTAAGCTGGCAAGTTTCGTATGAGAAAACCTGATCATGAGGTGGAAGGCATCACGGCTGCACACTGATATCCTCTGGATTGGTTGCTATATAGTGATTTACAGAAGGTCACCTAAGTCTCTAAACCTATCACCTAAATCACATTTTCTTTACCAGTTTACTGTCCTTCTTTTTAGTCCATTCAGTACAGTCCTGAACATAATAATCATATGGATTGGACTCTCTCTCCCACCTTCCCTTCCTTGGTTCATACCGACATCTATTCACAACATAGCCCCCCCCATCCTCTTCTTCCCTTTGATATCACCTTTAAGCTATAGGTGATATATTGATGGTACTGAAGCAATATGTACTTACCTAATCAAAGTTTTCATGGCAAATCATTGCAATTGTGACTTATTATACCCTTTTGTCATTTGTCATAACCAACAGGTTGTTTTAGCAACTATTTTTACCATCACTCTTTTTGGCAAATTATAATGACAAACACACTCACTTACTACATGTTTACTTATTGTAAATCCATTGTCTTAAAATTTGTGGCTTGTAGTAAATATGTGCCCAACATATCTAGATTTCATCCTAGCACCATATATAGAAACAGTGAGGGGGGAGATAGAAGAGGGAGGGAGATGGGTAATCACACCAGCAGATATTCAAGGAGTTATTAGCCCTTAACACAAAAAGATGTGCCATGCCCTTTGGTGGCTATGATGAATTGTGACATCAAATAAACATGACACCTTTGACCATTTTGAGTTTGAAATATTTCATTTCCTCAGGCAAATGACTTTTAAGTTCCAATTAGAATATGAGGACTCCCCCCTCTTATCAATGCTTTGGTAAGTCCTGACTAAAATCCACTTAATTAGATAAAGATTCGACATAAGTCATTATATGAGAGGGACAATCATTATGTAATAAGGTTGGGCACCCCACAGTAGGCCATCTCTGATATTCCAAATGTAGAACTTTGGTTTGACCTTTACTTACTGATGAGAATCTCTGATGGCTAAAGAATCTTTTCCTCTACAGCCTGTGCAGGACTACTAATAAAGCAATTCTACTCCTTCATTTCCTTGTAACGATCATGTTCACTGTACAAGTCTTCACTACACTGCAGGGATTAGATTATGGTAGGATTATTTTCAGTCTGCAACATGATGGGATGCGCCTTTCTTAGATAAGGCCTGCATGACTCTGGTTCCAGAATCTTAATGTATGGCTTAGGATCCCAGGGGAGGCACAGACTGAGGGTGAGGGGCAACTGCTGCTCTATCACCCATGTTATCTGTGTGAGCTGGGTTCTGACTGCCCTATGATTTCTTAACAACCTGAACATGAAGTGTCCTCTCCCTCCCATCACCCTGTTTTTCAGGACTCATTGTCTTTATCTCTGATACAGGATATTATGGGAGCTCTGAGGAAAAGGTCTTAGCTCTTCACACCTTAATGCCATAAGAGCTTCCTCTAGTGTTACACACAGCTGTCGGCCTTTAATCTATGATGAATTAAGCCCCTAGTTGTTGATGATACAATGAGCTAACCACCCTGCTTTTTAGTGTTACTGCCAGCCCACTGCTCCCGTGGGTTCAGCCGCAGTCGTTATCCAAATCCCACCTCAGTGCCCCACCCCACTTGGCTTAGGATCTTATCCTTATCATCATTAACCTGTTTGGCAGTTTAATTCATTTTTCCAGACTACTGAAGCTCCAATCTTTTAATTAAAGCTCTCAACAGCATTATATTGATATTGATGAAGAGCTCAACAGTTTAAATTATATTGATAGTGAAGGAAGAGCCATTCCTGCCATTAAGGATAGAATTTACTAGGGACAATGTCAAAATATGATGAGATATAGGCTTTGCTGATGGAATTTGCATCATAATAGGACCATTAAGAACCATTGAATGTCTCCCTCTATATATAGATGTGTTTCAACTGGGAAACTTTTGAATGATCTTCAAGACACATGATTGGTCTTTCACAATGTGGTCTGACACAAAGGTTTAAGGAATCAGATGTGTGCAAAGTGATATGTTGTTTGCCTCCTCAATGATTATCTGAAGGAATAGACTGCCTGAGGTGATGTCACTGACTTTTCAATGGTAGGTACTAAGAATAGCCTCATCCCCCTTTCAGGCCTTTTTTACAGCAACCCCCAGCATTTATTCTTACAGTATCCTATTTTCAAGAACTCAGTTCACTGCTCTCCCTCTTAAGCATACTCCTTTCCACTTCCAGAATAAGTGTAAGTGGTTTGTTGACATTAATATCACAACTGAAATGAATAAATTACATATAATGTAAGAGATACGAAAGATCTAATTTGTAATAACAGCTATTAACATTTCATTGAAGGTACCCATTTTTCCCCCTTAAAATGCTTTTCAACTCATTGACAGTCACCGCTCACTGGGGTTAGTATCATAGTTGGTACCTAGACGTAAGCTGAGTACTCCCAGCGAATAAACCGGGTCTGTCCTCTCTTAATCTTTCTCATCTATCTTCCTTATCTCCTCTGTTCCTTTACTGGAATTGGATTTTCTGCATAGCAATGAGGTGTGCAGATGGCACATGTGTCCAATTGCCATGAGAGCGATAACATAATATTAGGTGGCTATCATATCAGTGTCCTAGACATCACCTCTATACTGGACACTAGATTACATCAACACTATAGGGGGTATGGGGAAGGATGTCCATGGTTATATGGATCTTCAATCACCAGGCAGGGTAATTAGTGCCAGATTTGGATAGTATTAGGAGGGCATCAGTGATTTGTAAGATCCCCATGTTGCATGCTGCCACAAGCCTATCTTCTATAATTACCTAATCAGATATTGACCTAGATAACCATGAAAAAAATGTTTAAATTTCAAAATCCGTCTGCATAGATCTGCTATTGTAAGGAAAGGCAGCAGGTCTTTCTGGTGTAGGCTAGGACGTCATAATAGACCGAATGCACCTCAGTGGTGACTGCACAGCACTAGCAATCTCAAAAAAAATGCTCCTAGGCTAATTTGTATCCTTTGATGGTGGTTATTTTGACTCCTTAAGTCATATATTTCTTCTGACAACCAATTTAGCCACTTTCTCCTCACAACAACATTCTTAATTATAAAAATAATCAGCAAAAACATCATGAGTTTGGATGAATAACGTTCTCTGTAGTCTCCCAATCTAAAAAATGAATAAATAAATAAATAGATGCATTGATAAATGAATGAATAATAGGGTGAGAGACAACTTCCAGTGTTGCGGGATTGTGGAGGACTATCGGCACAGTGAAAGAAAAAAAACACCCCACCAACAGTCTCTCATTTCCTCATGTGCAAAACATGTTGATAAAAAAGATAGAAGCTCAATGGGGATGAGGTGTAGAAGAAGTGAAGACGTGAGGGGTTTGGGAAGAGTACATCATAAAAGATAAGGATATATGATGCCAGACAGAGATAGCTACTCATTTTAAAGGCATGGGGAAGCTCAACAAAAGTGTTGATATATCAAATACCATACCTCTCAGTTGATGACTTTTAACAGACTTCATTCTAAGCCCCTTTAAGTGCAATGGGCATTCATTGTATTAGTTGCCAAACGTTTAATGGCATGTCAGCCTATACATTAAGGCACCTCACTTCGGGCCGTTTTCCACCACCCGATATGCACCCTCTATCATCCGCCAGGTACAGCACACTACCATCTCGGCTGACGGGGCTGCCATAGGCATTAATGGTGGGGCAAGGGTCTCTCTCAGCCGATGATAGCATGTACTCTGGGTCTATCGGCCGATAGAGGGGCTGTATCGGGTGGTGGAAAATGGCCATTCAGCAAAACACACAGGTGAGGCTCTTCACTAGAGACATATACATGCATCAAGAAAACCCTACAAGGGTGATACGAATGTAATATATAATGAATAGACTTGCACTAGTTGGCTTCAGGGGGTGATAGAAGCATGAGGCAGAGGCGAATGCTTCTATCAAACCCATGAAGCCAACGAGTGCAAGTCTATTCATTACATATTGCATATATAACATGGTTTCCACCATTACTTCTAAGTATTTACCCTTAAAAATGATAGAATCCACTGTTTTCTTTTGCGAGTCGACAAGACAGCCCTCCGCCATCTTAGTTTCATGTTAACGTATGGTTAAGCTGGTTACCTGCAACTCCCATTCTTGTAAGCCTACTACTGCATATAAGTGGAGACAGAGCTGCGCCAGTCTATAGCCTAATCCATTCTGTACACAACAGGCGGTGCCACAGGTACTGTTGACAGAATGGTGAAGATGCACGGCCAGTCACTCACTCCGAAAGTTTATTATTTTTTTATGTTAAATTCAGCCTTAATATCAAGTAATCTACCCAACAGGGAGTTAGAATGAGGTTTCAACTATGTTATGTCCAAAGCATTTCGCCAGATTTGGTACATAAGCTTCAAAACTGGAGGATTTACTTTCGTGTCAACTCGTTGTCAAGGTATGTCCAGTCCTCTGTCAATTTTCGGTTCCTTATCCCAAAATATTAGAACTCATATTATCCATTTTAGGAACTCGAATCAGTGCCTAAACGAGATAACCATGTTATATACTCGGAAAGAGACTCTCATCTTATACAATCTAGATGTGGTAATTTCTGTCCTAGAGAGAGTACTGAGAAAATCATGCATGGCCAAACTCATTGTCATGGTCTTTGCATGATTTCACAGCCAAATGCATGAAAAAACCTTTTTGGGTTGTAAGCAACATGTAGGTTTTATCTAAATGCGTTTAAATCTATTAGAATTTATTTGGCAATACGAAAACATGCCCATCTCATTTTTTTGTTCTTATTTCCTTTTTGGCAAGACCCACTAGGGACTTCATTATGCATCATGATGATAAATGGATCTAGATCTGAAACATTGATTTTCCAGAGGTATGAACCAAGGCCATTTAAACAGGATTGGATGGCCACCTTCCAAGGCTAGGGATCTCCCACTTCTAATCTAACAGTGCATCTCTTATCAGTGGTCCATAATGGTACATCAAAGGCTCTGTGCTGTCTGAGCATGCCACATGTTTGTCTGATATGGTAGAGGGAGTAAGAACTGATAAGACTGATATATCTATTATTAGATTTCTTTATAAGGGGATTTTCAACAACTTCCTATAGATACAATATTTCAGGGCTGATCACCACACACCCAGTGGAATAACATGTCCCGATCACCACTGCTGGTCATAATATGACTTATTTTCATGCTAATTTCATTGAATTTAAGTATTTTTATATCAATATAAATACAGAACCGAACTCCCAGGTGTGTACATTGTGGTCGAAACCCCTAAGGAGGGGGTTACCTCCCCTCATGGGGAACCCCGAGGGCTGGATCAATCACAATGTAAGCCAGGGTCATTTGGTTCTATCCATATACTTCCATATTAATTTATCTATCAGGTATCCTGTTATTGTCATTCCTCTCATCACACTTAAGCTTTCCATGTGATTTCTAAAGCCCTTAATTTAATGACAGCCAAGCCTTCAGATAGGGAATGTTATTATTAGAAAGCACTCAGAATAGCAAAGTGCTTCTCGATAGGGGTTGAGAAGCCATGTCCTCCATGGTGAGGTACACTTATATTGAGTACTTTGGAGATAACTTATCGTAAACAGAGCACATACTGGTAATATATCTATGGTATCACAATTCATCACTGAAAGTGCTGATTTGAGAAGAGGCTAGACTAAACTCAATAAGCCAGGGAGAAGAGTGATGGGGAATAGAGGACACAGAAAGTGCAAATGGCGGAGAAGGAAGGGGACATGGAGCAATGGAAGATGGGTGAGGGAGGATAGAAGATGATGCTGCCAAGACATTGATCCTCAAGCAGTGCTCATGGCCCTCTAGACTAAGCCTAATAAGACCTAATTAACATGCTCTGTACTGATCCTGGCTTATCATCCAAGGCTCCAATCTTGCCAGTTGGCCTCTTATATTGACAACAATATGGCCAGCTGTATAAAACCATGTGCCACAGAAGGTAACACTCATCTAGCCTCTTCCTAAATCAACATCTCTGCCCCAACGTGTATGTACAGGGTACAGACAGTTTTTCTTTTCTTTAAACCACTTACATTGCAAAAAAAAATCTCAGCAATATTTGGAGAAAATTATGGTTTGCATATTAGTCAGGACTTGGCTTTCGGTCACCACTCCATTCACTGAAAATTTCATACAAGGACAAAGATAAAGCAAATGAGTAGAAAATATGCAAGAGTGCATACATGTATGGAGATTGGTTTTAAAGAACCATTAAAATCGCCCACTCTCTTCTTACTTATTATGGCACCTCTCCCTTATCAACTACTAAACTAAACCACAGCAACTAGTAATTAATACTTCACGTCCCTCTGGTCTAGTCTTCAATTGTCACACCCAAATGACAAATGGCTATTAGACCATTTCTGATGGCAAATGATTCTATTTTTATTACAATTTCTACAAATAGTCATTATTGTACAAAAACTGCCAAGACTCAGTAAATAAAAGGCATTTCAGTCGAGTGGTATTAGCTCCTTGATAGTTCCGAGTTATTTCCTGGATAAATGAGAGATAAGTTAGTCTAGTCATGACCCTTTAAGGATAGGTTTATTATGCAAGGCATGCTCTTTTCGATGCACATTAATATGGCACTGATAATGCATTGTTACTTCTTTGGTGCATTATAATTAGAGACACCACAGGAGTGTATTGGCCCCATGAGAATGGCATGATGCATGCATGTCACAGTACTAGTTCTGTAGTTAATATGCCTCCCCCAAATCCTCCATGGCTCCGCTGCCACTGCTTAAGAAGTAAATCCTTAATTAGGAGAGGTTGGTCACATGCCACTATAGTTGTATGGTATATTCCTATGAATATACATGTCATACAATTCATGAGAGCTGCCCTCGATAAATGCATGTTGTTAGACTACTTCCAAGTTAAAGTACTAGGCTATCAATAACAGTTACCTAATTTTCATGAATCTAATGATGACTACTTAAAATGAAACTTCAAATCTGTATCTCTAAAGGCTAGTGCACATGTTTCAATTTTGCCTAAACCTATATTGATGAGATGATGTCTCAAGGGTAAAAAAACATACTGCATTAAATGATTGTGTCTCTGTGTAGGTTAGTATGGTCGTAATTAGTTCTAAAATCTACCACTACACTACGTTCATGATGCCAAGGATGGACACTTTTAAATATCAACAGATTATAACAGAGGCCATCACACAGCAATCGGCGACTTCTGAGAGATGACATTTTGATGTTTTCCCTGTGAATCTCTTGTTTTTAGATAACATCATCAATCCTAATTGATATTAGGAGTTACTTTGTTGAAGGAAGGGGGTCAGGTCCGGCCCTGTCAAGTTAGCTTGACACTGTCTTCCACAAGCTCAAACTGTCCTCTTGTCTTGACCAGTGTACAGTCTGTGCGTTATGCAATATATAGATTCTGTGTGTTCTATCCTTCTCTTTGACATGATAAACGTACTTGAATTATCAGCTTATTCAATAAAATACTCAAACTTCATCTATAAAGAAATAGGATAAAAAAAGATGCGTTAATAGATTAAATTAGAAAACAGCCTAATTTCCCAAAGCCTCCCAGAAATCAGTTTAAAGTGAAATCAACATTGCCAAATGGGTGATCAACGTAGAATACATGTCTTAAGATATTGATTTAACGTTGAACTTGTTTCTTTGCCCACTGGGATCAGGGTATCTGATCTATGAGCTTAGCGAAATTACATTACCTCTTTTAGTCGAAGAAGGCGTATCCTCTGATTGGTAAAATCAAGGGATAACTAATATCACCCAATGGGATATTTCATCGAGCTGCTCATGTGGATTTTATAACGTCTGCGTTATGATAGATGATATTCATCTTCTCTCAGCAGTTTTAAATCTTATTGGATGAGAATTAATAATTACATGCAATGGTCGTGATGGTTGATTTAGGGTCGTGACACTCTGAATGATGTATTATTCATCCTATGTCACTATGGAAATAGTACCTTGCAATAATCTGGAGGCCCGTTTTTAACATGCTACGACCTGACCTTTTCAAGTCGTACCAGAAACATCTTGTACGACACCAATACTATCTAGATCTACTGGAGGTTATTCCCTAATTTACTACGATCACACACAACCCTACGAGTTGAAATCTCATATTTATTCTTTTGGGAATTACGGTAGAACTTCGAAGTTGCAGTCGTAGGGCCTCCAGTCGTAATTCCATACACCTCAGCGTTTCTCACCTTCCCTGTATACTGCAAGTTCACTTGATACGACTTCTCAGTTTGGTTGGATATGGATGCTTTCTGTGTCGTTACAACATATATTGGTTTTCGTGTATTTCATTCCCTGACACAAACATGAGACGCGTTACATGCTCCTAACACAAGTAAAGCAAAATGACATCAAATCTGGACTGGGTATAAATGCGAGCACTGACCATTAGATATTCCTAAGATAGTCACTACCTTCTCCTGTTGTTCTGTGAAGGGAATGTTGTTTCATCACAAAAAAGCATAACATACATGATAAACACCATAAATCAATAAACCTACTCACATTAAGATCTGTGATGACAGAAATTCAAAAAGTCATACATGAGTTTCCCCTTAAACAGGCCTTGGAGCATCCAGTCATCAAAATGTAAATCATGAGAATAGTAATGAGAATCTAGTCTCATTTACAGTCAGTCAATCCCATCTAGCTCCCATAGCCTCCCACCACTACAACCCTATATCCCCATAGTTAGCAGCCTCCCAAGCCTTAAACCCCTACAGTGGTTTAAAAATACCTCCTGGATATATTTCCAGTGCCATGCCATGCCAACAGCCAAGTCAATCACTGCTCGGAGCTGGCTCAAAAGGCCAGACCCAATGAACCAGGAAATCTGCAGCCCCGAGCGAACCTGGTTTATTATAGAAACCTAATTGTTGGTTTGTATGTGTTAGCAATTGGTGGGTGTAGATTTAGGAAGAGGGGCTGTTTGTGCTGCTTTCACATAGCCATTGGCTAAGTTAGGCCATGGACTTGGGGTTAGGCTGAGCATTTTCAGTCCTATCTTAGACCTACCGTAGACCCTTGCCTATAAGCCACACCCCCATAATATCATAAACCACACCCTGAGTTTCAGGTTAAATGTGGCATGCATGACACGCAACACGGGGTGTTGAATTTGACACACGCAACACACCACTTTTAAACAGACACCGGAGAAGACAGCAAAATGATTTTGCTTGAAAATCAACATGCGGCAGTTTTCTAAAAATGTTACATGCTGACACAGCCTTTATTCTAGCCACCCATGTCTAGGTACATGGTTGACATTCCTTCTATAGACTATATGTAAAACCGCTCGTAAAAGCCGCACCCATTAGGTTTCTAGATGGGTGCAAAGCCATAGAGCTGCTGAGTAGGTTTCTAGATGGGTACAAAGCCATATGGCTGCTGAGTAGGTTTCTAGATGGGTACAAAGCCATAGAGCTGCTGAGTAGGTTTCTAGATGGGTGCAAAGCCATAGAGCTGCTGAGTAGGTTTCTAGATGGGTACAAAGCCATAGAGCTGCTGAGTAGGTTTCTAGATGGGTACAAAGCCATAGAGCTGCTGAGTAGGTTTCTAGATGGGTGCAAAGCCATAGAGCTGCTGAGTAGGTTTCTAGATGGGTACAAAGCCATAGAGCTGCTGAGTAGGTTTCTAGATGGGTGCAAAGCCATATGGCTGCTGAGTAGGTTTCTAGATGGGTACAAAGCCATAGAGCTGCTGAGTAGGTTTCTAGATGGGTGCAAAGCCATAGAGCTGCTGAGTAGGTTTCTAGATGGGTACAAAGCCATAGAGCTGCTGAGTAGGTTTCTAGATGGGTACAAAGCCATAGAGCTGCTGAGTAGGTTTCTAGATGGGTACAAAGCCATAGAGCTGCTGAGTAGGTTTCTAGATGGGTGCAAAGCCATAGAGCTGCTGAGTAGGTTTCTAGATGGGTGCAAAGCCATATGGCTGCTGAGTAGGTTTCTACCTCTAGATAGGTGCTAACCCAAAGGGAAGTAGGTTTCTAGATTGCTGCTAACCAAAAGGCTGCAAAGTAGGTTTCTCAATGGGCACTGACTCATGGCCTGTTAGCTGCGTGCCGACCCAATTGCAAAAGCCTGAATAGGTTTTAAGATGGGCACCAATCCAAAGGTCATGGGAATATGTCGTCAGGGTATGACAGCTAACCCAAAGACCCTATCAGGCTTGGGTTTTTAACTTGCTTGAGAGTCCTTGTATACAAAAAAAAAATGAAATTGCCTCTTCTGGTGAGAGATGGTCACCTGTCTCTGAACTGTGACAGTGGGCCTTCTCTCTTGCTTACCACCATCAGCCACCGCGTCCTATGGTTTAACCTTTAGATGGAACCTCCAATCAATTGGCTGGTCATGTCTCCTATCCTCTCGGCTCTACGAGTGGTCAATAGGTCGATAGTCGACCTTGAAAGACATGACCTTATGGATTCCCTTGAAAGAGCCACCCAGATGTTGAACTACACAAACAGTGTGTTTTCTAGAATTGGAAAACCTTAACTAGTATGCAAAAAAAAAGAGAGCTTCCTTTGCAGGAAGCAAATTATAGTACCCAATCTATGAAGTGCCTCAGATAAGTCTACTCTGTACAAACATAGAAAACAGGCAGAAGTCATTGCATTGGATTACTGTGATATATAGGCCTACATTCTGATCAGACGCCCAGAATGAGAGCAATAGCAAAAACTGTCATAGAATAGATCAGATCACTTTCAACATTGCGGAAATTGGATGTCTAGGACAGTTGATTTATTATACACAGAAAAGGAGTTTTCTAAAAGAAATAGCCTGAACACTCTAGACCTGGAATTACCTGTTAGACTGTCGTCATGGAGTCTTTAGTCTATGGCAATTGTTTTTACCACCCCAATAGACCACCTCCTCACATGATAGCAATATGGAAACCTATCTAACCAATAGAAGCTAGCAATACATGTGATATGCAGTCTATAAGGTCATAGGTCCTCTGCATTCCTGGAGGACATCACTTCAACATGCTACGACTCAATTCAATCAGTAAGGCTCAAAGGGCCTCCAGTTGAGCTGAGAAGTCGAGCATCATGACCTCGGTCTTCCAGACTAAGTGTGGGAAAAGCACACTGTAGTCTATGGAGGTACGAATGTAGGTCCTACGACTGCTATGCATAACCACAGTGGTCTATTGCAGAACAAACTAGTTGTCAAAATGTGACAATAACCCACTGCTGCGAGTACATTTCCTAACGAGATATACATTGTACATGTATTTCACAACCTTCTGCCATTGGAAATAGGGTCAAAAGCAGTCACGGTCAGATAAGATAAAGACCTCTCACTAACACTAAGTACCAACGCGTGGTTCGCGTGGTTGTCAGAAGCAATCATTGTGACTTTGATGAGAGGATGTCAAGTTCTGCAACAGACCACAGGACTACTTTTTTAAAAACTTTGGGGGCTAGCGTTGACTAAAGTCGATGCCCATTTTACAGGATTGTATAGGAATTGAAAATAGGCTCGCCCTCTAGGGAACTATACTTTTTCAGAGGCCGTCCCCATGGCCAGGGTAACCATTTTTGCTCTACCTTTTAAGGGTTAAATAGTCGTAGGATGCTTGTTTGCGAATGGAATCAGCTCAAGTCATACAGTTGTAGGGGCAGGGTTTTAGGATAGTTTCGGTACGAGTTGGTCAGTTCCCGAGCAGGGCGGACACTCGGGTCCAGGGTCGGCCATGCCGGGTGAGTGGTGGCAGCACTGCTCTCCGGGCTTCTCGGCCTGGACTCGAGGGGTCGCCACCCAACCCCTGTGGCCCCGTATATAAGGCCGGGTCGGCGACTGAAGGAGAGAGCCCTCATGGATTCTGTACGTATAAGGAGTGCCTTCTCTCCTCTGGCTTTGAGAACTTACATAGGTAGCTCATTGTCTAATTGTCTGAATACTCTGATACGGGTACCTTCAATACGGGTACCTGTGCATTCGGAAACCTTTAGTCTGATTGTACGTAGGATCCTGAATAAAACTTGTTGCCTCTTCTGTACCGGAGATTGTCGTTTGGTAGTCCTTTCCAGATTAGACATACAAACTCGAACTCGGAATACATGACCATTACACAGTGATGAGAAATGCACTCCTGGCCTTGACTTTTGGCAGATGATGACACTACTTTTAGGTGACATCTGGCTTGCATTGAATCAGTATTGCAGTGCCTGGATGCTACTTTTGTGTTAACTAGGAGCAGCCAGAGAGAAAGGATACTCCGTGCTGCAGACAGGTCTAGCGCAGAATAGTCCCTCAAGATATACATTCCATTGTCAGCGTGAAGTGTCGATACCACTGATCGTGATTCTCAATGAGTCAGCGTAGTGCAAGCATCCTTAAAATAGAAATAGTTTCGTTTTTATACAATGACATTTTTTTTAGATAATCTTGGCAAAAGTAGTTCTACGGCATAGGGACAGTATCATTAGTTTTTGTTTCAAAATTTTATAGTTGCAGGGTAGTATAACACATAAAAGCCCTTGCAAAGTTGCAGCATAATGCCCAGTTCCAGGGCAGAATATTATCTCAACAGCTCGAAGTTAAGCCAGTTGCCCTGGGGAGACTTTCGGAGGATTAAACGCCTCAAAGTCCTCATTGATTTGTCGGCATAATGTGCCGGCCACCATGTAAAGGCAGGGTAATGCCTCACAACCCATTTTCATTTTGTTAGCACAAGGGGTTAACGTGGACTGCGTGGATGCATCAGGCCGAACCTATAGCAACATCATAGGGTAGATTAACCTCAAGTCGGCCACATGCCTGGAGTCGGCCACCTAATGTCTGGCTCCCCAGAGTGTTGGCTCACTCCAAGTATACATTTGGCCTACTTGAGGGGAACCTCCCCATTGTATCAGAGTGATTAGTGGACCTTCAAGGGTTATGCACTGCTCAGACACATCTTTTACTCTTAGTAAAATGCAAAACGGGTGACCTGAACAGCCATAATTAGAGCACCCATTCTCCATAGCTGCTTACAAATAAGCCATGCAGTAAAATCAAAGTGAGCTGCCCCCAGAGCCACCCGAGTCATGCCACCTCTGTGACAGATATCAGTTTCCACTAGTCTGGATAATGTCTGAGGAAGCACCCTCAGGAGGCACCAAGATTCCTGATCTGTTAGCCCTTCAAGGACAACATAGTGCATTAATAGTTGTAATGATGGGTAAATAAATGTAGCCTTTGCAACACTGTAGGAAACAACTGTTAAATCTACCAGAGATCCCAGTAAAACTGAAGAGTGAACCACCGTCATTGTATGGCAGGGAATCAGTGTAGTTTTTACAAGAAGCCCCAGGTGGCAGTAGTGTGGTACACAAATGTACAAGGAATCTCTGTGAAAACAACGATGGATCTCTGGCAACTTTGGGATGAGGGCATCATTATTTAGGTGACATTATTTTTAGAGTGAGGTCTACTCACCAGACCTGTATCTAGGCTATGCATCATGTCCATCATTTGGGGCTGATGCACTGTCAAAGGGTCAACATGATGCCCAGACTCACCAGGACGACAAGGGTGCATCATGACGACCAATGTAATTCACGTGTGAACCTTGCAGAATCATTTAGGCTTTAAGGGACTAAGTAGAGAGGGAATGATCAATGTCTAAATCAGGCCAAAGCCTGCAGGCGGCACACAAAGTGCACTTATCTAAGTATACGTGATACTTCTGAAACACCTAGAGGCATCTAACGATTAATCCCCATAGATCAAAGTTTCAAAAAACTTTGGTGTACCGTCTGTAAATAGAAGTTAAAGTCTATCTCAATTACCGGCGTGTAGAAATTCTTGGCATACACAATATAAACGTGTAGAAGTCCTTTTAAAGATAACTGATTATTGACACAAATGGCACTTCGAATAAGGTGTTAGGATAATGTCACTAGTCTTTGAAGCTTAATTACCTGATCTTCATAATGGGACTTTCATCCAATTTTCACTATGTACATAGCAGGCAGGAAGTGTGAAATTGTATACTTGAATTCCATCTTACAGTAAAAGAGATCAATGTGAAATGATCTAAGATTAGAAATGTATCAGTTGTCGATGCTGGAGTAGATATTGTATGTTTGTCTTTCTTTAACTGTAATCCAGACAGCCGGATAAAAGGTGACAATTCCATAAACTACTCACGATCTTTACTTGACTTGATCTTGTAGTGTTCAATACATTACTCGTCACTGTGTAGACTGGGGTCTATTTTGCTTGGTATATTGGATAACTCTTTTACAGTGTTATAGAAATGAAGGAATTTTGAGGTCATGGTTATGTCAAGGACCTATATTATACATGTCTTACGGGGTAAGGTCCATGGTAATGTGAACACAACCTCTGGACCTTGTTTCAATAGATTCTACGACAGGTTCAGCCTGCTAAGACTTGAGATGGGTCAACTCTTACCAGGTGATCTTAGGATTTTGGCCAGAGTGACTAAATAGCTGGCTACATTACTGGGTGATCGTACTGCCTGCTGGCTAATGAGTAGTGGGTAGTCTTAGCTGCTGCCCTCTGCACTCCTTTGCTCAAATGTATCCAATCTGGGCTCTTTACTCTACTACCTGTAACCCTGTGACCAGCGCCTTTGGCCCTGGGATTATGGGTATAGTGGCCAGGGGTGGGGGCTGGATTTGGTAAAGGGGATAAGGTACTCCTACACTGTCCCCTCCCACTCCTCATGCTTTGCCCACCTGTGTTTCACTCCTACACCCTCTGCCCACCCTGCATCTCACTCCTTGGGCGGGGGGCAATTATTTTTCAAACCCAGGCGTGTGGGAATGATCTACCTGTTTTCAGGCAGAAACCCTCATGTTACTTTAGGTCGAAATGACAAACCCACCACCCCCACCCATTATATTGTTTTCCTCCGCTTTTGCCCCTTTTTTGGCCAAGTTTTTTCCCACAGTATACAATGGGAACCATAACCTGATTCCAAACATGGTGCCACCAACCTTGCATGTCAATCTTCATTTTCACCCTGTACTAACATTGTGAGTTGACCCAGCAGCTAGGTCTATGATGTAAGAGATTTTTAAGTAGGGGTAACCAGGTGGGATCACCTACATATCAGTATATATCAGCCCTGTGCTCATTTGAACACAGGAGTGCAAACTAGACCATGAGGGAGGTATGACTGGTCACTATTTAGCCAATAGTGGTTCCTACGACTGGGTGCTATGACTTCATAGTGTTGTGTATTGAGTCAGTAGTTGAATAATTAGCAGCTCCTATTTTGAGGTCTGTACTGTAGCTCATTATGTAGTCACTGGTATGGAGTCATTTCTTATACCTCCCACTACGATTTGAGGCTGTCCTGTCATAGAAACTATTGAAACACGATCCAGGTTGTTTAACTGTGGTATATGATATTGTGAACATAACCATGTGGCATATCACTGTGGCATATAATGATAATATGAACACAGAGAATTATGGAATATAACTGTGGTATACAATGGTAATCTGAACATAGCCTTATGGAATATAACTGTGCTATATAATGGTAATGTGAACAGAGACTTATGGAATATAACTGCTATATACTGGTAATGTGAACAGAGACTTATGGAATATAACTGCTATATACTGGTAATGTGAACAGGGACTTATGGAATATAACTGCTATATACTGGTAATGTGAACAGAGACTTATGGAATATAACTGCTATATACTGGTAATGTGAACAGGGACTTATGGAATATAACTGCTATATACTGGTAATGTGAACAGAGACTTATGGAATATAACTGCTATATACTGGTAATGTGAACAGAGACTTATGGAATATAACTGCTATATACCGGTAATGTGAACACAGCCTCATGCCCAAAGCCAATGTCTAAGCTCGGATTCGGTCAGTCTCAATCCAGTCCGTGGTCACCTCCAAAAACAGGGAATAATCCTGACAGCAAAAGTGCCACTGTAAGCAGATGCTCCATGTGGATCATCCTATGTCTGCTTTGCTGCTCAGAATACTTCCCATTTGCAAACCATTGGTGTTTCTTTTTGCTCAACTACACAGTAAGGGTTCAGTGTTAAATCAGGATCTTCCTTCTATAATTGCCACTGAGGTTGGAGGATATTATCCAATTCCATAAAGCAATTTTTTGCCCAGCAGAATGAAATCATGCCATCTCCACCGAGAATACTGCCAAAATGGTGATTCTAGCTGCTATACTTTAAGCTCCTGCAGTTTTGGCATGGGGATAAAAGTTGATCCACTAGACAAGGCTATGGCCTGTGGGAGCGGCAGTCAATGTAACGTGGTGCTGACTTCCGGATTGTATGGAGAGAACGGGGAGGGGGGTGGAGGGGTTGGTTTACTGTGGTAAATGAACCCAGGGAAGAGGGAGGAAACCATTCAAAAATTGGAATAAATAAACCTAGTTTGTGACTCTCCTCCCTGTGGGTTTAGTGAGGCTAGGCCATGGGTGGGGTTACCATGTAGAACTCTAGAAGATGAATAACCAAGGGAATGGAAGAAAACCATTCAAATACTGTTTGAATATCATATGAATGGATACACCCAATTTGTGTCTATCCTCAACCCTCTGTGTATAAGGAAATGGTTATATTACTAAATTAGCCAAAGCTCTTTAAATAAATCTCCCAGGCTTACAACTGACTGACTCTGTAATGATATATCAAGACACTGAGGAAAACATATTTCAACATGGTGCGACTGAGCAAAGCCACTACGATTTGAAACTCTCAAAATTAGAGCGGGTGATCGTAAGTAATGCACTATGACTGTTCTCTCTATACAATCAGCACTTATGTAGTAATCATGTAGGGTTTGGTAGGACAGTCCTCCTACCAGTGTAATTATTATTTACCACTTGATGCAGTGCTGTCATTGCATTAGAATGAAGGATCCCACTATGATCTGAAGGGGTCTAGTCGTACCATCTTGAGAAATGCCTCCCTGGTTATTTTTAGCATCTGATAAGGTGATCCTCCCGCGAGATAGCATAAATGATCTGGATTTCCCTTTTCTCCAATAATGTCAGATTTGTTGGAACATGTCCTTTTTGTCAATTAAGATAACACACAGAATCCTTGTGTGACTTTTGTCCCACATGTAATGAACATTTCATTTGGAGGAAAAAAAACTCGAAAGGAATCTCGTTATGTCATGGGGATTTATTCCCATCAGAGCAGGACGCAATTTTGAGATTCTTTATATTCAGGCGATAGCTTCTCGTGATAGAAGCCAGTCTTTCTTTAAAATCCTACCCTTCAGAGGTCCGTGATACACCAATACACGATTCCTCTTGGTCCCCATGATGTATGAATGCAAAACTGGTTATTCATGCATCATGCCATCCCTACGCAGTTGATACACCTTTGGAGACTCGACATGATGCACCAGTGAAGTGTTGCTAAGTCTGCATGATGCATTTATGCATCAACATCCCCTTAAAGGGTGAAGGAATCTTGAGGATTGTGTGATTCTTTGATGTAGCCCTACAATGCCCTTTTGTCGGCATTTTGTATCAGTGGCCAAGAGCTTGAGTGAGTGTCAATGTGGTGTCATACAGAAAGATGAGGTAAAGTTATTTTGTATTGTACAATACATCTACAGGCTTATAGGAAAGGCAAGAGATATCTTAAAGATACATACCCGTAGTGGGAAGATTTGACTGTTCTAATTATCACTTTCAGTGCCCAAGGGGATGCATTGCCTTGATTATTTAATAGCAAACAAAATAGATACCAACATTCGCCACCATGTGGCCCATGTGTTTTCACAGGCAGTTTACTTTAACGGCATCTGGGTAGGCTTCCATCCCGCAGGCATTTCTGAGATGTACAATTAGAATCAGAGTGAATGCAACTGAAGGTTCCTTCCTTCAGAAGGAAGACCCCTTCAGTAAACTCCAGTGAAAAGAGCCCAACTAGCTCCATGTTTAAACAAGTTTCTTAGATTTAATTGTGCTTGTATGGGAAGGCTAATTCTGGCATCTCCAGGAATCCCTCATTCTGGCAGAGACTGCGATTCTAATTGATTCTCTTCTAATTAGCATAATTAGTTCCGGCAGTGAGGGTCTCTAATTAGTTCTCATTGATTGGGTGCTATGATGACAAGCCTAACTAAGGCAGCTTGGGGGCTAACCTAGCCTTGGTTTGGATTAGCCTTATTATTATAGCGTTCAATACAGCTAGCTGGAGGAGGTGGTAGGGTAGGGGTAGATCGGGGTGACTGGGGGAGGGGGGATAAGAGATTGAAGGAAAGGCGGGGAGTAATATAGAATTTAAAGATGAGATCCCGTAGAAATGGAAGGATGTAGAATTGGCAGTACAGGTGTAAGATGCAAGGTTTCAGAACGATTAACGATCCCCAAATGGCCCTATGACCACCATTTTCTTGGGTGTAGACCACTAAAATCGACAAGGTGACACACCCCACCCGTCTGCAGTCAGCGTATCCGATACGATGACAGGGCACCCACGGTCAGCCTATCGGATACGCTGACTTTCCTGTCACTGGTCACCCATCCTGTATACAACCAATAGGGACAGTATCATTAGGGTTTAGGGCTGTTCCTCTAGTTCTATAAGAAGAGAGGGATGTTATCATGGTTTTAATAAGCCATGGTTTCTTCTTTTCAAACCATGATAACATCCCTCTCTTCTTATAGAACTAGAGGAACAACCCTAAACCCTAATGATACTGTCCCTATTGGTTGTATACAGGATTTTTAACCAATTTGGAATAGCATAGAATTAGATTAGACTATAATAAAAAATAACATAGAATTATGCCCCACAGGGCTATCAATTTAAAATTGATATTTTAGGGAATAGAATAGAATTTTGCCCCGCAGGGCTATCAATTTAAAATTGATACTTTAGGGAATAGAATAGAATTTTGCCCCGCAGGGCTATCAATATGAAATTGATGCTTTATTAAGGGTTATAATAGAAGGTTTGAATTGATAGCCCTGCGGGGCAAAATTCTATTCTATTCCCTAAAGTATCAATTTTAAGTTGATAGGCCTGCGGGGGAAAATTCTATCCTATTCCTTAAAGTATCAATTTTAAATTAATAGCCCTGCGGGGCAAGATTCTATTCTGATCCTATATTAGTAGCCCTGCGGGGCAAGATTCTTTTCTATACCTGGTCTACAGTATAGAATTCTATTCTATATATATAGGAATAGGATAGAAGCTTATATAGGAGAAACCCAGTTCCAAGCATTATATACTACACTCAGAGTAACAATCACAGAAAGGGTGTTCAAGGTTATGTGTGGTGCAATAGCATTAGATAGGCTGACAATGCTGTCACCAGTGACCAGTGACAGAAAAGTCAGCCTATCCAAAGCGCTGACTGCAGCACCTCTGTCACCGTAAAGAATACGCTGACTGTAGACGCATGGGGTGCACGACATGGGCTATTTAAGGCTTAGTGACATGGGACATGAACAGTTTCATAAAATTGACATGGTGACATGGACAATTTCTTAAAATCGACATGGTGACATGAACAATTTCTTAAAATTTGACATGGTGACATGACCATTTCTTAAATTGACATGGGGACATGGCCATTTTTTTTAAATCGACATGTTATATGGGGGACCCCCCATCCAAAACCCCATTATCAGATTCTGAGATACTTATTATATTGTTCTAAATAGTTTGAGGCCTTGCCTGGCAATCTGATATATTTTGTGTTGGGCAATTCAAAACTACGACTATTATACAAATCCTACGACTGTGATTGTACAAAATCTAAATAAGGCCCAAATCGTTATTTGTTCTAATGTGTGCTTGAAGGGTGTGGGGAGGGAGACGTTAGTGAGGATATTGGTGTGTATGTGGGGGGGGGGGTCTGGGTGGAACTGCCTGAGGGTAGTGAGGGGAAGCAAAAGAATGTCGAGTCAGGATGGGGTCATTTGCTACAGGGGAGTGAGGGAAACTGGGAAGGGTTTGTGTAGGTCCATGGAGTTGGTGATGGGATTTGGCAATCAGAATTACATTAAAGAACATGTCAGCAAGCAGGTATGGAGTTTGTAGTTATATCTGTTTCATCCATGATATCTGCTGCCGGCTTGCAAAAAGCAAATACAATCTTTTTCTCATTACCTCTCCTAAATGGAATGACATCCCTAATTTGGTGGAAGCTACCAAATTTATTTACCTGTTTTGGGTACATCTGAACAGCACCTTTTGTGGTTTTATAAAAGAATTCCTTATTTGTAACGTAAAACAGAAACATGTATGAGGGGCTGTGTACAAAATGATGTCATGCAGCAGGGAGGAGGGGGGTCCCACTCCTTATAACCAAGCATGACAAGGGAGGAGGGGGGTCGTGGGCTGCATGACATCATGTTATTAAAAAAAAATGGTTGAAATAATAGTAAAATGGTGCACTTATGTTAGCTACACACCTCTAAGAATGCCAAGGAAACTAAACAGAGCTCCACTGTGTAACTACTCTATTGACTACCAGATTGTAGCTGCCCATGTACTGTACATGTACTGCCCAACAGTGGCACCTAAGTTGAACAACCCAATTTGTCAAACCTATGTGCTGTACATGGCTTCCATCAAGGCAGTTAAACTCCACAACAAAATTCACGAGGGGAAAAGGGCAGTCACCACCCCTCAGCTAAGGCCTATTACCATACTGCGCCAATGAGGGTAATGAGGTGCTCATCAAAGTCAGAGGAGAGTTGGAATGGGTGGACATTGCTGATGTGGACATGTCAACAGCTGAATGATTAGTTCTACATTTGGAGTGTTATCTACTATACCTTATTCCTATCTGCTGGCGAGGCCAACAAAGGCTTTGGGTAACGAGTTGTCACCGGGAAAGATAGTTAGAGATTGTGTCTTTGGACTGCCCCTGGAGAAGGGCAGTTATATAATGGTGGGTACATACCTGGGCCATAAAATGACCGCAATGCACTGGAGGAATAGGGTGTTATAAACCTTTAATTACATTTGAAGGTGATATCATGGGGTGCCAGGAATAATTTTATTGAAACCATTTAATGTAGCAGATTATAGCGCACAGTCAGGGGTGTCACCTTCAGATGTGACATAGGGTATACACGGGTATCATATGAGCTCGTCAATTAGTTCACTTTTTTTTCAAAATTACTAAAGAATTTCGTTTATTAAGGACAGGTTGTTAATAATGCTGACATGAAGGAATTTGTGGTCTTATAAAAGTACACCCTCTATATGTCCTTAAATTTGAACTATTTGTTTATTGGCCTTACGATATTAATGTACCTGGGGGAGGGGGTATCTCTCTGCATGACGTCATGTTCAGAGGGGGTCAAGAGTTGTATGACAAACATGACAAGGGGGGAGGGGGTCAAAAATGGTAAAAAAAAAGGCATGACGTCATTTGTACACAGCCCCTGAGTTGCTTTTCCATTTCTATGATTCAGAGGTGAAATGAAACAGTTGTAATTCAAGTTCAATTAAACAGTTGTAAGTTAAGTTCAATTCTTTTCTCCCTGCATATTACCAAAAGCATCTTTTGTATGTGGCTACTGACAATCATTTACAAATATGTATTTAACTACACAATTCTTTACAAAAGTCTTAACAATGGTCCAACAGTATGCGTTAATCTTATACCTCAGTACCACTTCATACCAACTGGCAGCAAAGAGTTGTAGTTTTTGCCAAGTCACCATTTATTCTGTGAAAATGTCAAAAACGTGTCTGTGTGGACATGCAGTATCATCAGTCAGTCCAGGAGGTGCCCACCCAGGGTTAAAGCTAACCTTTTCAGGTGTCAACGACACCCAGGCCTGACACTAGGGTGTGTTTCTTAGTTTGCACTGTAAAAGGAAAATGTAGAAATAAAGGTTAAATCCTTGTCCCAATGTTGCCAGAGAGCCATCATTTTTTTTCATGGAGATCCCTTGTACCACGGTGTGCACTGTACTGCTTCATTGTAGAAACTACACTGCTTAACTGCAATGCAATAGTGGTGGTTCAGTTTTCAGTTTTATAAGGATCCCAGGTAGATTTAACAGTTATTTCTTAGAGTGTGTGACTCAGTTAATTTCTTTGATTACTCAGAACAACGCAGCATCAACAATAATGCGGGACGACTACCAACCTTTTTAAGTGTCAGCCGGAACAAAAGCTCAAACAATGAAGGGTGTAATGCAAAACACATGAATCAATTTAGGGTAGAGACGCCCGTTTCGGACGCTCCTAACCACACAGGGGGTGGCCATATTTGGTGCTCAAATCTTGTACCTTTAAAAGTGGTGAATTCTACTTTCCATTTCACCAGTTGATATATGATAGTTTACCCTCAAGATCCTTGAAGAAATTTTTAATGAAACTTTCCGATACGTATGAATAAATGAGCTGTACATATTTAGTCTCCAAAACATCAAATTGCACCTCAAGTCAGACAGCTCATGCCAGAGGTGACCCTAGAGTCAGACACTATGTTATCTAATTTATACAGACACAATGGGTCACTGTATCTAAAATATTCTTTAAAGGCACATAGCACATGACACTAAGGAATCCCATCTAATGCAATACTCCTCTACAGGATACTCTCAGATGTTTAATTTTGCATACTTATAACAGGTCAATCTACACGCCCAGATGAGTATGACTTCTATGGGCAGATAGAGTAGTGATTAGGTTTAGGTGTTAGATACTAGGTAAACCAAACATAGATTAAATATTCAGATCTGGGAGTACAGGTATATTATGAAGGATTCTGTTTATGATGAAATGTCCATTATATAAGTATTGAAATCATGATATAATTGTGTCCCAGGTGGGGTGTAATTGGTGTCCGACTGTAGGTGTAATATGAATGCCATAGAAGAATAACTCCCATACTGTAACATGAGGGATTTATGCAGGTTTGTCATGTCAAATTATTAACAGAAATGTCTATATTGCCATTGACATGTATAGAAATCCTGTAAACATGGAGGTTAAGACATGAAAAATTGACAAATCAAACCAGGATCTCCATTCACTCACCATTCTTCATCCTCAGAATATAACAAAAACACCCTGGGTTTGTGCAGTTGTAAAACCATGTATGACAGGGTTTTTACATTGTTATTCCCCATTTGTTAGAGAGTATGATACCTGAGTTTTCATGTCTAATTCAAATGATAGCTGAATTATTCATATCTATTACGTAATTCAATGCAAAAGGTGTCCAACTTTAGGTGTCTGTCCGACTCAGGGTGCCTCTACCCTAGTTTGCTTGTGCCTGCCTTTGCTAAGATCTTGGACCGTGCCTCTCCGAGGAAGCATTAATTAGCCTTAGGCTAGGATATAATAATTATAGGCAAAATCTGATCGACGTTTAAAAGACACATTTCCATTTATTCCCAGTTGACAGAAAAATCTCTGTTTGACTTAGTTGGTGTTTAGAACACTGGTGCTAAATTACCCATTTCACACGTGAGAGTTGATGATGTCAAACATTGACAATGAATGGCTAAGCCTACAATGGAAATTCCTATGCTGTGCTTTTTCGCAGTTCTTTCATATGGCTCCAGATTAATTTGATATCCGCTTGGAGCACATTTGCCATGTTCAGTTGTATATCACGTCGTTATTAAGAAGGAATTAAAAAAGAAGTGCAATCATGTGTCAGAAATATTGAACCCATATCCAAGATTAAGGTCATGTCTCCCTCATGTTCTGTATCATTGCCTTTATCAGTCTATTGTGGTGATTTCCCTAGACACTACTACTACTACAACTACTACTACAACTACAACTACTACTACTTACTACTACTACTTTCTACTACTACTACTTACTACTTACTACTACTACTTACTACTACTACTACTACTTACTACTACTACTTACTACTACTTACTACTACTACTTACTACTACTACTTACTACCACTACTACTTACTACTACTACTTACTACTACTACTTACTACTACCACTACTACTACTACTACTACTACTACTACTGTATATCAAATCTTCAATGAGCAGTTACTCAAGGCATTTGATCAGGAACTGTCCATGGGGGAAACACATTAGTTCAGGTATCTAGAATGTCACAGCCCTGCACTCTCTGCAGTGGTACAAGTAGTCTCTTTGAAAACAAGACAGATCTCTGGCAACTTTGGGACAAGGAATCCTTCGTTATTTCAACGACATTCTTTTTACAGTGTACTATCAACTTACACATGGTGGTGACTCATTGACATAAATGCATACATGTGACTGCATATCTGTGTTTCTCTATAATTATTCGGTACTAAAAATTAACTTTTATTCATTTTTTTTTTCAGCCAAGATGTGTGAACCCAAGGGCTACTTCTACGACCAATGGTCCAAATTGGAGATGGAGATTGTGGATGAGCTGACATACAACCGAGCTCGTAAGACGCCACTAGGGGTAGTTTGCTGTTGTTGCCCCCGGTGTTGCTGCAGTCGAAGGTGTGCAATTGCAGCCTATGTCTTCTCTATAGGTATTGGGATATGTACACTCCTGCTACTAATAGGTGAGTGAGTACAATGTCTACCTTTTCCTAGGTATTGTCAGTAGACCGTTATAGGTATTGTACTTATCATATTTATTTTTCACCTTTGACTCTACCATGTAACCCAGTGTCCGAGTCTACCCACAAGCCAAGCCATACCCATAGACCAAAGGCTGGCGGTGTCAACTGCACTCAGTGACCCCGCCTCCTCCCACTGGAGGATACGCCGTCAATCACAAGCA
This sequence comes from Acholoe squamosa, assembly GCA_949317995.1. NCBI lineage: Eukaryota > Metazoa > Annelida > Polychaeta > Phyllodocida > Polynoidae > Acholoe > Acholoe squamosa. The sequence continues at coordinate 21,691,453 of OX439051.1, forward strand.
GCCCACTGCATGCTGGAAATTCCTAGCAGACAATGTTTAGAAACAACTCCTCCTGCTGGAGGACATGCCCATTGATCATGAGCAGCTCACAGCATACCGGGAGTTCCCAGCAGCTATATTTAGAACCACACTGAACTCTGTGAACCCCAGTGCTATGTTTGGGATCCCCCCTACATACCTGCACTGGAGTTCCCCAGTTACTATATTTAGCTCACCTGATACTATTTTTAGGATGAGCTGGGTGAGCAGCTCCTACTACAAATACCTGTGGAGGGAGCAGCTCACTCATCTTTCCACCTCCATACTTCATACCTCACACACTCATGTGAGACCAAGGCCCTTGGCTCAAGGGCTAGGCTTGGACACTGTTGGGCACCTTTATACTGTATCACCAACTATACCTCGTGGACTTCAATGAATAAAGTGGATATCAAACTGGATTCCTGATTCGTCTGTATTCATCCTTATTCATCATTTACGGACTCGTTGACAATGGTGGAAAACCCTCACGTATCATCCCACAGTTACCACCTCTCATGAGCCATGGACAACAGTGAGACCCTACCAAAGGAGCCAGCCCCACAACGTATCCCTACATCTCCAAACAGAGATCAGCAAGAAGCCACCAGTACACAGTACACCACCCCGATAGACTCCTCGCCAGACGCGCTCCAGCTGGACCCAGTGCTGCCAGCCCATAGACGCACACATAAACAAACACCTGTGAGTTCAAATACCTTACCCTTTTCATCTACTATAGTAGACACCAACACAGGTGCACCCACCAGTACACCAGCAGGAGCCCCACCACCAGGTTTAAACCTCACCCTACCTGGTTATTCACCCTCAGAATCACCACCTCTGAGATTAGGTGGTCTTCAAAGTACCACATGCAGCACGCCTGAAAATCAATCACCAGGTTACCTCCACCTAGACAGCCATCTAGAGGAAAGATCCAATAGCCTGCAGGAAGCCCTGGAAGCTGCTGGCCGATCACCCTCACCCAGCAGTGATTCTGACCCACAGGGCACACCTGACCTAAGTTGGGACAACCTTACTGTACCGGACATCCAAGCCCACCCATCAGTAGCAGACAATTACTGGAGGAGCAGGCTAGACTCAGCAATCCACAGGTGGAGAGAAAACAGACTCAACACAGGACGTGCACAACAGATACCAACCGGAGCTACACCAAGCTACCAGTGTGGTGAGAGTCCCTCTGTTTTTCTAGACAGGATAAACCGTATTCTGGAAGAGCAGTGGCAAGACAACTCCAATCCCACCAATCTGCTAAGGCCGCACCAAAACCCACAGCCTGATAGCAATCCACCTGGAGGAAACCCTAGGCCTTACTACTCCTACTCTACCTCTGAGGAAGACAAGGCGACACCTCCAGCACCGAATTCATCCCTGAGCACGCCTCCAAGAGCCAGATCCTTTGAAAGGCCATACCCCACCCATAGACCCAGGAGAAGAGTGCAATCATCCTCCCCTCAAAGGCCAAATACACCTATATTTTACAGACTTCAAAGAAGCTTGGACTCTGCAGCTAGAAGAGGCGACCTTGTGGCCACTACTCCCATACTACACAGAAACAGTCACTTCCCCGCCCATTTACAAACAGAATCCACCTCTGAGGAAGACACAGAAGTAACCTTCCCCCACCTGCACAGAGCACCTGCCTACCCAAACATGGCCACTGCAGCTCCACCTCCAGAGTACAACCAGGATGACATGACGAGGAACATAGTCAGAGAATGCACCCAGGCAGTCAATGACTCCCTCTCCAACCTATTAACAGGACAAATGAACTTATTGTCTGCTGAAATAAAAAGGATTGGAGACGACTCCTCCTGCCAACTGTCAAGAATAAATGACAGGTTGAATGACATGGACACCTGGAAATCGCACCTGGAGAATGACATTAGCCAAATACAAAGAAGAGCAGCTCAGGACAACGCTGATGTACTGAGAAGGTCTGAAATAGCGTCAGCCACTCTGTCTGACAGAATCAACAGAAATATTGATGGAATGAGATCTGAAATATTCAGGGCCATTGATAGGACAAGAACACCTACCAGCCAAGGCCAAAACAGCCTTTTCTCACCCACCAATACTAGGCTACCCCCTTCAGGCCAACCTTCACAGGTTATGAGCACCTCTACCAGAATGCCGACATCTGTACCGGTAGGATACAGGCTCAGCCCCCCAAGCCTTTTCCAAAATACAACCCGAATGATAGCGACAGGCGCCACGCCCACCCAACAAGGCGCGACACAGGCAGGTCTTGGTAGTTCAGCCACAACCCACCAGATGGTGCCCTCTACCACTCGCCCATCACCGGTAGCCGCCACATCACTTTCAGGCAGTGTTTACAACCATGTATACATACCCCACCAGGCACACACGCCCTACAACAACCCTATACCAATGTATGGTTTGTTTACAAACACTCCACCTGCCCAAGCAGCTGCCCACCAGCCTGCAGCTCAGTCCACACCAATGATACCAAATCTAGGACAATCCAATTTCTCCGCTCCTACTGGATACAGGAGTTTTGAACCTGAGCGACTCACATCTGCTCAATTAAGCTGTTTTAACAAGCCAGAACCCTTTGACAATCCCTCGCCCTACAGGTCTGCAGCCAGATTCCTGGCAGAATTCAAATTCTATATAAGAAATGCTTCCCCCCGCAGCCCAACAATGCATGCATCCTGTATGTATACCTTTTTAAAGGGCAGAGCAGCACAATGGTTTTTCACAAACATTTTTGACAAACCAATCATGTATGACACTGAGGCAGTCTATACCGCCTTTCTCAGCAGATTCAACCAGCCTGACCCTGCCACAATAATCAAAGGATATAGAAACAGAAAGCAGCAACCCAAAGAGACTGTGGAGGAATACATAGCAGATATGACCTTATTGCTATCCAACAGCAACCTGGATGAATCTGTACAAGTGGACTATCTCATAAATGGCCTCAAAGATGAAATAAAAAATGTTGTACTCTCAGACAGCCCCAAAAGCATTAGGGAAGCCGAGACTGCAGCATTAAAACAAGAATTGGTCATGGAAGCAGCCAAAGCAGCCCATGCCTCAAACCAATCTTCAGACTTGTGCGCCATGAACTATAATAACTACAATGGGCAAAGGAACAACAACAACAACAACAATAACAGATCCAGGAAGGACCAGTACAATAACAACAGTTATAACAACAAGCCCCCTGGAAATGGCAATAATAAGCAGTATGACGATAAACCTAAGTCAGGATACAACCAAAATCAACAAGGTTACAACAACTCCAGATCCGGCTCAAACAACAGATCAGGCTCCAAGAACAGGTATCAGTCACCAGGCAGGAGCAGATCTCAGGAAGGCAACAAAAGCAGGTCCAAGTCCAGCGACACAAGAAATAACTTTGTCTTCATCCCTGTTGCCTCCACCCCCACCAACACCCGCCCGGTGTCCTTCCAGAAACTACTAGTCCCAGCAGATTTCCCAATCCCTGATGATTGGACCCAGCAACAAAAGAAATCCAGGGACCCAACACCAGGCAGAAATGACAACAAAAAGACAGGAGACAACCATCCTGACAACCAACCTCCTGAATCTGGACAAGGAGAACACTACAATGACAATATTGAATAGGACACAGGGGAGGGCCACCATGCATCTTACGGCCCCGCCCCCACCTTGGAAACAAAATTGGAACGTCCCCCACATGCCATATTTCACACATGAATGATGGAGCAGAATTAAATTCAGCAGAACAACAGAACCACGACCCCCAGCCTGTGAATTGTGACGAAGACTCCTCATCAGACAGTGAGGACCTCTATGAGAACCAGAACAAGAGAATTTCCACCCTCCAATTAAAAGTCGAGACCAGTAAGTATGGGCAGCAAGATAAGACCTCTTACATTAATGCTGAATTGACTAAAGGCGCAGTTAATGTTGACATCAATGGCAGTTCTTACAGAGCCCTTGTAGACTCTGGAGACTCCCTTTCCTTTATCAGCCAGAAAATGGCAGATAAAATCATATCAACCCCCAATTTCAAACATGGTAGGAGATCTCGCATGGTTATCCTACTAGCTGATAAATCCTCAGTTCAGGTCAACAATTCCATCACCATAACCTTCCTAATCAATAACACAGAGTTTAAAACAAGACTACATGTTGTTCCAAAGCTAAATCACCCCATAATTCTTGGCGTAAATTTTATGACCAAATATAGGGCCAAAATTTCCTTTGGGACCAAGTCCCCTTCACCACACTTCATTAGAGCAGCCAAAGGCCTAACCATGCCACCAAATTCTGAATCCACATTCAATGCAATCGTCATAGGACCTGATTCCTTAATAGGTAAAACAGGCATCACAGAAAATGTTGACACGACATTACCGGTACTAATCAAACACGCCCTTGTTGAACCAAGGTCAACAAGAAAAATCATACCGGTAACAGTAGCCAACCCAAATGATTTTTCCATCAATATCAAAAAGCACATGAACCTAGGCATTTTTGCACTTAACAATCTAAACAAAGCCATTCCCATTGGAAAACTGAACAGCCAACACTCCCTCAACAGCATAATCTCTGACAAAGACATGCTCCCCATCAATTGTGGAGATGATCCCCTAGATCAGCTACCCAAAGGGGACGACCCTCTAAAATATACAATATGTGACAAGCTCACTGAGGCCCAAAAACAACAAATCAAAAACATTGTTGAATCAAATAGAGAGGCTTTTGTATTAAATGAAAGTGCTATAGGATTAAATGTTGAAAATGAGGTCAAATTAGAATTAATCCCTGATTTCAAACCCTGCAACAGACCATCCTATAGAATGTCACCCAAGAAAGAGATTTTCCAAAGAGAGCTGTTAGATAAACATTTACAGCAAGGTGTCATTGAAGAATGCACCAAACCCTGTGAGTGGAACTCCCCAGCCTTCTTAGTACCCAAACCCCAGGGAGACAGGTCTGTGGCCTCAGGATGGAGAATAGTCGTGGATTATAGATGGGTTAACCAAAACCTAAAATCTTTTTCCTACTCCTTCCCCAGAGCAGACGACCTCATGCAACAAGTTGGCAGAACAGGTGCTAAATATTTTTCCAAATTGGATGTATACAGCGCCTACCATCAAATTCCTCTAGCTAAAGAATCAAGGCCTTTAACAACTTTCTCCGCCAATGGCACAAGATATATGGCCAAAGTATTACCCATGGGTTTAAAAACTTCTGGTTTGTCATTCATGAATGTAATGGAACAATTGCTCATGAAGTGCAAATACAGAAATGCAGTAGCCTATGTGGATGACGTGGCCATATACAGCCCCACATGGGAAAGACACCTGCAAGACCTAGATGAAGTGCTAAAACTTTTCATCAAAGGAAACATCAAATTAAAGTCAGAAAAATGTGAATTTGGCACCACCAAAATGGAATTCTTAGGTTTTACCTTAGATCAGCACGGCATCTCACCTTCCCCAGACAAAATCTCACCGGTTAAAACCTTCCCAGCACCTAAAAACATCCACGACCTTAGGTGTTTCAATGGAATGGCACAATTCTATAAGACATTCATTAGAGGTTTTGCCCATATAATGAAGCCCTTATATGAAGCCACAAAGGGTACCTTCAAATGGACCACTCAATGCCAAACAGCCTTTGAAAAAATCAAAGCATCAATTTGCACTGAGGCAATCCTAAAATTCCCAGACTATAACAAACCCTTTATCATCTTCACAGACTCCAGCAATTTCAGCTTAGGAGCAGTTATTACACAGGTAGATGAACATGGTTTTTATAGACCCATTGAATTCTCTGGGAGAGGTCTAACACCTCAGGAAACCAGATATGGAATAACTGACAAAGAGCTACTTGGGATAATCTTCGCTGTCAAAAAGTTCCACCATTATGTGGACGGCACTCACTTCAAAGTATATTCAGATCACACTGCCCTAGTCTCCCTCTTCAACAAAAAGGAGAATATCACCAATAGGAGATTGGCAAGATGGATAGATACTGTTATGTCCTATGATTTTGAAGTAAAATACCTACAAGGTAGAGCCAATTTAGTGGCAGATTGCCTGTCTAGAAGAAAATATCCCCCTGGCTCTGATGATCCAATACCAATTAGATCGCAAGGAAAAATTATCCTCCCACCAAAGAGGGTACAATTTTCAGATATATCCATGACAAAGGTTTTCAGATCAGACGACCCAATCCCCAATAATCCCATCTGTTTGGGACCTCCTAGATCAATATTAAAAGGAGGCAAAATTTGGGGAAGCACAAATAAACCACCAAAAGGCGTCATAGCAAGAAAGGGCACCCCAGAAAGGCAGCAAGGTGTGAATCCTGACCTGTGTGTACTCACTCGAGCACAGTCCCAGTCCCAGGATGACACACCTCCAGCAGCCAGCCAATCAGGGCCCAGTAAAAAGACCCGCCCACTCAAGCCTAAGTGCAGCAGTCCTCGCCCCAAAGGCAGGCCTGCCAAATCTAGGTCACCTAGGGTCTCCATCAAAGCTGCAAACGCCAAGAGAGCTAAGCTCTCCCGCCGTGTGCTACCTCTAGCTGAAAGGGCAATTCAGGAAATCTGTAAACACCAATCCCTGACACCTTCTAGAGAAACACTGATTAAAAGCCAAAAAGAAGACCTTTTTGCATCCTCCATGGCAAACTACATTGAAAAAGGTAGCCTGCCACACGACTCAGGATTAATGAATCAAATACTACGTAACCACGACCAATTCATCTTACTGGATGAAGTCCTCTTCAGAATTACTGATACCAACTTGGGTAAAACCCTAGAGCCCACACTGCAAATTGTAATTCCAGAAAAGTGGACAGAATCTTTAGTGGAAGCAACCCATTGCTCTCCCCTAGGTGGACACCTAGGTCCAGTCAAAACCTATACAGCCATAAGGGCTAGGTATTACTGGAGATCAATGTTTAAAGAAGTTTTTGACTTCTGCGGTACTTGCCACACATGCCTGACCACCAAAAAGAGACCCAAAAACCTGAAAACTCCAATGAAACTGCGTGACCCAGTACTCACAGCATACTCTCATGTCACCATGGACACAATAGGCCCTTTTTCCAAGGCCGCTGATGGCTCTCACTACATACATGTGGTGACCGACCATGCCACCAGGCATGTGACTGCCTGGACAAGTGAAGAAAATACTGCTGCAGTTGTAGCACTTGGTTTCTTCCAAAGAGTCATATGTATCCATGGCACTCCCTCAGTACTAAACACAGATAATGCCCAGCAATACGTCTCAAAATTATTCAAATATTTTTGTGAAAAGTTCGGCATTAAACATGTGACAGGAAGTGCACATTGGTCTAGGTCCCAAGGTCTCTGTGAGCGCCAACATCAAACCATAGAATCATCCCTCAGAGCTTTTGTATCAAAATCACAAAAACACTGGTCAACCTTCCTGCAAGCTGTAATCTTCAGTATTAATAATACTATAAGCAGCGCCCTAGGCTACTCACCAAATTTGTTAGTTTTTGGCAAGCAGACACACCTACCAACTGAAGCAGCTTTGTCCTTGATTAAAGCTGAAAAAGACTCAAGCACCAAGGAGAAAATTATGACCAGCCTGCTACAGTTTAGGGATGATATTCAAATGAAAGCTGCAGAAAACATGATCTCTGCTCACAAAAAGATGAAAGCCAGACATGACATTTCAGCAGAACTCAGCTCATATAACACAGGCCAATTGGTATATTTACATATACCAACCCTACTAGTCAAATGTACATCAAAAAAGTTGCAACCCACATACTCAGGCCCCTACATCATAATGGGGATGACTTCACCAGTTACAGCTATTCTAAAAAGGCTACAAGATGGAAAAGTACTGAAGAAATCAGTACATGTATCAAGGCTGAGGAGACCAATCACAAGAGCTAGCGCCAAAGCCATCATAAAAAGGCTACAATCAGGGCCCACAAGCTCACTTCACGACCCCGACCAAGACGACCCCTCCAATGTGAGTCTCACCACTCACAAAACAAAGAAAAAGAGAGGAAGGCCAGCCAAAAAGGGAATAATCTCCTTCAGCCCCATGCCCTCCAGAAAATCAAGAAAAATTTCTAAGCGTCCATTATAGATCATAAGACATTGTGTCAAACACCAAGCATCCATATAAACAACCCTCCTTTAAGCCCCACAGGCGCCACGCGCCCCAACCAAATTAATCAACCATTAATACACCAACCACTTAAACACACTGACAGCAACAGTCACAGACCAACGCCCAACCTATTTATACTAACAGCCATAAAAATTCCTATGCATCCAAAATCAACACCGCCTTGATTAACTGTATATACACACACCTACCCTTTCTAAGTGGAACGCCAAACACTGGCAAATGGATTATCAAATAATTAGGTTAGGTTACACACGCCACATACCGACCGCCCAAGGCAGCGCTGTATCCTCGGTTTGTGTATAAACTTCAATACACACATGCGACGGCTTGTTACCACTTCAAGACCACTATTTCCAATGATAAACCTATTGTAGGAAGATGGACCTCTGACACCCACACCCCATGTTTACACCGCTGTCTTTGCCAACCCTTAAGTGCTGTGGTGGCCATATACAAATCAACAACACACTGCCCTCAAGGTCTTTAAAAACCACAGGGACGCCATAGCAACCATATCACCTTGGCCGGGGATAAAACACCCCCCCCCGCCAAGCTTCCCAATATGCTATCCTTAGACAATATCTTACCACCAACCAATCCAGGCCAGGATAACCCTAATTTGCATATGGGACCGTACAACCCCACTTGCATCCACCAATAATATTTGGCCTACGCCTCTTTCAGGGCAAGACATACCACCTATGGGAGATCTCAGACTGAGAAGTAGCCAAACTCAGTCTCAGGTTTATAAGCGCTTGCCCACCCACATCTGATCACAACACAACCCACAACCAATACCACCACACCTTAAGCACGGCAACAAGTGTCTGGGAATGGACCATGGCAGACCCATCATGCAACCAGCCCAGGTAGGATTATCTTATGGGTCTATTTTAGCATTTAGGATTTTTAACAGTCGTTCTAGCATTGTACATGATAGTACTTTTATTATCATGGTGCCCAGGTACCCCTATTAACCAATGGCGGTGTGAGCCTTAAGTGTGTGTAAAATGTGGAAGAACTTCTCCACTATCCTATAATTTTTAACATTGATAATCCAATTTACTAAACCTCTTCAGCCAAGCAAATTCCCCACCTTTACCTCTCCCCCCATTCACAGCCCACTTAGACCCTTTTTCCTTTTATGACTTACAGCCTGGACCCACCGGCAAATAAGCACGGCCCAAATGCTACATGGACCATACACAGCCTCCTTCGACCACATGGGATCAGGAGTGATCTCATGGATCCTTTTGAAATTAGGAGCATAATCATGGAACAGCAACACCTCATCACCTTCCTCGCCCAGGAAGATATTAAACATTACCTCAGCAGCCCTGTGCTAAGACAGGAGCTGGACATGAGCAATCACTCCATAGCAGCAACCATAAAAGCCTTCATGGTCGCTGTAGCTGGGGATAATCCCCGCCGGCCTCCATGGGGCAGGTTTAACCATAGATCTGCATCATACATAGCACTCTTATGTGCTCGCACGCTTCTAGCGTCAGAACAGCCCCTCAGGGACCTACCCCGCCAATACTCCAGAATTGGACGCGAATTGGCCATAAGGAATACAGCCAGCCTAGTATTCCAGTTTGCTGTTTTCGAGATAAACAGGTTTCATGCTCAAGCACGTGTACCGCCCCTGACAACGACAACAGGCACCAGTCCATCTGCATAAATCCACTCATGTGAAAACAACACTACCACCCACAGAATCCCCGACCTTTGTAAATACTTGACCATACTAACATCCCATTTGTGACTAAGCTAATGTTATTTTTAAAGTGAACCCCACCATCAAAATTTTCAAAATCCTCAAAATTTTCAATTTTTTCTCATTTTCTAGAGCAGCAGCCATCCTAGCAGTCTGTATATTCTTACATCTGCTCCTCGGCTGCACCTCAACATCAGACACCAATCTGAACACCATCTTCAGACCCAACTATGGCGCACTGTTTACCAAGTTACCCCAAACATTACTAGCCAATTACATGGACTATCCATTGACCTTCAGCCTTAACTTGACCTTTGACCAGAACCTAAGTCAGCCAGAACTACTCAGCCCTCTCATCAGCACTGATGCACCCCAATACATTAAGCACACAGCCCATGCCCTAGATAACATGATACAGAGCCTATTCTCCAAGTCAAAAACAACACTAAAAACCTTGTCAAAATTGATTTCACCTCCAAACGTCAGAAAAGCCAGAAATGCCCCCGGCCAAGTCATTGGTGACATTTTAAGAGCTTCAATAGGCCTCGGGACTCAACCAGAAATTGATATTTTGAATTCTGAGATGTCTGACCTGGATAAAAAGTTAGCCACCAAAATGCACGTGGTAGAATTAGCCACACATTTCTTGTTAAATATTTCGGAATTTAATTACAATTCTGTCAACATCTTCTCAAAATTCCAAAATGACACTGATGATGCTCTATCTTTTATTTCCGGAAAATTAGAGCATTTAAATTCTAACATCTCATCAATATTATTAAAATTAGAACTCCAATCCAGACAAGACACCTTCTATTCCATGTTATTCACAGCAGCAAATTCTCAAATAGAGTCTTTAATTGACCTCCAAAGCGACTTGGAAAATCTGCTCTTAACCATTAATAATCTACTTGAGGGCACCCTACCCCAATCCATCATCACACAAGACGACCTCAGTTTAGGTTTAAACAATTTATCCAGCCTCCTGCACGAGGCATACCACGGCATTATTTTAGAAGGCCTACCCATAAGTTATTATTATCAGCGCCGAGTACATGTGCACTGGAGCCATAACTCGAGCCTGTTAATAACCATACCAGTACCCATAACCAGAGGGGGAAGCACCTTTTCTATATTTAGAATAGAAACCTTCCCCGTACCTTTCGACACCTCCGACACTAAGTCAGTAGGTCACACCCAGGTGGAGCCACTTCCTGGCTACTTGGCTATGTCCAAGACCCACTCACACTACATACAGTTTACACAGGCTGACCTGGATATGTGTGACCTCGGTCACCTTATCAGCTGTAACCTACCCCTACCTCTGTTGTCGGCCACACACCCCACATGCACTCTATCCCTATTTTTAGACCTACCGGAGGCGGTGCACCATACCTGCAGTTTCAAAGCACACATGGCAGCACCCATACCAAATCTTATCCAACCCTTATCTCAAAGTACCTTTCTATTAATAACTGACCATCCAACTTCCATGCTGCAATGCACAGATTCAGGCCAAGTCAAAATTAAAAATAACGCATACTCAGTCATCTCAGTCCCATGTCTGTGCTCCATTAAAAATGCCGGCATGATTTTAACCAATTCTGATTTATCTTGCACCCAAAATTTCACCCTAGAACCCATATCAAAGGCCTATTTCAATTTACTGCTGTGGCGACATTTTGGTCAACCTCCAGCCAATGTTTCCGGCATCACCATGGCAACCACTACCCAGACCCTTCACCTGCCCAATTTTGAAAAATTAAAACACCTACACAATCAAAAAATAGCACCCCTCTTCCAAAACACCCTAACCCTTAAAAGAGCCGCACAGGGACTTAAGGACCAATCCGCCCTCCTATCCACCAACTCCCTGATGCATCTGGGATATCACCTCCAGTTCTCACCCTGGATACACTTGGTATCACCCCTCCTGGCACTACTTTGCTGCGCATTAACCCTTAAAAACCATCTTCGTGTCAATCAGTTGGCGCGCCTTATCACACTAGTCTCAGCAACCCGAACACCCAAGATGGCTAATGCGGAGAGTTGGGATCGTTTTAAAGATCTGATACGCCAAGCTAACAAAAACTGGCCAGCCCCACAAACGACCCCAGACACCGATCTAGATTTTGTACAGTCGCCTGACCGCTACCAAAACATGTTCACCTGGATTTTAATGGCAACCCTCCTATACATCACATGGAGTACCGCCAAGAGGTGCCTGCGACACTGGCCCTACTGCAAACAGGACAGCCACAGGACACCTTCAATTGTGGCCAAGATTCATGCTAACGGTCAAACTTTTGATTTCACCGTTGGCAAGATGATCTATGGACAAAATCTCTGGGCCCCCACCATCACAGCCCCTAAGGTCTCCCCAGCTCGCCTTACGGCACCCCTGGCCAGACACCTGGATCTCCATTGGAAGTCTGACATCAGGACAATAATCGGGGGACAAGTCCGACAGATCCCGCTGCAGCGCTATCCTCCGGTACCACTTCTATGGAGAATACCGCTGTACAGGGTCTTAAAAGGAGCTCACCACATGACAGTGGTCATCTCCTCAGAAGGACAACCCGATTTCCAACTTGCATCCAGTGACACTAACCCCGCCATACAACTACCTTGTGAGTCCTGGCCGGCTGATCGCCATGACTCCCCGGCTGGGCTCACAAAGTACACCCCACTCCGGCATCAGCCAAAGAAAGACAAATATATGTACAAGCAACCGGAGATGATGCTCACACCACCCTCAACATCAACCAGCGGTAAGTTTTCATCAGAAACCTACTTTGATCCTCATGTGGGGATCAATTAACTGCCGGCCACCCCCCATATAACCTGGTAATGGACTCTCCCGGTCGCCCAATCCACCGGATAGCCCCATCTAACACCTTCATGTGGGGATCATCCCCATCCTCAATACCTCTAAAACCCGACCCCACCCACAATTAAAACCTTTAACAACATCTCCAGTACCATAGCACATTTCGACCCACAATAACACAGTTATTTCGACTCACTGTGAAGGCCCACTGCACGATGAGACGTCGCCATCTTGTTTCTGACGTCGCGTCTGGTTCCCCGCCAAACGCTGCGTCAGAACGCCGGCGCTGCGTCTCACCACTGCCGTCGGCCTCCCCAACGTCAGATCTCTTTCATTTTTCCCACGTTGGCATGACAACTTAACGTCAGTCAGGACACCCGCACTCAATATCTGCGTCAAAACAATAACATAAGCACGTGTTAGCAATATCACTAGACTTGTTTTCGACCCAAGTTAACAATAACAACCCGCATTAGAATTGAAAGCCCGCCCTTGCCAATTTAGAAGCCCAGAATAAACAACATAACTTCTAACTGGTGGTGGACTTTCAAGTATATTATTATATTAAAATCACAGGTAAATCAGGCTCATGGCACATATAATTATCACAGTCTTCATCATATTAATCACAGTTCAATCAGATCTCCGCATTTGGCCTGCCACCTTCTGGAACTAGTCCTTTTCTTGGCTCCTGTTTTTCTTTCTTCTCCTCATCACCTCCTCCCTAGCACCACGCCAGTTGGCAACCGCCCCATATACATCTGTCTTCTGAAAGAAAAAAAAATTCAAAACCCCTGTTAAGACACCACCCCAACAATATCCCAGGTTCAGATTCAAAATTCAAAATTCAAAACGGGCTCAAAATCTCTTGATCACACTCTCACAATATTGATGCCAACAACCGATCTTATTTAACTTTTACGCACCGGCATCGGCTAGGAGTACACCGAGCAGGGCCCACTGGCCCCTCCTTCAGGGCCATCGTGCGGCCCACAGACACCATGGCACTGGGCCGGCACTGGCCCAAGCCAGATCCACACAAGTACGACCCTGAAAACACAAATACACAGGTGTAAACCACTGGCACCACACCCAAACACAAAACCACTCCAAAATCTCCAAAAATTGCCATCTGCACTTACCCAAATAGGCCCACGACAACCAGAAGGAGGTATACCACCCCCGACGGCATGGCAACAAGCATCCCCCGGACGATCATTTTCCTCGGCAGATTTCTCAAAATTTTCCGAACAAAGTTTTCTCGTGTCGTACTCCCGTTGCGCCGTCTTAAGTCGCCTTCTGATCCCAAAATAGCCTCCGCTCTCTTTTATATCAGGATCCAAAACGGGAGCATAAAGTTAATTCTTGGACCTATTTTTCGAAAAAGCGCACCATCAAAATTCAAAATTCCAACCAATTAACCCCACCTTTAGGCCCCAAAACACCCAACCCAACATGGGTACAGACACTTACACATGACCCAAAAAGGTCATGGCAAGTCTACACCATTCACTATACCATTTCCCCATACCATTTCACGAACGCCGGACAAACGCCAGCTCAGTGGCGCCAGCCAATGTTTGTCGCTTGAACTAAATAAGAACAGATCCCCATGCAGTGGCGCTACCCGCGCCGCGCAGCAGAACTAACCTGGACCCTGGATATTCCAGTTTCCCGCTCACCTTTTGCCATAAGTCTACACCGGCTCGGTGACACTGCACATCAGTATGCACTGCCTAATTCACTGCCTTACCTGTCAATTTGGTATTTTTGTTGGTCGCCTTGTAATCCATTCACTATGATCGACCCTACAACTAAAAATCCCCCTTCTCTTGTTCTGTTTTTCAATACAGAGGCCAACGACCTAATCGAGGAGGCGGAGACAGCATTGACAGGCCAGCAGGAGATAACAGCAGACCAGGCACACCCATACCAACCGGCCTGCCCCATTGGAGCACACGAGTCTGCTCTCCAATAGGGCCACCTACTAGATTTGCCACCCTGGGAACAAATTGTCCCCACCTAATGTACAGCTACAGCTGCCCATGCAGTATCAACAAAGACAATAGACCAGAAACCTTCAAAACAATTGGCTCGACCCAGGTCTGGAGACCCCTACCCAAAATTAACCAAGCTTCATCTGAGGAGGATAGTGACTCTAGCACCTCCCTCTCGACAGAACCAATAGACATGGACCCTGCATACAGTTCCGATCTGAATTTGCAGCCTGACTCAGGCAAGCCTAGCAAAATGCACTTCAGCAAAATCGTAAACTTTGTCCCCAACACCAAAAAATCCAGATCCAGGAGAAGACCCTCACTAGGTCGCTCCCTCAACCCAAACGTCTTTAACCACCAAGACCCACCACCAAAGGGTCTTGCAAACCAAAGTCGCCATAGAAGGAGAAAATAATTTCAATAACCATCCTTTATTTATTTTATTTATTTTTGGAACTGTCTTTAAAATTATGGACTAAAAGTGTAGAGACACACTTCACTCACCGACCGCCCATGGACACTATGAACACTGACTCAGTCAGCCTAGTCAACTGATTTTTAAAGCCAGTTTTTCTTGTTTGTATAGGGCTATGATACATAACCATGAAAACACGCTGCATTTTTACATTTATTTTCCTTTATAAGAACATTATGAAGAACACAAGCCAGGCAGCAGGTTTTTGTGATCTTAAGATGCCATAAAGTTCTTTTTCTTTTTCACACTGTACCTTTTCAAAACCCAACCATGTCAAATATTTATGGGTTTTAGCTAGTTTATATTTTTCTAAAAATTTTACAAGGAAGCCCTGGCAACCAGTATCTTTGCAGGATCAATTGAGATCCAAACTAAATATCAGCCAGAGCTTCCATTTACCTTTGTATTAACCTCGTCCTTTTTCAGAAAATGATAACCCCAGGTAGACTGAAGGCTAAACATGCTAAATTTTCCATTGACTAAGACAAACCTTCTACAAAATTAACAGAAACTTCTACAGATAAATAAAAGACCAAAAATCCAAAATTTTTTTTTTTAGAAAATTCCTTAAACATATCACCTAAAAGCCTTCAGACTCCCTAAGCCTTACCAGTATTATAAGGAATGATTGATCGACTTGCCAGTCATCAATTACCTTACCTCTGTTTTTATTTATTATATTGTATTGTATATTGGCTCAAGACCTAAATAATAAGTGCCTACCGGTACTGAAACAAACTTCAGTATTAACGTGTCTACCTCAAGGTCTGCCGTAAGGCCAATAACTGCATGTTTTAGGATAGTTTTTATTCCTCTATCCTTGTGTGAACTTTAGTACTAGATAAATAATCCAGCCCTTGTATCCTATCACGACCTGAATTTTTCATATTCTTATTGTCAAAATTACAAACAACACCTCTTTGGCACAGTTTCGTTTTGTACTGTTTATAAATTATTCATGTTCAATCAAAAACCAATATTAAATATCTCCTTAATACTGTAAACCTTCAACTTAAATGATAAGATGTAATACCTATTATTACACATCAAACATATTGTCAGTAGACCTTTTCTCACGAACTTCCTCCTTAAAACCTCGCGTGGAATTGAGTAGGAATGTGGGGATTTGTCAGTAGACCGTTATAGGTATTGTACTTATCATATTTATTTTTCACCTTTGACTCTACCATGTAACCCAGTGTCCGAGTCTACCCACAAGCCAAGCCATACCCATAGACCAAAGGCTGGCGGTGTCAACTGCACTCAGTGACCCCGCCTCCTCCCACTGGAGGATACGCCGTCAATCACAAGCAGCCCACTGCATGCTGGAAATTCCTAGCAGACAATGTTTAGAAACAACTCCTCCTGCTGGAGGACATGCCCATTGATCATGAGCAGCTCACAGCATACCGGGAGTTCCCAGCAGCTATATTTAGAACCACACTGAACTCTGTGAACCCCAGTGCTATGTTTGGGATCCCCCCTACATACCTGCACTGGAGTTCCCCAGTTACTATATTTAGCTCACCTGATACTATTTTTAGGATGAGCTGGGTGAGCAGCTCCTACTACAAATACCTGTGGAGGGAGCAGCTCACTCATCTTTCCACCTCCATACTTCATACCTCACACACTCACGTGAGACCAAGGCCCTTGGCTCAAGGGCTAGGCTTGGACACTGTTGGGCACCTTTATACTGTATCACCAACTATACCTCGTGGACTTCAATGAATAAAGTGGATATCAAACTGGATTCCTGATTCGTCTGTATTCATCCTTATTCATCATTTACGGACTCGTTGACAGTATAGTAAGGGAAATAATTATCCTGATCAAAAATGGACGTGCCAAGACTGGCAATGCCATGGGTAAGCTCTTTCTGTTATAAAACTGGTAGTGGTGAATATCCACCACACATATTTATTCTGGCATCCACTATTACCACTCCTCAAAACCGATATTGCATCCTATAGATTTTGATCTTGACAATCCCTTGTAATACCACCCAATGCTCAACTAAGCTTCTACACGGTTTTATATCCTTCTCAATAATCTAAACCATGACCTGCATCATCTCTAAATTACAAATCATGCTAGTGAGAATCAGAAATATTGTGAGAATACCAATTATGAAATTTAGAGAGAAGTATTCACATGTAGAAGTATCTGTACAATGATGGAAGAAGAAGATACAGACACCAATGATTATAGTTGAAACAGATATAGGCCTAAGAACTCTTCTATTAATCTTTGTTTAATATTCATATAATTTCTTTTTTGTCAGGGTTCTGCATTTTCATTGTGAGACCTCACCTAGCCACAGGCCACTTCCGCCCCACCACATGTCGTACAGTGAGTTCCAAGTTAGATGAGGGTCGGATGATAAGCTGTAAATGTGCTGGTGCCAAGGCCTCGTGTAACTCACAGTACCCGTGTCTCACCATCATAGTCAACTACAAGCGATATGACCATATAGATGTCCAAACACAGATATACGCAGACGAACACGCAGGACCGGTGAGTTTTTATAGTAAATTTCGAAAAGAAAAGAAGGTCACCTTGATTCTGCTTCTGGAATCAGGCATTGAACCAAAATGGCTGCCTTTTTGGGAGCCAGTTTAAGTCTTTGGGGCAGTGTAATCCTGTCTCTTGTAATATTTAGAGGACAATCAAACAAACATTGGGTAGACTGGAATGCTCCACTTGGCTGTCACTTTAATGGAATGGTAATTTAAATGACGTCAAAATCTGGTTTGATACCGGTTTCTTCCTGATCGTTTTCTTTATGTGTAGATATACCACAACAATCATAATGTAGCTTGAAAAATACTGATCACTTTAAGACCTGCTCTTGATTAGCGCAGGTCTTGAAAGAATGTGTCAATAAGTTTTATCATCCAGATTGATGAAATTCTATGGGGTAATGATGTAATAATATGGTATAGGATCGATGAATCAATCAATGTCAAATGAGTTAAATGAAAAATAATTTGAAATATTACCACTGCATATTTTACTCATGATTGCCCTGGATCATTTTTGTGATACAAGCAATGATATACCTTGTTTTGATCTAAAAAAACCCTTTTACTTGCTCCATACAGTGCTCATATACTCCATCATGTAGCCGGGACGAATCGCGAAATGCGAGAGCAGTGAAGCGCTACCAGCGGGAGTACGGCAAGAAGTACTCGAGTTTCAAATGCCTCTATGACCCAAAAGATGGTGCCGAACATGTCCTCCAGCATCGTACAGACTCTGAGTTCATCATGCCCTTCTGGCTATACCCAACTATCATTATTGGTGTCTGTATCTTCTTCTTCTTCCTCACTCTCTGCACTTGTGGATGGAAGTATCATCTCTATAAGCATCCTCCGAGTTATGTGAGGGAAATAGCCGAGCGCCTTGAGTCCCAGCAGGTCGCACGCTTGGTGTCATATTCACCAAATGAGCGAAAACGACTTGTAGAGGAGTGCAGCCGGCTTCCTGAAGAGGACGAAGAGGATCCGTCAAAGAGAGTCTTCAATCCCCCACCCATAATCGAGGTGCTCGAGGATGACCCAGATGCCAAGAGATCCTATGTCTCCTCAAGAGTATAAATGGATGAATGAGTCAAGATTCTCTTCCTGACACAGATATAGGCCTAGGATAGGAATGCTTCCAGACCAGGCAAATTTAGGCATCCTACAGAGGTGCAGAGTCAGTGAATTCTTGCCAGGTTAAAGTAGGTCAAAGGAGGAGTTTCCTAGTTTAGTTGCTTGCTTTATAGAAATCGTTCTAAACCTTTATGGATGGCATGGTCCCTCAGTGCATTATGTTCATTTGCCATCAAGTTGCACTAAGGAAACACCATTTATAAAGCAGCCTGCCACACTACACTGGTGCAACAGGTTGACAAAAGATCATAGGCATTGAATCACCCAGTCAATCTTTAAGGTTTAGAAGCCTTAGATTGCTTAGGTGAAAAGGGTGGATTTCAGGCTAGATGTTCATCCAATGATGCCAGGAATCTGCCTCAGAAGGCAGAGATGTTAGTTGTTCCAACCAGTGCAAGTTGGTGGGGAGACTAAATTTCACCTAATGATATCTTGCCTGGATGTGTTTCCAAGGGCTTATAAAAGCAGCAGAAACAGGAATCTCTTCAGTATGAAAGGGTTCAATCAGGACTTTTATGTCATGGCTGATACGAACGTCACTATAGATTAGTACTAGAATCGCCGTATTCAATGGGGGGCATTGAATACAATGTGTCCGTATTCAATGGGTGTCCGCCATCTTGGATTTTGAACAGATCTGAGCTGTTTTTCTTTATTTAAAAGCAAAATAACCCCCTAGGCCATGACATAAATGCAAATGTCCACTTCCATGGGATTTTTTACATCGTATTCCCCTCTGTGGGACTGGTCGCATCCCACTCAGCCATATAATGGCTTCGTGGGATACGCCAGTCCCACCTCGGGGAATACGATGTAAAAATATCCCATGGTCGTGGACATTTGCTTATGTATTTAATGCTGAGTCTGCATGGTCTGTAATGCTCACTAACTGATTCCACCAGAGCTTTTTGAAAAAATTGGACTGATTGAGATCCTTCTTCCTAATTCCATGTATGTCAGTGTAGAAATTTACTGAGTTTTAAAGTTGATATTTCATCAGGCAGAATTCTAGCCAACTGATCTACTGACCGATCGACCAACGAACAGACTAACCAACCGACCTAGCAACCGATCGACCTACTGACCTGACTGACCTACTGACCAACTTTAATCTGACGATATTTATGGTATAGAAGAAAATCAAAGGATTAGTTTTGGTCAGTCAAATTTAAGCTAATGCAATATCTCCTTGAAATTAGAAATTAATTAGATAAAAATGGCTCTGGGAGAATCAATGCATGATATAGATGAAATGACTGCACATGAAATGGAAAGTAGGAGATCACGCCAATAGAATTAGGTTCTTCCACCAAGCTCAATTTTGAGATTATGGACGAATCAGTTCAATACATTTTTCAAACCTGGTAAAGTGCCTGGTCAATATAGAATTTCCAGCAGCGAGGTTATACAACCGATGTTAAAAGGGTTGCTTGATGGTCGATGATCTCAAAATCAGGGGTGTCGGAGGACCTGCTTTAGCCTCAAATACTAATGTAGGCTACTTTGTTTTTTTCGGATATCCAGTATTTGTGATGAGGGTCCTTAGATAGTGCATAGTGGCATAGACTTAAGTAGGTTTAGACTACACAGGTAGCAATTAGTATCTTTGTGGAGTTATTACTGGGTAGCATGTTGCAATGATAGAGGTGATGAGATCTAGTCAGAGAATATAGATTTTTAGTCAGGTTTTATACTATATCTATAGATGGGCATGTAGTTAGGTACATATGTACCGGTAGTAAGATAGATGTGAAATAAGTTTATTATATTTGAAAAGAAAAAGCAATTATTGCAGTGTCCAGTTGTTGCACTATGTACAATTTCAGTACGGTCATCAAAATGGATGGATGCTTAACTCTGAGGATTACATAGAACATCAAAGCTTAATTAAAACCTGATGTCCACAGGGCGACAGAATTTATACCGACAGAATCTATCGTTCATTTCTGACAATAGTACCATACCTATAGTCCGCTGGGCCTCTTCGGCCACTTTTGGCCATACATTCCCTACACAAAAGTCGGCCGAAGAGGCCCAGTGGACTATATAGGTATTATCAGCCTTTTATTGAAAAGTCGGGCGGCAGAATGACTTCCAGCGATCATTTCCGATGACGAATACACCTCTATCATCCATTTCGACTATAATATCTAACACGTTTGATTTATGTCAGCAGAAATTTTGTTGGTAAACAATTCTATCGTCCTGTGGACACACGGGTTATGTAGCATTTGTCGGTATGATGCACTAATACAATTTCATTCATTAAAGCAGCGTCGGCGTATCATGCTGATGTTCATTCCAGGAGTGTGTAAGCCTTTTAGGAGCAGGATGATGCAGCAATGCCAGGAGGCCATTTCTTAACAGGCTACGACTGCTCACTTTCAAGTCGTAGTGGTAACCCGTAATTTAGTGATATTACAGCCCAAAAGTATTGGCCATGTAATGCATGCAGCACTACGACTGCCCTGCCAAATGCTATGTGATTACTACATAAGGAGTGATTGTACTGAGCAGTCGTAGTGCATTCCCTACGATCACTGGCACTAACTTTGGGGTTGTGAAGTCGAAGTAGCTGTATGCAGTCGTAGTGGTTTAAGAAATGGCCTCCTGGACTGCATTCATGCAGCATAAGACCATAGGTTAACCTAAAGACGTCCACATACACTAAGACTTCCATTTAAAGAATTGGCCATAAAACGGTTGTACTGCTGACTCAACTTTGTATAATCATTGATGTGCATTGAATCAACGGAATGACAAAGCTGATTCAAAAGTAGGCCCATATTTAGGATCAGTTTTGGGGATGGCCGTCTCAAGGTATGTGGACGTCTTTAGGTTAACCTACGCTAAAGGTAGAGTGTTTGGAAGTACCACACTGCTCTTAAACGACTCAGATCTGCTTTGTCGCAGTAGAACATCATAGGTGAAAGATTAGTGTTGCATTTGCATTTTGTCTCTAACATGATCTATATATTCTAACTACTTAAGGGCATCATAGAGCACTAATGCATTATTCACCCGAAGGTAACTCAGCCTATTCCTTATTAAATGTTCAAGGCTTCGACCAGGTTCTCACAGTATGTTTCAGATATAGGTCTTTGATATGATCTGAAAATCCTTCGACTGATTTTAGAAGGGTTATAATAATACTAGATGAAGAGTAGGCCGCACACCAGACCGAATAGTATTGGCCCTCGCCGAAATATAGGTATGAATGACTCGTTAATCTGACAAGTAAATACATTTCTTTAGACGTATTTCAAATTAAAGTTGGTTCATCCAGATTTACCTATAATAGCTCATAAATCAGGAGGGCATTTCAAAACCATAGCTATAGATATCGTTTTGAAATGCCCTGCTGAATGATCGTGTCCATTCTAGCAGGAGGATGATACATAAAAGTCATAACATAGAATTGCAATTTCCATTGGGATCCAAATGTCATCAAAAGAGGTCTAATTGAGTTTATAACCAATACGTCTACACCATTTTTATGTCATATAGGCATATATAAGACTGACAAATTTAATGTGTATCTTTTCAAAATAACTATGACCATCTTTTGTTTCAAAAATGCTTGCTTCTAAATGCATTATTTGATCACAGAAAGATCCTCAGTTTTTATGAATCGCCTCCTGGCCATGCAATGCCAATAATATAAGGTCTTGCTGAACACACTGGTTCATCTTCGACGAGGTTTTAATTTACGTTCTTATAATTAGATATAGCACCTTTAAATCATCGTCGCTATGACAGGACATAGATACCGTCCTAGGTCCTATCCTGCCGGAGCCATTCTGTGAATGACACACCGGCCATTAGATTATCACTATATAACAGTATGGTCCCTCCACTTAGAAATGTCTAGAAATAATTTTGACGAAACAGTAGTCACGGTATCATTGTAATTAGCAGTGAATTAGATATTTGGAAAATTGACCCGTCCATTCAATATAGCGGGTCAAGAGAACTCAGTTACATATATTCTATATAAAAAATCATAACATATATTTTAGTGCTTTTACTATATATAGATGTCGCCAAAGCTCTCCAGGGCCTGCAAGCAGAAGTGCAAGTGCCTACAATTATGTTATGAATTGTACTTGAGTATTTCCATGCCAAATGCGCCATCCATTAGAGAACTATTTTCAACTACAGTATTCCTATACTCGTCTTCTGGGAATGTGTATGATTCTAAGCTTGTCCATTTGGGAATCATTGTGGTCTAATTCGAATGATATCCATAAACTATCCATTTTCCTGTGGTGAGGTGTAGCCTAGTTAAAAAAGAGGTCAGATATAATAATCAAAATTGGTTATAACAGATTTGCAGTAGTGCTCAATGTACAGATCAATGTATCATAGTTATTAGATTAGTTCTTTATAAACGATAAAAACAGTGTGTTTGTGATCCCTTTCCACAGTATACACAATATCATATTGCTCAGTACTGTCAAATGCATCTGTAGAGTAGATCTAGTTCTACAAAATGAAAAAAAAAATAGCAATTAGGACTATAGGGTATTTCTCAATAATGCCATTATCGGTGATTAACATTATCCAGATTTGTCCCCCTAGGAGAGGATTTTTCTCAATAATGCATAGTTTACACGATGACATCCCCCCAATTTATCCTATGCCATCAACTACCCTTCAAGAGAGAGCATTCCCCTTTACTTTAATTAATCAACTATTGTATCTCTGTCCCAGTATGGCTATTCACAGCAGACACTGACCGTTCTTCAGTATTGTACATCATATCATAATTCTATTATTCATCCTCAATCAATTCTACCCATGTTTGTGAGATTGTAGCCTTGGTCAGAGGGACAATGATAACAAAGTGGGAGCAAAGCAATTAATAAAGAAATGTAGAGTATGGTTTCCCAGTTCAGACTATACTCATAATTAATTATAAATTCATGAGTTATATATTATAATAAACAATTCGTCACATCAATTAATGATCATTGATACCAAATCATTGTGCTACCTCTAATCAGTGATTATTATGCTACTTTATCTTGATATGATGAAGTTGAATTTTTATTTCAAGCTTACATTACGATAGTCTGATATGTCCATGTCATGTCTCCAGAGCTGTCAGAACCTCTGGGAGTGCTAATGTATGCTTATCATTAATCCATGTATTTAAAGTATTGTGTATTGCAACGGGTAGACCTAGAAGACTTCCTCAGTGCTCTGAATACCAATGAAGATTCATTTGGTAGGTGATCGGAGTGTCTTGGTTTCCAGTGGGCATGAAACGTTCAAACGTTAAAATAACATTGAGCATGGCTGTTCAATGCTATTTCAATGCTAATTCTGTGCCCACTGGATTTGACCAATGCTCTTTGCTAGAGGAGATGTATTTGCCTAGAAGACTTAAAAAGTACACACAATGGGTGGGACTTTAGGATATAGAAGGCAATCCATTATATAGATAAAAAAATATATATTGGAGTGTGATGATATGTCTAAAGGCGGATTCTTGGAGCCCCCAGGTGCTTACGCTTGATAATTCCGGGAGACGATGCCAAAACCGAACCAAGTAGTTAAGAAGAAGAAATTTTGGTGATAGATTTTCAGGTCTAATGGTGTAGTAGGCTATGGAAAAAAGGATCAAGTTGTTGTTGTTGTTGGTAAATATTCAAGAGAGTATGCCAAGTAGTTAATATCAATTTACCAATGTGAATTCAAAGTATTTGAAGGCAGCCATTATGTTAATGTTGTGAATGGTGTATCTTTAAATGAACCTCAATATATAGGATCTGCAGAGCTTATTTTACATATGAAGCTATGAATGAACGTATATTCGGCGAATAATCAAGCAGACAACAAAATTTGTATCCCACTCCACAGGTCAGTTGTAGATAATGGTCCATGGAAGGTCTATATTATGTATGAAATATAGCATAACATATTATGTAGTATAGTGTGTAAAGATATACTAGAATTATGCTTTAACACTGGGGAAAGAACTCTTGATGAATTGTTATGATGGGTTATTTAGGAATTATTTATTAAATACAGAGCTATGTTTTATTGAAATAAGATACTGTTATGAAATATAATATACACTAAAACAACACCAAAAGTTATATTTCGAAATTTGTTCATTAATCAGACGTCTATCAATTCCTGATTATATGGCAAACACATACTTATAGAGTGTTGTCTATTTAAAGAAAATGCATTTAACCTCAATGCTTAGATACAACAGTAAAACACCAAAAAGGTCGTGTCCTATGTCATTTTAAGCACATTGTATTTTCCTAAGTCATCTCCAATATGCAGGTAGTCGAAGCTCCATAAGTTTTCACGTCCAGTATAAGTAATTTCTTTTGCAGCCCTATTACATGAATGCTAAATTAGAATATTGGTTTGGATAAGTCTATTAATCTAATCATAAATAAGAGGGGCTTCTTTGTATGCCCCCCTGTATTTTCTAGTCAATGTCTACTGTATGTGTTGTGTCGAAAAGAGAATATATGATTATCAAAAGTACGACCTTACCGTAAATGCTGTCCAAAATTCTGGTCTCAAATTTCATCAGCTTATAGTCCTAATTTTCTTCCCTCCATTCTATTTGTCTTGGACATCATCTATGGTTCCAGTCACTGTGGGTTTCATCTATTATTCCATTCTACCTACACAAAGGAAAACTACTTTAACCCAACCTACTTCAAATAGTATTATATTTGTCAGTCACAGGGACTGGGAGACACATGTGAAATTGATTGATATTGTGCATTAAAAATGTTTAAGCTTCTTTAGAATAAATCGC
Source organism: Acholoe squamosa (assembly GCA_949317995.1). NCBI lineage: Eukaryota > Metazoa > Annelida > Polychaeta > Phyllodocida > Polynoidae > Acholoe > Acholoe squamosa. The sequence goes on from OX439051.1 coordinate 21,717,101, forward strand.
TGAACTGACAGTTTGTGTCGTGTGTGCATGGTAAAAAATAAAGAAGTCTATGTTACAACTCATTATGCTTTTGATTATGTATGCCCTTTCTTAGTATTCATCAGGTCGCGAGAAAGTGTAAGGCCCTTGAAGGGCCTGAAAAAATAATTTATTACTTTATATAACCTTGACAAATTTGTGAAGGGATATCCCTTCAGCTCAGAAAACCAAATAATACCAGTTTAGGATGTCCGGTTCCATTTTTATTGCTTGTTTTGTGTCATGTAACGTCCAGTACCAAAATGATGAAATAAGAGGTATTTAAAGTTGCTCTCAGTAATATAAGAATGTCCCATTATGCATAGCAAACACATGAAATAACAAGGCCAATATGTCTATTATTGACTTCAATTACAAAATGGAACAAAATTTGAGTTATACATCCACAGTAGAGTGCCTTTTACATGATGATAAAAGTAACGGACGTTGTGTAACGTCCGGTACCTTTATCAGAATTATTTCACATAAGCTGCTCTCACAAGGAGACAAATTCAGATAGGCACACAATTTCTTCACGAAAGTAGAGGATAATAGGGCCCTTCATATGGGTAATAACAAAGATTTCAAAGCTCCATATTTTCCATGTTTTATGACTGATTTAGATTTAGGTACTGGACGTTACAAATTAGAGATTTCCATTTTCAAAGACACATGATGAAAGATTCTCACTCAGTAACATGTCCAAACCTCATGGAAATGATACCTATGATTATATACAAATAAAAAAATAACTTTGGGATACTCCAGATGTTCTTTATACAATCCAGGACACTTGTGAACACTACAAAAACTCAAAGAAGAACAAATTTGGCCGTTTTTTTCACTTCGGCAGGCTATAAGTCTGGGAGTTTTTGATGGATGAAAACAAATTTACATTTTTCCGATAGCTCTAAGTGTCCTCTATCAAGTGAGACTATGCAAGATATGATTGCTTTAATACTTCTTTCTCCAGAGCCATAAGAGTCCAAAATGACCCAAAAACACAAAATCTACTGCTTTCTGGCGACCTGAGCCGATCATGATCATGAACAATAAACATTGATTTATATAAAGATTTTTATTTTCACAATTGATGATGATAGTTCATTGTATCATAGATAAGGTTTACTAAGTCAATTCTAGCATAAGACTAATTGACTATCAAATTTGGAAACTTTTGTGCAATTATGAAAGAGCAATAGGTTAACATGTCGTCGGGGGTTATGTATCATAATGTAGAAAAACTGGTACTTGCTCTAATGCCAATTTGCTGACTTTTCATTCTGTAGTCTTCTTTCTTCAAAGGCAAAACATTCGCGTCACCCACTATCGATTTAATAATCAAGATCTATACCAGTCAGTTTAAAATCATGCAGTTCCAGAGTTATGCTATGCTGTCTTAGTAACTTCAAAAACAAAGAGGAATCCGCCACACTCCTTGGTGAAGTCTGGAATGAAGAGTTTTTCAACTTGCTTCCACAGTCCTTGATCCTGAAGGCATTCGATATAGGGTTGAAATCTGCCCTTAAGTTTCGCGACAGTGTTGAGGGACCACTCAGCTACATTTATTACCACCATGTCTCCTACAACAAGACGGACACTTATTATAAATAATGCATGGAAAGTAGTTGCTGCGTACAGGTAACAATACCTATCATATTCTTTTGGTCATATCCTACATGAGTACATTTCTTAGGCCTTCTGAGAGGCATAATGGTTTCTTGGGAGAAGATCCTGAGTGTTGAATAATCCATAATATTCATTAATCATGAACCATGATCGATTCTATCGTTTTTATTAGGTTCCTAACTTTGCCAAACGTTACTTTTGAACGTCAAAAAACGTTATATAAAAAAGATTTATTTTAAGGTCAATTTTTCACGTAGAACAAACGTAAGTAACGTTTTATTTGGTTTAAAAAACAAATGTTTTAAGTTGGTTGAAAAAACATGTTGAAAAAAGTTTCTTAAACATAATAAAAGTATTTTTTCAAACGTGTTTTACCCAAACCTAAACAAACATTTGCAAACGTTCAAAGAACGTTTTTTGCCACGTGGGAAGCTTATTTCTTTTTCTTCAGCATAAGTATTAAGTTCGAATTTGTAGTAAAAGGCGTTTCTATTTGCGGAAGTCATTTTTTACGTTTTGTTTCATAATTACCCAGGTTTGTCTTATCCTAATCATAATCAATTCTCTGCGACTTCGTACCCCTCTGTCATAGCACCAGATATCACTAGCCAGGAGATCATAGGTACCTGCAAGTTGGAGCAATTAAAAATGACTCTCGCTCGGTGCGTGCTGTAGCTAGGTCGTACAGGACACGTCTTATCTAGTACGACTTGTCAAAGCAAGTGCCATCAGTTAGTAAGCTATTAATGCATTGATATTCTAGGACTCGGTAAGGTTTGCTGGAAATATTCACCCAACCGCGCATGAATTTCTTACCTTATAACCCCAGAATTAATCCAGGAGAAGACATTTTCTAAGTGCATGCGATCCGCAGGGTTTGCCAAGCCACAGTCATACCCTTGTCTTTCCAAACACTTTTTGGGTAGAATCCAAGCATGTCAAGTCCTGTACTTCTAGCAACTATACGATCTCTAGTTGGTGTTTGCCTACATTTTGTGTCCATTTTCTCATAAATAAATGAGAATCCAATGATTTTACATAGCGATCCAACGCACACGGCCATTCCGTCTTGTTCAGCGAAGCGGGTAGGGGCCCGGATGTAACCTGACATACTTTTGGCTGAAGAACTAGGTCAACAAGACGGAATGGCTGTGTGCATTGGATCGCTATGGAAAATCAATAGATTCTTATCTATTTTGAACAAAATGGAGAAATTAGGCATGGCATGTTCATCTAGGATATCTAAGGAAGTTTCCCTGTTAATAAGTCCACCTTCCACCATTGGATTCTATGCTAACGAGGTGTGTAAACATCAGGTATGTCGGAAAACTTTTTCAAATCCTTCATATACCTTGGCTTCTAGTACTGTTCGGCTTGGTATAGTGGACAGTGAGCTCGTCTCATGCCACAGCGGCCGGGGATCAATTCCCCATAGAGCCTGGAACGGTTTGAACTTGAAATGTATGGTGAGGGTGACTTTGTATCCTTCTCCAATTTATTAACATGTCCAGGTTCAAACCAAGATGGTCTTAGAAAAAAAAGAACTCTGAGAGTGTGGTTATACCCCAATAATGGAACGGGGTTATGACCGTTAGTTCAACTGCTGGAGCTTATATACTGGAGGAAATGTTATGTGTGACGTCATAGAAAAACATGCATTACTTTGAGATTAAGAAATTTGTCCTTCCGACAGCAAAAGTGCAAAATGTCCATCTGACAGAAAAATGTGTATACGGATGCACTCATTGGTATAACAGGAAGACTTCAGGCTACAGCAAAAAAATCTTTGCGGCAGCTTAACCACCCTAGTGTCCCTCAATTCTGAGCAGAGTAAGGATAATGTATTAACTGTCTTAGTTTAGAATATGGGAGGGTTTTAGTTTTACTGTCGGATGGACATTTGAGTGTCATTTTACACTAAATGTTACACAAACAAAATTTAATACTTATGCTCTACAATACCCAAAAACCTTCTGAATTATTAACACAACAGATATATCAATGAGAAAAGCTATATCTGAGGTTTTGGAACCCCTCTGGGATATATGCCATGGCTGTTTTCATCAAATTTGCCTTTTTTTTAACAATTTGTCAACTTTGGAAGCCAACTAATCCAAATTTTATGGTTGGATATGCAAGAGAGTACATGCATTTGAAAGTTTATGGTGTTCCCTTCCAATTGGGACCAAAAGGCAGGATATTGGTTCATAAGGTTTTATTCTGTAGGTGCATAAGCATACAAAAGTGTGAAAAATGCCAATTGTATGTGCCCAGAAAATCTAGCCCATATATGATGTGATAAACAAGTAATTAGAAAAGAATATATATTTGAGGACAATTGGGGTAGAAACAGACCCCCTTATTTATTACTAAATAACCAAAAAGAAAACCAAGATATTTCCTTCCTGGGACCCAATATGGCCAGCTGTAGGGTATGTGACACTGTGTGGTACTGTAAGAGAGAGGTTGATCTCAAGGGGTCAGGAGGTGGGACACCTCCACACACACAGTGACCAGTGAGGTCCCAGGCGGGAGTCACATGTACTATTAACCTCTGTCATATATATATATATATATATATATATATATATATATATATATATATATATATATATATATATATAATTATAATAAATGCACACATAGATTATAATACAAAAAGAATCTTAGAATCAATGTCAGCTGAGAACAACATGCATTATAAAACTAATCATTGGTGCATTATATACCTATATAGCCTTACTTAATTTACATGAATAATCATATTTGAAAAATCATTCTTAGTGGTTCGGTTTACCTGAATCAACCCGATATCATAAATTCCATTAAAACGTTTTTTAATTATTGCATTCATTGTGCACTGAATGGTCCAATGATTCCGCACAAATGTGACGCAAGTATTTGTTATCTTAACACAATGATTGCTATCGGTATGCTGGTTTTAAAATGGAGGCAAAATTATAGAAGCCGAATTTGGCACCATTTTAAAACCCTCCCTCATAAGCCGACCTGATAACTTGATAAAATGGTAGATAGAGGCCCGATTTGGTAACAAATCCCAAAACTTGGTCGGTTCTAACAGTACCTTCATTTATTCAAGACCTCACTTATTTTTTTTTCAGTTCCAGCACTACTGTACCCCGGCACTTATTTAAAATTAAGACCGGCACTTATTTAAAATTAAGACCGGCGCTCACCTGCTTATGAAACATGCATGCGGCTACCTCCTCATGTGGCCTCATAAGCCAACTCTACCAATTTACCCATTATCCAAGTTAAACAACAACAAAATGTGCCTCTCTCCCTCATTATATACCGCACCAATATAAGACCATATGTTCATGCTATATTTATTATTAACTAAGTCATTTTTTTTGTGCGGAACCGGTCAATCCCTAGTTCACAAGTAATAATTCAGAAAGGGAATAAAAATGTTGTAACTCAAACAACCTTCATAACGCTGATTCTAGTTTGTGTCTCACTATCACTCTTCTTATTTTCTTGCTATGCATTTTGTCATGTTTTGCTATGGATATCAGACTGCCCAGAGAGCATCCAACCTCAGATAGCTGCTCCAATTATGTGCCTACCTTTTCAGCGACTAGGCCAGTTCCAGCGGCTACGTCCAGGATATAAGCCTCCTTGTTTTGTTTCAGATGTCTGATGATGCCTTCACTAGCTGTGTCAGATGCCTTGAAGCCCCATGTATCCATGTCCTGTATATTAAAACATGCCTTTTAATAACATCACAGGGCCTTTAATACAGGCAGCGGCCTTAATTGGCTGGCGACCTGACTGTATGTTGGGGACATCATACAGGAAGGCCATGTCTAAGAATTATAAGTTACCAGCCGATCACCCCCTGTTTTAACCCTTACTCACGAGAGGGCACCCTAGCACCCCAATGGTCAACCTGTCTCTCCTATTCAGATGTTTGGAATATAATCTGTGATTGGAGAATATAAATACTCCCATTTAGGTCTCACGTAGGGAAATCCTGGGGTCACTCAGTGCATCCTTACCAACAGAAGACCTCCGCACTGAATACTACATGAGTTCTGAGTGGAAAAAATAGTTAGCTCTTTAGTAAAGCTCTGTAAAAATTCATAACTGGTCCTGAGAAGGTACTTATTCATATGATATAAAATAAAACATGATTATTGCAGCGATGCCTATTTATTTTTGGGCTTGTTTGGATTTGGTCTGAACTGAATTTATTCAGTGCAAAAAATACCAATTATGCAGGTGTCTGTACATTTAAGGCCAGCATTCCAGATTTTCGTGATCGATGTGCAGGTTTTTTTTTATATGTCGTAAATCGAGGTTGCCCCTAAAGATATACGTGGGCTTTTTTGCTCAATACCTCCGGGGCACACTAGTTATGGCATGCCATGCTACATTAAAATATAGTGAAAAAGTATTTCCATGGCTGAGACCTTTAGTGGAGGGGGGATCCAACCGCGCAATATAGAGGACATCTGGTGGCAAATTCAAACACTAATACCAGCATGTCTGGGTCCAGCTGCATGGCCAGGGAAATCCCATAATGCAAATATACTACCAAATATGACAATCATTCAACCTCAAAAACACTTTGGGCTTTGCGTTCGCTGCATTTAATGGGCTTGCCATTGTGTAAGAAGGAAGGCATTTATCCCATCTGGCTTACTTTGAGTTCTTCTGAAAACCTAGAATTGACCAAATTTGTAAATTCTTCATAAATCATTGAATTGAGTTCCAACATAAAGACCATTGGTCAGATCTATATCAGTATGAAATGTACAAGAGAGTACAGTAGAGAACATTAGATACCCACTTCTAGTGGGTGGTGAAAAGTATTCATAAAAGAACCACTATTTCGGAGTCTGTGAAGTCAATCTGGTATAGAGCTAAATAGTGGACAATGAAAACTAGTTCCTGTTGCGAGATCCGCGTCACTCGCGTCTACCGCGCAGTGCTGCCGCATGGTGTTAAAAGTTGATACTACTGTAACTAACGTTGTAACCGTACTTCCGCATTTCCGTTATTATTACAACTGTTGTTCCGGCCATGTCGTCGTCCACATGAGTTTCTCACTGAGCAGATAAACCCATCTTAAAACATGGTGTCAGAAGTGAGGGTTTTTTTGACCATCTGTCAGTGGAAACAACAACAATGAACAACTAGACTTTAGTCAATAATGTGAGAGTATTTTTGAGGGTGGATGGCAGGTTGGTAAGGAGATATTTGTGGGTGAATTTCAACAATTGAGACAACAACACTGGACCACCGGTAAGGCTGAATATTTTATTCCTAGTCAGTCAAGTCAAGACTACAAGTCAGTCAAGTCAACATATTCAGTCAAAGTCAAGTCACTGTCAACCTGTGGTTATTGTCAGATACAAATTGTGCCGTATTTGACATTGTCAAGTCCGTGTAAAGACAATTGATGTAGTAACCCCACTTCACCAAACCTTGCCACTCTATACCTAAGCCCCTCAAATAAGCCGCCAAGTCTAGTAGGTGCCTGTCTACGGTGGTACGCGCTAGTGTGTAACAGTCAAGTCAGTCAAGAGAATCAGTAATATTTTTCTTAATACATACAAAGCACTAGTAGGCCTACCCACCTCGTCAAAATGCCTAAATATCAGCCGCCAGAGCCATTCGACTTCACTAAACCGGCATCATGGCCGGATTGGAAAACCAGATTTTCTCGTTATTTTATTCTCGAGAAGATCCGTGATGAGGAGCCGGACGTGCAAGTTTCAGCCCTGGTATATACTATGGGCCGCCAGGCTGAACATATCTACAAGTCTTTTAAGTTTGCCGCACGCCCCGAGCCCACAGACGACGAGCCCGATCCGGTCGATCCAAAAGACGATTTCGAAACGGTTTTGAAGAAATTTGACGACTATTTTGTCCCGCGGAAGAACACCATCCACGAGCGAACAAAATTCTACCAGCGCTCGCAGAAACAAGGTGAGTCAGTCGAATGCTTCGTAAGAAATCTGCATGAGCTTACAGAGCACTGCAACTTCGAGGAGAAGGAAGACGAACACATCCGCGATCGTTTAATCGCCGGAATGTTAGACAAAGAGCTATCTCGCGAATTGCAGATGGAGCAAGACACCTTGACACTTGCGACAGCTACCGATAAAGCGCGACACAAGGAGCTCGTGGAGTCGACCCAGAAGGAAGACACGTCAGTCAATGCCGTCCACAATAGAAGCCAGGGATACAAAAAGTCAACGCGTCAGCCACAGTCAAATCAGGTCAGTCAAGGTCAAGGTCAGGAGGTCAGTCGAAGCAGAAGTGCCCAAATTGTGGATACGTGCACAGGTCGCCAGAGCCCAATGCCTGCCCTGCGATCGGGAAAACGTGCAAGTCCTGCCAGAAAGTCGGACACTTTGCCTCAATGTGTCGTAATAAGAGCGTCAGAGAAGTCTACGGTGATACCGAGGGAGAAGCCCAGTTTTGTGGTGCGGTGAACTTTGACAACTTCATCGGTGCCATAGACTGCGACGACAGTGGCTCAGCCTGGAAAGTCACACTAGACCTCGGAACGTCATCCGAGACGTTCAAGATAGACACGGGTGCAGACGTCTCCATCATGTCCTATTTGAACTACCTCAAAGTGAAGCCGCGACCGCCCCTAAAAGACGACAAAGTCAAATTGTCAAGCCCGGGGGGTCCACTCAGTTGTCGAGGACAGTTCATCGCCAACACCGTCTACAAGGGCCAGAAGTACAACTTCCGTGTCCTAGTCGTGGACGGATCCGGCGAGAGTCTCCTAGGACGAGGAGTCGCCCATCGCATGAACTTAGTCATGCGCATCCAAGCCGTCAGTCAGGACATCGGATGCCTCGAAACAGATCCAGTCAAGATCGTACTTCGAGACGATGCCCAGCCAGTCGCCGTCAACATCGCCAGACATATCCCCTTTCCCTTGGTCGAGAAGGTGAGGGAGGAGATAAAGCGCCTAACGTCTCTAGGCATAGTAAGGAAGATCACCAAGCCAACACCATGGTGTGCTCCCATGGTACCAGTCCTGAAGAAGTCCGGCAAGGTCCGCCTCTGCGTAGACCTGAAGAAGCTGAATGTCAACGTCCAACGAGAACGCTTCGTCCTGCCGACCTTGGATGATCTAACCTCTAGACTCACAGGCGCTGCAAGGTTTTCATGCCTCGACGCAGCAAGCGGATTCTACCAGATCCCGCTTGACGAACGGAGTCAAGAGCTGACTACTTTCATCACTCCGTTTGGTCGCTACTGCTTCCGACGCCTGCCATTTGGCATCACTTCAGCCCCCGAGATCTTCATGCGGAAGATGCTCGAAGCCCTGGAGGGGTTAGATGGAGTCTTCATTTACATGGATGACATCCTTGTATATGGGAAGGACGACGCTGAGCATGACGATCGCCTGTCCAAAGTCGTCAGGACACTCGATCGTGTCGGTCTTAAGTTAAACCATGACAAATGCTCATATAAGAAGAAGGAGCTCAAGTTCCTTGGGCACGTCTTCAGTCAAGATGGCATTCGGGCAGACCCCGATAAAGTCCAAGCCATAAACCAGATGCCGCCGCCTACATCTGTCACCCTGCTACGTCAGTTCATGGGAATGGTGCACTACCTCGGATCATACCTGCCCCACCTGAACTCAGTCACCGGTCCACTGAATGATTTACTGAAGTCAGACCGAGAGTGGACCTGGGATGCAGCGCAGATAGAAGCCTTCCGTGCCACAAAACAGCTGATCGCTTCAACGCCTGTTCTGTCGTACTATGATGTCACCAAACCAGTCATCGTCAGTGCCGATGCCAGCTCTTATGGCCTAGGAGGAGTCCTCCTACAAGAGCATGGCAGGGCGGTGAAACCAATTGCCTACTGCTCTCGGACACTGACCACCAGCGAGAAGAGATACGCCCAGATCGAGAAGGAGTGTCTGGCCAGCGTCTGGGTGTGCGAGAAATTCGACCGATACATGGACATGGAAAGTCACGGTCCTCACGGATCATAAGCCGCTTGTGCCACTCATCAACACCAAAGACCTTGACGAAGTGCCTCTGAGATGTCAGAGACTACTCATGAGGTTGATGAGGTACAACATCAACGCCAAGCATGTCCCGGGTAAAGAGATGCTAATCTCAGACACACTCTCGCGGAGTCCACTTGTCTCGACCCTGTCCTCAACAGTCGAGGATGTAGAAATGCACGTCCAGTTGGTCGAGTCAACCCTTCCTGCATCAGACGCCAAGAAGGAGGAGCTTCGCACTGCAACAACCAATGACCCGGTCCTCCAGTCAGCTATCGTCTACACGCTGACTGGGTGGCCGAAATACGAGAAGAATGTCCCAGACAACCTCAAGAGCCTGTATGCACATCGTGCATCACTGTCAGTCACAGATGGACTACTTGTGTTTGCCTCAAGGATCGTCATTCCAACTTCCATGAGGCCGGAAATACTTGCTCGAGTCCACGACGGTCACCAAGGAATCACCAAATGCCTCGAGAGAGCACGTCTCAGTGTTTGGTGGCCTGGAATCACTAATGACATCAAGAGAATAGTTAGCATGTGCAGCCACTGCACTGAGCACAAGCTGACACAGAAGCACGAGCCGCTCATGTCTACACCACTGCCACAAGGGCCTTGGTTGCAAGTCGGAGTAGATCTATTTGTCTTCAAAGGGAAGGACTATCTAGTCATGTGCGACTACTACTCCAGGTGGATAGAGGTCCTCGCCTTAACGTCTACCACCACCACAGCCGTCACTGGACATATGAAGGACGCTGTCGCCCGTTTCGGTGTGCCACTAGAAATAGTATCCGACAACGGTCCGCAGTTTTCGTCAGCCGAATTCGCCGAATTTTCGGCAAAGTATGTGTTTAACCACATTACCTCTAGTCCATACCTGCCAAATTCCAATGGGGAGGCAGAAAGAGCTGTCTACACAGCTAAACAAATGCTGAGTCAGAAAGACCCATGGCTCGCTTTGTTAGTATACAGAGACACCCCTATAGCAGCTACAGGTGCCAACCCATCCCAGCTTATGATGGGTAGACACCTACGTACAACCCTTCCAGTACCATCAGCTACTCTGGAGCCCGTATGGCCTAGCCGTGAAACGATCCTTGCTAGGGACCAGAGGTACAAATCCTCCACCTCTAGGTCATACAACCAGCATCATGGTGCTAAACCACTCCAGCCGCTTGTCCCAGGTCAACCTGTCCTGGTCAAGACAGACTCCCAGAAGGGCTGGACGGAAAAGGGCATCGTTCAAGGAGAAGCCGACACTCCAAGGTCATATAACATCAAGACCAAGTCAGGTGCCCAACGGAGAAACCGCCAACACCTAATGGAGATGCCTCCTATAGCCACTGCCACAGTCCTACCGTCAGGCAGTGCCATACCACCACCTGCTATCATGACTGAGCGACTGCCAGTCGCAAACAGCCCTGTGTCTTCACCACCTAAGACACCCAATGAGCCTCGTCGCTCAAACCGGGCTACCAAAAAGCCTACGCGTCTAATTTAGTCAGTCTAGGGGAACCTATGGTAAAGATAGGTTAGAGGGTGACGTACTGGAGACCGCTCCCCTCGAGTTTAGTTTAGCTTACTCATATTGATATTTTTATACATCCTGATATAGACTTTTACCAAGAACACTTGCAAAGTCATATGAGTTATTATTAAACAGTCATAACATTGCCAGTATCCTGACAGTATTCATAAACATTTATTACAGAGACTTACAGTCATTGAACATTGAACAGTCATTTTCATGTTTAACATAGACTATACTGGTGCTATCAAAGTATATCTTTCTTTAAGAGATTCAAGGACAGTTTATCCAGACAATAACATTATTATCTTAAAGGGGGAGATGTTCCGTGTCACTCGCGTCTACCGCGCAGTGCTGCCGCATGGTGTTAAAAGTTGATACTACTGTAACTAACGTTGTAACCGTACTTCCGCATTTCCGTTATTAAAACAACTGTTGTTCCGGCCATGTCGTCGTCCACATGAGTTTCTCACTGAGCAGATAAACCCATCTTAAAACAGTTCCCAAATTACTCACACCATGTCTCTACTGTGCTGTATTTTCACCAGTAACACACTGGCTAACTCTGGATAGATAGGGTAGTTCTTTAATTTGACAACTGGTGGCAGGTAGCGTTGACTCTCCCCCTGCATTTAGGTTACATGAAACTAATTCCATTTCCTCTATGTTTCTATATAGCATAACACACAAAAACAGCCCCCCGTAATGTTCGTTGGTAATATTTTCGACCGTAGCAAGATTAAACCACCTCTCACACACAATGTGTTAGAATATAGGATAGGCTTAACCCTGAAAATCTTAACTGAGGGAGTGATACTTACAGCAAGTGCCATTCTACCCTATTTTGGGCCTCAAAACCTCCATTGGCCAGATGAACATTTGCAGACCTGATAAAATCCCCAAACCTTGGCATAATATAAAAACTCATCTACTCTTCCATTTAGGAACTATTTAGGGTCACTTGTGATTTTTTTTTTCATAATTTTACCAATATTTCTTGCATATGATTTCTAAGCCAATCAGCACCCAGATCACCTTCAGTGCAGGCCTGAATACCATATGACTCACGAGATGGCAGCATTTACGTTCATGTAACCTTTAGTGGAGTTCAAGAGTACTTCTCCCCAGGATATAGGGAAAATGTCATCAGACACGCCCCGCAGGTATATGCCTGGAATACCTGCAGGACACCAGCGTACGGCCTTAGATATTGTTAAATGGGTACAGTAATGTCAATTGAACTTTATTTGTGACACTATCGATATAATTCGGCGCTGTTATGAAAAACACTATGTTATTAGGGAGTGGTCATTATTTATCAACAGGGGGGGGGGATGGTGGGTTTTCGCGCGGACGCGCGGAAATTTTTTACGCCCCCCCCTCGACGGTAGTCAAATTTTTTTGTGCCCCCCCACACCGGAGTCGCGGAGAGTTTTCGCGCCCCTCTTTGATCTATAGTAGCGCGCGGGCTTTTTTGCTAAAAAGAGGGTGCATTTTTTTAGCCCCCCCCTTAAAGGGGCCCTGGCATGGTAATGCATGCCCGCATTAAAAAGTCACGTGATCACCCCTTGACCAATCAGGGTGTCGCGATTTTTCCGCTGGTTCCCGCGATTTTATCATCACTGTTTGAATCGGTACCCATGTTGTTAATTTTCCATGCCAGCCCCCCTTTAAGAGGGTTCAAAATTTTTTTAGCCCCCCCCTCGGGAGGGGTCTGAAAATTTTACGCCCCCCCCTCAAACCCACCACCTGCCCCCTGTTGATAAATAATGACCACTCCCTTAGTGCTCCCCTTGCCCCTGGGGGTCATTATCCAGTAGATACATCTATGTCGAACACACGTCTATCTACGTACGCATTACACCAGCACTACGTAGTTTTGCTTGGTAAAAGGACGTTCAAACGTTAAGGTGTATCTACTTTCTACAGACGTACATATTTTAACTACGTTTTTTAGTCCCATATAGATGTGACAATACGTGCAGAAAAGCGTAGCTGTAGTAATTCACGTCAATATTGAGAAAATGAACACATGCTTCAGAGGATTCGACAATGAGCATCGAAATATTGAAACTATAAAATATTATAAACTAGTCCTATGGGATGATTTTAATTCCCATGTTCTACCTTAGTACTGAGCTAACTATAGGGATATGCTTTCAGGAGTGAACATGAGCAGATACATGAGTAGCTAAATAATGTATTGATTTTATGACGGTTTATTGTATATTTACTTTTTAAAATGATATGAGAGAGAGAGAGAGAGAGAGAGAGAGAGAGAGAGAGAGAGAGAGAGAGAGAGGGAGACAGCGACAGAGAGAGACAGAGACAGAGAGAAGGCGAGTGCAATATCGTCAATATTTATGCCATAATTTTTTTGACGATTCCCAATGTATTTCTCTCATATGGCTACATTACCTCCCATGGCAGCTAATATGGCCATTTATACCACGATTTCTGGCTTACACAGTGCTTTTTGGGGTCTATTCCCATCCACATATCTGTCGATATTGCACACCCTGTAGGCTGTAACATCAATTTTGGAAGGCGTGCGGTTATCCTGGATAACAGCACGCCTTACATGGATAACAGCACGCCTTACATGGATAACAGCACGCCTTACATGGATAACAGCACGCCTTCCAAATCATATATTACATGTTAAAACCCACGAAATTTTCCAGGCCAGGGTAGGGATCGAACCTGCAGTCTCACATCCCAAATCCAACTCCCTATGCACTGCGCCACAGGGACTGACGAGATATGCTCGGTTCGAACCAAATCTGGATATGATACAAAGCTGTGTGTGCTGTCGCTGTCCGCTGCCGGGCGACGAGGTGTAGCATACATACATATAACCACGAGACGCCGTGAGTGGAGCAGGCGCGGTGGTCTAGCGGTTAGCGCTTTGCGCTCAGCCGTGAGAGGTACATGGATCGCGCCCCGGTCCGGGCGCATCTTTTTTCGCCGTGTGCGCTGTCGCTGTCCGCGGCCGGGCGAGGAGGTGTATGTTATACACAAACATAGCCGCGAGAAGCTTTTTTCGCCGTGTGCCCTGGCGCTGTCCGCTGCCGGGAGAGGAGGTGTATGTTATACACAAACATAGCCGCGAGAAGCTTTTTTCGCCGTGTGCCCTGCCGCTGTCCGCTGCCGGGCGAGGAGCCTCAGGAGGTGTATGTACACTATTTTTCGCCATGTGCCGCTGCCAAGCCTAGCCGAGACGGGGGCTGTCGCTGTCCGCTGCCGGGCGAGGAGGTGTATGTACCTGTGTACACACACTATGGCTGGCTTCGATCGAGTCCCGGGGAGGGGGAATAATTTTTATTTTCAACTTGAATTTATTGGTATAATATTGATTATTTATTGGTTTCGTGGTATAAAATAAGTAGACAATGGATAACTCATGACTCGTGGGTGTTTGCGACGATAATAACACTCGGCCTACGGCCTCGTGTCATTATTCGTCGATAACACCCACTCGTCATGAGTTATCCATTGGTTACTTGTTCAATAGCCATTATTGGTACTGCATTATGGCCCTCCATGACAATAATATGATTACCTTCCTATGATGAACATGCAGTCTACATCTATAGCCTTGTTCTCTGATAATATCAGACGTATTATCTTGAAAGGACTCAACAATAACTCAGCTATTTTATCACAAATAAGACAATGAAACATCTCATTTTCTTTAGCATTAGTGAGAACATATAGTAGAGATTAAAGTCATTCAGTGCATGAATAGCATACTTGAAAGTTTGATGGAAGTGAATGGTACATATAACTTGATTGGAAAATATCACCTTAGAAGTATGACATGTCCAAAGTAAGGTATGTATGGTCTGAGGACTTGTCTGGGGATCTAGATGGGGGGGTCCCCATGTCACATGTCGATTTTAAGAAAAGGCCATGTCACATGTCACTAAATTTCTATTTCCCCATGTCTCTGTCACTAAGCTCCATGTCACATGTCGATTTTAAGGAAAGGTCATGTCTCATGTCACTAACTTTTTCATTCTCCATGTCCTTGTCACTAAGCTCCATGTCACATGTCGATTTTAAGAAATGGCCATGTCACCCTGTCGAATTTAGGGGTCTAGACCCATTTGTCTGCTATTACGCTACAGAACATGTTACCCTTGACGTGTCTATGGACACCTGGAGGGTCTTTCTGGCTAAATATAGGCTCCGTCCTAAACGTTTAGGGACCACCCTGAATGCATTTCTAGTTTCCGTGAGACTACCATAAATTCAAAACTTACCTATTTAGAGAGTATGTGAATTTTTATTTAACTTTCTCGTGGTTTTTAATCATCTGACTAAATTTGCCTAAATAAGCCTACAATATCACAATTGAAGTAGGTGTTCATCCTGGGATGTTTAAGGAAGATCAATTGTAGGCATATTTACTAAATTTAGGCATATATCAGGGGCTCCTCCCTCCTCAGTGCCTCTCCCAACCTCGGTCCAAATGACGCAACTTTCCCCTGGTGATCTCCAGGATGTAAGTTTACAAACGCCCCGCCCACAGTGAAGTCCCTGAACAGTAAACTGGAACGGGAGATTACCCGAACGCCCCACGCCCCCCCCCTCCCCCGAACGCCCACTACACCAATCTCCCTCTGTGGTGCATTCAGTCGGTCGGGTCTTGGTGCTGTGAAGGGCCGCCTCAGTGACGGTCCTGGCCGTAATACAGCCCGGTCTTCTTGTCAACACAGGCCAATATAGACATCTAGCTGGTCCTATCAAACCCAGGCCCACTCTGGTAAGTGTTTTGTATGCATATCTACTTATTTTAAGGCCAGATGACACCCCATATGGGCTAGAAACTGATTCCACAACAACAGGTGGGGGATTGTCATTTATGAGTGCACCCCCATTGGCCTATTATGGCAGTGTCCATGAATAGAACCTTAGTGACCTAACTTTGGAAGCGGTGTGTTGACTGTTGTGGGGCTGTCAGTTGCATATGTGTGTATGGCGGGGTCATACTGTGCATTCTACATGTATATGTATAAGTGTATTCAGACTTTGGGTACAATAAAGGCATCTAAACAACTTCCATATGGAGACATTGCATGCACAACCTCGATCCAGTTGTGGCAGGGCTCCGAAGCGTCCATTGATGCCAACAGCACAAGACTTGCTTATGCAAAATTATGTAGTAGGCGCAATAATTGAGGAAGCAAGTCCCATGTACTATCTAAGTCTCTACCTATTTATGTCAGTATATAGAGAGAGATTCAAGAGATTCAAGATGGCTTTATTGACTAATGTACATGTACACTTATGTCAGCACCAGGTTTTCATTTACAATGTTGTAGACAGATTTTATATATGGGGGTGTGGATGGGGGGTCCCCCATGTCACATGTCAATTTTAAGAAATGGTTATGTCACATGTCACTTAAATCCCCATGTCCCATGTCACCTCTAGGAACCTCTCATGTCACATGTCGATTTTAAGAAATGGTTATGTCACATGCCACTTAAATCCCCATGTCCCATGTCACCTCGAAGAACCTCTCATGTCACATGTCGATTTTAAGAAATTGCCATGTCACCATGTCAAATTTAGTGGTCCACACCCATATATATGAGTATATACAGTTCACAGCTCCTGGCCTTTTAGATGATTTGCAATATGGGGCCACTGCTAGTATTTGAGAAAGTTTCCTAGTGTCATTGTGTCTTTTATAGTAATCAACGAACTTGAGGTATTTTGTTTCAAACACTGACCGTGCGTTTCTCATCTCGGGTATGTTACAATGTAAGAAGACATGATTGACATCTTGCACAGCATTACAGAATGTGCACTTAGAATTGACAGGTTTCTTTCCTCTATATCTTCTTGACAGGCTGTCAAGTGTACAGTTATTGTCAGTCCGGAGTTTAGCAATAATGGTTCTAACTTTAGGTGATTCTGTATGCGTTAGGTATTCACGCTCTTCATAAATGTCATTGAGATCATCTTTACACATCTTGATAATTCTACACTTGCCAGTATTCTCTGGGTTATCAATGTACTGGTTGTATTTCTAAATATGTGCATCATTTAACCTGCTCTTTATATTGTTTTTGAGTGAGGACCTTGACCAAACATAAGGATCGAGCCAGACATTTTTACAACCGATTTTAAACAAGAGGTATTGGATATCGTTAAGCCATTGGTGGTTTTCACTCTTCATGGTAGAGAAGGCCTCATTTAGAATAGGGTTTTTCGATCCATGCTCAAGCCTCAGCCAATATAGAATGTTCAGTACGATTATTTTGGATTCAATGGGAAATCTCCCTAACTCACCTAGTGCGAGAGTAGTACTTGCATATTTTGATATACCCAGAGCAAACTTGCAACTTGTAGAGTAAAACACTTCTACCGGACAGGCCTTTCTGACGCCTTCAGAGGTTAAGTCCTCAATTATAAGAGTTACCGGTTGCTTTCTGTACACAGACTGGATTTTGATTTTGTCACAGATATTGGCTAGAGTCACATAAGCTACCTGTGTTTTCTTATAGAATCTACAAGATAATATGTTTATATCCTCGACACCTAACAGTTTAAATAGTGTTAACAGATCTCTTTTTGATTTTACCTCAGATCCACTTATAGATATAGAACAGTTACTAGATGGCATACCCCATACTGGGCATCCGTATAAAAGGATAGGGTCGATCTGCTTGTCAAACAGTGACATAAACAATTTAGTGGATACATTCTGCGATGTACTCAAGGCTTGTCTAATAGAGAATAGTGCACATTTTGCCTTTAAAATCCTTTCTGATTTCATTTTCTTTAGACTCCCATCCTGTGATAGAAGTAAACCTAAATATTTATATGAGGACACACATTCTAGTAAATTATCTTGAAAAAAGATTTGTGTTGACATCTCCTTTGCTTGAGACAAAACCATAATTTTTGTTTTCTTCGTATTAACTGAGAGTTTCCACATTTGGCAGTATCTGTCAAGCCTGTTCAGACTCTCCTGAAGGCCAGCTTCTGATCTGGAGATCAGGACTGCCCATGAGAGGGAATTAATAGATATATCACCAAGATCAACAGGGTCACAGTTTTTGTCGAACATTTCATGGAGGTCATTCTGAAGTAGGTTTGATAGAGTAGGGCTAAGATTACATCCTTGTTTTACACCTGTTGTTGATATGAAGCTCTCAGTTATGCCACAGTCAGTTTTTATAGCATACTTGTTCCGGTCATAGGCTGCTCTAATGACTCAATATGTGTTACCTGATATTCCTGCCTTTAGGAGTTTGTAGAAAAGGCGTCATCTGTCTATTGAGTCAAAGAATTTAGAAAAATCAACAAAGGCTATGTAGAGCCTACACTTCTGATTTTTAACATATTTGTTGAATAGAGTGTTGAGAATCATAATATCATCTTCTGTTCTTCTCTTTTTCTTAAAGCCATTTTGATTTATACTCCAGAAGTCTTTCCCCTCCAGATAGTCAACAATTCTGTCATTAATGATCTTACAGAATACTTTGCTTAGACAGTCTGCCACCGCTACCCCCCTATAGTTTTCTGGCATGTCTGAGGCCCTTGCTTTGTGGATAGGAGTGATTAGGCTCTCCTTCCAGTTTGCTGGGTAACAACCTGAGGATAGTATTACATTGAATAATTTCGTGATTGCCGAATGTAGATATTTTCCCCCAAACTTAAGCATCTCATTGTTGATAAGGTCAGGCCCTGTGGCTTTTCCATTCTTCAGTGTCTTCATGGCTTCTTCCACCTCATTAACAGATATGATATTGTCTAAATCGCTACCCCCAGATATATGCATTTCTACTGGTATGTGCATGGCTCTCAGTGGAGATTTAGAATTCTGTACAGTATCAACAATAGGACATATGTGACCAGGCAAGCAAAAACACCCCTCTGCAGGTAAATTCATTATCAAAGTTGATCTCAAGATCTTTAAAATGAGACATCATTGGCTTAGATATTTCAAGTAGTTATGTCAGAACCCCTCTTTGAACATCGGTCGTTATTTATATCTGAAATCAATGATTAAGCTTTAAATACATTACAAACCATAATAATGTCAAAAAATACAATAAATCAGCCTTTTTCCTAAGAAAATACTTAAAAATAATTATGGTGATTTTATCATAGATTTTGATCTGGAAGGAATTTTCTATTTCTGTTTTTAGTGTTGGGTTTTTGGTGAGTACCCCCAAAAATTGACATCTGTAAATTTTGATTATTGGAATGGTTGCCATGGCAACCAAAAAGAGGCATATAGGTCTATTTCTCATGAAAAATGTTCATTTTACCATCCAAATATGGGCCAATTTCAACGAAAACGGAGCATTTTAAATTGAATTCTGCATCAAAAATTAGCTAAATGTATTTTTATAATAATTTTAGAGTTATTTTGCCCCTCCAATGCCCCCTGGTGGCCAAATGGGGAATTAAAAATCCCCCGCGGAGAGGTGTTCTTCCTTGATGGGTCACATATACCTGGGGCATATTAAAAGCTAATTAAGGGGGTGTTGATGGGGGGTCCCCCATGTCACATGTCGATTTTTAAAAATGGCCATGTCCATGTGTCAAATGGTCATGTCACCATGTCAATCTTAAGAAATTGTTCATGTCCCATGTCACTAAGCCTAAAATAGCCCATGTCGCCATGTCGATTTGAGTGCTTCACACCCATAATTAACTTAAGGGAGTGGTCATTATCTATCAATGGGGGGGTGGGGGTGGCGGGTGGTGGGTTTGAGGGGGGCATAGAATTTTCAGTCCCCTCAGGACTGACGGGGGGCATAAAAACTTTTGACTCCTCTTCAGGGAGTGCATAAAAAAGATCCAGCGCACTACCATAGATCAAAGAAGGGCATGGGGGGTGCAAAAAGTTTTGACTGCCTTCATGGTTGGGCATATAAAACCCACCACCCCCTGTTGACCTGGGGGTCATGGGTTACCCTACTTGGGAGGGGGCCGTACTATAGATCAAAGAGGGGCGTGAAAATTGTCTGTGCCTACGTACAGTGCGGGGGGAGGGGCAATGGATAATGATGCTAAGTATGGCTATATCTCATGACCAATCAGACCTAGAGCTTTTTGAGATTCTGGATATGGTTATACCAACCCATATTTAGCAAGCCATTTCTCCAAAGCTATCACAGATAATATATTCTCATGAAATATATCACTGGAATGCATGTGATTTGAATTTTAAAGTGGATATTTAGCACAGAGTATCCTTTCTCATTGCCTCTAACAATTAAAATCGAAAAGGGGACAACATTTCTTTACATTTGACAAGGGACCCCCCCCCCGTCTAGGGTCCCAAGATGTACCTCGAGATTTTCTGCAAATGCCCCACATTATGTCTCGAGATATGCCTTACCTGGGATGTTTTCCTAGATATTACAATACATCTTTAACCCGAAAGGGATTATAAGAGCCAGGTAGAAAAAGCAGGGGAAAAAAGATTTTCTGGGGGGGGGGCAAAATCAGTCATTTTTTTCAAATCTTGATAGAACAATGGGTAAATATGTTAGGCATACCTTGTTAGAGAGATTGTATTCTTATCTACTAGAGATAAGCTAGAATCTTTATCAAAGTATGTAAGGGTAGGTGTCCATAATTCTCCATAGGATGTAAGGCGTTTTCGTCTCCAGTGCTAATTCCCATAGGGGATGTGGCTATTGATAGTAGATAGTATAATTCCTTAATTGATACCTGTTGAGATGGTGGAGGGCTTAACTCGCCAAGAGAGGAGTTATTCGCAGATGACAAGAACTAGAGCGATAATGGATGAATTTGCCCATAGGCTTAAGCTTAAGCATTGATGACAACTGCGCTTGCAAAACTAACCTGGTTAGGGTGGCACCACCCTAAAAAAGCGCTGCGATCCGAAAAAATCCACTATCACTGATGCTTGACAAACTATTTCAAATACTTAAAATTTCCTCAGAACTAAGCCAAATATACCAGATTGTAGCTTTTGAAATGGCAAAATTCATACACTAGGTCTGTCATAACAAAGTGCAATCAAAAGTTTCGCAAATCGCCATGGAAACCACTGTGATTTTCTGGTCTGCCACCTGAGTCACTACACATCTATCATAGGTCCCTTTGGTCCGCAGTAAATGATCTAAATCATTTTCATTCTTTTCCAATCTTTTTTTAGAAATATTCTCCAAGCCTCCAGGATAATTTTAGTGCCAATATATACACAGATAACCTGTTTAGAACCCATTTTATAGCCCTAGAAATGAAAAATTGACTGTATTTAGTGCAGGACTTTCACCATTCTAGCCGGAAGTGACCTGATTTAGGGTGGTACCACCTTAACAGAAAAGTTTGTTTTTATTGTTGCCATGGTTAACACAAAATTCCTTCATAAATACAATATTTTAAGTCCCTTTAGTCAGAAACAACCCTGAAATTCTGCCTAAAAACAACCTTTCTTTGATAATTTGGGCCTATTGAGACCATGGTCTGGTGTGCACAGGCACAAATTGCTATAAAATGTCACGTTTTAGGGTATCGATCTTCAATCGAATGTAGTGAAAAATCTGATTGCACTATGTCCTGGCAAATGTACCTCCAAACGTGCCTTGAACCATCTATTTTAGGCCAGAATATCCCACTTCACTCTCAGGTAATTAGGGAAAGCAGTAGAAGCAATAAAAATGCCCAATTATGGTCATTTTTGAGGCCAAAATGGCTCTTTTGGGCCTAAATTGGGCATAACGAGCAATGACAAGCTGTTATGTTGCCATGGCAACCAATAACAAACAATAGAATTCTGATCAATTAGGCACCCTATCTATTGCTTGAACCCATACCTTGATAACCACTGTCAGAGGTGACATGTACCTTGTAAAAAATGTACCCATTTCTTCAAATTTAGCTAAGAACTGGAAATTCCCTATGGGATACCCTTGATGGCCTGAACAGTAAAAAGCCAGTTTTTGGGGCCTATCTTCAATGAAAATCATGCGATTTTAGGGTCAAATCAAAGCAAATCTACAGTTTAACACCTCATTATCCATGTAGGAGAGGGCCTAAACACTTATAACTAATGATGATTTAAAAAAAATAGGGTTAAGGGAAAAAAATGGCACAGATTTCTGCCTATCCTTGCAAAATCCCGTGTTAAGGTGGTACCACCCTAAATACGTGTTGCGATCCGAAAAAATCCACTATCACTGACGCTTGACAAACTATTTCAAATACCAAATATACCAGTGTAGGGGCTCGTAGATCGTGATATAGTGTGAGCGTCTCCCTCGAGAGGGCGTTTCGAGCAGTGCGCCCATCACCGGTAGTCACTAGAGGTCTCCTCGACCCTGGTCTCTGCGGGGTGGTGGCAGCACTGTTCGCCTCGCTCCAGCTCCTACCTGGGGCCGGGGAAGGCGTTAGTCTGGCTCTGCCTGCCAACGGAGTCGGACCACCTTTACCTGAGCTTGCACATAGCTAAGCAGTACACTTCGAGGTGGATGTAAAACATATACCGTAATAAATACGTGCCGGTTGCACTAACCCGAGATACCTCGTCTGGTTTTCACTTCGAACTAGTCGAGACATTAATCCGAACCACTACACTGGTGCCGTGACCAGTGCTTGGTGCGCGGCCCTGGAGGCCGAACACGAGCACGAAGGATCTCGAGATGATGCATCGAACATCTCGGGATCCACACTGAATGACACTGCCCATGCTAACGACTTTAACAGAACACAGATGAGAGGATACACCTCTATAGCTGGACCCAAAGTGGAAAAGGTAGTTCGAAATCTTGAATCAGAGGAGATGCATAC
Organism: Acholoe squamosa; assembly: GCA_949317995.1. NCBI lineage: Eukaryota > Metazoa > Annelida > Polychaeta > Phyllodocida > Polynoidae > Acholoe > Acholoe squamosa. The sequence goes on from OX439051.1 coordinate 21,740,077, forward strand.
TCCAGCAGCGAACTATACTTACAGATTAAGCACCGAGTCCACAGGGACACCGCCACCGATCACGATGATGACCCTCGACGCTCAACGAGCAGCCTCAGCTCGAGCAGAAACAAAAACAACGAGTCCTCGCCGATCCCTAGACGACGTAGACGTCTTGGTATTCGACATAGGAGGTTCGAAGAGAGTTACTGAGTCGGCAGCAGAGTACTTGCGCGAGCAGGCTAATCTGAGTTTCGACGCCATGAATAGAGTTCGCTTACATCAAGGGCTACCAAAGCTAGAGGACTCCGAACAGAAAGTTCTGAGGCTTAGAAATCTGGAGAAACAATGTCACCAGTATCAGACCGAGAAAGAACGAATGTTGAACGACATGAAGAAAAAAGAAGAAGCCGAATTGAAAGAGAAAGATAATCGCGACCTTGAACAACAGGCATATGTCATGCAAAGGAATATAGAACTCGCTAAAGCCGAATGGGAGAACGAGAAGCTTAGAAAGGAAGTCGACCTGGAGGAACAGGAAGCTAGCTCCACCATCAGGAATCTCGAACTAAAGAAAGAGGCCGAGCAAATAAAGGTCGAGATGGAACAATACCGGTACGAGGCAAATAAGTTGCTAGAGATTCGGGATCAATGCATATTGAAGAATGAGGATGTGATGGAATCCATTAAAGACAGCAATCAAGACTTGTTCCTGAAGCAACAAGAGCTATGCATTGAAATAGCCAATCTGACAAAGCGAAAGATAGCCCTCGACACATACGTGTCGGGAGTAGAGAGTAATGACCGGATTGATAAAACAGACCCTGTTGTGAGGGAAGATACATCTTTCGAAACAGACACAAGTGCTTCTGTAACACAGTTAGATATACTTTATCAACAAGAATTATCTAAAAACGAAATACCTACTGATGCCACGTTCGTGAAGGGACCTTCACCTGTAGCAACATCAACACCAGCCGAGGCTCTAAAAAAGCCAGATCGATACGACCCGTTCGTAAACAATAATGCCGATGTTCATGTGCGAAAGGATGGCGTCTATGATCCGAAGCATGAACCAAGGACAACTGAACCCGAAAAACAGAGGATACGATTCAGTGTCACTACTGCCAAGAACAATGAAACCGAATACAGTACTACTGATGGACAAGAAGGCCACTTTGAGCTGTCTTATGATGACAACTCGGTAGATGAGTCAGAACCTTTGGGCACCAGGAACCAAGGTGCGGTAGGGGGGAGTGCTTCGGGTACTACCCAAGGATCGACTGCACCCCTTCCCGGGGCTGGGGGCGCTACAGGTGGACCTTCAAGGCGCCGGTCCAGAAGTAGCGTATTAGAAGACATGCTGAATCAATCAGCTAACACTTCAAACACTGCACACAGTGAGGAGACTATTCGAGAATGGAGTGTTAACCAATGCCAAAAATTGTTACGGACTAACAACGCAGCCAGACGTCAGGCCATTCTACCCAAGATATACGAAGGTGTAAAGACTTGGAAAGAATGGTTCTCGAACTTCACTGATGACATGAGGTGCAACGCATGGACCCCTGAAGAGGTGTTGCCTCATCTAATCCGATGCCTGAAACACGGCCCCGGCCGGATAGCTGTCGAAAAGTGGAACGAAGTGTACTTCGAACGGGGCACTTTCCAACAGCTAGTTGAGATTGCCAGCATCTTGCTGTACAACTTGGTGAGTGAGGACCCCTTCATGCTCTTCAAGAAACGAACGCAGAAGCCACAAGAATCATTTCGAGCTTACGGGTATGAGTTGCAATCCCTGTTACAGAAGGCATGGCCAGGAACCAATCCTTCCGATAAATTTTTCCTGAACGATCTGCTACCACAATTCGTGAGCGGACTTCGAGACGAGGATCAGCAACAAGCAGCTTTAGATGCTTGGAAAGGACGAAATCCTACATTAACTGACCTGTTCGAGGGAATTGAATGCTGGACGGTGAAGAAGACCCTCATGGCGGGAAAGGTAAAAATGAATGCCTCAAATACAAAGGTTTGCGTGAGTACTAATACTAGCACGGCTTCTGTGTCGGGGATACACCAACCGACGTACACTGAAATAGCTGATAATGACTTCGAGATCATAGAAATCGAGGAGGAAGATGGCAGTATCTCTGCAGTACAGGTTAAAAAAGACGTTAAACGCAAATATATCCCTCGGCGGATATATAACCGACGGGCTAATGAACCCCGGGTGGAGCCAAGGCCCAACTTAGATAGCCATGCACCTGAGATGGCCGTTGCTCGAGCACCAGTAATGTCCCCACCAAGAGCTACTGTTACGCCCGAACCTCTAGACATGAAGAAGATGATGGAGGATTTCATGAAAACTTTCTCCGAGACAATGTACAACAGACCCGCACGTCGGAGAGTGGATCGTAGCAGACTACGATGCTACCGTTGCCAAGAAATGGGGCACTATGCTCACGAGTGTACATCCCCAAAACCTGTATCCCAAGTTAATTATGTCGAAGAGACACAAGAGGAGGAAAACTAAAGAGGGTCCCACCTATGGCAAAGGATGTGATCCGTGATTTGAAAATCTGACAAAAGCCACCGCTGGCGAACCCGAGCTAGTACAGGAATCAATACCCTCCGGGAGACTGGTACGTGGGAAGGATCCTCTCACCCCAGCCCGGGCCGGGGGCTTCGACGGGGTAGGGGCAAACGTTTGCCAGGACCTGAGGGAGAAATCCTACGTCACACCTCCCCCCGAACCATCTGTGTGTATCCTTCTTGAAGGGTTTCGGATGGGAGATCGGTGATTCCAAGGAACAACTCCGATTTGCCCAGAACTCCTCACCTTTGGGGGGGAAACGATGGTACATTGCTGTATCGGTGAAGGGGCGGACTGGGGAATTTTTGATTGACACAGGTGCCAGCCATTCGTGTGTCTCGAGAAAATTCTTCAGTCTGGTGTCCGGCAACCATGAAACGCTACCTGTTGGCGTTAATACTTGCACGGCCGACGGTAGCCAGATGCAGACTTTTGGCAAGACTTTCATACAGATCGGGATGGGGGGCTACGAATATGTAATGAGCCCTACTATAGCCGAGATAAGTGATGATGGGATAATTGGCTTGGATTTCGCAAGTTTGTATGGTGCTGTATTGGACCCCCGATTCAGGATGCTGAAGATAAAGCAACCCTACAATTGCGAGATCCCATGCATATTGAGACATGTATCCTCGGTAGCCACCGTGGTACAGACAGTGAAAATTCCGCCAGGAACGGCTTGTGACGTTTTGTGTTCTTCGAACCATGCATTCCGAGGCTCGGATGCAGTCTTCGAACCTAATTTCGAAACACTATCTAGCTTACAGCTAGATTCAGTTGACACGTTAGTGGGAAGCGGATCGTGGACCGTGGTCCCAATTATGAACAGGGGATTGAAACCGGTGTATCTGAGAAAGAATGAGAAGATCGGTGATATGTCCCTGATAGAATACGTCTCGGAATCCCGATTTCGAACTGAGTTACCCGAGGGGACAGTTCGGGGACTACCAGATGACCTAATGAAGCTGGTTAACGATTCTTCCCTGAGGAGGAAGTCAGAAAAAGAGGAACTTCGAGCCCTGCTCGCCACCTACAATGATGCCTTCGGGAAACCGGGGGGGGGGCGCGGTAGGTCGCACTGGCAAGGTACTACACACGATTGACACCGGTGATTCGAAGCCATTTTAAATACCCTATAGGAGGTTACCACTGAAAAAGAAGGTGGAGGCGGAGAAACAAATTCTCGAACAGCTGGAGAAAGGGGTCATAGTGCCGAGCACGAGCCCTTGGTCTAGCCCTGTGTGCATGACCACGAAAAAGGATGGGTCTATTCGATTTTGCATCGATTACAGAAAGCTGAACGGCTTGACAAAGAAAAACTCCTATCCCTTACCAAGGATAGACGAGACCTGAGACTCATTGGGGGGGAATAAATATTTTTGTACTCTCGATCTCCAATCTGGGTACTGGCAGATCGGAATGGACCCTAAGGATATGGAGAAGACAGCCTTCTCGAGCCATATGGGCCTGTTCAAGTACAACGTTTTACCTTTTGGGCTGTGTAATGCACCGGCCACTTTCGAAGCTATGATGGAGGAAATGCTGAGCGACCTTCTTTGGAAGAGTTGTCTGGTGTACCTCGATGATGTCATAGTATTTGGAAATACTTTTGAGGATTGCATGAACAACCTCAGCTAGTCTTGAAGAGAATCCTAGCAAACGGGCTGAAACTAAAAGCAAAGAAATGTAATTTATTTAAATCATCTATTACATATCTCGGCCGAATAATAACACGGGACGGTGTAAAAGCCGACCCTGAAAAACTCCAGACAGTGTCCGAATGGCAGAAACCCATATGTGCGAAGGAGGTAAGATCCTTCCTGGGCTTCTGCTCATACTATCGGGACTTCCTCCCGAATTACTCCAAAGTAAGCTACCCCTTACAAACATTGGCACATTGGACCCCAGGTCGGGCAAAGGAACGTTTTCCATGGGGAGACGCACAGGACATAGCCTTCGAACAAATAACACGCCAGTACTGAAATATCCGACTGCGAATGATCATTTCATTCTGGACACAGATGCTAGTAACGACAGTATTGGTGCAGCCCTGTCGCAGGTCCAGGACGGGGTCGAAGTACCAATCGCCTTTGCTAGTAACACTCTGAATAGGGCACAACGAAACTATTGCACCACCAAACGTGAGTTGCTGGCTGTGGTGGTGTATACAAAAAAGTTTCGACACTTCCTATGGAGTACCAACTTTACTTTCCGAACTGACCACTCATCCCTGAGGTGGCTACTTAATTTTAAAGACGCCGAAGGTATGATTGGCCGCTGGCTGGCACACTTGTCAGAATTTGGGTTGGAGCACAGCCAGATCCAACACAGACCGGGCTCGAAGCATATTAATGCAGACGCCCTGTCCCGAAGGCCTATCAGAAAGTGCCAGAAAATCGATTGTGATGATTGCGGGGCTCACAACGCGGTGGTCGCAACGGTTCGAACTAGACAGTCAATACCGTTGCCTAACGCCAATATGGAAAATGTTATAGAATGGCCAGAAGAGACCATCCTACATTTCCAACAAAATGATCCCGCTATCAAGAGAGTGATTTGTTACCTGAACAAGAATGCCAAGCCCGAACGGCCGGCATTGTCCCTCGAAGACAGAGAGACCCGCAAGTTTCTAGCCCAATGGACCGAGCTAGAGATTCGAGACGGTCTACTGTGTCGATGGAAAACTTGTCCCACAAAGGACAAGGTTTTACAGATAGTGATTCCGATGTCACTAAGACGAGATATCATGTTTTATTGCCACGGGCATAAAACGAGCGGACACTTCGGGAAGAAGAGGACCTTAGAACGCCTAGCCAGAAGGTACTACTGGCCAGGAATGCATAACGACATCATAAGATGGGTGATGACTTGTGCCGAATGCGGAAGGAACAAGCCCGGTCCAGGAATGGGAAAGATGCCCCTGGCGCAAGAGCTGTTCGGAGTTCGATTCGCCCGGGTAGCTATTGATATCATCAGTGGAATCGAACCCACGCCTCGGGGCAATACTTGCATGATGGTAGTAACTGACTACTACACCAAATACACTCGGGTATATCCTTTACCTGACCACAAGGCAGCCACTTGCGCTATTGCCTTCGTGAAAGGATGGGTGTTACATCTCGGTGCACCATTAATGATGCACAGCGACCAGGGACGAGAATTCGAGTCCAATTTATGGCAAGAGATGTGCCACTATTTGGCTATTTGTAAAACTCGAACCAATCCATACAGGCCACAGTCTGATGGCCAGGTAGAAAGATTCAATCGAACATTGATACAAGTCCTTAAACCCTTGGTAAATTCTTGCCAGGACGACTGGGACGAGCAATGTGACTTCGTAGTATATGCTTATAATAGCACTGTGCACGCTGCGACGAACTGCTCCCCGAATTTGTTAGTGTTTGGGGAAGACATTATAATGCCCGCTGATCTCGTATACGGCGTTATAGGGGTAAGCCCCGAAGCCCCTTGTACTGTGATGTTTGTGGAGTCTCTGCGAGACCAATTTAAGAGAGCTTATGAAGTAGTTCGAAACGAACTACTAAAGAACACGAATTGGCAGAAAGTTGGGTATGACACCCACCTAAAGCCACGACAGTTCTGTGTGGGCGACCGAGTGTTTAGGATGCATGAACCTTTAAGGTGCAAGAAATTGATCTCGAGCTGGGACGGACCTCATGTAGTCACCCGAATTATATCCGAGAGCACCGTTATGCTTATGAGTCTAGCTACAGGCCGCATGAATAAGTCCAACGTGTGCAGGCTGAGGAGATGGAGGGGACGAGATGCCGCCAACTCCGAGTGCGACGAAATTTCCAAACGGATGAATGAACAGAAGGACGAGATCCTAATGAAAACCAATAAATTGTCGGGGAAAATGAAGGGTACGGCCCCAAAAAGGAGAAAGGGCCGACCTGCGGAACGGAGAACTCGAGGTAGGGGGAAAATGTTGGCACGTTCCACTGGACCTTCTCGAGAATCTCAGTTGAACAACAAGGAAAGAGAGGTGAGACGCAGTCCCAGAATTGCCGGGCGGACTGCCGTTACTTAATGTTCCGAAATCACAATGAGTGTATTGTCCTGTTTGTGTGTCTTGTTATGTTGATTGATTGATTGATTTGTGTTTTACAGCACTTTAGCAGCACTAAGTGGCTATCCCATGCTTCACAGGTTGATAATTTAACAAAGGAATGTGTCAGTGCCCGCGCATATGTGCACCACACACATTCTGAGGGGATAGGAAAGAGGAGATATAGACCCTTTTAAGTGGGCTAGGGAAGCCCGTGTCTTGTTATGTGTGTGAAGGTTGAGATACCTTGATTACGATTCGAAATACGACCACGCCGGACATTACCACCCTACTCATGGTTCCTGTGGGTGGCAGACAGCTTGGCTGGCGTGTACGCATGATGCTACATGTTATTCTGCCAAACTCCCGTCGAAATGAGTAGCGGAGGGGGTAAATCCACCAATGGCCTATGGAGAAAACCAACCCCGATCCCTGGTTATCCGGGGTAGTACGGACGCCTGCCACGAGCGGGAAGGGGGGCGCTAGAGAGCGGAATGTCGGAGTGGCGCAGTGCAGCGGCGCATGCGCAATGGTTCCGCATGGCTTGTTGTGCCTCTAATATCGCTCACAGCACGTGAACCGTCTTACCGAGGTAAGACGTGCCGCTGTTTTCTCTGCCACTTATAGTGACAAAGTTCTTCCCAGCTGACTGCCATCGACTCCTTCTGTTCCTTGAACGAAGGAGAACAACCCCCTGAGCCGTCTGAGCCCGAAATATGGCTCAGTCGGAGGTGATGGCGACCGTAACGGCCAACCCCGAAGGACACCCGACTCCACTTCGAGCCCAAGACGAGGCACCCCGAAGTCCAGTAGTAGAACTAATGGACACTACCGAAATGGAGTCATCTATCCCCGAACCGGCTCCCGACACCCTGAGCATCCCGAGAGGTGCAGAACTTATCGCCCCGAGAACCCCACGCCCGAGTACGACTGAAGGAACCACCCCTTCAGTCATCATCGAAGTCCCCGTCACTTTCACTGACCGACCACCAGCTGTTGGGTACGTGAACGTGACCAAAGGATTCATCCGGACGGCCACGGGCAAGAATCGGTACTGTCCACCGAAATACCTGGGCCTTAAAGGCGAACCTCCACAGCTGATACCCTACGATTTACAGTCTAGGATCTGCCGCGGATGCACCGACACCGGAGTCACTGACGTCTCCGACATCTGGTTCGAAAACTATTTCGGACTCGCCGAAGCGATGTGCATCAGCGATGGCCTAGTTGCCGTTGTTGACGCCATCTGCGAGGACGACCGAATCAGGTCACAGACAGCATACCCCCTGCTGTATGACCTAATCGGCTTCGAGGAACGCCTTCCCAGCATTCACTCCCACAAAGTCCTCCTCCCACAAGGACCACCCCGAGAACGCACCTACGTGTTCATGTCCGACTCCCAGAAGAACTCTCCTGTTCGCGAGGAGGAAGATGCTTTATTGGCGGACCCCGAGCTCGAGAAGGAAGAGCAAAGAATGGCCAACGAGACTGCTCGCGACGGAGACGTGGCCAGCAAGATTCCCGAAGCTGCCTCGAGCCTTGAAGGTGGAGCTTGCTACTCCACCAAGGTAAACACCGCCAAAGAAATGAGCCTCGAGGAGCTTGATGCCCGCCAAGAGGCCATTGAACGCGAGCGCAAAGACTTGATGAAGCGCAAGTCGAAACTAAAGAAGGATGTGGAGAAAGCCAAGAAAGAATCCACGGACAAGCCCGAGGCTAAGCCCAAATCGAGCCGCCGTAAGAAAAAGGTGGTGGAGGAGAAAGCGGAAGAGAGCGACGACTCCGCAGCCTCGACTTCGTCTCGAGGCTCACGGAGTCGAACCCGGAGTGGCAAAACCACAAAGGAGGATGACGCCCCATCCCCCTCGAGATCTAGCCGGACGAGACCTTCTCGAAGAACGACCCCTCTGGCCCCGGAGCCCGTTACTAGCACCGCGGTCGAGGAGGAAGAGATCCAGGAAGAGGGCAATGGAGACCGCGACCGGCAGGTTGCCGAAATGAGCCGGCACCTGCTGGAAAACATCGATTCGTTGGAGGAGCCCCTGGGGGACACCCCTGATGAAACCTGCTTGAACAAGAGAGTCAACGCCCGAACCGGTTTCCCAGATTATACCCCGAAATGCTTCATGGACTGTCAGCGTCACACCGACAGTTATTCGATTCCTCCCGCCACTAATCGCGATGGCGATAGTGACGACGAGGAATGGATGAAAATCCTAAAGAAGGACTCTATCGCGTGTGGGTAGCCTCGCTCGGAGACACAGCTAAGACGCCTAAGTCTTACTATGGCTTCGAGCACCGAACGAAGCTCCAGTATGCAGCTTCGAGCTGGACAACCTCAAATCCGACATGCCCATTCGAAATCTGCGTCAACGCCGCAGAAACCGAGAGAGTCTGGCCATCAAAGGACGCGTTCTTCAGACACCTCGTGGAGCATCACATGCACCACGGGCCCGTGTACCGATGTTCCAATGAGAAGAACGAAAACAAGAAATGCCAAGGGCTGAGAACCACGAGGCGGGGACGCATGGCCGAGCACTTAGCTCAGGTCCATGGTCTCAAAGCCAGCGATGGTGCACATATGCGCGGGCACTGACACATTCCTCTGTAAAATTGTGTAATGTAGTTCTCGCCATGAATATGACCTCAGCTGTCGAAATGGCGTTAAACATCTATTACTCACTCACTCACTCAAAGCCAGCGACGCTCGACTCAAGGCCCTGAAACTCCACGAACGACTTATGTCGAAGTGGGACCAGATGACCACCGAGGAGAGATCGACCATCACCATGAGGACTGACCACTTGTGCCACACGGTCGAGGGGAAGCAGGACGCCTACTTCCTCAAGAACATGCGTTCTCACCGATTTGACATGTCTGCCGAAATGCACTGGCGTGTCAAAGTCCAGAGGAGAGATCCCGACGCGGTCGACCGTCACGGAAGACCCCGACCACACCCCGGTGGCGACCCTCGACGGGACGCCAAGCGGCCAAGGTCGGAGTCACAGTCTCCAGCCCCAGCCCCTGAACATAAGAAGAGGTCCCCCGATCCTAGCACGATCGTGGGTGCTACTTCCCGAGACCCCTCGAGCCTCGAGCACGTCTCGCCCCTTAGCTCGAGCACCTACCGACCTGTAGCAGGAACCTCGACAGGTAACCACCAGACCTGGTTTGAGGGACGGAACACCCTCTCGCATTCTGACTGGTTTGCAGGTCACACCGAATCTACCATTCGGTACCAGGGCACACCAGACTCAAGGCACAGTCGGCCAAACCGGACGAGTTCCCCGCTCTGTCTGAAACCCAGACACCAGGCCCCGAGTCCCAAACCCTATTGCCTTCAGGGAAACCGAAGTCAATGGGTCCCCCTGCTGCTCCCGTTACCGCTTCTTCTCGAGGACGGGTCCGACCTGTGGACCCGAAACGACCCGGACGTGAACTCGTCTTGAAAGACCCCAGTCAACCTCTCCCCGAGGTTGGTAGGGGCCGAGGCCTGACCATAGATACGAGTGGAGCTGTAGTTGGGTCGTCTCGACGAACCAACACCGCTACCCCATCCCCGAGCGCTACTGCCACTTTGAGCTCCGCCTATGAGAGCGGTTCTGATACTCACACGACTCCCATGCCGACTCCTCCAGCACGAAACATGAGGACCACCAATGTGTTACATTTGGTGAAATCTAACTTTGAACTGGAGGACCCCGATGACTACATCAGAAACCGGACACAGGAAACCTGTGATATTCAGGCCGACGTCTTCCAGGCGTGGCAGGAACGACATATCAGCCAGGCCACCGGCTACCTTCGGGGTGTTACCGGAGGCGTTTTTGAATGTCTGCATGAGATTCAACGGCGAGAAATCGCCCGAATCTCACAAGACATGAAGGAACAGGCGAGGGACCAGCTTCGAGCCTCGCTTCAACGAGAAAACGAGGCCAAGGCCATGAAGCTGAAGTATGAGTCGCAGCTTCAGGAGCTGAGGAGCCAGTACGACCATCAGGACGTTCGATTCATGGCAGTGTTCGGCTGCTTCATGAAAGACTGGGATGGCACTGCCGAGAGTGCCTTCGAAAAGCTCCAGGCCAAGTTGCAGGAGGCTAGACAACTCGAGGCAGACATCGAATCCTTCGGATTCACTAGCATGCCCACCCCGAGAGCCTCCGCCAGTGCTGGCGCGCCCCCAACCGGACCCGGGAGGGAGTCTGAAGGCGCCACTGCTGCCCCAATTGTCACCCCGACTAGACAAACCGACGTGCCAGCCTCTACCCGCGAAGCAGCCACGGTAGCCACAGCCCCTGCCCAAACACCAGTGGTCCATAACCTGATCAGTTTGGACTCCGATCCGGAAACCCATCCTGGGGAAACGGTGATGGAGACAGACTTGTAACACTCGATGTAGGCAAATACAGTTGACGACCCTGCCTTATGGGATCCTCGAATACCGAGACTGTGCCCCGAACCCGATGGATGCCTGGACGGATGCAGACCCACGGAACCCAATGGACGTATCTACATCTTCCCATCTTGATCAGGGCACACCACACAGCAATGCGGCTTGCCACCGCCAAGTCCATCATTCGCCGAATGGATCTGCAGACAAGCAGTGAACGACCCCGAAGACACCCTGAAGTTAATTATTATTGTACAGCAGACCCATTACGCTGGTGGGCTGCTATAGAACCATATTGTATATAATATAATTAACCACTAGTCCTCTTACCCTACGCATACAAATATTGTTACTGTTATAATAATTTCGATCCTAACGCCGTCCACTAGGACCGAGCTCATAAAATATGTCAATTCGATAACAGTAGAACTAAATAATTGGTGCTATAAACCTACAAGATCTGTTACCGTAATGCCATTTAATACTTCTCAGGTACACACCAATTGTGTTCATCTTTCGAGGATAGTAGTGGTATAGAGATATATATGTATATTCTTATAATTATAAAAACCCACAGTTATTGTAAACTGTGTAAAAAAAAAAAAAAAACTAGTATATAGTGTTCATACGTGAACAGCGAAAATTGTTTCTTTTCGGGTCATGCAACTTAGTATCACATATAATTACACACATGGTATATTGTTATTTAACATACATTTAAATACTCTATGTACGGTCTCGAACATGTTCTTCCGAACTTGTTTCGACCCATATCTCTCTTTAATCCTACTCCATAGTGTATATGTATGTTTACTTTATTTAAAGTATTTATATGTGGTCGACTCCTATTATTAAGACGTCACACAAATAACATATCACGTTCTACTTCGAACTCTCGTTTATTACTTTGAGCCCTAATTTCTTTAGAATAACGAAATGTTACTCTGTTAAACTATGTTATTTTTGCACACCCCTTTCCTTATTCTGGTGGGGGTAGTGTAGGGGTTCGTAGATCGTGATATATTGTGAGCGTCTCCCTTGAGAGGGCGTTTCGAGCGGTGCGCCCATCACCGGTAGTCACTAGAGGTCTCCTCGACCCTGGTCTCTGCGGGGTGGTGGCAGCACTGTTCGCCTCGCTCCAGCTCCTACCTGGGGCCGGGGAAGGCGTTAGTCTGGCTCTGCCTGCCAACGGAGTCGGACCACCTTTACCTGAGCTTGCACATAGCTAAGCAGTACACTTCGAGGTGGATGTAAAACATATACCGTAATAAATACGTGCCGGTTGCACTAACCCGAGATACCTCGTCTGGTTTTCACTTCGAACTAGTCGAGACATTAATCCGAACCACTACACCAGATTGTAGCTTTTGAAATGGCAAAAATCATTCACTAGGTCTGTCATAACAAAGTGCAATCAGAAGTTTCGCAAATCACCATGGAAACCACCAATGTGATTTTGTGGTCTGCCACCTTAGTCACTACACATCTATCATAAGTCCATTTTCATTTTCATTCTTTTCCAATCTTTTTTTAAAAATATTCTCCAAGCCTCCAAGATAATTTTAGTGCCAATATATACACAGATAACCTGTTTAGAACCCATTTTATAGCCCTAGAAATGAAGAATTGACTATTTAGTGCAGGACTTTCACCATTCTACTCGTAAGTGACCTGATTTAGGGTGGTACCACCTTAGTACTTTCAATAGCTGGACCTAACCTGCCTTGTCTGAGACCTAAGCTGCCTAGTCTGATACCTGACCTGCCTTGTCTTAGGTCTGACCTGCATGTCTTAGACCTGATCTGCCTAGTCTGAGACCTGACCTGCCTAGTCCGAGACCTGACCTGCCTAGTCCGAGACCTGACCTGCCTAGTCTGAGACCTGACCTGCCTTGTCTTAGGCTTCAGATGGGGCCTAAAAAAAGAAGAGATTAGATGCCCTTTCCGGTTACCTGCATTGCACATTGCTATTCTATATTTCATATTGTACCTTCCATATTACCCATGCCCCAAAATTTCCCCTCTGAAGTGCCTCAGAAGCAATCTCGCCCGTCTGGCATTCTAGGGAATACCTCTTTCGCGTTTAGGCATGATGATCCCCATTTTCTGGGGAAGATTACTATACGGGGTACCTGTCTACAAATAAGGACTACAGCAACCAGCAGGCAAAACTACTTTTACCCAGCATCCTTGGTGCCAGTGACGACTCATGCTAGTGGTCTAGTTGGGGTCAGCTTACCCCAGAAGGTGAAATACATTTAGAGTGGTGCAATGAAACCCACAAAATCCTTGGAAATTGAAAGGGACATATTGCAATAATATAGGCTATGTCTTCACTGATGGTCAAAATAGGCTTGTGTAGCACCGCAATTGTAATAACACTGAAATAACATTAATGCTAAAAATGGATTCTACTTATTATAAGGTCCCTACATGTAATTATAACTAATAATTGGAAGAAGATGACACCTTCCCTAGAAGACACATTGGCAGGCTTAAGCCAGTAATAAACGAAAAAGCGATATATTAAAGACCTGCCCACCTACGCAAGTTGCAGTGTCTAACCTTTACTGATATATTATTCCCATTAACCCATGGTATGTGTAGCTTACCCGAGCGACCAAGGATTCATTAGTCTACACGTTCTCCCCTACCCTCCCCCACTACATTAGAAAGTCAATCTCTCCTGTAACTATGGCATCTGCGTCACAGTGACGTCAGAGGGGATTTCTTTGCCATGGCAACCACCAGAGGAGACAGGCAGGTCCAAATAGGTTTCCTTAATCATTGGTCGGAGAATCTCGCTGCCAAGTGCATTTCACCGTGTGTTAGGGTGTGAAATATTAAAGCAAATTAGAGTGATGATGCGTGATGTGTCTAAAGGTGTTATAGGATTTCGGTAGGGCTAGTTTAAAAAATGAAGGTGTTATAGAGGAATGCCATCCCTGTATTTGTAATTTCTGTTTAAAATTGCTTTATCTCTGGCATAAATTCTCTTATTTCTCTCCTTTTGTTGAGAAGATACTCACATCTTTGGTTATAAAACTAGTGTAATTAATTTCTTATGATATATATGCTATGACACCTAGGGCACCCCGTCACTCACATATGAATGAATGCAAGCATATATGTCTCCTATTGTCTTGCAGGGAAATTGATTATACTATTGTTCAAAAATTAAATTGAGCCCAAAAGTCGATGAGAGGATTTTTCAATAGAACCCTCCTCCCCTCTTAAAGAAACAAATTCAAACTGTGAATTGCCATCTTGGATTTATTACTTGTATTTCCGTATGAAGGTGGATACTTGATGGAGAAACTAGCTAAAAACCTTTCCATAGACTAAATATGTAAAATATTATTTGAATCATGTCTGTGCTGTATTTATTCTGTGTACAGGTTGAGTGGCTATACCAGCTGTGCACTGTATAGCAACCCATTCACATTACCACGAAGAAAATCAATCAGTAATGAAGACAGTTTAAATATATTTGAAAAGTGTATAAAAAAAAAAGAGAAGAAGAGGGAAAAAGACAACACCGATGATTTCAACAGTGTATTGACTTATGATATGCAAAAGATGATACATTACGGGAATAAAAATCGACAGGGGTTTCCTGGATTTCAGGGGTGTTTACTTTCCTAAGCGTTCAGTTAACCTATAGAGAACCTCCTTTTAGGAGAAATGGTTTGGAGTTTTGGGGATCGGGCCACTATCATCTTATAAAGGCTTGTACAGGGGACCTTCTCTGTTTTCATAACCTACCATATATATGTGACAGGATCTGCAAAAAGGGCCCGTAGTGCAGGGATGCATTAAGGTCCCTATTCCCAGTACATGTCACATATAGTAACCTATTTATATTAAGGGCATAAATGAAAAATAGAGGTTCACAAGGTGATTCTATCGGCAGATAAGAAGCACAAGGCTGTAGGCAGAGTGTCTTCTTATCTAGCCGATAGAATCACCGAGGGAACCTCTATTTGTTATCTATGGCATTTATACCATGGTTTCCACCATTAAATTAAATATATTTACCTTATAAAGCCATGAAATTCGATGTTATTTGTTGCGAGTCGATGTGAAAGGCTGGTCCTCCGCCATATTGCTTTCTTGTCAAGTCATCGGTATGCACAAACATATTCTCCATTTACACTGTAAATACAGCAATTCTGGAGCCTTTGACAAGAGATATGAACGTAAACACACATATATAAGTCGCCATGTCCTAGAATCCATCATGGTATATGTTATTCTCCTCAATTTAGACATTTTCCATCGATGACAGGGCTCCTGTTCGATTCAAAACAGACTGTCTTCCTCAGGGAGCGGACCAGACAGCGAGGACACAAAGTGTTACATTCACTTGTGTCCTACAGGCAGTTTCATAGAGCTGGGTGGGCTTCCCTAGCCCACTTAAAAGGGTCTAATTCTCATCTTTCCTATCCCCTCAGGATGTGTGTGGTGCACATATGCGCAGGCACTGACACATTCCTTTGTGAAATTGTGTAATGTTCTTGCCATGAATATGACCTTAGCTGGCGAAATGGCGTTAAACATCTATTACTCACTCACTCATAGAGCTGGTAAGGAGATCGCATGGCAGGCAGAATGGCCTCAGACCATATGCCAAAATAACAACTTGTATCAAAATGGGTTCATTTAGCGCATACTATTCAAACTTTATTATCCGCTCCCGGCACCGTAAAATCGTTGAACAATGTGATAACCATGGTATAACTATCACTATATACAAGTCCATGACCATAAACTTCTTCCTATACACTAATCTCTCCTCACCCCTATACCCCTAGTGTTGTGACCAACCCATACAACCCCATATTCCCAATGCCCCTCCAATTTATTGAGCCCAATGCACCTGCACAGAATGTTGAAGCCTGCATTTGGCTGATTAGACACATGAGCATTAATCCATTCAGGGCCACATGAGGCCTATTATTAGACACATGAATATCAACCCATTAAGGACCACATGAGGCCTGTTATTAGACACATGAATATCAACCCATTAAGGACCACATGAGGCCTATTATTAGACACATGAACATTAACCCATTAAGGACCACATGAGGCCTATTATTAGACAACATGAATATTAACCCACAGCCGGCCATCAGGCTGTATCAACTGCAGCACAAATATACCGACCTAGCGGGATTAATTATCAGCCAATGATATAATCCCAAGTATTCACTATGTGCCTCTCGGGGTGTGAATGACACCTATCCGATAGCTCTTATCAGTGATAACTAGTTGGTGACAAGCTCCACCAATGGCCATGCCAAATGGACAATCCGCTACCCCAGTTATGCCCTTGAGATCTGACAAGTTTCTCACTAGGGCTATAATATTCCCGCATTATGATGACAAATATAGCAATAATACTATCATTAAATCGGCCTGGCATACTCATAGCCTTCTAATGGTGAAAGGTTTTTTTCAGATCCGAGCATTAGAAGCATTAGAAGGCCACGTTGGCCTGCTTCCACAAAAAGTTTTTAGCAACACTGTTAAATCACTATGTTGCCTTTTAAAGGATTATGAGTCAGGTGCATATGAAATAATCGCTCTGTTTACGCAGCTGAGGATATACTTTAAATATGTACCTTTTATTAATGTGCATGGCTGTCTAGGGATGTAGTCTACATTGCAGTGGAACTATGCATAATTCCAGATGGCGAGTCATCCTTATTAATCATGATAAGAGTTAGTGGGGAGAAGATTTTATGTCTAAATCTAAATATATCCTAAACTTAAGTAGTAGACCAATATACTTTATGATAAAAATTACACAAAAAGTGTAGACCACAGATACACTTTCACGTCAGAGTCTCTGTTATTGTCTGTTGTATACTACACTTATATTATACGCATATAATTTAAATAGGGTCCCCTTAATATCAGGCATAGGTCTACCTGTACAATAAACAACACGCTAAGGTCTAATAATCATAAACCTGTCAGGTCATCTAGATATCAACATCTACCAGGCACCCTAGATTTTCCAATGTAAGTGCATTATTCATACTTAAATCAAGTTTGGCCATGGGCGAACAAGATGATCACCCATCTCCAATGCCCATAGCAAGGGGTCTATCGCTCGCCCCTGACCCCCCCTCCTCCTCCCTTTTTCCTACAGAAAGGAAAACAATCTCAATTTCTTTAGTGCTCGATGCAGCAAGTTGGGAACCTAAAACTTAGCTTTTCCTGAATTTTCGCTAAGAAATGCTGTAGTTTAGCCAAAATTTATCCGATTTACACATTATTTGCAGCAAATGAAAGATGAAACTCATTGCTTTCAGACCAGGGTAGATGGTATTACAATAATATAGTGCACAGTTTACCACTGAAGTACAAATAATAAATTTAAAAATCATTAGTTTAAAAAAATTACTGTTTTTCAAAGTTTGGCCCTATATATTTTGTGAAAAAATATTCTAACCATCAGTTTTTCATAGATAGTGCATAATACTGACCCATCAAGTTTATAAATGAGTATGCTTTTTTCCCCTACCTCTATGGTGGCTCATTACACTATGGGAGACATGTGATTTTTGTTAGTTTGCAAAAACTGATATTTTCAGCAAAGTTTCTGCTTGGTTTTTGATGTGGGACCACATAGATCATAATATATGGACGCATGATCACCCACTGATACCATAATTATCCATTTTTATGTTCCACTTGATCATCTTTAAAGGCATGTGAAATATCTAAGTGATACAATAAGTGTGAGGAGAATTAGGCACATCTTATGATTCTAGTCTTTGGTACCGACAGCGCTTTTGTTGCTATTTACAGCTAAATGGCTCAAAAGTGCATCATAATAAGCCTCACATGCCTAATATGGGGTTCTAATAGCATTTCATTATGGTTTTCAATGAATCATCAGGTTAAAACAACAATTGATGATGGAATTTAAAAGATCAAAAGGGTTTTGCACCATGGACCTGTTCACATTGTTCAGGTCTTCAGATCTATTCTTATCTTAAAAATGATGAAGACATTTACAAGCATGGTGCTTTTCCAGCCCGTATGGCACCTACAGGGGGCTGTGTACAAATGATGTCATGCAGGAGGGGGGGAGGGGGGGTCCCACTCCCCATGACCAAGCATGACAAGGGGGGAGGGGGTCATGGGCTGCATGACATCATGTCATGAAAAAAAAATTGCAAGTTGCTTCAGTTTTGGCAAGAAAAGAAATGATTTATAAAGCTAGGGAAGTTTAATGCATTCATCTGTTATCTTGAGACATCCCACTCAATGATTATCAGTGCCATTTTTTCTGCCCCCTTCCCCACTTTGAGGTGTCAAAATCATTTTCCTCCCTCCCCCCCTCAATCTGCATCCTGCTCCCCCTGTTGATGAATCACAAACTCTCCCTTGGAAACAAACAACTTATACTCTCCTTTTTCTGAATGGGACTCTAGGGGTTATGCCTTATATGCCTTACAGTAAAATGATTGCTTTGTACGTGTGATCTTAATTATATATGTGTAATCATATTACCACACTTGTAATGTTACACTTGTAATTCAGTGAAGCCATTGTAACTGTCGGTTAGATCTGATTTCTTCTCTTATTTCCTTTCCTTTACCTCTTATGGGGATGTGAGGTAACAGGACCTTTTCCCCCTGGACATTTACCCCCAGACATCTACCCCCAAACCATTTACCCCCATGGATATCTACCCCGAAGGTCATCCAACCCCAATGACATCACCCCCACATCCCTCTACCCACTTGGACATTTACCCCCACCCCCTGTATTAATAAAGGGGAGGGGTGGGGAATGACCCTAAGGCAAGTGGTAGTCCCAGGGACTTAACTAGTCCTGAGGACTATATCTTAATCCCCAGAACTATCTTCCCAGTCTCAAGGGTTGCACACCTTTAGTCCTAAGGACTAGACATTTGGTCCCGGGTACTGCATTTTAGCCGTGAGGACTAAACAAGTACATTTTTTAGTCCTCAGGACTAAACAGGTAGTCTGTGAGACTTAAAACCTAGTTCTCAATGCAATTTTATTGAAAATATAATGGACTAGTCCTGAAGTCTACGTAGTAGTCCTCAGGTCTACATCTTAAGACTGAGGACTAGGTTTTTAGTCCCTAGGACTGCATTTCTAGTCCCAAGGAGTACATGAATATGGAGGGGTTATAATATCCTAGGGGGTAGAAGAGTTAGGGGGTAAAAGTCTTAGGGGTATATGTCTGAGGGGGTAAATATCCAAGGGGGTGAATGTCATGGGGGTAAATGGCATGTGGGTAAAGGTCTGGGGGGTAAATGTCCAGACAGTAAATGTCTTGGGGGTAGAAGTCCTAGGTGTTGGAAACAGGTGGGGCTTTTTCCACCATCCCTGGTCCGAAATCATGCTGGGCTAATATTGGGTGTGAATTGATAAAGCCTAAAAAAAATCGTTGTGTTCAGATAACAGGTCGAAAAAAATTAGGGTAGGTAGGTAGGGATTTTTTTTTTTTTGAGAATTTTTTTGAGGATGGCGCTTCTAGAACTTCTAATTTTTTTCGACCCATTACCTGAACACAACAATTTGTTTTAGGCCTTACCAATTCACACCCATTATTAGCCCAGCACGGTTTCGGACCAGGGATGGTGGAAAAAGCCCCACCTGTTTCCAACACCATTAATTTAACCTAATATATACATGTCCCTTTGAACCATCTCAATTTGCTATACTCTCTTCATGTACTTTGGGCCGGGGGGGGGGGGTATCTCTGCATGACGTCATGTTAAGGGGGGGTCAAACATTGTATGACGAAACATGACAAGGGGGGAGGGGGGTCAAAAATGGCCCAAAAAAGCATGACGTCATTTGTACACAGCCCCTGGGGCTGTGTACAAATGATGTCATGCAGGAGGGGGGGAGGGGGTCCCACTCCCCATGACCAAGCATGACAAGGGGGGAGGGGGGGTCATGGGCTGCATGACATCATGTCATGAAAAAAAAATTGCAAGTTGCTTCAGTTTTGGCAAGAAAAAAAATGATTTATAAAGCTAGGGAAGTTTAATGTATTCATCTGTTATCTTGAGACATCCCACTCAATGATTATCAGTGCCATTTTTTCTGCCCCCTTCCCCTCTTTGAGGTGTCAAAATCATTTTCCTCCCTCCCCCCCTCAATCTGCATCCTGCTCCCCCTGTTGATGAATCACAAACTCTCCCTTGGAAACAAACAACTTATACTCTCCTTTTTCTGAATGGGACTCTAGGGGTTATGCCTTATATGCCTTGCAGTAAAATGATTGCTTTGTACGTGTGATCTTAATTATATATGTGTAATCATATTACCACACTTGTAATGTTACACTTGTAATTCAGTGAAGCCATTGTAACTGTCGGTTAGATCTGATTTCTTCTCTTATTTCCTTTCCTTTACCTCTTATGAGGATGTGAGGTAACAGGACCTTTTCCCCCTGGACATTTACCCCCAGACATCTACCCCCAAACCATTTACCCCCATGGATATCTACCCCGAAGGTCATCCAACCCCAATGACATCACCCCCACATCCCTCTACCCACTTGGACATTTACCCCCACCCCCTGTATTAATAAAGGGGAGGGGTGGGGAATGACCTTATGGCAAGTGGTAGTCCCAGGGACTTAACTAGTCCTGAGGACTATATCTTAATCCCCAGAACTATCTTCCCAGTCTCAAGGGTTGCACACCTTTAGTCCTAAGGACTAGACATTTGGTCCCGGGTACTGCATTTTAGCCGTGAGGACTAAACAAGTACATTTTTTAGTCCTCAGGACTAAACAGGTAGTCTGTGAGACTTAAAACCTAGTTCTCAATGCAATTTTATTGAAAATATAATGGACTAGTCCTGAAGTCTACGTAGTAGTCCTCAGGTCTACAGCTTAAGACTGAGGACTAGGAGTCCCAAGGAGTACATGAATATGGAGGGGTTATAATATCCTAGGGGGTAGAAGAGTTAGGGGGTAAAAGTCTGAGGGGTATATATGTCTGAGGGGGTAAATATCCAAGGGGGTGAATGTCATGGGGGTAAATGGCATGTGGGTAAAGGTCTGGGGGGTAAATGTCCAGACGGTAAATGTCTTGGGGGTAGAAGTCCTAGGTGTTGGAAACAGGTGGGGCTTTTTCCACCATCACTGGTCCGAAATCATGCTGGGCTAATATTGGGTGTGAATTGATAAAGCCTAAAAAAAATCGTTGTGTTCAGATAACAGGTCGAAAAAAATTAGGGTAGGTAGGTAGGGATTTTTTTTTTTTGAGAATTTTTTTGAGGATGGCGCTTCTAGAACTTCTAATTTTTTTCGACCCATTACCTGAACACAACAATTTGTTTTAGGCCTTACCAATTCACACCCATTATTAGCCCAGCACGGTTTCGGACCAGGGATGGTGGAAAAAGCCCCACCTGTTTCCAACACCATTGATTTAACCTAATATATACATGTCCCTTTGAACCATCTCAATTTGCTATACTCTCTTCATGTACTTTGGGCCGGGGGGGGGGGGGTATCTCTGCATGACGTCATGTTAAGGGGGGGTCAAACATTGTATGACGAAACATGACAAGGGGGGGAGGGGGGGGTCAAAAATGGCCCAAAAAAGCATGACGTCATTTGTACACAGCCCCCAGAGGGCATTTTGTCTTGTCTGACATGTATTATGAGGAAATAATGCATAGCAAATGATTCTATTTTCATATTTTGTTATGATTTTTGAGATAGAATTATACACAAGACTTGTCTTCTGCAGCATATGCAAAAATGTCCCTTGAATGAAGGCATTTTACATGCACAGCTGCCTCCAAATCTGGAAAACACTCAGGTTCCCAACTTGCTGCATCGAGCTATAGACAGGGTTAGCTTATATCATATGCTGACAATGGGGCATCACCCTAAATGAAGGCCTGGATATGGCACTATAATTAATAACATGACATCCCAGCATGACATAATGCTTAACTGTGCTACATCTCTTGTAAAACCCTGCATATACGCCACCCGCGCATATACTGAGGTAGCAGATTGTCCAATGAGTGCTGCCATTGCTGAAGCTGATTACCAGCGGAAATCACTAATAGCAGTTATCAGATGGGTACCACCTGCCCCCCTTCCGCACCCGAGAGGGCCGCAGTGAATACTTGGTGTTATTTCATTGGCTGATAATTAAACCCGCTAAGTCGGTATAAGCCACTGTACCTATCTGATAGGGTCTACCAGTATGTGCTGCAGCTTATAGACAGGTTTAATGGTAGTTAATATTAATTTTTCAGGCCTGTGAGAGCCCCCATGTAATGATGGTATGACCAGTACAGGCACAGAGACAGAAGAGGAGACTACAGACACCACTCCTCTGAGACGCTCCAACGCCACCAAAATGGCTGCCGAAGGTAACTAGTTTTGCATAATTTTGACATTTCTTCCAGATATAATGTGTGAGATACACACATGATGCATATATGCTGTTGGGTTACCCTTTCTGTTTTGCTCCAGTGTTTGGCTGCATCCTTCTCTTATAGACATTAATTTCCCAGGCTTGTTGTGCAATGAATTTTTTTATATATTTTTTCTAATTTCGTGAGGAGTACAACCAGAAGAATTTCAATTTTTAACTTGTGAAAAATTATGATAAAGCCAAAAGAAATTGTGTTTCAGGTAACATGCTGAAAAAAAAATCAGTACAGCAGGCCTGATTTTCTTTTTCTTTTTAACATTTTTATTTCTGAACTTGTGCCAGTGACTCATGAATGACTAAATTGGCTAAAAAAAATAAATAGAATCCAAATTGCAATATGTTTTCTAGGTAGGGTCAGGTAAGCTGAAACACACAACTTTATTTTGTTGACCTGATTGGCTACAGACCTTACTGTGTTTGAGTACAGACCTAAATTAAACCATTCTGTCTGTGCACCATTTTGATTATCAATGTTTGTTCTATTACTCTTGTTCAGAAGGCCCCCTCAATATTACCAAATGGGAGACATCTGACCCTAAAAGACCTACTTTGACCACTACCATGACCACTGATGAGTCTAAAATAGCGCATCCCCCTACCACTCTCCCCTGAGGATAACTTTTGTGTCTCACCTCTCCTTGTTGGGCCTGCTTTTCCTCGATAACCTTGAAGACAGCTCAGATAGTTCTGTCAAATCATGCTCAATTCACAGAGAATCAAGCAAATACAATTATGATATGGGAACACGCCTTGCATTCACAGCTGTTTATGAAAATAATGATTGACTGTTTAGATGCAGGTCTTATCTAAAATCTGTATGAAAAGTATGAGCGCCACACATGCCATTGAACCTAAATAACAGATGTCCCTGGTTTTGACATATGATAGTCTGCTAGAAGCACAGTTGACAGGTCAATTATGTGAATTCTTACATCATTTTCCCAGATAGAATCCAAATTATGTGTATTGTACTTTGTAGGTTCCCACCTCTTGGAGGAACCACCCAAGATCAGTGGTAAGGCCTGGGGCAGAGTGGCGGTAAGTAATTTTAATGCACGCAATGCACTCTTGTTGTATATTAATGAAATAAATCATGAATATCGTCGCCCTAGGGGGTACATACCCGTCCCTGCTTCGCGGGTCGGGTATATACAGCACCTCTATAAATTGTCATTTTGAGTTGAGTGTTATACGCTGCCTATGTGGTCACGCAGTACAGACCTGTGAATGACTCTATGAAGAGAATACTATAACGGTTTTGATGGTTAGGCAGTACCTCTACCATAGCGGCTGCAAAGAGGGGGGGGGGGGGTCACAACCTAGACAGCAGGGTATTTTCACACATTGAATGTATACTAGTTATATGTGAGTGGCCTCCTCGGGCTTTGTATCATATCATTGACTACTACAGACCTGGTTCTAACCAACCATTTCTCGTCAGTCCCTGTGGCGCACTCCATAGGGAGTTGGCATTTAGATCAGTAGATTATGGGTTCGTCCCCTACCTTTGCTAATGAAATTCTCATAGGTTTTAAAATGTCAAATTAGGCATTAAATCCGCTTAAAAAAATCCAAAGAAATTCAATGTCCAACTTCACCTCAAAAAATATGTATCAAAAATTTCAAAAATGCACATGGGTTGTATATACCTGTATAATGCACGGCTGACATGCACATACCGGCACTGGGAAACAGCTAAATCGTGGTATAATGAATGATGCATGTCTGACCTATCGTGCTGGTGTTGTATTGGTATAGTATGCTAACCTGATGGGTTTGACACACTCCCAAGAGTCAGCATGGTGCCCCAAACCAGCACCAGCGAGTCACCCGCTGCACTCCACTAGAAGTTTTGGGGGTTACTCTAAGTAATACTGAG
This sequence comes from Acholoe squamosa, assembly GCA_949317995.1. Classification (NCBI taxonomy): domain Eukaryota; kingdom Metazoa; phylum Annelida; class Polychaeta; order Phyllodocida; family Polynoidae; genus Acholoe; species Acholoe squamosa. Next base: position 21,764,453 of record OX439051.1, read on the forward strand.
GATATTTCATATTGATTGTACAGGTCATTTGATATCCCCCCCCCCCCACCTCTCTGTCCATCTCTCCCCACCTCTCTCTCACTCTCTCTCTCGCTCTCTGTCTGTCTGTCTGTCTGTCTGTCTCTCTCTCTCTCTCTCTCTCTCTCTCTCTGAAAATAACTGCTAAATCGGGTGAAGTAACTAATTGATGTACTTTTAGATATGAGATAGTACATGTAAGAAAAGTGGGGAAAAGTTTGGGAAAGTCTCGAAATATAAATTTCAACGTTTATGCGACTAGGGTAAAGTGACCATGAGTCGTCCACTTGGACCTCTGTGCAACTTCTGACTTTTTCTAAGGTCTGTGCCATAGTAAGCTAACTTGTGGGGGGCATCAAAAAATGGTTATGAAAATCAACCTGATGTATTTGTCTTTCCAGCAAATAGGGTTACAACTCCTATATGTATGCCCATCAGTCTCTATAGGCCTTCACTATCCTAGCGATGTGTATTTTCCTTCATCAGTACCTTGAGTCGACCACGTGTACCTTGAGTCAGCCACATCATTTCATGAATCAATTACTGTGTAGGAGAGTGTCTATTGTGTACTTGATGCAAGAAAAGGGCAGATTTCAGGTTTACTGATAACTGACAGGGTGTGAATGTAGTCAATGTACAATATTTAGTTAAGGCTAACTCTCTTCCGTGACTCCTTGGGTGGTATTGCAAGTCTTTTCTCATTTACTAGTTACACTGCAATATAAGTGGTTCACTCATTGTCAGAAACCCATCTCCATTTGCATGGATATCATCCCAAACATGCTCTCTTTGATAGCCTGCGGAAGGTGGTACATCCAAAGTGCCAAAGATGGTAAGATAGCAGATAGCTGCATCTCCCAACCTTTTTCCAATATAAATAGCAAAAAAATCTCTAAGGGATCATTGATAATTCCAATTTGGCACCACTAAACATGCAAAATGGCCGACTCAAGGTACCTGGATGACTCAAGGTCACTCTACCCTATCTGTTTCATTTCAGAAATTTGCTATGTGCAAGAACAACTACCCAAGGAGTGTATTCTTCATCCTGGGTAATGAATTCTGTGAACGGTTCTCATTCTATGGCATGAAAGGTAGGTGCTTCTATCACTAAAGCCATCTGAATTTCACTGTTGGTCTTTCTTCTATTGACACCCATTAATGAACATTGTACATGTGAATATAAACAAAGTGTCATTTTGAATCACCTCAGGATTTCATATCAGGACTGCAGTTTAGTATACTGGACCCCAATATATTGCCCTAGTATGACACTGCAGTATAATAATTATGATGACTCTGCAGAAGCCATTAAATTAAGCCCTAACCACCGTATACAACCCTGCGTGCCTGCAGATTAGCCCTTTGTATCCTAACCAATATCCCACCTCTGTAGACCTCCATAACCAATCATTCTGTATTCCACAATACCTGCAGTCATCTTAGCATCAGGGATATAAGTCTTCCAGGAATTCCTGGATTTTCCTTTCTAAGGAGAATTTATATCACCCATCCATTTTTTTATGTCTGTGCCTTCATTTGTGTTATATTTATTAATCTTTGGCCTAACATTCCTGTAATAGAAATAGAAGTCCCTTAAAGGGGGGCTAGCACCGCAAACTAACAACATGGGTACCGGTTCAAAGAGTGATCATAAAATCGCAGGAACCAGTGGAAAAATCGTGGCGCTCTGATTGGTCAAGGGGTGGTCATGTGACCTTTTAATGCTGGCATGCATTACCATGCCAGGGCCCCTTTAAGGTATCATCACTAGACATGTAAATTATATGTATACTCCCTGGGGGAAATCAAGGAAACTCCTAGGCCTTCTCCCATTGGCTAAAACCTTCCTGGAAATCAAGGAAACAGACAGGAAGTCAGATTTTGGCTATCTCCACCCTGCAGTCAGATTGTTAGTATTGTGGTTGTAAGGATGCTATCCCAGTAAAAGGTTGTGCTTGGAGTAAAGCTCTTGGGCAGGCCAGTTATCCCCTTACAGAGCTGACACACTCCAGCCTCCCCTCATCTCTATTCAACTTCTGTATCAGTTTAGATCAGGTCCTCCTTATTTTAGGGAATTATTGTTTGGCAGTACAGTTTGAACAGAGTCTCATACATGCTTACAGAAAATGATAAAACTTTACAAATATTATTACATAATTTATAGGTTTTTCTTCTTTTTTTTGGGGGGGGGGGTTCTTTATTGGTTAGGGATCATAGTGGGTTAATTAAACCTTTCACCCCTGGATTTCCATTACTCTATGGAATTTGCATGCAAATCCTGCTTTATGGGGTGGAAGAGGTTTTCTGCATCACTATGTTTCCTGGATTTTTTCGAGCATCCGCTTTCATCCCTGTAGTATTTATTCTATACCTGACCCAGTGGTCACTGTTTGGAAATGATATGGCTTTTTCCCATTTTCTTAAATTACAGTAGTCAGTGGTAATCACATAAATTCTCAGCTTCTGCAGGTTAGCCCCTTGTGTCCTAATTACTGATTTAAATCTCTGCACCAAATATCCTGTGTTACTTTTTACCTGCAGCCATCCTGGTGATCTACCTGACTCAGTGGTTAAGGTTTGGAGATGACACTGCCACTGCCCTTTTCCATGCCTTCAGCAGCCTGTGTTACTTCACGCCGCTCCTCGGAGCCGTGTTTGCTGATGGCTTCCTCGGCAAATTCAAGTACGTCTAGAATGAGATTTAGTTCCTGACAATGGATTTCAGATTTGTTACCCTCTAAGATTAAGAGTGCACACTAGAAGCAGGATCTTGATGCTTATGAGCAGTTGGCAAATGCTATTGTACATTTTGATACATGTAAACATGAAATTGGCACCTAATCCAGATCATTCAATTTCTTATTACAGAACCATCCTCTACCTGTCCATTGTCTACGCTACTGGGAATGCGCTCATGGCCCTAACCGCTCTCCCGCCCCCTGAATGGTAAGAACAATAACTTAATACATTTGACAGTATATACACCATTTCTCTGTACACTAGGTCTGTATAAATGTATTGTATATAAACTGAACCTTTTAGAATATATGGAACTTGATTTTGATCAAAGAATGCAAAAACTAGATATTATTCAAACATAATGTAAGGATACAGACTGCTACTTGGAGAGTGAAAAAGACTTCTGAGTTGGGCTTTATGAGTGACAAAATATCTAATAAGTGTCTTTAGTTGTGAATCATTGAAAAGTACAAGGAGCAATTTCAAGGATCATCATATTAGGCTCTGGTTTGGTCTCTAGGTTTGGTCCGATGATTGCTCTGTTGTTGATCGGGCTGGGTACGGGTGGTATCAAACCATGCGTGGCTGCATTTGGTGGGGACCAGTTCTCTTCTGACCAGGTTTGTATATGTCATACATGCAAAAGAAATTTACACCACTGGATAATCAGAAATTACAGGAGCTTCATAAGCATTTGGCTCTTCATCTGCCACCCTCCTCTCCCTGCTTTAGAGTAAGAGAACCGTATAGAATTTTAAAATGACCTTGATGCAATGCTGGCCCCCTGATAAACAGGTTAACCAAAATACAGGTTATGTAATGGGCTCTGATATATGAATTTATTTTTGACATCTTATACCTATACTGCTATAGGTGCTTTAAGTGGGCCCCTAGTTTATGTAATGGGCTCTGATATATGAATTTATTTTTGACATCTTATACCTATACTGCTATAGGTGCTTTAAGTGGGCCCCTAGTGTAAACCAATTTACAGATTTAAAGATTTAGGGAATGACCTTTGAAAATATGATATATACACCTTTATTTAGCATCCCCCTGATTGTTCTGCAAATGCATGCAATGTACAGAATCTCTAAGCTGTCGGCAACTTGATATGAAAGTTGTATAACACACCCTGATCTTGTTTACAGACCAAGGAGTTGAACCAGTTCTTCTCCATCTTCTACTTCTCTATCAATCTTGGCAGCTTCTTCTCCATGATCATCACACCAATCCTCAGATGTAAGTTTGATGATGTTTCTGTACTCATTTACTATATATGTTTAAAGTGATGAAGGAAGTGTACCTCATAATGACCACCTGAGATTTCCCCAAATCACAATACACTTTCCACCTCAAGTGAGAGGGAGGGAGAATTCTCATTGCCGAATTCTGCAAAGTCTTAAAGAATTTATGAAAATCAAAATAGTTTATCACAGCTATAAATGATAGCATTGAGATGGTTTTCACCTATCCAAAGTGGCATACATATATAAATCTTATAGATCTCTTTTTCAACTTTATCATTTGAAAGTTGTCTTTGAAAACCTTTTAGCAACCTTTCATAATAGGAATGTTGTGATTGACTTTGTAGCTGATGTCTCATGTTTTGGTGGTGACTGCTACCCGGTAGCCTTCGGTGTACCCGCTGCACTAATGGTGACATCCCTAGGTAAGTTTCTAAATTCAATATGGTATTAGATATAAAGTGAACCCTTCAAAATAGTATCTCCATGCACCAATTTTGATTGTTCATTATTGTGAAAAAAAGAGTTTTCCAATTTGGGTGAGAAAACACTAAAGATAACTAATGCTATTAAATCTGATTACAGTAATATTCTTCTTGGGCCGTCGTCAGTACAAGATTTATCCACCAACTGGCAATGTCATTGGAAAGATGTGTTCATGTATAGGGGTGAGTTCTCCTTCATCTCTTTATGATCAAATCATTGGCCCAGGGTATCCCCTGGGCTATTGGAGTCGGGTTTTCAGCTAGATCCACAAAATTGTAACCAACTTTAGGGTGTAATCATTCAGTGATATACTGTTAGTTTACACATTTTTCAAAAGCCAAAGCAAAGTTTCAAATCTCATCTATCAGACAACATTTTGTCCTTTATGGTGAGTGATGTCTTTCTCTATGAAAAAAGCTGCTGTACTTACGTCATGTTTTTGGGAGCTATACTGACTACAAGTCCTTTAACCATTTGGTCTATGGGTCAGATAGATTTTGGCGATGAAATTAGCACATGGAGTCCTATGGGTAATCACCAAGTGAGACACTTTTTTTCAGCAGGCAATGTTTACAGTGTCCACATTGGGGACTGAGCGATAAACTAAGCATGCTAAGGATAAAGTTTTCTGTACAACACCTAACTCCCGGTGAATTGACATTTGACTTGCTCAAGTGAATAGATTTATGAGGGAGGGATTTGGAAGCGAGGGGGCTAGGTGTCCAGGGGGCCAGGTTTCCAGGGGGCCAGGTCTCCAGGGGGCCAGGTGTCCGGGGGCCAAGTGTCTGGGGGGCCAGGTGTCCATGGGCCAGGTGTCCGGGGGGCCAGCACACCAGGGGGCCAGCAGTCCAAGGGGTTTAGTAACAGAAGATTATGCCAGACTGGTGTCAGTACTTGTATAGATAATAGTCTCTATTTGTAAGTAATTAGTCAATATTTCGCAAGTGCTGATTCCTGTGGTACCTACCCTGAGTCTTATGTGCTTCAATGCACAACGCCCAATTTTTATATTGGGAGGGGGTATTAGACCCTTGGCCATATGTGATATATATCACATGTTAAATTTTTTATACTTAGCATTAAACAATACATATAATCCACAATAGGATCACCCAAAGCCAAGGTGCAGCATATAGGATTGGCCCAATTTCAATATGCAGCTCATGCGAGAAGATTTAACAATGTAGAATAGTGCTAAATCCAAAACCCTAAAGCTCCAGATGTGCATCTACGAAATAAGAAAGGCATCCTATATATATATATACATGTACCTTCTTGTATGTAGATAGGGTTTTATAGTGTCTTAGATAGATCAATGGGTTATCATACATCCCCATTCTGTATTAGTTAAGGTCTTTAGATCAACACTCATTTCAGCTGTGATAACAATTCATTTCTCCCCCTTGCAGAGAGCATTAGCTAACCGATGCTGTCGAAGGACCGAATCTAAGGACCACTGGTTGGACTATGCAAATGACACCTTTGAGGTATGTACTTCTCATGCAGGTTTGTGGTGAGTTCCATATTTGAATAGTTGAAGGTACATGCTCTTGTGAGCATACGCCTTTCTAGCCCCTTTCTTCAAAGCAGGCCTGTTGGTACACCTAAATATTTTTTTTTACTTAGTGGTTATGTTATTTTCATTTCTTTATAAATGAACACCTATATTTGTATAACCGAATTGATCATACTTATTTTCCCTTTACCCTTTTATAGCAACCCTTCATAGAGGATGTAAAGGCTGTAATGAGGGTTCTCTTCCTCTTCCTGCCTCTCCCTTTCTTCTGGACACTGTTTGACCAACAGGTAGGTCAGGATTCTCTAAAGATTTAGTTTCCTGTGAAAGGGAATTAATGCAACATACCCAGGTCTGCCCTGGGATGGATTGCCTAATCTGAACCCATGGAGGCTATTGGGATTTACACCCAACCAATACACTGGAATTAAAAACAGATATTTTATATAGGTGACTGCCCCTCATTTTATCCAACCCTTGCAGTGTTGACTCCTTGGTAAGTTGTACAGAAACATGTGGTAATGGAATGTGTCATTACGGTTGGATACCGAGAGTCTTGACACTGATCCAACTATACTGGTCTCCTATGCCATATATGTTTCCTCCCTCAGTTACCATGGGGCAAAGAAAATATAAACAACCCTGGACTTCTAGCCAGACACCACTCTACACCACTTTAATTCTTAGGGCAGAGTGACATGAAATTAAAATATGTCTTGATGCCTCAATGAAGGTCTAAATTATATGATGTTGATAAAGCTTGTATCATGTGATCTTTTCTCAGGGCTCACGCTGGACACTACAGGCTGTCAAGATGAATGGTGCCATGGGTGTGTTTGGATACCTCAAGCCTGACCAGATGCAGGTAGGTATAAATTACAAAGAGTTAGCAAAAAGGTATAGGCAAGCTAATATTATTGAATTCATCTCTCTCGGTTAATAGTGAAACCAACATTACAACTGACCCATGATTCTTTCTATTATGAAATAATGTACATATCTCAATAGCTTGGTAAAACATTGGTAAAAGTGCCTGAGCTAATGGAAGTTGTGATTCTTCACTTAAGCAATGATTGAAGATGGAATTTGAAAAATATTCCATTTAACCATTTGTTTGTAGGCACTGAATGCTATCCTGATCATTGTGCTGATCCCTATCTTTGAGAGTATCATCTACCCACTACTAGACAAATGCAAGATACCAAACAGGTATGTACACCATTGCCCCCTACTTGACTAGTATAACTGTAAAATACCAAACCTGTTGAGTCTGTTGGTTTACCTATACACTTTACAAAACAGGAATTACACAATGCCACTGAAAATCTACTTCATTGATTCTATCAATTGCCTCTTAGTATGAGTGCTATGCCTATATCCTGTTATTTTTCTGTAAACCAATGTGAAACTCCCAATGAAGGAAAATGTATACTATACCAGTAACTCCAATCTTCGTCCAGGCCTATTCAGCGAATGACAGTAGGTATGCTGCTTGCTGCATCCTCATTTGTTGTTGCTGGGTTCTTGGAGCTTCACATTCAGGTAAGTTCATTTGACAAGCCCTAATGCATTATGGTTTGTTTATTGGCTATGTGCAGATATAATATTATCTTATATTCCCATCATACTACGGTAGTGCTGCTACCTTGCAAACATTGAAATTGATATTTTTCATATCACACATAAGTATATATATACAAAATAGTTTGTAATATACATAATTAAATTTATTTTGTATAATAGATAATTCTATAATTTTTTTTAGTTACATTTATTTTTTCTTCTTTACAGGCTACATTGCCAGAACCACTGACTTCAGCTCAGAGCAGCGTACAGTTCATCAACAGTGCACCCTGCCCTGTCAACATCCGCGGTCCTATCCTAAATGCCTCTCTCCATGTCTCACATGTAAGTACAGTCCTATCCTTATCATCTCTATAAATCAACAAGTAATTTTGTACTTAGCTAGTTCCCTGACATCCCCTGGGTGAGATTGATAAAATACACAAGATGGTGCTGGTAAACCTAGAACATATACACTAGCAAGAGTTGCAATCTCATAGCTTCCAAGACCACCATTGTCAAAGGGTGTGTGCTACACTGGGCTTTTGCTCCTGGCAATGGTTTCTGTGGGGCCCTGGATACCACTAATGATGACCTTGGGAATCAGTTTGACATTCACAAGGTCGTTGCTGCAGGCCATTAACATTTGCAATGCCACCTGCCCTTCTACCTTGGTATATAATGGTGTTCACTACATGACTAATGAGGTATTGTTGCAAGGGATTAAAAAACAGCACAATGTCTTCATGAATATCATGAGCAGATTGTAAGATTTGGGAGGGGAAAAGTCTTTTTAGGTACAGAGTTTTCTGTGATAAAGAAGATGTAACTTGTAAGGCCACACCAAAAAAATAAGTTGGTCTAAGGCTTTCCCTCTTCATATTTTCAAGAATGCAAATTTTTTTTTTCTTTGAAAAAAAGTCTTGTTTACGGATTTCGCTTGCCTCACTTTCTGAGAGTTTTCTCTTTGTAGTGTTTGGCAAAATTTTCAAAAAATAAAAGTTTTGCTTGCGCCTCGCTTTTCAAGGAGGAAATCCATTGGACAACAAAAAATTAGAAAAAAAATTCGCTCGCTCGCACCATTTTTTCAAAACGAAAATCCGTAGACCTACTTATTTTTTGGGTGTGGCCTAAGTGCCTGGGTGAAAAGCAATTAACCTCCAATGAGGAATGACCAATGATGTTCATGCCAAGTCCTACACATTCATCAAACCCCAAATATTTTTTTATTTTGTTATGTACCTCATTACTTGTACAAATGTCGCGCTTTTCAGTTACAATTTTGTGCTTCACCTTCCAGTAGTTCTTGGGATGTTTTAAATCATTACAATAGGAAAATGTAATTACATGACTTATACTTATGTTTACCATCTCCTAACGATGGTTTAACTTGTAATAAGGGAATAAAGTTATGATAATGTGAGAAATTCAGCATTTGTTAACCCTTTAAGGACAGAGCAAAAATGGTTGTCCTGACCATGGGGACGGCCTCTGAAAAAAGTGTAGTTCCTAGAGGACGAGCCTATTTTCAATTCCTATACAAATCCTATATAATGGGCATCTACTATAGTCGATGCTAGGCCTACCATGGCATCGACTATAGTCGATGCTAGGCCTACTATGGTGTTGACTATAGTCGATGCTAGCCCTCAATGGGTTAACCAGATACTATGTACATGTGATAAGTTGAAATTTATCAGTTAAAAGCTATTGAGAGGGAGCACCTCCTCGAGATGCTAACATGTGCTATAAAAGTGTTTAGCAAGATCACAGGTATGGTAATTGTAAATAAAATTACACCCCAAAACTATTTACGAGTTGTTTTATATAGTAGCCCAGCTTTGCTGCATGACTCCCAATATCCTTCATTTAACAAACTGGCCTCCTAGAGACCCACCTAATAGATTACTGCCTGTAAAGTATCAGCTTTGCAGCATGAGTCCTTGTCCAAGCGAGGTGAAGCTTTGGCTCGTACTGTTTACAGCACCACCCTCTACTGGAGTGTAATGTGGCGCAGATGCCAGAACAGCTTTGGCTGTCATAATGACAGACTGTTAACTCCTTAAGTAGGATGAAGTCGTCAGCACAGCAATCCCTGGCGGGCTTCCCTAGCCCACTTAAAAGGGTCTATATCTCCTCTTTCCTCTCCCCTCAGGATGTGTGTGGTGCACATATGCGCGGGCACTGATACATTCCTCTGTTAGATTATCAACTTGTGAAGCACGGGATAGCCACTTAGTGCCGCTAAAGTGCTGTAAAACACAAATCAATCAATCAATCAGCAATCCCTGGCCCAAACCCATTGTCCCTGCAGTAAACCAATGTGTCCTTTTTCGCAGCCTGCCAATATAAAGCCGTTATTCTGTGTTCAAGGAGGCAGCTTGTGATGCATGTGCCACATTGTGCCATGGTAGTTTCGTGTTTCCATGTTATGCCATTTTGTCGTCTGTGTGTACATATCTTCTACTACGGGCCTACTAGCACGAGAATGATCATTTGGGAGAGCAGCTCTATGGCAGAGCATAATACATGGAGACCTAAGCCTGGCACACTAACTCAGGTAACCATTACTTTGGAAATGAAAAGAGAGAGGTACAATTACAAAAGAATGGTTTATTTATGCCCCATCTCCACCAACAAGTTCAATATATAGATATATGTATATATATATATATATATATATATATATATATATATATACACATATATACCCAGGACAAACAACCGTGATTGATTTTAATATTACAATGTGATGAAATATCATTGGACTCCAGGCCTACGATGCTTAAGACATTGGCACTGAATGGCTAAAGGAGAGCTCTTTATGTAAATAAAATTAAAGGTAGAGCTGTATTAGTGATCACTGAGGTTGCACAACCCCTCAATACCACTGAATGCTTGGCAAGATTTTACTCTAAGTAAGAAGACACAACAGTGAATTAGAAAAGCCCATTGGATGTTTAATTATAGATCTGACATAGTTTTGCAATCATTTCAATATAGCATTGAGACCATACAGACCCAGCATGATAAAATGTAACAGATTAAACAAAACCTCACAAACATATACAATCAAATGGAATTTTCTCTAAAGTCATACCTGTCGGAGTGGTCTTTGGTCCACCCAGAGGGTCTCCTAAGTGGCCACAGGAGTCAAGTTAACACTCCAATGTCTGGGTGATATGTGCTGCAGGGTGTTGTTGCCAGCCCCCAACTCAGTCCACAGCTGAGCTGAGAATCAAACATTTTGGATACACAGCAGAGGGCCTGGAGGGCACTCGCTCTTCCTGCCCCACAGCATTTTATAAAAATGCTGGAAATCTTGCTCTACCCTAGAAGAGCAAGTGGCAGGGAAAATAGGCCCAATCTGGGTGCTGTTCAATCTCCTACTGCCACCGGCTGTCCCCAAGCCACACGGCTTCCTGCCTGGCAGAATGTAAAACCCGTAGCAGCTCGTGCCTGTCTGATAGCAGCCAATCTTGGCTACTGCTCACCCAGACATGCAAAACAAGCCAACGCCATTAGCCAAAGGACTTGGCGTGATACCATCAGACCACTAGCTACCTAGGATATTCTATGACATCCACTAACATCTTGCTTCCATACTTTCACTCTTTTATTTCCAGTTATTTTATGGCCATCTATCACTCACTCTATGTCCCCTGGCTGCAAATGTTAAGGACTATGAATCTGGTTACCCTCTTGTGAGGCCATCTAACTCTGCCCCAACCTCTGACACTGCCTGCACAGTGCATAGTGTATTATCTACCAGTGCAGTAGATGCCACTGTTATTTTGGACACTGTTTCATGTTTATAATGTGTCACTTTATGCCTCCTGTGCTTTTCAGCATACACAACACTCCCACCCAAGAGCAATCAACACTAGACCAATTACTACCTTATACTATCTGCATGTTTGATTATGCATATGACATCACTGGTCACAAGTCGAACACTGCAGCACTCACATAAGCCAAATTGTCCACATATAAGTTTCCAACACTACTGACATAGTAGGCCAAGGCCAAACTGTAATGTTTAGATCATGTGCTCTGGCACAGAGTACAATATGAGTGCCTTCTTTGTCTCAGACATTTGTGTATTTAGAGGAAGACTGTTCCAAAGTTTTTGCCCCCTACATTTAGTGTTCTTTTTCATGAGTGTGAGTCTTGGTTTTAGAAGCTTGAAGTCCCTCTTATGGTCAGCCCTTGTACGTCTAGCCCCTCCTATTTTAGTGTCTGGCCACCTCTTGTACATCATTATATGAAAAACAAAACAAATTCAATGGGACATATCAGTAAATGTTCCCATGAAGGAAACAACCACCTGAAAAGGTTGCAGATGAAGAAGATGGATAATAGTTTTCCAAGATATGCAAACCACAGTTATATTTCCACTAGGTAGCATTGTGGTAGTTTTTAAAGGGAAATAAAGAAGGTCTTAAATTATGTTGATTTTTTGTGTGCATAATAGGCAATTGCAGGTTTCTGTTTGCTGCCAGTTATTAATTCTATCTTTTTACACAATTGGTTACAAATACTCTCTTTCTTGTGTCATCATTCGCTGCATTATCCTTGTGTATTGAAGTCCATAACACTGCTTTGAGTGATAGAAATGACTTTCTAATTTTCTGGTTTTACCAGGGTTCTGATGCCTTCCTGGTGCCTCCTGGTGTGTTTGATATGAAATTCCATGCAACAGAGGCTAACGGTACTCAGTGTGAACAGCTGACACGAGGAGCAGATGCTGAGCTTCTCGTTATGACTGAGCCTCAGTCAGCATATCATGTTCTACTCATAGACTACCAACAACAGCTTATAGCCAAACAGGTGAGGTTTTTTTTTCATTATTAACATCAGGATATTTGATGTGAATCTGTTTTTAAAGTTTGTGGAGGAGAATTTTCAATAAGATGTATTGCTTGATCCTTTCTTCATAATCTTTCGACTAATCTTTGTACTCTCTTCCTGCTTCTCTTCTTTTTCATTAGGCCAAGCACTTTTCTGTGGACAAAACATTGGTCCAGCAGATTTAAGATTTTCATTTGAATTCGTTTTTATGCAAAATTTGGGGTCCATAACAAGCAAATAAACTAAGTGCAGCCTAAATGAAAGAAGGGTATGCACCTACCCTGTCTAAATCTACTACTTTATTCTATTTTGTTTGTATTTTAGTTCAACTACACAACAATGATGCCAGCAAAAGGAGGGGCATTAGTTAGGTAAGTATTTATATATAACGTTGATCCTCTCCCACCCCCATTGGCAATGGCAATCAATATTTTCAACTCTATGTCTTAAATTTAAGTATATTCAATGACCTGTGCAAATTCTGGATACAAATGGAAAATTGCAGTAATAATGAGTAGCATTTAATGATGTGAACTTCCTCTGCCTGCAGCTTTATCTGTGCAGCAGATGCTGTGGATGCCGACGACCAAGTAGTCATGGAACACACTCGCTATAAGTTGAAATACACAGTTAACCTGACGGAACTCGAAACTACACCTTTTATAGAGATAGATCCTGGCAGGTTGGTGATCACTCTATGTACAAAATAATTTCATAAGCAACACCATTAATGTTATGATTTATTACATAGTCGAAAATCAAGAACTGAAGTCCATATATAAATGTTGAACTTCAATAGCTGTTTCTAGTGACTGTCAATTAAGGTTTTGGCTAGACAGCCACTTAATATCAGATTATCCATGACTACTGGTATATACCTTCAAAAGGTGTAGATTAAAGTATCAAATAAATGGCAGTATTCTAATGTCAAATATAAATTTCTACCAGGTAGACTTAGGTGATTACAAATGCAAATTTTATCTCAATTGCACCACCTCACTGGTCTATCAGTTATCAGTGAAAGAATTTTCTTCTCAATATTAAAAAGGACTACTTTGATGAATGTGATCATTTCTTCCACATTACAGTTATGAAGTGCATTTCCCATTCAATCAGTCAGAGTCAGACCTCCTGGCTAACAAACTAGTGGTGGACAGTGGAGGGGTATACACTGTGGTCCTACAACATAATGTGTCCAACCACCAGGCTGTAAGTAGAGGTCTATAGAATATATCTACTTTAATGATATTCATTGTAGAGCACATTTTACTATGAAGTTATGTAAGAGAAGCCCCTACATCATCTACTTTAGTACATTTACTATAGTAATGTGGTTTGTTAGAATATTTACTATAGTATCAGAATGTACTGCACCTAGATTAGTACGCCTAGTAATGTTAGAGTATAATACTATTATTAATACCAGTAGTAGTAATGTTAGCAGGTTAGATTTTATCTACTATAGTGTTAGCATTAGGGAACAGCTACTATAGTAATTCATGATAATAGATCCACTACAATAGGTATATGAGAGTAAAGTTAATCTATGATAGTAATGTTAGGGTATAACTACTATGTAACAATGCTGGATTATACTGTAATGATTATGTTAGAGATTATCTGTGTATATTACCACTGTTAATCAGTGTATATCTTCTCGAATTGTGAAAATCCATCAATCACAACATAAGTTATGCTATTTTAACTCCTGTTAAGTGTAGGTGATATGCAGGGTTTACAGTATTAATGTTGCAGCATAGACATCTACTATAGTAGTACATAACACCAAAGTAATGACGTGAAGATCATTAACTCGGAAAGTTTACTTTTCCGAGTTTTTAGAGACAGGTGGGGGCAGGGTGACACTTTAAGAACTAAATTGCCTGTTTCAGAGATGGAACTGTTCCCTTCAACCTCAAATAACATGAAAATGCTTAAATATGAAGCAAAATGAAACCTTTCATAAAATAGTGTACATATTCAGGAACATAGAGGTGTAATTGTTACCTGTTATCTGGTTCTTATCTTTCTGATATTAAGGTTTTAAAAAAGTAGGTCATCTCAAAATGGGAGCAACATCCTTTGTGCTCTCAATGCTTTTCTATTGAGGTGTCAGCTTAGGGTGTCAGGTTTCCCGCCGTTTTTAAACAGGGTGATGGTCTCATTGTTCATTATTTAGCAGGGGGAACTGAGGTGTTTCCAGCTAGGGGGTAATGGGAAATGAATATTCTATACCATAGTGTTTTCTTCTTGGTTTATTCCACTTGAATATAGCAGCATATAACTGTGTATAATAGCATTACTCTAACACATAATATTACATGAATATATAGCTATAGATAAGATATTTTGAAAGGGGAGAGATTTTCTGATACTTGGTCCACCTATGTTAAGTACATCCTGTGTCCTACCCTGATAAAATATGAGCCAGCTACAACCCTTCAGTCTGCCTAGTTCACTCATTTCTCACTAGGAGCCACCACCTCTATAGAACAGTGCTGATGTCAGCTACATCCTGTCACCCACTGTGGCTCATTATTTAGCAGGGAGGACTGAGGTGTTTTTCATGAATGGGCACATTATCACTCTTATTGTTAACTTTTTTATAGGGGGCAGAGAAGTGTTTGACACTGTCACAACACTTCCACCTGACTCCCGACATCACAAAATCTTCGATATTTTGCTGTTGTTGGGGATTTAACCTCTTGGTGAAGGTTTGGTAATTTTATGATTCCTTTTCAGGCCTCAGTTATTATTTAAGCACTTGTCAGAGTTACGTGCAATTCAAATCGCTTCACCCCTAGTTGGTATGAACCTTTCCGAGTTACCTGCGATATAAATTGCTTCAACACTCGTCTATTATAGTGGATGTTAGAGAACTTCTTCTGCAGTGGTAAATGGGAAATATTGTATTAATCTACTCTTCAACATTGAAAGAGTTTAAAGAGGTATGCAGAACCAACCTCCTTCTGATATAACTTGTGTGAACAGTTTCAGATGGTGGACTACACTGACTCGCACCCTAACCAGGTACCCATGTGGCACCAGGTGCCACAGTACTTCCTCATCACAACCGGAGAAATTCTCTTCAGTGTCACTGGCCTCTCCTTCGCTTACACGCAGGTGAGCAAATCAGTTGCTTCAATTATCATAGAATTTTCAGGGACAATTTTCCCTGGGTTGCACGAGGGTTGGATTTAAGGGTGTGATGTAAATTTGTACATTAGATTTTCAGTGCTTTGTTCTAGCATGATCTCATACACCCTACAAGATATTTTAGGTCAGGCTACTTCCTCAAGTTTTCATCTTAGAATAAAAACTGTTGCCATGATGCATCAAAGCAGTGCCATCAGTGAACATACCAGTGCTGCATAGGGTGGCATGATACACATGCAGCTTCTGTGACTGAGATACTATGCTCTTATGTCACAACTTCTCCTGATGCAGCACCAGCATATATCTTGCAAGAGAGGCACATGACTATTGACAATATTTCAATGCTATGAAATGATTGAATATAAGTAAAACTTAAGATAATTAGGCTCTAAGAGAATCTGTTTACAAGTGTAATGAGAGTGATGAGTATCATTTTACCTTATAGTGGTTACCAAATATGAAATCCTTGTGAAAAACTTTACATTTTGACTTTTACTAGATATTCCCTTTTAGGGGCAAAACTTATATAAAACTTCACAAAATAACTAATTAATAATCTGTTGTTCCCTAGGCCCCGGCCTCGATGAAGTCAGTCCTGCAGGCAGCATGGCTTCTAACCGTGGCCATAGGTAACATCATCGTCATAATTGCTGCCGAAGCAAAAATTACAGACAGTCAGGCCATAGAGTTCTTCATCTTTGCTGGTTTGATGGTGGTTGATGCGGGGGTGTTTGCCCTCATGGGGTACTTCTATGTCTACATAAAGCAGGAGCGTGGTTACGATGAGTTGGGAGCTGACCAGGATACGCTCGTCTCCGAGGCCGAATCACATGCGCTTGATGACAAAACACCTGAGCCACTCCCAACTGCAGAGAGTGCAGTACCACCTTCTCAGTGAAAGGCATCACATATTTTAGGCAGAGTCGACTAGATTGGCCAAGGTCATTACAGAGGCAGTCAAGAACATGGGACCAAGGGGGCCCGGGGCCAAGGTCATTACAAGGCGGGTTAGGTGCAAGGTCAAGATTGCTACCATGTGTGCTTAGCCTCCTCAGTGCTTGTTAATGTTGTGCTGACAAAAAGATAGTGTTTTGGGAGAGGAAGAAAAGGATAGTATACTATGATTAAAATTGAAAGGTACCCATAGGCCTATACCTGAAAATGAAATGTTTCTGTAAATCCTTCAAATATGCCTTCTGAGTGCATAGTACTTACACAACTGGGCGATGACCCGCAGTCTTCTCACTAAGGCACTTCCAGTGTTTTATAATAAATTACAATAATTTTGATTTAAGTAAGGAGGAGTTTAGAGGTAAGTTTAGGTAAGTGGGTCCTTCATTTATACCTCAGAAGTTGATTTTTGTGTTTTCGGAATATTTCAAGAAATAGGGTATTGTACAAAATGTTTTTTTTTATTTAAGTAATTCCTATCTTAAACCTTATATTCCTCTGAAGGAATTATCCTAAACTTGATTCAGTGGTCTGAATTTAAAAGTTGTATGGTGTATATTTCAAGCAAGAGAGCTTGAAATTTATCTTGACATCCTATGAATAGCATCCTGATGTTCTGTGTTTATTGGTGCAGTCATAAGTTATAATGGATCTACTGCAAAGAACTGTGGTTGTGATTACTTAGTAACCAGTTAACATTTTAACTACTTATAAAAGGTTATATTTTATTACATAGTTATGATATAGATAGAAAAACTATATTTATGGTATACATGTGAACAGTGTATATTTTTTAACTATATCACAAGTGGTATGTCTTCAATGTGCAAATTTGGGATTATGCTGATATATATTGTAGTCAATATCTTCCATGATATAAGTAATAGGAGAATTGAAATACATACTCCAGAAGAAGAAAATAAAAATCTCACTGTAACAGATGATAACAAAGAGGATAGGAATTCTTTTCTTTCAAATAGCATATATATAAAAGATTAATTTTAGTTATAAAAGGCACTTTCATTATATGATCTATCTAATTGGTATATCAAATTCACCACTGAGTCGAAACCTTCATGCATATTCTATCATTGTTGAACTTTTGTTATGTATATGTACATGCAAACATATACGTTGGACTGATCTTTACAGTAAATTTCTTTTGACCATAGATTGATTCATACTAAATAAGGCAAAGTTAACAGAACCTGGTTTGTATCTTATTACCTGGAAAATGTATACCAGAGTATTGAGGGGAAAGATATCTGTGATTTTATTTAAAAACAGAATGGAAGCTAAATGTTACTTCTCACTAGTATTTTCAGCTATGTTTATCTCCCTTGAAAGGTTATTACTTTAGATATTGTCATCTAATATGTTGGTTACTCTAAATCTGTTATACTAAGCTACAATATATATATATATATATATATATATATATATATATATATATATATATATATATATATATATATATATATGATAGGTTAGTGGTTTACCAATTCATTGATTGGTATTGTTGATGTCTATATCTTACTCTGACAAACGTATAGTATACATGATAATATTACACCATTTATTTTGCGAGGTGATAAACCAAGTTATTTTATAGTCTTGAGATTCTAACATTATCTCATAGCACCTCACTTATTTGTAATGGTTGTGAAAATTGTTATTTATTATGCCTTCTTTAGGATTCATATTTAAACATTTTGTTCAAAACCATTTGAGAATCTGAGCCTTTCCGTGACAAAGGCATTAAAAAGTCGGCGTTCAACAGGGATACCTACCTCCAATGGTAAAAATGAACAGTATACTTATATCTTGGTGGGGGCACTTGATTCCATGATTGATTTGACTTTTTTCTTCTCAACTATGCCACAAAAAGAATCCTTGAAATGTTTCACACCAAAAATGTAAGGCAGTTTCAACTGTATAGATTAATGAACAAACAAATCTACAACATGTGATTTTTCTTTTAGTCTTATTTTATTCCAACTTAATGTATATTTGAGTACACTTACAAATTATTTTTTATATTGTACATTGTTTCTATGTATATATGAAGACCATTATGTGTTTATTTATGCCAGTATATGGCATTTTGCTTGGAGTACTTGTCACCTTTGTAAAGGCTTCATTGAGTGGTGAAAGTATACACCAAAACCAACAGAGTTACGTCACTAATGCACCAGGTTCCTCCCTTCCGCTGGGCATTACGTAATGAATTTGTAAGGGGATCTTCACAAATATTGCTGTAAAACTCTTGATATTGGTCATATTGACTAAGCAATCACATCCATGGCTTAGTATTGATGAACCCCATCGAATGGTTATGAAGGAAATCAACTGTAATGTGAATATAAGCCGCATTCCTACCCATCCAATTGTAAAGAATATGCAAATAGCCCACGGGAAGTACCATATGTTGGGGTTATTGCGTGGATCTAAACATCTGTAATATAGTGATGGTTTCCCCGTTTACATATATAATCATAAACATGAATTGGGAATTGTATTGTAGTCAGTTTGTGCTACAATGTATTTTTCTTTTGGTGATAGCAATTAAAATTGTTCATTGTTGAAATATATTCATATTAAAGTAGGTCATACAATGTTGACTTATTAGTCAAACCAATTACATGAAGGTCCTGAATATGTATTGGCGAATTCTACAGGCTACTCTTACAGAATAGAAAGTTTCAAAAGAAAGTTATGGCTTTTTTTAAGGAAATGCCTTAGCTGTTTCAAATGACCCCTGTTTTGTTCAGTT
This sequence comes from Acholoe squamosa, assembly GCA_949317995.1. Classification (NCBI taxonomy): domain Eukaryota; kingdom Metazoa; phylum Annelida; class Polychaeta; order Phyllodocida; family Polynoidae; genus Acholoe; species Acholoe squamosa. The sequence continues at coordinate 21,783,756 of OX439051.1, forward strand.
TTGTATTTGGCTTCAGACAAAAATGATTTTACACACCATTTTCTTATTATTATTACTCCAGTGTTAAAATGATTTAGTCTGAGGTATTTCTAATTCAAAATGTAACATGATAAATTATTCTCCTGTGTGAGGATTTATGTTAATGATAAGTCACCCTAATCAATTTCACATAGTTAAAAAAAATTTACCAGATACCTATTTTACAAAATAACTAACCACCGGGTCATTGCGACTCATATACTGTGCATGTCTCGAGTCACTTGGTAGAGAAAGCCAGTTGTGTAGCTAGCTGAACTAGTATAGTACAAACTAACATGTGCTGCCATCTATTGTTAAACTCCACATATTTATAAGCTGCTTCCATTTATAAGGCGACCGTGACAAAGGTCTTTGTGTGTCATAGAAAAACAGTGGTGATAGGGGGCGGCAGAGGGTACTGAAAATGGTCAAAAAAATCATTGACATTATATGAAGTGTAGAACAAGTCATTGAAGGTTGTTTCGTATGTTTGAATGTACAGGAATATTTTGTTTATGTAGGTTACCTATTTTGAAAAGAGAATATGAGTAGTGAATATGGGCCTCAAATAAATATTGTAGAACTCAACATCTTCAAATTAGGTTTGAGGGTCCAACTCAAGTGCCCTGAGTCTTGAAATTATTGACATATGCATTTATTCATTGGTCCCTAGTAAATCATGTTGACAAATTGTCCAGGATGTTGTATTTCAGTAACATATAGGGAAGAATATGGCAGATAATGAAGACTATCAGACAATGTTTTATGTCAGTACTGGAAGAATCTCAAAGGGGTCTTGAGGTAGCAGTAGGTCAAACCAAAAAAAAAATAGTAAAGGAGGAAATACTATCAATGATTCTTTTTTTTTCATAGTACGTCTCCCAAAAGCTTCACATGGTCTTAGTTATTGGCTGTAATTAGCGTGGCGACTAGTGAGTACTACTCGTGAGATGAGTAGACAAGTGTATGGTTCACAGTCATAAGGGATAGGGAGGCCTTGCAATCTATTTTTGTTTGTGGCTCCTCTGACTATTCCTGCTCACTATTCTAATGTAATAACAACAGTGTGTGTACTTTACTTATCAGTGAAGGAATTTTCAGAATATATCTCATACTTTTGATTTTATTCGCAGATAAGACATTTTATCATTTGGAGCCCTATGACAGATTAGCATTAGAGCATTTTAAGATTCAGAAATGCATCCCTGTAGCCTTTGTTTTAGAATTGTTCGTTTTGAAACTACTATATATATGTAGTACAGGTTTTATCTCAGTGGGTTATGGTACAATTGGATCATATTTTCTGTATTTGAACAAAGTATTCACTGTCAAAGATCTCTATGGAGAAATCAGTGCTAAAGTGTGTGTTGCCATATGTGCATTTTTGTAAATCAGAGGAGGTTGAAGTGTAAGGCCACCTTGTGGAACTGCTATATTCTTTTCTGTGTAAAATTTTTAGTTTACATTGAAATAATGCTATCTCAGAATATGTATCTACTATTGGTGATGAAAGGTTAATTTGATTACTCCTTTCATTATATAAACGATTTTGTGGAACACTGAAAACATGTATGAACACCGAGGTACTTACACTGTGGTCCCCCTCTACAGAGAGGTGGAGTGATCTGGCCGGTTTGCTGACCACTGGCCTGTGACGAGGTACAGACTATTACAAGTGATTGGCAGTTGGGTGTGTGGGGGGGGGGGGCGGGGAGGCAGAGCAGGCTCCTGGCAATCTGAGACAGTGTACACTCATAATGACACACCTGTTGACTATGGCATTGAACATTGAATAAGACAGGTCCCTGTGTTAGCTGAGTGAGGTGCATGCAGAATGGACAGTCTACAGACTATTAGTACTTAGCTGCAGTGGGTAGTTCAGGTTGAATTTGTGCTATATACTACCAAAAGCCCAGATGAGAGTATGCCCTATCTGTCTCACCAACTGAAACTAGACACAAGATTACAAGTCGCCGCGCCATGTCTCACAGGACTATTCTCTACTATTGTATTAAAATCTACAACACTATGGTTTTATTCTGCCATGGTACCATGCTGCATTGATGCCCACTGCTGTATCATGTGAATGAATGCATTTCTTTTTTGCAAATAATCTTCTACCACCTACCTCCCCATGCCATGTCTAAGACATCTTTGGTATTCCCACCTTTTTCTCCTTGACTAGGTAATGGTAATTTTTTTTTTTATTAAAGGGAAATAAATGGAGGTTTGGGAGAGCTAAATGAAACTTTTGACTCCTCCTGAGGTATAAGAAATTTCTTTGGGGAGAGGCAATTGAAATTAGATAGGCCATAAAGTGTTACCTCTCAATCAATGCCAAGATTGACATAGTTGTTATCATTATTTCCATTATCATTATGTGATACCATGGTTGACATGATCATTAATGTGGGATACAAGTATAATGTTCTATTTGTGCCCTGTGATGTGAACCTTAGCCAGTATGTGCCTGTTACACATTGTAAAGTCCCCAAAGTCCCTGTTGAAAGTGAATAAAATCGTAGCAATGGAAAGGAGACTGTGCCTTGCTGTTTCGTCCCAGGGTAGTTAGTAGAGACTGTCTATTACCTAAATATCTCGCCTATCAGCCATACTGTATGTGCGAGGGTGACCCCTTGCATAGAATGTGCCTGAAGTTAGGGTGGGTGTGGGGCCTTAATGCAGCAAAAGTGGCGTTATGGGACGAAAGGGTGCCCTTTTGCTATATAACCTTGCTCCATAAGAACCATTTCCTGTTCTTATGGTGCAGGTTGATAAGAACCATTTGTTGTATAAGAACCATTTGCTGTATTAATTTGAGCTACCTTTTTTAATACAGAATTTTGAAACATAAAAGTATTTCACTTTTTTCCTCTAAAATGAAAAAAAAATAGAGAAAATTGTCTAGATTTTTCCTAATATCAACCATCAATCCACGAAATATGAAACTTCATGTGCTGAAAGCCCGTTTATGAAATAAAATGACAAAAATATTTTTTTATCCATCTGGCAAGGTATTCTGGGTAAAATTATGCTATTTTAGGAAAAAGTGAGGTCAATTTGGCATAATGTAACATTTTTGCCTGAAAATAGTATTTAAAATCAATACCTTTCTTATGAGCAAAATTTTAACATATGGTCCCATGCATAATTTTAGGGTTCTGGTCCCTTGAAATAAAAAAGTACTACAAAAATGAACAAAATCTCATTTGGAGCACTGCATTATGGGTAAAATCTGAACAATTGAAATATGAAATGGTTTCTACCTGACCCTTGGATATTCTGAGCATTTTGATCACTTCCACGATTTTGTTTATAAAACGGCTGGCAGTGCTCTGCTGCACAATAGAAGTGACCTTGAGTGCATTATAGGAATACAGTGCATGCCTGAGCAAGGTCACCATAGCTGTAAACAAGTCATTAATTGGGTACTTAAGAGATTGGAATGAAATGTACGTTTTATAAAGATTGCATCTGTGCATTATAGGACAACAGACAGTCTTGATGTGAAGAAGATTGTTGTCTATTCTCTAATTAGAACATTTGACGAATATAGATATGAGCCATGAGAGAAATTCGAAAAATGTAAATGAAATCTAAATGTAAATATGCACAAAATTAAAAGTGTCATAAAAAGCTTGAAATTTCTTGTGAGTATTCAGGGCTTAGGTAAGTATACCAAAAATGGTGCCATTCTGACCAAGATAACCTATATACATGTCATACTAGTGATTGGCATGATCAAGTTGTCATATGAGAAATATCATAAGACTAGTGGTATATAGTGTAATTATCTCAAGGCTCTTATAAATAGTGTTATTTCCAGTTGTCACTGGTTTATTCAGCTTTAGGCAACATGTAAGAAATATCAATCATACAGTAGTTAGTATGTAGGTAATTTGTACATACAGTAAACGTACAGTCATTTATAAAGTACAATGTTCTGTTCCACTCCACCTGTGAGGTAGTAATAATACAATGTCCAGCATAGTTCTAGGTGGGTTCCCACACCTAGCTCCTGACCTGCTGCTTAGAGGAATAATGTAATAATGAATAACTTTACCCTCTGGTGAAAGTCTTGAGGAAGATAGCCCCTGGCCACTAATGATAGAAACCAATGCCTGTCTAGCATAGTTTCACCATAGTGCAGTGGTATAGCAGGTAGCAGGAGATGACTGGAGATGTTACCTCTAGAGCGGTTCTTGGTGTTCTGACTGTCTAGGAGGTGCAGCCAGGCTATTTGAAGCAAATCCTGGAAAAGCACCTCCAGACTGACTGGAGCCAGTAGCATTTGCCTAACTCTACAATTGTTTGAGGGGAGTCTTTCATGTGTCACTGGGGGACAAAGGACCCCCATGGATGCCGCTGTGTCCCCCTTTGTCTTGGTCGGTTCTGCATCTTCAGACCCTCATAACTCGATCGTTTATGCGTTTATAACCGCCATTTTGCGCATGCGCGGAGTTGAATGTGCCAAGTTTATAATGCCCGCCGGATAGGCGCGTAACTCGCGCCGGTTCGTCTGTAGTGCATTCGGAGGTCGATTCAGTCTCCATGGCGTAACTTCCTTAATAATGGGAGTTCCGCCTTGATCTTGGGCTCATTCTAACCGTCTAATTATGGGCTTTCCATAAATGCTTTGATATTTGACCTAGGTCGCTCAGGAGCGACGCTAGAGCGACCGGAAGGTTATGGCGTCGTGCTTATGTAACCCATTGTTCAGTCATTAGGATGCTCAGACACTCATGACGGCGTCAGCGGTGCTCAGGCACCCGTGACGGCCGGTTGCATTCACTTACAAGTTATTAATTTGTGCATTGGACCATGAGGTCGCACACTGAGACCCTTATTCTTATTATATTGTGCAGTGAACCATTAGGTCGGAGCCTTTGATGTCATAAACTCTGTCTAACTGACTGTGGCTGGTGTGCAGTGGGGCATGAACGCTCTTATACAAAGTTTGAGCGCTCTTATAGCTCTTAGAACCAACCTATGTATTAATTTCATAGATATTCTTTGATTAATACAATAATATGTTAGAATTTATGGAATAATAAAATGGTATATCATAGAATACTCCCTCTCCCCCGAGAAAATGCGAAACTCCGTCATTTCGCCGAGGGAATGTACAATCTGCATATTTTTACCTAATTTTGGAGTTATATACTGTTTGTAAGAGGATTTGAAGTAATGGGGAGTGCTACAAATGCAATTTTTGTGGTAGAGCTTTGTCAGTATAAACAATTTTCTCCTGGGTATAAGTACATTTCCGAGTTTCTATATCTTACCATACCTGAGTGTATTTGCTTATGTAACATCAATTTTGGGTACAATTTTCCATTTTTATGTACAATATACAATTTGGCAAATAGTGTGCAATTTTGGCATTCAATGTTCAATTTTGTGTGCAAATTGAACATAAATGACAATTTTAGTGTGCAAATTTACAATTTCGCATGTAATTGCATTCAATTGACAATTTTAGTATGCAAATATATAATTTCGCGTACATTTGGCAATTTTAGTATGCAAATATATAATTTTTCGCGTATATTTGGCACTTTTAGTATGCAAATATATAATTTCGCGTACATTTGGCAATTTTAGTATGCAAATATATAATTTTCGCGTATATTTGGCAATTTTAGTGTGCAAATATATAATTTCGCGTACATTTTGCAATTTTAGTGTGCAAATATATAATTTCGCGTACATTTGGCGATTTTAGTATGCAAATATATAATTTTCGCGTACATTTGGCATTTTTAGTATGCAAATATACAATTTCGCGTTCAATTCACAATTTTAGTATGCCAACATATAATTTTGCGTTCAATTGATAATTTCTGTATGGACATGTATAATTTTGTGTACAGCTTGGTTACACATGAAAATGTTGATTTTTTGTAAAAAACCTGATTTTAGTGTATCACTTGGGTACAGACATACAGTATAATGTACAACATCTAATTTAAGAGTGCAAATTTGGGTACAAACTTACAATCTAGTGTGCAACATACAATTTTAGTGTGCAAATTGGGTACAGCGTACAATCTGGTGTGCAACATACAGTTTTAGTGTGCAAATTGGGTACAAGCGTACAATCTGGTGTGCAACATACAATTTTAGTGTGCAATTGGGTACAAGCGTACAATCTGGTGTGCCACATACAATTTTAGTGTGCAAATTGGGTACAAACGTACAATCTAGTTTACACTATACAATTTTTGGGATTTGAGACAAATTTTTCCGAGGACCGGAAAAACAAAGTACTTTATGTACAATAGGCTTGTTTGTCTCTGAGTTACTCTTTGATTTTGCTATATGGGTGTATTAATTGGCAATTTCGGCAGTGGGCCGCTGCTTAATTGACTTTTCCCTAGCCTCTTTGAGTATGTGTCCCTGGAAGAGATTATTTGGTGAGTATCTTAAGTAAACATTTTTCATGTCAACAATTTTTCTCAACAAATTTTTTTTTTTCATTCATTTTTCCAACAATTTTCTTGGATACCTAAAGTGTGTTACTTTAAGTAAACCTTGGTATAGTATACAAGTGCTAGTGGGTACAAAAACTGTCTTAGTTATCTACCTGCATTCATGTATATTAATGTTAGATTTGTACAATTTACAATTTGTAACTTGCAATTTCGCAATTTTGCGCGTATATGCGCGCATTAATCATCGATTTTGTGAGAATACCATAGATTTTCATATTATACATCAACAAGTGGCTGTGTATATATATTTTTTTTTCTAATACTTTGATAATTTCATTGACAGTGGAGGTGTGTCAGGAGTGAGATGTGAGTCTCCTCCCTGATGTGCTCATGCAGTGGTGGCACTTGAGGTGTTAGATGCCAGATTCTGGCATGTGTCTGTGTCAGTGCCTAGCTTGGTGTCAGTGGACAGTTCAGGGTGGGGGGGGGGGGGTGTGTGTGTGTCCATTTAAGGAGTGTGTGGCTGGTATTGGAGTATCAGTTCCTCTCTGGAAACCTCTGTTGTAGCACCATGGCCCATCTACAAGCTCTCTTTGCCTTGCCTGTCCCCCAGGTGATGGAGGTGGGGAGTCCGGTTAGGGCCCTGGTGGAGGCTAACCAGACCATCCACTATGGTTACATAGTGAGGAATTTCAAGGAGATCATTGAGCATGGTGATGTGTTGGTCTGCAATTACTCCTGCCACTATTTCTTAGGCTCAGCCTTGCGTCGGGGGGCCACTGTGGCCCTTCTGGCTAGGGCCTTGGGTAATATGGGGTTCTGGCCCATGGACTATACCTTCGGGCCGCGGGAGCGAGTGCTATGGGATTATCTGTTGGCAGCATCCCTCATCGACCTTGCGGCATCCGGGGATCCATTCATGGCCGCCGAGTATGGACTGGGGTTGATGGAGGCCCGGCTTGCTGAGTGGGGACATGACCATGGCCACATGATTGGATCGGACTCGGACTCCCACTCTCCCATCGATGTTGAACCCGAGGATCCGTGGTAGGATCCCGACTGACTGAAACCTAGGGTGTAACAACCCGCCATCCCAAAGGCCCTTTTCAGGGCCGGCAAATTGTCCGAAAAGTTCTGAATACTGTCTCTGATATGTTGTCTCCTGGTGGTGGACTGGGGGCAGTCTAGGCTGTGGGCAGTCTAGGCTGTTTCCACAGTCACCGGGGAGGGCTGGTGGTTTAGAAAATTAGCAATAGTCTGCATGTTTGACCTTGCGGTCTCCTCCTGTTGTTCGTCAATAATTATATCTGTTGTATTTTCCAGTGCTGTCATGGTCACCGGGCTGGTGCCACAATCATTCTGGAGAAGCATGGAGTAGTACAGTCCTTTGTTTTTAAGGGCTGGTATAGTACTGAACCTAGTGCGCCAAGGTAGGTGTATCACCTGAGGGAGGTGATAAGCAAATTTTCCTCTCTGTGTTGTTATAACTGCTGGTCCATTCCAGGTAAATATAGCCTTAGGTAGTGGGAAGGTTTTAACCACTATATCCTTATAGGTAGGGGCAGCTGCTGATTTAATCTCATCAAATTCATGTGGTATTGGCCTCAAGGGTAGCGCGAAGTTTGAGTCTCCACAATATATTTTAAAATATATTGTGGGATTTGTGCGCTTGGCCACATTTTTCTTGCCACAGTGTGTCTGTGCAAATTTCTTAAGGTACTTCATTATTCTGTAGGCTGAGTAGATGGTCAGGGTGAATAATATAGCAATTATCAGGGTGTGGGTTTCCTGAATTGTGAGAAAAGGGGTGTGGGTTTCCTCTGTAGGGGTTGATTTGGTAGGATTCTTATCTGGGAGCAATTTGTGTAGGGGCAGCTCGGTGACTAGTCTGAATGCTTTGGCTGTAGGCAGGTAGGCTACAGTCCCTCCTAGTCTGTACAGTTTGAGTAGTATGTATACTATAAAAATGTGAGCTGATATCCCTAGGATGAGTCCTAAGCTTTGGAAGATTGGATGCTCTGTAACTCGACGTAGGTGTGACTCTACGTAGCGTGTTTCCATTGCCCTATCAAGGTTGGAGGCATCTTTTAATAATGTTTTGGCAAAGGGCTCTAGATTTAGTTGAGTAATATCATCCATAATTGGATTTTCCTGTAGTTTTTCTAAGGTTCTAGAAAGGTTTACTACTGGGAAATTTGGAAGATTCTCTCTTTCATCTGGTTTGGTTTCGGAAATTTGGTTAAGTGCTGCCATGAATGGTAAATTGATTGTCTTGAGAATGTAATGAAATGATAAGGTTGAGTTACAAGGCAACCTTGTGTTTGGAAGAGAAAATTCTCCTACACTGATTGTGCACCCACAGGGTACGCCTATGATTGAGTAGGACTGGGCTTTTCGAGTCTCAGACGTTTTACCATGGCAGTTGATAAAGTAATGGGGTTCATTAGTAGTGACCAGATACTCATCTTCAGAAATGGAAATAGCATGGGTGGTAGGTGCTTGCAGTGGTGAAACTGTAAACTTGCAATGTTCCTTAATCTGTTGAGCCTGGTTAGTAAAAATGGCTACAGGGCATGTAGGCCTGTGTTTATAGATTCTACCATTTACATCTCTGCATACCTTTACTGTAGTACCTTCACATGCCTGCATATCTGCTGAGTCCAATTCGATGAATAATGATTCGTCGTAAGATACTGCTAGAAACTCAGTTGTGGTTTGCAACTTGGTGACTCCTCTGGTGGGGGTCTCCTGTGTGTCTATAGGCATGGGTGATGTAATCATTTGGTACAGTTTGAAGGTTGAGGTGGTAGATTGAATTATAATGTCCAGATGAATATATATATGGTGAGCTGAGTACGTGTATGAGGTCAGCTTCTGTGAATAATAGAAATCTAAGTCATTAATTGCGACTTGTGCTCCAGGGTGTGTAATCCTAAGTTTGTTATTAATGTCAATTAAGTATCTAGCAAGGTCTGAGGGTGGTACTATATCAGGGGTTAGGATTCCTGATGATAGCATCCTCAGGGCTGCATTTGTCCTTTGCAGTGATTGAACTGTATTCATTCTTGCTGCTATGATAATTAATGCATCATTTAATACTTGCATTTTCTCCCTTTGAGTTTTCTCGTGCCTTGAATATGAGTCAAGTGACCTGGACATGTTAGAGGCCCACAGGTTGACGGTGTCACCTATGGTGTTGATTGTGCTGTCTAGTACCTTCTTATCTTGGATGTATGCTTTAACAAACTTATCTTGTCTGTCTGTGATCTTTTCAATGAGATTAGCTGCTTCCTGATCTTGTTTAGCAAATTTTCTTAGTATTTCATCTACGTTCTTGAGCTGTCCCATTACTTGGTTTACATCTTCTACTGTGGCCAGACCTAGCACACCGCGAAACAGGGGTGCTAGAAAACCCAGTATGGCCTCTCTTTTGGCCTTGTCCACTGTGTTTATGGGGTTGGATAAGAACAATTTGATGGAGGCTAATGTTTCATTTATCTCCTTGTCTGCAATTTCCAGCAAGGTGTCAAGCTCCTTAGCTTGTTGGATAATTTGGCCAGAGGTATGATCTTGTAGAGTAGGAGTGGTCAACTGGAGTATTCTATCCCTTATGGATCCTTGGGTAACGGGTGCCCGAGGTATCTTGTAGGGGATAGCTAACAACAGTGTTGTGGTTGTATGTCTATTGACCAATGGTTGAGGGCTAGGTTTGAATACTACTCCTATGTTTTGTCTCACCACAGGTGTATAACCTGCAGTAAGTGGTTCTATAGTATATAGTAACAGCATAGTTAGCAGTATGGGTGAAACTCTCAGTCTCCCCATGGTGCTTGTGTAAAGCGAGTTTGCTGTTTAAAGTCTTGTCAAATTTGTAGTGATTTGGTGCTGGTAAAGTCTAAGTGTATGGTGTAACACTTTAAATGAAGTGGTTCAAACTGTACCTTTGCAAGATTGAGCTGTCTTGGCAATATGTCCGGTGAGTCTATAGAGATTGACCAGTAAATGGTAAGGTCAGGTTGAAGGTGAAGTAGGTGTGTTCTTTATCCTAGTGCAGTCTCTCCCAATGGAGATGTGGGCTGGCTAATTCCCAAGTGGGGTCCTGTAGACTTGTGTTCCAGACTGCAGCTGGATGAAGACTGATGGTGGGCTATGGTCCACAGTGCTTCTTATGTAGCCTACCTTACCCACATCCATTGTGGGCCTGGTATTGTGTCTCTGGAGTCAAGGCCTTGATCTCCAGTGTCTGCACCTGTGGGGTTCTATTGTGCAATCTGTGTACTGGTAATTAGCTCCTCCTGTCATCCAGGACAGCCATTCATGACCGTCTAGACAGTTGTCTGAGGGTAGCTTATAAGGTCAATTGATCTCTATAGACTGCTGTGTTGGCATAGCGCGCTCTTTCATGTGGGGATTAGGCTTTAGACACTCCATTGTGTTACCCTTACTCTTCTTAGACTTTATGTCTGCTTTACTTGGGGGGTCCCAGTCTTTGACCCTTTCAGAGGCAATAACCTACTGATATATTTACAAATTTGATTGGCTTTATATACATATAAGTAATTCATTATCAGTCACACATGTCTTATGTGTGGATGAAGAGAATTTGTAATACATTTTGAAAATCTTATGTTCTTTTGGTATCTCAATCTTGTTTCTAATTTCTTGAAACTGCACCACACCTAGATGTCTTTCTTAGTATGTGGTGTGCAGGCCTAGGCTTGATAGGGCCTATGCCTGTGGTTTCTCTTGTAAGGGTGATATCATTTTTGTTCCTTACAATTTTGTTGTAGTATTTGGCCTCATGTGGAATAAGCCTGTGTGCAAATTCATTGTTTCTGACAGCCACAACCTTTTTCAGTCTGTCTATGTGCACTGGTCTGGCCACCAATAGATTGGTGTCCAAGTTTTTGAGTTTGGCACTTGTCAAACTAGGTCTGTCTACTACAACATATGGTCCCATAAAAAGGGGCTGGAGTTTCTTACACTCTGTGTTGGTCAGGATTCTTGGTATGTTAAGGTACACCATGTCGGTGACCTTGATTTCCTGTGGTGTAAGTTTCTTATCATATCTATCCTTCCTTTCCTTTTGTAGCTTGGCGACCCTTTCTATCGCTTTCCTCCTAGAGGTATCCTGATTTGTTATCATGTTAGCTACATGGTCTGCTACGGTGGATATGTCTTCCTGTATTCCCAGCCCTAAGTCCATTGGGGTGGCTGGGTTTCTTCCATGGAGTAGGAAGAAAGGGGTGAATCCTGTGGTTTGGGATTCAGTGTTGTTTAATGCAAAGGTTATGGGTTCAATAAATGAATCCCAATTGTTTTGGTGCTTTGAGCAGAATGCTCTGAGCGCTGTGCCGATGCTAGCATTGAATCTTTCTACAAGCCCATTTGATTGTGGCCTGTATGGTGAGGAGAATTTATGTTTGATCTTGAGGTGTTTAGTTAACTTTGTGAACTTTGCACCTGTATAACATGTTCCATTGTCTGTTTGAAGAGTGGCTGGTGTTCCATGATGACAAATTATATTCTTGTAGAACTCTGCTGCTGTTGTTTCAGCTTTTAAGTCAGTAGTAGCCCAAGCTGTTGCATATCTGGTAGCATAATCTATGCAGACTTGTATATGTTTGTTTCCCCTGGCGGTTGTGGGAAGTGGTCCCACCGCGTCTAGGTTTAGGAACTTCATTGGTGAAGTCATGTACTCTCTCACTGTCATTGGTGTTTTGTGTGAGTGTACTTGCCTTTTTGCTGTGAGGCATGTGTGGCAGGTGGAAACATATTTTGTTGTGTCTGCTAGCATAGACTTCCAATATACCCTAGGTCGGAGTGCTGACAGCATCCTACTTGAACCAAGATGGCCGCCAGTAGGTGAGTCATGGAAATACTGTAGTGTACTTGTTACCCATTGCTGTGGTATAACAATTTGAAGTGGTACAGTATTGGTTTTTCTCCAATTTATGGGGCATATATGGACTAATGTACCATTTACCAAGGTGTATGTCTGGCCTTGGTTGATGATTCTATTTCCTTGTGCTTTTGGTGCAGGCAAGGTCCCATCCTCAAGATATTGTATGAGGGGCAATAGTTCCTTGTCTTTCCTTTGTTCCAAGCCAAGGTTTGTACCTGAGATGGATGTGTCGGGAATCTGATCCAGTAGTTGATTTATATCTAGCACATGTTGTTTTATTCTGTCTCTTTCTTTTTCTTTTTCATCGACTATTGGCCTATCTTGTGCCTTTTGTTGGGGTGTGTCACTCTTGTCTTGGTGTGTAGGCTCCTTTGGAGGGCCTATTCTCGCCTTGATGGGAGTGGCAACCTTTTTCTTTAAAGCACAATTTGCTTTTTGTCATTCTTCTTTGCCTCAGAGTTCTTTGATTTAGTAGATGCAGTGTCTTTTGTGACATTTTTCCTGGCAGGTGGGGTTTTGGTAGGTTTGTTCCCTGTGACCTTTTTCTCATTCAGAATAGTTTGTGATTGTGTGGGGGGTTTTGGTGTGCCCTCCTGAATCATTTCTCTAGTCTTTGAGCGTGTGGTCATAGGACACAAATGGTTTGATGTTTCCTCTCCCTGCATTGATTCAAAGAATCTGACTGATTTGGAAGTTGCTTGAGTGATAGCATATATTGCGTCTTCTGAATCTTCATCATCTGAGTCAGGTGGGGTGAAGGGTGGCTCCTTAGGAGTTGCCTTCAGCATCTGATTGAGTGATGAGAATTCGATAGGCTCGAAGTCATTATCTGGAAAGAGTTGTGAGTATTCTCTCTCACAGTGGCAAAACACATGGTGTGTAGATTGCTTCAAGATACCCTTAATGGGTGTCTCTGGCCTTTCAATGGTGTTGGGTGGATCATCCCTTTTGAATGGTACTTTCTTTGTTACTTTTGCAAACTTGGTTCTACTGGCTGCTCTAACTCTCCTTGGTGGGGGTGGAGGGTTAGTCATGGGTCCAGAATCTGGGTATTCTCTTCTAGACATAGCATCTGGTGGTGTGTTATCATCACCTTTCACATGTTGGATGGTGAATGAAAATTGTTGTATGTCTAGAGCCCATCTGGCCCATCTATGTGTGAGTCCTGTATTGGTTAATAGTGGGATTAGGGCTGCATGGTCTGTGTATAATTGGAAGTGTCTAGTCTCTAGATAGTGTCTGAAATGTAATACCCCATACACTACTCCCAGTAGTTCTCTCTCTGTGGTATTGTAATTTCTCTCATGTTTGGAGAGGGTTCTACCTGCAAAGGCTACTGGTCTGAGCACTCCTTCATTATCTCTCTGTGAGAGTACAGCTCCTAAACTCACATTGGAAGCATCAGTTGCCAAACTGAACTCTTTCTCATAGTTTGGATATCTGAGAAGAGCATTGGTACAGAGGGCATGCTTTAATGTTTTGAAAGCATTATCTGCATCCTCTGTCCAGACAAATGCTTTGAGATGTGTCTGTAGATCATACAATGGTCTAGCAATTTGGGCATAACCTTTGATAAACTTTTTGAAGTATTGGCATAGGCCTGTGAGGATCTGACTTTTTTGACTGATTTTGGTGTTGGGAAGGTTTTGATTGATTCCACCTTTGTGGGAGATGGTTGCAGTCCCATGGGTGTGACTCTCATTCCCAAGAAGTCTATTCTGTCTATGAAGTATTCACATTTTGATTTCTTCAGTTTGAGTTTACCAACTCTTAGGCTGTTGAACACATCTTCCAGGTCATGGAAGTGTTGTTCGATTGATGGTGATAATACCAATATGTCATCTAGGTATGGTAGGGCACATTTGTATTTGAGTTTGTTCAGAATTAATGTGACTAGATGGCAGAATCCCGCCGGTGCCGTCGCTAAACCCATCGGCATCCTTTCATAGACATATTTTTTGTCATTTGCTATGAATGCGGTTTTATGCTGGTCCTCCTGTCTTATAGGGATTTGAAAAAATCCCTGTTGGGCATCTAGCTTACTGAATACTCTTGGTCTGAGTGACCCTATCATGTCTAGAGTGTCATCGGCTCGGGGTGTAGATAAGGCTTGATTTATCGTGTTCTGGTTCAAATAACGAAAATCTGTGACGAGCCTATGGCCTCCCGATGATTTTTGTACTAAAAAGGATCTGGAAGCCCAGGGGCCCTCAGCACATTCTCTCAGAATGCCCTGTTGTACTAGCCTTTCACACTCTTCCCCTATTGCGGCCTGTTTTTCTGGTGTTTGTCTATATGGTAGGAAATGACATGGCACTGCCTCAGGTTTTACATGTATTGAGTGGGTATACAGGTGTGTGGCACCAATGTCTCCATCTTTTCCTACAAATATATCATCATACTTGGTCAGCAGTGATCCTAATCTATCATGCTGATCTTTGGATGTGAGCACAGATTTTGGTGGAACATTCTCCTCCAATTCTGGCTCGAGGTCATGTGCCTCACTATGTATAGCAGCTATTTCAGAGAGTCTGATTGAGTTGGGTTCAGGGTCAGCGTATGTGGACTCACAGTCTGAGTCTGTGTCACTGAATTGAGTTACATCCTCAGGCCGTATGGCTGAGATGGATTGATCAGTGTGTGGGGTAGTGTCTGACACCTGTTGAGGTTTTTCTAAATCAGATTCCTTGACTTCCTGAAATAGCGCTATGATGGCACCCTTTTTGATTTTATGTGGGCGCCTGCTGGTGTTGAGTAACACTAGGGGATGTTTGTTATTTTCCCTGGGGGTTACTGCTGCCCTTTGAACTAGATATGGGGCATTGTTATTTCTTTGGAGGTTATCTACTACTCCAGTTTTCCCTTGCAGTGATTGAGTAGATGTGACCTTACCCAATACTGCAAGTTCAGAGAATGGAGGGATGGTAAAATCCCTCACTGCCCTAATGGGTTTGAGAATTTGTTCAGGATCAACATTAAATTCAATTTGAGATTTTGTAGTGCTTAAGAAATCTGTGCCGAGAACAACGGGCTGTGTGAGGTTGGGAATTACAGCAAATTGGTATTGGAATCTGACACCTTGGATTCTAAAGTTCAGCAGAGCTGAATGTCTAACATGACACACCGATCCATCTGCAAAATGGATGTTGATTTTAGATTTCCTCAGTTGGATATGGAATCTCTTTTGGAGATCCATGAGGAATGATTGTCTGACACAGGTGATAGTAGCACCTGTATCAACCAAACATTGTACATCTGAAACATCATATAGATTTGCATTGATACAGCCATTTTGAAGAAGTACAATAGAAAGCTTGGTACTCTCACCTGTATCCTTCGATGATGAATCTGGTGGGGTGATGTGTATCACTGATGGACGTCTCTGTCTGTTAGATGGTAAATTGGCACTAGCAATTGTCTCTGGTTGAATCTTTGTTAATCCTGATTGATTGTTTGTTTTTGGGGTGTCACAGTGCACTGGCCCATCGGCACTGTGACATCCTAGTTTTCCTGGTTCTGTGGGGTGGTTGAGATGGTTGCCACCAGGAGCTTGGAGATTTGATCCATCACATGAGGTGGTAATTGGGGGTTACTGTCTTGGTTCCCCTGGTGACCTCTTGTGTCAGGTTTGTAATCCTCCTGGCATGAGTTGGAACCCTGGTTATATTGACCAGAGTTGCTGTATTGACCGGAGTTGTTGGATCTCTGGTTGTTGTAGGCACCATTGTTGTTGTAGGATCCACTGTTGTAGTTCCTTTGTGGACTATGGCTTCTACTGTTGGATCCTTGATTATAGGATCCAGAGTTGTAGCTCCTATGTGGACTGTGGCTTCTACTGTTGGATCCTTGATTATAGGATCCAGAGTTGTTTGAACCCTGGCTGTTGTTGTAGGAACCATTGTTGTTGTAGGATCCAGAGTTGTAGTTCCTATGTGGACTATGGCTCCTACTGTTGGATCCCTGATTATTATAGGATCTGCCATTACTTGGGGTTCTGTCTCTCCTATCACTGTATGAAGAGTCACCATTGTTGGAGTTGGAAGAGCTGTTGTCTTTCCTACTGTTGTGACCCCCCGGTTGTTGTTGTTGCCCCCTCTACCTCTACCTCTATTGGATTGGTAGTTGGGGTCATAGTTATTTCCTCTATATCTACCGGTAGGGTCTCTTGATGCAACCTTAGCCTCCTGTTGCCTTACATGGGCACTAGACATTAGGTTAACATCTTCATCTGCACTAGTGCTGATTTCCTGGACCTTTTTCTTAGTAGGCTGTGGGTTTGACTCTGCCTCCCTTACCTTCCTAGATCTTTCTTGGGTCTCAACCTCTAAGGCTAGGTCTAGGGCTTGGTCAAAAGAGTCTATTTTCTTGTTCTCAAGAGCCACAGAGATCCAGGGCCTCATGCCTTGGGTAAATGCCTTGCTTAGGATTTCATCGCTTTGGCGTTGGGCATTGCACACTTTCCTGAGATGGCATGCATAGTCTAGGACAGGTTCATCTACCTTTTGTGCACGGAGTGCAGTCCTTGAGATTATATTGTCTCGAGTAGCAAAATACTCTTTTAATTTATTCACTACATTGGTCCATGTCAACATATCAGGTGTGGCACTCTCCCTGAAGGATTCAAACCAAGCTAGTGCTTGTCCTTCGAGGTACTTGGGTAAATATGTTACCATGGTGTCACTGTCTGTTACTTTGTACTTATCCTTCAGATATTCTGGGAATTTGTGATCAATAAATAATGCTGTTGACATGAGTGGTGATGGGTGTGAAAAGGTTTTGGGTTTTGTTACCTCATGTAGCCTGATCTTTCTGTCGTCCTGTTGTTTTCTGTCTATGAGTTTGGTCATGTTGGACACCATGGAGATTATGATGTCATCTTTGGATCCAGAGGCAGATGGTGGGACAACAGGTGTGATGGCAGGTGTGGGAGGCTGTGGGGTCTGGGATGATACCATCTTCATGAGGTCTGCTATCTGTTGTTGTTGTCTCTCTAGGGACTTCCGCTGATCTTCCATGGCCTTCTGTTGGGCATCCATTGCTGCATTCCTCTCTGCCAGTTGTTGGTTGAGGATCCTCTCCCTTTCCTCCTGCTGGGACTAGTTGGTCTCTAGGGCAGTAACTGCATCTTGGATGGCCTTCTCATAGGCCCTTATCTTCTCAGCTGTCTGATTTGGTTGGGGGTCTTCATCGGTGTCCATGATGGAGGGTGTGGGGGAAGTGTCTCTGGAGGAGTGGCTGTCAAAGGCTGGAGCTGGGGTGGAGGATCTAGATGAGGGTGTGGATCCACCCCCTGAGGCAGATCCTTCTTCCCCTGAGGTAGATAGCGTGAGTTGAGCGTCCTGTAGAGATCCCTGGGAAATGTTGGATCCCTGAGAACTGGTTGTTCCCTGAGTAGACAGGGTGGGAGGTGTGGGGTCTACTGAGTGTGGGTCTGTTGTACTGGAGGCTGATTTGCCTCCTGTGGGCCTCCTGGATCTAGGTGGGAGGGAGACCTCTTCAACAGGCCCCTGACTACGTAAGGTCTTTGTGTGTTGTTCTGCCAGCTTGACTGATAAGACCTTGATGTGTGGGGTGGACCTCACTGACGTGTGGGAGACCTCACTGACGTGTGGGAGACCTCACTGATGTGTGGGAGACCTCACTGACGTGTGGGAGACCTCACTGACGTGTGGGAGACCTCACTGACGTGTGGGAGACCTCACTGACGTGTGGGAGACCTCACTGCCGTGTGGGAGACCTCACTGACGTTTGGGAGACCTCACTGCCATGTGGGAGACCTCACTGACATGTGGGAGACCTCACTGACGTGTGGGAGACCTCACTGACGTGTGGGAGATCTCACTGATATGTGGGAGATCTCACTGATCGTGTGGGAGATCTCATTGATGTGTGGGAGATCTTACTGTTGTGTGAGAGATCTCATTGATGTGTGGGAGATCTCATTGGTGTGTGGGAGATCTCACTGATGTGTGAGAGATCTCATTGATGTGTGGGAGATCTCACTGATGTGTGGGAGATCTCATTGATGTGTGGGAGATCTCACTGATGTGTGGGAGATCGCACTGATGTGTGGGAGATCTCACTGATGTGTGGGAGATCTCATTGATGTGTGTGGGATCTCACTGATGTGCGGGAGATCTCACTGATGTGTGGGAGATCTCACTGGTATGTGGGAGCTCTCACTGGTGACCTTGGTGGCATGGTGTCAAGGTCAAGGTCACTGGGTGGGTGGAGTGGGTTTTACTGTGTGTATGATTGTTTTTAGTAATGTTGCCAGCTTTAATTTTTATGAGCCTGTGAGAAATGGGATCTTAGTAGGATGTTCTCCACCACTTTGTCATACTAGTGATTGGCATGATCAAGTTGTCATATGAGAAATATCATAAGACTAGTGGTATATAGTGTAATTGTCTCAAGGCTCTTATAAATAGTGTTATTTCCAGTTGTCACTGGTTTATTCAGCTTTAGGCAACATGTAAGAAATATCAATCATACAGTAGTTAGTATGTAGGTAATTTGTACATACAGTAAACATACAGTAATTTATAAAGTACAATGTTCTGTTCCACTCCACCTGTGAGGTAGTAATAATACAATGTCCAGCATAGTTCTAGGTGGGTTCCCACACCTAGCTCCTGACCTGCTGCTTAGAGGAATAATGTAATAATGAATAACTTTACCCTCTGGTGGAAGTCTTGAGGAAGATAGCCCCTGGCCACTAATGATAGAAACCAATGCCTGTCTAGCATAGTTTCACCATAGTGCAGTGGTATAGCAGGTAGCAGGAGATGACTGGAGATGTTACCTCTAGAGCGGTTCTTGGTGTTCTGACTGTCTAGGAGGTGCAGCCAGGCTATTTGAAGCAAATCCTGGAAAAGCACCTCCAGACTGACTGGAGCCAGTAGCATTTGCCTAACTCTACAATTGTTTGAGGGGAGTCTTTCATGTGTCACTGGGGGACAAAGGACCCCCATGGACGCCGCTGTGTCCCCCTTTGTCTTGGTCGGTTCTGCATCTTCAGACCCTCATAACTCGGTCGTTTATGCGTTTATAACCGCCATTTTGCGCATGCGCGGAGTTGAATGTGCCAAGTTTATAATGCCCGCCGGATAGGCGCGTAACTTGCGCCGGTTCGTCTGTAGTGCATTCGGAGGTCGATTCAGTCTCCATGGCGTAACTTCCTTAATAATAGGTTATGGCGTCGTGCTTATGTAACCCATTGTTCAGTCATTAGGATGCTCAGACACTCATGACGGCGTCAGCGGTGCTCAGGCACCCGTGACGGCCGGTTGCATTCACTTACAAGTTATTAATTTGTGCATTGGACCATGAGGTCGCACACTGAGACCCTTATTCTTATTATATTGTGCAGTGAACCATTAGGTCGGAGCCTTTGATGTCATAAACTCTGTCTAACTGACTGTGGCTGGTGTGCAGTGGGGCATGAACGCTCTTATACAAAGTTTGAGCGCTCTTATAGCTCTTAGAACCAACCTATGTATTAATTTCATAGATATTCTTTGATTAATACAATAATATGTGAGAATTTATGGAATAATAAAATGGTATATCATATACACCTGCGCAGAGGGTACAAATTCAACAATTAGTGACCAACCTTAATGCCAGTTTTGTTGCATAAAGGCTCCAGGGATGGCTTTATGGGACAAAAGGGTACCCTTATGTCCCATAATGCCACTTTTGCTGTGTTAAACCCCACATGGTGCATCTTAAATGCCCCACATTTTGTGCTGAAGCCGACAGCAGATATCAGCTCTCACCATTTTGGAATCCAAGGTGTTTAAATCGAATTCAAGCTTTTTGATTTGAGCAAATTCTTTGTTAAATCACCCTTAGGTAAACTAGGTCTAAATTAGATTAATGGCAGTGTGAAACAAATCTACCAAATGAAAGCTATTAAATTGACGATAATAATGCATTGTCTTCTATCTCATCTGCAAAATCGTTTTAGTAAAAATGGGTATACACATGTACTTTATTTCATGTGGATAAGGAGAGTATAGTTGAGCCCCATCAATAAATGTTACTCCCTCGACTACTGCATGATATAATATACATACAAAGTTCGGTCTATACTTGTTCACTAGCCCTATATATAATATAACATGCATACAAAGTCAGGTCCATGTGTTAGCTCTATGGATTTATACTAGGGAATGCATGTATTAGCACTTTATGGTGTACTATTGTGCATGTCATATGTCAAGGCTTCTTTTACCTTTTCATCTCTGTGTCTTTCCCTCTCCAAAGGTGAATCCAGGATTTGGAAAAGGAAGGGCGTGCTTCCCAATAGGAGAACGTCGTATTTCCTATTTCTGAAAAAAATTTGGGGTCCAAAATAAGTAAATAAACTCGCTCTCTCTCTCTCCCCACCTCCAGGGGCAGCGGAACCATTGCAAAGTTGGGGGGGGGGCAAACCCCAGAGATTGGCTCTTGGGTCTTGGTTGGGGGTGACAGTACATGGATGGGGGGGGTCACATTGAAATGGTAGAATTGTACCTGCCAAGTGTAGACAGGGAAGAAGTGATATAAAAAAGTGTCATTGTAAAGAGAATTTAAGTCATTATTTTTTTTGATTGAAGAATGGGGGTTTTGATAATTGTTAGACCAAAAAGCTGTATATTAGTGGCTTTTGAGGATAGCTGACATCTTCTTTAAATGCAGAATGGGGGTCTTGGGGTATCCCCCAGGAAAATTTTGAATATCAAGAAGCTAAATGGTGCTTTTTGAGGATGGTTGATGCCCATGTATCCAAATTTTTATAAGCCCACCTTCACCATGATTCACTTTGGAAAACATCAATTTTTGTTAGATATTGGCACTCTTGTTACGGATACTATGGCGGGAAAATCTCTGTACGCGCATGTGCACAAAGGGTTCAGCAGCATCCCCAAGAGCTTTGTGCTCCTCGATTTACCTCAGATTTTATCAACATTTTCCACTCTCACTTACTATATAGATCTATACTAATGGGCCCTTTACAAAATTAAAAGTGTCATAAAATGCTCAATTCTTCTTCAAATCGCCTGAAATTTTTTGTGAGTATTCAGGGCTTAGGTAAGTATACCAGAAATGGTGCCATTATGACCAAGATAACCTATATACGCAGACACCTGCACAGAGGGTACAAATTCAACAATTAGCGACCAACCTTAATGCCTTTATGGGACAAAAGAGTACCCTTTTGTCCCATAAAGCCACTTTTGCTGTACTAAGGTTCCACATGGTGCATCTTAAATGCCCTCCCCCCTTAGTGCTTATGTAATTGTCAGGTGGACCCTTACCTGTTACCATGGTGAATAGAATGGAGCATTTCAAGCCTAGTTGACATTTTATGCTGAAGCCGACAGCCAATATCCGCTCTCACCATTTTGGAATCCAAGGTTTTTAAATCGAATTCAAGATTTTTGATTTGACCGAATTCTTTGTTAAATCACCCTGAGGTAAACTAGGTCTAAATTAGATTAATGGCAGTGTGAAACAAATCTACCAAATGAAAGCTATTAAATTGACGATAATAATGCATTGTCTCCTATCTCATCTGCAAAATTGTTTTAGTAAAAATGGGTATACACATGTACTTTATTTCATGTGGAGAAGGAGAGTATAGTTGAGCCCCGTCAATAAATGTTACTCCCTAGACTACTGCATGATATATTAAATATACATACAAAGTTCGGTCTATACTTGTTAGTTCACTAGCCCTATACATAATATAACATGCATACAAAGTCAGGTCCATGTGTTAGCTCTATGGATTTATACTCGGGAATGCATGTATTATTGAATAGCACTTTATGGTGTATTATTGTGCATGTCATATGTCAAGGCTTCTTTTCCCTTTTCATCTCTGTGTCTTTCCCTCTCCAAATGTGAATCCAGGTTTTGGAAAAGGAAGGCTGTGCTTCCCAATAGGAGAACGTCGTATTTCCTATTTCTGAAAAAAATTTGGGGTCCAAAATAAGTAAATAAACTTAGGACCCTATACAAAATACTTCTGTTACATAAAAATAATCTGTCTGTCCCTTTCTCTCCCTGCCCATCTGTCTGTCCATCCCCTCTCTGTCTGTCTGTGTATCTGTCTGTCTGTTGGGATATCTCTCTCTCTCTCTCTCTCTCTCTCTCTCTCCCTCTCTCCCCACCCCCAGGGGCAGCGGAACCATTGCAAAGTTAGTGGGGGCAAACCCCAGAGATTGGCCCTTGGGTCTTGGTTGGGGGTGACAGTACATGGATGGGGGGGTCACATTGAAATGGTAGAATTGTACCTGCCAAGTGTAGACAGGGAAGAAGTGAGATATAAAAAAAGTCATTGTAAAGAGAATTTAAGTCATTATTTTTTTTTATTGAAGAATGGGGGATTTTGAAAATTGTGAAACCAAAAAGCTGTATATTAGTGGCTTTTAAGGATAGCTGACATCTTTAAATGCAGAATGGGGGTCTTAGGGTATCCCCCAGGAAAATTTTGAATATCAAGAAGCTAAATGGTGCATTCTGGTGCTTTTTGAGGATGGTTGATCCCCATGTATCCAAATTTTTCTAAGACCACCCCCCACCATAATTCACTTTGGAAAACATTTGTTAGATATAAGCAGTCTTGTTACGAATACTATGGGGGAAAAATATCTGTACACGCATGTGCATAAAGGGTTCAGCAGCATCCCCAAGATGTCCCAAGACGTTTGGCTTTGTGCTCCTTGATTTACCTCAGATTTTATCAACATTTTCCACTCTCACTTACTCTATAGATCTATATACTAATGGGCTCTTCTTAGTACCCCAGTGTATTTGTCATCTAATGGCCTTCTCTGTATTAGACAATTTTTGAAATGTTTGAAATTGATTTGATGAGTTTTGGTGAGTTATAAGGGCATGAATGAATATCCTATTGGATCTAAATTGAAAGCCTTGGTATGGTACAGAGATATCATCCTAAAATGTCAATCTATGTCTGGAAAAGTTGGGGGAACATGGAAGTTGGGGGGGCACATGCCCCCCTACCCCCCCCTGTTCCGCCGCCCCTGCCCTCTTCTTTCATCTAGTATGTATCTCCACTGTGAAGATATGTACTAACTGCAGCTAGTAAGCAGTATGTATGCATGATGCATGGGTCCAGTGCATGTGTGGGTGGTGAAAACTCTGTATAATTTACAAGGGATGCAAAGCTGTAGGATGATACATAAGCAAATGTCAACTCACTGTGAATAATTTTGCATCGTATTCCCCAAAGTGTAGCTGTCCCATATTCAACCAGGCCTTATAGGCCGAGTTGAATGTGGGACAGCTACACCGAGGGGAATACGATGCAAAATTATTCACTGTGAGTTGACATTTGCATTTGGCCACAAATCATAGAAAGTGTGCATATGGGCCTTACATGTCATTCGCCCAGACATGTGCCCAGAAAAAGAATTCTTATAAATATGCTTCTTTTACAATAGCAAGGACACATCTGACATAAATGATAATGTGATTTTCGTAATCTACAGGTCAAAATAGTCTGGACCTGAGATTTTCATGGAGGTATGAAGATTGTTTCTGGAGGAAATTAAGCTCTCAACATGACTTGTAACTCAAATGTCATTCTCCCAGACACAATTTCGCCCAGACAATTTTGGTCATTTTGGCACATTTTACCCCCCTGGAGCCTAAAATATGCATATGGGACCATCAAAAACCATATGTAACATGAGGATGTCATCCAGCCTGACACATTGAGTCAAAGAAATAGAGGGGGAAACTAAAATTCGAAGCGTAGGGGCTGGAATACCTCCAAATTCGTCATATGCAAACCTTCTATGATTTTTGACCATTTATGCCATGGACCTAAGGGATGAATTTGATTTTAAACAAAGAAATACAATGTTATTTACTGATTTTGAAGATGCCGAGTCATCATGGTTTGTTTTGATCCACCATCTTGGCTTGCTCGGCTTGGTCAGGAGCTAGCAGCAGAGTTCAAGCCCTTAGTTTCGTATGAAATGTTACGCATGCGAATTTTTCCTCTTTGAACATGGCCTTTCTCTTCTATTTACATCAGCAATTCATAACATAATATTATTTAACTAGTTCAATCACTTTTTTATCGTAAAACTTCTAATAAGCTTACGTAAATACAAAACTAACTAACTCTGTATAAATTTCAAAATGGCGCCGTTGAATATGCAGGCATCGTACTCCACCCCCCCCCCATTGAATACGGCGTGAGTAGTACTAAGCTATAGTGTCGTCGGTATTAGCCATGGCATAAAAAATGGAATTGGATTGAAAATTTAGAGCATGCGAAATCAGGATTTTTGTCTCAACTTGATTGGTCTAGAATATCATGTTTGAATAGTGGAGTAAAGTATGCAGATGACCAATTGCTTGAGAAAGAGTTTTGTTAGGCCAATAGAATTTTGAGCGAGTCCTTTGTAACATAACATGCATGTGTTCCAAATTATCTGCCTGGTAGGTCAAAAGGTAATGTCACATTTTAATAGTGGTTTAGTGGTGGGATACCGTTTACCATAATGACAAATAAATGTAGCTTTTGGAGAGGGTTAATAAACACAGCGTTTTAGTAAAGAATGTATTTGCATGATACTCCCACCCATCAAAACGTCATGTCATCCATTCCATTCACAACCTCATCAAGTTTTTATACTACAAATACAAGAATGAGGCCTCCATTGTTCACTGTCCTTCAGTGGTCTTGTATGGTCTGACTGCAGTTAGGTTAGTACGTGTGTGCACAGTGTTACAGAGGCTGC
Source organism: Acholoe squamosa (assembly GCA_949317995.1). Classification (NCBI taxonomy): domain Eukaryota; kingdom Metazoa; phylum Annelida; class Polychaeta; order Phyllodocida; family Polynoidae; genus Acholoe; species Acholoe squamosa. The sequence goes on from OX439051.1 coordinate 21,808,883, forward strand.
ACAGGTCAGTGGTGTGTACTCATGTATACGTGTTATAATACCAGAGACTGTGTACATTGTAGGCATGAGTAGTGTAGTTTCCATCCATGAAGGCCCTGCATCATTTATGTATACAACACTGCAGCTGTGGTGACCATGGAACACATTGTTTTTACATTGACTCTGGGCGTAGCTTAGGCAGCAGGTGGGTGTGCTATATTGTACTCTGATTATGTGTGCTTTTAAAACACTCTTATATAGCATACTAATTATAGTTTTGTCACATAGCACAGAATAGGGTAGCACATACATTTTTCAGGTTTTCTGTGCCATTGATATTACATTTTTCTCATGGTTTTTGTCTTTGGCAAGCTACCTAGCAATATATCGTTGGCTTGAAATTCAGTATAGAAGATCTGCGTAGGAATCATATACTTTGCTTGAAGCATATATAGCTTCCAAAGAGGTACGATATTCATTTTCTTTTTTTTTAAATGTCATCAGCTTTTATTAGTCATATTTTTCCATTTTAAGTTTCGTTATGTATAACATTAGTAACCTGGTCACATGCCTCGCAGGTATATATATATATATATATATATATATATATATATATATATATATATATATATATATATATATGCATATATGTGTGTGTGTGTGTGTGTGTGTGTGTGTGTTAGCATAGCTATATCTTGTGAGGACTGACCATTGTCTACACAGCAAACCTGTGAGGACATTTTGTCATTGTGAGGACTTGCACTCGGGTCCTCACAAAAAAGTCCAGCAAATTGAATGAATTTCTCAGATAATCAGTTATGTTTCATTTGGAATGAGTCCTCAAAAGTGGCCTGTGTTATAATTGCAATGCACCAGTATGCCCCCTGGATTTCAAGATTGGAACTACTTGACAGTGGTACACACTTTCTATCCAATCAGATCAAGTTTTACATACCTCTCCCAACCGGTCCTCAGAAGAGTGATGTGTGATCAATATGCTGTTGACCAATGAAATGAATTGTACTATTGTAGAGTATAGGTCCTCAGATCTGCTGAGTGTCGTCAAACAGTCCCTACAAATCTGCTGTGTGTTCAGAGAATGCTGGGTACATGTAAATTGCCATTATGTGTTTACAGCTACACTGAGAGTGTGGGCCCATTATGAGAATTTAGCACCGTACACATACACTCTCCCTATGGTGTTTGCCTTGTGAATCATTAAGGATGTAGAGCAGCATGGATCTCACTTTGTTTGTATCTCTTTCATATAACTTGGTGTGCAGAAGGAACTCAAATTCGTGCTATGAGATTTACCTTATATTGTATATAAGGATAGCGCCAGCCCCAAACTCAGGCAGTCCTCATAAGCGCTGCCTGAGATTAACTGGGTCCTTAGAAATATGCTGTGCACTCTTGGGAACCTGAAAGCTTGTCAGTGCATCATTCTGTATATGTAGTGGAGTATGGGTCCTCAGATCTGCTGAGTGTTCTCAATCAGTCCCCTCAAATATGCTGTGTGTAAAGGGCACCATGGTTAAGGTTCCATCATTAGTATGTATAAGCTAGACTGACAGTGTAGGCCCTTCATAACACAATTCAGCTCTGAATATGTACATGCACTGTACATTTATTCTGTAAGCTCTCGATACTGTTGGATATTAAGATAGGGCCAGCCCCTAACTCAGTCAGTCCTCAGAAGGACTGGGTGGGATTAACTGGGTCCTCAGGTAGGCTGAATGTAGTCAAGCAGTCCCCACACATCTGCTGTGTGTGCGATACATCACATTTTCTTTTTTTGAACAGATTTAAACTTTATTTGGTCTAGAGATAATTCATCATGCTGACATAGGCACAGTGTGTACATATCTTAGTCAGCTGGATATAATATCATTGCTGTAGAATAACCTATGCACATACAGTGGTATATTACGTAATTACCCATGTTATAAGGTAATTTATCATGATAATAACATGACCAAACAGTTAATGACCAGATCGTCATTTAGAAAATGTTGTTATGATCTGGCCATCTAAACTCTTACCAGTATTCATAGAATTGTAAAAGTATAATAACAATATTTTGAACAATTTGGGACACTCTAATCTACTTTAAGTACAATAATAATTGTTTCCCTCCCCCTAACTTTACAATAGATTTTTACAACATGCATTGGTACTGTTAGATTCAAACTAAGTTATACATTGATAGAGTTGATGTAGAATTCATTAGATATGGTCTTAAGTTTTCTGTTTATCTTACACATTCTAATATTGGTTTCTAGATATTATTCAGGTTCACAACTTGCATAGTTATTGTACAATATAAATTATACATTGATAGAATCATTTAAGCTTTTCTTAGATATAGCCTTGAATTTTTCTTTTTCTCTAATATTTCTGATATCAGTTTCTAGATTATTCCAGGTTTGAGCACATAGACACTCTGGCGATTTTGTATATGCTGTACAATTAATTTCCCTATAATTTAATACAGGAGCACTGGAAAATCTAGTATTTCTTACAGTCAGTTTAATATATTCTTCCATTGTTGATCTTTTAAAGGCAAGCATTTTAATATGATAAAATCTTCTAGCTTCTAGTATGGGAGTATCAGTTTCTCTATGTACAAAGTTGGTAGGAGTCAATAAATGAACATCTAGACAGGTCTTTAGACACTTGTTTTGCAGTCGCTGTAATTCTAGTAGTAGTTCTGCTTTAGCTCCATTGTATAGTATATCACAGTAATCAATAATTGGTATAATATGCATTTTGTACATTCTTATTCTTGCTGTGGTTGACAAATATTTCCTAGTTTTATACAAAATTAATGATTTGAAACAAGCATTTTATAACATTTCTCACATACATATTAAAATTCCCAAAATTGAGCCCTGTGGTACTCTACATGATAAATTTACCTTTTCAGAGTACTAGTACAACTAGTACTGAGATAGAATCAAGTGTAGATTTACATTTTTGATAGCCACCTTGGTTTTTCGATAATATATCAAATCTATCTAAGTGATTGCTTAGTTTGTTATGTATGAGTCTCTCTAGTATTTTGCCTGGAACAGGTAGAACACTAATCGGTCTAAGATTTGATACATTGGACGGATCGCCACCTTTTAGTAATGGAGTCACCGTGGCAATTTTCCAGCTATCTGGGATTTGGCCTGTATTTGTAATCAAATAAATAATTTTGATAAATTTTTGAGGAAACTTCATCATAGTTTTCTTAAATATATCAGTAGATAGATAATCAATGGCAGATGACTTTGATGTATCTATATCAGACAAACATTTTTTGATTTCTTCATCAGTAAAATTCGTATCTGGCAGGTCTACCTCGCAAGGAGTACCTTTGAAATTAAATATAATTTGGTGTTGTTCAGCAAGTCTAGGTCCAATCTCTGCGAAAAAATTATTAATATAGGTAGATGTATCATTAATCGAAATTACATGGCCATTTTCATCTGTTTACATAATAGATTTGTTGTTGCCATGCGTTGTCTTGCTAATTTTAATAACACATTTTTGTAGTTAATCCTTTCAAGAAGTTCATTGGACATCCATGGACTAGGCTTATCTACAACCTTAAAACTTTTAACAGGACATTGTAAGTCAAGCATTCTTTTTATCATATTTTCCAGTATATTCCAGCATATATTTGGGTCATTTGATTGATTAAAAAGATTCCAATTACAGTTTTCTAAGTCTGTAAAGAATTTTTCTAAATCTAACTTATATGATCTTCCGAGGAAGGTTCTATAGTTCTTTTTTACATGTACTTGAAATTTCTGAATATGTACCGGTAAATGGTCTGATAAGTGTATGTTCAGTGGACCACTAGAGGTGATAGTATCACAGTTTGAAAAAATAAAATCTATACACGTGTTTGTACCCGATGTGGTTGTGACCTCATTAATGAGTTGTACCAAATGAAAATGATCAAAGGTTTCTATGAGAAGCTGCTTCTCAGGTGTATTGGTTAATATGTTTACATTGAAGTCTCCAAGAATGAAAATATCATATCCATCTAGATTATCGATTTGTAGAAGTAAGGCTCGCATGGTATTACAAAATTCCATAAGATTACCTGAGGGTGGTCTATATATATTACAAACAATACATTTCTTATTAGTTCCTTTGGCTGATAATAGCCATTGAATTTCTATGTTTTCATTAGTTCTATTTCAGTTTTTAAACTTATCTACTGAACATGATAGCCCCTCATCAACATATGCACATAGACCACCTCTTCTATAAATACTGATGCGATCTTGACGAAAGAGATTATATCTTGGAAAGCTATATAATTTGCTACAATCCATCTTGTTCAACCATGTCTCAGACAATAGTATAATATCTATAAAGCTATCATTTAATTCTTCTTTGATCTTTGTAAACTTATTTCTCACACTCCTTGCATTCATATGTACAATCGAGAAACCTTTGTTAAATTTATTTTTTAAAGACATATCAATTTTAAAGAATCATAAATAAATGCGACTCTACATGTAAACAACCTCATCATGTATGAATGTTCAATCTTCCTGCCAATACATATTTCTATGAACCAAACCTATGCCATACGCGATAAAAAAATTCATACCCCCTTCCCACCACGGGCTTACAGCTCTTATGGCTACCCATGTTAACAATCTATGAGTTTTGCAGTTAAAGTTTAGAGGCTATTACATCATTTCATCTATGGAACTGTTAAACACATATAAAAAGTTTGATGTTAATGAATTGTACCATTTTATCAATTCAGGAAATTATTATTCCCCCTCTGGGTTTTCAGATTCATTGGTCAGTTGTACATGAATTTTCTATAAGATCTGCCCCATAAGGTTCTCACCCTTGATGTTTCCAGTCGTACACAGATTTGACAGTCCGAAATGCATCTTCACCCCCCATATCGGGTTGAAACTAGCTTCATTCCAGTTTTTTTTTACACCAGTGGAGATTAGATAGTCTCTCATACATGGTATAGAGAATTTCTCTTTGTTAATTTCTTGCATGACTGTAGCAGCCATTTTGTTCCATTCCATTGTAGGTCGGATTTTCCTAGCTTCATACATAATTTCAACCGGATCTTCTAATTTCTTCAAGGATAGGACCAGGTCCTTGTGACCACACGCTTGGGCTTTAGCTACTTGGTACACCTGCTCAGAGCTGTTATACTCTGTTCCTCTGTAGGACATCTGACAGTGGTAGAGGTTTGATAGCTTGTGGTGATGCGACTTAAACATGAGCCCATCAGGCGTTTCAGCTTCATTTGCTGTCTGCATATTTAGATCCTGGTAGGGTAGCTGGTGGAGTTGGTTATGTTCGAACGGCTTATTGTCTATTATGATCTTGCGCTGTCTCAACTGTGTGTTATATCCCAGCCTCTTTGCCAAGTAGTGCATGGCACGTAGGTCATTAAACTCACGCTGTTCAGTCTCCCCTAGCTCGTCACCTATTGATACATGTTTGTATAAGAACTTGCCTTTTAGGTTCTTCAGGAGTTTCATTAACTTAGCCTTTGTATACACATTGTTGAACACAATTTTAATCGGTGGAAAGGTCTTCTTGTTTTTATCATGGGCACCGCCATCTTGGTTTCTTGTGGTAGGTGCTCCTTTGCGACTGCAACTTTGTATGCTTTCAGTGCCGAAATCCGTGCGCATGTCTCTGAGTAGTTGGTTAACTTTTTCCAATAAATTTTCATTATCGGATTCTTCTAGACCTTTAATTATGACTATTTTCCTCTTGATGCCTCTTGATGTCTTTGTCAATTTTCTCGAACCTCTGTGTATGTTTTAGTAACAGTTGTGTTTGGGCTTGAATATTCTGCGTGTGAGCTGTCATGGCTTCCCCCGTCTCCTTGACAGTGGTAGATACCGTATCCAGTGTTCCTTCTGTGGAGGTAAGCCTGGTCTTTATACCATCTAGAGTAGAATTAATGGTGGTAGTGGTGTTATTTAGTTTATGGAGTCAATAAACCCATTGATACTGTGCTTCATATCAAGTTGTAACTCCTCCACCATCTTGACTCACTTGTCAATTGAGTTGACAGCGGCAATAACATCCTTTAAAGTGGCTTCAGGCGACAGCATTTCTTTCGCTTTCCTCCTGGTCTGAGACCCCTCTCTAGTGTTTGACATTATGTAAAAGGTTTCTTGGTAGTAGTATGTCAAGTTTGACTCAGTTCCAATATGTATATCCTAATAAATTTGCCAAAATTCTGCAGCCCTGTTTTCAACCGCTCAACCCTGTGCCGCCATTTTGTTCTTTTGAAGGTTTAGGTTGAAATTATGATAATGTATAAATTAGACTGAAAGTGTAGACCCATCATAACATAATCTAACTGTGCATATCTGCATGCCACAAAAAGGATATGCTGTTAGCTCCTCATGCCATTAGATATTAAGATAGTGCCAGCCCATAACTCAGTCAGTCCTCATAAGTACTGGGTGAGATTAACTGGGTCCTAACAAATATGCTGTGCTCTCTTGAAGACCTGAAGGTTTGCATTGCATCATATCATTGTGAAGTATAGGTCCTCAGATCAGCTGAGTGTTGTCAGGCAATCCCCAAAAATCTGCTGTGTCTGCAGGCCATCAGCATTACATGTAGGTCGACATTATTATTATGTATTACTTCAACTGACGGTGAAGACCAATCATAACACAATTTAGGACAGCAGATATAATGATCTACATACCACATAACATAGGTATGCTGTGAGCTCCTCATGTCACAGGATATAAACACAATAGTTCAACGACCATGGGGTAAAAAACCTTTAATTCACGCTACGGCAGCTGTCTGCCCTAAGGGGAACAAACCCCACAAGGGGTAGGATCTATGATCATTATTTCTGGACTAGGTCAGTCAGTCCTCATAAGCACTGGGTGAGATAACCGGGTTCTAACAAATATGCCATGCTCTCTTGGAGAACTGAAGTTTTGCATTGCATCATATCATTGTGGAGTATAGGTCCTCAGATCAGCTGAGTGTCGTCAAACAGTCCCTACAAATCTGCTGTGTGTTCAGAGAACCATGGGTACATGTAGATTGACATTATGTATGTACAGCTATATTGAGATTATACGCCCATTATGAGAATGTAGCACTATACACATACACTCTCCCTGCGGTGTTTGCCTTGTGAATCTTTAAAGATGTTGAGCAGCATGGGTCTCACTTTGTTTGTATCTCTTTCATATAACTTGGTGTGCAGAAGTAACTCAAAGTTGTGCTATGAGATTTACCTAATATTGTATACAAGGATAGTGCCTCATAAGTGCTGCATGGGATTAACTGGGTCCTTAGAAATATGCTGTGCACTCTTGGGAACCTGAAAGCTTGTCAGTGCATCATTCCATATATGTAATAGAGTATAGGTCCTCAGATCTGCTGAGTGTAGTCAATCATTCCCCTTAAATCTGCTGTGTGTGCAGGCAACTATGGTTAATATCCCATCATGAGTATGTATAAGATAGACTGACAGTGTAAGCCCTTCATAACACAATTCAGCTCTGAATATGTACTTGCACTGTACATTTATTCCGTAAGCTCTTTGTACTATTGGATATTGAGATAGTGCCAGCCCCTAACTCATTCAGTCCTCAGAAGCACTGAATAGGATTAACCAGATCCTCAGATAGGCTGAATCAAGTCAAGTTTCAAGTTTAAACGTTTTTATTTGCAAGGAATGATCTGTAGTCAAGCAGTCCCCACACATCTGCTGTGTGTGCGAGACATCACCATGGTTACCTGTCACATGACATTATGACAGTGTATAAATTAGACTGAAAATGTAGACCCATCGTCATAGTCTAACACTCCATATCAACATACCACATAAAGGATATGCTGTGAGCTCTTCATGTCATTGGATATTAAGATAATTCCATCGGTCCTCAGAAGCACTGGGTGGGATTAATTTGTTCCTTACATATATCCTGTGCATGCTTGGTGACCTGAAAGCTTGTCATCAGTTTGGAATGTGGTACACTTTTATACTCTGGCATGTATCAGATTACCTCTTAGATTACAAACTTCAACATAAAGGATGTTCTATAAAATGCAGCATACCATAGTGGAGTATAGGTCCTCAGATCTGCCGAGTGTAGTCGAGCAGTCCCCACAAGTCTGTTGTGTGTGCCGGCCACCATGGTTACATATAAGGTCCCTTCATGAGTATATACAAGCAAGACTAACAGTGATGGCCCATCCTAACAGTATTCAGCCTTCCATTTGTACATAACACTGTAATATATAGCACTGTACACACACAAGTCCCCATAAACACAGGGTGGAATTAACTGGTTCCTTACATATATCCTTTGCACTCTTGTTGACCTGAGAGCTTGTCAGTGGTGCAGAATGGGGTCAACTTTTATCACCGTTTGGTGGCAGACACATCTGAGATTACCTGTCTTTATAGAGAACCCTCTCTTTTTAGACTTGTAGTTTGTGACCCTATTGACAGAAACTACTGTCCTAGGAATCTTGGTCTGAAAAAGAATAGGAGATGAGATTATCAGACACTGAGAGACCTTTGTAACCATCATTACCTCACAGTGCCATTTTACCCAAGCAGGTTCTGTGTCTAAAAGGCTTCTTTCCTAAGAGAAAGAGATGCTGCTATTAACAAAAGTTAAAATCCCTGTAAGAAGCCCATTCTTGTTTGTATGTATGCCTAGGCAAATTGCTTTATATCATTCACTCTGAGATATAAACCCTTCTGATCAAACTCTTTCTTCATTATTCATTGATATTATGTATGATTCATTTATATATGCTCCTCACAAACCTGCCGTTCAAGTGGGCCATCACTCATATATGTGTTGATATGCACTACAAATATTTCCGTGAGCCAGCCTTAGAATAAACACCCATAACATATATTTAGGGCCTCTTCATGATTATGTTAATGTACTCATATGTATCTTCATTCCTTGTGGGTACAGAATGTTGAATGAAAGTTGGAAACTGGTCATTAAATGTTCACAAGGTTGATCAACATGTTATCAATGTTGTCAATGACTTAGTCCACTATGCACCTGACTCCTGCCCCAATGTACCTGACTATTGCCCCATGTACCTGACCATACATGCTAACCGGGAGTTATTGGCTGGGACACTCCAGGATTTCAAAGGTTTCTCCTGGGAAAAATTTAACTACTGATTTCTCCCAGTTTTTTTACTAATCTCCTGGTTTTTGATATATCAAGGCAGTTTGCATCATATAGAATCTCCAGGATTTTGATATGATAAGGCATTTTCAACTTATAAAACGTACCAGAATGGCCAATTTGGTGTTTCCATTTTCATGAGAAATTACAATTTCCAAAGCCTTTGGCAAAGGTCGCCCGGTTTGGGGCCCTGAAATGTTGGCATGTATGCCTGACTACTCCCAACATGTAACTGATTACTTCCCCCATGTACCTGATTACTGCCCCCATGTACCTGACACCTGCTGATTGTACATGATTACTCCCCACATGTACATGCCTTCTGCCCCATGTACCTGACTTCTGTCCCTGACTCCTGTCCCCCATGTACCTGACTCCTGCCCCAATGTACCTGACTACTGCCCCATATACCTGAATACTTCTCCCCATCTACCTGACTCCTGCCCAATGTATCTGACTCCTGCTCCCCCTTGCACCGCAGGGGCGGATCCAGGATTTTGAAAAGGGGGGGTCCAACACTGGGGCCTATCCAGCGCCCTGACATACATAGAGGGAGTTTGGGGGCATGTACCCCTAAGAAAATTTTGAAATTTAGATATCAAATGGTGCATTCTGATGCATTTCCAGACTCCAATCCAGTAATGCATTTTGGTGTACCATCAGCAGTAAACCAATGATTTTGAGAGCAGGGTATGAAAATCTTATTAAATTTTGATTGCACAATAGTGTTTTAGGTAGGGGGCATGTCTCCTAGAAAATTTCAGAAATATAAATATCAAACTCCAAATTTTAAAGCATGTTGGTGTAAACCTGGGGTGGGAAGGGTTTCCATAAAGGGGATGCAAACCTTATGTGGTAATGCTTTGTCCTTTGTGAGGTTTTGAGGGCTGGCCTCTCAAGAAAAATTTGAAATATAGATGTCAACATCTCTAGTTTAAGGGTTTCAACTAGCCTCAGACTTGAATCTAGTATTTTTAGATATTGTTGTCTAAGGGGGTGTGGGGGCCTGCCCCAACCCCTGGGAAATCTTTTGAAAAATTGATGTCAAACCCTAAAGTTTAAAACATTTGGTGTACCCTCAGGAGTATGTTCATGCACTGGTGCCACACCTAATGCCTAGATGCTCATGTTGTCACTGGTGCACATTGAGGATGATTTCTAGTAGATTACCCCTAATCTAATGCAATTATAATATCCTACATCCCTGACTCATTACTATATCATGGCATATATCACTCAAACTCAACCTATACGGCTTACCCGGAATGGGTTTAAGGTATAAGCTATGCCTTATATATAGGCCAAAGCCAAGCATTATCTACATGACAGTGCCTTTTTCTGGATTTGTCCATGTTAGAAAATTTTGAAGAAATTTTATATATTTGAGACACCGTAGAGTCATAAATTTTACAATTTGAAAACAATAAAAGCTATATCAAAGAGAAATAGGGGTAATGAATGGGGGCATACAAAGTGGAAATACTGGGTGGGTCCAAAGGGAGAGGTCTACCTTCGGGGATCTCTATTTCGACCAAAAGGGGGGTCCTGATCCCCAGGATCCCCCCTGGATCCGCCCCTGCACCTGACTCCTGCCCCAATGTACCTGGTGACTGCCTCACATGTACCTGACTACTGTCCCCCATGTACCTCACTACTGCCCACTTGTACCTCACTACTGCCTCCATATATCTGACTACTGCCCCAATGTACCTTACTACTGCCCCATGTACCTCATTGCTCCCCACATGTACCTGACTACTGCCCCCATGTACTCGACTACTAGCCATATGTACCTGACTACTGCCCCATTGAACCTGACTTCTGTCTCTCTGTACCTTACGATTGCCCCCATGTACCTGACTACTGCCCCCATGTACCTGACCACTGCCCCATATACCTTACGTCTTCCCTTATGTACCTGACTACTGCCATCATGTACCTGACTAGTATCCCCCTTTCCCTGACTACTGCCCAATTGTTCCTGACTACTTTTCCCATGTACCTAGTGGTTTAAAACACATATGGTCTTGACTAATGTTCCCAGGCATCCTAACAAGAGCCCAAACCTATCTGATAATTCTCCTAAGTACCAGTCAACTGCCCTCATCTTCCTGAGAACTGCACCCATGTGCATAACTACTGCCCCCCATGTACCTGACTACTGCCCCCATGTACCTGACTACTACCCCCCATGTACCTGACTACTGCCCCCATGTACCTGACTACTGCCCCCCAAGTACCTGACTACTGCCCTCATGTATGTGACTCCTGCCCCCCAAGTACCAAACTACTGCCCACTTGTACCTGACTACTGCCACCATGTAGCTGACTACTGTCCCAATATACCTGACTACTGCGTCCATGTACCTGACTACTAGCTACATTTACTTAACTACTGCCCAATGAAGCTGACTACTGCCCCCATGTACCAGTCAACTGCCCTCATCTTCCTAAAAACTGTGCCCATGTGCATAACTACTGCCCCCCTTGTACCTGACTACTACCCCTGATGTACCTGAGTACTGCCCCTCATGTATCTGACTACTGCCCCCATATACCTGACCACTGCCCTGATGTACCTGACTACTGCCACCATGTAGCTGACTACTGCCCCCCATGTAGCTGAGTACTGCCCCCATGTACCTCACCATTGCCCCCGTGTACCTGACTACTACCACCATGTAACTGACTACTGTGCCCATGTACCTGACTACTAGCCACATTTACCTGACTACTGCCCCCCATGTACCTGACTACTGCCCCCCATGTACTTGATTACTAGCCACATGTACATGAATACTGCCCCCATGTATCTGAGTACTGCCCCAATTGTACTGACTACTGCCCCTTTATACCTGACCACTGCCCCATTTACCTCACTTCTTCCCCTATGTAACTGACTACTGCCTCCATGTACCTGACTACTGCCCCCATGCACCTGACTACTGCCCCTGTGTACCTGACTACTGCCCCCATGTACCTGACTGCTGCCTCCATGTTCCTGACTACTGCCCCATGTACCTTACTACTACCCGCTTGTATCTCACTACTGCTCCCATGCTCCAGACTACTGCCGAATGTACCTGACTACTGCCCCAATGTACCTGACTACAGCGTCTATGTACCTGACTATTGTGTCAATGTACCTGACTACTGCCCCCATGTACCTGATTACTGCCTCAATATAGCTGACTACTAGCCACATGTACCTCACTACTGCCTCCATGTACCTCACTACTAGCTATATGTACCTGACTCCTGCTGCCATGAACCTGACTACTTCTCCATGTACCTGTCTACTGCCCCCCATGTATCTGACTACTGTCACCCATGTATCACACTACTGCCCCTATGTAGCTGACTACTACCCCCAAGTAGCTGACCACTGTCATCATGTAGCTGACTACTGCCTCCATGTACGTGACTACTGCCCAAAGGTAGCAAACTTCTGTCCCCTGTACCTGACTACTGCCTGAATGTACCTGACTACTGCCACCATGTATCTGACTACTGCCCCCATGTCCCTGACTTCTGTCCCCCTGTACACAACTGCCCCAATATACCTGACTACTGCCCAATATACAAGACCACTGCCCCATATACCTTGCTTCTTCCCATCATGTACCTGACTACTGCCTCCATGTGCTTGACTACTGCCTCCATGTATCTGATTACTGCCTCCATGTATCTGACTAGTATCCCACTGTCCCTGACTACTGACCAATCGTTCCTGACTACTTTTCCCATATACCTAGTGGTTTAAAACATATATGTACTTCACTAAGGTTCCAAGGCATCCTAACAGAAGCCCCAACATATCTGACTACTTCTCCTAAATACCAGTCAACTGCCCTCATCTTCCTGAGTACTGTGCCCATATGCATACCTACTGGCCCCATTGTACCTGACTACTGCCCCCATGTACTTGAGTACTACCCCCCATGTACCTGGCTACTGCCATCATGAAGCTGACGACTGCCCCCATGTACCTGACTACTGCCCCCATGTACCTGACCACTGCCCCCAGGTACCTGTGTACTGCCCCCATGTACCAATACAGCCACCATGAAGCTGACTACTGCCCCCATGAAGCTCACTACTGCCCCCATGTACCTGACTAATGCCTCCAGGTACCTCACTACTAGCTATATGTACCTGACTCCTACTGCCATGTATCTGACTACTGCCCCTATGTAGCTGACTACTACCCCCAAGTAGCCGACTACTGTTATCATGTAGCTGACTACTGCACCCATATACCTGATTTCTGCCCCCATGTAGCTGACTACTGTCCCCATGTACCTGACTACTGCCCCCATGTACCTGACTACTGCCCCGGATATACCTGACTATCGCCCCCATGTACCTTACTACTGCCACCATGTACCTGACTACTGCACTCATGTACCTGACTACTGCCTCATGTACCTGACTACTGCCCCCATATACCTCAATTTTCCCCCCTAGGTACCTGACTATTGCCCCCATGTATTTGACTTCTGCCCTTTGTACCTGACTACTGCCCCCATTTACCTGACTACTGTCCCCCATGTACCTGACTTCTGCCCCCCATCTACCTGACTTCTGCCCCCCATGTACCACACTACTGCCCACTTGTACCTGACTACTGCCACCATGTAGCTGTCTACTGTCCCAATATACCTGACTACTGCATCCCTGTCCCTGACTAATAGCCACATGTACCTAACTACTGCCCAATGTAGCTGACTACTGCCCCCATGTACCAGTCAACTGCCCTCATCTTCCTAAAAACTGTGCCTATGTGCATAACTACTGCCCCCCTTGTAGCTGACTACTGTCCCCATGTAGCTGACTACTACCCCAATGTACCTGACTACTGCCCCCATGTACCTGAGTACTGCCCCCCATGTATCTGACTACTGCCCACATATACCTGACCACTGCCCCCATGTACCTGACTACTGCCACCATGTACCTGACTACTGACCCCATGTACCTGACTACTAGCCACATGTACCTGACTACTAGCCACATGTACCTGACTACTAGCCACATGTACCTGACTACTAGCAAACTACTGCCACAATGTATTTGACTACTGCCCTTATGTACCTGACAACTGCCCCTATGTACCTGACTACTGCCCCGATGTACCTCCATTTTCCCCCCATGTACCTGACTGCTGCTCCAATGCACATGTCAACTGCCCCACGTGTACCTGACTTCTGCCCCATGTACCTGACTACTGCCTCCATATACCTAACTACTGCCTCCATGTAGCTGACTACTGCCCCCATGTAAGTGACTACTGCCCCAATGTACCTGACTACTGCCACCATGTAGCTGACTACTGCCCCCATGTATGTGACTACTGGCCCCCTGTACATGACTACTGCCCCAATGTACCTGACTACTGCCTCCATGTAGCTGACTACTGTCCCCATGTATGTGACTACTGCCCCCCCTGTACATGACTACTGCCCCAATGTACCTGACTACTGCCTCCATATACCTAACTACTGCCTCCATGTAGCTGACTACTGCCTCCATGTAGCTGACTACTGCCCCCATGTAAGTGATTACTGTCCCAATGTACCTGACTACTGCCACCATGTAGGTGACTACTGCCCCCATGTATGTGACTACTGGCCCCCTGTACATGACTACTGCCCCAATGTACCTGACTACTGCCACCATGTAGCTGACTACTGCCCCCATGTATGTGACTACTGGCCCCCTGTACATGACTACTGCCCCAATGTACCTGACTACTGCCACCATGTAGCTGACCACTGCCCCCATGTATGTGACTACTGCCCTCAAGTAGCAAACTTGAGGGCAGTTTCTGACTACTTCCCCCATATACCAAACTACTGCTTCTATATACCTGACTGTTTATCCATGTGCCTATCTACTGTCCCCCTGTACCTGACTACTGCCCCCATGTATCAGAATACTGCCCTAATGTACCTACCTACTGCTCCCATGTACCTCCCTACTGCCCCATATTCCTGACCACTGCCCCCATGTACCTGAATACTGCCCCGTGTACTTGACAACTGCCCCCATGTACCTGACCACTGCAATCCATGTTCCTGAATACTGCCCCCATGTACCTTACTACTGGCCCCCATGTACCTAAATAATGCCCGATCTTCCTGACTACTTTCCCAATGTGCCATACTACTTCGGCCATGTACCTGACTACTCCCCCTATGTACCTGACTACTACCTCCCATGTAGCTGACTTCTGCCCACCCCCATGTACCTGACTACTGCTGCCATATACCTGAATACTGTCCCCATGTACCTGACTACTGCTGCCATATACCTGAATACTGTCCCCATGTACCTGACTACTGCTGCCATATACCTGAATACTGTCCCCATGTATCTGACTACTGCTGCCATATACCTGACTACTGTCTCCATGTACCTGACTACTGGTGCCATATACCTGACTACTGCCCCCATATACATGACTACTGCTACCATATACCTGACTACTGTCCCCATGTACCCGACTACTGCTGCCATATACCTGAATACTGTCCCCATGTACCTGACTACTGCTGCCATATACCTGAATACTGTCCCCATGTACCCGACTACTGCTGCCATATACCTGAATACTGTCCCCATTTACCTGCCTGCTGCCACCATGTACCTTTCTACTCACAACATTTACCTGACTTTTGCCCCCATGTATTTGACTACTGCCCTTTGTACCTGACTACTGCCCCCATTTACCTGACTACTGACCTCAAGTAGCAAACTACTGCCACAATGTATTTGACTACTGCCCTTATGTACCTGACAACTGCCCCCATGTACCTGACTACTGCCCCAATGTATCTCCATTTTCCCCCCATGTACCTGACTGCTGCTCCAATGTACATGTCAACTGCCCCACATGTACCTGACTTCTGCCCCATGTACCTGACTACTGCCTCCATATACCTAACTACTGCCTCCATGTAGCTGACTACTGCCCCCATGTAAGTGACTACTGCCCCAATGTACCTGACTACTGCCCCGATGTACCTCCATTTTCCCCCCATGTACCTGACTGCTGCTCCAATGTACTTGTCAACTGCCCCACATGTACCTGACTTCTGCCCCATGTACCTGACTACTGCCTCCATATACCTAACTACTGCCTCCATGTACCTGACTAGTGCCTCCATATACCGAACTACTGCCTCCATGTAGCTGACTACTGCCCCCATGTAAGTGACCACTGCCCCAATGTACCTGACTACTGCCACCATGTAGCTGACTACTGCCCCCATGTATGTGACTACTGCCCCCCCCCTGTACATGACTACTGCCCCAATGTACCTGACTACTGCCACCATGTAGCTGACCACTGCCCCCATGTATGTGACTACTGCCCTAAAGTAGCAAACTTGAGGGCAGTTTCTGACTACTGCCCCATATACCCAACTACTGCTTCTATATACCTGACTGTTTATCCTGGTGCCTATCTACTGCCCCCCTGTACCTGACTACTGCCCCATGTATCAGAATACTGCCCCAATGTACCTACCTACTGCTCCCATGTACCTGAATACTGCCCCATGTTCTTGACAACTGCCCCCATGTACCTGACCACTGCCCTCCATGTTCCTGACTACTGCCCCCATGTACCTTACTACTGGCCCCCATATACCTAAATAATGCCCCATCTTCCTGACTACTTCCCCAATGTGCCAAACTACTTCGGCCATGTACCTGACTACTCCCCCTATGTACCTGACTAGTACCTCCCATGTATCTGACTTCTGCCCAGCCCCATGTACCTGACTACTGCTGCCATATACCTGAATACTGTCCCCATGTACCTGACTACTGCTGCCATATACCTGAATACTGTCCCCATGTACCTGACTACTGCTGCCATATACCTGACTACTGTCTCCATGTACCTGACTACTGCTGCCATATACCTGACTACTGTCTCCATGTACCTGACTACTGGTGCCATATACCTGAATACTGTCCCCATATACCTGACAACTGATGCCATATACCTGAATACGGTCCCCATGTACCTGACTACTGCTGCCATATACCTGAACACTGTCCCCATGTACCCGACTACTGCTGCCATATATCTGACTACTGTCCCCATGTACCTGACTACTGCTGGCATATACCAGAATACTGTGCCCATGTACCTGACTATTGCTGCCATATACTTGACTACTGTCTCCATGTACCTGACTACTGCTGCCATATACCAGAATACTGTCCCCATGTACCTGAATATTGCTGCCATATACCTGACTACTGTTTCCATGTACCTGACCACTGCTGCCATATACCTGAATACTGTCCCCATGTACCTGACTACTGCTGCCATATACCAGAATACTGTCCCCATGTACCCGACTACTGCTGCCATATACCTGAATACTGTCCCCATGTACCTGACTACTGCTGCCATATACCAGAATACTGTCCCCATGTACCTGACTACTGCTGCCATATACCTGAATACTGTCCCCATGTACCTGAATATTGCTGCCATATACCTGACTACTGTTTCCATGTACCTGACTACTGCTGCCATATACCTGAATACTGTCCCCATGTACCTGACTACTGCTGCCATATACCTGAATACTGTCCCCATGTACCTGACTGCTGCCCCATGTTACTGATTATTTTCCCATGTAACTCCTGCTATTCTTCATCTCTGGATGTCCTTTCATGCCTTGCTTCTGTTCTCATTTTATGTTTAGCATGATGTTAGTAAATCAAAGCACGTTTCCTTCATATATTGGTATATGATGTGGTGGCCTGTTTAAAACTTAAGCCAACACAAGTCTCTATGCTTAGGGAGTTGATATAGTTCTTAATGAATTGAAGGATGACAAAAAGAGATATATACAAGGTAGAGCAGGGCTTCAAGGAGGTTTAAATAGGCTGGAAGGATGTAATGGAAATGGTGTAGTGAGTGTGGAGGGATGATAGAGAGATTAATGGCGGGCAGCTGGGGACCTTTTCACTTGGGGACATGTGACAGATAATCTGTGATGGGCAAGGGAGCTGGGTGATATGTAATAGGGTCAGATGTGGTGCATGCATGAATTGCTGTTGGTGGTATAACTCAGGGTCATATGGTTTCACCTCCATCACTTATACGTTTCGTTTATTTCCCAAATTGCACATGATTATGACCATATTCTAAGAAATCAATCACACACAGTGTTAATGAGGACTATGATATCAAAGTCATTAGGACAAAGTGGCTCTTAAGTTGGGAAAGAAAACCTGAGGGATGACTCACAGAAGATCTAGACCTTGGAGGATTAATGAAAGAATGGTCTCCGAGGGGATGAAGGGATTGAATCAACATGTACTGGGTCTAATATATACCTTGATATTTGAAGGAATAAAGATCCATAGAAATTCTGATATAATATCATGATTTTGTTCTACATGTATAACATAATGTCATGTATTATTTTAACAATTTGGCATAAACATTGTTGTTACAATAATCATATTTGGGTATCTGGTTATAAAGCATCCCCTGCATCTCGATACAGTACAAACATCTTTTCAAACAAAGCCTCTGTGAATAAGGTCACTTATGGCAAATCTCCATGTGTGGTATTCTAATACTGAGATGTAATCTGAGATGTGTCTGGGACCACAAAGTGATAAAAGTTGACCCTATTTTGTAGCACTGACAAGCTTCCCAGGCACAACATATTAGTTAAAGCCTAGTAGATTGCACCCAGTGCTTATCAGGACTTGCCTAGAGCATGGTCATATTTGCGTAGCCACCAAAGAAGGTTGAATCAATGTTATTATTGAACAAATCCCACGACATAATGAAGTGATTTTGATATTTGCTCAATATATCAGCTCAGTCAATCAATATGCAAACAGAGTGATTTTGTTATTTGATGTCTAATATCAATCTATGCAGTGTTTTCAAAGTAATAATGATATGATATATAATACAAATGATTTTGATGAATACAGCTAATGGACTAATACAGACTAAATGTAGTACAAATAATGACACAGTATGACTAAGGCAAAAAATATTGACTAGCACATGATAAAGCATAGCACAACTATGGACAAGGTATGGACTATAACCTGCAAGAATATAACAATAAGATATGGCCTCAATACACTTTAGTAAAGCTAATACAGAATGAAAGTTAACCTAACAAGACTATGGAGCTATAACAAGACTAAAGAAAACTTTGATATCATATGCCAGTTTCATTATGATATAAGAATATGTAGTACACATTAAAGGGTAGGACTGAAAATATTGAGAACTGTTGAATACTGTTGTATACCCAGGGGCAGGAAGTTTCCATTTATAAACCAAAAACAAAAAAAAATCCAGTAACACAAAACATTCACAAGTCGACCCTCACATGGAACAATTATTCGCTTATACTTGTTTCACTCTCAAGGTAGAGACTGTCATCACTATCAGAGCTGCAGTCACTAAATACATGACCCATGTCATTTTCATACAGATTCTCAATACAACCAATTCTTGCCTTGAACTTAATGTTATTTTCTGACTCTTGAACCCGGGAACTAAGATTGTCCCCCAGTTTACTACCCCTATATAGAGAACAACATTTTAGAAATACACTTTTGAGCCTGGGTTTGTACTTGAAGCGAGTATGTCTGTTTCTCCTAGTAGCTCTATCTCCTTAAATAGTAGAGCCACTATGTTGACATAGTGGCCCCACTATGTCACTGGTATATTGCTTGAAAGGGGTTGTGGTTAAAAATGGAGATGCATTTTTGACTGCAACCCATTAAGATCAGCTGTTTATTTAAGGCAAATTCATTGCAGCTTGGCTATTTATTTTCACTGGATCGTCAAAACTGCTCCAGATCGTCAATTATATTGAAATTAGCCCCTGTTCTTAGTACACCCATGGCAGATAGGCTTGAGGTCCTCTATTAAAAGTAAAATCATAACGTGTTGGCCTAAGGTCTTCTATTCCAAGTAGAATCCTAACATGTGGGCTTGA
This sequence comes from Acholoe squamosa, assembly GCA_949317995.1. Classification (NCBI taxonomy): domain Eukaryota; kingdom Metazoa; phylum Annelida; class Polychaeta; order Phyllodocida; family Polynoidae; genus Acholoe; species Acholoe squamosa. Next base: position 21,829,059 of record OX439051.1, read on the forward strand.
GGTCCTCTGTTCCAACTAAAATCATGACATATGTGCTTATGGTCCTCTATTGCAACTAAAATCATGACATAGGGCTTGAGGTCCTCTCTTCCAACTAAAATCATGACATATGGGCTTATGGTCCTCTCTTTCAACTAAAATCATGACATATGGGCTTATGGTCCTCTATTCCAACTAAAATCATGATATATGGGCTTATGGTCCTCTATTCCAACTAAAATCATGACATAGGGCTTGAGGTCCTCTCTTCCAACTAAAATCATGACGTATGGGCTTATGGTCCTCTATTCAAACTAAAATCATGACATAAGAGCAAGAAGACCTGTGTTCCAACTAAGATCATGACATATGGGCTTATTTTCCTCTATTCCAACTAAAATCCTGTCATAAGGGCTTGAGGTCCTCTCATCCAAGTAAAATTATGACATATGGGTTATGTTAATTTATGTTAATAGAGAGTCCTCATAATCTGACCTTACAAAAGTAGTAATGAGTCAAATGAGCTTAGTGATCAAAATATGTACATTGATGTACTTCTTGCTAAGTGCATAGGGGAAGATGATGGCAAGGATGGCCCTCATTGTAACAGACTCATTCTAGCAACAGGGGAAAGGATGGTCCTCAGTAGTGGGTCTTTTGTTATGGTCCTCACATGATATACTTATACCAGTGTGTATGTGTGTGTGTGTGTGTGTGTGTGTGTGTGTGTGTGTGGGTGTGTGTGTGTGTGTATGTGTGGGTGTGGGTGTGTGTGTGTGTGTGTGGGTGTGTGTGTGTGTGTGTATGTGTGTGTGTATGTGTATGTGTATGTGTGTGTGTGTATGTGTGTGTGTGTGTGGGTGTGTGTGTGTGTTGGTGGGTGGGTGTGTGTTTGTGTGTAGTCAATAGGCAGATAAATAGAGGTGAACCATTACATGCATAATATCAAGAGGACTAATTTTGCCAAAGTTAAACCAAATTTGTTGTTGTTGCTATGTTATTATCATTCCATTTAGTAGTTGGAGTTTCGCTGCAAGTTTACCAAGCTATCAATAAGTAAATAACATATATTTATACACATCTGAGGTATCTGCAAATGGGCGAGGAAAAAAAAGAGAAGAAAAATAAATACCCTTCTGAAAACCATATATAGTGCCTGTATTAGGTCTATCCAACTAATAACTCCCAGCATGTAGCTAGAGATATTTATATCTCCACTTCAGGTTACGTCAACACAGACAATACACTCAGGCCAGAACATACATTGCAATATTATGATCCACATAAATTATGGCTAACTAAATGAATTAAAATGTACAATACTCAGGAGAAAAAAGGATCCAAGAGCGAACATCAGTGATCTAGGCACCTCATCAGATGCATGTTAGTAACAGTCCAAGCGCGAACACCGATGAACTAATAATACATCCATTCTTATTAGTTGAACTTGAGAGGAGTGTAAAGAAAATCATCACTAACTTCATTACAAAAACAAAGTCAGAATGTCGTTGCACTGGACCATAGATGGGGCTACATCATTATTACATATGGACTTATTGAAATGAAACAACCAAGTGAGACGGAGAAATTATAAAGAGCGAGAGAGAGAAACATCCAGAGAGACACATGCAGAGAGAGGAAAAGAGAGAAGCCAATACATACAAGGACAGACATACCGAGAAGGAGACAAACAGAGAGATAGAGAGAGAGGGAGAGAGAGACAGACAGACAGACAGACAGAAGCAGAGAGTGAGAGAGGGACAGACAGAGGGAAAGTTGATGTTAATTAAAGAATTCGATTTAGTACATGGACCCAATAAAGCTGTTTTAGAATAATTGAATTCAACTGCACTCTCGTGTCACGCCTTAAACAGAAAATAATGCTTACCTATCTACACAACATAAAGCATGATTAATGATAAGCCAAGCATAATAATTACCCCCTTATTCTCTTCACTAAGGCACACATCATATCTAGAATGGCGTTAACCCATTATAACAGTAGAGAATAAGGTTCACTGTGTCAGACTGTGTAAACCAGATAAGGGCTGTCAGGTACAAATAAAGCTCCCTATTTATCAGCAGGTGAATCGGGAACAACAGCTAGGGAAGTAGGCTTATTAAATACAGACCAGGATCACGCACCCTCCAGATGTGTGCCCTTCAATAGTTTTGAAGAACCTCATAAAGAGTTGACTGATGGATGGAATGACAAGTCTCTAAAGGTTAGTCTTTAAAATTCGGAGAGCCCTGTGAGGAATAGAATAGCACACATAAAGGGATGGGTATAATTTAGAATGGCGACCCAATGATTTACATGTAGTTTTTTTCCTCTCCCTTATTTAATTCAACACTGATGGCACAAAGAGTTTAAGAAACAAGTTTTGATATCAATCGCGACACAGTGATTTTAGAAACCAACACTGTGACACAACCAATTGCTTAGATTTTTTTAAAGATTACGTTAGCATTTGCTGGCTAATATATGACTGTAGTAAATATACCAAATTCTTACTTATATTTCATCTGTTTCAGATGGTTGTAGATATGGTTATCTACATTACTGTTTTGGTGTTGGCACTGATAGCAAACTGCAGTGTTCTGTGTGCTGACTTTACACCTGCTGTGTGCCTTCTGTCTTATCAGGAGACTGACCCAAGGTACAGATATGACATGTGAAGAAGCTAGAAAGTAGTGTTCAGTAAAGAGAAGCAGAATGGTCATACATGAAGTTGCATTCCTGTATTAATGTTTTATTTTTCTGGTAAAACATGTAACGATAAGAAAGAATGTCCCAAAGATTAGACATCTCCAGAAACTATTACATGTAGTTGAAGCATAATATAAGGCACTGTATATCTGTGGTCTTGTTCATTGAAATAAACAAAGTCCCTTTTGTGCATTAATTATCTGCTGCATATCAAATGCATTGTGGATAATGGAAGTAACCACTTGGCATATTATGAGGTTCCTAAGTTTACCAAACGTTTGTTTTAAACGTAAAAACAACCCAAACATGTACTCAAAAAGTTTTATAACGTTCTAGAAAAAAGTTTTATTTTAGGGTTAAAAAAATCATAATTTTAACGTAAAAATAACGTAACTTGAAAATGCTTTTAGAAACCTTGAGAAAACGTTGAAAACGAACGTTGAAAATTTTTTTATAACATTCAAAATGTTTTCTAAAAGAACAAAACGTTTTTTAACGTAAGAAAAAAGTATTTCACAAACATTTCTTTATCCGAACTACATGAACTATACATGAACTACTTAATATAATTTATTACAGAGACTATAACTGCCAAAATCCTGATAGCTGTCCCAGAGGCACAACTTGTTCGGGCTATGATGTCTTGGCAGGAACTAAGGATTACTCTGATACTATCTGGGTGTTTAGCTGTAGACCTGACTATGTAAGTTTTAATACAAATGTACAATAAGTGTTAGGCTACATCTATACCATCTTGATGTTCAGTTGTAGTCCTCCCAATGAGAAAAAGGTTTTCCCAACATGTTGAGTGCTCTCTTTTTTTAGCAAACCCAAATCACACATGTCAAACCTGTTTTCACATCATCTTTTGGCCAGGAAGTTATTTGTCAATCTGACATGGTAGACCTCAAACCCTAAAACAAATTTTCAACGTTAAAACATTTTTGATAATTAGGACATTCAATGGGTAATAAATAAGGCCCAACATGCGTGCCCCCTAATTCCCCAAAACTACGAACTCTATTTCAGTGGTAGTCTAAATCACAAAAAGGCTCATAAAACCTTGCTTTGGGAACATGTAGAAAAGGTAAATGGGGAGGCGGTTGATTATCTAATAGATGGATAACTAACACTATATCATAAGGCCCCCTACAGGTGTGTGAACAAAGGAGCACTGTTCTTGCCCTAAGCAATATACAATGGGCAGGCAATAACTTGAGCCTCCCATTCCATATACTGTATTGATAATAATAATACAACATAAAGGGTACCTGATCTAACTCTGTGGACTTCCATATTGGATGGACAGGTCCAATTAGAGGGTCCTATCCAGATATTATACTGCATATGGTGCGCTTAGAAATAATTATCAGAATTATTTAGAAAGTATTTTGGGTGTTCAAGAGGTACAACATGGACCTTTACTCTGAAGACCTGTCATCGCAGTGCAATCCTATATAGTTTCTGCTTTTTGGTATGATGTGCTATAAATGTATAATAATTATGTGATTAAAATTACCCCAATGCTTGATCGAAGTTACAAAAGTGTGGTAATTAGAACATTAATTTTTTTTCTGATTTTATCCTATTTTAATACAATCACAACTGAGCAATGACATATTTCATTACCAGTCCATGTCTACTATTTCATTTTCAGGCCTGTACAACTGATGCTGACTGCAAGAATATCACAATTCCTACAGAACCAGGCCAGATGACCCTTGGTCATTGTTGTAGATTAGATAAGTCTACCTTCCCACCAGGCATCCTGCTATTGCCAGATAACACAGAGGGTGTCTGCATGGACAAATGTCATATCAGAACAGATACAACATGTACAGACACTCTAGCAAGACTTTGTCAAGAAGGAAGACTTTCGACGAAAGACTGTAATCATTTTTCCAGGACATTCAAAGTCAAGTTATAGCATCAGATATTTTTTTAATCAATATGGAATAGACTTTATTCCTAATGATGAATGAGTACACCACTCACAAACTATACATTAGGTGAGGCTCTACTTTTGCAGAGAATTCACTATCTGTGAAATAATCAAGGATTATATTCTACTGATGGAACTTGTTTATCACAAACTAGATAGTTATGAGAAGAGCCATTGCTCCCTCGGTACAGCTGTGTATTGTACAAATCAATAAACTTTATTATTATATTCATAGCCTCAGGCCACTATTGAAAATATGTCTGTTTCCTGTCCAGAGGGTGGGATTTTTCAGACCCATGTGGGAGGGAGGGAATTTTTTAAGAAAAATACCTTTATTTGTTATGAACGTTATAAGCAGGGGTATGAATTTGCCGTTATGTGCTAAGATTTATTGATTAGAAACCAATACACAATACACAATGAGATCGAATTATCAACATAATGTTTCATAACTCTCGTTTGTATGCTGTGTACAGGGGAACTGCTTCTGTATAAATACAGAAAGGGAAATGTGGTTATTGGAATCATTATGTCCACCTAAGCAGGTTAAGAGATAAGGTATTCAGAAGCAAACCTTTTGAAATCCTGCGTCAGAATTGGTACTCCAATGTAGCCCACTGTAAGGCGCAGCTAACACGCGAGGATGGACCCTGGGGGTGCCTTAAATTATTGGTTTCACTGCCGGGTGGCATCCATAAATGACGTCATACAAAATCTGACCATTTTTGAACCCCCCCCGTCATGTTTATTTTGCCAATTTTGCAATGGTGAAGGTATATGGAAAATTAATTCCGTCATGCCAAGCCTGACCCCCACCTCTCCCCTCTAGCATGACATCATTTGTGGATGGCCCCCGTCGGTCGGGCAACTTTTGGCTAATCCAACGACATTAATTATTGCAAATGTATAGAAAAAAATTGGTTGGGTTGGAAAGAAATCCGCCCGACCGAAGGCAGTGGAGCCGGAGCTGTAGCTAGATAAAGTGATTTCCCAAAACCTTCGAAATTTCCGATAGGCTTTTAAGTTTTGATCCACATTGAATACCCAGTTATCAGCATTGATTCAATGCCCTCTGCTCACTAGCAGATGGTTAAAATCTCAACCCCCATCATCTCTCTGCTTTTGGTTTCATCGTTGACTCCTCTGCATCCGCCTGGTTAGATTCCCTTTGCCCATCTTGTTGCTCATGCCTTGGGATAGTACCCCGTGATCTTTAGGGTGATCATATGTGATCACCCTGGGTGATCACTACAGAGTACCTGTCTAACCTGATCAGAGAGGAGTTTGTGAATGATTACTTTCATTAAGATTTTTTTGCATGAATGTGCATAATCATCCCCTTCCCTCCCCACAACCAAGGATTTATTGTAGGCATTTAGAGCTGAATTATGCCCTGATGAGGAATATCATATGTAGATGTCCGTATAAGGAATATTTGCTAGTCCCCCTGGTTATAATTATGGTTTGAGTGTCAAAAAAGGTGTCAATTATCAAACATGCTTTTGCCTTTGATAATTTTGACCAAACCACCTTTTTGCTCAATGAAGATTCCCGTGGAATGATATTCCATCTTATAAACACTGATGATCAGGAGGATTGTAGATACAAAATCAATATAGCTCACATCATGAGCATTGCATATCCCATTTCTGTATACTAGGGTCCCCTGGTGGCAGAAAAATATCACTAAAGTGATGACCTTATAGGCTTAGGTGATCATCATGATTACCTTATGTAATCAAGAGGGAAAGATCACCCTAACTCATCAATAGTGATCATCTTCATAGAAGTCTATATTTTTTTAGTGCAAACATTATTCATAGATAACATAATAGTCTCATCCTGATTCATAGTGTAAGTCAGTGTTGACCTATTTCTTTGGGCTACATTTAAATTTTGAATGAATGTCCCCACTACCAGAAGTGAAAACACAAAATTATTTCCAATTGCATGTATTTTGTACATCATGATTTATTCATGTCACAGCACTGATGTCCCATGAGGGCATACTGTTTAGATGAAATCTTCATGTGTTTCATCATAACTTATTAATGCGCTCAATGAGATGGCCATGGTGATGATGATACATCCCAAAACCTCCATAACGTTCATTCTGCCATACAAATGTCCTTTAAATAAAGTATACTGAGGAATTAGATTTAGCACAGTGATAGCATTCTTTAGGACTGCTACTTTTACAGGACCAATAATTTGGCAAGCAATGATTTGAGCTAAAACAGATATCCCAGAGCCGAGAACATGAATTGTAACATATAAGATAACATATGGATCACTTAGATACACTGACTGTTCAAAATAGACACAGAGCATCAGTGAAATTGGTGTAGCTATGGCCGATGTCAGAAAAGATACTACAATTGACTTGCATTCTTTCAAGTACACACCAGCAATTAGTGAATATAGACCAATTATTCCACCTCCAGTAGCTAGGGTCAAGTATCCCAATATAGGGTTTGACTTGACTCGGACTTTATGATGGTTGAATTGCATGCATTTGGCAATTCATTAGATTGGTGTTTGAAAAAGGCTGGGGTGAATCCATTTTTAAAATCCATCCATGGTTGCAGAATCAGGCATAACCCAAATGTACAGAGCATAATGGATACTAAGGTCATATGGCTTTGTTTCTCACCTAACACCACCCTAGATAGGAGAGCAACTGATACCATTGTAAATGCATATTCAAAGCCTGAAGCATGACTCAGAGGGAGAATTGACACTGCTAAATATACCAGAAGATTGTAGATAGGAGAACAGAATACCATTGTACACAATGCTACATAGAGTTCTCTAGGTATTTTGATGTTGTCGTCTTTGCTAAAAATCATGATGAATGTCCCAAGTAGTGTTGCTGTTGCATATCGCAGGAGTCCAAGTTGGAAATCAGGTACTTTTCTCTCCAACACAGAAAATAATCCAAGTTAGTAAATACTAATATAACTTAGACAAAATCTAAGGGGTAGTAGTTTTGTCTAAGGGGTAGTAGTTTTGTCTAAGGGGTAGCAGTTTTGTCTAAGGGGTAGTAGATTTTTTTTTCACACCAGGTGGCAGTGTGGTTTGCATGAGGATTTTTATGGTAAGTGCATATCATGGAAAAGCCTATGAATGTCAGAAAAATGGTGCTTTCAATGACTATCGACATAATAACGCCTCTACAATTCAACCTGGCATGTGATTTAACAGAATACACTTAATAAATATATATTTGTTATTGAAGGAGCAATGAAGAATAATGGAAACACCTTTTCTGTGGAAATTTAATTTACTCATATATCCACATCTTTGACATTATGATAAACCCAGAGCAACTAAGTTCACGGGTTGCAAAGAAAATGATGTGAGGTATTGAACTTGCTTCTCAAATGGAGAGGCTCTGTTCTGGATGTCTTAACCTATGTGGAGTTTACACTTACCATTTCAAAATTAAGAGAATTGCTATGTTGCTTGAAAGTTTATGTAGTTAGTGGAAAAGTCTAAGGCAAGTTAGGAGAAATCAGGCAAGTCAGGCATTTTTCCTAAGGGTTAGGCGTAAACTCCTAAGAAAACTTCGGTGGTTTGGGGACGTGCAAACTCCCAACTTGGGTTAGCAAGTCCAACAAATGTTAGGCGAAAGGCCTAAGATATTCAGAATATTTTTTTGTGTGAAGCAGCAATTATGATACACTAATATTTTGGCAGACCGGCGTATCAATACATACACAGGATTGGCAGCAATGATACAATACAGGTAATATCTTCAAGACTATTCCAGGCTCACAATCATCGAAGCCATTATATGGCTGAGACATTTGAGGGCCAGGAATAGTAGAGAAGAATGTTACCTGTATAGGGTGTGTTACAGTTACTGATTGTTACTATTTATGGGTCTCTGCAGGCAAACAAACCAATGTACCAGGTTGAACTATGGATATATGCATGGTAAGGTGAATATTTATCATCCAAATCCAGTTTACATGTACATGCTAATCATGTCTTTGGGAATTATTCTGAATGTAAAATTATCATGTTCTTTAACAAATGAGCCATATTGAATGTATTTTATCTCTTTGATGTGGGAGTGACACTGCAAGTGAGATAACCCTCGGATATTCACCAAACCAGTGTGCCTTTGCATTTATTTCATGTTTTCTAGAGGAAATACAAGGCAATTTCAATAAATTCACCTTAATTTGCCACCGTGCGCACTGATTACATCGCCATCTTGGAGCTATTACATCATCAAAAGATCACATGACCTCAACGTGTGATATTTTCGAGGAGAAAACTCGTGAACCTTTGCTTATGTCTGTATTGATGGGCCCAGCAATATGGGCTCAGATGTTGGTGGAGAGAACAATATTATCATCTGCCTTTTGGTGCTATGTAATTCTTAGGCTTTCACGTATCACTGTCTTATCATATAATAATGTGTTCAATCACTGAAAATCGATGGTTATTAGCAATTTACATGTCCAACGACAAGGCATTCCTTGGCGTATCCTTTTTGAGGACATCAGAAACCCAAGATAAGCTAGATGCGTGAATACACTTCATTGGCTCAGTCTACTTCAGAGTTAGAGTAATGTGCAATCCACTTTCCATCTTTCCTCTCTACTACATGTAAGGGGTGTGGATGAGGGGTCCCCCATGTCACATGTCAATTTAAAAAAAATGGCTATGTCTATATGTCAATTTTAAGAAATGGTCATGTCACCATGTCGATTTTAAGAAATTGTTCATGTCACCATGTCGATTTTAGTGGTCCACACCCATCATGTAGCTTGATTCGCTGAGATATGCATATTAAATGGGAGTCTCGCCAAAGTTATTTCTAATAAACATGCTTTAACGTTAGGATCAAGTATGCCTACACTTTGAAAATGATCTCATCTTTGATTTTTTTTTTCATGGCAGGTTTTCAAACGCATATTACCCTAAGCATTTTGGTTGAGACAAGATTTTTTCTTCGCTTATTTTCCCACTTTACACTTTATTAGATGTGTATGTTAATTTATCATTATATTCTAAAAGCCTCTGCTTATACTGAGTTATAGATGCCACCTATAGCCCAGGGGATACCCTGGATTAACCAAAAGATGATTCAGTAGACACTGTCATGACATGTTCCAGCAGGCCCACTGAGCCTGAGGAGGCTGTCAGTGAATCAGTCATGGAGATTGATATCTAATCAAGTGTTCTGAAAGTACCGTACCCCTATTGATATACCGATTCATGTAGCTTAATTGTAGTGCATCAGGGCAGGGGGGTTGTATGAGAACACTATTGCTATTTAGTGCTTGTTTTAACTAGATACCAAGCCATAACTACCGTGCATAATGTGTGGCCACTGGCAAAGGATAATGGTACCAGAGAGAATGGGATAGTAGAATTGGGAGGCTATGCAGTAGTTAGCCAATTGCCTGCAAACATCCAGGGATGGGGCTCTGCAGAGGGCTCGTATGTGCCCGAGGATATGGTGTGTGTTGCAGTGTCGGATTTTAAAAAGGCATCCGTGTCGCCGTGTCGAATTTTTACTTATGCTGTCTGCTACTCTCACCCATGTCCATCGAATTTTAAAAGTGCCGTGTCGCCCGTGTCAGATTTTATAACCCCCTGTGTCAATGTGTTATTCTTGTCGATTTCTACCCATGTATGGGGCCCTTGATGGGGGGTCCCCAATGTCCCATGTCGATTTTAAGAAATGATCATGTCACTGTGTCGATTTTAAGAAATGTCCATGTCACTGTGTCGATTTTAAGAAAAGCCCATGTCCCCATGTCGATTTTAAGAAAGTGCCAATGTCCCATGTCACTAACCTCAAAAATGCCCATGTCGCCATGTCGATTTTAGGGGTCTAGGGCCCTATGTATAGGCACCCCTATGACTATGTCCCTTTTTCCCTATGCCTCATGTCACACCACCTTACATGATGCTAGTGGTATGTCATAGAATTAAGGAAAGATGGTGTAAAATGCTGTCAAAAAGTTGCGGAAATGCGTTTTTGTTTCCTCTGGCCATAGCTTTGGCAGTATTGCTGTCAAAGTGTTTTCTTCTAGTATTGAGGGTTTAAATAGGCCTAGAAATAAAATTCAATAGTGTATCTTGTAGGGAATTGTCTGAAAATGCCAAAAAAAAATATGGTCTCAATGTCATAGAATTAAGGAAAGATGGTGTAAAATGCTGTCAAAAAGTCGCAGAAATGCATTTTTGTTTCTCTGGCCATAGCTTTGGCAGTATTGCTGTCAAAGTGTTTTCTTCTAGTATTTAGGGTGTAAATAGGCCTAGAAATAAAGGTCAATAGTGCCCTTACCCCAGGGTCCTCAATGAATTTTATAAAGTGAAATATCAAACTTCACAAATTCATAGTGATAGATACCCCCACCTCCATCTATTATTAAGATGTCACTTTAAAGCCACTATAGTGATGGCTTATGCTGATAATCTCCATAGGTAAGAAAAAAACATGGGCAAAAGGGACAACCCCCAAAACATGCTGTGTTACATAAACACGCTGGTCATTTCATTTCAATCTATATGGCTCCTTGCTTCATTTCTCGTCAATATTTCACCAGCCTAGTATTTTATGTAATTAGTTCTATCGATCCATATCTACAAAGACATGCTCCATCTCATGAAGGCTTATCGTGAAAAAAGGCCATTTTAGGCCTTTCTGACCTTAGGTAACAAAAAAATATGACCTGTTTTACAATGAAATTATTTTTGCCATATAGGTGTAAGCCTATCTTACATGGGAAAAATAACAAATGTACAAATATGATACAAAATAATTTTACACAAGTCTTCAAAATGAATAACCCCCTATTTTCAGACCTGCACCAATCTGGTGAGAGTGACCCTCATGCGTTAATGTTTTCAGCAGGTGCTACAACTAAGCCAACTTGATCTATAGATGACCCCCCATTTGATTTACCCACCTATTAGGGCCCTACATTTTGTCAGGTGTATTGAAATATCGCAATAAATCGCAACATCAAGACCAAAAATCGTGATAATCATCAGGATGTCAATAAAAAATAAAAAATAGGATGTCAATTACATCCCTACGAACCCTCCCCGCCTTACCTGTACATCCACCAAACACTCCCCGCCTAACCTGAACATCCACCTAACCCTCCCCTCCTCACCCGTACATCCACCAAACCCAAACATCCACCGAACACTCCGCCTCTAACCCTACATGGTATGTACATCCACCGAACACTCCCCGCCTAACCTGAACATCCACCTAACCCTCCCCGCGTTACCCGTACCCCGGGGGGGCACTTTTTTTTTATACGGGTGTGTGGCTGAACCCCCGACTACCCTTACCCTTGCTAGGGCACTTGTTCGCGGGTTTTTCTTCCAAACCCTACCCTTGCTAGGGAACTTTGTACATAATAGTCTTAGATTCTGCTCAAAATATCTTAAAATGAACTTGTTTGGGTGAAAATTGTATTTTGTTCATGCTATTTTCATGAAAACTTGGAAAATATTTGTGAAAATTTCTAAATTTTCCACATGAATCGGGGTATTTCGCCGAAAGTTGACCCTTGCTAGGGACATTTTGCTCAAAAGTAGACCCTTGCTAGGGACATTTGTGGCTGAAACAGGAGGCTTGCTAGGGACTTTTCCTTGAAAAAGTACCCTTGCCAGCCACACATATGTGTATACATTACATAGAGAGTGCCCCCCGGGACCCGTACATCCACCAAACCCTCCCCGCCTAACCCGTACATCCATCGAACACTCCCCACCTAACTTGAACATCCACCTAACCCTCCCCGCCTTACCAGTACATCCACCAAACACTCCCCGCCTAACCCGTACATCCACCAAACTTGTGCTGTAAATGTGTAATTGTCCACAGACAGGTTTCCAGTCAACGGATTTTGAGGCATCTGGGTCACTTCTTGGGATTTTAACCTGGCCGGAAGTGGACTGACGTCATACCGCCCCATAAACATTTCATTCCCTGAGAGACCCATCCGGCCACATCCCCGGATAACCCCCCAACTACAGCCGATTAACATGGCCTATATAACACATTTCCCGCCTTTCAGATGAGATTTCATCTGAATAATAATCTTCCATGTACGTTTCCATAAGTTTCAGATGATCTCATCTGAATGTAATTCAAATTCAGATGAGATCTGGCATATATCCTTGATCGGGGGCTCTGCCCCCGAACCCCCCTTTGGCCAGAAAGAAACAGAGAGGTGAACCATAATTATTTGATGAGACACGGATGGGGTCGAAAGAGCCACCTGGAGGATGAAGAAGGAACTAAAGGCGACATCTAGAGGAAGGAGTGGGAAACAGAGGGCCAGGTCAAATCTGCAAGAAGTGACCCTTTTGGTCTCAGTGAAGGAAATCCCGCAGAAAACCGGAAGTCATATACGATTGTGGTCAGAAGTGAATACTGCAGGCACACTGAATGGTCAATAACCATGTTGAAAATAATGCCAATAAATATAAAACCACTACACATGTTGTTGAACATTGGCTGCTTTGGATAAAATACCAGGAGGGCATTTCTCAAAGTGCTTACCCATTTTATCAAAGGTTAGATTGGAAATAGTGAATCTACATTTTATTCAGTGCAGATTAAGGCAGAATCAGGGTGTTTTTACGCGATAGTCCAGTGCTCAAAATTTTCGTGGTCAATTCATATTTTAAGTCAGCCTATATTATGAAGGAAAGATGTATCTATTAATTCTGGGGTGATTTTTAGAAAATGAACATGTTCCAATGGGTGCTATCGCGTTTCGCGCTACATTAAATTATAGTGCGGAACCAATTCCTTCTCTGAGACCTTTTAAAGCATATGGGGGATTAGCATGAATAAGGAAAATACCCCTCAAATCAGTTTTTTTCTATATTAATTATTTAGAGAAGGATTGTTTTTGCCAAATTCTATGGAAAATATGTTCATAGGTCTCTAAAATGTGTCCAAAATCAAGGGAAAATCATGTTTATATTGCTGTCGGAGTGGTCTGCAGGCCGCGCTGCAGGTTCATTTCAGTCTAGGCCCACTGGCATAGTGCAGATCATTTTGATAGGCCCGATTTATTTTTACCTTATTCTTAACAGGGTACGCATATCATATCTGTGTAGTATTGGCCACTTGCAGCTAGTCTAGGTAGTACAGAGAGGGGTTATTTTTGCACTTTGACATATCATCTGTATTAGTTAAGTTAGGCACTGACACCACAAACGGTATATCTACCGCTTCAAGGAAACTATCCAGGGTATAATATTTTGGGACATTTCCTTGAAATCATCTAGAAATGTAGTATTGTATAACCCAGTATCCATGTTATGTACTCTCATAAATCTTCCCAGGCATGGCATGTGAATATTGTGTACTTTTTGCAGTGATTTTTATGTATTTTTCTACAATCTTTCATAATTTGTCAATTATATCGACAGTAAACTACAACAAGGACACTTACACCATATAGAGAAAGATCAAAAGAATATCCATGCCAAATTTGATGGTCCTAGAGGCACTGCTTGTCATGAAAATGACTCAAAGATGAAGAGGGCGGTGTCCTCGGACAGAGACATAGAAATCAGGCTGATTTTGGGTATTACTTGGCCCGAAAGGCACCCTATATCATGAGATAGAGCGGTCCAAGGAGCATAAAACCTAGGGGCCTGTGTAAAAACATCTATTGGATTATAAAAATCTCAATTATAGACAAGACATGCACACAGCCCATTAATAGTAGGTCTCAGTGAAGGAAATCCCGCAGAAAACCGGAAGTCATATACGATTGTGGTCAGAAGTGAATACTGCAGGCACACTGAATGGTCAATAACCATGTTGAAAATAATGCCAATAAATATAAAACCACTACACATGTTGTTGAACATTTGCTGCTTTGGATAAAATACCAGGAGGGCATTTCTCAAAGTGCTTACCCATTTTATCAAAGGTTAGATTGGAAATAGTGAATCTACATTTTATTCAGTGCAGATTTAGGCAGAATCAGGGTGTTTTTACGCAATAGTCCAGTGCTCAAAATTTTCGTGGTCAATTCATATTTTAAGTCAGCCTATATTAGTAGTATAATAGATGGTCTTTTCTGGATATTATCCAGAAAAGACCACCATATTTGGATTATCCAGAGAAGACTATTTATAAAAGAGGTCGTTTACAGATATATTTAATTTATCTATAAAAGAGGTCGTTTATAGATATATTTAATTTATCTATAAAAGAGGTTGTTTATAGATATATTTAGAATAGGATTATTTTAGAAATAGTAATCATATCACTTCAGGTTTTAAATACAAAAGAGGTCAAGTGGTGCTCATTTCACAAGGTTCTCTCCTGTGCCTTTGGTATAGAGGACTCAACTGAGATGAATGTGCAGGAGGATGAGGGAGGATTGAAGGAGGAGGATTGAGGGAGGATTGAAGGAGGAGGATTGTGGAAGGATTGAGGGAGGAGTGGGTTTTATGGGTTTAACCTGGCATTTGGGTTATACCAGGGATACATTCAACCAACTGATGGGAGCATGCACGCTTCAACCAACAGTGGGAGCATCAGCCATTCTAAGTCGACAAGGTCGCAAGCATAGTCATGATTTTGTTCACACTGAAGCTAGCACCTGGAGCTACACAAGCGTGGAGGTTTGTGACATGAAGGTCGGACCTCTCCAATTAACCCTAGACAATGCGTTCCTTATATACTCCACCTCAGCAGTGAAATCATAAATGTGGTGTTACACTTTTAAGTCTATGAACAAATAGACATTCAGTTTAAGAGGATATAGATTTTTTAACAGTTTGAGTGCTTTAGGGATAGAGTTTTTTCTTTTCTATTTTTTGATATATTTCATTGATATCAGCAAAGAATATTTGCCGAGTTATTAGAGGAATTCACAGCAGTAGTTTACAATTGAAACGATAGATTTTCATTCAAAACGCGGATTTTTTGTCCCCCTCTACCGAGAATAATATGAACTATCCTTGGCATCTTGTAGGTCTTGTAGGTCATGTGAGCATAACACTCAAAAACAGTCACTTAAATTTCTTTTCTATTTTTTGATATCAATAAAGAATATTTGTTGACTTATTAAAGGAATTGACAGCGTTAGTTTACAATTGAAATGCTAGATTTTATTGCATTTTGAACGCAAGATGCATTTTTTTGTCTCCCTCTACCAAGAAGAACAAGAACTATCCTTATCGTGTTGTAGGTCACGTGGAACTAAATCCATTTCCTATCTAAAATATTTATTTTTGTCAAAACTTATAAATACAACTAAACAGTAGTTACAGTGGGAAATTTATACATAAGATCGATTGGTTTATATATTATCAAGAACTCCTTCCTCTAGACCTATGCATGGAGCAGGCTTATATACAGAGCCTGACCTATACATTGATATTAGACATAATGGTCCCATTTATGTTTCTCATGTAGTTTCCCATGTTGAATGTGTCATTATGTCACTTGGCTCCAAGCCTGCAGCGTATGTGTGTTAGTATGTTTGTGTGAGAAGGAGAGGAGCAGCATGAGTTACTCTTTCGACTTTTTATATATAGGTTTTAGCCATACATGTATCAAAATGAGTTGCTCGCTATGTCGTTGCAGTCAGCAGCTTATACAGAGTTTCAGCTGCTCACTGTAAAAGGATAGCTATAGTATGATGTTTTCTGTTTATGTATAGACACAGTGAGCAGCTTATACAGAATTTGAGCTGCTCTTTATAATAGAATAGCTATAGCATGCTGTTCAATTTTTAACCAAAAGTAGATCTTCGTTATATATTTACACATAATTAATATGCATAAACATACATCCATCAGTCACCATGTGGAGGTAGACCTACATGACTGATTTAATTTTGAAAAAGTAAAGGCCTAAAGTCAAAATTTTGGAATAAAAAACAATGTTTCCTATCTCTCTATAAGCTAAGTAGATATATAGATATATATGAATGACTTATATTGTATATTTCATTTTACCTAACCTACGTCGAATAAAATGAAGATATTGAAAGCCTTGTTTTAGCTTTTGTTTTCACCCGCTCTGGATCAAGTGATAACATGAAGCCTAGTCATTTGAGAAGCAGATTTTTAACTAGATCTGGATCAAGCATAAAAATAAAGCTTCCCTATTTATATATACCTACATGCTTGGTATGTAGAGACAGGCGAATACATTGCTTTTATAGTTATTTTAAATGAAGTTGGAGAAGGCTTTCATTTTCTATGGTGTTTCTGATGATCTGAAAGAAGGAAACATTTTTGATTGCTTGATTTAACCCTTTTTTTCTATACTTTTTATAACGAGCATGGTAAAGTCTAAATCTCTGATGTAGTATGAATTTCCTACACATTTTTTTTTGTGAGAAAAATATGTCCCCCTTACAAACATTTGAGTCAAGAAAAAAATAAAATCTTTTTTTGAAAATGATTTTTTCGTAGTTAATTTTGTGATATCTTTGGATTTAAAGGAAGCCAGCATTTCATTTTCAGTTATGATTTGACTTAGCAATTGAGCTAAATAGAAGCTGTGCCCTTTGTCTATCTTGCAATTGAACTAAAAATGGCTTGAAAAATACGTAAAGCACTTTCTATAGCTATATACAATGACTTTTTTGAGGGTTGTTGTTTGAAAATATAACTTTTGTAGCTGGCTTCTTTGTACATTTCATGTGAATAATAGCACATAGTATTGTGGTATGAGCACATTTTGATATAGCTTTGCCCTGTCCAGTAGCTTCTTACAGATAGTTTTCCACATTTACTATGTTTCCCATCGATAGATTTTCATTCAAAACGCGGATTTTTTGTCCCCCTCTACCGAGAATAATATGAACTATCCTTGGCATCTTGTAGGTCATGTGGAATTAAATCCATTTCCTCTATTTTTCTATATAGCATAACACTCAAAAACAGTCACTTAAATTTCTTTTCTATTTTTTGATATCAATAAAGAATATTTGTTGACTTATTAAAGGAATTTACAGCGTTAGTTTACAATTGAAATGCTAGATTTTATTTCGTTTTGAACGCAAGATGCATTTTTTTGTCTCCCTCTACCGAGAAGAACAAGAACTATCCTTATTGTGTTGTAGGTCACGTGGAACTAAATCCATTTCCTATCTAAAATATTTATTTTTGTCAAAACTTATAAATACAACTAAACAGTAGTTACAGTGGGAAATTTATACATAAGATCGATTGGTTTATATATTATCAAGAACTCCTTCCTCTAGACCTATGCATGGAGCAGGCTTATATACAGAGCCTGACCTATACATTGATATTAGACATAATGGTCCCATTTATGTTTCTCATGTAGTTTCCCATGTTGAATGTGTCATTATGTCACTTGGCTCCAAGCCTGCAGCGTATGTGTGTTAGTATGTTTGTGTGAGAAGGAGAGGAGCAGCATGAGTTACTCTTTCGACTTTTTATATATAGGTTTTAGCCATACATGTATCAAAATGAGTTGCTCGCTATGTCGTTGCAGTCAGCAGCTTATACAGAGTTTCAGCTGCTCACTGTAAAAGGATAGCTATAGTATGATGTTTTCTGTTTATGTATAGACACAGTGAGCAGCTTATACAGAATTTGAGCTGCTCTTTATAATAGAATAGCTATAGCATGCTGTTCAATTTTTAACCAAAAGTAGATCTTCGTTATATATTTACACATAATTAATATGCATAAACATACATCCATCAGTCACCACGTGGAGGTAGACCTACATGACTGATTTAATTTTGAAAAAGTAAAGGCCTAAAGTCAAAATTTTGGAATAAAAAACAATGTTTCCTATCTCTCTATAAGCTAAGTAGATATATAGATATATATGAATGACTTATATTGTATATTTCATTTTACCTAACCTACGTCGAATAAAATGAAGATATTGAAAGCCTTGTTTTAGCTTTTGTTTTCACCCGCTCTGGATCAAGTGATAACATGAAGCCTAGTCATTTGAGAAGCAGATTTTTAACTAGATCTGGATCAAGCATAAAAATAAAGCTTCCCTATTTATATATACCTACATGCTTGGTATGTAGAGACAGGCGAATACATTGCTTTTATAGTTATTTTAAATGAAGTTGGAGAAGGCTTTTATTTTCTATGGTGTTTCTGATGATCTGAAAGAAGGAAACATTTTTGATTGCTTGATTTAACCCTTTTTTCTATACTTTTTATAACGAGCATGGTAAAGTCTAAATCTCTGATGTAGTATGAATTTCCTACACATTTTTTTTGTGAGAAAAATATGTCCCCCTTACAAACATTTGAGTCAAGAAAAAAATAAAATCTTTTTTTGAAAATGATTTTTTCGTAGTTAATTTTGTGATATCTTTGGATTTAAAGGAAGCCAGCATTTCATTTTCAGTTATGATTTGACTTAGCAATTGAGCTAAATAGAAGCTGTGCCCTTTGTCTATCTTGCAATTGAACAAAAAAATGGCTTGAAAAATACGTAAAGCACTTTCTATAGCTATATACAATGACTTTTTTGAGGGTTGTTGTTTGAAAATATAACTTTTGTAGCCGGCTTCTTTGTACATTTCATGTGAATAATAGCACATAGTATTGTGGTATGAGCACATTTTGATATAGCTTTGCCCTGTCCAGTAGCTTCTTACAGATAGTTTTCCACATTTACTATGTCTCCCATCTAAGCAATCACACAAGTTATATGAATTATGCTTCCTTCTTTTAAATCCTGTTGGAAAACTTACCGCATTAAAGGCAGGGATTTTTATGCTCAAAATGTGAGCAAACAGAAATCAAATATCCTGCATGGAGTAAGCCTTCCCCATTTTTCCAATTCTTTCTTATTTTCCCATTTAGTTTGAGTATTTAAAGGGTAGAAGCATTCTTTTATAAAAAAAGGGAGGAGCCTATTTTAGCCAATCAATGTAGCTATGGATAAAAAAGGTGGAAAATTCCATTCTTATTGCGTAGTTAGGCTTTTTTAAAGAAAAGGGTGGAGCCAATATTAACCAATCCCCGTAGCTCTGGATAAAAAGATGGAAAGTTCCATTCTTATTGCGCAGTTAGGTCTGAATAGTTATTTATTGCTTGCCTTTTTGTCTCTGATGAAAAAGGTGGAAAGTTCCATTTTTATTGCGTAGGTAGACTTTTTTAAAGAAAAGGGTGGAGCCAATATTAACCAATCCCTGTAGCTCTGGATAAAAAGGTGGAAAATTCCATTGTTATTGCGCAGTTAGGATTTTTTTAAGAAAAGGGTGGAGCTAATGTTAGCCTATCCCTGCAGCTTTGGATAAAAAGATGGAAAATTCCATTCTTATTGCGCAGTTAGGTCTGAATAGTTATTTATTGCTTGCCTTTTTATCTCTGGTGAAAAAGGTGGAAAATTCCATTGTTATTGCGTAGTTAGGATTTTTTTAAAGAAAAGGGCGGAGCTAACGTTAGCCTATCCCTGCAGCTTTGGATAAAAAGATGGAAAGTTCCATTCTTATTGCGCAGTTAGGTTTGAACAGTTATTTATGGCTTGCTTTTTTGTCTCTGATGAAAAAGGTGGAAAATTCCATTGTTACTGCGTAGTTAGGCTTTTTTTGAAAGAAAAGGGCTGAGTTAATATTAGCCAATCTCTGCAGCTCTGAAAAAAAGGTGGAAAATGCATGTATCCGGCAGGAAAAGGGTTAAGGACGAAGGGTATAATTTAGATTTATCCATAGCTAGACGTTAAGGAACGTTGTATATAAAACGGGCAAGACGTTTTTATAAGATATCTAGTGGATCCTGTGTTTGTTCAGTAATTGACTATAGATGGGGGTGTGGATGGGGGGGTCCCCCATGTCACATGTCGATTTTAAAAAATGACCATGTCCCCATGTCAATTTTAAGAAATGGTCATGTCACCATGTCGATTTTAAGAAATCGTGCATGTCACCATGTCAATTTTAAGAAATTGTTCATGTTCCATGTCACTAAGCCTAAGATAGCCCATGTCGCCATGTCGATTTTAGTGGTCCATACCCATATAGATCTTTTAATCTTGGCAAAGAAACAAGATAGTTTTTTTGACGCAACAAGCGTCTTTGTTTTTTTATTTTTCCTTAGAATAAATTGTACGAGGAATATATGATATTACTGCTTTGTATTAGTATCTAGGATTCATGCATTATTTGACATGATTGGTATAATGCTTTTATGAAGTTTTGAGTATCAGTTATACCAGGAAACATAGACTGTATTTTTCTCAGCACAGGTCAGGCTTCGTATGCTAGCCTGCATGGTGCATGGGTCGGAATCAAAATCAGAATGTTTGTGAAGAATGGACTGTGATTTTTTACCTCATGCACCGGTCTGACACGTGTATAGACTGGTTTATTTTCCCATTAGTGGTTATATTAACCAGGCTGAGACACAGAGAAATACGGCATCTATTGTTTCCATAGGAGGCTTGATATATGATAGTTTCAGCTGTCCCTTTAAACAAGGGAAGGCAGACACTAGTGAAGGTTTTTTATTTCTGTGCCTCGTAAATAGTATCCAGCAGAGCTGCTCTCAGTAAAGGGTGACATACTAGATGCACAGGGGTTTTTTTAAGGCTTAGCCCTTTAAAGGAAATATCTTACAGCTTATTGCGTAGGGAAATTTCCTTTAGCTTATTGCGTTTTAACAAAAGATCTAGGTAAAAAATAGCATATGTTATGTTAATTTGGCTACTCTGGTTTTTACCTATTTTTTGTTGAAATGGAAATTTCCACAGCTTATTGCGTCTTAAGAAAAGATCCATGTAATATATTATGTTAATTCAATAGTCTAATGCTTAACCCTTTCAAAGAAATATTCTGTAGCTTATTACGTCATAAGGATAGGCTTGCTGTAAATGAGAATACATATGGATAAAAAATATAACTAAAGTTAAGATGCACATGCTAATATAAGGTAACATATAAGTAAAAGATATCCATGTTTGCTTTATCTCAGGATCATTTTAACCACCTTAAACTTTGATATTTAAAGGTGATGAAGAGGCTGAGTAGACCTCAGCGGCTGAAGCTCTACTATTTCTCTAGCAGAGTGAGATACTTCTTGACTAGGTCTGTATATGACAGACCTTCGACGTTTTTTCACCCATACCACACTGATTACAGTGATCAATATAATCAAAAGGGTCAATAAACCTCCTACGACAGTTCCTGTTATTATGCGCCATTTTACCATGGAAGGGTTAATCACAGAAGAGATAGCCGACCCACCCTCTGTGGTAGAGATAAGCCACGCCTCAATTTCTTTTGTCCCTATATAGTCTTGACTGTCTGAATAAAGTTGCGCATTTGACGTGGTCCTTGAAGATTCTACGTTGGAGATTGATGCAGAGTCTGATTTTGTCTGATTAATTTCCAAGTTCGAAGCAGATCCAAAATCTCCCTTGGGTGAAGCAGTGGTATTCCTCACGGAACCTTTTCCAGAGGTAAGTGTTTTCCTGAAATATCGTCAAGAAAATTTTGCTTAGGGTTTAAATGATATCTAGCAGGACAAGAAATTTGTTTGCTATTGAGAAATAAATAGTCTTGAGATCAAGAAATTTGGTTGATGCACAAACAAAGGAAACATGCTCATCTTTTGGCTGTTTTTTTTATTTCATGTTCAAGACTCTAGTGAAAGATTACGCTGTTGGTTAAAAATTTGAAGATTTTCTCTCTAGTTTATCTCAGAGGAGTTTATTTCAGATTTTCTTACTTGTTTAGCGAGGAGAAGGCTGAAGGATTTTTGGCCCAAAGAACGTGAGAAGTTTCTGTGGTAGATCTTGAGGGTTTTTTTCCTCTTGAGTAATTTCTATGACTGCATGTGCGTTGAAGGCAGGTAAAGAAACAGTTTCAGGTGTAGAGAAGAAAGCAGAAGCTGCCATAGTTTTTTGTGTGAGTGGTCGAACAGTCGTAGGATTTTTGGATATGACGTGGTAGATTTAATGTTCGTTAATCTGGAAATAGAAATGAAACATTGTTATTTATGAGTCTTCATGTAGAATTTTCCTTCATGTGACATATTATTTTCAGATAATTATCTTGCTTAGAGCACTTTACGCTAGCTTAAATCCTAATTTTTCATTCCTTTGCTTCAGACATGAAGGTTTAGATGAAATAATTTGTTCTTACCTGCAGAACCCAGCGTCGCATAAATATGTTCCATGGCTTGCAGTTAATTTTCCCACAAAGGGGAAAATATTTAGATCATAAATTATCAGTTCCTTTAAAGGTCCTTGATTGAAAGAGATCTTGATTTCCTCTGTCATGATAGATTCAATAGAGGCTGGAATAGCATGTATACATTCCACATGCGGCTCACATGTCAATAAAGGTCCTTGGAAGACGCATTCGCAGTTGTATTGCATGATCTGCATACAGCAGACAGGCAATAAAGCAGCTAATAGCCACAAAGTTTTCATTTTGAATGAGGATATATAGCAGAGCATTAGTGTCCTAGAAAGATAACTGAAGTGCGATGCTTTTTATAGAGAAGAGACAAAATTCCTAGAGAGAGATAACATGCTAGAATACAGAAGAAATTGCATTAATTGGTCCATAGACAAAGTGAGAAACAGTTCAAGAATGCATTTGGTTTACACTCGTTTTTCTCAGTATAAGCTGCATTACAACTCATGAGTAACTCATAACAGTTTTTTAATAATGCCTACAAAGAGGGCAGTATCATAGATAGGACAGAGGTTTTATGCTAGGTCTCTCCTTTTCCTGGTACCATGATTTTGCACAGTTTATATAGCATGGAAAACTTTAAGTTATTGTACAGTTTATATAGCATGGGAATTTCCATGCTATTGCACAGTTTAAATAGCATGGAAAGGGAGGAGTTTATTTTAGCCACTCTCCCTTGCATGGAAAATTCCATGCTATTCACAGTTGGATTAGCATGGAAATTTCCATGCTATTGCACAGTTTTAATAGCATGGAAATTTCCATTGTATTATATATCTATAAGCAGAGGAGTTTTCTCTGTTAGACTTGGAGTTAAATGCAAAGCTGGACTTAGAAAGTTTTCTGTCTGGATACTTTGGATTTTAAACTGTTGGACTCCATGAACATTTATGAAAGCTTAGGCTAGGTGTTTATTGCTTAAGTTTTTCATGGATTTGATGGTCTAAGAAAATGTTTCTGCCACCTTTGTAGAAATTTCTCTTGCCTTGGAGAAGTTTTCATGGCATATTGTTTTATTTTAATTTAAGGGCCCTCAGAGGTTTTGAGAGTAAATAATCAGTTGGACATTTTTGTAAGCTTAGGCTGGGTATTTATTGTATGACTTTCTTCAGATTTGATATTTTCAGAAAATGTTTGCTACTTTGAATTTAACAGTTTGAAAGTTTCCGATAGTAAATGCTCAATTAGACATTTTTCTCAGCATAGGCTAGGTTTCTGCCACATTTACAGAAATGCCTCTGAGTATAGAAAGGTGTTCATTGGATCCTGTGCTATTATGTCAAAGTTTCTAAGGGTAAGTTCTCAGTGGGACTTTGTTACATCTATAAGCTTAGACTAGGTTGGCTCTTAATATTATTGAATATTGTTGTGTTAGTTTAGGATTTAGCAGTCTAAGAAAGACCTTCTGAAGCAAAGGTCTCAACTAAGTTATTTTTAATTTAGAACTTTCAAAAATGTTTCTAAGATTGAATACAGAGTTGCAATTAGATGTTTTTCCTAGCTGAGGCTGGGAGGCTCTGAAATATGGGGAAGTTGAATAGCTTATGAGTTTGATATGGTTAGTCATTGAGGGATTGGATTAAAACAGGAATAGTGTATAATAATGAATCAGAGCATTGTGTGATAATACATAAAGTCTTTTGTCAGCAGGATAACGCCATTGACCAGTGAAGCTGAAGTCACTTTTCTGGAAAGTGCATTGCTTGGGCTACCAGAGGTACCCTCCTGTACTGGGCTGAGCAGATGGACTGTAGCCACTCATGGCTATTTTGGTTGAAGGCAGAACAGGTAAAACTAACTCTCTAGTTTCTCCACTGCTTTGGCTTTCATGGTGATACGCCACTGTACTGGAGGAGGTAGACTATTCTGGACAGTGCACTGCTTGGGCTACCAGAGGTACGCCCCTGTACTGTGCTGAGCAGATTGGCTGTAGCCAGCCCATGGCTATTTTTGGTAGACTGCAGAACAGGTAAAACTCTCGTTTATCCTCTGCTTTGGCTTTCAATTTACACGTCTGAGAGTTTCTGAGTTATTCTGAATTAAAAACTCTCTGAGGACAAATACAGCGTTGGACTTAGATATTTTTCCAAGCTGAGGCTAGGGATGGTTTGTAGGTAATCAAATTTTGTTGTGTTAGTTTTAATTCAGGAGTTTCAGAAAAGAATTTTCATGCCTTTATTAAAGTTTCTATACTTTTAAAATTGATTTGTCCTAGCTTTAGAAAGATTTCTGCACACCGAATTTTGACAGCCAATCACAGCTCTTGAATAACTGGGTTCAATTCCTAGCATAACCAACACAAAACATAATGCTGGTGCAAAGGGGCCGATTGGTTATGGTCCCGCCTGTTATAACTTTATGAAAGTTTTATTTGTTTAAAGTTTTCTGTTAGCTTTAGAAACTTGACTGTGACCTCTACTGAGTTATTCTGAATTTAGAACTCTCAGAAATGTTTCTGAGATTAAACACAGAGTTGGATTTAGAAGGGACTAATATTTAAGATGTCCTGATATTACATATGTGTTAGTTGTGGTTTGTCTACAAAATAATTGTGGTTTGTTTACAAAGGGACTAATATCAAATTATTTTGATTGTTTGGTTTGTCAACAGAAATAATCACAACAAGGGACTCATATATCTAAGATGTCCTAATGTTGCATTTGTGTTGGTTGTGATTTGTTGACAAAAATAATCGCAACAAGGGATCCATAACAAAAATAATCACAACAAGGGATCCATATCTAAGTTGTGGTTTGTTGACATAATAATCACAATAAGAGACCAATATTCAAGATGTCCTAATGTTTGGGTTGTTGACAAAAAACAACCACAAAGGATAAAGATATTGTCCGAATATTACATTTTGCTCTATTTACGAGTTAAGAGAGGATAACCTGAGTTTGTGAAAGTAAATTATTTGAATTTCAGATAAAAGATTTGGAAAAAATTGATCACAAAAATTAATTATGAACTATTAAAAACTAGAATTACTTATTTCGAAGGTAGAATACATTTTAAAGACAACGAAAGGATATAACAGATGTCAGTTTTCCTACTCAGCCTTATAGGTCAGTAGTAGCTATAAGGCGGGCTTCCCTAGCCCACTTAAAAGGGTCTATATCTCCTCTTTCCTATCCCCTCAGGATGTGTGTGGTGCACATATGCGCGGGCACTGACACATTCTTCTGTTAGATTATCAACCTGTGAAGCACGGGATAGCCACTTAGTGCCGCTAAAGTGCTGTAAAAAACAAATCAATCAATCATCAGTAGCTATAAGGTCCTATAGGAGTAGGTCGCCTATGGGAATTTCAATGCTAAAACGCTTATGAACTACCTGTTGCATGAAAATTTGTCCTCAGATAACCCCAACCTACCCTGACCATACCCATGCATGCTCACATGCATGCTTGGCCAGCCATGTTTAACCATTACTAAGGATGCACATGGTTAATTCTCATGAAAATGGAGAACACTGCCTGGGAAGGGAAAAATCGTGACCTTCTTGTATCATTCCAATTTTCTCTTTGCTAAAAGTTATTGGGCAATACAGATTCCTAAAAAATTGGGAACACTAATCATGTAAATTGAAGATTCTATAACATTTCTTATGTGTTTTGAAGTGGACCTACGTACGGTGATGCATCCTAGGCATGAGCAGACTAAATACTTGGCTTTAGTATAAAATAATTAGCATGATATTAACTATTATTAGTTAATATAGCCTGACTAATAGTTGAAATGTGATATCTTTCAATTCTATTGATCATAATTGATGATGGGTTAACTTTAATTATAACCACTCTGGTGAGGGACCTACCTATGACCATGTACCTATGTACGGTGATGGACTATAGATTTTGCTTGTTATGAGTAAAATGCATTAGGAAAGTAATTTGTTTTCCTGCACAATTTGATTGAATGGTCATTTGGCTATATTAAAAAAAAACATTGCACAATCATCATGATGATTTTTATATCAATTTTTAGCCTGAAACCAATCCATGGTGATGTACCTACGTATGGTGATGTTTCCATAGATTTGCTATATAATTTGTAGGGAAAGCATCCTTCATGTCTAATAATTTGCACATATATTCCTCAACGATGTATAATTTTGAGCGAGAAAATCTTTCATTTGAGTTTGAGTTTGAAAAACGTTTATTGGCCAATAATATCTTAACATATTGAAGCTTTTACAATTATCAGCCATGGGAAGATACAATCAGTTGACATTAAATATTAAGAGCCTTTTTCTTATAATAGCTTTAGTGTACCTATGTAGGGTGATGCCAGTAGGTACACCACATGATTATGAGTGTTATAAATCATCGACATGCATATGCTGGAAGATTTTTTGATTAACTCTATTTTCCTCCTATTAGATCTTTTAAATTGAGATATTTATCTATTCCAAATGAGTATTTTCCCTGCTGTCGTATCTAATACAGTGTACCTACGTACGGTGATGCAAAAATTACGCAACTACATATTTCCTTTCAAGCCTTTATATATATATATATATATATATATATATATATATATATATATATATATATATCACAAGTCATAACAGAATTTTTTGTCACTAATTATTATGATAACATGAAAGGGATGGATTGTGTAAACATTCTGGAGGAATTTTACCCACTTCTACCAACCCTTTTAGCCGGGCGTATTAAGCAGCAGGTGCTTGGTACTGTAGCAGCATTTAGAGGGCAGGAGATTCTAACATATTTTCATTTTCAATGTAGCAAACAGCCTCAGCAGAACAGAGCATTCCTAATACCCTATTATATTGTTACACGGTTGAGCAATTTAGTTATACCGATATTAAAGAGAATATGCTCAATACACATTTTCAACAAAGGTATGCCGAGCAAAGAAATTAAAATTGTAGTTATAAAATTAAAAAAGCTATGTTTGCATGGTTGAGAGGCAGTAAACCCTGTCGTATATAACACTGAGCATAATACTATAGGCATTTAGGCTACTAAGGAAGTAGATAAAGTGTTAATAAAAAATCAAATTGCTGTCACATATGTGTTTATGATAGTTTTATTACTGAGAAAATAGGATCATCTTACAGCTAAATATTGTGATGTATGTATGAATGTATTTCATATAAAAACTATGAAATTCCTAGCACAATGCTCATACTTTACAAAGAAACTTTCGTGGCACCATCTGTACCAAGTTATAATGAACAGATCAAATATCTAACCAGTCAAAAATCATTAAAAAATTATCAGAAAAACACAGTAAGAAAATGTAATGGTATTATGATATAAGACTTTACACACTCAAAATGGCTAGATTGGGGTTTAAAACAAAAAATATTGATGTACCATGGGGCTGTCACAGATGTCCATCTACTCTGTGCTATTTGAACAGATTTTACCTTATGAATAAGATCCTTTGGTAAGAGGTTTACCCCGAGCACCTTTAAGTAGCACTGAGTTAGTCATTCTACATGCAACACTGCCTAATAGGTTTTACCCCATGTAATAAAATGATACCCTGACACAATATGTACCATAATTGTATTTTACCTCATGTACTAAAGAACAGTACCTGTTTCCTGAGTGGTGTTTTACCCTCAATATACAGGGGTAAAACTCAAGCATTTACCCCATAAAAACCTACATATTACATGAAAAATGGGTAGAAACCTCCCATATAGGGTGAAACAGCGTGTTCTACCCCAGTGTAAAAGGCTAGACGTCAGGTGTAGTACCTGATTTTTTATGATGGATGTCCTAGTAGTTAAATGGTTTTAGTGTACGTCTTTTGACACTCTCCCATGATCCGGTACCCTCCATATTAGTCCATATTATTTAATTCTTTTCACTTTACCCATACCTGAAACATTATTTTTCTTCGACCTGAGCTACCTGTATTTAAAAAATAATGATATCATAAAAAAATGGGACCTTCCTAATAGTTCTGGAGCCTGTAAAGCCCCGGTCACACTTGTCTTGAAAAAAACTCAAAACAGTTGTTGGAGGAATAATATACAGCAATTGTATTGGTTTTTTAAAACCAGTGTGACTGGGGTTACATCAAAATTTTGTCCTAAGACAAAATTGTTTTGCTGCAAAACATTTTTGTCGTGGAAATTCTTTTTTTGTTGTAGCCCCGATCACACTTGTTTTGGAAACATTTGTTTCCAAGACTAGTGTGACTGACATAAGGTTAAACATGTTGTCTTGAAAAAAAACAAACTCAAAACAGTTGTTGGAGGAATAATATACAGCAATTGTATTGGTTTTTCAAAACCAGTATGACTGGGGTTACATCAAAATTTTGTCCCAAGACAAAATTCTTTTGCTGCAAAACATTTTTGTCATGGAAATTATTTTTTTGTTGTAGCCTCGATCACACTTGTTTTGGAAACATTTGTTTCCAAGACTAGTGTGATTGACCTTAAGGTTAAACATGTTATCTATGTAGATAAACAGGACCGTGATAGGGAGGAAATCCCCGGCCCTCCGCACTTCCATATCCTTTTAACAGCATCCTTGTTACTAAAAGCACTAATAAAGGATTATATTTTTTGAGGTTCACAGGTCTGTATTTTCTCAAATATAGAGGTCCTTTTCACATAAAAAAGTACTTAAAATTGAAAATAGGAGATGCTTTTGAGAGGGGGTCATACAACCTTTGCAAGGGAATTCAAGTGAAATGAAATAATGATCCTATACACAGCAAATTGTTTTTGGGGTTTGGTAACAGGCTTATTTTATCTTCATTTGCTATGTTCAGTAAGGGTAACATTCCTAAACTTGTTAGTGTTAAGAGGGTATAGTATTGTTATATTCAGTCTTTTCCTAAAAATAGAGTGTAATTTTTATTAACCAAAGATCAGTAATTTTACTACAAATAGGATACCTTTTCAGCTCCAAAATCAGTGGAAAGGCCTATTTTTTATTTCCAGTAACGAGGATGGTGTAATTTGGCATGGGGAGTGCGGGGGCCGGGAGGAAATCATGGTCTAAAATCACAGAAGGTGTGCAAATGGGAATTTTGTGGAAAGTCAGCCCCCTACACTTAGGATTTTGATTTTTCCCCAATTTTTTTTGGGTCATATTTTTGGGCTCAATGAGTTCTTGATGTTATATATGGGTTTTAGTGGATCAATATCAATATTCTGGGCTCCAGGGGGTTGAACATACCTAAAATTGACCCCTTTCAGCTTGGAAAATCAATAAAATCGACAAATTTCATCATTTTTTGTAGAATGAGGACTAGGTATGTGTCAGTCCACTTTTATTATGTAAATTATAGAGTCTTGTGGTGAAATAGAAGCAAAAATTATGTTCCTGGTCGGATTTTTTCTATTATTCTGGAGCATTTTACTTTTTGTAAAGTGGTCTGTCTGGGCGATAATTTGGTCACTTGGCCTCCCCCCATTAAATAACTAAAAGTGAAATGGGTTCAATTATGCCTTAAAAGATTTGCTACATATTGGGGTTAAAGTATGTTGAAAACAAAATTTGATTTCCTCCATAAACTTCACTGTGAGGGGGCAATAAGTGATTTTCCTTGAAAATCCCCCTTTTTCCTTGTCCGGGCGAAAAATCATGTTCCTTCCCCTCCTGTGTAGGATTAACACATTTAACTATCCTAACTAAGTCAGTTATTTACCCCCTACATATACCTAAGTGCCCAATATATAGGGCAATGGATTACTCTCCATCCTTTGCAGTAGCAGAGATGGGAAGTGCTATTTTGTCCGGGCGAAATCGTGTCTGGGCGAGTGACCATTGAATAACATGCCATGTTGAGGGGTTGATTTCCTACAGAAATTAAAATTTTATCTTAATGAAAATAACAGCTCTAGACCATTTAGACCTGTAGATTACAGAAATCACATTGTTATGTATGTCAGATGTGTCTTTTATATCATGAAATGAGTGTACTTATAATAAATGTTTGTAGAGATTCTTGGCATATGTCCAGGCGAATGACATTTGAGTAATAATTCATGTCGAGGGCTTGATTTTCTACAGAAACAATTGTCATATTACCATGACAATCTCAGATCTAGACCATTTTGACCTGTAGATCATGAAAATAACATGTTTCTTTATGTCAGATGTGACCTTATTATCGTAAAATGAGAATACTTTTAACGGTTTTTATCATGATTCTGCCTACATTTCTTGTCCCCACACAAAATTCAATATTCCTACCCCTCCTCTGCACAATAGGGATATTCAAATATCCTAACTATGCCTGTTATTTACCCCCTACATATACCTTAGTACTCAATGTATGGGACAATTGATTGCTTCTAAACCTTTGCAGTATCAGGGATGGGAAGTGCTTTTTTGTCCAGGCGAAATTGTGTCCGGGCGAGTGACCATTGAGTAACATGCCATGTTGAGGGTTTGATTTCCTACAGAAATAATCATTTTATCTCATTGAAGATCACAGATCTGGACCATCTTGAGCAGTAGATGATGGAATTCACATTGTTATCTGTGTCAGCTGATTCCTTGCTATCATAAAATGAGCCTCTTTTTAATGGAATTTGATCACAATTCTG
Organism: Acholoe squamosa; assembly: GCA_949317995.1. Taxonomy (NCBI): domain Eukaryota; kingdom Metazoa; phylum Annelida; class Polychaeta; order Phyllodocida; family Polynoidae; genus Acholoe; species Acholoe squamosa. The sequence continues at coordinate 21,860,416 of OX439051.1, forward strand.
AACATAATGTCCAGGCGAGTGATGAACTACAAGGTATTTTGAACAGAAATTACAGATTTTTCCCCCATCAAAACTATATACCACCTGAAAGTACATGCCGTGGGCATTGTATTCCATATAATCAATAGTTCCTACCATAGTCTGTTCAGCTTTTATATAAAACAGAAAGAAATGAATATCTTAGAATCTGAGATTTACTTGAATTCCAGGCTAGGCCCTATAGGAAAATGACCTGAGGGAAAGGCAAAAAGCCTGTTATGTCTGACTACAATACTCCCAACCCAACTATTATACCCAGTACTACAAGCAAAATCATAATAACAGTGGACCAGAAGCATATCATAGGTCATTTTGAATCAATAAAGGGAAAATACCCCGAATGGTCACTCGGGAGGACATTGTTTCCAGGTAGATAGGTCCTGGGCATTGCCATAGCAACGGTTTTCATATTTAATTCATAATATTTCATGTGCAGTTACCCCAAGACCTATACACTATCCACAAAAATTATTTTTGAGAAACTACATAATTTTTTCTCAGACCTCTCAAAACTCCACCAAGGCCTATTTGCACACTTTCTATGATTTTTGACCTCATTTAGGCCTCATAAAACATCACAAAACACAAGTTCAAATTCAACATACAAATTCTACATAATAATAAGCTTAAGTATATTATATACAACAATTTCAAGACATCTCATCTCTGCTGAAAGGAGGAGGAGTGCGGGTTTTTTTCATTTGGCATATAAACCCTCACAAGCTAGACACTTTTCTCCTTTCCAACAAAAATGAGAAGAGAAAAAATTTGACATTAAATCTTTCCAGTAAATGATTTCTGTTGTTTTGTGGTCGATGTAGGTTTGAACCCGTTCTATGTCCTCCGTCACCCCCTCCAGGTCAAAGTCATCAGGACTGGCCCCCTCGTTCTCAGCCAGTCTTTTTTACAACAACTCAAGTTTTTTCTGCAATTAAATTGTAAATATTAGGTTTAATTAGAGTCAAGCATGTAAATTTTTTAATACACAAATCTAGAAGTATGAAGAAAAAAGAATTTTAAACCCTCTGATCACTAGGAATTATAAATTAAGTATTAAACATTCAATGCAAAACGTTAAAAGAAATAAAAAAACATTTTATCTCAATACAAGCATGTGAAGTCTCTACAGCAAGTACATATATCATAAATTGCTACGTATAATGTCAGTATGTTAAAAAAGTATATTAAAAAAGGATAACTCACTTCAGCGTTTACTTTTTTCCAGTACCTGCTCTGCAGCGTTGCTCGTATATAGGTCAGCGCCTTTGGACATCTAGCCCTAACCTCCTCCTGCTCCGCCTTAAATATAAAATAAAATAAAATATACTTACTATATATAACTGTCTTATCAGATCCATACAACCATATTGAATCGTCGTAATTTGAATTATTGTGATAAGTATTCACAGTCACTTTAATATAATTTCGACATATGTGGTGTTCATTTCCAATTTCATCATAACTGAGAAAGATATAAGTTTGAAGTTTGATACTGTTTATTGGCTTCTCGAAACACTTAAACATAAGTTATTATAGCAAGTCGCCAGATTAAATATGTGGTACAGTAGTTATACACAGGTTCATTTGAGTCATAATTGAAGTTCAGGTAGTTTCCATGAAACCATCATATGTAATTACACAAATCAAGACATACAATTCATCTAACTCATACATTGCCCAAGGTATTTAGGACCACTCCTTTCAAGCATGCTTTAAAGTTGTTTAGAGTATCCTTTTGTTGTATATCACTCGTCAGAGTTTCCCAAAGACGATTACCTCTATATAGAGGACTAACCCTATATGCCTCGTAGACTGGCCTATTCACCTTTAACTTCTTCTTATCATGTCCTCTTAACAACCTAGGAGGTACCAGTATATGATCAATGTCTTGGGCATATTTATACATTAAACATGTCAAGGACTTTATTCTCCTTATGTCTAGAGTGTCCACCTTACACTGATGTAGTAAATCAGCTATGTGAATATCTTGGGCATTTATAACCTTTAAACAAGCCCTAAGGCAGTGATTTTGGATTACATCAATATGGTCTACAATGGTCTTGGGTCCACTATCTAGGATATAACTGCAATATTCTAAGGTTGGAACAATCATTTGTTTATAAATACGCAAGGAATTATCTCTATCAACATATTTCACTATATTTCTCAGTTGTTTTAGCTTAGTTGTTCCCATCGCATCAACTTTTTTACAGTGTGCTTTGAAAGTTAAACCACTATCTATTATAACACCAAGATATGAAAAACTCTGCACCACAGCTAATCTACTACCTTGCATAAAAATATCGATAGTTTTGATACGCTGTCTTGTCGAGTGGCACCATAATAATTTGGTCTTACTAACATTCACTGTTAGCATATTTGTCTTACACCATTCACCAATCCTGTTAACATCAGCTTGTAATAAACTTGACATTATCTCAACATCATTTCCATTAATGACCAATGCTACATCATCCGCATATAGAAAGTATTGACAGTGTTCAATAACTGACACTATAGAATTTAGATATAAATTAAACATCAAAGGACCCAATACTGTGCCCTGAGCCACTCCACAATCCATAAGTCTTGTGTCCGAAGACCTGTTATTAACTCTTGTTAATTGGAGTCTATTGCATAGAAAACTTTTAAACCATTTCAGACACATATCATCACAATTTATATATTTCAATTTCTTTAACATTATATCTAAGTTTACAGTATTGAACGCCTTTTTCAGGTCCAAAAACAAGATAACTGAATATTCATTTCTATTCCTAGCTTCATACAGATATTGAATCAATCCAAAAGTTGCATCGACTGTAGATTTACCGGGAATAAAACCATATTGATTTCCACTTATTATATTATTTTCCGTAATAAAGTTCATTAACTGTCGATGTACACATTTCTCAATAAGTTTGGGGAAAATATTTGTCATAGTTATCGGTCTCCAATTAGACACATCACTTAGTGACCCATCTTTGGGTAATGGTACCACATAGCCTATCTTCAGTACGTCTGGAAATTGGTTATCAGCAATTGATCTATTTATAAAACTTTCAAGTAACTCAGGTTTGACTAGAAGACATTCCTTTACCATATTACAAGGTATATTTGTAATACATGAGTTCTTACTCCCATCGATGGATTTTAATATGCTAATACACATGTCAATAGTACAAGATCTCAATGTCATAACATTTTCACAGTCTGGTACCAAATCAGGATAGGGCTGAGTAGTAAATGCCCTGGCAAGGTCACTACCAATATTAATATAAAAATCATTCACATAATTAGCAAGTTGGTCCAGTATTACCGCATTACCATCTTTATCCACCAAGTTCATTGTCGGGGTTGTTGCCTTACCTTGCCATACAAGCTTTAATATTTTCCAAAATCTTTTTGGATCCTTCCTATATTTATTGAGTAGTTGCAGCATAACACTACGCCGTTTATATACTAGGCAATGGTTAATAGCCTTTTTCAATACCTTTACCCTGTCCAGTAATTCATTTCTAAGTCCAGGGACACAGCGTTTTGCCCTTCTAAAAAGTCTCTTCTTCTTAGAAATCATTCTACCAACTCTTTCATCAAAAAATATATCATTCTCTCGTATTTTGAATTTTATTACAGGGTGATATTCATCCAGATACGACTTAATACAATCAATAACCTTTTCATATATATTGACTGAATTTGTATCATTCATAAGGCAATCCGCCCAGTCTCTACTGGCTATGAACCTACAGAAGGTATCTTTATTATACGATTTCATATTCCTTGTACTGATAATTTTGACAGGATTTTTAATGGGTTTCACTTATTTTCTGGTTAAATAAACGGGTACATGGTCTCCACAGATGTCATTAAGTAGGCCTACATCCTTTACACAGTCTCAGTTGGTATAATAATGATCTAAAGTAGATTTACCATAAGTGTGGTAATATGTCTGAGCAGTTCTAAAATATTTAAGGCCAGTATCCTTTAGAAATTTAGACATTCTTCTAAATTTTATACAATTCCGACTACGACTGTTCACATTCATATCACCCATGATCCATATCTCTTTCCCTCTACATTCCATGTCATTTACAATTAGTCTTAGTTGATCATAGCACTCCAGTACTTTACCCTTAGGGGGTCTATATATGACAACAATCACTTTCTCTCGATGCCCTGGATATTTAACTGATATACATAGTGTTTCAATGTTACGATTTTACCACAGTTAAATGGTTCAAAACTTTCAAATATGGTACATATACATCTCTCAGGTAACAACCTACTCCACCTCTCTTCCCTCTCCTCCTATCATTTCTGAGGAGCGACATGTTTGGAACACTAAGTTGACTGCTAGGGGTTTATGGTTTTAACCAAGTTTCTGTTATACCAATAACATCGAAACCTATGAATTCTTTTACCACATAGTTATACTTATCCTTTAAACTTTGTGCATTAAACAATAAAAATTTGAAACCACTTCCAAGTACTATATCTCTAGGGTCTTTGCTCATCTATTCCAGTACGATGGTTCCACCTATCTCCATTGACTCCAACTAGGTATACCACTACATCATATTCAATATAGAACATATATACAAGTGCAGAAATAGAATAGGCACTGAAACTTCCAGGGCCTAATCTGAGAGTATCTGACGCGGTTGACACTCTATACAGTATATCCGTAATTCAAGGTGTAGGTATAACAGAACCTAAATACACCAAACATTGGTACACATGGTGAAGCATTATGACATCCATTACCTTGTTACATATAGCTTATAACTGTATATTAGTTAGGACCATTTAAGACTGTCCCATAATATCAATGATTTACTTCTACAAATGCACACATACCACTAAAGTAATATACCAAGACCGTTCATCATGAACGGTCCCAAACCACTGTTAGTACCGTCCACTTTTTCTCTCTTTATTCTATGTATTGACCAAACCGGCCATCGTACATTCATTACATCACCATAGCATTTTCACAGTCAGTTTTCCCATAATATCAATGATTTACTTCTACAAATGCACACATACCACTAAAGTAATATACCAAGACCGTTCATCTTGGACGGTCCCAAACCCCTGTTAGTACCGTCCACTTTTTCTCTCTTTATTCTATGTATTGACCAAACCGGCCACCGAACATTCATTACATCGCCATAGCATTTTCACAGTCAGTTTGCCCATCATATCTCTGTGAGACTTGACAAGCTTCAACTCTCATGTTGTGTTCATCTTGGATTCTGGATCTCAGTTCCTCTAGTAGGGTGCCTAGTGTATTCTCACCAGGGTAATTGTCTTCATCTAGGCATGGGTCATGGTAGTCCACCCCTGCGCTCCAGTACATGTCTAGGTCACTTTGAACTAAACATAGTTGATTGGTTTTTACTCAATAAGTCCTTGAGCATCTTATTCTGAACAAATTCTTACTGAGGCATAGCTTCATTATTTTCCTCCACCTAACTCCCCTCAGACACCTTGCTGCTTCTCTGCGGGCATCTGTTGCAGTAGCAGCCTTAACTACTCGCTCTGCTGTCTCAAATTCCTCCATCTCCACGCATCCCACCCAGTTAAACATATGTTCAGCTGTTTGGAAGGTTATGCCCTGATGCTCTATTTTAGCATTATATGAGTTACTAAGGTAGCATCTTTCTCCACAAAAGATTACACTTGTGTCAGTTTGGCGCATATACAATGTTCCAATTTGTAACTCTGGTGATCTGGTGTTTCTATGTCGTTGTTCTTTAGGTGTATAGGTGGCAGGTGTAGATGTCTTGAAACTTCTTGATGCTCTATCCTCTGCATGGGGCTCACTATGTTGTGGTGGTTGCGACGTGGGTACGGTTGCTGGATTCAATTTCTTGTTAGGTGGTGTCTTTTTTAATACAGTAAAGTTGCTAGTGTACTCACTCCCTGCTATTCGCTGTAGTCTAACACTGATCGGGGTACCTTCTGTCTTGTTTTCTCTCTCAGTTCTTGGTAGTTTTCTTGCTCCTGTTTGAGGGACAACTCCATTATCTCTTTGCAGTACCTTATCCCTCATATTAACATCTCTCTGAGGTTTGACGTCATTATTGTCAGTAGGGATATACTTCTTGGGAATTAGGTCTGGCTTATAGCCATCATAGAGTATTCCATTGATTAACACTCTTGTACCTTTGGCCCATGCCGTGGCTATCTCTCTCTCCCTGCAAAATTTTGCAACTCTGCGCATAAATCCTTTGACTCGTCTTACCTCATCGTCCTCATCAGGGTTAACATATACAGTAACATATTTACCACCTGTTTTAGCTAACTTTGATTTTTCTCTGAGGCAAGCATCTCTTCTCCATGCTGTAGAGAAGCATATCATCATTGCTCTGGTTCCTCTATCTCTCGCAGTTGATATTCTTCTAACTAGCTTTAACTCAGTCTTGTCTATGTCAATCTCTAGTGCCCTTATCAAGGACATTGCCTGGTCAACTGGTACTTCATTCTCCTCCTCAGGCAGGCCAGTCACTATAAGATTGAACCTACGTGGTGATTTATAGTCTTCATTAATGTCATGTTTCACTGCCGCTGAGTAAGATGGATTGATTTTCATCACTTCAACATCTCTTCTAACAGCTTCTGCTATTTCTTTTGCCTCCTTAGCTAATTCAACAGCCTCTTTTGCATCATCATCAGCTCTTTCTACTCTACTCTTGATCTTCTTGATCTCAGATGCTTGTTTGGTAGCAGTTAATTTTCCATCTTCTTCTATTCTGTCTAGCCTGTCACTCAACTGCTTGTTTGAGCCATCCATCTTCTCCTTAAGTTCCTCGAACTCTCGCTGTGAACTGGCCCTATTCTGGTCCATCCTTTGAATCATCTCCTCAAAGCCTAGTTTAAAGAGATTTTTGGAACCTTTGTATTTCCTTTTCACTGTATTTATGCTGACATTTCTTTTACTGCTTTTGCCTTTAGGTTCCATATCTTCTTCATCACTCACAGATGACCATTCACTCTGTTCTTCTTCAGTACCTTTTCCCTCTTCACCTTCATTTACTGGTTCAATAATGTCAGGAATATATTCAGATCTCATCCTAACATCCATTTCTTGGACCCTCCTCTTCGATTTATGCTGCCGAAGGTAGTATGTAGGTGATACGTTATCAACCAAACCGGCCATCGTAGTTGCACCTTCGGCCGTCGGCGTTCTCGCCCTCTTTGTTGCAGTAATTTTACCACCTCTATCATCTTTTCTCGGTCTTCCAGGCCCTCTAGGTTTAATTTGCACATTATCATCAAGATATCTTTCAATTTCCGACCCTGATGATCGTCTATGGCGAGTTACTGTCTGAGTTTTGGTGTATTGACGACCGGCCATGATGTTTACCTTGTATGTGTGTCACGCATTGACTGACCTCTCTTATTATCGCTCACCTCGTCGTCTTCGCGGTACTTTTAGCACTCACTATGGCCCCTTTACCAGGTATTTACCTCGTCTATGTGTGTTCATTGACGACCCTGATACTTCATTGAAGTCTGGTAGTCGTCTATTGTTCATATAATTCAATCTGTATACTTCAATCAGTGATTCATGGGACGCGCTCTGTTCGTCACTCTCCTGTCATCATGGCGGCCATAGAGACATATAGTTGTTATATTCTAAGGACCTACTGGTGTTGTCACCTGTTTTCTATTTTATCCGTCTTTAAACTGTGAACATTGTATTGGACTTAGACCCTAAAACCCTCAGGGATGTTTTGACTTTTTCTTAAATTTGACATGTGGCATGGGGTTAGTCACAAGGACCTGTAGGAGTGAAAACTAGTGATATGAGATATGGTCTTATCTTATAATTGACATGTAACATAACCCTTGGTGACAAGGACATAGCAAAATTGAAAAATTTAATGACATGTTATATGGGATCTTTCCTTAACTAAAGGATAAATTAGAACCACCTAAACATAGGTTTGGTATAGGAATATAAAAGTTTTTTGGTTAAAAAAAATAATAAAAATAAAAATAGAGGATGGAGGTACACACATGATGTCAACTGGGAAATATGGGGGCAAATGAGGGGAAATGGTCCTCACTGTGGATTTTTTGTACTGGATTTGGTCACTAGAGGAGGTACAAAGGCTAAAAATGTGAAAAAATAGGTTTTATGTATTTTTTCATCCAGAAATAGGTGGTTTTCTCAAAAATGCTCTATTACCTGGCCCTTCCTGTACATTTGGAATGCAAATGGAATGTTTTAAATTCAAAACCAGACCTAAATAAGGGTTTTCAGAGAAATGTGTTGCCATGACAACCAAAATCCTATTCCAAATAGGAAAAAATAATGTCGGAACATTTTAAATTCAAAACCAGACCTAAATAAGGGTTTTCAGAGAAATGTGTTGCCATGACAACTAAAATCCTATTCCAAATAGGAAAAAATAATGTCAACTGATAGAAGGATTCATGGAGATTCATACGCTGAAAAAAGCAAAATGATACCATTTATAGATCCAAAGCTATGCCTGAATGTATGGAAAGGGATGGCCATTTTTTTATTGATTATTTAAATAATTATGCTAATTACATGTCTGATTTTATTAAAACAATAAATTATAGAGCTCATAGGCTGTATTGATATAGTCATGTCATTCTTATAGAGCTCATAGGCTGTGTTGATATAGTCATGTCATTCCATTTTCGTGAAGCAATATCTCCGGGACTAGAAAGCCTATCTACAAGTGTTATTCCTCATTTTAAAGCTGTTGGCATCAATTTCAAATTTCATATTTAACCTCAGAGGACAATTTCCCCTCATCTGTCCACATATATAAACTACTATATTATACTACATTAACCTTTAACAGCCGCTAATGCATTATTTTATTATGCTCATTGGTCAGCATGATGCAGCAATGAGGTCATGGTAAGCAGTTTCACCAGCACTTGTTTGGAGCATTATGCCGACCCCCCAGGAGCTAATGCTAGCACTTCATTGAGGCATCATGACGACCAATGGGACGAGAAATTCCTTCATCAGTAGTCTTTAAAAAATGTTAAAGTTCCCAAACTTTCCACAGTGCCCACCAGCCATGTCTAGCAATAAATCTTTAGCTATCATAGTACATAAAATACCCTCACAGCACTTTTAGTTATCCTAGTACTCTACATGTAGTCCATGTGGTGAAATGCTTTTCTCATGTTTAGCCATTTCTGGTGTAATTTTGCTGTTGGTAACAGCAGATATCATTCAAAGCATGTCAATCTTATAAATGCAGAACAAATATATACCATAACTAGCCATTTATTGAAAATCTAAGTTAATTTTTTCCTTTACAATAATGCAATTACCCAAGCACGCCTAATCAAGTTACTCTAGTATCTATTATACTAAACATATAAAGTTACCCTAACACTAACAAGTCAAAATCCTCTCTATTCTACTGTTCTAGAGAATGTCAGCTTGCAGTAAAGTTACCCTAACACTAACAAGCCAAAATCCTCTCTGTTCTACTGTTCTAGAGAATGTCAGCTTGCAGTTTTTACTGCAGATGACTATGTATGCTATATACCCACATATTATGAAAACAGCATCACTCAAATCAGTAGAAATACTGTGTAATATACAATTTTAATTCTCTTTACTATATGTAGGATTCACCATGTTGGATGGGGTACCTGTTAGTTACCCTAGTACCTTCTGGACAGTGACTAAGTAGCCTTTTAGTCTGTATCATTTCATACCTTTTTATAATAATACATGAAATCAAACTAGTTACAATTCTATAACCTATCATATTGAACCATCTGACATGCTTCTAGGACAAAGCTAACAATCAGTGCATTTCAGTTATTTTGTTAGTTTCACACATCTCGTATTGGATTAATTCTAGGTAAAATTATGTTAAAAAGTTGAACATTCCTCCACGTGTTAAAAAAATAATGTATGAAATGACTTAGGCCATCCGAACTCAGGTTACAGTTTACCGTCCGAGCCATTTTAAAAACAGATAAGGCATTTTTTCATTTTTTATTATTCACTATATAGGTAGCACTGCCTGGAAAACTCCAGGTTGTATATGCCACCATGTTATTGACATTCCTTGCACTGTAAGCTTTAATTTGATACCAAATATGCCTCCCTTTGCTCATTCCTACCATTATATAACCATGTCCAAATACATTTTTGAGAAATTCTACAATTTTTTTTTAAGATAATGAATAATGAAATTTTCTCATGCAGCCCTTTAAATGCATGCGGGCGGTGGACGGTAAACTGTAATATGAGTTCTATTGGCCTTACACCTGACCTAAAATATCTATCCACTTATAACTATTAACACAAGTTGGCCCACAAGTCACTATTTCAGGATTATTGAATAATTTTTCATTTTTTAGAGGTCTCTTATTTCAAAATTCATTTCCCCGTTCCCCAAGTATCAGGGTGTAGCTTATACGCAAGGTTTTATGGTGAGTACTTGTCCACCTCTACCCCAATTCCTAACTCCTCACTGATGATTGATCAAAAAAATAATGAACAATGAAAAACCTCATAACTTCAGTATTTCGCTCGGACGGGTAAACATTAACATGCCTTCCCATGGCCTAAAAATGAAACCAAAAAGAATAAAAAAAATCAATTACCTTACCTGAGGTAAATCCAGTGGGAGTTGCACGGGTAGAGTCTGCTGCCCCTCGGTCTGAAAGTGCTCTTTTTCATCCTGAGATGGATCGGCCTGAGGCGATGAGGTCTGTGGGGTTGAAGGAAAATCCAGCGGTAGTTGCACGGGTAGGGTTTGCTCCCCTCTGCCTGAGACTGCTCTCCTCCATCCTGAGATGGTTCGGCCTGAGGCGGTGTCTGTTGGGTGAAGGACTCTGCTATTGGCGAAGAGGTCTCATCCTCCTCCCGTCCTTGAACCTTTTGTAGGGCGGCAGTCCTCACATCAGGCGGGGTGTCGATGTCAGAGTCACTTACTGTATGGTCTATTTTCTCCATCGCAATTACTGGCTAAAACTGAAAAAAAAATCGATGTGCAATTTTTTAAAAGGCACTACTTTTGTTTCTTTTCCATAAACGGCAAAACACGCTCGTCAAGGTGAAAAAAGCGATCGAACTACCTTGTGTCTTTTACGGTCTAGAGAGGCGATCGGTAAAAAGAGGGAATCCTCGGGGAATACTTTCGCTAGTCCCTTTTCTTAGACCTTTCAAGCACAGTAACCAGGAAAACTGTACCATAGCAGACAGTTAACGGAAATATTTTAGGGGCGATGAACAGACTACGGTGAGGACAGGTGGTGCAACACTCCCTGAACGTGGGAAAGGACGAACAGTGTGTCAATAACCTACGTTCCAAACGGGTCACCTACTTCTTTTTCCCTTAGCAACGGATGGACTCTCTATTTACCATAACTACGTGCCATAATGTTTTATTTCTAAAGGAGCTGATGTATCATAGTGACTCTGCTCACTCACAGTTATTTAATACACCACATTCGTAATTATTCTTTCAACGTCTTGTTTTCATCTTTCAAGTATACAGAGGTTTATTTCAAATAAAAGAGAAAATTATAGAGAAAATAAGTCACCACAAGCAGGGCCCTAGACAGGGGGGTCCCATGTCCATTGTCGATTCTAAGAAATGGTTCTTGTCCCTTGTCTCTCAACCCTATGTCCATTGTCAATTTTAAGAAGTGACCTTGTCGCTTGTCTCTAAGCCCATGTCCCTTGTCGATTTTAAGAAAGGTGCTTGTCCCTTGTCTCTCAACCCTGTGTCCCTTGTCGATTTTAAGAAGTGGCCTTGTCCCCTTGTCGATTTTACCCGTCTGGGGCCCTACAAGCGGGTCTAACTGGGTATCAATACCCCCTAACCTGATCCTCCCCCCGACAGGGGACGCAGTTATGACATAATACATGTCAGCACACCGAATCACCGATGGGGATACTTTGGCCCACTTTTTGGATATTTCCGAAAAATCAGCATGATAGGAGTGCAATTATTGGAGAAATAACTACCATTAGTTTGAGTTTTATTTAGTATCTTTCAGAAGTATGTGAAATTTTAAGATTTTGTGTCCAGCAAGTACTAGATTCACATCGAAATAGGTAGGGGCAAAGTTACCCTTACTTCGGGGCAACATTGGCCCACAAGGGATTCCCTATGGTAGTATATTTCTCAGTTTTTCACAACCAAATATTGAGTCAAAGTTACCCCTAAAAACTTTGTCAATATAAAAAGCATTCTTAGAAAGTATCCAATTCAGGTATTTTTCATCATAGGTGAACAAAACTCATGGATACAGTCTAAAATACGGATTGTAAGAAAAATTGTGAAAAATATGACTATTTTGACTAAAATGACAGGCATATAATATTGGCGGGCCAAAGATACCCCCCAGGACTAAAGTAACCCCAATTTTTTTAGAGAAATTATAATTTTACAGAAAATGCGAAATAATAAAATCCTTCTTGAGCTAAATGAATATAGTACACTTGATTTGAGATGCCTTTGGGTTGATTAATTGTTGCTTAAAACTCACAGACTCATTCTTGAATATTATTGGTTGATCCAGACGCAATTTCCGGACACACCGAAAATCGGTGAAAATTTTAGCCTCTACTCATTGCCTTATATCTAAAAATAATTATCATTTCAAAATTCTATTTAGGCAAAAATTGTAGCTTAGATGATAGGTTTTTAGATAAAAGTGACCTAGATATGAAAAGTATCCTTAATTGTAATATCGAGATCAAGACAACATTTTTCTGTGACTGGGCTAATGTTACCCCTTAAGGGATAAAGTATCCCCGTTTTATCGGGTGAACCAGTCGGATAGGCACAAACATCTACTACAAACATTTTTAAAACCGAGGTACCAAACCAGTTAAAACCAGTCTAAAAGAGTGTGCCTAGCTGAGTGGGCCCTTGATGTGTCCTATATCGATTTTAAGAAATTGTTATGTCACCATGTCAATTTTAAGAAAAGTTAATGTCACCATGTTAATTTTAAGAAATGTTAATGTCACCATGTTAATTTTAAGAAAAGTTCATGTCACCATGTCAATTTTAAAAAAAGGTTCATGTCCCATGTCACTAAGCAAAAAAAAAAAGGCTCATGTCGCCATGTCGATTTTAGGGGTATAGAGCAATAGCTGAGGCCGTATTACTCAATCTGTTTTTTAGAAAATTTAACTCCGTGCATATTGAACCAAATTAGTACACCATTGATCCAATTCAGGCAACCAGGGATCTAAATAGGATCAATAGGTTTTCGTTTTTTAATTGCAGTAGTAATTTAACTGTACAAAGATCAGCTGTTATCATCATCATACCGTTATGCCTTAGACCTTGTAAATGTGCAAAATTCTAAAAGGTGGGGGTTTGTGTCCCCGTTGACATAGCATCAGGGGTTTTATGGTATGAACGTTCGAGAGATATGCGGATGTTAATTTCGGCTGAGAGAAACACCTGCGATTCTCCTTTCCCACGCTGAGGCAGGGTCGGGGGTCTAGATGAGGGGTACCCATGTCCTTTGACGATTTTAAGAAAAGCCCATGTCAAATATCACTACTAAATTTGTATTTTCCTCTGTCCTTGTCACTAAGCTCCATGTCACATATCGATTTTAAGAAAATTCCATGTTCCCTGTCACTATCTTTTTTTACCCATGTCCTTGTCCCTTGAATCTCTATGTCCTTTATTGATTTTAAGAAAAGGCCATGTCACACTGTCAATTTTAGGGGTCTAAACCCATAGGGACACGCCATCCAATACCCTGTAGGGTAAAGGTATCTTATATGCCCATGGAAGTTATATGACCAATTCTCAGAAAACATATTTTTATGGGGTCTCTGTGGTTTCTCTTCGTTTAAAGTCATGTAGTATGACATAAAAGGTCTTAGAGAAAATCTACACTGGTCCCCTGCTCTTACAGTTTACTATCATATAAAGGTTTAAAAATGTTATGTCCATTTCTTATGATTTTTAAGTGACTTTAAAATTTTGTATGATTTGCCATTATTCAAGGTAGCTGCACAAAACAAATTGTGTTTTGTTCTATATAATTTTTAAAACACATCAGATTAAATGTTACTCTGATATCATAATGGTATAATTTAATTTTTTTAGCAAGAAAAATACCATACACTAGAGCTAATACACTCATATGTTTGGCTTTAGAAATGCAATATGACCACATGGCCATATCACCTCTATGTATTCTCTAGGGACTTTTAATATGACTATATTAGCTTCTAGTAGCATCTATAAAGGGTTTAATTAGATGACTAAATTACCTTACTGAGAATCCAACGTCAAAAATTTTTGTTTCTATATAAACCCTGTTTCATATGCTTTGTGTAGTCATATTATGACCCTACTATGACCATATTAACTCCCATGATTGGTAATATGCTTATGTTTGCAAAATCTTTAATTACGAAATTATAAAAATTATGCATGGACATAATAGGGAAAAGTACCCATTTTGCAGGGGAGATCCCTGCTTTTCAACGTAACCAAAGATTTTAATCAAACAATTAAAAACCTTTAGATTATAGAAGTTTTTCCTTGATATAGTTATATTAGGCGACCCTACCCTACAATATAGTCTTCACATCGAACCCCTTTTCTTTTTTTTAACTGTCTGTTAGTAGACGATTTTGCTAATTACTCAACATCAAATGGGTCCCACAAGGTACCAGCGCAAGAATTTAACAGGGATTCCCCATTGTTTTATCAAACATCGCTTTACACCGTTGCAGACTAACGTTAGTCTTTCTCTTTTAGCGCCTGTAATTGGTTGTAGTGTTCTACCCCTCGATCTTCTATCTTTCGATAAACAACGAAGAACAACTATTCAGGTTCCAGTTAAAACTTTATTGTCTGATAACACATAGGCATCAGCCGTTCTCGATCTCAGTTACAGGTGGCAGAGTTTGAACTCTAAATCAGGTTCGACACTAGGCCTTCTAGTGTCTACAGTTGATATTCCACATACGCCTCCTCTGTGCAGCAGCACAGAGGAGTACTAGAATATGGTAGCCGGGCAGCCGCCAACCATCGCTCACGATGGTCAGTCGGGGCTGGACTGACCCTGAGGAAGGCCGTACAACGGCCTTATATACACCGGAGTCGAGGGCCACGTGACCAAGTGGTGACGTGGCGCTGGACTCCAGCGCCCCCAGGCGTCGGGTAATAGAGGTGCTCTCGACGTCGCCCACGAGGACCACGAAGGTACCTCGAAGACGACGCGGGACCACCACATGGTTAACAAAGATCACTATCAGATCAAATAGCCTCGATGAAATTTTTATAAAATGATATTTTCCGCAGAAGTAGTTCTATGGCGTAGGGACAGTATCATTAGGGTTGTTGTTTTATCGAATTCTATAAGAGCTTGGAGTATGTAATCATGGTTTGAACAGCCTTACTTATCTGGTTCGAGATTAATGCTAGACCACATGACCACGATGGGCGGTACCACGTGACTACGCGGACTCTTTGACGTCGCACGCTAGCCCTATAAAAGGCGTTGTGCACATGCAGCACGCTCAGAAACAACCAGAATGGATCGCGCACAACAACTCAAAGAGCAGTCTACCACGGACCGAGAGGTTCGGGATGAGGAGGCGGAGGAGCCGCAAACCTCCAGCCAGGGGCTCCGGGAGGAGCAACAGCAGGGTGAGTTCCAGAAAGAGCAGCCGGATCAGCCGCAACAGCCGGGTGAGTTCCAGGAAGAGCAGCCGGATCAGCCACAGGAGCAGCAGGCGTCAACCCAGGAGGAGGAGCAGACCCAAACCCAACACAGTCTAATGCATCTCAGGTAGGGCTGTGTGACTTCCAAAAACAACACCCGGGTCAGCTACAGGAACAACAGGCATCAGCTCGGGAGGTGATGCAGGAGCAGGAACAACCGAACCCCGCACCTCATGATGCATTCCAGGTAAGGTATTAGGGTAATTTTTTATTTATTTTTTTATTTAAGGCCCTGAGAACTCAGGTTACAGTTTACCGTCCAAGCTATTTTGAAAATTAATAAGGCATTTTTTCATTATTCATTATATACCGTAAATCCCCAGTCACAAGCTGGCTCCGGTCATAAGCCGGGGGCAAGTTCAGGAAAAAACTAAAAGCCGGTTTTGAGATCAAATTTTTACCATTTTCTCTTTATTCTATAGTAAAAAAAAACGGTCATAAGCCGGGGTGGGGGGGAGGACTTTTGGAAAAATTTAGAAGCCAGTTTGGGCCCAAAATAAAAAAAAATCCTGCTTATAACCGAGGATTTACGGTAGGTACCACTGTCTAAAAATCTCCAGGTTGTATATGTCACCATGTTAGGCCATGGGAAGTTTACCATCCACCGCCCGCATGGCTCTAAAGGAGCCGCATGAAAATTTTCATTGTTTGAAAAAATTTCATTATTTCAAAAAAAAAAATTTTTTTGGGGTTGAAATAATGCCAATGATCGTTTTACATCGAAATCTTGATTCATAAAATTTTATGGGAAGATTTACATTAATTGTGCTCATGAACAATCAGTAGAGTAGAGGCTCCTATTATCGGCAGGGTCCTATTATCGGCATATTTGAAATGTCTGAGCTCCCAATTAATGGGATAAGAGGCTGTAAAAGTTATTCCAGGCTAAAATGCTACCTTGCTGTATCCATTACATCCACTGAAAGTCAGTAAAAGTTTATAATGGGCAAAATCGATTTTCTCATTAATGAAAATAATCTAGGTTAATTACCTCATGACCTAAATAATGATTTAACTAATAATTAACATCTAATAAATATGTTGAATGTTATTATGGGTGTAATAGTACCATATCATGAGTTGAAACGAGTAAAAACAAATAATTATGTATCCATTTGAGAAATGAAAATCTAATTTGGAGCATGTGCCTAAATGCCTTTTATTTAATAGGGGTGCCGATAACAGTCTCTAAAATATGCTATTAGGTCCTATTATCAGCACCAATGGAGAAAATCAGCTTCCATTCTCTCATAAATGATAGAAATTCATGGTTTATAGCTTTTCATGAAGTAAAAAGGTCTCCTTTAAGCCCCCTCATTAGTGATTCTGCGAATTCCACCCCTAGGATTAAATTCTTTTTATTTTCATATTTTGTCCTTGTCACAACCTTTTTATTGAGCCTCTCGAAATTATTCTTTGAGACGAAAATTCCCGTAACCAGGGTAATTGTCCCCGGCACAGGTGGCAGCACACACTATGGCAGCATTATTGATTATAATGGATGGATTCTCTTGGTTAAAAGGTCAATAATAAAATAAACAAAGCTCTCAGTGAGTGGGGTGTACATATATTTCCAAAAACTTTTATGGTGAGCAGAATAGCATGCCTCATTCAGCAGTTTAAGGGTATTTACAGCACCATGAGTTAGACTACACCTTTTCTTTGGTTAAAGAAAATATATGACTAGTTTGGGTGTTGGGTCTAGGTTGAAATTGATTATAGCTAGGTACGATCTACCCTGACACCCTGGGGTACGCCTTCTACGTGAAACGCACCCCTTCTCTGAGTTGGGGGTGCGCCTTGTATGCGGGCTGTGCCTTCTACGCGAGAGATTACGGTAGGATTGAATTCTGGCAAACAGACAAGGGCGAAACATGGAGAAGCTGTTTGAAGGGTGATAGCTAATGGCACGCTAAAATTTTTGTGGGGTCTGGCAAACATCCTGTTCCCCTATGAAAAGAAAACCGCTACACATTTTCTAAACAATTCTTTCCTGTAGAAAGTGTGGGAACTATTCTCTTTTATGTGAGATTTGGCCTTTATACCAAAAAATGCTTTCAAAATTATGGGTTAACTTCACTTGGGGTGAATGGGATGTTTGCCTGCATCAATTATTTTTCATATAGATACATATTAAACCCCTAATCAATCCCTTTAAAATGAGCCCATGTTTGTTAAGATCCTCTAATAAATAGCTACACAATGAGCTGTCAAAGAAAGGAGAGTTTAGCACTCCTCAGTTTCAGCTTTATCACAGTTTCACACCTCCACTGCAGCAGAACCATGCACTGGGGGTAGGTAAGTGCCTATCCATGATGTGGATGAGGATGCCAACACCTATCCACAGTGCCAGGACTGCCAGGAAAAGCCAATAAGAAAGAGACTGGTTTAGGACATACTCATAGATTTTGTCTCATTTGCTAAATTGCAAGCTAGTTTGTAACGTTAATAGCTGATACCTACACAGTAAAGTGTGAGTGAGTGAGTGAGTAATATAGGTTTAACGCCATTTCGACAGCTAAGGTCATATTCATGGCGAGAACTACATTACACAATTTCACAAAGGAATGTGTCAGTGCCCACGCATATGTGCACCACACACATCCTGAGGGGACAGGAAAGAGGAGAAATAGACCCTTTTAAGTGGGCTAGGGAGGCCCGACACAGCAAAGTGTTAACTGAAGCCTTTTGTAATGATTCGCATCCCAATTGTGAGAAAAAAACAAGCATTTACTACATTCCTGTCTTGATATAGCTCCATAGAAAACATGACTACACATGTCCCATACATCTGTGTTGTTGATAGGCCTATATATATGGCAAAGTTTTGATTAAGAAAAGTTGGTATCTATAAATAAATGGAATGTTTAAATAATCTGTTTAATTGTCATCTAAGAACTACTGAAGAAGACTGGGTGGTAGCGAACCCTTTACCTTACCCTAACACTAGCCCTAACCCTACGCGTCACAAATTGCCATCCCGTCTCCTTCACTCTACCCGTTAAAAAACTGTTATACAAATGGATCTATGGCATTTTTGTTTACATTAGCTGACATGTATTTGGTTCTTGATAACTGCAGGCTGTAAAATCAAACAAAAAGTCAGTGTATGGCTTATACATGCATACTATAGGACTATGAGGGATACACGCGTCTTTAACTCGCGGTATACAGTTCGGAATGGAAAATAATGAATAATGAATAATGAAAAAAAGCCTCATCACTTTTCAAAATGGCTCGGACGGTAAACTGTGACCTGACTTCCCATGGCCTTATTAACATTCCTTGCACTGTAAGCTTTAGCTTAATACCAAATATGACCCCTTTGTAAGCTTTAGTTTAATACCAAATATGACCCCTTTGCTCATTCCTACCATGTCCAAATACATTTTTAAGGAATTAAACCTCATGCAGCCATTTAAATGCATGCGGGCGGTGGACGGTAAACTGTAATATGAATTCCATTGGCCTAAACTTTATCACGCATTGGTTCGTTCTCTCTGAGGATTACGGTATTAAGGGGGTAAATGAACCGATCATAGAAAAAGGGGTAATCTTTAATTATATAAATGTATGGTTTCACAGACTTTCCTGACATGGGTTAATTTTTAGGTATATTGAGAGGGTTTTTGAGGTCCTGAGTGATCGTAAAAACCCCCACCTGAAACGAAATCCTCATTGAAAACAAGTCGACTTTCAAGATAAACCTCAATGATTTTATTATATATGGTGGCGGGCTGTGCTGATAATAAGGGCTCTAGACAAGGAGGGTCCCATGTCCCTTATTGATTTTAAGAAATGGGTTTTGTCTCTTATCACCCAATCCCATGTCCCTTGTCGATTTTAAGAAGTGGCCTTGTCCCCTTGTCAGTTTTACAAAGTGGTTTTGTCCCTTGTCACCCACCCGCATGTCCCTTATCGATATTAAAAAGTGGTCTTGCCAATTGTTGACTTTACCCATCTAAAGCCCTATAATACAAACACTATCATCGTGTCACATGGTACAGCGCCCATGCGATTAAAAAAAACTGATGTGATAAATAAGTAACGTAGTAGAGTAGGGTAAATTTAAACTTTAACATGTACTTGTCACAGATTTTAAGTTTATAAATAACTCAACATTTTTCTTGAAATGTATTTAAGTGTTTAAAAAAAAAGTGTATAAATCTTAATAAGTATTTTATTGTAATAAACATGTTAGTAGCTAGCAAAAACAGGTGTTTAGCAGGACATGTGATTGAGGTATGAACACATTTTTTACAGTTTACTTTGTAGGCTGATGAAAGTTGATTTTTATGAACATCATGTCATAGATATGTAAGTTTGAGATCTAAAAATGACTTTTTAGGAAAACACCCTACTCCCAAATTTCAGACTTTTTTTTATATTTCCACCTTATCCAAACTACTCCCAAAGTGCAGTCCAAAAGGCGTTATTTTTTCACCATTTTTCTATGTATCAAATTACTGCCCTAGGCAACAGAGTATTCATACTCAACCAAAATGACTACTTTAGTCTTAAGACTGTTTAGGTTTGTTCATAAAATTATAATCCTATTTGTAACGTGTTTTAAGTGCATCAAACTGTCTATACATAACCCAGTAGGTATGTCACTAAAAATTGAAAAGCTGTCTGATCGCTTAGCTTTTAGCACAGCCTTTAGAGACACATGTTAGTAATAATATGCTTTTGGAATTTTTTATTTAAAGTGAAAATTGATGAAGTTATAACGGTTTTCATGATCGAAAGTAGGCATTTTTTCGTTATCATTTTAAGCTGTACAAAAAAGGAACATGTGTGACCTTTCCATGATTTTAGTCTGATTTTTAAATTTGCTGTATCATGGAAAAGCTTACACCCCCTGAAAGCCTGGATCTTTGCCATCACAATGCAGTTCATCCCAGGTCATTCTGACCAAAAAAAGTGGAAATATCAATTTTTAAAGATAAAAAAGTTAGTAAAATCCCTTAATTTTGGCGGAAATTATCAATTACAAATTTCTGCTGATCCTAGAAAACTATGTGCTCAACAATAGATTTTCTTCATATTTGGCAGAGATGATGCTAAGACCATATACTACCTCTTCTATATGTTTTTGAATAACTTCCTATATTCCTTCATGTATTTTTGATCAGGGGGTATTAATTACATTGACCTAATTAAGGTAACAATTAATTAACTAATTAGAGTTGTGAAAAAAAAATCAAACACTAAATTAAAGGTAATTTTATGTACTTGGGGTACAAATTGTTAGGCAGTTAAACCCTCAAATATTTCCCATGGTTATAAGCTGATCACTGAGACCTGTCCCTGCACAAACCTTCCAAGCCTGGCACAGTTTTCCATGACGCAGTCCAGGCTCATATCAGCCCCAATGCTGACATACCTAAACCCAGGCAACAACAACCCTGACATGTTTTTATGTATCATCATATTTCCTCCTGAGAAATAATGTATCACCGTAATTTTTATATATAACAATTTGGTTTAAAACACTAAAAATCTTATCTGGATCATAGGGGAATTTAGGGATAGGTGAGTAATTTAAAAAAATGCACTCAATAACTCCTATATCAGAATATGCTTATCTATCTGATACATTGAACAAGTCAGTTTTCCTTTTTTTTCCCCGAGTTACTAAAAAGTTAAGGGGGATTAACCCATTGAGGGCTAGCATCGACTATAGTGGACACCATGGCAGGCCTAGCGTCGACTATAGTCGATGTCAGTTATATAGGATTAGTATAGGAATTGAAAATAGGCTCGTCCTCTAGGAACTATACTTTTTTCAGAGGCCGTCCCCATGGCCAGGGCAACAATTTTTGCTCTGCCCTTAAAGGGTTAAATGTAAAATGTGATCGAGAGGGGTCCAAATAAAACAGTGATACATAACAACTGTTTTATTTTTTTGAAAGGTACGTCGTGAAGGACGCTGCCCGAAAGCATTAATGTCAATAAGAGCAACCATGCAGAGTGGTTATTGGGCCAAACACTGGGCTGAAGTAAGTACTCAAAGTTTTTTAGCTATTAAATGGCTAGCCACTTCTAATTAAAATAGCTACATGCATGCATGTAACCTTAACATGTATTTACCTCTCATACAATACAGGGGAGATGTATGTCGGGGACCCGTGACTGATAAAATTCTAGATATTAAGTAGTTAACCATTTCTGGTTAAGGCTTTCACATGTAGGTATGTAACCTTGACATATATCTACAGGGTAAGCTCTAATAATATAGTTTTTTTGTTCTTTTTTAAATTTTTAGAAAGACTTACGGGAGTTAAGGAAACAACTCAACAACATCCCTGGTAGCGGCAACCCAGGCAGCAGCATTACTAGCAGCAGCAACCCCTGCAGCAGCAACCCTAGCAGCAGCAACCTCGGCAGCAGCAACCCCTGCAACAGCAACCCTAGCAACAGCAACCCCGGCAGCAGCAACCCCTGCAGCAGCAACCCCAGCAGCAGCAACCCCTGCAGCAGCAACTCCAGCAGCAGCAACCCCGGCAGCAGCAACCCCTGCAGCAGCAACCCTAGCAGTAGCAACCCCGACAGCGGTAACCTAAGGAGTCGTATTTATGAACAAATCAATACACTAGAGGCGTATGTGGTTTACCAGGAAGAAAAAATAAAGTACTGGAAAAACTTAATGACAACTTTTTATGACAGCCATTTGTGCTGGCTGGGGGAACCATGTTTAGCGTGTGAAGGACTGTTATCCGATTAAATTAACCTGTACCTTAAACCATACACTATAAAAAATATGTTTTGTTTTTAAACACTTTTACCTGTATTTATGGCCAGATGAGGGAAAACATGCCTCCATGGGGAAATTGATTTTTAAGGTTTAAGTCACATGCTTTAAAATGAGATATCTTGAGCTAAAATATCCCTGGTAGTTTTTATGTAATCGCTTGTTAAACATAGGTTGAAGTGAGCAACTAAAAATGGTAAAATAAGCTCTAAATGCCTTATATCATATCATAGATACCTATAATGCAAAGAAATACAGTTTTCTGGAAAAATAACCAAGAAATGTAATGTTTTTATTGTAAAATTGGTTCTAAAGGGAATTTTTGAGCTCTTTTTTCATTTCTGAGTTCCTGAAGGAATTTCCAAAAAGGTTTGTGGCAAAAATTCCCATTTGGAATAATGGAGTGGTTTCCATGACAACCAGAAATTGCTATATATGCCAATTTTCTATGTTGCCATGGAAACAAATATTCCTTTGCATTCCAAAAATAAAACATTTTCATTCGAGATGGAATAATTCTAAGCTTACCACTCGATTCTCCATAAAAAATTGGTATATAGCATTTTTGACATATTTTTCAGTGTTTTACCCATATACTACCCCTAGGTGGTCGAAGCCAGTACTAAAAATCCCCCTGGAGGCACATTCTCCCCTGTTGGCCCACATTTCATGAGCAGATCAATACACTAGAGTCGTATGTGGTTTACCAGGAAGAAAAAATAAAGTACTGGAAAAACTTAATGACAACTTTTTATAAGAGCCATTTATGCTGACTGGGGGAACCATGTTTGGCGTGTGAAGGACTGTTAACCGATTAAACTGACCTGTACCTTAAACCATACACTCTAAAAAATGTGTTTTGTTTTTAAACACTTTTACCTGTATTTAAAACACTTTCTTGTAACACTTTGTTAAACACATTTTTAGGCAACACAAAACAATTTTTCAAAAAGTGTTTAAAAATTTAAAAGTTTTTTGATTAAATTGTGTTTCAGATAAAAAAAGTGTTTAAATAATTCTAAGAATAAAGTGTTTAGGTTCAGAAAGCGTTTAAAATAAGCTGCAAACAAATTTATGCCCTTGCTATTATTTCATTTCCATATTTACAACCCATGGTCCCAGTTTTAGGATTAGCGAGTCCTTCCGACTGCATATTCTTGTCTCTCTACAGGTAAAGAATATTGAAGTTATGTTGATAGCAAGTTGATGAATGTTGATCATCCAGTTATCAACATTGATTCTGTGCTAACCAGGCTTGGCCTACAGTCAAGATGAGTTCAAAGTATTTTATTGTAATAAACATGTTAGTAGCTAGCAAAAACAGGTGTTTAGCAGGACAAGTGATTGAGGTATGAACACATTTTTTACAGTGTACTTTGTAGGCTGATGAAAGTTGATTTTTATGAACATCATGTCATAGATATGTAAGTTTGAGATCTAAAAATGACTTTTTAGGAAAACACCCTACTCCCAAATTTCAGACTTTTTTTATATTTCCACCTTATCCAAACTACTCCCAAAGAGCAGTCCAAAAGGCGTTATTTTTTCACCATTTTTCTATGTATCAAATTACTGCCCTAGGCAACAGAGTATTCATACCCAACCAAAATGACTACTTTAGTCTTAAGACTGTTTAGGTTTGTTCATAAAATTATAATCCTATTTGTAACGTGTTTTAAGTGCATCAAACTGTCTATACATAACCCAGTAGGTATGTCACTAAAAATTGAAAAGCTGTCTGATCGCTTAGCTTTTAGCACAGCCTTTAGAGACACATGTTAGTAATAATATGCTTTTGGAATTTTTTATTTAAAGTGAAAATTGATGAAGTTATAACGGTTTTCATGATCGAAAGTAGGCATTTTTTCGTTATCATTTTAAGCTGTACAAAAAAAAGGAACATGTGTTACCTTTCCATGATTTTAGTCTGATTTTTAAACTTGCTGTATCATGGAAAAGCTTACACCCCCTGAAAGCCTGGATCTTTGCCATCACAATGCAGTTCATCCCAGGTCATTCTGACCAAAAAAAGTGGAAATATCAATTTTTAAAGATAAAAAAGTTAGTAAAATCCCTTAATTTTGGCGGAAATTATCAATTACAAATTTCTGCTGATCCTAGAAAACTATGTGCTCAACAATAGATTTTCTTCATATTTGGCAGAGATGATGCTAAGACCATATACTACCTCTTCTATATGTTTTTGAATAACTTCCTATATTCCTTCATGTATTTTTGATCAGGGGGTATTAATTACATTGACCTAATTAAGGTAACAATTAATTAACTAATTAGAGTTGTGAAAAAAATCAAACACTAAATTAAAGGTAATTTTATGTACTTGGGGTACAAATTGTTAGGCAGTTAAACCCTCAAATATTTCCCATGGTTATAAGCTGATCACTGAGACCTGTCCCTGCACAAACCTTCCAAGCCTGGCACAGTTTTCCATGACGCAGTCCAGGCTCATATCAGCCCCAATGCTGACATACCTAAACCCAGGCAACAACAACCCTGACATGTTTTTATGTATCATCATATTTCCTCCTGAGAAATAATGTATCACCGTAATTTTTATATATAACAATTTGGTTTAAAACACTAAAAATCTTATCTGGATCATAGGGGAATTTAGGGATAGGTGAGTAATTTAAAAAAATGCACTCAATAACTCCTATATCAGAATATGCTTATCTATCTGATACATTGAACAAGTCAGTTTTCCTTTTTTTCCCCCGAGTTACTAAAAAGTTAAGGGGAATTAAGTTAACCCATTGAGGGCTAGCATCGACTATAGTGGACACCATGGCAGGCCTAGCGTCGACTATAGTCGATGTCAGTTATATAGGATTAGTATAGGAATTGAAAATAGGCTCGTCCTCTAGGAACTATACTTTTTTCAGAGGCCGTCCCCATGGCCAGGGCAACAATTTTTGCTCTGCCCTTAAAGGGTTAAATGTAAAATGTGATCAAGAGGGGTCCAAATAAAACAGTGATACATAACAACTGTTTTATTTTTTTTAAAGGTACGTCGTGAAGGACGCTGCCCGAAAGCATTAATGTCAATAAGAGCAACCATGCAGAGTGGTTATTGGGCCAAACACTGGGCTGAAGTAAGTACTCAAAGTTTTTTAGCTATTAAATGGCTAGCCACTTCTAATTAAAATAGCTACATGCATGCATGTAACCTTAACATGTATTTACCTCTCATACAATACAGGGGAGATGTATGTCGGGGACCCGTGACTGATAAAATTCTAGATATTAAGTAGTTAACCATTTCTGGTTAAGGCTTTCACATGTAGGTATGTAACCTTGACATATATCTACAGGGTAAGCTCTAATAATATAGTTTTTTTGTTCTTTTTTAAATTTTTAGAAAGACTTACGGGAGTTAAGGAAACAACTCAACAACATCCCTGGTAGCGGCAACCCAGGCAGCAGCAACCCAGGCAGCAGCAACCCCTGCAGCAGCAACCCTAGCAGCAGCAACCTCGGCAGCAGCAACCCCTGCAACAGCAACCCTAGCAACAGCAACCCCGGCAGCAGCAACCCCTGCAGCAGCAACCCCTGCAGCAGCAACCGCTGCAGCAGCAACTCCAGCAGCAGCAACCCCGGCAGCAGCAACCCCTGCAGCAGCAACCCTAGCAGTAGCAACCCCGACAGCGGTAACCTAAGGAGTCGTATTTATGAACAAATCAATACACTAGAGGCGTATGTGGTTTACCAGGAAGAAAAAATAAAGTACTGGAAAAACTTAATGACAACTTTTTATGACAGCCATTTGTGCTGGCTGGGGGAACCATGTTTGGCGTGTGAAGGACTGTTAACCGATTAAACTGACCTGTACCTTAAACCATACACTCTAAAAAATGTGTTTTGTTTTTAAACACTTTTACCTGTATTTAAAACACTTTCTTGTAACACTTTGTTAAACACATTTTTAGGCAACACAAAACAATTTTTCAAAAAGTGTTTAAAAATTTAAAAGTTTTTTGATTAAATTGTGTTTCAGATAAAAAAAAGTGTTTAAATAATTCTGAGAATAAAGTGTTTAGGTTCAGAAAGCGTTTAAAATAAGCTGCAAACAAATTCATGCCCTTGCTATTATTTCATTTCCATATTTACAACCCATGGTCCCAGTTTTAGGATTAGCGAGTCCTTCCGACTGCATATTATTGTCTCTCTACAGGTAAAGAATATTGAAGTTATGTTGATAGCAAGTTGATGAATGTTGATCATCCAGTTATCAACATTGATTCTGTGCTAACCAGGCTTGGCCTACAGTCAAAATGAGTTCAAGGTATTTTATTGTAATAAACATGTTAGTAGCTAGCAAAAACAGGTGTTTAGCAGGACAAGTGATTGAGGTATGAACACATTTTTTACAGTGTACTTTGTAGGCTGATGAAAGTTGATTTTTATGAACATCATGTCATAGATATGTAAGTTTGAGATCTAAAAATGACTTTTTAGGAAAACACCCTACTCCCAAATTTCAGACTTTTTTTTTATATTTCCACCTTATCCAAACTACTCCCAAAGTGCAGTCCAAAAGGCGTTATTTTTTCACCATTTTTCTTTGTATCAAATTACTGCCCTAGGCAACAGAGTATTCATACTCAACCAAAATGACTACTTTAGTCTTAAGACTGTTTAGGTTTGTTCATAAAATTATAATCCTATTTGTAACGTGTTTTAAGTGCATCAAACTGTCTATACATAACCCAGTAGGTATGTCACTAAAAATTGAAAAGCTGTCTGATCGCTTAGCTTTTAGCACAGCCTTTAGAGACACATGTTAGTAATAATATGCTTTTGGAATTTTTTATTTAAAGTGAAAATTGATGAAGTTATAACGGTTTTCATGATCGAAAGTAGGCATTTTTTCATTATCATTTTAAGCTGTAAAAAAAAGGAACATGTGTGACCTTTCCATGATTTTAGTCTGATTTTTAAACTTGCTGTATCATGGAAAAGCTTACACCCCCTGAAAGCCTGGATCTTTGCCATCACAATGCAGTTCATCCCAGGTCATTCTGACCAAAAAAAGTGGAAATATCAATTTTTAAAGATAAAAAAGTTAGTAAAATCCCTTAATTTTGGCGGAAATTATCAATTACAAATTTCTGCTGATCCTAGAAAACTATGTGCTCAACAATAGATTTTCTTCATATTTGGCAGAGATGATGCTAAGACCATATACTACCTCTTCTATATGTTTTTGAATAACTTCCTATATTCCTTCATGTATTTTTGATCAGGGGGTATTAATTACATTGACCTAATTAAGGTAACAATTAATTAACTAATTAGAGTTGTGAAAAAAAATCAAACACTAAATTAAAGGTAATTTTATGTACTTGGGGTACAAATTGTTAGGCAGTTAAACCCTCAAATATTTCCCATGGTTATAAGCTGATCACTGAGACCTGTCCCTGCACAAACCTTCCAAGCCTGGCACAGTTTTCCATGACGCAGTCCAGGCTCATATCAGCCCCAATGCTGACATACCTAAACCCAGGCAACAACAACCCTGACATGTTTTTATGTATCATCATATTTCCTCCTGAGAAATAATGTATCACCGTAATTTTTATATATAACAATTTGGTTTAAAACACTAAAAATCTTATCTGGATCATAGGGGAATTTAGGGATAGGTGAGTAATTTAAAAAAATGCACTCAATAACTCCTATATCAGAATATGCTTATCTATCTGATACATTGAACAAGTCAGTTTTCCTTTTTTTTCCCCGAGTTACTAAAAAGTTAAGGGGGATTAACCCATTGAGGGCTAGCATCGACTATAGTGGACACCATGGCAGGCCTAGCGTCGACTATAGTCGATGTCAGTTATATAGGATTAGTATAGGAATTGAAAATAGGCTCGTCCTCTAGGAACTATACTTTTTTCAGAGGCCGTCCCCATGGCCAGGGCAACAATTTTTGCTCTGCCCTTAAAGGGTTAAATGTAAAATGTGATCGAGAGGGGTCCAAATAAAACAGTGATACATAACAACTGTTTTATTTTTTTGAAAGGTACGTCGTGAAGGACGCTGCCCGAAAGCATTAATGTCAATAAGAGCAACCATGCAGAGTGGTTATTGGGCCAAACACTGGGCTGAAGTAAGTACTCAAAGTTTTTTAGCTATTAAATGGCTAGCCACTTCTAATTAAAATAGCTACATGCATGCATGTAACCTTAACATGTATTTACCTCTCATACAATACAGGGGAGATGTATGTCGGGGACCCGTGACTGATAAAATTCTAGATATTAAGTAGTTAACCATTTCTGGTTAAGGCTTTCACATGTAGGTATGTAACCTTGACATATATCTACAGGGTAAGCTCTAATAATATAGTTTTTTTGTTCTTTTTTAAATTTTTAGAAAGACTTACGGGAGTTAAGGAAACAACTCAACAACATCCCTGGTAGCGGCAACCCAGGCAGCAGCATTACTAGCAGCAGCAACCCCTGCAGCAGCAACCCTAGCAGCAGCAACCTCGGCAGCAGCAACCCCTGCAACAGCAACCCTAGCAACAGCAACCCCGGCAGCAGCAACCCCTGCAGCAGCAACCCCAGCAGCAGCAACCCCTGCAGCAGCAACTCCAGCAGCAGGAACCCCGGCAGCAGGAACCCCTGCAGCAGCAACCCTAGCAGTAGCAACCCCGACAGCGGTAACCTAAGGAGTCGTATTTATGAACAAATCAATACACTAGAGGCGTATGTGGTTTACCAGGAAGAAAAAATAAAGTACTGGAAAAACTTAATGACAACTTTTTATGACAGCCATTTGTGCTGGCTGGGGGAACCATGTTTAGCGTGTGAAGGACTGTTATCCGATTAAATTAACCTGTACCTTAAACCATACACTATAAAAAATATGTTTTGTTTTTAAACACTTTTACCTGTATTTATGGCCAGATGAGGGAAAACATGCCTCCATGGGGAAATTGATTTTTAAGGTTTAAGTCACATGCTTTAAAATGAGATATCTTGAGCTAAAATATCCCTGGTAGTTTTTATGTAATCGCTTGTTAAACATAGGTTGAAGTGAGCAACTAAAAATGGTAAAATAAGCTCTAAATGCCTTATATCATATCATAGATACCTATAATGCAAAGAAATACAGTTTTCTGGAAAAATAACCAAGAAATGTAATGTTTTTATTGTAAAATTGGTTCTAAAGGGAATTTTTGAGCTCTTTTTTCATTTCTGAGTTCCTGAAGGAATTTCCAAAAAGGTTTGTGGCAAAAATTCCCATTTGGAATAATGGAGTGGTTTCCAT
The DNA here is from genome assembly GCA_949317995.1 of Acholoe squamosa. Taxonomy (NCBI): domain Eukaryota; kingdom Metazoa; phylum Annelida; class Polychaeta; order Phyllodocida; family Polynoidae; genus Acholoe; species Acholoe squamosa. The sequence goes on from OX439051.1 coordinate 21,890,242, forward strand.
GACAACCAGAAATTGCTATATATGCCAATTTTCTATGTTGCCATGGAAACAAATATTCCTTTGCATTCCAAAAATAAAACATTTTCATTAGAGATGGAATAATTCTAAGCTTACCACTCGATTCTCCATAAAAAATTGGTATATAGCATTTTTGACATATTTTTCAGTGTTTTACCCATATACTACCCCTAGGTGGTCGAAGCCAGTACTAAAAATCCCCCTGGAGGCACGTTCTCCCCTGTTGGCCCACATTTCATGAGCAGATCAATACACTAGAGTCGTATGTGGTTTACCAGGAAGAAAAAATAAAGTACTGGAAAAACTTAATGACAACTTTTTATAAGAGCCATTTATGCTGACTGGGGGAACCATGTTTGGCGTGTGAAGGACTGTTAACCGATTAAACTGACCTGTACCTTAAACCATACACTCTAAAAAATGTGTTTTGTTTTTAAACACTTTTACCTGTATTTAAAACACTTTCTTGTAACACTTTGTTAAACACATTTTTAGGCAACACAAAACAATTTTTCAAAAAGTGTTTAAAAATTTAAAAGTTTTTTGATTAAATTGTGTTTCAGATAAAAAAAGTGTTTAAATAATTCTAAGAATAAAGTGTTTAGGTTCAGAAAGCGTTTAAAATAAGCTGCAAACAAATTTATGCCCTTGCTATTATTTCATTTCCATATTTACAACCCATGGTCCCAGTTTTAGGATTAGCGAGTCCTTCCGACTGCATATTCTTGTCTCTCTACAGGTAAAGAATATTGAAGTTATGTTGATAGCAAGTTGATGAATGTTGATCATCCAGTTATCAACATTGATTCTGTGCTAACCAGGCTTGGCCTACAGTCAAGATGAGTTCAAAGTATTTTATTGTAATAAACATGTTAGTAGCTAGCAAAAACAGGTGTTTAGCAGGACAAGTGATTGAGGTATGAACACATTTTTTACAGTGTACTTTGTAGGCTGATGAAAGTTGATTTTTATGAACATCATGTCATAGATATGTAAGTTTGAGATCTAAAAATGACTTTTTAGGAAAACACCCTACTCCCAAATTTCAGACTTTTTTTATATTTCCACCTTATCCAAACTACTCCCAAAGAGCAGTCCAAAAGGCGTTATTTTTTCACCATTTTTCTATGTATCAAATTACTGCCCTAGGCAACAGAGTATTCATACCCAACCAAAATGACTACTTTAGTCTTAAGACTGTTTAGGTTTGTTCATAAAATTATAATCCTATTTGTAACGTGTTTTAAGTGCATCAAACTGTCTATACATAACCCAGTAGGTATGTCACTAAAAATTGAAAAGCTGTCTGATCGCTTAGCTTTTAGCACAGCCTTTAGAGACACATGTTAGTAATAATATGCTTTTGGAATTTTTTATTTAAAGTGAAAATTGATGAAAATATAACGGTTTTCATGATCGAAAGTAGGCATTTTTTCGTTATCATTTTAAGCTGTACAAAAAAAGGAACATGTGTGACCTTTCCATGATTTTAGTCTGATTTTTAAACTTGCTGTATCATGGAAAAGCTTACACCCCCTAAAAGCCTGGATCTTTGCCATCACAATGCAGTTCATCCCAGGTCATTCTGACCAAAAAAAGTGGAAATATCAATTTTTAAAGATAAAAAAGTTAGTAAAATCCCTTAATTTTGGCGGAAATTATCAATTACAAATTTCTGCTGATCCTAGAAAACTATGTGCTCAACAATAGATTTTCTTCATATTTGGCAGAGATGATGCTAAGACCATATACTACCTCTTCTATATGTTTTTGAATAACTTCCTATATTCCTTCATGTATTTTTGATCAGGGGGTATTAATTACATTGACCTAATTAAGGTAACAATTAATTAACTAATTAGAGTTGTGAAAAAAAATCAAACACTAAATTAAAGGTAATTTTATGTACTTGGGGTACAAATTGTTAGGCAGTTAAACCCTCAAATATTTCCCATGGTTATAAGCTGATCACTGAGACCTGTCCCTGCACAAACCTTCCAAGCCTGGCACAGTTTTCCATGACGCAGTCCAGGCTCATATCAGCCCCAATGCTGACATACCTAAACCCAGGCAACAACAACCCTGACATGTTTTTATGTATCATCATATTTCCTCCTGAGAAATAATGTATCACCGTAATTTTTATATATAACAATTTGGTTTAAAACACTAAAAATCTTATCTGAATCATAGGGGAATTTAGGGATAGGTGAGTAATTTAAAAAATGCACTCAATAACTCCTATATCAGAATATGCTTATCTATCTGATACATTGAACAAGTCAGTTTTCCTTTTTTTTCCCCGAGTTACTAAAAAGTTAAGGGGGATTAACCCACTGAGGGCTAGCATCGACTATAGTGGACACCATGGCAGGCCTAGCGTCGACTATAGTCGATGTCAGTTATATAGGATTAGTATAGGAATTGAAAATAGGCTCGTCCTCTAGGAACTATACTTTTTTCAGAGGCCGTCCCCATGGCCAGGGCAACAATTTTTGCTCTGCCCTTAAAGGGTTAAATGTAAAATGTGATCGAGAGGGGTCCAAATAAAACAGTGATACATAACAACTGTTTTATTTTTTTGAAAGGTACGTCGTGAAGGACGCTGCCCGAAAGCATTAATGTCAATAAGAGCAACCATGCAGAGTGGTTATTGGGCCAAACACTGGGCTGAAGTAAGTACTCAAAGTTTTTTAGCTATTAAATGGCTAGCCACTTCTAATTAAAATAGCTACATGCATGCATGTAACCTTAACATGTATTTACCTCTCATACAATACAGGGGAGATGTATGTCGGGGACCCGTGACTGATAAAATTCTAGATATTAAGTAGTTAACCATTTCTGGTTAAGGCTTTCACATGTAGGTATGTAACCTTGACATATATCTACAGGGTAAGCTCTAATAATATAGTTTTTTTGTTCTTTTTTAAATTTTTAGAAAGACTTACGGGAGTTAAGGAAACAACTCAACAACATCCCTGGTAGCGGCAACCCAGGCAGCAGCATTACTAGCAGCAGCAACCCCTGCAGCAGCAACCCTAGCAGCAGCAACCTAGGCAGCAGCAACCCCTGCAACAGCAACCCTAGCAACAGCAACCCCGGCAGCAGCAACCCCTGCAGCAGCAACCCCAGCAGCAGCAACCCCTGCAGCAGCAACTCCAGCAGCAGCAACCCCGGCAGCAGCAACCCCTGCAGCAGCAACCCTAGCAGTAGCAACCCCGACAGCGGTAACCTAAGGAGTCGTATTTATGAACAAATCAATACACTAGAGGCGTATGTGGTTTACCAGGAAGAAAAAATAAAGTACTGGAAAAACTTAATGACAACTTTTTATGACAGCCATTTGTGCTGGCTGGGGGAACCATGTTTAGCGTGTGAAGGACTGTTATCCGATTAAATTAACCTGTACCTTAAACCATACACTATAAAAAATATGTTTTGTTTTTAAACACTTTTACCTGTATTTATGGCCAGATGAGGGAAAACATGCCTCCATGGGGAAATTGATTTTTAAGGTTTAAGTCACATGCTTTAAAATGAGATATCTTGAGCTAAAATATCCCTGGTAGTTTTTATGTAATCGCTTGTTAAACATAGGTTGAAGTGAGCAACTAAAAATGGTAAAATAAGCTCTAAATGCCTTATATCATATCATAGATACCTATAATGCAAAAAAATACAGTTTTCTGGAAAAATAACCAAGAAATGTAATGTTTTTATTGCAAAATTGGTTTTAAAGGGAATTTTTGAGCTCTTTTTTCATTTCTGAGTTCCTGAAGGAATTTCCAAAAAGGTTTGTGGCAAAAATTCCCATTTGGGATAATGGAGTGGTTTCCATGACAACCAGAAATTGCTATATATGCCAATTTTCTATGTTGCCATGGAAACAAATATTCCTTTGCATTCCAAAAATAAAACATATTCATTAGAGATGGAATAATTCTAAGCTTACCACTCGATTCTCCATAAAAAATTGGTTTATAGCATTTTTGACATATTTTTCAGTGTTTTACCCATATACTACCCCTAGGTGGTCGAAGCCAGTACTAAAAATCCCCCTGGAGGCACGTTCTCCCCTGTTGGCCCACATTTCATGAGCAGATCAATACACTAGAGTCGTATGTGGTTTACCAGGAAGAAAAAATAAAGTACTGGAAAAACTTAATGACAACTTTTTATAAGAGCCATTTATGCTGACTGGGGGAACCATGTTTGGCGTGTGAAGGACTGTTAACCGATTAAACTGACCTGTACCTTAAACCATACACTCTAAAAAATGTGTTTTGTTTTTAAACACTTTTACCTGTATTTAAAACACTTTCTTGTAACACTTTTTAAACACATTTTTAGGCAACACAAAACAATTTTTCAAAAAGTGTTTAAAAATTTAAAAGTTTTTTGATTAAATTGTGTTTCAGATAAAAAAAGTGTTTAAATAATTCTGAGAATAAAGTGTTTAGGTTCAGAAAGCGTTTAAAATAAGCTGCAAACAAATTTATGCCCTTGCTATTATTTCATTTCCATATTTACAACCCATGGTCCCAGTTTTAGGATTAGTGAGTCCTTCCTACTGCATATTATTGTCTCTCTACAGGTAAAGAATATTGAAGTTATGTTGATAGCAAGTTGATGAATGTTGATCATCCAGTTATCAACATTGATTCTGTGCTAACCAGGCTTGGCCTACAGTCAAGATGAGTTCAAACACATTAATGCACAAAGTTAGTCAAAGAGTTTAGGACTGGGATGTATGTATGTATTAATCCTGAATGTTACAAAAATAGATGTTTCTCATAGGTTACATTGGAATTAAGGTATTGAGAAGGTATTTTTTAAATATTTCTTTTATAAATCCATTCTAAGGTAAAGTGTAAATGTAAAGTTTTATTAGGATGCTGTGTATCATTATCATTTATACTTAAATTCAAACATTTGTGTCCATATAAATGTTACCAAAGTACCATCATAGGTTGCTCCTGTCACCTGGTGAGTTGGATTGGAACCAAGTATTAAAACACTTTTATAAACCTAAACACTTTTGCAGGAAAAGTGTAAAGTGTTTTAGAAAAAGTGTTTAGATAATAAAAATGTGTTTTACCAAAAAGTGTATGGGGTAAAATATGTTTTAGTTAAAACGCATTTTTTAGAGTGTACACCTTTAACTACTAAACTCTGCTGGAAGCATATAAACAGTTGTTTAAAAAATGTAAAGAATAAATAAAAAAATAAAAGATATAATTTTAACTTTTTAATTATGTATATAGTTATAGTTTAAGCAAATTAATGTCTCGGTATTGATACAGGTGGTAACATTTTGTTTGTGATTCCAACAAAGGTTTTGGAATTTCAACAGCCTGTGTTTTAAAAAAATGTAAACTGAACTAAAACTATAGAAAGACTCCTGACAGTTGTAATATTTGCCTGTACATACCGTGTCACCTAGCACTGAAATTGATATTACATTATAATATACATTAATTTCATTTAGTAATGTTTTTCACATATCTATACCCTGTGACAAAGGTTTGGGAATTTCAACAGCGCATGTTTAAGAAAAGCTGTTAACTGAACTAAAAACTATAGAGACTCCTAACAGTCGTGATGTTTGCCTGTACATACCATATCACCTAGCACTAAGATTGATATTACATTATAATATACATTGATTTCATTTAGTGCTGAACTAAAAACTATAGAGAAACTCCTAACAATCGTGATGTTTGCCTGTTCATACCATGTCACCTAGCACTAAGATTTATATTACATTATAATATACATTGATTTCATTTAGTGCTGAACTAAAAACTATAGAGAGACTCCTAACAATCGTGATGTTTGCCTGTACATAACATGTCACCTAGCACTGAGATTAATATTACATTATAATATACATTGATTTCATTTAGTGCTGTGTTTAACATATCTATACCCCAGTAACTGGTTTTCTTATTAACATAGACCTTCATGAAAAAATAAAATTAACATATGTTTCCAGACATTTTCAAACTCGTTCATCCTGCATTATTCTTATTATATAATAGCGAAAATAGGTGTTTAAAACTTGAGGGTTGCAGTCTATTTCACATAGTTTAGTTTCTCCTCACCAGAGGGCGGTACTATTTTTTACATCAGGAGCCTCTAGATACGTAGTACATTACAGTTAAAGTGTTTTCTTTTAGGTTTTATGCTGTTAATGATGCATTTCTAACCCTTATATAGGACACTTTGAAAAACTGGAATATTTCTCCAATAAGCTTGGAATATTTTCTTTCTACTTACAAGATGTATAGGCGTACCACATTAAGCGAGTTGCGAAAACTAGAATTCAAGAGTGTGAAATACTATTTTGGTCCCTATCTGTATCAAGGCTTATTACAAACAGTAATTATAGTTAAACTAAATATATCATAGCTGTAAACCTTTAGTCTGATTTAATATATATATATAAAAGCTACATAAAGCATAAAGATATCAACATTGATCTTATCTAGATTCTATATATATCTTATGAACGAGCATATCTTATCTGGATTCTAAATATATCTTATGAACCAGCATATCTTATCTGGATTCTTAATATATATTATGAACGAGCATATCTTATCTGGATTCTTAATATATATTATGAACGAGCAGATCTTATCTGGATTCTAAATAATCTATAAACGAACACTTTTTATAAATAATAAATATATCTATAAACGACCTCTTTTATAGATGAATTAAATATATTGTAATAAACAAGAATGACGCTTGATGCCCAAATAAAGTGTGTAATTAAAGACTGGCTTTATTTCTTATGTGCCTTAATGTGTAACAACGCTTGCATCAATTCTTGGCTTAGTCTCAGAGATGACCACCCCCTTAACTGTCGTTCGCCACCTGCCACCGGACACCGGAGCTTGAATCGCACGTCAGTCACCACCGAGGCTCTACTCACATCTGGCCTCCAGCCACCGAAAACCATCTTTTATACCGACGTCACTGGCGTGTGACGTCACAGGCTTGTGATGTCACCCCCAGCGCGCCCCCTTGTGGCCTGACAGTGCAACTCCCGCTCCGATCCGGTGGCGGCCGCCGAACCATTCAATAATGACATGTTTACATTCATTACATCCCTCCCTTCTTACTTTATACTTTAATTATCAAAATTTTAATAGTCCTAAGGTCATTCTCCCTTTTTAACTGTTTATACCAAGGCTAACCAACAATGGGCCTTCGATAAGAGAGATACTAGCATCCAGATATCACTAACTGAATTTCTATTAAGAAGATAAAGGAATAGCCTACAGTGGCCCCTTGTCTACTTTTACAGTCTTATTTTATAACGTGCTTAGGTAAATTTACACTTATATACATGATACTGCAGACAACATTATGGACAGGTCTAGATGGGCGCTGTAAAACGGTGGAGGTCCCCTCCTCAGTCGTCCTGGGTGTTCCGACGGCTCTTTTCCCTTCCTTGCCTTATCCACCGCCCTCTGCTGGAACGTCCGCTCCCGGGCTGCTCGTGCGACCGGGTTCAGAGAGGATGAGAGAGAGAGGTTTCTCGGTAAGTACTCAATCCCCCACCGATACTCCCTCCCCCCCCTCCCCTCCTACTAACGACGCCCTCCTCCTCAGCCCTACGCTCCCCTCCAGGCTCTGCTGACGCCGCTCCGACTCACCCCCCTCCGGTCCTCCTGGGAGGAACTCCACCACGCTACTGCCCGCCGTCTCCGGTCCCGCCTCAACAATTGTCTCGGCCATCTGGTCTGCCACCCCTTTGGGCCTCCTCCAGAATCATCAGTCTGATCCTCTCTGCGATATCGGGCCGGGTGGAAGTGGAGGAGCCTACTCTACCTGAGGAGGTTCCTGGCTGCGGTTCACCCCGACCCGTGGCGCCGCTAGGAGCTATCGCATGCCCTCCAGACGTGCCATAGTTGTCTCTGGCGGGGGCTGGTTGTCCCCTTGTCCCCTTGTACTGCGGAGGTGGTGGTGGGTGTGCGTGTGCGGCCGGCCCAGGCTGGTAGTGGGATGCAGACTGGTATGTTGGGTGATGACTCGTCGCCGGGCGCCGTGGAGGAAGGGGTGTATTCACTGCAGCCCCTGGTGGTGGCGGTGGTGGCGGTGGTGGCGGTGGGGGAGGTGCCATCTCCTGTGGAGGGACGTAGCGCTGGATGGTGGTAGCGTAGTAATGAGTTTGCACCATCCCCCGCCCCACCAGCTCCACCCAGCCATGGGCTCGACCTCCCACTGGTTCGTACTCCTCCCCGAGGTCAGGCGACGGCGCCAACCCCGAGGCCCATTTCTGGAGCCGGTCTGGGTGCTCCACTCTCTTCCAGGGGATCCGTTCTCTGGTGGGACTCAACCATAGTGGTCGACCGTGCAGCGGGTCCACGTTTTTGGACCGAGGTGGCGCTGGGACCTCCCCCTCCGGGACTGGCTCTCCCCACTCTTCAGATCACTCCCCCCGTACAGAGCTCTGTCCCCCTCAGAACCTCGCTCGTTCGGCCGCGTCTCTTCTTCTACTGTACTCTGCATAATCCCTCCTGCTTTCCTCCTCTCGCCTCTCTCTCTTCTATCCCATCTTTCCCACTCTTCTCTGTGCCGTTCGTCTCTCTCCCTCTTATCTCTCTCGTCTCTCTCTCTTCTCTTTAGCGTTACGCTCCTCCCACTCCTTCTTATCTCTCTTTTCTTTGTCCTCCCTCTCTTTCCTTTCGCGGTCTCTCTTTTCTCTGTCCTCCTTTCTCTCTTTATCTTCACTTTCCTTCTTCTTTCTCTCTTTCCCCTCTCTCTCTTCTTTGTCTCGCTTCTCGGGCTCCTTCTTATCTTTCTCCTCTTTATCTCTCTTTTCTTTGTCCTTCTTTTCTTTATCCTCTTTCTCTCTCTTCTCCTTGTCCCTCTTATCTCTCTCCTCCTTCCTCTCTCGATCTTTCTTCTCCTTCTCTTTCCGGTCCCTATCCTCTTTATCCTTTCTCTCCGGTTCCTTTTTGTCTCTTTCCTCCTTGTCCTTCTTTTCACGATCCCTCTTCTCTTTGTCTTTTCTCTCCCTCTCTCGGTCATCTTTGTCTTTTCTATCTCTTTCTTTCTTCTTCCCACGCTCAGCCTTCTCTGCTGTCTCGCTATCGCCCGCCTCATCCCTTCCACTTTTCTCCTTGCGATTCTTGGCCTTACCGCCTCGGGCACCAGCTTTTCCTTTTCCTTCGAGCTCACCGGGTGGGGTCACTTCTGCCATAGGGGGCTCCCGGGGCTCAGTGTAATGAGTTTTGGTAGGCTCGACGGCGGAAGGTGTTACCAGCGGACCTCCCATCGACACCGTCCTCGTCTCTTGTACTTCCGTCTCGGCCAAGTGTCGCTCTGCCTCGTCCCGCCTCAGGACCACCCGGCAGTCCTTGACCAGCTTTGAAGGGCTCTCCCCTCCCTCTTCGGACTCCGTCGAGAAGGTGATCGACTGATAGGTCACCGGGTCTTCCCCCTTCTCCTCTTCCTCCTCCTCCTCCTCCCAGTCCAAGACCTCCTCCTCTAGCTGGTCCTCCTCCACACGCGAGGCGATGAGGCCCTCCAACGACTTGCCCATAGTGGGAGTATTGTTGTCGGACACAATAGGCGGAATGGATGGAGGGGACGAGCACAGGATCATCCGGACCTGCTCCGTCGGCAGGGTCTTTGTCGGGGTCTCTCCTGTTGGTTGCTCCACCGACTCGGGAAGGGCTTCCTCCTCCTTGTCTCCTTCCCCCTGCGACACACCATCCCTAAACAGGGGGGACCCTTGAATGGCCACTTCCTCCCCCGTGGCTGCCACCCACTTCTTCTCCTTGATGGCCCGAGCTATGAGCTGCTTTTGATACTGGAGGCGTACCACCGCTGCCATCTCGTCGGCCATCCAGCTGGTGCGCTGCAGCAGACCCTGGCTCACCTCGGGCGGGACTAGCTCTCCCCCTTCCCCCACCAACAGGGATTGCAGGAGCATGGGGTCGCCGTCTCCGCGTGCCGAGGGGGCCGTCACCACCCGCTCCAACACCTCGTCTGCTACCGGGTCCAGCACCTCCGTCGTAGCTCCCAGTTGTTCGGCCAGGATACGGGCCGCCTCGTGATCCTCCTGGGAGTGAGACGAACCCGGGGTATGGTCGCCTTCCCGCCCCATATAGTATACAGTGTCACCCACAGCTAACTCTTCCCCTCTCTTCCGTGTTGAATAATTTCTCTCTTGCCGACGAACAGCTTCCCCCATGTGCTTCAACGCATAGGCGTGGCCCCGCGCCATCCGAAATTGCATCTCGGCTGCAAACGTCTGGTAGTCGGCGGATGACGCCACTTTCTGGTCGGGATCCGGATACATGAGGTTCCCCGGCAGTAACGTCTCCTGCCCCATCATCAAGAAATTCGGCGTCTGATTGGTCGATGCTTGTGCAGAAGACCGGTACGCTGCCATTACGAAAGGAAAGGTCCCAATCTCCGTGATGAGAATCGACAGTCATGCTCAGCATAGCTTCTACCGTGCGGTTACACCGCTCCACAAGCTCGTCCGACTTAGGGTTGTAAGGGCTGGTGCGGGTTTGGACTACACCGAGTAGCCTATGCACCTCCTGGAACATCATGGCCTGGAAGTTCCGGCCCTGATCAGTATGAATGGCCCCCAGGGGTCCTAACCGGCACACTACCTCCGTCACGTAAGCTCGCGCCACGGTACCCGCCTCCTGGTCCGGAAGGCAGATCGCCTCGGCCCAGCGGGTGAAATAGTCCATGACAATTAGGATATAGCGACTGCCGCGTTCCGTCCTCGGCAATGGGCCCAAGATGTCCATAGCCATACGCTCCAACGGGAGAGACACGGGAAGATTCTTCATAGCAGAGCGGGCCGGGTGCGGAGCCGATTTCCTACTCAAGCACTGAGGACACGTGGCCAACCACCTCACCACGGCGTCCCCTCCTCCATCACACTTTCTTCTCCCAGCGTCTGACTCCGGGTTACTGCCCGGCATTCCGCCTGGTCATCAAACAAAGGAGACCCACCCGGGGGATCCATGCCGCACTGGGAGCATGGTCGCCTTGACAGCCCGTCCGCATTCCCATGGAAGCGGCCAGGTCGGTGCTCGATTACATGGTCGAAGGTCTCTAGCCGTTGCAGCCATCGGGCCACCTGACCCTCCGGCTCCCTGAAACTAGCCAACCACTTCAGAGCGGCGTGGTCCATGCGGATCCTGACGGGGCGGCCTACGAGGTAGTGGCGAAATTTCTTGACCGCAAACACCACGGCCAACAGCTCTCTTCTGGTTACGCAATAATTACACTCGCATCTACTCAGGGTTCGACTAGCGTAGGCTAGCGGTCGCTCTCTCCCTTCCTGCAACTGGGACAGCACTGCACCCAGCCCGAAATCGCTAGCATCGGTGTCCACCAGGAGCCTGCCCTCTCGCAGGGGGTAAGCGAGGACGGGCGCTCCTACCAGCTTCTCCTTAAGAATCGTGAATGCCTCTGCGCAAGCCCTATTCCAAGTGAATCTTTTATTCTTCTCGGTCAGCTCCGACAGGGGACGTGCGATTGCTGCGAATCCTGGAACGAAGCTACGGTAATATCCGCATAAGCCCAAGAGGGACCGCACTTCCGTGACCGTGGTCGGAGTTGGCCATCCTTTCACCGCTTCTATCTTATCGGGATCCGTCCAGATTCCTTGTCTGTCTATTCGGTGACCTAGGAAGTTAACTTGCTGGCGAACCAGCTGACATTTGGATGCTTTAATTTTTAGTCCAGCGTCTCCCAACCTCTTCAAGACTGTCTCCAGCCGCTTGGCATGTTCTTCCAGCGTCTCCGAGAAAACTATAATGTCATCCAAATAGACCAGGCAAGTGGTCCATTGGAGGCCTCGCATGATAATCTCCATTAGCCGTTCGAACGTGCCCGGGGCATTGCACAGTCCGAAGGGCATGACGTGAAACAGACCGCGATGCGTGACGAACGCGGTCTTTGGTTTCGCCGACTCGTCCATAGCTACTTGCCAATACCCCGAGGCCAAGTCCAGCATGCTGAACCAGCAGGCCCCGGCCATGGAGTCGAGGGAGTCGTCGATGCGAGGTAACGGGTACGCGTCCTTGACGGTGACAGCGTTCAACTTGCGGTAGTCGACACAAAAGCGCACCCGACCGTCCTTTTTTTTAACTAGGACCACCGGACTGGCCCAGGGTCCGCTTGCCGGTTCTATGACTCCCTTCCTCAGCATCTCTTCTACCTCCTGATCCACCACGGCCCGACGATGAGGGGCTAACCTTCGGGGAGCCATTTTAATAGGTAATGCATTGCCCGTGTCGATGGCGTGCGTTACTAGGTCTGTACGACCAAGATCCCCGTCCCCGTCCTGGAATACGTGTCTGTTCCTCTCTATCAGGGCCACCCACTCGGGGTCACTCTCTACCTCTGTCCCACCTAATAACGAAAGGATGAGATTAGTCACCGTTCCAGGGGCACACTCCGCGGAAGAAGTTTCTTCTCGTACCATGCGGCACGAGCCTAGTTCCTCTCCTAATACCTCAGCGGTTGCGACGTGCATGTCTTTATAGATCTTGACCGCATCCGGACCTGGGTTGCACACCAGGAGTGGGACCTCTCCGTTAATGGGCACCACTAATGTACGGCCTATGCGGATGCCGCGTGCGTTCTCCACCTCGCTTATCCCTTCGACTACCATGTTAGCCATGATAGTGTGGCACGGTAGTGAGGCTATGATCACCCTTTCTGTCCGGCCCTCCACCACCTCAGTGGCTTTGCTCACCAGCCTGCACACACCGACTGACTCTTCCTCTGGCCACACGAGTAGTTCCCTTGCCAGATCAACCGTAGCCCTTGTCTGCCGTAGAAACTCTGCACCTAACAGCCCGGGAGTGGAAATGTCTGCCACTACAAAGGATGCAAGTCTTTTCCTAGCTCCACCCTGCAGCTCAGTGGTAATCTTTCCTACCACGTCAAGGGGTTTCCCGTCGGCCGTATGGAAGGTGCTGCTTATAGGTTGAAGCTCTCCAGGCGAACCAGCATCTCTCCACCACGCCGTGGACAGGAGGTTACTGGTCGCTCCCGTGTCCACCACAAGGCTCACTGTCCTCCCCCATAAGACGCCCTCCACCTCCAAGCCGTTACCTTTCCTCTCTCTTTTGCCCAGCCATTCTCTATTCGCTTCTGCTGCCCGGGTTTCTCCTCGGCTGGAAGGAGAAACCTCGTCTAGTTTTCCGAGGGTTTCATCTGGGCTTCTCTCTGCTTGGCAGCCTTGACTCTCTTTAACCAAGTGGGGCAACTTTTCTTGAAATGGTCCGTCGAGCCGCACTCGAAGCATTGGCGCCCCTTACCGCCTCTGGGAGTGACCTGATCGACAGCGGGCTGCGCGCTCAACCTTAACCGCATGTCGGAAATAACCTCCTTGAGTTCTGACATTTCTTCCGCCATAGTTTTGTTGGACGATCTTATCTTGGACACTTTTGCGAGTTCGGCCTTCAGGTAAGCCTCGGCTCGCACTCCTCTCTCCACGGCTTTTAGGAGAGTTGGGGTTTCACCCTGATATATCCATTGGCGGAGTTCCGTGTCATCGAGACACTCGACAAAGCGATCCTTCGCCATCCCGTCCACCATGACAGCATCCGCATTCGGGTATGCCAACCTAACCAACCGCAGTATTTCTTCTGACAAAGTCTGCAGCTCCTCCCCCTGTTTCCGCACTCTTGTTCGCAGGAGTGCCTTATACGACTCCACTTGGCTGCGGAGCTGGAATCTGTTAATGAGGGCTTCTCGTAGTTTCTCGTAGCCGCCCGGCGCTGCCGGCTGTGCTGACGCTAGCAAGCGCCGTGCTACCCCTGCAAGGCTGATACCCAAGAAGGTACCTGCCTCTACCGAGGACCACCTGTTGGCCATCACACAAAGGTCGAAATGCGAAAGAAACTCTTCCAAGTCGCCGGAACCATAGTATTTGCCAGGCATCACAATGGGTTTCCTTGTGCGGCAATCACCCCCTGGGCCAAGTGTAATTTGCGGGTCCTGTGGCCAGGAGTCAGGTGCGGGCCTCGTTGTTTCATATAGAAGAGTGCTACTCGACTGCGAATGCGGCCTCCCGTCACTATTCCTGCTAACTGTTTCCCCCCGAACACCTCGAGGGGTGCTATCCGTCCGATTAGTACTAAGGCTCCTCTCACTGTTACTGGTCACAGGCCTGGCGTCCCCTACTTCTCCCTCCATTGGTTTCTCATTTATGTGATGAGGTCTAGGCTGTCGGGAATCATCGGCTGGGGGGTTGACCCTCTCTTCCGTATTATCAAGGTAGGTGCCCCTCGCATAGGTAGGACCTCTAGCTTCTCTCTGCTTTCCACCGGCCTGGCCACCGGAAGGGCCACCGGCCGGCCCACCGGACGCACCACCGGACGGACCACCGAAGGCCCCACCGGATGGGTTAATCATAATTTCCCCCGCCTCATCTCTAAATGCGTTTAAAGCGTGGGGAGCTTCTCTGTAGTCCCTTTCTCTAGTGCCCACACCATCTTCCAGCAATATCTCCCTCCCTACAGATAGTTTTGGTGGCCACCACTTGTCGTCTGCTTCGGTGGTTCCGGTGGTTTCGGTGGGGACCGCCCCCGGAGGCCTGTTTACCCTAATACTGACTTCTTCATCTACCACTTCTACCAAAGTACCTCTCCTTCCTTCTCCTAACATTTCTTCCAACTCCCTCCTCTCATCCACTACCTCCTTTGGGCTACTCGTAGACATTCTTGTTATGTCGCGGGTTCGTAAAGAAAACAACACCGCTGTCACCAGTGTAATAAACAAGAATGATGCTTGATGCCCAAATAAAGTGTGTAATTAAAGACTGGCTTTATTTCTTATGTGCCTTAATGTGTAACAACGCTTGCATCAATTCTTGGCTTAGGGGCTGTGTACAAATGACGTCATGCAGGAGGGGGGGAGGGGGGGTCCCACTTCCCATGACCAAGCATGACAAGGGGGGGAGGGGGGTCATGGGCTGCATGACATCATGTCATCAAGAAATCACAATTTGCTTTGGTTCTGGCAAGAAAAGAAAAATTGTAAAGGTAGGGAAATGTAATACTTATAGGCCCTACATGCATGCCTTCCTCAGACATCTGACTCAATGAGTGTCACTGCCATCAATGTCAGTGTAAAGTCAAGTTGATGTCCAGGCCAGGGTGCACTACTCTTACCCCTAATCCAGGCCCCATACTGATTTAACCCTTTGTGAAAAGGACCCCTGCTGCCCTTAGGCAGCATCTCAAATACCACTGAATCTCCGCTGCTGCCTCAGGGTAGCATCGATAGTTATCCAGAGGCTTTTTTTGATGAAAAGGCATGAATTTTTTTTACCCCTCCCCCTCCCACTCCTTGAGGTATCAAAATTATTTTTCCTCCTCCCCCCAATCCACCCCCTCCCTTTGTTGAACTTGGGGGGGGGGGTATCTCTCTGCATGACGTCATGCTGAGGGGGGGGGGGGTCAAGTGTTGTATGACGAAACATGACAAGGGGGGGAGGGGGGGTCAAAAATGGTCCAAAAATGCATGACGTCATTTGTACACAGCCCCTTAGTCTCAGAGATGACCACCCCCTTAACTGTCGTTCGCCACCTGCCACCGGACACCGGAGCTTGAATCGCACGTCAGTCACCACCGAGGCTCTACTCACATCTGGCCTCCAGCCACCAAAAACCATCTTTTATACCGACGTCACTGGCGTGTGACGTCACAGGCTTGTGACGTCACCCCCAGCGCGCCCCCTTGTGGCCTGACAGTGCAACTCCCGCTCCGATCCGGTGGCGGCCGCCGAACCGTTCAATAATGACATGTTTACATTCATTACAATATCTATAACCGACCTCTTTTATAAATAATCTAAAAATAGGAGGTCTTCTCTGGATAATCCAAATATGGTGGTCTTTTCTGGATAATATCCAGAAAAGACCATCTATTATACTACTTATATTATGAAGGAAAGATGTATCTATTAATTCTGGGGTGATTTTTAGAAAATGAACATGTTCCAATGGGTGCTATCGCGTTTCGCGCTACATTAAATTATAGTGCTGAACCAATTCCTTCTCTGAGACCTTTTGCTATTTTGAGGCGGGAAAGCCCCTTAGCGCCATCTGGTGTATTCTTAAGGAAGAATTCACTGTTATCCGGTTCTCTACTTCCGGTGTAAGCAGAAGACTTGTTCACACGTGTAAGTTTCATTCCCTGTTTATTTGATATTTTCCAGTAATACTGAAAGCTGGAATACCACATTATATCTTTAACATACGTTATCTATATAGGAGAGTGTTTATTCAGGCGTGTTTCAGGCGATTTGCCAATGTACGACGGCTAAGAGCTTCCAAAACATTGCACTGGGCGACAATATGGGTATTCAGGGGCCCAAACTTGCCTCAATTGCTCAAATTATAGTCAAAATTTGAGGAGGGGGCTTACTAAGTTGGAAATATCACACAAAACCAGACACAGTCAATTCAAGTTCATGGTTGACATTTTAATACTGAACAGGTAGAGATTGTACAGCCTACAGGCAATAAAAACAAAAAAAAAAGTGATCAACGTTTCAACTTCATTTAGAAGTCTTCTTCATAATTCGTCTGGACGAGAAGCAGTGATTTGTTTACAGGGGGCGCCACCACGCACCTTAGGGCCACTAGGACAGACATACTTTGGAGGTGAAAAACATACCAGTAACCCCCGGGGGGGGGGGCACTCCCTTTGTCACATATGATTTGATATGGAGACGTCTATAATATTTTGATGGAAACTCAAAATTCCCTGTGGTGGAGTAAAATCACACAGGTCAGTTTTGTGTAATTTTAAGCAAAATATGCTGTTACTGTTTTACTTCTAGCACTTTTCAGCACACAGATAGATAGCAATAGATTTTAGATTCTTGTAGAAGACAAAATTGCGGACATTTTGGTTGTAGTTCTAAAAGGTGAACAAATACTTTGAAATTTCAAAAAAATGGTTAAAAATCTGAATTATTTTTTTCCAATTTGAAAATTTCAAAAACTCTTTTTCCACATTAGCCAGGAAGCTTGATATCTTAAGTTTCAAATTGCTCCAAAAAGCATGTTATTTGGTAAAGAACTGTAGGAATTACAACAAATTTAGTAACTGATGTCAGGGTCAGAGGCACTCCGGTCAGAGCAAACATTGTCATTTGAAAACTTCATCTATAAAAAAACTACACATCCCACAAGAAAATGCCTATGGTATTCCTATTCTATGGGTCTTTTTACATAACATACCAAAAGATGGTATTTTTCCATGGAACAGAAGTAACAAAATTCAGGTTTTGAAGTTGCTCTATTTACTATAGTGACAGAGAGGCAGCGTTCAGCAGTAGCTGCTGGCGCCCATCCCTACTATGTGGCCTATAGTAACCATGTGCGTAGAAAAACTAGAGGGAAAGGGGTACCTTTTTCATCCTGGGGCAGGATCCGGCCGGATCCTTGATTAGGGGGTGTTTTTGGCCATTTTAGGCCAAAAGGGGTATAGTTTTTGGCCTGGATTATTGACAAAATTTTCTCTGAAAAAGGCTATGCTTTTGGGGCTGTATGAGAGTGGTCTCACGCTGATAGGGGTACCTTTTTCATCATTTTTAGAGAGAGTCCCACAAAAGGGGTATTGTTTTTTTGGCTTGATTCACCCAGAAAATCTTCTCTCAGAAGGGGTACATTTGTAGGGCAAAATAAGAGGGGTATCATGTCAAAAGGGGTACCTTTTCTCCATATTTTTTCAAGTGTGCCCCGCCAAGAGGTATGGTTTTGCTAATTTTTACCCGCTAAAAGGGGTATGAAATTAAGGGCTGTGTACGCACATGGTAGCCATAAATTCGGGAGTGGCCCCCCTGTGCAGTAACCTCAAATGGCGTGATTATTAACAAGTCACCCGGCCAACTGATGACGACAAACAGGATCTCCCTGTTATTAAAGGTGTCTCCATTAGTACTTGTTTCATAGACCACACCCCACTCGGACCTCACGGCCCTGCATGTCTCCTTTACTGCTTTAGTTGTTCCCATTCTCCATAGTGTGCACCACTGGTCCTTGACAGAGAAGGGCTAAGGCCTAAGCCTGGAGTCAGAAGGCGCTGTGTTCTCGTGACGTCGACCCTAGTATGTCCTACTCCTTAGACGCTCTGAGGGAACCTCAGAGACCAAGTGTGTCTGTTGTAGTCTGTTTGGTCAGCCAGATTGGCTGAGTGCCCAGTTCTCACAGAAGTACTTACTGTCAGGTCCAATGCTTCCACCAACACTTCCCTCAATGTATATCCAAAGATTCACAATACACAAAGCACTTGAAATACTTGTAATAATTAATAATCCAGGTGATTTTCAAATCTCCCTCCCTAACTCCAAATCATTGTCGGCCATCTTGAAGCCAGGTGTAGCCACCTAGTGCCAAAAAGACTACACTATTCTTGGTTGGTTAGCCCTATGTTTCAAGAGCAGTCTAACACAAGGTAGCAGCACAAGATGTTGACAATGGAGGCCATTGAGGTAGTGATATCTAAGCTCAAGATAAACATGTCAGATTTATTGGATATATCTCATGTTTAAGTCAATATAAGCTGATGTACATGAAAACTACATGTTTGTGAATAGGAGGGACAATTTCCAGGAACTGAAAGTGAGTACTTAGTTCAGACTAGCCATGTGTTTGTACCACTATAGACTTGTATACATCTTGGATCCTGCCTGTGAGCAGGCAGGTATTTCGGCCTAAGTATGTCCGTGCGTAAGAAATGTCTTTGTTTACATTCCAGTTTGGCATGTCAGAGAAAATGACACGATATTTGAAACATACGAGCCTTATAATTATTCTATGATAATAACCTAGCCCTAGACAAGAGATGATCATTCAATTTCACTATTCAAAAGAGTAACAGTTGCTTGAAGTTAGTCAAGAATGGCCTTGAGAAACTGTTGGTCGCCATCTTGTTTTTGGGTTGTTTTGATTTGAGCACATGCAGTCTCAAACTTTTCTGTAAACTGCTAAATATTGAGATATTGCGTAAATTTCCACTCTCTAAATATTTATTCTTGTCAAAACCTATGAGTACAACTCAACAGTAGTATCAATAAGAAATTGTTTGAAATATAGAATTAACTTGGTGGCCTGAGGCTATCATGCCTCGCTTTGAAATCTGGCGACATCTAGCCACTTTTGGCGGATCCAAATAGCGTGATATCAGTGCCATGTAGTGCTAGCGGCCACTAGGCACTGACAGCGCTAAGGGAGCGTTCATTATTTATGGCAGGGGGGGTGAGAATCTCGTTTGGCAAATACCTGAAAATGAAGCGTCCTCCCATGTGAATATCCCAAAATGAATCGCCTTCCCCACAGAAATACCCAAAAATGAATTGCCCCCCTATGTGAATACCCCAAAATGCAGTGCCCCGCCCCCCCCCCCCATTGTAAATACCCCAAAATAAAGCGCCGCCCCCCACTCATTACCGCTCACTATAATACATTAAAATTGATTCCCTCAGTAGAAATATCCTAATATCACTCTTCCCCTTAGCACATGAAATTGCACTTTCCTGTGCTAAGGGATTTTCCTTTGAACAACAATGCTGGCTACCTGATATACCATATAGCACCTTACTATGTGTGCATCCCTTTATGTTGCTGCAAGCTGGGGTAGTAGAAGGTGTAAAAACTCCTGTAGACACAATCACTACCAATGGTGGTACCACTTACAAACATTGATAGTTGTCCCAATGGATGCCATTGTAAGTCCCCCTATATTCTATTTCATCGGACGTACTAAAAAAATTCTGCCCCCCCTCCCGCTCAAGGGGTCAAAATGTTTTTGACCCACACCTGAAGAGCCAAAAAGCGTGTGCGAATGCGCCCTTTTAAACTACCGTAATCTCCCACGTATAAGACGTGTCCTCTACGCCAAACAAAATGCTGGGGAGTCTTATAGGATGTACTGAAATTGGGGGTGCGTCTTATACGAGGGGTAATTTTACTATAGAAATGTACTGAATTTACAAAATTCACCCCTAAGAGGTGCGTCTTATACGCGAAAGTGCATGTGCTGAGTTTGGGGTGCGTCTTATACGCACAGCGCGTCTTCTACGCGGGAGATTACGGTATTCCGATGTTATCCCATGGGCGTGGCCATTGCTGGAGCTTGTTACCAGCAAGTTCTACACATAGGACCTACCAGATGGGTACCAGTTGGCCCCCGAGAGGACTGCAGTGAACAGTTGGGATCATCTCATTGGCTAATAATTAAACCTGCTAAGTCCTTATAGTAACGCTTGGGCTTTTTCGCTGAAAACAGGTGAAATTGTTTTGACCCCCCTGGTCAAGGGGTCGAAAAAATTCTTAAAAATGATCACTCCCTTAGCCCTCTGTATCCTGAAAATGCATAATTGTTAGCAGGTAAGGGGAAAGGGACATCCATGCGTGGGGAATATGGATGATCGTTTCTGTTTGCCTACTCATACTTAATTAAAAATCTGCAAATTTAAGTACACACGAAAATGTCTTTTTTTTTGCCTTTTCCGCGAAAATTCATACACACGAAAATATCTATGTTTACAGTAGATATTCTGAATTTGGGAGACTGCTATAAGTTGCACCTGATGCCTGATAAGGTTCCGATTGCCTAATAAAGTCTATACACCGCTTTCAATGTAATTAGCGCACATACCCTAATAAGTGCACACCCCCTCTTTAAGACTAGGAATTACTGTGAAACCCTGTTCATAAGCCAACCTCAGTCATAAGCCAGGGCTAGAGTTTGGGAAAATATCATGAGCTGATTTCGGGTTGAAATTTCAAGAGGTTTAGAAAAACTATAATTTATAGCAATAAAACTTGGTCATAAGCCGGGGGAGACTTTGGGAGAAATTGATTTAGAAGCTGATTTTGCTCGAAAATAAGAAAAAAAAATCTGGCATATGACAAATACCAGTGCCCTAGAATAAAATATCCCCTGGCGCGAATGTCCTAAAATGAAGCGCCGCCCCCCCCCCTACATGAATATCCAAAAATGAAGTGCCTCCCCCACAGAAATACCCTAAAATAAAGTGCCTCCCCCTCGCAAATGTCCCAAAATGAGCTGCCCCCCCTCGCAAATGCTCAACCCCCCCCCCCCCCCGCTATAAATAATGAACGCTCCCTAAGCGTACATCACCGAGAGCGGACTACCCTACTTCCTCTTCCAAACCAAAAGAGGGCACCATGAGCAAAATGTGTCTCATCAAATATTTGTCCCTCCCCTTCTCAACTGAGGAGGAGAGACACATAGAGACCTTCTTCTATGCTTGAAAGAAGAAAAAAAGTGAAGGGGGTTCAGGGGCTTCTCCCCTGATATATAGATAGAGTCTATATTGTCTCAATCATCAGCTGAACTGTTGCTTTCAGCTGAGATCTCAGTTTAATATCAGCTTAATCCTTGCTTTCAGCCGAGATCTCAGCTGAACTTAGGTGTTAATCTCAGCTGCATCTTTGATTTAAGCTGAAATCTAAGCTTAATCCATGCTTCAGTTAAAGATCTCAGCTAAATCTAGTTGTTCGTTTCAGCTGAATTTTTGTTATAAGTTGAGAACTCAGCTTAATCTCAGCTTACAGGAAGTGGACCCTGGTCTTCTGCGAAATAGTAGCCCCTAGGACGCAGCCAGCACTATCAGCTGAATATCAACTGACTACGACCCAGTCCACTCTCGGTGGTCGGTTAATGAGTGCTTGCGTCCCTACCAAGCCCAAGCCAAGGCCAGGGTCTACTTTTGAACTAGCCACCTGTGACTTCATTCTCGCTATGGCTTCATTCATCACAGTTTGGTCCATAGACGCACCCCATCAAACTCTTACATCACCTTCCATGCATGAATTTTGATCGGATTTTTTGCAAATTACCATTCTACTACATTTTCCTTAGATCGGCGCTCACTTTCAAGATATCAGCGCTGAAGGTTTCTTGAGATATTTCAATTAATTAAATTGCAAAAAGCTGTGATCGTGAAGGCAAGCTTTATCCGTAATCAGAGTTAATATTTCTTTGATAGAATGTTGTAAATCGAAAAAATCTTATGTCAGGGTTCTTTGTGACATATTTATCCATCATTTCGGGACATATTTGGCAATTGTCATCAGACATTTCATCCTATATTCAAGGCTTGAAATCAAGTGGATCTTGATTGGTCAGAAATGGCATTGCGTCCACACAGGACGAGGAGAGGCCCAGCTGTCTCCCTCGTCAACAGAGGAGAGGCCCAGCTGTCTCCCTCATCAACAGGGCTACTTTTGAACAAAATGTCCCTATATGGCAACTCAAGGGTTAACTTTCACCGTTTCAATATTTTCAAAATTTCGAAATTTTAATGAAAATTGTCCCAGTTTTCACGAAACAAGCATGAACAAAATTAAAATTTCCCCCAAACTGTTAAAGGGGGGGGGAGCTAGCACTGCGGATTTCAACATGGGTACCTGCCAAAAGATCGCCCCCCCCCCCCTTTAACAAGATAAATTTAAGATATTTTAAGCCAAATCTAAGAAGATTGTTGTGTATCCTATACTAGCAAGGGTAGCATTTTGAATGAGCACCCAGCAAGGGTAAGGATTCTGCAGCACATCCATATCAAAAATTGAAGTGCTCCCCCTCCGGAGTGCATCTGCTCAAAGATTCCCCACCCACGCCATTGATAGATAATTACCGTAAACTCCCGCATAGAAGACGCGCTGCACGTATAAGACGCACCCCAAACTCAGCACATGCATTTTCGTGTATAAGATGCACATTTTAAGGCTGAAATTTGTAAGATTAGTACATTTCTATAGTAAAATTACCCCTCGTATAAGACGCACACCCAACTTGAGAGAAATCTATAAGACCCCCCAGCATTTTGTTTGGCGTAGAGGACGCGTCTTCTACGCAGGAGATTACGGTACTACCTGTAGGTTAAACTAAATCTAAAATTAAAGGGGTTGATCATAGGTCCCAACACCAAAGATGCACTGACATTTCATGTTGAGCCATCTATCTATGTGAATATTAACATTCCAAAATTTTAAATACTGATTACAGAAATCATGGAAAACGGATTCCCTGAACAGACTCACAGGAGTAAAAGCACCAAAAAGAAGAAGAGGAAAAGGGAGCGTGAAAATGAACTGGAACATCCAACCGACTCACAAGAGACATTACAGAGCGATAGCGTTCAAGTGAATGGCGAAGAAGGATCTGCAGCTAATGCTGATGGTATGTCACATGATACAGAACTGTTACCGAAATGCAATATTATCACATATCAACATATTTCGATAGTGATCTGTTTTCCTATATACCATAGATTTCCTTACATGCAATGTGTGTCTCATGTAAGATACCAGCAATTCAGGTATATAAGCTGCACTTGAGTTTAAGTCGCACTCCCAACCTAAGGAGAAGTTTTAGGCCGCCACAACATTTGTTTGGGCACTTTCTATTCCGCGTTAGGGGATTCCTTAGTGGGCTGACCCCTGCTGAAGCTGATACCTTGCAAGATAAGGACTGATAACAGCGAGCTGATGGGTACCAGGTATTACGTAATGCACCCTGAAAAGTCTGCACTGAATGAAAGGAATTTTCTCATTGGCAGGGTTCTCCTCATGACGCCGGTGGGCCGCCGGCGTGATTTTTACTGCCACAGGTGTGATTTCATCTCAGAATCACCGCCAGTGTCATTTTAGCTTCATATAGGTTTTTGAATTTTGCAAATCGGCCAATTAGAACAGAAGTTATGGCCATATTTATGAAAATATTTTCAATTTCTTTGTTAAATTCCCATCTGTAATCCCCACACTGTATGAATAAGACTAAACAACCAAATTTAGCCTACCATAAGGCTTAGGATGTTACCAAATGAAATTTTACGCCAGCTCGCTGCAGAATTTTACAGTGTGATTTTACATTCTGTGGAGAACCCTGATTGGTCAATAATGTATTCCGCTAGGTCGGAATAAGCAGCACCTGGCCTCTGGTTCCTGTAAAAATCACAGCTTATATGCAGGAACTTATGTTACTATAGTACGTTGTATATTTACTGATTGAGATCTAACATTAAATATACCGGTACATGTGCTTTTCTATAACAGACATCGTGGAAAAAGATCTAGCTGAAGAAGTCCACAAAATTAAAAGCCCAAAAAAGAAGAGGAAAAAGAGAAAAGGGGAGGACAAAAATGATCCTGATATTGCGCTGGACTCCCAAGAGTTACAACAGACGGATATCACCCAAGTTAACAACCTGGAAGCACCCACAGTTGATGCTGATAGTAAGCCAAATGGTACAAAATATACAGCTTCGTTTTACGTGTGTCGTGTCAGTGTTGCCAAAAACTTTTTTCTAAACGCAAGATAATGTGATCTGAATCTTGGCATCTGATGCAGGCCCTTTTTCTCTCACACAAGCCATATCAACTAACAGAATTAGAATTTGATAATATAAAATTAGAGTACATTGTATTTGAAAAAATCTTGCAACTTTAGACACTCGAATTATGGCCTACCCCGGTACTATAATGGCGTGTGCATTCCTTTATATACAACCAGGAACAGTTTGGTGCTGACCTATTGAATGAAATCTTTTAATTAGTCCATTTCATTAGCTTTTTTTTTCAATTTTGAAAATGTACCAACAGGAGAAGGAAGTCCAAAGAAGAAAAGGAAAAGAGAACATGAAGAAAATAAGGTCACTGATCAACCTAATACTGACAAGAAGGCAGCGAGTAAGGGCCCCAAAAAGAAACCAAGGAAATCTCGTCAGGCTAAAGGTGGACAAGATCTAGCATGTTCAGATCAGATCTCACAAATGGAAATGGAGTTTTTAAGGAATCACAAAGGTGGGTATTTCTCTTGCTGAATTCTTTTTTTACCCTTTCAACTACATGAATATCTATGATAGATCGGGAAAAAGAACACTGGATACTGCCATGTTATTTAAAGCATCTTAGAAAATGATATTGCGACAGTTAAACTTATCGTAATGTCAATTGTTTTGGAAAACCATGCAAAAAAAAATTCACATTAAAAAGACTTAACATTAGCATTTGTATTAGAGACTTTGTCTATTCATTTTACGGTGAATAAAATAGTCCCATTGCTTTGGCCATTGTTCTTGTGATGTCTTTCGAGGTACATGTGCTGGTCATTTTATTAAGCTGCTTTGATGTTTGTGTCACCCATAGATGAGCGATATGCTGACAAAGCTGCAAGGTTTCTAACGCCAGAAAACCGGGCATTGATGAGACAAAACTGGACTACATTCTTCCAGGTGTGTAAAACCATATATATATATATATATATATATATATATATATATATATATATATATATATATATATATATATATATATATATATATATATATATATATATATATATATATATATATATATATATATATATATATATATATATATATGTCGTAGTTTGGTTTCTCTTATTAAAACATAATTCTCTTATTAAAACATAACAGAAGAAGCAGGTTCGAGTAGGCAACCGGGTCTTTATTCCCAAGACCTTCATTTTGCTATGTTACACTCCCACTAAATCATATGGTACAGGAGGTTCCAGGGTGTTTTGGGGCTTCCCTAGCCCACTTAAAAGGGTTTACTTCTCATCTTTCCTATCCCCTCAGGATGTGTGAGGTGCACATATGTGCGGGCACTGACACATTCCTCAGTGAAATGGTGTAATTTCGTTTTCGCCATGAATATGACCTTAGCTGTCGAAATGGCGTTAAACATCATTACTCTACTCTCCAGGGTGTTTTAGCTACACATAGCTTTTTGAATTTTCAAAATCCATTCTGTAGAACAAAAGTTATAAAAGAAATTTCATTTTTTGGACCTTATTTTAAAACTCTAGGTGCGTCTTATACGCGAGGTGCGTCTTATACGCGTGAGATTATGGTAGGTCCACTGGTGTGATGGATCTGAACCTGGTGCAAGTGCTGCTACCTGCACCGGCATCTCTCTATCCTCAGTCTAAGTCCCACAGCCATATGAATCACGAGTGTACCAGTAATTGTAACCGTCATATACCAAACCCCTGTAGACATATATACTCAAGTAAGAGCATTTTTAAACTTGTCAAGATGTTTGTTGCTTAGCAAAGAATTATTATGTATTTTAGCTATGGTGGAGAGGAAAACTTTCTGAACAGAGTTATGGTTGAACTTGAATAGTCCAATTTCTTCCCCATTTAATTCTAGAATCACCCACATCCACAACCCACACTATTGTTACGACGGAGGGAAAAATACGATGAACATACCTACAAGGAGGTGGAATCCTTTATCAGAGAAAACGACTTTTACAAACAACTAGGTAAGACAATCGATAAAGCTTTTAACTTTGGGAGTTATGAGTTTTGAGTTGATATTTCCATTCATACTACCGTAAACTCCCGCGTATAAGACGCGTCCTCTACGCCAAACAAAATGCTAGGGAGTCTTCTAGCTTTCTCTCAAGTTGGGGGTGCGTCTTATACGAGGGGTAATTTTACTATAGAAATGTACTAAATTTACAAAATTGAACCCTAAGAGGTGCGTCTTATACGCGTAAATGCTTCTACCAAGAAGGGGGTGCGTCCTATACGCGCACCGCGTCTTCTACGCGGGAGATTACGGTAGTAACCAGCTCGGATCGGCTTAGATCCTTCACTGTTTATGGTGGGATTTTGGTTCAGGGGTGACCTATATCTGATTAGATATTTCTACACACGTGCCTATAGTGCTCAATTGGGAGCAGACCGGTTCCTGAGCTTCCCATGTGCTCGCTGACATCGGCGACTTCCGGTTCTGATCTCGCACCAGGCTTGTTCCTGGCATGTCATGCTACTTCCAAGTATGGGACCTACTAAATCTTGTGAGATATTCCGAGATGAGAACTGTCATGGCGGTGCACACACATAGGGTTTGATTAACGTATATCTGAAGGCGATTCAGCACGATGCATTAATGTAACTATGAATAATGAAACATCAAAACTGACAGCATTATTTATCACTTCCCTCTTTTTCTAGTGCAAGGCATTGACGATAATCCACGAAGAATCATACGGTCAGCTATACGTTACTTCCCTTATCGGAACAAGCCCCCAAAAAAGGAAAAAAGTAGGTGACGTTTATACATTTGTATGTAAAAATGTAAGCCTTTACCTAGCAAAATAGGCAAACCTAGCAAACAAGGCTGACCCTAAAAGATTTCTTCAACTTTGAAAATGTTACTTCTTTTTGGGTCATTTTAGTGATCCATGTGTCACAGCCTGACCGCTACCCTACCAAATATTTTGCAGTGTGTTACCTGAAACACACAACTTGTCTTGGCCAAACTGGTATCTCCAGATAAAACTGTATGTATACACAAAGTGTGAATGGAATGTGAGCAGGTGAGGAAGGAAAAGCGAACAGGCCACAAAAACAAAAGTACCGTAATCTCCCACGTATAAGGCGCAGCCCGCGTATAAGGCGCACCTAGAGTTTTGGAAAATTCTCAAAAAAAAAATGAAAAATTCATAACAGTGGACAGATGAGGGGAAAGGGTCCTCCGAGGTTAAATATGAAATTTAAAATTGATGTTATCAGCTTTAAAATGAGGTATTACACTTGTACACAGCCCTTCTAGTCTTGGAGATATTGCTTCACGAAAATGTAATGACATGACTGTATCAATACAGCCAATAAGCTCTATCATTCATTGTTTAAATCAAATCAGGCATATAATTAGCATAATAATTAGCGCGGCAACTAGTGAGTACTACTCGTGAGATGAGTAGACTAGTGTATGGTTCACAGTCGCCACGGTGTAAGGGATAGGGAGGCCTTGCAATCTATTTTTGTTTGTGGCTCCTCTGCTATGGACTATTCCTGCTTACTATTCTAATGTAATAACAACAGTGTGTGTACTTTACTTATCAGTGAAGGAATTTTCAGAATATATCTCATACTTTTGATTTTATTCACAGATAAGACATTTCATCATTTGGAGCCCTATGGCAGATTAGCATTAGAGCATTTTAAGATTCAGAAATGCATCCCTGTAGCCTTTGTTTTAGAATTGTTCGTTTTGAAACTACTATATATATGTAGTACAGGTTTTATCTCAGTGGGTTATGGTACATTGGATCATATTTTCTGTATTTGAACAAAGTATTCACTGTCAAAGATCTCTATGGAGAAATCAGTGCTAAAGTGTGTGTTGCCATATGTGCATTTTTGTAAATTAGAGGAGGTTGAAGTGTAAGGCCACCCTGTGGAACTGCTACATTCTTTTCTGTGTAAATTTTTTAGTTTACATTGAAATAATGCTTTCTCAGAATATGTATCTACTATTGGTGATGAAAGATTAATTTGATTACTCCTTTCATTATATAAACGATTTTGTGGAAAACTGAAAACATTTATGTACACCGAGGTACTAACACTGTACTCCCCCACTACAGAGAGGTGGAGTGATCTGGCCGGTTTGCTGACCACTGGCCCGTGATGAGGTACAGACTATTACAAGTGATTGGCAGTTCGGTGTGTGTGTTGGGGGGGGGGCAGGGAGGCAGAGCAGGCTCCTGGCAATCTGAGACAGTGTACACTCATAATGACACACCTGTTGACTATGGCATTGAACATTGAATAAGACAGGTCCCTGTGGCAGCTGAGTGAGGTGCATGCAGAATGGACAGTCTACAGACTATTAGTACTTAGCTGCAGTGGGTAGTTCAGGTTGAATTTGTGCTATATACTACCAAAAGCCCAGATGATAGTATGCTCTATCTGTCTCACCAACTGAAACTAGACACAAGTCGCCGCGCCATGTCTCACAGGACTATTCTCTACTATTGTATTAAAATCTACAACACTATGGTTTTATTTAAATAATCAATTAAAAAATGACCATCCCTTTCCATACATTTGGGCATAGCTTTGGATCTAGAAATGGTATCTTTATGCTTTTTTCAGCATATGAATCTCCATGAATCATTCCATCAGTTGACATTATTACTTTTTCTATTTCGAATAAAATTTTGGTTGCCATGGCAACACATTTTTCTGAAACCCTTTGTTTAGGCCTTGTTTGGGATTCAAAACGTTGCATTTACATTCCAAATATTGAGGAAGTGTCAGGAAATAGAATGTTTTTGAGAAAACCACCTATTTCTGTGTAAGAAAATATATAAAAGCTATTTTTGGTCTATTTTTCACTTTATTAGCCTTTGTAGCTCCCCTAGTGGCCAAATCTAGTACTAAAAATCCCACAGGGAGGGCCCTTCCCCTCATCTGCCCAAATTGGTTCTACTGAATGAATTTTCAAAATTCAAAGACCTATGTGTAACTTGGGTCCTATAGACCACCCTGAGCCCCCATATATCCTATTATGGCTAAGGGGGCATGTAACATATCAAATGAAAGGTCTTGGAGTCCCCCTTGTGGATGCAATGAGAAGTAAAACCCCCCGTATAAGATGCGCCTTATACACGGGAGATTACGGTACCTCAGTAGTCAAGAAACAGGGCATATCCCCACCCTTACTCTTGTATCTGCTCTGTGATATTCATAATAGATAGGCACAGTGTTGCCGAAATGACACTTTTGTCATCTTAAAATCAGCATCGCGGATGGCATTGCTGACTACAAATTTGTGATTTCAGCTCAGCAATGTTGTAAGAGCTTTATGGCCACACAAGGTTTAGTTAGTAAATTTAAGCTTTGTTTATTTAAAAAAAAAAAAAGCACCAACGATATAGCACCATTTAAGTCTTTTGTGTCTCTGATATGCGTACTAAGTTTTGATGTATTTCCACAGAGAAAAAAAAGATGAATTCTAAGGGAAAATTAAAATGAAATCAAATTAATTTAGACACTAGATATATGAACATGCTTTGGACTTAGTAGATTGTGCTTGTGCAATGTTCAACTCTTTGCAATCTTAATTATACCAGTACATTTAGTAGATCTATTGAAATGGCAAAATTAATATAAGGCGCATATTACACACAAACTTAAAAGGTGCTATCTCTGTTACAGTGGAGGAAGTGTTCAGTGTCAATCCCACTGTACCACCCTTCCGTGAGAACGAACCCCCTACTCTACAGGAGGTTTTGCGTTTATCGGGCGATTACCCGCTATGGGAGCTCCTCCAACGTACTTATACCGATGTGGAGTGTACTTGGATCTATCATGCAACACTACAACAGGTTAAATGCAAACTGTGGCATAAGCACCGCGTGGGTAGGATAACAGCCTCTAGGATGCACCGAATTTATAAGTAAGTTTTTTATTCAATATCTAGTGATTTTCCACATTCCATACAGAATTCTAGATATAGATTTTATAACCTGTAATGATATGCCATTTTGACGTTTCATGAGTTAGCTCCTACCCCCTTAAAATCACTTCAGCACAGGATAATGAATTTTGCTATTTGATTTTTTTTTTTTTTTAGTTTTATGACATCGGGAGAAACGGTCCTCACCCCGTCCATTACTAAGGACACATTGCGCCACATGTCTCCCCATATGTGTGGCAATACGTGGGGAGAACGCATGGAAAGTGTAGCTATAGCCGACTATGTCAAACAGATGTCTCCGTTACATGACGACCTGACGGTGTTACCGTGTGGGCTATGGGTTAACCCAGGTAATATAACACCTATGGATTTTTTCTGGAATTTCCTCTGGTTTAGTGGTTCATCAGATCTGTTTCTTGAAATTTTATGAGATTTCCTCTTCTGTTATACATCTTGTCAAATCTGCGATCAAGAAATGTAATTTCTGTGGCGTGTCTAGGGCTTAACCCACACATGGTCTATACCAGAATGAATAGAAATATAACCAATTGAATTCTGAATTTGAAAAAAAAGTTAATTGTGTG
The DNA here is from genome assembly GCA_949317995.1 of Acholoe squamosa. Lineage (NCBI taxonomy): Eukaryota > Metazoa > Annelida > Polychaeta > Phyllodocida > Polynoidae > Acholoe > Acholoe squamosa. Next base: position 21,921,133 of record OX439051.1, read on the forward strand.
GGGAGGGGGGGGGGGTTATGACCAGCATCGTATTATGGTAAAGCCAAAGAATATGTTAATGCAGTGATTGAAAGTTCTAGCTTTAAGTTAACATTTCTTTTAGTTAAATTCAAACCTGAAATTGAATATCATTTCAGAGTGGCCTCATCTTGGAGCGAGTTCAGATGGCTACGTAACCTGTGCCTGCTGCCCTCCGCGTCTTCTGGAAGTGAAATGTCCGGAGTCCCTCCAAACATCGACTCCTGAAAATGCCACATTTGTTGAGAGATCCCACAGAGGAGGATTTACTCTGCAACAACAGCACAAGTATCATACACAGGCACTGGCCCAAATGGCGCTCATGGATACACCGCGACTCGACTTTGTTGTGTGGACGCCTAAAGATCTTGTCATTATTCCGCTGACTCTAGATACCAAAATGTGGGATCGTATCAAAGAAGCATGCGATAGATTTTTTGAAAGGCATGTAGTGGATCTTTTGCGAAAGGATATGAATTGTAGATCAAAACAAAAGAAGACAAAGCGAAGGAGAAATTTGCGGAGGCGAAGATGACATCATGATTGTGTATGATATATCTCAATAAATTTGATACAGTGACATCGTACGTATCTTGTTATTTCATTTGTTAAATCTAGATTTAAGTATTAAAGACAACATCATAATACCGGTACTTTTACTTAGTGTTTATTCTCCTCACTGTGCAACGCTGTCTCAGGAGGAAATCTCAAAATGATTCTTTTGAGATTGAAATGATACCTTCATGTTAATGCTCTCTGTAGACATGATGCACTTGTGATACCTGAGTAGCTTGTGCATCATGCCTGCAGAGCTTGGAATATAGTTAAGGTCTGGGTCCTTTTTCAAATTTGATCAGGGTAGGGCCAATTGTTCTGAGCCAAAGGTAGGCAGGAAAAGAGAATTTCACAAGAGAACAATTTGACAGCTTTGGGAATATCCTCCCAAAAGGTTATGGTGAACCCGTGGACAAGGGAATGTATCTTTTCAAGGTCTTTCTTTCATGGTCTCTGTATTCTCTATTATTGGGGATGCGACAGTGCCAGAAAGCAAGGAAAATCACTCGCCATCCTTAAGAATCGGGACCGTCCATTGCTCCATAAACTCTTTGATTGAACATCTTCTCATCCTTGGACACATCCTGATACCAGGATGTGTCAAAGGGATATCTTAATTCCTCATTATTGAGCCTGTTGGTAGCATGTCACATCATGCACTAGCTTCTTGATTTGTGCCTTTGCTTCATCAAAAGCTGAAATAGTCAGCAGTGTACCAAATAGAGCAGGATTCTGCCTTTCCTAGTTTCTTAGTGATATACTTGGGAACAAATTTTGAGGGGGTCCTGACTGGGGAATAATTCAGCAGGCTATTTTCCAGTAGTTTGCGTATGAGACTTCAGTAAAGTAAAGTACTCATTGTAGAATGTCAGAATTTGTACTTGTGATTTGCATCTGGATGTCTCTATAATTTTTATTTGAAAAGTGTACCCAACTTCCACCTTCTTGGCAACAACTCTCTGCCAAATTGACATCAATTTTCACAAGAGCAACAGCTGGTGTTGATCTATTTAGCACATCCCACTAGATTAAGTTCAGTACAAGGATTCTGAGCATATCTACAATGTGAATGGCTGGGGAGTCATGGAAAAGATAGTACAGGGATTGCAGAGTGTTAGCCAGATGCCACACTGTAGCCTCTGTTCCTGTCTTTTTAAAGGCCTTCCAGTTACCGTAAATCCCCGGTCATAAGCCGGATTTTTTTTCTATTTTGGGCCCAAACAATTTTTCCCAAAGTCACCCCCCGGCTTATGACCGGGTTTTTTTTACTATAGAATAAAGAGAAAATGGTGAAAAATTGACCCTAAAACCGGCTTTTAGGATTTCCCTGAACTCTCCCCCCGGCTTATGACCGGGGCCGGCTTATGACCGGGGATTTACGGTAGTACCTAGACCACCCATTGACAGCTGAAGCATTGGTGAGGTATCCAGTCTATCTATAGTCACTTTAAAGTTTTTTCTACAATGTCTTCAGCAGGTGTGTGTAAATAAATATGTGATTTGTCCTGCACCTGTAGGGGGGGGGGGTCTGGCACTTGACGTCAACAGATGGACAGAACCCTATACTGGCAAACAAGTCCTTGAAAAAGCACCAGATTGCATCATTTGGCCTCTAGATATTCAAAAATTTCCTTGACCTCTGGGGGTTACCCCCCAGACCCTCCTTCCATTGACAAAGCTACTTTTCCAACAACAAAAATGTCTGTGTTGCAGTTTGAAGAAGATTTGATTATAAAATTCTCCTGGGGAGTATGCCCCGAAACCCCCTAGATTTATTTCACCCAAACATTACAGATGTTGCCTCTGTAGTCAATTTTGTGCCATAAAATATGTCTTTTGGGAATTTGAAAATCTTCCTACATTTTCAAATCATATCCCTGTAGAAAATGGATGTCAGGTAGCGTGTTTGCACAGCATGCTGTTCCTCGTGAAAAAAAAATCATCAGTGGGGTTTTAAAAAAATAATATCCTACAGGTGATATGAGGCGTTGGCAGGTCATATTTAGTCATGTTTAACCCTTTTAGGGCAGAGCAAAAATTGTTGCCCTGGCCATGGGGACAGCCTCTGAAAAAAGTATAGTTCCTAGAGGACGAGCCTTTTTTCAATTCCTATACTAATCCTATATAACGAGCGTCGACTATAGTCGACGCTAGGCCTGCCATGGTGTCGACTATAGTCGACACTAGGCCTACCATGGTGTCGACTATAGTCGATGCTAGCCCTCGATGGGTTAATATGTTTTCCTTCGTAAATCAGTATACTTGTGCCACAAACTGGATATTTACCTGCAAATCTTGCTTTAAAAGCACCAAGCCACTTCCACCCTTGCTAACATACATCGAATTAAACATGGTAAATGGTCAGGATTTTTTTTTTGATTTGTCAAGAAGTCAGAAAAAAGTCAGGATTTTTGATGTCTCAGGCCAGGTGGCAACCCTGTTAAAGGTTTCTGATGATGAAAAATATTGTGGAAAAAATTGATGTGTACTGAACAAATGATTTTGTTTTCATTGTAGAAATGAGGCTACCCCAACTGCCACCGGGCATGACCATCAACAGAGACTGGTCGGAGGAGGATAATATCATCTTTCGGGATTTCATCTTGGCGGAAATGACTGGCCAAGAAAACTCAGCTCCAATACCATTCGCCAAATTCAAAACTAAGATCCCTGGCATGATTGCCTTACGCTGTAGAACACAATGGTATGTAACTACTGTTATCTCCCGCGTAGAAGACGCGCTGCGCGTATAAGACGCACCCCAAACTCAGCACATGCATTTTCGCGTATAAGACACACATTTTAAGACTGAAATTTGTAAGATAAGTACATTTCCATAGTAAAATTACCCCTCGTATAAGACGCACCCCAAACTTGAGGAAATCCTATAAGACCCAGTAGGGATTTGTTTGGCGTAGAGGATGCGTCTTATACGCGAGAGATTACGGTAAATGGAAATCACTGCTATTGTCTAAATCAGTAAATGCAGGCCTAGCAAGTCTCTTTGTGATTGATATTTTCATAAATTATCACTCGCCATCACAGTGTTATCGGTAGTACAGGAGGGCAACAAATAAATTTACTTTCATCCTGAGATTTTGGCATAGCAAGGTCAGCTTTGTTTATACAGTTACTAGCGGCGAATCAAAAATAGCGGTATACTATTACTTACAGAGACTAACCAATGTCCCTGTTTAGAAGCCACACCCCCAACTTTGACAATCCTATAAATCTGCACAGGAGGTCTGAAAGTTGCTTAGCAAAAACTTGCACCCACTATCTGGACATGTTTGCTATCAAATCAGGGGTGTGAAATCTCAGCTGAAACGCTGCATTCAGTGGTTTTCATGCTTTCCACGACCATTCCTGAGATCTGTGCAAATCCACTGAGAAAATGAAAGCATTTATAAGGGGGGGGGGTCTTTGAATTTTGCCCAATGTTGGATTTAATGTCAGCCAAAGTAGAAATATTAAAGCATCTGATTCATAGTTCTAAGCTTAGCTTCCCTTTATACATATAGGTGGTATGAAGTGTCAACTGAACTATTTTAATCAATTTCCTCTGATGTAAAGAATATAGGCTAAAATTCCTGGGGAGATGAAGGGTACAATATGCTTCAGAGGAAATGGATTTCAGGATTTCACAGCCCTGCAAATTGAAGCTAACTTGATTTGCTAAGTTGTGTACATAAGCAGATGTTGCACCCCACTAGGTCTTACTAAGCCCTATTGAGGTTTCCCATAATACACTCTGTTTGTGGAGGGTTCCTGCTAATTACCATAAGTAGGTCAGTCATGTGACCTGGTCTGGCCAATGGCATTGGTCACGTGACTGACCTACTTATGGTAATTAGCAGGAACCCTCCACAAACAGAGTGTATTATGGGAAACCTCAATAGGGCCCAAGGGCCCTATCGAGGTTTTATAGAATGCGAAGAGTGCAAATCCTGGCAATATACTTCAGTCATAGAATGCAAAGAGTGTTCTCTACTGTGCCATCATGTACATTTCTTTTTAATATATTACAGGAAAAATGTGACATGTTGGCAAATCGACCACAAGTGGCAGATAAGGCATGAGCCCTTCAGTGCCGAGGACAGGAAGACACTTGTAGAGGGGTAAGATATATTGGCAATTTTTATTATCTTGGCAAATCTTCAAAGAAAACACTTAAAGGAAATGTTTATCATAATTGATAGGCCTACTCCAGAATGCAAAAATTGTGATGATACTATAATGTTGAAATTGTCAGGGGACGAAACCATGATGGTACCATCATAAAGGCTAGTAATCTGGGAAATTAGATAACCTTGCCTTGATTTCAAATCAATATCATATTTTCCATCGGCTTCACTACTTTAATGATTTAGATTTGAGTACAGCAAAAGTCAATCAGTTAACCGTAAGGTGCGATTTCTATGTGAAATATTAACCCTCTTCCCGTCGGATTCCCCACACTCTCCCCCCGAGCGGGCCCCTACAGGGGCGGGGGGGGGAGGTTAAGGGATTGAAACTAAAAACCCTACCTTTTATACAGTGTACGTGACCAAGGTGTGGAAACTGAAGAAGAGATAAGTTGGAAGAGACTGTCCAAGGAATTCCCTAAGTAAGTCTGCATACCATAGTACCTTGCGTATAAGGCACATCCGGCATATAAGACGCACCCTGAGAATAAAAAGCTATGAAGTACAGCCAGGGCTTGATTTGGGGTACCTTAGTACTATTCTATTGTAAATATCAGGGGTGTGAAATTTCCGCGGAAATCCGCGTTTTTTTATGCTAAAAAAAGACCATTCTTGAGATCTGTGCAAATCCAGTGAGAAAAGAATTTACCATTTGTAGAGGGGGGGGGGGTGACTTAGAATTTCTACGCAACATACATTGGGTATGCCTTCAAAGACAATGAGCCGCAACAAAGTCAAAGACGAATCACACCTTAGAGTTGCCTCACAGGATGGGATTTAAATGTGCGGCTTTATGTTGGGATGACACTTTTTAGGAATTTCGAATTTTCAGATTTATTTCCTTTAGGAATTTCCCATTGGGAGTCCAGAAAATTAGATGATTTCCAAATGTTCACTGATCAGCGTGTGGCATCCCTGCCAGAAGCATTGATCAGAAATCAACCCCCAGATGCGGTTACTCTCATAATAAAAGTCAGGTCAAAACAGAACAGTAGAGTGACATTTATTGAGGGACCGGGTTCTATTGTTGTTAGTTCAATTTTGCCTGAGCAATTTGTATAAACATTTATCATCTTCATAAAGGTTATTCTGCTATTGACTTTACTAGTATGAAAATTGGCACTGCCTGAACCGGGTGCACTATATATCATGGTTTTGTCAATAAAAAAAACTTTCCAAACTCAAAAACTCAAACTGGTTACAGTTCATTTAGATTTACAAGCCTAGAAAATGAATTATTTGAAGACATGGAAAATGGCTTATTTGACAATTGGTTTGATAATCTTCCCTTTTTCTCCTTTCCCCTCTAGCTCCAACAGGAAGGAACTGAAGTATTACTGGACCAACCTCGTCAAGTTGAACCGACTTCAAAATGTAAATTTGAAAGGTTAGTCTGTTAACGTAACCCTCTCAAGTCGTAAATGTTCTTCATGACTCTGTACCAATCTGTCATAATGTAATATAGCATAGGCTGACAAGATCGAGTTGGGCACATCTGTCTTTGGTTCACCTAGCGTACATTCGCTGCAATCCTAGTCGATAACTTAACAGCATTGCTAGTCAAAGTTTATTTTATCACCAAGCAAAACTGACATCTGTGTTTATTATGGAGTACATGAAAAAAATTGTGTTTTGTTCATTTTTTTCTTATTTATTTTTTAATACAAGAGAGATGTCTCTCAAGGGTAATAATTAAAACCCCTAGAATAGGTTCAGTGATAGCTTGATTAAGAACGTTTGTGTTGATCCTAAGCCGCATCTTTCTCCTTACAGACGTGCTCATTCAACTCATCTCGAAGGTGGATACGACACAGAAACAGCGGGTACCGCCAATAGGGAAGACGAATAAGACAAAGTTTGACAAACTCCAGATGAGGAAGGAGGTGCTACAGCGTACAGTTGATAATATCAAGGCGAAGATTTCTGCCCTGCAAACGAGATTAGAAAAAACTGAAAGCGATCTTGCTGTTGTCACAGAAAATCTGGACCAAATGAAAGAATATGGTATAGATGAAATCCCATCTGTGTCAGAGGCGGTTGCTCAAGGAGTTGATACTGCAAAAAGTAAACCTGGACAACCAAAAACCATAACCGAAGTTCAAGCTTCTCAAAACAATGTGACCAAGCCTGAGACGCCGCGAAAAGCTAAAAAAGCTACTAAATCAGTAGCAGCTGAGGCTGTAGATGGTGAAGTCCCAGATGCTCGAAAAACTAAAAAGGCAAAAGCAAAATCAGTAACTGTTGAAGCTCAAAATGGTGAGGCCCCAGAAGTTCAAAAAGCTAAAAAGGCAAAAGCAGTGAAATCAGTAACCAACGAGAATCATGTTAGTGAGACCCCAGATGCTCGAAAATCTAAAAAGGCAAAAGCAAAATCAGTTACTGCTGAAGATCAAAACGGTGAGGCTCCCGATACTCCAAAAGTTAAAAGGGCAAAAGCAGCAAAATTAGTAACCATCGAAAATCAAGATGGTGAGACCCCAGATGTTCAAAAATCTAAAAAGGCAAAAACACAACAAGTAACTGTCGAGAGTTCAGGTAGTCCAAAACCCAAAGATGTAACTGAGACAAAATCAGACACTGAGACTCGTGTTGACTCAGTATCCGAAAGTTTCATGGACACTTCCATAAACCACATGAGTAGGTTCTTCGATGATGATGATGAATTATGATAATTATATTCAGATATTGTATGAAAATGTTTAATGAGGTTAAATATTGATACTGCCCTAAAACCCCATGTATAAAGTGCTGCTTCTATTCTCGTCGGTCGAGCAAATCTTTGTCACCGACCAATTTTTTTTATATATATTTGCGATATTTATAAATTGTTGGGTCAGGGAAAATTTGGACTGCAGTGGAACCAATGCCTGGGCATTGGGTGCGGTTTACACTCAGGTGTAATTTTACACAAGGTTTTACGAATGTTTGACGATTATCACTGTGTCCCACGAGGAAATTTGCATATGTATATATTGTTAAAGATGATAAAATTAAGGATAGGGGATCGCGATAATCAGATTCTTAATGTAAAGGTCTATACACTCCGCCAGAAGTTTCTATTTCATGGGTGGTCATTGGATGCCTACCAGTAATAGCACTTAGAAGGATGGCGTTTTCCCTGATTTCAGGGATTTTCAAGTTCCAAAGACCTGTATATTACCATATTATAAAGCCTATATCTAAGGGGCTCTAATGGAGTACGGGGATTATGGTGCCTAGTGACTTTCATCCCTGCATGCAAATAAAAAAACTGATGTAGAAGTTTGGGTGTTACAGATAGGATTCACCACACAAGGTGTGCCTTGTATATGAGGTATGGCACAATCGAATTTGTTCTTGATAAATGTTACCAAGGCAGCAGTCACGATTTTATGACCTCTTTGTTAAAAGCTGTTGTTAATATGTATCACAGGAATAGGACATAGCTATATCCGTAAGGATATACTGTAAAAACCCACAAGTAAGTCGCCGCTTTTACGCAAACCACTTTAGCTCCTGCGGCTTAGGATCAGCCCAAGGAGGGGGTGTAGCTTATAGGTCGGTATTCAGTATTATCAAATATGCCTTACTTTTTCAACCCCCAGGTGTGGGCATAGCTCCCCTCAATGTCAGTGTTGCAGCCTATATGTGAGAATAAAATGTTATGGTACCACCCTATGTTTAGGCCGCACCCACACACCGTAGTGGCCCGTTTAAGCACCGGGGTCTCAAATAAGCGCCGGGGGTACAGGTGTATTGAAACCAATTATCTATCTTATCAAATCATTTTCAGTGCACCATTATACTATCTACCATGTTATTCTACACCACTTATAATTTTATCAATTTCTCATGATTTTCTAATCGGTTCTCTCAGTTGATTTTGATATCTATATATTAAAAGGATAATTTTACGGGGACTTCTATCCCAAGACAGAAAATGTTAAGCTTATGTATACAATGTGTATACAATGGTTAGGATAAAATGGGATTTAATGACTTTTATACCCCTCAGTATTTTTTAACGGTCTCCTTGAAATGGCTAACGTTGCCATATACATGTTGAAATGTGTAAAATTATGACTAAAAAATCAAGGACAATGAAAAGAAAGCAAGATAGAGGGCTTTTGAAATGCCGGTAGGTCTATACATAACATCCGCTGCATTCAACACTTTTAGTTTTCCAGAATGGGGCCCAAGGTGGCCCAAGCTACCCATAGGTTTTTGAATTTTGAAAATTAATTCAGTCGAACCAAAGTTATGAATCTTTAATTTTTTTAAAGAATTTTCCAAAACTCTAGGTGTGCCTTATAGGCGGGCTGAGCCTTATACGCGGGAGATTACGGTACATATTTTCAGGAAACGAAAAGTGTGTGAATTTATGTCCATAGTGAATATTTCTATATCATATGGAAGTACTTGCTGCAATGTCCCTATGGACACCAGATCACTATTACTGTAGAACTATTGCAAACAAAACAATGACTACGGTTAGAACCGGAAATATACTAGTAATATTTTCTCTATCATATGCAATAGCAATATCAAATTACTTTATTTTTGTATGTTTGTCTAGAATTTTGACTGACAATGGTTGTCATTCAGATCTTTTATCAATACATTCAGGACATCATTATTGATTTTGAAAATCCGTGAATTTAAATACACGTGAAATAGTACTTTTTACAATTTCCGCGAAAATTTATTCCAGTGAAAATATCTATGACCACAGTATCAATGATACTTAAGCATGTATCATGTCTGATGTAAAGCCAGAGAGAGAGAAGGCAATGTTGCTCCCGATTTCAGATTGTAATCCATTCTTCCAATTTAATTTATTCATTTTATACACTTGAGTCAATGCGTTCAACGTTAGCGTTACTTACGTCTGGGTCCAGCTTTATTTCATTTTCTGACAGTACACAATTTATGTTTTTGACCAAAAAAAACTGTTGGATAAGGTTTTGCTGATGGAGTTTGAATGCTGATAAGAACGAAATGCAAGTTCTGTCTTGTTTCAGTTAAGGCAATACTGTTAATGAAGAATTTTTAAGGCATGAATAAAAACGACCAAATACAAATGAATAGAATTTAGTGTTTATTCAGTGAAAAATGAGAACGATCCACAAATATAAATCCACAAATGACCATGATAAGTCTTTCTGATGTATGGATTTTCAAATAATTTTAGAAATTATAAACTTCCATGTTGATGATAATGATGGTGAGCTCTGTCGGATGAATTGCACATATATCGGCAGTCATGTGAATACGCTTCAGTATATACATGTATAATGATGGGTGATGGTGTGGAGAACACGGAGGTAAACATCTGGTGTGTAACGCTAATGTGTAGGTCGATGATAGGAAGTGATTGAGAATGATACCGCTAATCACATTTCTGGCCCTTCTCCTCCTGGTACCAACTGGAAATGGAGAAAAAGCAATGATTAGAGTTCAAATAAGACATCAATTTAAAGCTGCTACAAGACGTGTAGTATAAAGATTGTTCGTTTTGGGTATATCCTACAATCAGCCCACTCGCTTGCGTCTCCTGTTCACATCTCAACTGCTCCTGAGAGTTTTATCCATGCTAATTTCAAAGAAATAGATGTCTAGAAATAAAATGCTTCCAGCATTTTATCTTTTTTGACAAGCACTTAATTGCATCAGCTCAGTAGTTAGGAAATCAGACTGTTGTGTTCTATAGCAATGACTCCTTCCCAAAAGAAGCATGCAGGGTTGCAGACTGCTCAGTGCTGCCATGTGGAGACTTTGGTTCGGACTAATTAACCAACGCAGTTTACCTTCCACCAATGCAGTGAGCAGAGTTGAACATGGTTTTTTTTTTTTTATGGGAGACAGTTTGTTATGAATAACCTTTCTTAATTACCTAATCAGGTCTTTAGTATTCATACCATAGGCCGGCTCCCATTACAGTTTACACTCAAATACAGCTCATTTGCATAATATTGGGGTATTCTGCACTGAATTATTGCTGTGCTGTGCTGTAATTGGTTGAAAAGATTTTTCTCTTTGATCCAATGTGTTGAATTTAGTTGACTGTTTTTGCAGTAGGTAGTGTGCAGATAGGCCTGGGTTTAGCTGGTGGGACTTAGTTCTTTTAATACTCACTAGATGGTGACACCTCACTGTCTTCACTGCGCTTCACTGCTTCACTGTAGTCTAGTCCTGCCCAAGCTACCCAGGCAGCACCACTGTTTGCTGCTGGCTAGTCTAGGTCTAGTAAACCCCAGAACCATATTGGTTGTAATGACATCATTTCCGGGGGGAATTCCCCCCGGAAGTGAAGTTTTGCTGGTCCTTACTAGTTGTAGTCAGAGGGAGACTAGCCAGTACCAGCTAAATAGGTCATGACCTAGATCATGACCTACAATCGTAGCCAATCAGAATATTTCTAGCCAACCAACCAGAGGTCACAGAGGTAACAAGACTATCCTCACTGCAGGCTCACTGCATGTGCCTATTCTCATGGCAAACTGGGTCCTATTCTGATGGGAAACTGTGGTTTGTTTATGGGTATAAACCACTAAATTCGACATGGTGACATGGCCATTTCATGTCACTTAGGCCCATGTGACATGGGCCTAAGTGACATGAGGCAAAACAATTAGTGACATGACATAGGTGCTTTCTTAAATTCGACATGGGACATGATAGGCTCTTAGAGGTGACATGGGACATGGGTATTTAAGTGACAAGTGCCATGACCATTTTTTAAAATCGACATGTGACATGGGGAAGCCCCCATCCACACCCCCTTGTTTCATGAGGCTACATATATTATATAAGTAACACAGCTGGGGGAATGTTTGTAATTGCTATCGCAGGGTGTCCGGCAGACCCCTTTGAAAAAGTAGGACAAAAGTAGGACTGAAAATTTTCAAAAAGTAGGACTAAAGTAGGACAAAAGTAGGAAAATATAAGAAAAAGTAGGACATATGTAGAATAAACAATGCATGTGTAACAAACATATTTATCCTCAAAATTGATAAGCTTATATGTAGAATCTATTAGGATAATATTCCAGAACATATTTAAATGGTGCTCAGTTTGTACCTGTATCATTGGTATGTTAAACATGATATACAGTGGTTTCATGAAGGCATTTACTGCGAGTCTGCTACGTCAAAATGATGTACAGTGGCCATGTTGGAGCACAATGTGTGAAATAAAACAGTAAATTCTTTCCTTGTCATGAATTGTTGCCAATGTATTACTGATTACTGATCCTAGGTTGAGATAGAGAAATTGGCTAGTTGTTTCAGCACACTAACAGGTGAAACTTGTAATGGTAAGTTTATGCCAAAAGTTTTGCCTCAACATGGCTTCCATAAAAGATCTGTGAGGTGCTAACCCCTCTATAGAACTTACTTAATAGACACAGTATTTGTACAATGTATTCATGAACTACACAGAGGGTATGTCACAATATCACTCTCTATGCGGACCCCTGTCTATCACTCCCCCTGTGGTGACCCCTCATCTCCATCTGACTGAAATTCCCTATTTGATTGCAGCCAACACTGACAACATTAGTCTCATATTGACGTTTTATGTAGCCACATTTTGATATTACCTCCCTGATCACTATCAGTCAGGTGTTTGCACATATTCTGTTAAAGGGTTTATGAGTGAAACATTAGTATAATACTAGTTCTAATGCTTAAAGCATATATGTCCACCAAGTCAATCACTAACCATCACCACACAACTTTAGCATAATCAAACATCAATTGATGCACCAATGGTGTCAGAGTTGGCTCTTTCATTCCACAAGCCAATATCTCTGAATCTTTAACGAAGATGTGATTAAAAAATACTGCAAATTGCAATGATACAACTCACATGCTGAGTCATAGATATCTTAGATAAAACCATAGTGTTGTAGATTTTAATACAATAGTAGAGAATAGTCCTGTGAGACATGGCGCGGCGACTTGTAATCTTGTGTCTAGTTTCAGTTGGTGAGACAGATAGGGCATACTATCATCTGGGCTTTTGGTAGTATATAGCACAAATTCAACCTGAACTACCCACTGCAGCTAAGTACTAATAGTCTGTAGACTATCCATTCTGCATGCACCTCACTCAGCTGCCACAGGGACCTGTCTTATTCAATGTTCAATGCCATAGTCAACAGGTGTGTCATTATGAGTGTACACTGTCTGAAATTGCCAGGAGCCTGCTCTGCCTCCCCGCCCCCCCGCCTCCCCCACACACACACACCCAACTTCCAATCACTTGTATAATAGTCTGTACCTCATCACGGGCCAGTGGTCAGCAAACCGGCAAGATCACTCCACCTTTCTGTAGAGGTGGAGCACAGTGTAAGTACCTCGGTGTACATACATGTTTTCAGTGTTCCACAAAATCGTTTATATAATGAAAGTAGTAATCAAATTAATCTTTCATCACCAATAGTAGATACATATGCTGAGATAGCATTATTTCAATGTAAACTAACAATTTTACACAGAAAAGAATGTAGCAGTTCCACAAGGTGGCCTTACACTTCAACCTCCTCTGATTTACAAAAATGCACATATGGCAACACACACTTTAGCACTGATTTCTCCATAGAGATCTTTGACAGTGAATACTTTGTTCAAATACAGAAAATATGATCCAATTGTACCATAACCCACTGAGATAAAACCTGTACTACATATATATAGTAGTTTCAAAACGAACAATTCTAAAACAAAGGCTACAGGGATGCATTTCTGAATCTTAAAATGCTCTAATGCTAATCTGCCATAGGGCTCCAAATGATGAAATGTCTTATCTGCGAATAAAATCAAAAGTATGAGATATATTCTGAAAATTCCTTCACTGATAAGTAAAGTACACACACTGTTGTTATTACATTAGAATAGTGAGCAGGAATAGTCCATAGCAGAGGAGCCACAAACAAAAATAGATTGCAAGGCCTCCCTATCCCTTACACCGTGGCGACTGTGAACCATACACTAGTCTACTTATCTCACGAGTAGTACTTACTAGTCGCCGCGCTAATAACAGTAAAACTGCACTATTCATAAACCATATGAAGGCTAAATGTAGTAGCGCTACAACTCTAGTACTCAGTTTCTTGCAAGTACTAATGGAGCGCGACAGACATGGCAAAATTTGAGTACCAGATAATAATGCAAATGATATTACAGAATTTGCTATCTACCCAAAGTAATGTTACTAGCCAGTACAAGACTAAATGGATCAGAGGCGTAGGAAGCAAATCTTCATTGGGGAGGGGGCCGGCCCACCCCAGCCACCATAAATTATCGCTGGTGTTAATGAATCACTGTATTGGATTTATATAAAAGAAAAATACTCATTGATGGCTTATCTTTGAACAAATCTGCCATTTTCCTTATCTTAATGACATACTTGTCCAATTTGAGTGCTGAGCTTCGGGAATCTTGTACATTTTATAGGGGGGCTTGACACATTTTGGGGGGCCCAGATATATTCAGGTCCCACTTCCTCTGTGATTGGGGGGGCCCGGGCCCCCCCTTTTCCTACGCCCCTGTGGAGAAGACATATGAGAGGAGGAAAATCGTTCACATGCCTTATTTTTGGTAATAAAATCAGGTACTCCTTAATAATTTACCATGCCTGTGATAAGTTCCCTCAGGTATACCTCATTGGGAACTAAAATAGCCTATGCATGGCACACATTAAGACTTTAGGGTTGATTTCACTTGACACAAGTTACTATAAAGATGTACTGACACAAGCAAGATGTGCTTCAAAGCGACTAACGGTAGTTTTATATTGCACGCGCCAAAGGAAAATAAAAAAGTAGGAAATAGTAGGAAAAAGTAGGTATTTTGGAGAAAAAGTAGGAAAATCATAAAAAAATAGGAAAAAGTAGGATCGCCGGAAACCCTGCTATCGTCTCCCCCAATTGTTTACAATTGGACAGACCCCTAATGTCTTACTTGTTCTCAATGTATGTACACTCCTTACTAGATTAAATACCATGAAATTAATTGAAAAGTGATGTACAATCTTGTGAGATAGAAATCAGAAGAACGCATACCACATCTCGTAGCAGCTTTACATTTCAAATAAAGCCGCAGTACTATTTGGGAAGGGATTTTCATGATAAACTGCCAGCACCAACTCAACAGAATTTCCATGTATATTTTTGTGGTGATGAACTAACATTCTTAAATTGCATCAGGGATGAAAGTCTGCAGGGATTTTGAAGTTCCAAGGCCCTATACATTCCTGTAGTGATAAAAACCCGGGCTCTTGGGCCGATATTGGACCATTTCAGGGATTTTTGTGCTCTGTGACTTTCATCCCTGTTGCATGGCAAACTTGTACAAATGTAGTTTTAATCTACTTACTGGAACTACCCGGGTACCCTTCATCTTAACTACAACAGTGATGCTACACCGACCAGTGTCGGTCTCGTCTCGCTTTTCCGCTTGGTATTATAAATCACCTTCACCATTGGATGAAAGAAGGGGAGAGTGGATTTGTAACTGTGCAATGTTCTGAATCTACCATTTCTAAGGAACTTACCATTGTGATGTTATTCCCGTTCAGCAGAATTTGATCCAACTTTGTTACCCTGCGGCCTTCTGGTGTACTCTCACTGCACAAAAAAGAAATGGAATAAATTTTTTTTTTTACCTAGACAATAATATACAATTTTCCTGCTACACCAGGAATTGCTGGTTTTTGGCTGAGATCTCTGTAATGAATGATGCCAATTTCTGAGAAGAAAAAGTGTTACCCCCCCCCCCCCCTCATTTTTGCTGGCGTGTGAATGGCAGATTTGCAGCCAGGGTGTCCTCTGATCTAGTTTCACTGAGCATTGTACACAAAAATGCATTATCACGCACCATTTACAGGTTACTGGTTATGTCTTAAATTAGAAACGGTTTGGTTACCAACTCTATTGACAACTAGGGGCAAACAGACCTTATCAACATAATTATATCAATGAGTGACAAGTAAAACTTTAAGGCAAGACGTGGGACTTAAACAATCTAGATTGACTTTTCTGATAATCATTAATCAAGGAAATAGATGTAAGTGAATGTGAGTTAAATATTTACTTACAATTCTGTAACGTCCTCTAACACCATGTCTGACAATGGTTAAGAAACAATAACTTTGGCAGGTTTGTTTTTTCATTCATACAATTTTACCATTATTCTCTAGGGTTGACCCGGGATGCATTATTAATCAATCAGATAATTTCATGTATTCACTGCAGACTTTTTGGGTACATTATGTAACACCTGTTAACATCATACTGGTTCTTATCAGTGCTTATCTCACTAGGTGCCAGATCAAGCAATGGTCGACCCTACTAGACGTCCATATTGAGCTCTATACCCCCCCCCCCCAGTTTTCATTTTGTCGCTTTTGATACTGAAATGAGACTTCAATCAGATACTACCCACTACAATAGAAACCAAGAATGTAGACTGCATAGTGATCTCGATCAGTATGGTAACTCCACACCTTGGTAATGAGATATGAATGATATTTTGATTTGGTTTGTTCTTAGTCATAGTGTCTCGTCCATGCAATTGGCTGGAAGCGGGACTGGAGTTGGTTCTGGCGACCTGCACTGATAAGAACTGCTAAGATGGGACCGGCATGTCCCTGGAAGTGGATGTTAACCAGCTACAAGGTACCCATCATAGTATGTATTATCAGTGGGGATTACGTCAACCAGCGAAATTCAAAATGGTGGACACACAGGACTTCCATACTAAGCCCTATAGACCGATCATTCACCTCTCAGCCTCCCCCCTCCCCCAACCCAGGGATCATGCATTTAAGTGCTCTCCTTGGCTTAGGCAATTTACAATAGATAGAATTGCGCAATATGTCTATAATTATAATGGTTTCCTTCCTTGACGATGGATACTGACGAAGTCATCGAAACCAAGCAGCGTACCAACAATCTCCTTGTCATTCTTCATAATGATGTGTATCCTAGATCCAATACACTTGTCCACCAACTCTGTATGGGAAGAAAAAAAATGCATTCAGTTAAAATAACACTTAGAGCCCATGAGCCCAGAGGTATTTTAGTGCCAATTCCGTGCAGTACTGGTAAGTCTATTGCATTAAATGTGTCTTCTGCTCTGTGCAGTATGTACTGTAGCAGGTTTGCTACGCTGGCCACCTGGACGACCTGTGGCGGCTGTGCTGTGGTCAAGGTTGTAGGTTAATGTTACAATGCCCACTAGTCACTAGGCTAACATCAATCAAATCCCTGGATACTTGGCTACCTGACATAACTTCTTTTGTGGATTTCATGCAATGATACCAGTACATTGATAGGCTGACAAAAGTGAAGACAAAAAAATTGTGTGCGCGGATGCGTCCCTTTAACCTATACACTAGTTTTACTAGTCACAATCACAAGGGGGAGCCCCTGTAGGGTTTCTAGCTAGGAGGGCATGGCACTCACCTAGCCCCAGAACCCTATGCAATCACTATGGAGAAAGAGACACTACTCAGAGATGAGCCTTTATCTGGCAGAAGAAATGTTCCCTCACCTTAGAAATTACAGCTACATAGAGAGAAAATGTTCATCTTCCTATCCCTGCGATATCAAAGCATTATATTTAGCCAAAGTCTATTTAGACTTAGATAAATATGCCTGACCTTACAATTTTGAGAGCTGTGAAAAGGGGGCAGAAGGGGGTACATGGGGGTGGTGTTGGGGGTCACAACACAAGACAGGTCCCTTGGGGGCATTGAGCCAATTAAATGTAGATTATCTCACCACGGAGGAGTGTCTTAATGGTTTAAATATCACAGGCCTGGGTAGGGGGTGCTGTCTCTGATGTTCATTATCTCTCCTCCAGTGTCCACCACAGTAAATTGAGTAATGACAGGTGGCAACTCTGCTCTGACCACTCCCATTTCCTTGAGAATCACCCCTCCAGTGGTGCCCCTGTAGCAGGGCCAAAATGGTCAGGTCAACACTAGCACCACCTACTGTATTATGGTTGATGAATCTAGTGTATAGTAGAGTACTTAATGCACAGGCTTTTCCACTGAAAATCAATGAAATAATTCTGCCCCCCCCCCTTGGACTGGCAATTTGGAGGGGTTGAAATAAATGTTGACATCCCCCAGTCAAGGGGTCAAAAATATTCTGACCCCCCAAACCCCCTCAGAGTCATACCCACCAGCCCCCCCCCCCCACATCCCTAAAGAGGAACAAATCCGATGACATCATGTTGTTTTTATTTAGCCTAAATGAAGAAGATATGAAGATTTACACAGTGTGTGTATAATAATTGACTTTGTTACATGTCAGGGGTCTCCACACATAGGGAGTACACGGGCGGGGCTCCCGTGTGCTTTTCAGTGCCGCCCGTGTCCTTTGGCTGAAAAGCACCGCCTATGTGCTTTTCAGGAGACTGTAAGCTTTCTATACTTTTTTGAATTTTTCAAATCGGCCAATTAGAACAGAAGTTAGGCCTGAAAAAGTAAAATTTTTTCTAAAAATTCCAAAAGAATCCAATCTTTTGTCCATTTACAATACAATTTTTCAAAATTCTCCCATGAGACAAGCCCATGTTCTGCCGCTATGATCCACACAGCGCTTGTGTTCGAAAGTTACCTGTATGCTTTTTCATCCTGTGGAGAACCCTGCATGTTCATGACTTCTCTTATTGCATATAGGTTGGGTTTTGTATCTTGGTGATATATCCCCATGCATTTAGATGAATCGCCGGTGGTAAGACTGTAATAAGCCTATCAACATAATTGATCTTGGTCGGTTTATTTGTAGACTGAACTCTCCATTTATCTCCTCCAACCCTTTTTTCTGTCCAGCCTTTACATTAGTTTAACTGAGTAACGAGGTCTCTGACCACTTATTGTAATGGGACAATTAGGTTACAAATACCTGTCCCAGCTAGTGCTAGCTCAGTTCCTGAACTCTCATCTCCATTGCTCCGTGAGAGTTCAGAAAACCAGTAGTTTAAAAGTGGAGGAAACTAAATCACAGTCAGCGCTTTGATAGGCTGACTGCCGTCAGCAGTGACAGAAAGTCAGCCTATCAATGCGCTGACCATGGTCACTGGGCCGACTACTTGCCGATTCTGATGTGTGCCGACCAAAAACCAACGTTGGGCCTATGTCCGGGCCTATGTTGGCATTTGGTTGGCACCGTCGGGCCTACATAGGCAGGGTGGGCAGCCAATGTAAAGCCGATGGTTGGGCCAACGTCGAAATTTTTTTTGTCCCCTCCCCTTAGAGCGGTCTGAAATTTTTTTGTCCCCCCCACAAACCCACCACCCCCCCCCTACCCAGCTAACCGGGCCCTGATATATTCATTCAGAGGCCTAGCAATTGATGTCCACTGAGTCTGTGGAGGGCTCAGCCTAGTCTTCCTGGGCCCCAGATATCAAGTTACAAAAAGCAAAGGCATGGCATATAATTTTACATTTCAAAACAATACACAACAAGTAGGTAGCGAGCAACCCCACTTAAGTTAAAGGGGCCCTGGCATGGTAATGCATGCCCGCATTAAAAAGTCACGTGATCACCCCTTGACCAATCAGGGTGTCGCGATTTTTCCGCTGGTTCCCGCGATTTTATGATCGCTGTTTGAATCAGTACCCATGTTGTTAATTTTCCATGCCAGCCCCCCTTTAAGACTAGGGACCCAGTTTTAATGGGGGCTTGGGAAACTATTCTGAAAGTTCCACCACCACAACACCAGTGCCACCGCTTACCATCGCTCCTTTAGCGATGGTTCCGTCTACACCCCACCCCCCCCCCTGGTTGTTAATAAATGACCACTCCCTAAAACTACAGTCACAGCTTTCTCTGCCTCTCTAGACTCTAGTCTAGAGACTAGACAATTCGTCTGGACGAGAAGCATAGATTTGTTTACAGGGGGCGCCACCAAGCACCCACGGCAGTCTTTGGAGGTGAATAACAAACCAGTGCCCACCATTGGCAGTCTATGTGGTGCATCGAGGGGGTCAAAGGAATATCATTTTTCTCTAAAACTCTTTTATCAAACTATTTGAAACTTTAAGTGAGTCACCTTAAGATATAACCAGATATTATGTGTGAATATGAAGTAATTCCTCTCAGTAGATTTTGATGAAATGAATTTTGAAATTATGTCCCCATTGCACTTTTCACCTCCCTTTCCCGCACAACCCACATCCAGAGTTTCCTAAATAATTAATATCACTTCAATCATAATCGCTTTACTAAACTTTCAGCGAGTTACCATCCATAACTAAACTAATTGTTTACAGAGTTTGAAAGCATTCTGAGAAGGAGAAGTATTGAAAATAGCAATTTAATTAAATGATTAGCATCAGCATTGCAGTCTACCAATGAGAGCCCTGCGCGAGGATTCACCTCCATAAGATGGTGGTGCTACCAGTTACAACGGGTTTCAGACAACTTTCCCTTCATTTAGCTTGTTTTTCGTCCGTACCAATACTCAGTAGACTGTACGACTACGGGAGTAATCAGTAAGACAGGCAGAGTTCCTCAGCCTAAGCTAGTGCTGGACGAACGGATAGGTGATGTAAAACTTACGACCGGCACTAGGACAATTTAAATAAAACGAATCAAAAAAAAAAAAAACTAAGCCTAAGGCGCAACACACACCTAGTTGGATCGGCGCCCAACTCACATACTTGTTGTGACGTATAACGTAGTGTCATTAGGGTCTCAGATCTGTGACTACAGATCTCGGACCACCATAGAGGTCCGCAGTAACGACGATCATACAGTAAATGTAGGCAGTTAAGAGATGGTGGCCTCTGATTGGTCTATATTAGTGTGTGGAAATTATTGTCAGCTTGGCTATAAGGCATCAAATAAATCACTAAACTGTACTGATTCATAGAATATAAATTGTGACACACTGGCCCTTTGGTTAGGCACTGGTGGGTGGCATTAACAAATTAGTGAGCACTGTTGAATTATTAGGTGCAGAATAGGTCAAAATGTAGGTAGGTACGCATGCAGGCCAATAGAAAAAAACTGGATTGGTCAAACCTATATTTTTTTCATCTCAGATTAAGGATAAAAGATGTATCTAAAGATTTGTGGTTATTTTGGGCGATTTGAATCTTTGTAGGCGGGTTTTATCGGTGGTTAAGCTATAATAGATTATAGTGAGAAATGTTTTGGTGGTCCTAGACCTTAAGTGGTGATATGACAGTTAGCCAGAATAGCTTGGAAATGCTCAAAAAGCTTTTTTCTTAGTTGGATTTGGTTAGTTTGGATAGATTAATGCTGAAAAAGGTGGAAATTTGCATGAAAAGTACAGAAAATGGAGAAAATCCAGGCTGTAGGGCTATTGGTATTATTGCTGACTTCATTGATTCTGACTTAGAGGCCTTTTTATGCACATTACCACATTTTTAGAGTTACAGGGATGGATCAATTCAAGGATTTGTGGGCAAAAATGCTGAATAATTCCCTCTCTGGGATTTTATAACCTAATGACATGCATATTTGACAGAATGTAGGATTGAAGGACACTCAGGCCCTACTTGCTGATAGACATGGACATGACATAAAAACAGCCATGGATAAGGAATAAATCCAGGAAAAATAGAGAAAATGTCAAAATATCTCTATTTTCAGTGCACATTTTGTCAATTTTGCATAATATTTCAACACTCCATGTACAATCTAGGGGTCAAAGCTCAGAAAAAGCAGTTGTTTCATGTAGGAGACCACCTGGACGAAATCTGTGCTGAATTTCAGGGTCCTGGGTTGAATATTTCTTGAGAAAACAAGTTAAACATGTATAGGGTGTCGGAGAGTGAAAACAGCCTGAAAAAGAGACCATTTTCCAGGGTTACGAGGGCATCGATTACCCCCATGGTCTATAGTTTAGGGGCTCACAGGGCACCTCACAAGTTATAATTCGATGAAGTACACCTAAAAGTTTGTATAAGTGATGTTTGGGGTAAGTTTTAGTCCTGACCCCCTCATTTAAGATCTCGGACCACCATAGAGGTCCGCAGTAACGACGATCATACAGTAAATGTAGGCAGTTAAGAGATGGTGGCCTCTGATTGGTCTATATTAGTGTGTAGAAATTATTGTCAGCTTTGTTATAAGGCATCAAATAAATCACTAAACTGTACTGATTCATAGAATATAAATTGTGACACACTGGCCCTTTGGTTAGGCACTGGTGGGTGGCATTAACAAATTAGTGAGCACTGTTGAATTATTAGGTGCAGAATAGGTCAAAATGTAGGTAGGTACGCATGCAGGCCAATAGAAAACAACTGGATTGGTCAAACCTATATTTTTTTCATCTCAGATTAAGGATAAAAGATGTATCTAAAGATTTGTGGTTATTTTGGGCGATTTGAATCATTGTAGGCGGGTTTTATCGGTGGTTAAGCTATAATAGATTATAGTGAGAAATGTTTTGGTGGTCCGAGACCTACACACACCCGGCTTGCCATATGTCTTCTCAATTTCTTGTTTTATCGCTCACGACGCCGGTAAATCTTGGCACCTTATTTGGACAGCAGAATGACACAACCTAAACTGGTCTAAAACAAAAACATATTCTTTGTCGTTCAACCTGTTTTCTTGAGATGCTCTCCGTTTATGTACTTACCAAGTGGCAGAAGCTGAGACGGACTGACGAGCGTGGACATTTTATCAACTTTTGGCGTACCCAGAGAGCGGAGTGCTTTGGCGCCACCTTGTAGCAGACTAGAGTATACACACACACAGGGTCTGCCATATATGGGCATGGCGTCGTGACCTACTTTCCGCATGGTACGCAAACAAACCCGGGAAGTCTAAACTGAGAGTATTGAACCCTCCAAATAAATCTTGATTTTTCCCCTCCCCTCCACATAGAAAACATGTCTGCACTATATTAACATGTCATAAACATATATTGCAATATGATTTGTGTTCAATTAGATTATGACAACTTGATATATGTTCAAGAACATTCACTGAAATGTGCATGAGCGATAATATGCCATCTTTCCACCAGCTTGACAGTGGCCGATGTGCTCGGAAATACTAGTGAAATTTCTTTACAACGAATCCTGTTACAACGAGTTTTCGTTTATAACAAACAAATTCCATTGTCCCAAATCACCCCCATACATTTCTATAGTAAAAGAATCCCCTTACAACGAATTTTAGATGGCACGAAAACTCTCTGCGCCTCCGGCGTGGGGGGGGGCGCAAATTTTTTTTACTGCCGTCGAGGGGGAGGCGTAAAAAATTTTCGCGCATCCAAACCACTAATGGCCCTCGTGTTGCCGTCCCTGTACCTGACCTAGGTGCATACAACATTTCTGAATCAGAAAATGTGGCTGACTAAGCCCCTGTCACGATCCTGATCGTGTGAAAAGCCTAGAATGGCAGTGCCCCCTTTCACCCTTTCTCCTATTAATAAGACTATTATCTTTATACCCCCTGGTCAGGCTGGTACCGATACTACGGTAGGGCCGACAAGGAAGACTGGGGGGGGGGGGCTTGTGAGATATATCATATAGGGAAGGCAGTCTTACAGGGGCGGATCCAGGGGGGGGGGGTCCTGGGGGTCAGGACCCCCCCCCCTTTGGGCCCACCCAAGATGTCCACTTTGTATGCCCCCTTTCATGACCCCTATTTCTATCTGATTTCTACTTTTTATTGTTTGCAAATTGTGACATTTATGACTCTACAGCATCTGAAATATATACAAATTTCTCAAAATTTTCTAACACGAGGCAATCCAGAAAAAAATCACCATCATATCATAGATATAGAAAATGCTTGGCTTAGGCCTATATGTAAGGCATAGCTTATAACTTAAACCCATCCTCGACTGGTATAGGCTATGTTATAGCAATGGGTCAGATATGTAGGGTATAATTACATTAGATTATGACTAAAGAAACATCCCCAATGTGCACCAGTGACCACATAAGCGCCGACAAGGAAGACTTGGGGGGGGGAGGGCTTGTTAGATATATCATATAGGGAAGGCGGTCTTTAAAAAAAAAGATTTCCTGTGTGTGTGTGTGTGTGTTGGGGGCGGGCAACGGGGGCGGGGGTCAAAACTAGATACCGGTACAGGTACTGGGGTATGAGCAATTCAAGTACCGTGCGTCATTCGACAAGCATACTGGTATCTGATTTTTTTTCCAGGGGGGGGGGGAGGGGGATGAGAGGAAAGGTGGGGGAGTGGGGGGTCACTTCTCAAAATCAGTGCACAGTGGTGGTGGAGGGGGGGGGCATTGTAGCTTTTGTCATATTGGTAGGGGATTGGAAAAATATTTGCTTGTCTCCCAAAATCCATCGAGCCCCCAGCTGGCAATAAGGGAGTGATCATTTTTTAACAACAGGGGGGGGGGTGGTTGTGGGTTTGTGTGCGGATGCGCGAAAAAAATTTCGACCCCCCCTCTCGAGGGGGTAAAAATTTTTCGACCCCCCCCATAAGGGACAAAAATCGCTTGCGAACGTCCCCTTTTAGCCTATAGTAACGCACAGGGTTTTCCACTGAAAACAGATGAAATTATTTTGACCCCCCCATCAGAGGTATTGAAAAATTCTGACCCCCCCCTGGTCAAGGGGTTGAAAAAATTCTGACCCCCCTCAAACCCACCAGCCCCCCCCCCCTGTTGTTAGAAAATGATCACTCCCTTATTGCCAGCTGGGGGCTCGATGGATTTTGGGAGACGAGCAAATATTTTTCCAATCCCCTACCAATATGACAAAAGCTACAATGCCCCCCCCTCCACCGCCACTGTGTGAACTGATTTTGAGAAGTGATCCCCCACTCCCCCACCTTTCCCCTCATCCCCCTCCCCCCCCCCCACCTGGAAAAAAAAATCAGATACAAGTATGCTTGTCGGATGACGCACGGTACTTGAATTGCTCATACCCCAGTACCTGTACCAGTATCTAGTTTTGACCCCCGCCCCCGTTGCCCGCCCCCAACACACACACACAGGAAATCTTTTTTTTTTAAAGACCGCCTTCCCTATATGATATATCTAACAAGCCCTCCCCCCCCAAGTCTTCCTTGTCGGCGCTTATGTGGTCACTGGTGCACATTGGGGATGTTTCTTTAGTCATAATCTAATGTAATTATACCCTACATATCTGACCCATTGCTATAACATAGCCTATACCAGTTGAGGATGAGTTTAAAGGGGGGCTAGCACCATACACTAACAACATGGGTACCATTTCAAACAGCAATCATAAAATCGCAGAAACAAGCGGAAAAATCGCAGCGATCTGATTGGTCAAGGGGTGGTCACGTGACATTTTAATGCGGGCGTGCATTACGATGCCAGGGCCCCTTTAAGTTATAAGCTATGCCTTACATATAGGCCTAAGCCAAGCATTTTCTATATCTATGATATGACGGTGATTTTTTTCTGGATTGCCTCGTGTTAGAAAATTTTGAGAAATTTGTATATATTTTAGATGCTGTAGAGTCATAAATGTCACAATTTGCAAACAATAAAAAGTAGAAATCAAATAGAAATAGGGGTCATGAAAGGGGGCATACAAAGTGGACATCTTGGGTGGGCCCAAAGGGGGGGGGGTCCTGACCCCCAGGACCCCCCCCCCTGGATCCGCCCCTGTAAGACTGCCTTCCCTATATGATATATCTCACAAGCCCCCCCCCCCCCCCAGTCTTCCTTGTCGGCCCTACCGTAGTATCGGTACCAGCCTGACCAGGGGGTATAAAGATAATAGTCTTATTAATAGGAGAAAGGGTGAAAGGGGGCACTGCCATTCTAGGCTTTTCACTCGATCAGGATCGTGACAGGGGCTTAGTCAGCCACATTTCCTGATTCAGAAATGTTATATGCACCTAGGTCAGAGAGCTTTATCGCTGTTTGAACAAAAAATAGATGAAAAAAACGAGTTCAAAGATTGGCTTCAAAACCCAAGAAGCGCAGCATCGGCCATGTTTAAGGCAATGGAAAACTTCTACATTATCGCCCATCCGTTTCTTCTAGCACTGTTCTCCTAATCAAAACACCATTTTTCCAGAAAAATAAGACAGCATCCATCAGTTTCTGAGCTTATGACTGTGATCTTATTCAATGGTTAAAAAAGGTTGAGAAGGAAGTAGAGAAAACGAAGGGTTTATTGAGGGGGGTCGCCGTACTACGAGTGGTACGAGTTTGGTTTGTTTGCGTACTTCTCATTAGTATGCAGCGGCCTGAGCGGAACCCTGTTTAGGTGTATGACCATGTCTTACAGGTCTCAGCCAGGGAAATACTTTTTCACTATATTTTAATGTAGCATGACATGCTATAACTAGTGTGCCCCGGAGGTATTGAGCAAAAAATCCCACATATATCTTTAGGGGCAACCTCGATTTACGACATATAAAAAAAAACCTGCGCATCGACCAGAGAGTAAACGAAGCAACGATCCCGACGACGGAAATGACCCGTATGACCCCATGGAGAGGTGGCATGATGGGAATGGCTGTACTCACCGTGCCGCGCTTCTGACATCCTGATCCATGGGCTCTACCTAGATGGCGCCACGGTCTGATAATCACTAATGCATTGGCTAAGAGGAGGGTGAGCAGGCTCAGGGGTAAACCTGACACCAGTTACCCCTCACCCCAGCAGATTGCTGATTTACACATAGTTATCATGAGAATTTGATGGGGAATAAGCTATGGCCTGAAGCTGAGTATTCAATAAAGATATTGCAGTGGTCTGATTATGCTGACATGCATTTATCAGGGAGAATCAGGTGTTCATTCCAGCCAACACCAATGACACCAGTTACCCCTCACCTGGAATCCAGGAAGTGTGTGACTGCAGACCTGGTGTACATGCTCAGTGGCCAAGCTCCTCCCCTTTACCTGAATGTAAACATAGACCTTGTTGACATATACTTTGTGATTAAGCCAAATAAGGTGTGAATGGATGATTCCCTTTGAGAATAATGAATTTGATTCTTTCCCATGAGATATTTTGCATGGTATGGGGCTGTGTACAAATGACGTCATGCAGGAGGGGGGGAGGGGAGTAGTATAATAGATGGTCTTTTCTGAATATTATCCAGAAAAGACCATCATATTTGGATTATCCAGAGAAGACCTCCTATTTTTAGATTATTTATAAAAGAGGTCGTTTATAGATATATTTAATTTATCTATAAAAGAGGTCGTTTATAGATATATTTAATTTATCTATAAAAGAGGTCGTTTATAGATATATTTAATTTATCTATAAAAGAGGTCGTTTATAGATATATTTAATTTATCTATAAAAGAGGTCGTTTATAGATATATTTAATTTATCTATAAGAGAGGTCGTTTATAGATATATTTAAATTATCTATAAAAGAGGTCGTTTATAGATATATTTATATTATTTATAAAAGAGGTCGTTTATAGATATATTTAATTTATCTATAAGAGAGGTCGTTTATAGATATATTTAAATTATCTATAAAAGAGGTCGTTTATAGATATATTTATATTATTTATAAAAGAGATCAGTTAATGTATATGTTTTGCTATAGAAACATAGAGGAAATGGAATTAGTTCCACATGACCTATAGATCTATGTAGTTATAGTTCTTTTAGACCTCTCCAGATGGGAGTGCGAACTACATAGTTCTTTTAGATCCCTCCAGATGGGAGTACGTGCAGTACCAGCGTCATCACGATGCTTTGCTTTAAAGTGAAGTGTTCAGAGTAACCACAGCTAGTAGCTTAGACCAATGGAACTCACATTGCAGTTTACTGTCCACCGCTTGTATGCTTTTGAAGGGGCCGCATGGGAAATTTTCATTATTTATTATCTAAAAAAACTGCAGAATTTTTCAAAAATCTATTTGGACATGGTAAGGAATGAGCAAAGGGAGCCATATTTGGTATCAAATTAAAGCTTACAGTGCAAGGAGTATTAATAACATGATGTTACATACAACCTAGACATTTCCAGCCACTGGTACCCATATAATGAATAATGAAAAAAGCCTCATTAATTTTCAAAATGGCTTGAGCGGTAAATTGTGATCTAACTTCCCATGGCCTTATATAATAAAGCTATAGGCAAAAGGGATTAAGCTGCTCGCTATAAGCCATAGTGAGTAGATTATAATAAAGCCTATAAGCAATGATAATTTGAGCTGTTTTTATAAATGCTAACACTTGAATAGGAGTAATTTTGGTACATTATTTATAGAGATATATTTAGACTAACTCCTCCTAGTGCTTTTGATAGTTCTTATAAATGCCGCCAGATGGGAAAGCAAACAGTCAGTGGCTTAGAAACTATCTATGCAGCTATAGTTATTATAGATCCCTCCAGATGGGGGACAGGCAGGCAGTCTTCCAGCCTTTCACTTGTGTTATCACAATGCTCTGTTTTTAAAATGAAGTGCTGTGTTGCCTTAGGCATAACGGTTCCCATTTATGTGTTGCTTCGTGGTGACTGGTGACTGGGTCAGTGAGTCACTGAGCCTTAGGCCTGCTGCTGGATGTGTGTGTAAACGTGTATACATATATGTATAAGTAGGAGCAGCTCGGCACACTTTTTTATTTAGGGTTTTAGACTATATGTGCAGCATTATGAAGTCTTTGTGTTCTTCCCTATGGCAGAGTAATTACAGACTAGTTTTTATTATAAAACTTTGTATTTAATTACCTTAAACAAATCAGCGAGTCTTTTAGTGAGTTACCATAAAATCCCCTGTATAAGCCGCACCCGCGTATAAGCCGCACCCTGAGTTAACAGCTTTGCTAGAAGCCTTCCCAGGGTTTGAAAAAAAGTTTCTTATTCCTTCCTAAATCTTATATAAGTAAATCCCTGCATGTAAGCCGCACTTTGACTTTCTTGAGGTGTTATAAGCTGCAGCAGAGACTTAAAATGGTTTAAAAGCTGTAGCTTATACAGCACTTAGTGAGTCAGTTAGTGAGTTTGTACTACAGCGAGCAGCTTATATAGAGTCTTAGCTGCTCGCTGTAAAAGGCAAGCTGTTGATATGGTTATGGTGAGAAGCTTACACAGTATTTGAGCTGCTCTTTGTTATAGGTTAGGTATAGTATATTGCTCAATTTTTAACAAAAAGTAGATCTTTCGTTATATATTTACACATGTTTAATATGTATAAATATACATCCATCAGTCACCACGTGAAGGTAGATCTACATGACTGACATAATTTTGAAAAAATAAAGGCCTAAAGTTAAAAATTTTGGAACAAAAACAATGTTTCCTATCTCTTTATGAGCTAAGTAGATATATAGATACATATGAATGGCATATATTGTATATTTCATTTTACCTAACCTACGTTGAATAAAATGAAGATATTGAATGCCTTGTTTTTAGCTTTTATTTTCACCCGATCTGGATCAAGTGATAACATAAAGCCTAATTATTTGAGAAGCAGATTTTTAACCAGATCTGGATCAAGCATAAAAATACAGCTTCCTTATTTATACATATACCTACATGCTTAATATGCAGAGACAGGTGAATACATTGCTTTTGTAGTTATTTCAAATGAAGTTGGAGAAGGCTTTCATTTTCTATCGTGTTTCTGATGATCTGAAAGAAGGAAAAATTCTTGATTGCTTGAGTCAGCCCTTTTTGTTCTATGTTTTTTATAATCAGCATGGTAACATCTAAATCTCTTATGTAGTATGATTTCCCTACATATTTTTTTTGTGAGAAAAATATGTTCCCTTCATGAACATTTGAGCCAAGAAAAATATGAAGTCTTTCTTGGTAAATCCTTTTTTTGCCAATTTTGCGATATCTTTTGATCTAAAGCAGGCCAACATTTCATTTTCATTTATTATTTGACTCAGTAATTGAGCCAAATAGAAGCTGTGCCCTTTGTCTATTTTGCAATTGAATAAAAAGATAGCCTGAAAAATACGCAAAGCACTTTCTATTGCTACGTATAATGACTTTTTTGAGGGCTGGTGTTTGAAAATGTAACTTTTATGGCTGGCTTCTTTGTACATTTCATGTGAATAATGACAGACAGAATTGTGGTATGGGCACATTTTGATATAGTTTTGCCCTGTCCAGTAGCTTTTTATAGATAGCTTTCCACATTTATTTTGTTTCCCATCTAAGCAATCACACAAAGAATATGAATCTTGTTTCCTTCTTTTAAATCCTGTTGGAACACTTACCTTATTAAAGGCTGGTAGTTTAATGCTCAAAATCCGAGCAAATAGAAATAAAATATCCTGCATTGAGTAAGCCTTCCCCATTTTTCTGGTTCTTTGCCATTTTCCTGTTTAGTTTGAGCATATAAAGGGTAAAAGCATTTTTTATGAAATAGGGAGGAGCTATGTAAATAGGAAGGGGTCTGTTTCATCCAATCCCTGTAGCTATAGTTAAACAGACAGGAAAAGTTATTGCCATTGTGCAGTTAGGTTGAATAAGGCACTGCGTAGTTAGTTTTTAACCTGGCTTTTTATCAGTGGTAAAAAGTAGGATTTTGCGCAGTTAGTTGAATAAGGCACTGCGTAGTTAGTTTTTGATCTAGCTTTTTATCAGTGGTAAAAAGTAGGATTTTGCGCAGTTAGTTGAATAAGGCACTGCGTAGTTAGTTTTTGATCTGGCTTTTTTATTAGTGGTAAAAAGTAGGATTTTGCGCAGTTAGTTGAATAAGGCACTGCGTAGTTAGTTTTTGATCTAGCTTTTTATCAGTGGTAAAAAGTAGGATTTTGCGCAGTTAGTTGAATAAGGCACTGCGTAGTTAGTTTTTGATCTGGCTTTTTATTAGTGGTAAAAAGTAGGATTTGCGCAGTTAGTTGAATAAGGCACTGCGTAGTTAGTTTTTGATCTAGCTTTTTATCAGTGGTAAAAAGTAGGATTTTGCGCAGTCAGTTGAATAAGGCACTGCGTAGTTAGTTTTTGATCTAGCTTTTTATCAGTGGTAAAAAGTAGGATTTTGCGCAGTTAGTTGAATAAGGCACTGCGTAGTTAGTTTTTGATCTGGCTTTTTATCAGTGGTAAAAAGTAGGATTTGCGCAGTTAGTTGAATAAGGCACTGCCTAGTTAGTTTTTGATCTAGCTTTTTATCAGTGGTAAAAAGTAGGATTTTGCGCAGTTAGTTGAATAAGGCACTGCGTAGTTAGTTTTTGATCTGGCTTTTTATTAGTGGTAAAAAGTAGGATTTGCGCAGTTAGTTGAATAAGGCACTGCGTAGTTAGTTTTTGATCTAGCTTTTTATCAGTGGTAAAAAGTAGGATTTTGCGCAGTCAGTTGAATAAGGCACTGCGTAGTTAGTTTTTGATCTAGCTTTTTATCAGTGGTAAAAAGTAGGATTTTGCGCAGTTAGTTGAATAAGGCACTGCGTAGTTAGTTTTTGATCTGGCTTTTTATCAGTGGTAAAAAGTAGGATTTGCGCAGTTAGTTGAATAAGGCACTGCCTAGTTAGTTTTTGATCTAGCTTTTTATCAGTGGTAAAAAGTAGGATTTTGCGCAGTTAGTTGAATAAGGCACTGCGTAGTTAGTTTTTGATCTGGCTTTTTATTAGTGGTAAAAAGTAGTATTTTGCGTAGTAAGTTGAATAAGGCACTGCGTAGTTAGTTTTTAACCTAACTTTTTATCTGCAGTAAAAAGGGGGAAATCCTTTTCTTTCTGCGCAGCTATGTTTGAATCAGGTATTGCATAGTTATTTTTTGATTTGCTTTTTTATTTGTCGTAAATAAAGGTGGAAATTTATATTTTTTACGCATTTGTGTTTAGAAGTTAATGCCCAGTTTTATTTCAGTCTATCGCACAGGAATAGGGTAGACAGTAGGAATAGATATATAATGATAAAGTCATGACAATAGAGTGTTGTTTTTTACCAAGATTTTTTATTTCATAGACAGATAAATCTCACTTTACTGCGCTGGTGAGATTTTTCGCTGTTTAGCAGAATATTTCATGAGTATACGTATTAATTTTTTAGGATTGACATCCATAGACCTGCCAAGGTATCCACTATAGTTGACGCTAGACCTACCATGGTATCTGCTGTTGTCGATGCTAGCCCTCAATGGGTTAAGCACAGCATGAGTGGTAGGTTTTTTACGAGTTATAGCATAGCAGGTGCAGTGCTGTTGAGTTAATATAATACTACGTTGTACTTTATAATAACATGTTTTGATTAAGTGCTGGAGAGGCTTGAGCACATGAGGCTCCTTAACCTTTGAAACAGAACCACGCCTTTCTTATTCCAGATCACATTTTTTGGATATGCTCTTGAAGCATTGTAAGTACTATGTATACTTTTTAAGAGCAATTTCATCACTTTACTGAAACTACAGTAAATCTTAATTGTTAAGATAGGTGAAAATTTAAAGCTTTAGTTTTTATGTATGTATTATTGTTTTAGTCTACGTTAATCTGTCTTCATTAAAAGCTGCGTGGTTTTTTTGGTCAGTGCCTATTGTCTATCCTTTCTAAGGTTTACCCCATTAGCTTTTTTAAACCTTGCTTGTGTATCAAGTAAAAGCAGAGCAGGGAACTACGTCTTGAATAAAGATATATGTATATATATGGGGTACATCTGTAAAAAGGGAAATAGCGCAGAGTTAACTCTTTAAGAGCCTCAGTTTTTTTGTTTTTATGCTTTATCCCTTTGACTATCATGCTGCTGTTGTAAAGAGCCGTTAACATTTTTGTTTTATTTGACTGTTATGCTTGTTTCACAGACAATAATGTTACTATAATGCAGAGCTGTTACGGTGATAAATTAATCGTTATGGATATATTTTCTGCATTTTTATAACTCAAGAGAATTATGCATTAATGTAGTCACCTTTAAAGATCTATAACAGAAGATTTATACATGGAAGCAACTACCTTTTATGCGAAGATTTATATATGGAAGTTACTGCGTCTTAACTAAGATGTATAAATGGAAGTAACTATGTTTTATGCGAAGATTTATATATGGAAGAAACTGCGTCTTAACTAAGATGTATAAAAAGAAGTAGTTATGTTTTATGCGAAGATTTATATATGGAAGAAATTGCGTCTTAACTAAGATCCATATATGGAAGTAACTACGTCTTAACTAAGGTCCATACATGGAAGTAACTACGTCTTAGTAAACTTCCATATATGGACTATTGCGTCTCAACTAGATAATGATATGTAGACAACTAGCATAGTTACATGTTAATCTCATGGTGTTTTATCGTTTTCAAGCCTGTAGCTTAAAAGAAAATACTTAAGCCTGAAAAGATCTGAGTGGCTGCATTTCCACTTCATCTCTAGCTGTGCTAGGAGTAGATTGATTAGGTCTGTATATTACGGACCTTTTACGTTTTTTAATTAACAGTGCTGTGATTATTGATACACATATCACCAAAGGTGTTAATGCACTACCTATTACAATGCCTGTAATAGTCATCCATTTTCCCCTTGAGGGGTTAAGTGACGCAGGGGGAGAAGAGGGGCTCACAGAGGTAGAGTTTGGCCCCTCCCATATCGTCTGAGGGGTGATATAAGTTAGTGTTCTTGAAGGCGCGATAGATTTGGTGCTTGGTGATCCTCCGTGTAAGGAGTCTGGAGAGACAGATACAGTTTTCCTTTTGGTCCCTGACGTTGGAGGCGAATTTGGTTTCCTTCTCAAAGAAGATTCCCATGCCAAGGTAGTGGGAGAGTTAAACACGGTTTCCTTCCTGCTACCTTTTTCAGAGGTAAGTATTTTCCTGAAATTGTATGAAAATTTAACAATTATTTGATCACATTGTATGAACCTTTAGATTTAAGCAGTGTATAATTGTTTAAAGTTGATCAAATCTGGATGTAAAGTTGCTTAAATCTGTTAAATGATCGTTTTTATGCACTTTTTATCAGCTTTAAGCGGGAAATGCTTTAACTTGCTTTAAGTGGATAAAAGATGCTTAAAGAAGGCTATCAAGCACATTTAAGCAACTTTACACCCAGATTTTATCAACTTTACATTGCTTAAATCTGAAGGTTCATGCAGTGTTAGATATGAAGTTAAGGGAAATATAATTTTCAGGTAATTACACTAGCATAAAATTAAGCTGATTTATGTATATTTTATAAATGAAATACAGATTGAATATTTTCATTGTTTTATTAGAAATAGATAACAATAATTTTATGCTTACTTGTTATCTTTAGAGAAGCTGATTTTTTCTTTTGCTTGCTGAATTTCCTTAGTGGGAAAAGTAAGAGCAGGATGAGAAATCATAGACGTTGTTCTTGAAGTAGAGCTAGTTTGAGTGAGGAAGGACGGCAGGAGAGGTTTAGAAGTAGAAGATCTGGTAGAATTAGCAGTGGATGAATCCATATCATGCTCTGTGAAGGCTGTGGACAAAGCCTCTGGGCTAATGTCATAGAGGAGAGGAGGATGGGTTACGTGCTCCACAGATAGGATTTTTTGGTTCTTAGGCTTCAGGTTGGTCTCAGTAGCTAACGTTGATCTGAAAATAAAGAAATGAAAAATATTCTTAAGTTATAGTATTTTATTACATGATATTTTTGAAAGTGAAACTTTATGTTAAGTTTGGGAATTGTTTGAACCAGATATTATATTGTATTTTCTTGGTTTTTGTTTTTGAGCTCTATGTTACCTGCTGATTTAAGAAAGGTTTATGTCCTTTGGTGTCAGAGGTCTGAACATGGTAATAGTGTGGTTTTTTTACATCAGCCTTTAAACTTACCTTGGAAAAGAAGTAGGGCCGAAAGTAGAGTAAGGTTTTGTAGCCATTGAAGGATAATTTGATGTAGGAAGGCTTGATTTAGGCGTAGCAATAGAAGAAAGATGTGTAGAGGTTGATGTTACAGTGTTTGAGCTCGGCTTAGGCATAGAATGAGTAGCTGTAGTAGCAGGACGTGTAGTGGTAGATATAGCCGTATTTAAGCCTGGTTTAGACGTAGAGTGTATAGCAGGAGAAGAAGGACGTGCAGTTGTTGGCTTAGTGTATTTCAATCTGGAATCAAAAGACAAAAGAAAGATTTAGTTCAAAGTAGGCTCTCTATAGTGGGAATATAGTTGTTTCATATGAAGACAAGGGATATGCGACAAAATCTATTTGTTTAACTTAACCTAATGAGGCCTGAAGTTGAGAATCCTTAACATCCATGCAGGGCCTGATGTTGAGTATTCTCAACACTATGCAGGGCCTGATGTTGAGTATAATTGGCATTACTATATTGATACGGTAGCCATGTTTGGAATTGTGAGATAGATTTAATTGACCTGCTATTATTGGTCTGATGATTTTTTAGACCTATTTCAGGGAAGAGGAATTCAAATTTGAGGAGTCTAGAGTGATACAGACGATAGAATCATGTCAAAAATAAGATCAAAGTTATGGGGACTGTATGCTGGTTAGCAAGGTCTCGCCCCTGGTAAATATTCTGCTCAAAATTTAGGTCTTTAGCCTACCAAAAGGCTCTTTCAGCCAGTTCTTAATGGGTTAAGTTGAAATAGAAACAAATTGGTGTAGCATTTTCTTACCTGCATAAACCAGCATCGCAATAATATATTCCATGGTTTGTCGTGAGTTTCTCTAGGAAAGGGAAAACATTTTCATGGTATGAAATAACGTCCGTATTGTTCCCTTCTATGTCCTGGATTTTTATGAAAGATGTGACAAAAGAAAGATGAGAAGCTGTTATAGCTTGAATGCATTCAATATGTTGATGACATATCAAAGTAGATCTTGTGAAGGCACATTGACAATTGTGTTGCACTGTCTGCATATAACAGACTTGCAGAAACCCAACTAGGAGCCACAGAGTTTTCATGTTGAATGCTGATATTAAGCAAAGTATAAACGTCCTAGTTAGATAGCTGCAGCTGAATCCCTCTTTTTAGACATTATATCCCTCTTTGAGATAAAGAAACAAAACAATAGAGGAAAGGAAGATGTTTGACCTGCAGATAAAGTTTGCTTGCCTGAAGATAAACCTATGACTCATACACTTTAGATACCGAGGTGTAGAAATAGAATTTCTGTTGTTTAGCATCATAGAAAGAATCCAGGGAGATAAATATATCTAAACAGTCGCGGTCCTTAGCCTGACAGGATGGCGCAGTGGTAGCGCGTTCGCTCACATATCTCTAGGTTGCGGGTACGAATCCTGCTGTCGGCGTTCGACGTTGAAGTGTTTTTTCTTTTATGACTTAGAGTCTGTAACACTGGCGATATTTCCTGCGCTGCATCTGCTACAGCAAAGCAACACTGTTAGCTTTCTCTGCTGCAATAAACATTGTTTTGAAACTGATTTCATTTTTTTGTTTCAGGGTTAAACGTATATCCCTGTTTCCAGAGCAGCAGAAATCTGAAACAACGTACAAGGCAGGGACTGTGCTTGTGACTAGGATAGCATAACACAGAGCTGCCCTCTGGAGATAAAACTGAGAAGTAAATTCTGCGGATCTTATGAAGGTAGGCTATAGTATAGTATGGGTGTGGACTACTAAATTCGACATGATGACATGATTATTCCTTAAAATCAACATGTGACATGAGCTTTAGTTACATGAGGTAAAGAATTAGTAACATGACATAGATCCTTTTTAAATTCGACATGGGACATGTAAGGTTTTTAGAGGTGACATGGACATGAGAATTTAAATGACATGTGACATGTAATATGGAAGACCTCCTATCCATACCCTCTATAGTATAAATTTTCTTAAAGGGTGATAAATGATTATGCTTTTTAGCCTTGTTAATGCATGATTGAAAAATTTAGTTAGTAGCTACGTTACATCCTTTTACTGCTGTTTAGTGTTTTTTGATAATATTATAGTAAGGAGCTGATAGGACGTTGGTTACTGTAACTTTGAAGAGAAGTATTTCTGTGTGGACATTAAAGACTGTGATTAAAATTACGGTGTATAGGATATAAAACAGAAGTGAGATCCTTTGTTTATATGATTTTATAACTTAAAAATTTATTTTTTTAGGTACACTTTAAGAAACATTGCTGCACTAGCTGCGTACTATACGTCAGCAGCTACTTTGACTGTCTGCCTTACTCGAGTATACATTGTTGCACATCATAGCCTCCTGGTAAGTGATAAACAGCTTATTGTTGAATAGTTTAGTGTAGACTACTGAAATCGATATGGCTACACAGGTTATTTTAGGCTTAATAACATGAAACATGAAAAAGTTTTTTGAAATAGATAAGGCGACACAAACAATATTTAAAAATAGATAATGATATAACCTTTTCTTAGAATTGATATGGAGACTTGATGTTCCACATGAAAACTGATAACTATAATTTTTTAGAGAATCTTTTCAGTAGAGTAATTGATAGTAGAAATTAAAATTACAGGGATAAGGATGGCTGAAAAATCTTTTATTTGCATAATTTATTTTTTTGTGAGGGTGTAATTTAAAACTTTATTTATTCCAGAGCAGGAAACCATACCCGTATTCTGCTGGCAACAGAGAGCAGATTATAGCAGCAGACAACTCAAACAACGCAGTGCAGTGCTGCCTCCTGGTGAGGGAATTTATGACTTTTACTAGCAGCTTGATGTTCCATGCAAAAATTGATCGTTGTAAATCTTTAGAGAATTATTTCTGTGAAGACATTGACAGCAGTAATTGAAATTATGAGTATTAAAGTCAAGAACGGCTGTGAAATGTTTATTTGCATGATTTTATTTTTTTGAGACATCATAAGTGACTATTTTATTTATTTTAAGGAATACTTTAATTGATATTACTGTGTAAGCTGTATGTTATACCCCAGTGACGAAAAATACAAATATTTGAGCTTGAAAATATTTCTAGGAAATAATTTATATGATTTTTTTCGTTATAGTTTGAAGCTGTCAAAGTTCCAAAGGCAGTTGATAGTTCCTGCTGCAAAAGTTTACGAGACTTTCGTAGTTTGCTGATTTATCAAGCAAGGTTGTAGCCTTTTAATTTGTTATGCAGTTATATGTCTATTCAATACATAGTAAATAATATTGTTCTTATAGTTACTACAAATCCTAGTGCTAAAATAGATATAGAAAGTTTTAGGTCTCCAAAGAAAAGTATTTCTAAGTACAGGGGATCTATACATGTTGTAAGAAAAAACTTTTCTTTGAAATTTACAAGAAATGGATTTTGCTATATATTTTTGAAAAATAATTTTTCTTATTTATTAAACAAAATAGATAAATTCGTTGTTAAATATTGTTTGCATTTTTATTCAAAATATTCTGAGATAGATTACCAGAAAATAAAAGTTAATTTATTGAATGTGCAATTAAGTATAGAAATAAATTTAAATAATCAGGGAACAAAGCTATATGAGCTTTTCTTAAAGCTTTTTTCTAGATTGCCTGAAAAATATATCTACAAAATTAGAGAGTCAAATTCTTTTGAATCTTCTTGGCTTTTGTATGATCATAAAATAGCTGTCACCAAAAAATTGAATTATTTTTCTTCTTTTAGGGTATCTAATAAATATCTTACTTTTACTTTAGGTCATAATTTTAAAGGAAATTGTATAGTAAAAGACACATCAATTTTTTTCGAATTGTGCTTTGAAATTAAGGAGGCATTGCTTGAAATAAATCAAGAGAAAAATCAAGCTTCATCAAAATGAAAGAAATTAAGATAATTTCACATTTTCTTCTGGTTTTGTTTACTATATTGTGTCAAGACAAAAAAGAAAATCATGAATACTGGAGTAAAGTGAAACAAGAAGACACACACTGTTTGTTTTACGTTACTCAACTGATCAGCAAACAGCAAAAAGGAAAAAAAATTCCAAGGGATAAAGTTATTGCTATATTAAAAGATGAAGCTTGGTCTTCTCTTATGTTTTATATGAAAAAGGACGAAGCTTACAGCACATATTATGGATATTGCATGACTCAAAACAAAGCTAAAATTTTATCAGATTTGCTGTCTTCTCATAGTATTTTGGTAGAATGTGTTTGCGAAATTTTGAAAATAAATATTTATTTTGCTTCAAAAAATCAAAGCACTGATTTTCATCCTTTATATAATTTTAGATCAAAGGTTGTAAATTTATTTTTGAATGAAGATTTGAAAAAAATAACAGAATATTCTCCTTCACAGAGCAGAGTTAAAAATGAAAAAGAAAGTAGCTTGAATAAAAAAAGGAAATCTGATAATTTACTTTCTATGCCTAGCAATCTTTTTAAAGAAGAAAATTTCTCAGATAGTAGTGAAGATGAAAGCAAAGAAAAAAATGATGATTTATCTTATAAACCTAAAGCTGGCACTTCTCCTATTCGAATGAGTGACAGCGAAGAAGAAAAAAAAGCAGAAAAATATTCTAAGAGTAAATTATCAAGAAGTCAGTCAGAAGACAGTGCCATAATTAGTGATCCAGAATATATGTTTCTGAAAGATGATCTCGCATTGTCTGATAGCGAAGAAGAAAGTGAAAAAAATCAAAAAAGTATTTGTTCCCCAAAAATCAAAAAAGAATTAGAGAAAAAGAAAGTTCAAATAGAAGATAAAATTCAGCATCTTAAAAATTTTCCTCCTTTAGCAACATTGTTCAAAGACAAATTGGAACTAAGCCAGGCAAACTTGGAATATTGTTTTCAAGTTATAGAGCGTCTTCAAAAACATCTTGTAGTCTTATCGTCGAATATATTACCTGAAAATTTAGAGAAGTGTGCGAGATGTCCACAGCACTGTTCTTATGCAGTTCTGAAAAGCACAAAAGACAAAAGAGGTCCAAAAATACCTAAACCAAAGAAAATTAAAATTTCGCATGATTAATGATATATGTTAGTCTAATTGTTTATATATGCCACTGTTTATAATATGTTTATATATATATATATATATTTTTTCTCTAGATGCCGAAAGCTACCCATCCCTTGCCAACAAAATTATTTAAGATTCAACCTCATCGTCCTGTTACAGTGGAACCTGCACCTTCTACCTCTGCAGGTTCCACTTCTTCTGACACAGTTCTCTCATCTCCTCCTCAACTTGCTTCTATTCAAACCACGTCTGTCGTTTCTTCTTCTGCTTCACTTTCTGTTTCTATTCCACAGTCTGTCAGCTCGCAAAATACCTCCTCTTCGCAGACGCTTAAACGTTCTGCTAGTGAAGCTTCATTGCCTGCCTTGCAAAAGAGCAAATCGCAAAACCTCTCGTCTTCCTCTCCATCTATTTCTAATGCTGAAGCTGCAGCTTCTCTTTTCAGAATAAATTCTGGCATATCTTCCTTCGAGGAAGAACACGTCAAATTCTTTCAGAGCAAGGGAACTTCACTGTCCCTACCCCCCTCTTCTTCTCCTTCCTCTAAACAGCTTCCTTCCTCTACAGAGTCTAAGGGCTCCACTTCCGCTGCTAAGAGTAAGACCTCCTCTACTAAGGCTAAGACCTCTACTTCTGCTTGTCCTTCCTCTGCTAAGACAAAGACCTCCACTTTTGCTTCTCCTAAGCAGCTTCGTTCTGCTACTGAAACCAAAGCTTCCGTTCCTAAAGCCTCCTCTGAAGCCACTTCATCTAAAGCCTCCATTTTTCCTCTTTCTGAAGCCTCCTCTATTCCTGTTCCTGTTGCTTCTCTGTCAGGTCCTTCCCCTGCACCTTTCCAAGCCACTGCCTCTGCTAGATTTCCTGCTCTGACAGCTGCTATCCTAGCACCGTTGCCTGGAAAATCTGTTTCTCACCCTGAAGCTTCTTCTTTTTATTGTACTTGTCCTGACATCAAATCTGAGCCAGAAAGTGACGAAGAGGTTGCTGACATACTCCAAAATCCTCTCCCTCCTGCTCCTCTTAGTGACCGTCCCTCTACTCCTTTTCCCCAGAGCCAGGGAGATGAAAGTAGGAAAAACAATCACCCTGCTTCCCCCCTGAGAAAATTGAGAGAAACAGCATCATCTTTTGATTTCTCCTCCTCTTCCTTACCAGTGCAAGCATCTGTTCCCGCCTTCCCTCCTCCAAACCATTTGGCACCAGTTCAAGCATCTGTTCACGCCTTCCCTCCTCCAAACGTTTCGGCTCCAGTCTCCCTGAGCTTGTCTCCACAGCAAGCTCCTTCCATCTACCCTGCTCAAAGTTTCCCACAAGTTTCTGTTCCTTCTCTTGCCGTCTTCCCCCAACCATCAGCTTTCGGCACCTTCTCACAGAGCCACAGAGGCACAAGGGCTGGCTTCCAACTTCCTAGTCAGACACTTCCCAAAGAGCAGGTGACTTCTCATACAGTCGGAGGAGCGTCTTATAACGCAGGACTTCAAACGTTGGGCGTTCCTAGAGGTCCTCCTATTGACGCAGGACTTCAGACGTCAAACATTCCTAGAGGTCCTCCTGATACCGCAGGCGTTCCTGCAAGCACAGCTCCAACTGGAGTGGTAAGACCCACCTATGGTTCGCTTGTGAGCAACAGAGCTCCTTTGGAAGAATTCGTAAGGTTGTTTGGGTCACAAGAATTGGGGAAATATTTCTTTGAACAGTCTGCGTTGGCAAGACTTGTTCAGCCTCCTAGCGAGCTGGCCAAACATAGATCCAGTCTCTCTCGGGCTTGCGGAGGGTGCGATACGCCTGCTCATTTTGCAGGCTCTTTCCTCCTGACTACTCGAAAGAGACCTCAGTACGTCTGTCGTTTCTGTTTCCGCTCCTTTAAATCAGAAGAGCAGCTCACTAGACATATCATTTATGAACATGGGGGGACTGAATAAATTTAAAGGTTTTGTTTAAGATTTTTTCTAAAACCTTAAGTGAGATTTCTGCTCAAAAATTTCTTTGGTTTATATGGAGGGAAATATTTCTTTGAACAAAAAACTTTTATGTTCAAGAATTTCCTATTTTAAATCCTATTTTAGTTTCCAGGAAAAGAAAAAAAATAAAAAAGCTAAAATTAATATAGAAATTCCTGTTTTTTCTTTGCTTACCGTAGCTCAATGTTTTTCTTTTATAGTAAATTTATGTGAAAAATCAAAGAAAGAATCATATGCTAGTTTTGATGCTGTAGAGGACGTAGAATCAATTGCTTTTTTTGCTTGTTACTTTCAAAGTGACTTTCTGTTTAAATATTTACACGAAAGAAGTTTAAAACACTTGAATGAAATAGCTAAGATTGTAAAGGTATGTATATATACAGGAAATGTTTGTCATGATACCACTATTTCTTTGTTATACTTTTGTACTGATTTGATCGGTGAAAAATATCCTTTGTTTGATCTTCTTAAAGACGTATATTGTAAAACTCATGGCACAGATTTGTATTGCTCGTTTAAATGCTACAAAACAAAAAAATTAGCAAAAAAGATAAAACATGCTTATCGTGATATGTATATAGACTGTTATCCTGTACGTTACCTTTGCGCAGGTTGCGGAGAATTTCATGACGCCAACAGAAAAGACAAGAAAAAAAATATTAATCGTACGGAATGTTGTGACAGTCCATGTTATCATAAATGCTACACTAATTTCAGACTTAAATCATACACTAAGCCAAGAAAAGAGGGAATTAAATGTGCAAATTGCAGTATGAAATGGGTAAATGGCAAACCTTTAGGTGCTCAAACCTTCATCAGGTGGCAAAAGAAAACATTTAAATTAATGATGAAAAAATACTATCGAAACCAAATATCTTTTTTTTCTTAGAGAGCTGGAATTCTCCACTAACTATTCTGAGATATATAGACTAATATCCCTACAAGAAAAGGAAAATCCTTTTTATTATTCCTGTACAAAAACAGGGATTTTATTTGATTGTTCATATATTTTGTGTTAGTCTTATCAAGGAAAAGCCATAAGACTTATTGTTTGTTGTTTTGATATTGCTTTGTTGTCTTGATATTCCAGAATTACCATATCAAAAAAATGATTACGAAAATTAACTATGAATTGTTGAAAAATAGAATCAGTTATTTCGAAGGTAGAATACATTTCAAAGACAACGAAAAGGATATAATAGATGTTAGTTTTCCTTCCCAGCCTTATATGTCAGTCAAGGAAGCTGAACAAATTATTTCGGCTTTGTCTTATTTTGATTCTTTGCCACGGTTAAAAAAAATCAAAGTAGAGGCGCTTGTATATTTCGCTGATTATTTCCTGTCTTTTTATTTGCAGGATGAAATAGGCAATTTAGTTTTATCAAATATTATGCTTTTACCGCGAGTCCTTAAAATGTGTTGCATATTAATGCCTTATCAACATTTTTATTTTACTATGATGAATTTTGCTTGTGACTTACTCGAAATCCCATATATTTATCATGTAGAAACGTTAATGAAACCTAAAAAAAGAAAACATGATGACACTTTAGATCCTAGTGAATATGTTTTATCAGAAATAACAAAAAAATTGAGAAATAAAACAAGACAAAGATTGCATAAAATGTCATTAGAATACATGCTATGTAAATTATGCAACACTGAAATGATTATTTCTACCAAAACTAGAAACATTGCTTATATGATTTGTTGCAATAAGCCAGTACATCAAATTTGTATCATAGGACTGAAACAATAAAATGTCCTTACTGTTCCATTGAATGGGTACATGAAAAACCATGGGTTGGTCATGAATGTTTGTTATGGTTAATGAGAAAATCATCTGACACTTCCTTGTTAAATCAAGAAAAAAAACCAAAAGTTTGTTTATTTAATAAGAAATAAAAAGTTTGAAACAAATATTTTTGTCTTATGTTACTTTCTAAAAATGAAATATTTCATAACATATACAGCAGTAGCTAACAAAAAGTCTCTGAGAATAAAGAAACAAAACTACAATAACTTAAGGTAATATAGTATAAAGAATAATGCAACGAAGTTAACCAATAAGGCAGCAAAGTTATATGAGAACGAATAAGGAAAAGAAGAGAAAGAAGGAGGCAGCGAAATCAGATGAACCTTTTTGACGCAGACTACAGGGAATTCTTTACAGGAAAAGCATTGCGATTAATGCTTTAAAGGTAAAGCTAAACATTTACTTCAGTGAGTTCATTAAAAATTGCTGTTGAGTCAACTGTTCATTGAGAGCTAAAAATTAAATTTGTTTCATTTCAACTTAATTAATTCCTGTAACAAACATACAATTTGTGATAAAATTAACTGTAACAATGCTTGTATGGGAAGGATTAGCAAACAAACTCACAAAAGTAAAAAAGTAGCTTTTCGCTTATCTAGTTAAGAAATATTAGTCATAGCCTCTAGAGGTTTTCAGTGTGCTAAGTATGGTATAATTTAAGATAGTTTTAGGAATGCTCACTAGAGGTCTTTAGTAAGCAGAAAATGCCTTCTATAAGCCACCAGAGGTCTTCAGTGTAAAACCATACACATAGTTTCAGTGACTCACACTAGAGGTCTCCGCTGATCTAGTAAAGTAATGTTAGTCCTAGCCTCTAGAGGTCTATAGAGTGCTAAAAATGGTATAGTTTAAGATAGTTTCAGGAATGCTCACTAGAGGTCTTCAGTAAGCAGAAAATGCCTTCTATAAGCCACCAGAGGTCTTCAGTGTAAAACCATGCACATAATTTATGTCAGCCACCAGAGGTCTTCAGTGTAAAACCATGCACATAGTTTCAGTGACTCTCACTAGAGGTCTTCGCTGATCTAGTAAAGTAATGTCAGTCCTAGCCTCTATAAACTGCTAAATATGGTATAGTTTAAGATAATTTTAGGAATGCTCACTAGAGGTCTTCAGTTAACAGAAAATATCCTGTTCATATGAGCCACCAGTGGTTTTTTTCCCTGAGATAAGAAATACTTTCAAAGTTATCAAAGAAAAGATTTTATTGTTTAAAAATAAGATATATTTTTAAAATGAATGTTTCTTC
Source organism: Acholoe squamosa (assembly GCA_949317995.1). Lineage (NCBI taxonomy): Eukaryota > Metazoa > Annelida > Polychaeta > Phyllodocida > Polynoidae > Acholoe > Acholoe squamosa. The sequence goes on from OX439051.1 coordinate 21,965,616, forward strand.
TCCTTTTTACATTAATTTACCTTCTAATACTATTCATCCCTCTCAAGAAAACAAAACAAGCAAATTTTGGGTTAAATTACCTTCTATTTTAATTTTACAAGGAGAATGGGAAGTGGGATTAGTAGAAGTAAACATACCAGTTTCCTGGTATAATTTCCCAGAAATTCCAGAAAGAAATAGGACTTTGGTAGTAGAAAGAAAAGATTTCAGATTGAAGCAAGACGTGAATAAAATAACTTCATTAGATGAAATAGAAATAAAAAAAAGATATGTCGTGCAAAAAATTCCATATGGAAATTATACTTCTTTAGATAGTTTAATAAAAAGCATAAATGCAGCCTTGAAAAAAATAGACGCATACCCTGACGATGAATTTTTTCGAAAAAGTAGAGAACCATATGTGAAAACTGAGCTGCAAAATTTAAAACCCATTTTAAAGGTAGGGAGAGGAGACAAAGTTGTTATGTCTAAATATTTAAGTAATGTCCTGAGATTGGATATATCTGAAGAAATAGACAACGAAGCTGAGATCGAAAACAGTGACGTTATAACTTTTTCAGGGCTTCCATTGAATAGTTTATTAGATTTTCAGATTTTAATGAGCACTACTTTAAGATACAAACATTATAAATATTTTCATGCGGGAGGTGTTCCTAATTTGCATCACGTTTCTTCTAATATTTATATTTATACTGATATAGTTGCAAATGAAATTGTAGGCGATCTTCAAATTCCTTTATTGAGAACTATTCGTTGCAGTGAAAAATTCGGAGACGATATAAAGGAAGTTTTTGTCTCTCCGTACTATAAAAAGGTAAAAAAAAGTGAAATACAAGAAATCGAAATAACTATATGTGACGATGTGGGAAAGTTGGTTCAATTTGAATATGGAACAGTTTTTTTAGTTCTTCATTTTAGACCTATAAGAAATGAAAAAAAGTAAAGCTTTCAGAAATTTAATCGTAGAATATGATTTAACTCCTGCTCTTCACAAATATGATCCTGATTTATTTTTACTTAATCAGACCAAAAAAATTAAAAAATTAATTTTGAAGAAAAAAAAAAAAGAAGGGGGGGTTAAATTTCAATTATCGTTATGCACAGTGTTAGGAAAATATAATCTAGAAAACAATGAATATTTTGAAATTCAACCATGGTTCCAAAGTCCTGTTCAAGTAAACTTTGATTCTCATAACGTAGAGGAATTAATAAGAAATTCCTTTTCTGTGATATTAGGTTTTTTCGATGCTTTTTTGCACATGGGGTCAGGATGGTTTTTAAGAGAAATAAAAGTGTTACGCCTCTCTGTTTTTAAATATAATCCTTTTGGAGGTGAGAAAAAAGGGAAAGAAAGCATTATTCAAAGAAAAAAATCAGTTCTTAATATAAAAGGAAGCGGCAAAAAATGCTTCATATACTCTGTTTTAGCAGGATTACATAAAATTCCTCACAATGCAAACTTGGCTAAGTCGTACGATATTTTTTTAGAAAAATTAAACCTTTCTTTTCTTTCTTTTCCTGTGAAATTGAGTGAAATTCCAAAGTTCGAAAAGAAAAATAATCTTACTGTAAATGTCTTTGGCCTTTTAGTATCTGAAAAAAAAGAATTTCAGCCTTTCCCTATGTATATTTCAGTCCTTTCTTCTCCCCTTACTGAAGGAAGACATATTGATTTATTGTTATTTAATGATCACTATTATCTTATCAGAAATTTACATAAATTTATCAGACCATTCTTTTGGAAAAAAACTAGGTACTTTTGTTACAAATGTTTGATATCATTTTGCTCAAAAAAAAAATATGAAATGCACGTTAACAACAATTGCAAAACTAATGTATACAGTGGTCAGGGTTATTCTACTCCATCGAAAGGGACTTTCTTGAAATTCGTTGACCATAAATTTAAAGTTAAAAGTCCTTTTGTGATATACGCAGATTTTGAATGTTATAATCGCACTATAAGCAAAATATACAAAGGGAAATCGTGTTGCTCCAAAGAACACAAATTAAATGCCTTTGGAGATATATTAATTTCGAAATATGAAAAATACAGTCAAGATCCTGTTATATACGTAGGAAAAAATGTTATAGAAAAATTTGTTTCTTACTTATATAAAAAAAGAGCTGAAATTTCATATATTTTAGATCATAAGAGAAAACCTTTGTCTTTGTCTTCTGACGATATTTCACATATAGTGAAGCAAAAAAATTGTTACATATGCGGGATATCTTTCACCGAAAAAGGTATAAGAAAAGTTTTAGATCATGCTCACATAGGACAAGAAGGAAAAGGAAGAGATTTAAATTATGCTTGCAATAGATGTAATCTTACTTACACTAGTCTTAGGATGGACAATTTAAAGATACCAATTATAATTCACAACAGCATGAATTATGACACTCATTTTCTCATCCAAAAATTATATAAATATATAAACCAGAGCACCATATCTGTGATTGCTAAATCATCTGAAAAATTTCTTACTTTAAGTTTCGAAAATTTTAGAATTATAGATTCCTTCCAATTTTTACCTACGTCCCTTTCAAAATTAGCTGAACTTTTGCAAGAGAAAGGTTTAAAAGATTTCGTTCAAACAAAAAAACATACTTCAAACAAAAAAATGATTCCTTATATGATAAGAAAAGGTGTCATGTGCTATGATTACATTGATTCTTGGTCTGTTTTGAAAGAAAAAAAATTGCCGCCTATAGACAAATTTTATTCTACTTTAACCAAAAAAAATATAACTGAGGACGATTACTGTCATGCTATTCATATGTTTAAAGCATTAAAATGTAGAAACATAAAAGATTATTTGAAAGCCTACTTGAAAATAGACGTTTTGCTTTTATGTGATGTTTTTGAATCTTTTAGAGAAAAGGCCTTAAGTTATTACGGTTTAGACCCTGCTCATTTTCTAACGGCACCTAGTTTGAGTTATCAAGCTATGTTGAAACATACAGAAGTTGAACTAGAGTTGCTTTCTGACATCGAAATATATAATTTTATAGAAGGCGGTATAAGGGGTGGCATTACTAATGTTTCTCATAGGTATGCGAAAGCTAATTTTTCCGACGAAATGATCTTTTACATAGACTGCAATAACCTTTACGGCAAATGTTTAGCAGATTTTTTGCCTCACTCAAATTTCAAATGGCTAACCCAAAATCAAATTCAAAAACTGAACATAGAAAGCATTTCAGATCATAATGAAACAGGATACATACTGGAGGTAAGTTTAACTTACCCTGACTGTCTTCATGACATGCACAACGATTTTCCTCTAGCTCCACAAAAAATAGAAATAGAAGAACAAGAATTATCTCCGTATGCAAAAGAAATATTGAAAAAAACTGAAACGTCCTATAAAAAAGGAGGAAAAAAGCTTATATGCAATTTAAAAGATAAAAAAAATTATGTAGTGCATTATCGTAATTTAAAATTATACCTTGCATTAGGTTTAAAGATAAATAAAATTCATCGTGTTTTAAGCTTTCATCAGAAAGATTGGATGAAATCTTACATTTTGTTCAATAACAGAGAACGAACTTTGGCTACCTCTGCTTTCGAAAAAGAATTCTTTAAGTTATTAAATAATGCAGCATTTGGTAAAACAATGGAAAATGTCAAGAAAAGAACTAACATGAAATTAACTTCAGACCCTAAAGAAAGTGAAAATCTTATAAAAAAACCTACTTTTAAATCTCTTCATATATTTCAAAAGGACTTTGTAGGAATACAAAGCAGCAAAGAAAAACTTTTACTAGACAAACCGATCTACATTGGGTTTTCTGTTTTAGAGTTATCTAAACTATGGATGTTTAATTTCCATTATAATATCATGTTGCCTAAATTCAAAGACGTACATATTCAACTGTTATATACAGACACAGATTCTTTAGTGTATTACATAAAAGATACAAATTATCTTAAAAAAATAAAAGATCTAAATAATTTTTTTGATTTTTCTAATTTACCTAAAGATCATTTTTTGTATGATGAAACGAACAAAAAGGTCTTAGGTAAATTTAAAGATGAAGCAGGGGGGAAAAAAATAAAAGAATTTATTGCTCTCAGGCCAAAAATGTATTCAATTTTGTTTGAGAAGGGGGAAGAAGAGAAAAAAATAAAGGGAGTCAAAAAAAGTAGCATAGAAACTATAAGGCACAACGACTTTAAGCTTACTTTAGTCCAAAATAGAATAAAAGAAGCAGAATTCGATAACATAAGAAGCATAAAACACAAAGTGTACACTATGTCTCAAAGAAAGATATCTCTTTCTCCTTTTGAAGATAAAAGATATTTGAGAAGAGGAGGAATTAAATCTTACGCATATGGTCATTATAAGATTCCCCCTTTAAAAAGAAAAATGAAAGAAATTCCTTTTGAAGAGATTCATTCAAAAAGAAGAAAAGTTTGTGAGATAAAGACAAAAATACAATAGCAAACTATCTGCAAACAAACAAAATGAGTAAATCATCTAAATATCCTACTTTAGCTTTTGGCAAAAGGAAAAGAATAGACATAAATAAATTCAAAGGAAAAATATACTTACATTTTCATGATATGGTAAAAGACAAAAGTATTTCTCTCCTTAAAGAAGAATATGATTTACTCTTTGAACTAAGGAATAAAATAGATAAAAAAATAGATAAAATTAAAAAAATGAGTGAAGAAGAAAAGCCTGGAAAGACTAAGAACACTAAGAAAAAGAAAGAAAAATCAAAGTCTCATAGCGACAGCAGCAGCGACGATAACATAGCCTCTAGTGACAGTGACAGCGATTGAAAACCTTAGTGAGATAAGAGCTACAGCAAAAAAGATTACAAGATATCTACGGTCAAAGTATCTTTGTTTTGAATTAGATAAAAATATACATAAAATGCCTGTTAAGTGTGAATATTGTGGAAGAAAAGGGAGAATAGTTCAAGATAAAAAATATTGTGAAAAATGTCAAAAAAGCATGGTTCAAGAATGTATAAGGTGTCATAAACCTTTTCATTCTCTCCATTATTTTTCTGCTGACGAAAATCATTTGAGATGTAATTCATGCCATACACAATATCTCAAAGAAAAAATGAGGAACAAAGCTAAGTCTGCTCAAAATAAATTGAAGCTAATTATCGACGAAAAAATCAGCGACACAGAAAACTCTAGCTCCGAAGAATCAGAAGGAAAAGACAACCTGACAGCCTCTCCTTTGCCTGAAGACGAAAATGAAAATCGAAGCAAAAAAAGAAATAAAAGAAAAGCAGGGACTAGCATGACAGAAGATGAAGAAAGTGAGAAAGAAGAAAAAGAAGTCAAGAAAGGAAAAAAACAGAAAACTATTTGTTCCACTAAAGGTAAAACTGTGTTGAAGAAAACCGGAAACGTAAGAAAACATGCACAAAAAACTATAGGAACTAACACAAACCAAACTAGAATACCTGATGGGTTTATTCCTATATACACTAATATCTATGCTATAGAATAATATTTCTTTTATAAGGCAAAAAGATTTTTTTGTTTCATTTTTTCACGGAAATCCGGAAACTTGCATTGCATTTAATGACTTTATTCACGCGTAAAAATGGGTTAAAATCTGTGCTAATATGCCCCGTTCTGTGAATTTATGCATTGGCAGAAAGTACACCTCAATGGAGGAACTTGCGCTAATGCCAAGTTTTTTATGGTACATATATTTTAAAACCTATGTGTCAGCAAAAAGTACATCTCGAAAGAGAAATTTGTGCTCTTGCTCAACTCATAAGGGGATAAAATATGTCTCTACCTTTTTTTCTTGGAATGGACGCGTATCGGATTTCCATTTTGTTTCGCGTGCACGAAAAAAGTTGTGTCATTCATTTATTTAAAAATGTTGTGAAAAATGTTTTGTCTGAATGCTGTTGCAAAAGATGTCGTTCATTCATCAAAAATTATATCACCTACTACTCTGAGATGGTTCTATTTTCATGTTCATAAGCAAATATTTTTCAAACATGGACAAAGAAAATATTTTGAAAAAAATTTATTTCACTCCTTCTCATCCTTCATCTTTTTCTTCTGTGAAAAAATTATATGAAGCAGCTAAAAAAATAGATGAAAATATAACGAGAAAGGACGTGCTAAATTTTCTCCGTAACACTAGAACTTATACTTCACATAAGAAAATAATATATAAATTTCTTCGAAGAAAAACAATAGTGAAAGGCATAAACGATCAATGGCAAATTGATTTAATAAGTATTTTTAACCTTAAAGATCAAAACAATGGAATAAAATATTTATTAGCCTGTATAGATTGTTTTTCACGTTATGCTTATGTTGAACCTTTAGTGAACAAAACTGCATATGTCACTCTAGACGGCTTCAAAAAAATTTTTGTTAAAAAGCAATGTTAAGCCCAACTTAATACAATTAGATGAAGGAAGCGAATTTAAAGGTGTTTTTCAAAATTTTTTAAAAGAAAATGAAATAAAATTTTTCAGTACTTCTCAAGACACTAAATGTGCTATAGTAGAAAGATTCAATCGTACCATACAAGACAAAATATATAAATATCTTTCTTTCAAAAAGAGTCTGAGATATATAGACGTTCTACAGGATTTAGTTAAAAGTTATAATCATAGTAAACATAGAACATTAGGAATAAGTCCTTCTGAAGTAACCAAATCAAACGAAAAAAAAATATGGTTAAAGCAATACGGAAAATATTTGTACAGCAAAAGAATTAAACTGCCTTTTAAAGTAGGAGATAAAGTACGAATAAGTAAATATAAGATTGCTTTCAGAAGAGGGTATTCTTCTCATTGGAAAGAAGAAATTTTTCAAATAGCATATGTTCTTAGAACATGGCCTGCTACTTATGTGTTAACAGACAAAAATAATGAAATATTGAGTGGTAGTTTTTATAAAGAAGAATTAAACAAAATAAAAGGAAAATAAAAAATGGAAGACATAGAATTCCCTGTTTTCAATGCATGTATTAGAATTCCATTTTCTATGATCATAGCAGGACCAAGCAACAGTGGAAAAACTACTTTTGTGTATGATCTATTAAAAAATAATGAGCGAATAATAGAAAAAAAAATAGACTATGTCATATGGTGTTATGGTCAAACCCCTCCTGCTAAAAAAGACTTTATGGAGGGGAAAAGCATAACATTTTTGAACGGTATTCCTTCTTCTTTTGATAAATATATAAAACCTGAATTTAATGGACTTGTTATTTTAGATGATTTAATGAAAGAATGTGGAAATAATCCTGAAATAGGAAAACTTTTCACTCAAACATGTCATCATGAATCGATAAATGTTATATATATTTCACAAAATTATTATTCTGAAGGAAAAGAAAGGCAAACTGTTAATAGAAATGCGACGTATTTAGTTATTTTTAATTCACCTTTAGATCAAACTGTCCCTCTAACATTAGGGAGAAAACTGTTGCCTAAAAATTATAAAACTTTCGTTAATATTTTTAATGAAGCAACTAGGAAACCACATTCCTATCTTTTAATAGATGGTCATCAAAAAACTCCTCAAGAATACAGATTTAGGAGCAACATATTTGACATAGGACAAGAGGTGTATATACCTAACAAAACATAAAACAGAAACAACTATACATGTATGAACCAACATAAAGTTCATGAGATTGAATAAAATATATGAAAAAAATAAAAGTTTTTGTGTGAAAGAATGCCACCGTTAAAGAAAAAAATGCCTGTTTCTAAAAGAAAAGGCAAAAAAACAATAAAAAAGAAATCAATTGTAGCAAAAAGAAAAAAAAGAACTAGCTGCAAACAACCAAAAAGAAAAATCAAGAAGAAAGCAGCAAACATCAGATCAGTCAAAAGATTAGCTTTTTTGACAATGTTAGGAAACACAAAAAACAAAAGAAAAAGAGATTTGTTAATAGAATATGCAGATAAAGAAGATTTAGATTCTATATGTCAGTGCATTTTTAATGTTCTTACAGGAAACATTAAATTAAATTCAGTGTCTTATTCAAAGTTAAAAAAATACAAGAACACTTTAAGATATCTTATTAATAGACGTGTGAATAACAAAAAAAGGAAAGCAGTTTTAAAACAAAAAGGTGGATTTCTCTCTCTTCTCCTCCCTTTAGCAGTGTCCTTAATAGGAGGATTGGCAGGTGCAAAAAATTAATATTATGGCTAGCTTCAAAAAAAGTATCGTTATACCTTTAGCAACTTACAAAAAATTATCTTCAGCAAAAAATCATGCTAATGAAAAAAACACTGACCAAGAAAAAAATCCTGCTCTCGAAAGGCAACAAGAATTATTAGCGCAAAGAATGTATAACGTGAAACCGTATAAGATATTAAGCACAAATCAAAATATAGCTAAAGACTCGGCTTTCATGTATTCTGCTCCTACAGAAAAAAAACAAGAAATAATACCAGGTATATCAATACTTGAGATCTTATCCAACATAAGACAAGCACAAATTCCTTACATAAAAGAAATTCTCAAAAAAATTATAGAACTGAACTATCTATGGAATGAACATGGTGAAATTATCATCAGAGGTAAACTAATCAGAAATTCTAATGTGATAAGCATCATGAAATTCTTTTCAAATGCAAGCATAAAAACAGAACCTATAGGAACAGAAGAACTTTGGGTTAATATATCTAATCATATTCCTAAATCGTGGTTTTTAAATAAGCCAAAAATAACTAAAAAAAACAATCGTCCTTATATCATAAAAAAATATCATTTAGAAGATCAAAACATGGAAGACAAACAAAGAAATGAAAGCAATTATTCTACAGATGCTACAGACGATGAATTTTCTGAAGACGGCAATTTGGATGAAACTCTTCTTCAAGAAAAAGAAAAGCCCCTTCTGAAAAAAACAACTACAGAAGACACTGAAGATAAAAATAACGACACCGACTATCTTTCTGAAAATGAAGAAGACAAAATAGGAGAAGCCAGCGGAGGCATAGTGAAAACTCCAATAAAAAATATCCCTCCTCTCCCTTTCGAAGAAAAGCAACCCAGCAAAGAAAGAGACGTAAAAATATCTTACCCAAGCCCACAAGAAGACGTCTTCGGGAAAATTAAAACAAACAAAAATTTGTCAGGAAAGCCGTCACCTTATTCTACTCGATCTGGAAGAAGAACCAAAAAAAACCCAAGATATTCTTCTAAGGAATGGGCATCTGACTGGTAGAGATAAATTGTTTTGAGATAAATCAAAAAAAATAAATAAAAATACATCAAAATGTATTCTAACGATTCACCTGAAGATATATATTATAAACATTTTTTAACTAAGCGATCTTATCCTTATGATGTACAGTATGGAAAAGGATACTATTCTTTAACCCCCTTCATAGGAAGCAGAAATCAAAAAGGTTATGGGCTAGGTGGTATTTTAAAAGGATTGTTTAAGACAGTTATTCCTTTGGTGAAACCTGTTGTGGCATCAGCCGCAAAAGGAATAGGAAAAAGAGCCTTAACAGGAGGAATTAAAGTAGCAAAAAATGTCATGAAAGGTGAAAACTTTAAACGAGCTTTAAAAAGAGAAGCTCAAGAAACTTTGTCTGATTTAGGCAAAGAAGTTATTTCACATGTAACCAAGAAAAGAAAAGTTAATAAAACGATCACAAATAAAAAAAGAAATAGATTTAGAAGAAATTTCAAAAAAGATATCTTTGGTTAACATAAAATAACCTGAGATTACTGAAAAGAAGAGAAAAACAAACAAATATTTTTAAAGTTTGTTCATCACCTTAAAAAAATGTCATTGTTAGACGAAGATCCTTGTTTTTGTGTAGCCTCGGAATTTGATTTTACTCATGTTCCTCCAACAGATATAAGTAGAGTTAAAACTTATTATGAAAAAGTTGAGCCCACTGCTTCTCCTAACAGCACTACAGTTCAATTCACTTTAAAATCTAAACATACAGATTTCATTTCTTTGCACGACAGTTTTATTCGAGTGTCTGGCAAAATATTAAAAGCTGACAAACAAATTCCAGATGCTCCAGCTAACGATGGGACAATAAACGATAAAGCTAAAGTTTTTCCAGTGAATTATTTTGCTTCTACTATGTTTAAAAATGTGAAACTTTCTATAGCAGGAATACGAATATCAGACAGCAATGATTTGCACGGGTATAGATCTATTCTGGAATATATTTTAAGTTATGATCCAACCACTGCTAAACACTTGGGAGCTTTGGCTATGTATTACAAAGACGATAAAGATTTCAACGAAGTAACAAATGTTAACAGCGACGATCATAATTCTGGAGTGAAAGCACGTTATAACAAAACTAAAAACGGGAAATTATTTGAAGTCATAGGACGAATTCATAATGACCTTTTTGCTCAGGTCAAAGTGTTACCTGGAGATCTGCCTCTTACTATAGAATTTGATAGAGCAGACGAAGACTTTTGTTTGATGTCTAAATTAGGAACACAAAAATACATAATAGACATACAGGGCATACATTTATTCATAAAAAGAATAAGAGTGTCTGAAAAATTCCATAAAAAAATAATGGATGCTAGAATGGTTACTCCGTATTGGGATTATCCTGTGAACAAAATAGACATGAAATACGTCACTTTTGGTCCTCAGAAATCTATTTTGCAAGCCTCTCATATAGTGAACAACACTCCTCTTCCAAAAAGAGTCATCATAGGGTTAGTTCATTTAGATGCCTTTACAGGAAGTCATAATCGTAATCCGTTTCAATTTGAGCACTTCAAAGCTAAGGAAATAGAACTGAAAGTGAACGACGGTGGAACTCCTTTTTATCACTATGAATTAGATTACCCTAATGATTTATACAATATGGCCTACCTAGCTCTTATACGGTCTACAGGTTCAATTTTCAGAGACGATACGATAGATATTTCTTTCGACGAATTCAAAAAAGGACATTGTCTTTACTGTTTTGACATATCTAAAAACGGAATAACGTCAGGCACATTCGAATATTCAGAAAATGGTTCTTTAGGATTTGTCATAAAACTAGAAGAAGAATTAACCCATGGAGTAGCAGCTATCGTATATTTAGAACATCATGAACTCCTGAGATTAGATTCTAGCAATATATTAAGAGCAAAATCTGAAACAGCATAATTCCTAAAAATGAATGGAGCGGAAATAAATTTTTTCTTGCAGAAAATTAAAAGAAAAAAAGGAGGAAATTATGGTGTTTATTCAGCTGACACTATACCTGCAGTGAAATCATTTCCTACAGGTTATGTAGTCAACACCGACAACAGTAACTTACCCGGAGAACATTGGGTAGCTTTTTATTATGAAAAACCACGTAAACTAGCTGAATATTTCGATTCATATGGCTTCAGTCCTATGCGAAAGAGTTTTCTGAAAGCTTTGCCAAAAAAATATAAATATTCCTCTCATTCTATTCAAGGACTTTTTTCTATGACTTGTGGTTTATATTGCTTGTTCTTTTTAGAAAAACGAGCTGAGAATAAGACAATGCAACAAGTTATATCTAGCTTCACTTCAGATCCTGATTGGAATGACAGTAAAGTAAAACAATACTTTTTAAAGAAAAAACAAAATAATCGAAGCAAAAAGAAATCCTTGTTTTGTAACAAACAAATTTGTTCTACAAAAAATAATTTTCTAAGTACAACACAAAAAAGAAAAAAAGATTAATGTATTATTTCTTTTTCATCTTGTCTTGGAAATTATTTGCCGATTTATTGGAACTGATCATCATAAAAAGATATTTTTTTTAAAAAAATGAGCGAACATAAAACAAAAGAAGGAAGCATGAAAAGTTTAAGCAAAATAAATAATTTGATTTCAAACGGGAAAGTAGGAGCAGGAGGAATAGTTTTTACTCTTATTTTAAGCATCGTAGTCATTATCTTAGAAACGCGTAAACAATCTATCTCCCCTTCTTTACAGAAAGGAGATGAAATATTTTTGTCTTGTACAGAAAGCGGAAATATTTATCATAACAATGAAAAAACTCAAACTTTCCTGTCTTGTTTTGTAACTAATGTAAATCACAGAAAAACATGGACATATCCTGTCATAGGATCTTCTGTTTCTAACCATGACTTAAAATCTACTCAAATAAATGAAAACCGAGATATTGATAACATAATGTACGAAAAAAATAATCAATTACTAACTACTATTGCAAATCAAGAACATTTGCCCGACTCAAATGTATTCACTGAAGAAACAAAAGATCCTGAGATACTCAAATAATTATAAGAATGAACATCTTTCTCGTGTGAGACCTAAAAAAAATATATAAATTAAGATTATTTCTCAAGTCTTAATCATGGATACAAAAGGGAACAATATGATTTTTGAAGTAAAGCGCAATGAAATACTTGAAAAAATATGCTTACATCAAGGCACTTATATATCTCTGTTAGAAGAAGAAAGACGTGAACACATTAATATCATAAAAGAGGAAGAAAAAAATAATCTCCATCTTACTTTACAATTAAGAGAAGCACGAAATGAAAATATGAATTTAATGGCTCACAGGAAGGCATACAACTTAGCTAAAGCAGAGAGAATATATAACATCAGGAGAGGTTCTTATCCGTATGGTCGTACAGTAGCCGACGGTGATGACTCAGAAGAAGGCAGTAAAATTGTAGCAGACGGTGAAACTTGTGATGTGCCAGATTCTATGCCTTCTGATGTTTTAATGGAGACTTATAGGAATAAGCCAAACGAAGCTTTTCATTTAAATTCAGAAAAAAAACATGAAAGTGATTAAGAAATAAAAACATAGATGAGATAAGTGAACAAACAGACTTTATGTGAACACTGATCTGCGTCAAAGTAACATGAACAGTTATTCTGATTGGAAGCCTTCGCTAGAAGACGGGGTGTGTCCTGATTGCATACATAAGATAGAAACCCTTGAAGAAACAAGAAAAAGGCAACAAAACCAATTTCGCATTCTTAGAGCAGAGAGAAAAAAGAATCAAGAAATAATAAAATCTTTAGGAAACAAAAATAATATTCTTGTGCAACGAATCACAGAAAAACAAGAGAAACTTTTGTCTGGCTTCATGAGCAGAACACTACGCTGATATGGGAAAGTACACTTTTAAAATAAAAAAACTGTTGAAACACACAAACTGGGAAGACGATATAGCCATTAAATACATAAAATCTAAAAAAGAAAAAATAACTTGCAACAATTCTTTCTTGAAACTTCTCTTGCAACATTTCGAACAGGTTTTAAGGCATAGACAAATGATATGTTTCACTTTTTACCTTTTAGAAAACGTATTTGACAAAAAAGATAAAATGTGTTTAACAGAACGAATAATGGTGCATGACTTATCTAAGTTTTCAATGAAAGAAGCCATAGGTTACACCTTTAAGTTCCATACTAAAAATGGACCAAAAAATTCTCAAGAAAAAACAACTTGGGAAAATGCTTTATTTCATCACTATGAAAACAATGATCATCATCCTCAATATTACAGAGAAGGAAATATGAGAAAATATGCTTTAATTGAAAGTGTGATAGACATGTTAGCTTGTCATGTAGAACGAGATCTGAAGCCAGAAGAAATAAATGTTCATGGTATTTTAGACGGAGATCTTTCTATCACCAATTTTTTGGACATAAATCCAATATACTTAGAAAGATATACTGAAGAAGATAAAGAAAAAGTGAAAGAATATCTGTCTTCGTGGAAAGATATTTTGTCTTGCAACTTATCTAAATAAAAAAAATGATTAAAATGAAAAATATAGGTAGTCTTAAAATATATGAAATTTTTTTGTTATTGTTTCTTTTCTTTTGTGCTACATATGGATTCATAAGCGTTATATACTATTTCATACATGGATTAATAACTGCTATAATTTTTTATCCTGTTTTCTTTTCTTCTATGTCTATTTATGCTTAATATAAATTTACCCGATATACCTGTTTTGTAACAGTCTGGAACTTAATTTTACTTCCTTGAGATAAGATATAATCCTCATGTTACGAGCATCTAAAGTTCTTCATAAGTACATATGTTGAGGAAGTACATGTGTTATTTAAATCATTGGTATATGTATTTTTGATTTATTTCTTTTCCTACTTTTGATTGTCACTCTAATCCTTTGAAGGTAAAAAATGCCTTTACCTACTTATTACTTTCAAGATGATTTAGGATATTCAGATATCTTTCTTCAAAAAATCTCTGTATCGTTAGCACGTCAATGGATGACCTTAGGAGTATATCTTGACATCCCTCATGCTAAACTTGAAAGCATGAACAAGACGAAAACTCCAACTGCTATGGGCATAGAGATGCTGAATAAATGGTGGAGAGAAGTTCCTTACTACTTACGAACAGAAGAACTGATGACAAGTTTAAAGGAAAACCACAGAATAGACTTGGTGGAATTCACTGAAAATTTCTTCAAAGAAAAAAAACTAGAAGAGTATGACGTGGAATCGACCTCCGTGCAAATGTATTTCAGCTTATTGAGTGAAAAAATGTCAAGAGACTGGAAGGACATAGCTACATATCTACATATCACGTCTGACGAAAGAAGAACAATATCGTCCCAGCCCGAACAAGACATAGCTCAATTAACCTTTAATGTCTTAAAAATGTGGCAAAGATCTAAGTACAGTGCTACTCATCAACTGATGAAAGCAGTACACGACATGAAAAGAAATGATGTGCTAAACATGATATTCCTTGAATTCGATAAAAGAACAGGAACAAACTGAAAATGAAAAACTGTCTTTACACATGTGACAATCAAAATAAAATCATATAAAAAATTATTTCATTTTGTTTGTTTGGTTATTTACTTACTTGAGAATCATAACAATAGGCATCACATCATGTCATATAAAACTGAACGAAAATGTCTGTTCTAAAATACAGTAAAATAGCAGGTTCCTTCTCTCCTACTGAAGAGGAAAATAACATAGGGATTCAAATGTACAGTTCATATGACCATACTGTTCCTAAAAATACAGCATGTACAATTACAACAGAAGTTAAACTTGCTATCCCTAAAGGTTATTATGGTATAATTTTACCTCTATGCAAATCAAGAAAACATAACTTTGTGTTAATCAACCAAAAAATAATAGACGAAGATTACAGAGGGTATATTACCATTGTTTTATTTAACTTCGGAGAAGAAGACCTAAAAATAAAAAGTGGTGATGCTGTTGCACGACTTGTTTTACAAAAAATTTATCCTATAAAATTAGAAGAACGTTCTAAGCTTGAAAACACTGAAAAAGGTGAAAAAATCTCTCAATTAGCTTACAGCAAAATATATGAAGAAATTTACAATGAAAATCTTAAATATTACAGCAAAGATCGTCTTAAATGAACTAAAACAAAGAAAACATCTCTGTGAATAGCGTTATATTAAACAACAAAACAACTGAAATAATGTTCAGCAAAATGGCGCGTTGTCAAGATTCTTTCTATATTACTCTTGTAAAAGACAAACCAAATACACTGTTAGTAACAACATGTAAAAAATCTGCTTTACTGCCTGCCTCACCTATTCTCCAACCTATTATGCATTATGTTAAAGCATCAACAAAAGCATTGAAGCCAACCAGATCCACAAAAAAATCTGCAGGGTTTGATTTATATAGTGCTTATGATTATATTATTCCTGCTAAAGAAAAAAAATTGGTACAAACTGATATAATACTTTGCATACCTGCAGGATGCTATGGTCGCATAGCACCAAAATCAGGACTTGCTCTTAATCATTTCATCGATGTAGGAGCAGGGGTAATAGATGAAGACTACAGGGGAAAAATTGGTGTTTTGCTGTTTAATTTTGGAAATGAGGTCTTCGAAATAAAACATGGAGATCAAATAGCTCAAATAATATTAGAAAAAATTCTCATCCCTGAGCTAGAAGAAGTATATACACCTGATAAAACCGAAAGAAATGATCAAGGTTTTGGATCAGGCAAAAAGATATCTGCTTCATTGAAAGAAAAAAACGACTATGAAGAAAGTGATTCTGGAGAAAGTGACTCGTCTGAAGAATCAGATATAGAACAATCTCATTTAGCTGATGAAACGTCGTCTGAAGAACAAGAATTTTATTCGGCGGAAGAAGAACCAACCGATGAAAAAGGTTCTCATGAAATCGACCCCTCCGAAAATGAATTAATGTCTTTAGAGGAATTCTTAAAGTTGATTCTAACAAAGAACTAGGTGACGAAAATTTACTATGGTATTGGTTCAATGAATCACATTATTCATGAAGATTCCAATTATGTTATTCATTGTTATTGTAACTCATTCTCCGCCTCTCTATTCATAAACGATAAAGGAATAAATTGGATTATCTGTTGGATTGTCTGACTATATGATATGTCTCAAAAAGAACAATAAAGAAAAAATAAAAATATTATGACTTCTCGTTTCACTTGCAATCTACATTTTCTCAAAAATACAGGTCTTTTCTGGATTCTAAATATATCTATAAACGACCTCTTTTATAGATAAATTAAATATATCTATAAACGACCTCTTTTATAGATAATTTAAATATATCTATAAACGACCTCTTTTATAGATAAATTAAATATATCTATAAACGACCTCTTTTATAAATAATCTAAAAATAGGAGGTCTTCTCTGGATAATCCAAATATGATGGTCTTTTCTGGATAATATTCAGAAAAGACCATCTATTATACTACTGAGGGGGGGTCCCACTTCCCATGACCAAGCATGACAAGGGGGGGAGGGGGGTCATGGGCTGCATGACATCATGTCATCAAGAAATCACAATTTGCTTTGGTTCTGGCAAGAAAAGAAAAATTGTAAAGGTAGGGAAATGTAATACTTATAGGCCCTACATGCATGCCTTCCTCAGACATCTGACTCAATGAGTGTCACTGCCATCAATGTCAGTGTAAAGTCAAGTTGATGTCCAGGCCAGGGTGCACTACTCTTACCCCTAATCCAGGCCCCATACTGATTTAACCCTTTGTGAAAAGGACCCCTGCTGCCCTTAGGCAGCATCTCAAATACCACTGAATCTCCGCTGCTGCCTCAGGGTAGCATCGATAGTTATCCAGAGGCTTTTTTTGATGAAAAGGCATGAATTTTTTTTACCCCTCCCCCTCCCACTCCTTGAGGTATCAAAATTATTTTTCCTCCTCCCCCCAATCCACCCCCTCCCTTTGTTGAACTTGGGGGGGGGGTATCTCTCTGCATGACGTCATGCTGAGGGGGGGGGGTCAAGTGTTGTATGACGAAACATGACAAGGGGGGGAGGGGGGGTCAAAAATGGTCCAAAAATGCATGACGTCATTTGTACACAGCCCCTATGTGCAAATGAGTTTGGGTGACATTGTCTAGAAACGATGCACCTAACAAAAAGGTTTTGGGGCAAGACTGAGGACTACAGAATGACACCATCTACCCCACACCAGTAGGGAGCGGTCATTTAATAGGGAGTGTTATTTAAAGGGAGTGGTCATTATTTAACAACGGGGGGGGGGGGGTGCTGGTGGGTTTGATGGGGGGCGTCAAATTTTCAGACCCCTCTTGAGGGGGGGCTAACAACATTTGTTCTCTTTTTAGCAAAAACGGCAGCAACCTACTATAGATCAAAGAGGGGCGAGAAATATCTCAGCGCCTCTGGTACAGGGGGGGGTGCGCAATAAATTTTGACTGCGTTCAGGGGGGGTGTAAAACATTTTCGCGCATCCGCGAAAATAACCACCAGCACCCCTGTTGATAAATAATGACCACTCCCTAAAAACCTGACTCTTTTTAGCAACAAAAACTGTGCGCTACTACAGGTCAAAGAGGGGCGTGGAAATTCTGTGTGCTGAGGGGGCACAAAACATTTGACCGTCATTGTGGGGGGGGGGGTCATAATCTGTCGCACATCCTTGTCAAATTTGAATGTGCCTCCAGTACCAGGTATGGGGGGGCCGCAAAAATTTGGACCGTCGAGGGCGGGGGTCTACTGGTACTGTTGGGGCATAAGGTTTTCAATAGGCTGCTTAAATTTATGCACCACCTCCCCAGCTGTTCATAAATGATAGCAGTGGGGGGTGGGGGGGGGCAATAATTTTTAACCCATGACTGGGAGGGGTCAATAATTTTTAACACCTGTAGATCTATACTCTCCCCCCTAAAAATCTTAAAGGGGCCCTGGCATGGTAATGCATGCCCGCATTAAAAAGTCACGTGATCACCCCTTGACCAATCAGGCATCGTGATTTTTCTGCTAGTTCCCGCGATTTTATGATCGCTGTTTGAATCATGTTGTTAATTTTCCATGCCAGCCCCCCTTTAATGGGCCTCTGTGATCTATAAGGCCAGTATCCTGGGCAGGTCACATGATTCTGTGCCCTGCAAGCCTAATCATAGACAAGCCTTTAGGCCTACCGGTATAGACCACCTACAGGCAAATCCGCTGTTGCAACTGACCCAAGCAGAGCTAGGGTATAAATATATTTCCTGTGAACACAAAAGAGGTGTAATAGTCAGTGGAACTACATCCTGCAACACCTTACATATTACTGTACTTGTTAGTAGCCATTTTGTATTTATAATTCCACTGGAGTTAAGAGTGCTGATGCTATTGTCTTTTGTATACATTAAGATAACTTACATTTGACCATTTGTAGCCAACCTTTCACTAGTTTAAGGACAGAACCTGTAGGGAAACTCTCCCTATGAAATGCCCTGCCATCTAGTGTGAAGATCATTCAGTGACCACATGGCCACAACAAAGCACAACAACATTGGCTCCGCCCACTTTCTAGACTAAAGCATGCAAAGAAAAATATAAGACACCCAAAATATTCATTTTTAGGGAGGATGTGTCAACTAGATTTTAATATTTCAGCCATTCTTGGTAAAAAATATTTTTTTATTGCCCTTCACTGCAGATCTGCAGCTTGACCTAGTTAGACCGTTCATACTCTGATCTAGCTATACCCACACAGCCATTCTGAAACGTCGGTCGTGCTCTTGTCCTGATCCTCTGAGTTGTAGACTGGGACAGCTGTGTTCTTCAGGCCTTTAGATCTACAGCATTTCACATAACATCAGGTGAGTAAATTATCTTTCAATATAGTCTTTTCAGCGAATGTGTGTTCACCCCCTCGGCAGCCCTGTGGTGGAGATCAAGAGCACGACCGACGTTTCCGAATGGCTGTGTGGGTATAGCTAGATCAGAGTATGAACGGTCTAACTAGGTCAAGCTGCAGATCTGCAGTGAAGGGCAATAAAAAAATATTTTTTGCCAAGAATGGCTGAAATATTAAAATCTAGTTGACACATCCTCCCTAAAAATGAATATTTTGGGTGTCTTATATTTTTCTTTGCATGCTTTAGTCTAGAAAGTGGGCGGAGCCAATGTTGTTGTGCTTTGTTGTGGCCATGTGGTCACTGAATGATCTTCACACTAGATGGCAGGGCATTTCATAGGGAGAGTTTCCCTACAGGTTCTGTCCTTAAACTAGTGAAAGGTTGGCTACAAATGGTCAAATGTAATTTATCTTAATGTATACAAAAGACAATAGCATCAGCACTCTTAACTCCAGTGGAATTATAAATACAAAATGGCTACTAACAAGTACAGTAATATGTAAGGTGTTGCAGGATGTAGTTCCACTGACTATTACACCTCTTTTGTGTTCACAGGAAATATATTTATACCCTAGCTCTGCTTGGGTCAGTTGCAACAGCGGATTTGCCTGTAGGTGGTCTATACCGGTAGGCCTAAAGGCTTGTCTATGATTAGGCTTGCAGGGCACAGAATCATGTGACCTGCCCAGGATACTGGCCTTATAGATCACAGAGGCCCATTAAAGGGGGGCTGGCATGGAAAATTAACAACATGATTCAAACAGCGATCATAAAATCGCGGGAACTAGCAGAAAAATCACGATGCCTGATTGGTCAAGGGGTGATCACGTGACTTTTTAATGCGGGCATGCATTACCATGCCAGGGCCCCTTTAAGATTTTTAGGGGGGAGAGTATAGATCTACAGGTGTTAAAAATTATTGACCCCTCCCAGTCATGGGTTAAAAATTATTGCCCCCCCCACCCCCCACTGCTATCATTTATGAACAGCTGGGGAGGTGGTGCATAAATTTAAGCAGCCTATTGAAAACCTTATGCCCCAACAGTACCAGTAGACCCCCGCCCTCGACGGTCCAAATTTTTGCGGCCCCCCCATACCTGGTACTGGAGGCACATTCAAATTTGACAAGGATGTGCGACAGATTATGACCCCCCCCCACAATGACGGTCAAATGTTTTGTGCCCCCTCAGCACACAGAATTTCCACGCCCCTCTTTGACCTGTAGTAGCGCACAGTTTTTGTTGCTAAAAAGAGTCAGGTTTTTAGGGAGTGGTCATTATTTATCAACAGGGGTGCTGGTGGTTATTTTCGCGGATGCGCGAAAATGTTTTACACCCCCCCTGAACGCAGTCAAAATTTATTGCGCACCCCCCCCTGTACCAGAGGCGCTGAGATATTTCTCGCCCCTCTTTGATCTATAGTAGGTTGCTGCCGTTTTTGCTAAAAAGAGAACAAATGTTGTTAGCCCCCCCTCAAGAGGGGTCTGAAAATTTGACGCCCCCCATCAAACCCACCAGCACCCCCCCCCCCGTTGTTAAATAATGACCACTCCCTTTAAATAACACTCCCTATTAAATGACCGCTCCCTACTGGTGTGGGGTAGATGGTGTCATTCTGTAGTCCTCAGTCTTGCCCCAAAACCTTTTTGTTAGGTGCATCGTTTCTAGACAATGTCACCCAAACTCATTTGCACATAGGGGCTGTGTACAAATGACGTCATGCATTTTTGGACCATTTTTGACCCCCCCTCCCCCCCTTGTCATGTTTCGTCATACAACACTTGACCCCCCCCCTCAGCATGACGTCATGCAGAGAGATACCCCCCCCCCAAGTTCAACAAAGGGAGGGGGTGGATTGGGGGGAGGAGGAAAAATAATTTTGATACCTCAAGGAGTGGGAGGGGGAGGGGTAAAAAAAATTCATGCCTTTTCATCAAAAAAAGCCTCTGGATAACTATCGATGCTACCCTGAGGCAGCAGCGGAGATTCAGTGGTATTTGAGATGCTGCCTAAGGGCAGCAGGGGTCCTTTTCACAAAGGGTTAAATCAGTATGGGGCCTGGATTAGGGGTAAGAGTAGTGCACCCTGGCCTGGACATCAACTTGACTTTACACTGACATTGATGGCAGTGACACTCATTGAGTCAGATGTCTGAGGAAGGCATGCATGTAGGGCCTATAAGTATTAC
The DNA here is from genome assembly GCA_949317995.1 of Acholoe squamosa. Classification (NCBI taxonomy): domain Eukaryota; kingdom Metazoa; phylum Annelida; class Polychaeta; order Phyllodocida; family Polynoidae; genus Acholoe; species Acholoe squamosa. The sequence continues at coordinate 21,986,899 of OX439051.1, forward strand.
ATTTCCCTACCTTTACAATTTTTCTTTTCTTGCCAGAACCAAAGCAAATTGTGATTTCTTGATGACATGATGTCATGCAGCCCATGACCCCCCTCCCCCCCTTGTCATGCTTGGTCATGGGAAGTGGGACCCCCCCTCCCCCCCTCCTGCATGACGTCATTTGTACACAGCCCCATACCATGCAAAATATCTCATGGGAAAGAATCAAATTCATTATTCTCAAAGGGAATCATCCATTCACACCTTATTTGGCTTAATCACAAAGTATATGTCAACAAGGTCTATGTTTACATTCAGGTAAAGGGGAGGAGCTTGGCCACTGAGCATGTACACCAGGTCTGCAGTCACACACTTCCTGGATTCCAGGTGAGGGGTAACTGGTGTCATTGGTGTTGGCTGGAATGAACACCTGATTCTCCCTGATAAATGCATGTCAGCATAATCAGACCACTGCAATATCTTTATTGAATACTCAGCTTCAGGCCATAGCTTATTCCCCATCAAATTCTCATGATAACTATGTGTAAATCAGCAATCTGCTGGGGTGAGGGGTAACTGGTGTCAGGTTTACCCCTGAGCCTGCTCACCCTCCTCTTAGCCAATGCATTAGTGATTATCAGACCGTGGCGCCATCTAGGTAGAGCCCATGGTGGAGATCTCTACTGTAGTGTAAACAAGAGGCAGCTCACACACTGCAGAGTAGGGGTGAGTGGTCATTATTTATCAACGGGGGGGGGGGGGGGGTGGGTTTGAGGGTGGGGCGTAAAATTTTCAGACCCCTCCCGAGGGGGGGGCTAAAAAAAATTTGACCCCTCTTGAGGGGGGGGGCTAAAAAATTTGACACCTCTTGAGGGGAGGGCTAAAAAAATTCACCCTTTTGCAAAAAAGCCCGCGCGCTACTATAGATCAAAGAGGGGCGCGAAAACTCTCCATGCCCCCGGCGCGGGGGGGGACAGAAATTTTGACTGCCATCGAGGGCAATTTGACCCCTCTTGAGGGGAGGGCTAAAAAAATTCACCCTTTTGCAAAAAAGCCTGCGCGCTACTATAGATCAAAGAGGGGCGCGAAAACTCTCCGTGCCCCCGGCGCGGGGGGGGGGGACAGAAATTTTGACTGCCGTCGAGGGGGGGCGTAAAAAATTTCCGCACGTGCGCATGAAAACCCGCGTGAAAACCCACCACCCCACCCCCTTTTTTGCTAAAAAGAGGGTGAAATTTTTTTAGCCTCCCCTCAAGAGGGGTCAAAATTTTTTTACCCCACCTACTCGGGAGGGGTCTGAAAATTTTACGCCCCCACTTAAACACACCACCCTCCCTGTTGATAAAAAATGACCACTCCCTAATATAAATCAGACCTTAATAATTCATAGTTTTGCATATTCCCCTACATTCCTATACTGTTACTAGTGAAAAGGATTTTTTGGTAAAGCAAATGTATTTGGAGAAAGTCGGGATTTTGTATACTATTAGGGTGGTAGATTGCCACAGTAAAGCAAGCTACACACTCTCACATCTTGCACAGGCCATCCTCCCAGTTCCACGTACAATATTCAACATTTATATAAATCGGACATTCATAATTCTTAGTCTTGCATACTCCCCAAAAGCGGGCTTTTTTGCTAAAAAGAGGGTAAATTTGGTGGGTTTTCGTGTGGACGCGCAAAATTTTTTTACGCCCCCCCCCCTCTACGGCAGTCAAATTTTTTTGCGCCAGAGGCGCGGAGAGTTTTCGCCCCCCTCTTTGATCTATAGTAGCGTGCTGGCTTTTTTGCTAAAAAGAGGGTGAATTTTTTTAGCTCCCCCCTCAAGAGGGGTCATAATTTTTTCAGCCCCCCCTCGGGAGGGGTCTGAAAATTTTACGCCCCCCCTCAAACCTACCACCCCCCCTGTTGATAAATAATGACCACTCCCTTAGAGTCAAATAACTTTACTATAGGCTATCAGAATTAGTCTATGAACCACCAGGTATATCATTAGGTATAGTACTTATTGGGATAAGTTTAGCATGGTAGGGTAAAACACCATTATCCTGGACATATGCTATGCCCAGTTTTGTTGTCCTGGTCACCATGAATATTCACAAGATGGCAATTATGCATACCTATTGAATCATTAAATGTGGTTTGTATGTCTTAAGAATTAAGTGCATGAGTGTGATTGAGATTGTGCAGTGTGGTAACAACACCTCCCTCCTATAATCACAGATAGGTTTGGACTAGGCCTGGTATGCAATTCCATCACCTGGTCAGGAATAGCCTTGCTGGTGGTCTGCTGATATATCTCAAAAATGATAGCGCCTTGTTTTTAGACAGAATAGAGGAATGCTGTGGCATGGATGATGATATTGAGGTATTGACCGTCAAGATTGAAAAGCCACAGGTGAAGACAAAGTACATATTCAATGTTTACAGGCCACCAGCCAGTACCTCAGTTGCTAATTTTATAAAGGAACTAGGCACCATATTGGACAAAGTAATAAAAGAAAGGGCCACGCATGTTTCGCATTTAAAACTTGAATGGCGCATTAAATAATGCATAAAATGCACCAATGCCGCATTGGTATCATGGGCATTGTTCCAAAATAGTGTACAAAAGTTTCCTCTAAGCTGAGAGATGTAGAAAACATAGTAGTGTTACATACCGTTAGAAAGGTTAGATCATGACGGAATCACCCATGTGCATCTCATTTTCATTCATATGATTATGAGAGGACATTATATAGGCACATTGAGCTTCAAAATGGTGCATTGTTTTGGCCATTGGCTCATTGCAACAATTCCTATCAAAATCCCTGGGTGCCTGGTGACTTTAATATAAATGTCCAAAAAGAAAATGAGGCCAGCACTACAGCACTGGATGGCCTAGCCAAGGGTAAGGGTTTTAAAACAAGGCATCACTAGACCTGTTCTTCAGCTCACTGATGAGCTATACTCAACCCGCAATGAAGGGGAAAACAGCCGGTGTATGCTATGTCGACTTCAGTAAGGCGTTTGATTCCATCCACCAGACACTATTAGTACCGGTACATAAGTTCCATAAATGTGACCCATCCTTACAAAATGGTACGGAAGTCGCACATATAAAATGTTTAGTTATTGGCATATTCATTTACAGCTCACCAAGAGCTTTCATTTGGTATATAACACTTGCCTATTTGAACCAGGTGGTCCTCTAAGGATCTTACGTCGGGAAATTTAGTTGGATGAATTAGAAATCGATTAAACTGAGATAATTGACATTTTAAACATATAATAATTTATCAATCCTATATAATTCCCATGTAATTCTATATAACCAAGAAAACTATAGCTATGTCTTCTAGGCATTTGGGGGTTAAATTCAGTTTAGTAGGCAAGGTTTGGTACCGGCATGGCCAAATGGATGGGTGGGTATCTAATGGGTCGTTACCAAGTCACATTACTAAACAACCATAAGTCAAAGCCACAAGAGGTCAAGTTCGGGGTGCCCCAAGGTTCAATCTTGAGGCCCCTGCTTTTTATTATGTTCATACACGATATAAAAGAGTGCATAAACCACTGTTCCATCCAATTATATCCAGATGACATAGCCCTAGTAGCCACCATGTATAGAGGTAAAAAACTATGGGACAAACTACCACCTCATGTACAGCTGTATGCATCTAAAAGTTTATTCCAGAAACGTCTGAAAAAGGCACAGATGGAACCTGAAATAGATTCTGAAGGGCAAGGGGAACACATAAATGAAGTTGTGGATGTATGAAGGCCCATTGTCACATATATCTGTAATAAATATCCGTATTTTATCAGTATTTTCTATTCTTTATTCACTATATCTATTCATGTCTCTTTGCATCTCACATCTTTTTTTATATGTGATGTCTCTGGTGGATGGAATCAAAGCTGGAAGTAGAGCAGAAAAAACCCTAAGCATTATTAATATTGGTACTTTCTTTACTTAACACCCACCAAAAATCACCCCTACATTTGCAGCCACCAATTATATTGTTCTTGTGGATATTGGTCAAAGGGGGAGGGGGTCCCACTACTGCACACTTTATTTCTATTGTATTTCATTTTTCTTCGTAATCATTAAATTTTGTTTTTCTATACTTTATCGGAGCGCTGACTGTTTTATGGTCTTGTCAATATGACATCTGATATGATAATCTCAACACATTTATTCTTTTCTAATAACGAATGGACATAAATCATGAGCACTGTGTCCCAGCAAGAACTGTTTAAGGCCAAATGAGCCACCCGAATAGACTGGACAAATTAACATTTGTTATTCATTTTTTGCATAATACATAGTAAATTCATATATGTTTACTGTAAAGGATTGCCATCCATCTTTTCTATTCACTTCAGTGTAAGAATTACCTTACAACTACCTACACCCGTGAGATTACATTGAATAAATGAAGCCACTTGGATTCACTGAAATGAAATCCCATGTTCCAATACAGCGTGTTCTGGGGAGGATACAACTTGTTACACCAGTACATTGTGGGCATATAGACCCTGTAGTGATGCAGCATGGATGCAGCATGGATGCATCAATGGGGCAGAACTGATGCAGCATTCATTCAATATGGTTGAATCAATGGATGACATGCATGCAAAAACATGGATCAATGTCCCACTATTGCTATATCAATGTCCCACCATTCCTGCTACTGTGTTCCCATCGCAGCATCCATCTACCACCGTCGCTGCATCCATATTGTAAGACCATTGCTGCATCCATATACCGTAATCTCTCGCGTATAAGGCGCTTCTTGTACGGGAGGTTTTTGTTCTCCCTGGATCCACAAGGGGGACACCAAGACCTTTCTTTTGATATCTTACACTCCCTCTAAGTCAGAATATGAGATAGTGGGGTTAAACAGGTTACAGGGCGTTTTAGCTACACATAGCTTTTTGAATTTTCAAAATCCATTTAGTAGAACAAAAGTTATGAATTTTTATTTTTTTTGACCATATTCTAAAACTCTAGCTGCATCTTATACGCGAGGTGGGCCTTATACGCGGGAGATTACAGTACCAACATTGCTGCATCCATGTAACACCATCACCACATCGTGGCATCCATGTCCCACCATTGCTGCATAAGTGTCCAATATTGCTGCATCCATGTTCCACCATCACTGCATCTGTGTCCCATCACTACACCGAAATGACTAGTATATGAGCTTTGTAACAGTGAGAGAATTTCTCAGATACTCCAATCACAAGGTACCGTAACCTCCCGCGTATAAGGCCCCCCCCAACTCACAGGGGGGCTGTTTCGCATAGAAGGCACCCCCCCCCCAGGTCAGATTTTTGTCAGTTTAGTACTGTCTAGTAAAAATACCCCCCTATAAGGCGCACCCCGAACTCAAGGCAATTTACCTCCTGCGTATAAGAGCCAGCAGCATTTTGTTTGGCGTATAAGATGCGCCTTATACACGGGAGATTACGGTAAATTACAGCCATTTATATCTTCTCTTCATATTCAAATATTTTTTTGAATAATCCTATCTTAACTTATTATTTCATGTGGCCTTAGGTGATTAGACAACACACTTTTGACCATAACTTCGGTTCTAATAGGAGTATTTACAAAATTCTTTCAGATTTAGAAAGCCTAAAGTCTAGTTATTTAGGGCACAAATAATTGTATCGATATAATGGTTTTATCGATGCGATAATCGCGATTTTGTAAATCACAATGTTTCGATTTGGTGGGTATCAATGACACTCCTACCGTAATCTCCCGCATATAAGGCGCACCCCGCGTATAAGGCGCACCTAGAGTTTTAGAATATGGTCAAAAAAATAAAAAATTCATAACTTCTCTTCTACTGAATGGATTCTCAAAAATCAAAAAGCTATGTGTTGCTTGGACCCCCAGGACCCCACTGGACCCCATATGCAGCATATGTGGCCATATGGGAGTGTAACATATCAAAAGAAAGATCTTGGTGTCCCCCTTGTGGATCCAGATAGAACTAAAACCCCGCGTATAAGACGCGCCTTATACGCGGGAGATTACGGTAGTCTGTATACAAGCTCGTGCCAGTCCTATGGAGTATGAATACAGCTGTCTTGGGACCTTTTTTCTCAACTATGGGGTTTCAGTAAATACTAGAGGGGGCAAGGCTCAGTAAGGGGAGTCTGTGGTGGGTCTCCTGATGGACTGGTTGTACAGATTGAGTGTGTGTGTGTGTCTGTGACTGGCCAGACTGGAGACATAGACAGTAGGCCTGTAGGGGCTTATTAGGAATGAGGGACTTAACAGTAGTAACTCAAGCCAGACTGAGTGATCTTAACAAATATCCAGTATTTTGATGATGTATTCCAATTGTATAAAAAAGGAATTATGGGCAATGTAGAAAAATATCTATTTTACTAAAAGAAAAGAGATAAATTCCAGGTAAAAGGAGAATCCTCATTTCACGAAACTTCCTAAGGACTTTCATCACTGTAAGTTAGCATATGTGTCTAGGGTCACCTCTCGGTAGTGTGCAGGAGAGTAGGTGTACCTCAAGTAGCACAAAGGTGTACAGATAAATCGGCCACTATGGTATCTCACCCTTAACTAAATTCATCTTTCAGTCTAATCCTTCCTTATAGCATGGTATACTTCTCCTTTCCAGTTCATAAGTCTTATTCACCTCCGCCAATCCCTATCGATCATCATGTCAACCATCCATTATGTCACAGACTCTAGAGGCAAATTACTTAAGATTGAACTAAACAAGGTACAAAAGAAGCACACAGAGGAAAACAAAGAATATGACTATTTGAATATAGAAGTGCATTATCACTCAGGCGCCGATCTTGAGTTCCTATGCCAAGAGGCTGAGAAAATTCTCCTGGAGGATCCAACTGCCATTGTTTATATCCTGGGAGGCATTAATGATGTCACCACACGCGACAAATATGTCAAGAGAAGGTACCACTTTAACTGGATTGACAGCAAAAGTCTCATCACACACCTAAATTCCACCATCAAGAGAACAGTTGAAAAGTTACATTCTCACTTCCCCACATCTCGTATCATTCTATGCAGTATAACAGGGATGATCACAAGGAAGTGTGCCTATCGCCCTCCAGCAAACTCTCAGGATGTCTTGAATAACGCTATCTGGGCCATCAACCGGAATGTTGATAGAGTCAACCGCCAAGTGGGGAAATGCACCACACCATGGATTTCGCGTCCCACGCACAAATGTAACCATGGCCGTCGGAAGCACGATTATAGTACCCTGGATAATGATGGCTTGCATCCTTCCAGCGATTTACTCATTGAGTGGGCAAGAATTCTACTTAACCATGCGCACACAATTTCACACCATAACCCACAACCAGCAGTTCATCAGTCAGCCAGTGGGGAGCTCATTGAGCTGAGCAGTCCCCCCTCACCCATCCCATTATAGGGCATTCGATCACAAAAGTCTGCACATTGGAGATGCAATCACTAGCCTCCTCACTTTAAGCCTAAATGCAGCTTGTCTCATGAAATGCAATTGCATGCATGGCCCTAGGTCTAACTCCACTACAGCCACTGTTATATGGTGGCCATGTGTCATGGAATGTCGTGGAACTTAAAGTTGTATTATTACTTATGTGAAAGTATGAAGAAAAATGGTACTTTTTGTGAAAACCAATATGGTTACAAAAAAGGTACAGGTACTGGTGATGGCACTTTGGACTTTGTGAATGTAGAAACAATGGTCTGATAACAGGGGCTCTATTTATAGACTTCACTAAAGCATTTGACAGTGTATTATATTCAAAATTGCTAATTAAGCTCAGTAGACTTGGTTTGAGTAAATCTAATTATCTATGCTTTAAAAGTTACCTGGAAAATAGAAAACAACGAACTAGCTATGGTAATAAATTGTTCTCAAACCAAGATATTGATTACAGTGTCCCTCAAGGATCAGTTTTAGGTCCCCTGTTGTTTGTCCTATATATTGATGATGTTGTTAAGGTCTTAAAAAAAAAGCAAGATTAAACTGTATGCTGATGACATCAGGATTTATAGTTCTAACAAAGCTGTAGACTTTGTTAATGAGAATTTGAATGAAGATGTAATTAACTTTAAGCGTTGGGTTATCGAAAACAGACTAACAGTAAATCCAACTAAAACAAAATTTATGTGGTTTTGTAGTGCTCATAAATTAAAAAGATGTCCGGATTCTACTATAGACTTCAATGGCAACACTGTGCAAACTGTCACCTTCTTTCCATATCTAGGTGTACATATTGAGAGTAAACTTAGTTTTGATAAACATATTAAAATTATTAAAAGAAATGTATGCAATAAACTATTTAGGTTTCCTAAGTTAAAATCTTTAACACAAGAGCAAAGTGTAAAGATATACTGTTGTACAATCAGACCAATTATAGAATATTGTTCATTTATATGTACTAGTTGTAATGAGGATGGTCTTGCGGCATTACAACGACTGCTCTTATAGCTTGTCTGAAATGCAATATTAGACAGTATAGTGTGAAGGAATTGCATGGAATTTGTAAGGTTCCAGGGTTAGAGAAATGATTTGACATGCTATTATTATGGTTAATGTATAAGAAATCAAAGACTGTGTTAAATAGACCACAATCTTATAATACAAGGTCTCAAAAGAAGATTGTTTTTGAACTACCTAGGGTTATTACTAGACACTATAAAAGATCACCATGGTACAGAGCGGTGGCTCTCTGGAATACTCTACCTGAGGAGATTCAGAAAGCTTCGACAAAGGTAAAATTCAAAGAGGGTGTGATGAAGATAGAAAATATAAGGTTGAACTTGGGTTATAATTGACAATGAGAAGCAGGTGTGGAAATCACGCCGCTTCATATTCATATTCATACTCACATTCATATCCTTTTTCATGTTTACATCCATATTGATATTGCTGATGTTCCCATATGCATATAACAGCATATACCACCAACTCTAATTATCACTTATTTGAACTCAAGACTTGCAATCAAGCAGTCACCAAAGGTTGCATGGTAACCAAACAAAAACCAACTCTGTACAAACAGTGTCAAGCAATTGGCTGACACTAAAAGCCTGTGTCCCACTGTGAAATCATGCTATTCTGTATCTTGCCTTTTTTTCCTGAATAGCCTGTTGCTTTTCTGTAAATCTAACTTTTGATATTTAGCGCAGTAGAGGGGCATTATGATTTACTAATATTAGTCTGTAGGGTATTGTGATAATTGGGTACCTAGTCTATGTGCATGTAGTTGTGACTAATCAAATGATCTATAATAATTACAGCAAATAACATACTTTGTGATTCGCAATTACCTTGGGTAAAGGATTAATTCATGATTCTCACTTTGTTCAAATTAAAATTCAATATATGTAGATTTTATGCTTTCGAGTTGTCTTGTATCTGAACTTGGATTTCATGGTACTTTTTAATCTAGTGTAGACTTAATGGTGCTCCTGATAGTCCTAGTCATATGGACTTGGACAAGCAACCAATGCCTTGAATCATCTAAATGAAAAAGTAGATCTGGCAAGTTAATTGCAAACCATGATGATTGTATCAGCCTGATACCTTTCCCCTTCATGTGAGGGCATGGAGGAGCAGAATAACTTCATTAGGAGTCTATGAAGGAGGGAATCTCCTTCCATTCTACCAGTGGGTGTAAAAGATGACAAACTCCGGTTTTCTTGTGGATTGGGGTGAGCATGTGGGCAGCTGGTGTCTTTATCAGCAGGCCCGGGCCTACATCCTTGTCTTTTGCCATGGGAGTCCCCCATCAGTGAATCATGTCTGGATGATCAAAGGCCGTGGTTTGTCTACCCATCTCAACTCTCTCCCCCCTGTGGAGTGGGGACCTTCATGTGAGGGCATGGAGGAGAAGAATAACTTCATTGGGAGTCCATGAAGGAGGAATTCTCCTTCCATTCTTCCAGTGGGCATACCAGATTCGTAAAAGGTGACAAACTTGGGGTTTCTTGTGGCTTGGGGTGAGCATGTGGGCAGCTGGTGTCCTGTCAAGTGGCGGGCTTCCCTAGCCCACTTAAAAGGATCTATTTCTCCTCTTTCCTATCCCTCGGGTGTGTGTGGTGCACATATGCGCGGGCACCGACACATTCCTCTGTGAAATTGTGTAATTTAGAATAATGGGATAATTTCTTAATATTCAGAGACCAGTGAGTTCTCTGGGCTTAGGCAAATTATCCTATCCTTATGAAAGTCAGAGGAAAGTGTTGTCAGGAGCCAAAAAAAAATTAATCATAGCACGGTGTGATGTAGAAAAATGTGACTGAAGTCATTTGTTGTCATGTTTTATTAAGTTGATCGTTTTTGTATATATTTTACTGTTCAGGGTTTTGTTATATGTTATGTGTTGCAAGAATTGAGTTCTCTCCATATATATCAGGCATTGTGTCTATACCATTTCTCATACCTGCTCCGCTTTAGAAAGGATTCCTGAACACTGGGTTGGACTTTAATGTTAATCAGTTTACTCAATGTTTTTGCATTATCTAATACACATGTTAATTTTTCATTGTTTTGCTATATCCATGGGTCTAATGTCTTAGGGGCTACTATTTAAAATGTCATAACAATTACATGAGTCATTCATATTTGGCTATATAAATCTGTCACTTAAGTAATGTGTCCAAATATACAGAACTACAATTTGGTAACCATACTCTTCTAACAGTTACTCTTATTGTCTTATATATCATTGTAGGATTTTCCTCAGCAAGGACGCAACTGCTCCAGTGAACAAAGAAGCATGCCCACTGGGTAGTACAGCTGGAGAAACTGACTGGCCCATGCAGGGTGAGCAGGGCAAAACCATGCATCCTAAAAACAAAGCGGTTAACATTGAGGAAAGGGACAACACACCTCACTGAAGGAAAACAATACATGACTCACAAACTGTCCGCACTATGCAAGCTTAACATGATAAAGAGGTTTTCGAAATTGTGATGGCCTCTTACCATTATTTAGAAAATTGGATGCCTTGCAGAACTAGAGAAGAAATATTGTATGAGTAAGCTTTTGATAAGGTCTAGGTATCAACAAAATCCTTACTGAATTTTTTTTCATTTTGAAAAATGAACCATGATTATTAGCTCTTATTAGACTAGTAACCTCTATTATTCTACCTATAACAACCAAGCATACAGAATTCACGGGTGTGGTGAACAGCATGTTGTACGTCACTCCCCTTGTACGCAACACCCAGGGCAGCACATATGATCAAACATTCCTCTAGAATGAGAGATGAATTTTTAGGTCATTGGAAAAACTTTCAGTATGTATTACTCAGAATGATTTTACTTCTTATCACTGTTTAAGCTCTGCTGAAGCAACTTTTGTCCTGGTATGAAATGAAATTTTTTTTGCCTATTCTTGTGGAGCTAGGAAGGCGATGATGGATGGTGGTTGGGGAGTAAATAGTCTGTGATAAATATTAGATGTTCACATGACAGCTGCTGGGTACCTGTGAGGTGGCCTACATGAGGTTTAAGCTGATGGGGCTTGGGTATGTAGGAATATCTATTAGGTTGTTAAGATAAGTAACTATACAGGTGATTAAAGTCATAAGTTGGGGAACATGGTGGAAACAGGATATTTTTGGCAACTGTTTTAATTGGGGTGTAATCTTTCAAGGGGAAAAGATAGGTAGAGGCCAATAATGACAGGGAAGGATAGCAGAGGGTCTCTTGTATTTATAAGTGGGAGAATAGAAGGTGTACAGTTATATTAGGGGAGCTGTGGGTGGTGGCGCAGGATATGGTCTTTGGCTATATTAGCCAGTGGCCAATAGAAAACATCCATAATATAAAAAGGTGGGGCAGTAGAGAGGGGATGCATAACAAAAAGCTGGTGCCAGGGTGGTTTAGGTTTATGGGTTTCATAGGATATATGACTGGGTAGACTGAGAAACAGAAAATAAGGGCAGGGCATGAGAAGTAAAGTGCGGTTCAAGGTTTAAAGTTAGGGAACATGTTACGACTTTCAAAATTTTTCAATATTTTTGTGAAGCTGGTTTTTAAATTTGGAAGATTTAGAATAATGGTTGCTTAGGGGCCAGCAGGACACAGCCACATGTCCCTGCTGTGATAGGTTAAAGTATCAAAGCTGTGAGGGGATTAGGGAACCCATGGAGGCCATATAGGAGAGAGCTGTCACACCCTACAAAATAGGGACTGAGCATAAACGTCCGTAAGATTAAATACTGGACAACATATCTGAGTCTGAGCTCCCTTTAATTGAACTGAATGCATTAATTTTAAGGTCAAAGTTAAAGTAAAGACATATAGCTAGCCGTTGAATGTTGTTGTTTGTGAGAGTCTGGCTTAGGTCCTGATGAAAAGGAATTTTTTTTAGGATCTCCTTTTAGTATTGAACTTTTTCTTTTCATCCTAGGAAGGTTGCCAAATGTGTCTATTGCCTTTATGTGGAAGATAATCACAGGAACATGAAACCTAGCATTTAGAAAGCCTGTTTATCCAAGAAAATTACAAATAAATATTTTAGCCATATGGTACAGCATTCTCGCTAAAAGTGTAATGTCTAACCAGTGGGAACAATTTGGAATAATCTTTATAGTATTTATAAGGTGAAAGATACAGGTACAGGTGATTGATAGTTACTCTACAGGTGGTGTAGGTGCGTGGTAGGTACCCTACAGGTGGTACAGGTGAGTGACAGATAGCCTACAGGTGGTGTAGGTGCATGGTAGGTACCATACAGGTGGTACAGGGGAGTGATAGTTACTCTACAGGTGGTACAGGTGAGTGATAGTTACTCTACAGGTGGTACAGGTGAGTGATAGTTACTCTACAGGTGGTGTAGGTGCGTGGTAGGTACCCTACAGGTGGTACAGGTGAGTGACAGATAGTCTACAGGTGGTACAGGTGAGTGATAGTAGTGTAGGTGCATGGTAGGTACTCTACAGGTGGTGAAGGTGCATGGTAGGTACCCTACAGGTGGTACAGGTGAGTGATAGTTACTCTACAGGTGGTACAGGTGAGTGATAGTTACTCTACAGGTGGTACAGGTGAGTGATAGTTACTCTACAGGTGGTACAGGTGAGTGATAGATACTCTGCAGGTGGTGTAGGTGCATGGTAGGTAGCCTACAGGTGGTACAGGTGAGTGATAGTTACTCTACCGGTGATACACGTGAGTGATAGTTACTCTACAGGTGGTGTAGGTGCATGGTAGGTACCCTACAGGTGGTACAGGTGAGTGATAGTTACTCTACAGGTGGTGTAGGTGCATGGTAGGTACCCTACAGGTGGTACAGGGGAGTGATAGTTACTCTACAGGTGGTAGAGGTGAGTGATAGTAGTGTAGGTGCATGGTAGGTACTCTACAGGTGGTGAAGGTGCATGGTAGGTACCCTACAGGTGGTACAGGTGAGTGATAGTTACTCTACAGGTGGTACAGGTGAGTGATAGTTACTCTACAGGTGGTACAGGTGAGTGATAGTTACTCTACAGGTGGTACAGGTGAGTGATAGTAGTGTAGGTGCATGGTAGGTACTCTACAGGTGGTGAAGGTGCATGGTAGGTACCCTACAGGTGGTACAGGTGAGTGATTGTTACTCTACAGGTGGTACAGGTGAGTGATAGTTACTCTACAGGTGGTGTAGGTGCATGGTAGGTACCCTACAGGTGGTACAGGTGAGTGATAGTTACTCTACAGGTGGTACAGGTGAGTGATAGTTACTCTACAGGTGGTACAGGTGAGTGATAGTTACTCTACAGGTGGTGTAGGTGCGTGGTAGGTACCCTACAGGTGGTACAGGTGAGTGACAGATAGCCTACAGGTGGTGTAGGTGCATGGTAGGTACCCTACAGGTGGTACAGGGGAGTGATAGTTACTCTACAGGTGGTACAGGTGAGTGATAGTTACTCTACAGGTGGTACAGGTGAGTGATAGTAGTGTAGGTGCATGGTAGGTACTCTACAGGTGGTGAAGGTGCATGGTAGGTACCCTACAGGTGGTACAGGTGAGTGATAGTTACTCTACAGGTGGTACAGGTGAGTGATAGTTACTCTACAGGTGGTACAGGTGTGTGGGTAAGTGATAGGTACCACACAGAAGTGATAATTACAGGTATGCAGGTGTGTGGTATCCAGGTTCGATTCCTGGCATGGTCTACATGAATTTATGTTGGTACAAAAGTGGACAGTTTGGCCATTGGTCCCACCAACCACCTCCATACTTGTAATTATATCTAAGAACGGCCAAGTTCCTAAAGCTGCAGCTAAATCCATTGAAAGGGTGATGCCCCCAGGGGCTTATAAAACTTCATGGAGGAGGTACGATAATGCCCCCAGGGCACTGTAATGTGCCCAGATGCAAGGTGGATATCGCATGGTTTGGGGTGGATATCAGCACGGTTTAATGTCTAATTTTGCATTTAAAACCCATGTTTCCCTACGAATTTCTCTAAAGGGCAGATGTATAGTGATATTCATGGTGTTATCCATAGTTAGGCACTGATGACATAGATGTCCCATGGAATATCCATTATCTGCAATTGGTTGGCTATGGATAGCCACATAATATGGGAAATAGTGGGAATTTCTCTATAGGGCAGATGTATAATGATATTCATGGTGTTATCCATAGTTAGGCACTGATGACATAGATGTCCCATGGAATATCCATTATCTGCAATTGGTTCATTATGGATAGCCACATTATATGGGAAATAGTGGGAATTTCTCTAAAGGGCAGATATATAGTGTTATTACACGATTTCTTGGATTTTGGGTGCTTTTTCTGGATATCCCCATGCTGATACCTGTCGATATTGCACACCATGATGCATGCATCATGACTTTTGTAAGGTGTGCCTGATATCCATGGATAACAGGCACTAGTGCCTGATATCCATGGATATCAGCACACCTTACATGTCATATGTCACATGTTAAAACCCATGCAATATTCCAGGCCAGGGTAGGGATCGAACCTGCAGTCTCACATCCCAAATCCAACTCCCTATGCACTGCGCCACAGGGACTGACGAGAGGTGGTTGGCTAGAACTAAACCAAACAAAGGAATCCTAGCCGGGCGCCGAGGCGTGTGTACCGATCGTGTATACATAACCAAAGGACACTTTCAAATCAATCCAAGCCGACACGGCCGCTGATGGAGGAGACGCGGTGGTCTAGCGGTTAGCACGTCGCGCTCAGCCGTGAGGGGTACATGGATCGCGTCCCGGTCTGGGCGCATCTTTTTTCACCGTGTGCGCTGTCGCTGTCCGCTGCCGGGCGAGGAGGTGTATTATACACAAACATAACCGCGAGACGCCGTGAGTGGAGCAGGCGTGGTGGCCTAGCGGTTAGCGCTTTGCGCTCAGCCGTGAGAGGTACATGGATCGCGTCCCGGTCTGGGCGTATCTTTTTTCGCCGTGTGCGCTGTCGCTGTCCGCTGCCGGGCGAGGAGGTGTATTATACACAAACATAACCGCGAGACGCCGTGAGTGGAGCAGGCATGGTGGCCTAGCGGTTAGCACGTCGCGCTCAGCCGTGAGGGGTACATGGATCGCGTCCCGGTCTGGGCGTATCTTTTTTCGCTGTGTGCGCTGTCGCTGTCCGCTGCCGGGCGACGAGGTGTATTTTATACACAAACATAACAGCGAGACGCATTCAATGCTTTAGCTGTCCGCTGCCGGGCGATGAGGTGTATGTACCTGTGTACACAATGGCTGGCTTCGAGTCCCGGGGAAGGATTTTTGTTTTCAACTTGTTTTTATTGATATTCTATTGATTTTTTATTGATTAATCGTGTAATAAAGACAGTAAGGAATGGGCTATCGGGCACCTCGTTCAGTGTATCGTAGGATATCGTAACTCGTGGCCTACGGCCACTCGTTACGATATCCTACGATACACTGAACTCGGTGCCCGATAGCCCATTCATTACTCTCTTAATATTCATGGTGTTATCCATAGTTAGGCACTGATGACATAGATGTCCCATGGAATATCCATTATCTGAAATTGGTTGGCTATGGATAGCCACATTATATGGGAAATAGTGGGAATTTCTCTATAGGGCAGATGTATAATGATATTCATGGTGTTATCCATAGTTAGGCACTGAGGACATAGATGTCCCATGGAATATCCATTATCTACAATTGGTTCACTATGGATAGCCACATAATATGGGAAATAGTGGGAATTTCTCTATAGGGCAGATGTATAATGATATTCATGGTGTTATCCATAGTTAGGCACTGAGGACATAGATTTCCCATGGAATATCCATTATCTGCAATTGGTTCACTATGGATAGCCACATTATATGGGAAATAGTGGGAATTTCTCTAAAGGGCAGATGTATAATGATATTCAGGGTGTTATCCATAGTTAGGCACTGATGACATAGATGTCCCATGGAATATCCATTATCTGAAATTGGTTGGCTATGGATAGCCACATTATATGGGAAATAGTGGGAATTTCTCTATAGGGCAGATGTATAGTGATATTCATGGTGTTATCCATAGTTAGGCACTGATGCAGAGATGTCCCATGGAATATCCATTATCTACAATTGGTTCACTATGGATAGCCACTTAATATGGGAAAAAGTGGGAATTTCTCTAAAGGGCAGATGGATATCCATTATCTGCAATTGGTTGGCTATGGATAGCCACATAACATGGGAAAAAGTGGGAATTTCTCTAAAGGGCAGATGTATAGTGATATTCATGGTGTTATCCATAGTTAGGCACTGATGACATAGATGTCCCATGGAATATCCATTATCTGCAATTGGTTGGCTATGGATAGCCACATAATATGGGAAATAGTGGGAATTTCTCTATAGGGCAGATGTATAATGATATTCATGGTGTTATCCATAGTTAGGCACTGATGACATAGATGTCCCATGGAATATCCATTATCTGCAATTGGTTGGCTATGGATAGCCACATTATATGGGAAATAGTGGGAATTTCTCCAAAGGGCAGATGGATATCCATTATCTGCAATTGGTTGGCTATGGATAGCCACATAATATGGGAAAAAGTGGGAATTTCTCTATAGGGCAGATATATAGTGATATTCATGGTGTTATCCATAGTTAGGCACTGATGACATAGATGTCCCATGGAATATCCATAGTCTACAATTGGTTCACTATGGATAGCCACATTATATGGGAAATAGTGGGAATTTCTCTAAAGGGCAGATGTATAATGATATTCATGGTGTTATCCATAGTTAGGCACTGAGGACATAGATGTCCCATGGAATATCCATTATCTACAATTGGTTCACTATGGATAGCCACTTAATATGGGAAAAATTGGGAATTTCTCTAAAGGGCAGATGGATATCCATTATCTGCAATTGGTTGGCTATGGATAGCCACATAATATGGGAAATAGTGGGAATTTCTCTAAAGGGCAGATGTATATTGATATTCATGGTGTTATCCATAGTTAGGCACTGATGACATAGATGTCCCATGGAATATCCATTATCTACAATTGGTTCACTATGGATAGCCACATAATATGGGAAAAAGTGGGAATTTCTCCGAAGGGCAGATGGATATCCATTATCTGCAATTGGTTGGCTATGGATAGCCACATAATATGGGAAAAAGTGGGAATTTCTCTATAGGGCAGATGTATAATGATATTCATGGTGTTATCCATAGTTAGGCACTGATGCAGAGATGTCCCATGGAATATCCATTATCTACAATTGGTTCACTATGGATAGCCACTTAATATGGGAAAAAGTGGGAATTTCTCTAAAGGGCAGATGGATATCCATTATCTGCAATTGGTTGGCTATGGATAGCCACATAATATGGGAAATAGTGGGAATTTCTCTAAAGGGCAGATGTATATTGATATTCATGGTGTTATCCATAGTTAGGCACTGATGACATAGATGTCCCATGGAATATCCATTATCTACAATTGGTTCACTATGGATAGCCACATAATATGGGAAAAAGTGGGAATTTCTCCGAAGGGCAGATGGATATCCATTATCTGCAATTGGTTGGCTATGGATAGCCACATAATATGGGAAAAAGTGGGAATTTCTCTATAGGGCAGATGTATAATGATATTCATGGTGTTATCCATAGTTAGGCACTGATGACATAGATGTCCCATGGAATATCCATTATCTGCAATTGGTTGGCTATGGATAGCCACATTATATGGGAAATAGTGGGAATTTCTCCAAAGGGCAGATGGATATCCATTATCTGCAATTGGTTGGCTATGGATAGCCACATAATATGGGAAAAAGTGGGAATTTCTCTATAGGGCAGATATATAGTGATATTCATGGTGTTATCCATAGTTAGGCACTGATGACATAGATGTCCCATGGAATATCCATTATCTGAAATTGGTTGGCTATGGATAGCCACATTATATGGGAAATAGTGGGAATTTCTCTAAAGGGCAGATGTATAATGATATTCAGGGTGTTATCCATAGTTAGGCACTGATGACATAGATGTCCCATGGAATATCCATTATCTGAAATTGGTTGGCTATGGATAGCCACATTTTATGGGAAATAGTGGGAATTTCTCTATAGGGCAGATGTATAATGATATTCATGGTGTTATCCATAGTTAGGCACTGAGGACATAGATGTCCCATGGAATATCCATTATCTGCAATTGGTTGGCTATGGATAGCCACATTATATGGGAAATAGTGGGAATTTCTCTAAAGGGCAGATGTATAATGATATTCAGGGTGTTATCCATAGTTAGGCACTGATGACATAGATGTCCCATGGAATATCCATTATCTGAAATTGGTTGGCTATGGATAGCCACATTATATGGGAAATAGTGGGAATTTCTCTATAGGGCAGATGGATATCCATTATCTGCAATTGGTTGGCTATGGATAGCCACATAACATGGGAAATAGTGGGAATTTCTCTAAAGGGCAGATGTATAATGATATTCAGGGTGTTATCCATAGTTAGGCACTGATGACATAGATGTCCCATGGAATATCCATTATCTACAATTGGTTCACTATGGATAGCCACTTAATATGGGAAATAGTGGGAATGTCTCTAAAGGGCAGATGTATAATGATATTCATGGTGTTATCCATAGTTAGGCCATTGCCCACATATTCTCTATGGGGCAATGCTGAATGGCACATTCGCAATATATCTGCTAAGGTGCACTGCTGATTGACACATTGCCCACATATCTTCTATGGGGTGATTGTGATTGGCACATTACCAATATATGCTCTATGGTGCCCTGCTGAATGGCACTTTGCCCACATATCCTCTATGGGGTGATTGTGATTGGCACATTACCAATATATGCTCTATGGTGCAGTGCTGAATGGCACATTGCCCACATATCCTCTATGGGGCAATGCTGAATGGCACATTAGCAATATATCCGCTACGGTGCAATGCTGATTGACACATTGCCCTCATATCCTCTATGGGCCAATGCTGCATAGAGGCAATGCTGAATGGCAAAGGTTTTCTAGATGATTGTCTTATACAGGAGCAATTACAGTAGTTAATTTTTTGCAGTGGCATAAGGAACTTGGACATTCTATTATCACAAGTATGGAGGTGTTTGGTGGGACCAATGGCCGATTTGTCCACTTTTGCACCAGCATAGATTTGTATAGGCCATGCCAGGAATCGAACCTGGATACCACACACCTGACATACCTGTAATTATTTTTGTATCATGAATAAGAGTGCATGTGGGACATCAACCCCTTATAATAAAAACGGCATTTATTTATGGGAAGCCTAGCACTGCTTTAACATTTGTATTTAGATGGCACCTATCATCCACATATCAGAGGCCAATCAGCATTATATATGTGTACTACAGACGATATATGGGCAATTGGCCAATTAACATTGGAGGATAATATTTTGAAAATGTGCTAATCAGGACTGCTCCATAGGGGATATATTGGGAATGTGCCGATTAGCATTATACCATAGCAGATATAATTATTGGTTATGTGCCAATCAGCATTGCACCATAGAGGATGTATGGGCAATTGGCCAATTACCATTGCACCATAGAGGATGTATTCGCAATTGACCAATCAGTATTGCCCCATAGAGGATACAGGTGGTACACGTGAGTGATAGGTACCCTACAAGTGGTGTAGGTGCGTGGTAGGTACCCTACAAGTGGTACAGGTGAGTGATAGTTACTCTACTGTATCACCTTCAGACTACCGGTACCTACAGTCAGCCTACATACCTGTATCACCTTCAGACTACCGGTACCTATCTGTACATGATGCTTCAGTGTCCTACAGTCACCCTACATACCTGTATGACCTTCAGACTACTGGTACCTACCAGTACATGATACATCAGTGTCCTACAGTCACCCTACATACCTGTATCACCTTCAGACTATGGGTACCTACCTGTACATGATGCTTCAGTGTCCTACAGTCAGCCTACATACCTGTATGACCTTCAGACTACCGGTACCTACCAGTACATGATACATCAGTGTCCTACAGTCACCCTACATACCTGTATCACCTTCAGACTACCGGTACCTACCTGTACATGATGCTTCAGTGTCCTACAGTCACCCTACATACCTGTATCACCTTCAGACTACCGGTACCTACCAGTACATGATACATCAGTGTCCTACAGTCACCCTACATACCTGTATCACCTTCAGACTACGGGTACCTACCTGTACATGATGTTTCAGTGTCCTACAGTCAGCCTACATACCTGTATGACCTTCAGACTACCGGTACCTACCAGTACATGATACATCAGTGTCCTACAGTCACCCTACATACCTGTATGACCTTCAGACTACCGGTACCTACCAGTACATGATGCTTCAGTGTCCTACAGTCAGCCTACATACCTGTATCACCTTCAGACTACCAGTACCTACCTGTACATGATACATCAGTGTCCTACAGTCACCCTACATACCTGTATGACCTTCAGACTACCGGTACCTACCTGATGATACATCAGTGTCCTACAGTCACCCTATATACCTGTATGACCTTCAGACTATCGGTACCTACCTGTACATGATGCTTCAGTGTCCTACAGTCACCCTACATACCTGTATGACCTTCAGACTACCGGTACCTACCTGTACATGATACATCAGTGAAGGTGATACAGGTATGTAGTGGTACAGGTGAGTGATAGTTACTCTACTGTATCACCTTCAGACTACCGGTACCTACCTGTACATGATACATCAGTGTCCTACAGTCACCCTACATACCTGTATGACCTTCAGACTACCGGTACCTACCAGTACATGATACATCAGTGTCCTACAGTCACCCTACATACCTGTATGACCTTCAGACTAGCGGTACCTACCTGATGATACATCAGTGTCCTACAGTCACCCTACATACCTGTATGACCTTCAGACTAGCGGTACCTACCTGATGATACATCAGTGTCCTACAGTCACCCTACATACCTGTATGACCTTCAGACTACCGGTACCTACCTGTACATGATGCTTCAGTGTCCTACAGTCACCCTTCATACCTGTATCACCTTCAGACTACGGGTACCTACCTGTACATGATGCTTCAGTGTCCTACAGTCACCCTACATACCTGTATGACCTTCAGACTACCGGTACCTACCTGTACATGATGCTTCAGTGTCCTACAGTCACCCTTCATACCTGTATCACCTTCAGACTACGGGTACCTACCTGTACATGATGCTTCAGTGTCCTACAGTCACCCTACATACCTGTATCACCTTCAGACTACGGGTACCTACATGTACATGATACATCAGTGTCCTACAGTCAGCCTACATACCTGTATCACCTTCCGACTACCGGTACCTACCAGTACATGATACATCAGTGTCCTACAGTCACCCTACATACCTGTATCACCTTCAGACTACGGGTACCTACCTGTACATGATGCTTCAGTGTCCTACAGTCAGCCTACATACCTGTATGACCTTCAGACTACCGGTACCTACCAGTACATGATACATCAGTGTCCTACAGTCACCCTACATACCTGTATCACCTTCAGACTACCGGTACCTACCAGTACATGATGCTTCAGTGTCCTACAGTCACCCTACATACCTGTATGACCTTCAGACTACCGGTACCTACCAGTACATGATACATCAGTGTCCTACAGTCACCCTACATACCTGTATGACCTTCAGACTACCAGTACCTACCTGTACATGATACATCAGTGTCCTACAGTCACCCTACATACCTGTATGACCTTCAGACTACCGGTACCTACCTGTACATGATACATCAGTGAAGGTGATACAGGTATGTAGTGGTACAGGTGAGTGATAGTTACTCTACTGTATCACCTTCAGACTACCGGTACCTACCTGTACATGATACATCAGTGTCCTACAGTCACCCTACATACCTGTATGACCTTCAGACTACCGGTACCTACCTGTACATGATGCTTCAGTGTCCTACAGTCACCCTTCATACCTGTATCACCTTCAGACTACGGGTACCTACCTGTACATGATGCTTCAGTGTCCTACAGTCACCCTACATACCTGTATCACCTTCAGACTACGGGTACCTACATGTACATGATACATCAGTGTCCTACAGTCAGCCTACATACCTGTATCACCTTCAGACTACCAGTACCTACCTGTACATGATACATCAGTGTCCTACAGTCACTCTACATACCTGTATGACCTTCAGACTACGGGTACCTACCAGTACATGATACATCAGTGTCCTACAGTCACCTTACATACCTGTATGACCTTCAGACTACCGGTACCTACCTGTACATGATGCTTCAGTGTCCTACAGTCACCCTACATACCTGTATCACCTTCAGACTACCGGTACCTACCTGTACATGATACATCAGTGTCCTACAGTCACCCTACATACCTGTATGACATTCAGACTACTGGTACCTACAATGGTTTACCTCCCCACCAAAAACAGCACCACTACTTAGCTTCAGTGTCCTACAGTCACTCTACATACCTGTATGACCTTCAGACTACCGGTACCTACCTGTACATGATGCTTCAGTGTCCTACAGTCACCCTACATACCTGTATCACCTTCAGACTACCGGTACCTACCTGTACATGATACATCAGTGTCCTACAGTCACCCTACATACCTGTATGACATTCAGACTACTGGTACCTACAATGGTTTACCTCCCCACCAAAAACAGCACCACTACTTAGCTTCAGGGCACCTACCACTCACCTCCACTAGCTGAAATTGGCCATAAGGGTTGCGACTCACCTACCCATGATTATTCTGGAGTTGCATTAATATGCATCTGTACAACAAAGCATGTCTCCCCCTTTTATTGGAAGATTCAATTATCTGTTTGGATATTCACTTATCTTTTCAGATAATCGGGCCCTAGCGGAAAGTACTCTGGGTTACTGGTGCATATATTTTTCATATGCTTGTACACTGCCTTTTACATATAATATCAAACTTGTCTTTTGTTTCCTTTTGATATCTATTAGCAAAGCAATATGAAGCAATTTCTGTAGATCTAACCCAGAAGACATTCCTTGAGCGGTATTCATGCTATTCTTAAACACAAATAGTGCTCATGGCTCTTTTCTTGTACAACCAGGATATCACTTTTAATAGTGCAGGGAACCAAAGGATCTCACCATTGTGGCCATTCATGAAAGAGCCATCAAACATGAATGCCACATCTTTTTCTTCTAAATGTACTGTACATGCCACACTTTTAATGAGCAAAAGACAAGTATCATTATGTATCCTGATAACATTGCAAGTTATCCAACCTAGACAACATGCAGTTTTTCATCTGGCATTGAAGTAAAAATACCTGAATTATAACTGCAATGTTTCCAGTTACACTTGCACCCTAATTACAGTAGTATTGTGCTATTGTTGTGCAGTATTATTGTCATGCGCCTTCTGTGAACTGGCTCCATGACAAAATGATGACAGAAGCAACAGCTACAAATGCCCCTGTTCATAAAGGTACTTGTAATTGGTGACAATAGAAAATATGACCTAGTGTTCAACTGTGGCTATATTATAAAATGATATGACAATATGCAGTGTTTCATCTGGCATTGAAGTAAAAATACCTGAATCATAACTGCAATGTCTCTCAAAAGTCACAGTCACACCCTCAGAACCTTTACACTTAAAATCAAGTGTCACAGTTTAACAGCTACACTTGCTCAACAACAGCTAAAAAGGAACAGCAACAACAGCTAGACATGAGAGAGAGACAGAATCCATAAAAAACAATTGGGTAAGGTAGTAAGCATAATCTCCATGGAGCACATTCAGTGAACTGGCTCCATAAACTAAACACCCCTGTGATGACTGTAGTCCTGAGACAACATGATTCAAGTGATATTTCTGCTTAGGAAATATGACCTAGTCTTAAACTGTGGCTGTATTATAAAATGGTATGACAATATGCAGTCTATCATCTGGCATTGAAGTAAAAATACCTGAATCATAACTGCAATGTCTCTCAAAAGTCACAGTCACACCCTCAGAACCTTTACACTTAAAGTCAAGTGTCACAGTTTAACAGCTACACTTGCTCAACAACAGCTAAAAAGGAACAGCAACAACAGCTAGACATGAGAGAGAGACAGAGTCCATAAAAAACAATTGGGTAAGGTAGTAAGCATAATCTCCATGGAGCACATTCAGTGAACTGGCTCCATAAACTAAACACCCCTGTGATGAAGCTCCTGTATTGGCATTCACATCTCAAGCAATAGCTACAAATGCCCCTGTTCATAAAGCTACTTGTAATTGGTGAAAATAGAATGCAACATTTCCGTGATGACTGTAGTCCTAAGACAACATGAAGTTCTTGTATTGGCATTCACATCTCAAGCAATAGCTACAAATGCCCCTGTTCATAAAGCTACTTGTAATTGTTGAAAAAAGAATGCAACATTTCTGTGGCAAAGATTCAAGTGATATTTCTGCTTAGAAAATATGACCTAGTGTTCAAGTGTGGCTATATTATAAAATGATATGACAATATGCAGTGTTTCATCTGGCATTGAAGTAAAAATACCTGAATTATAACTGCAATGTCTCTCAAAAGTCACACTCACACCCTCAGAACTTTTACACTTAAAATCAGGAGTCTCAGCTTAACAGCTACACTTGATCAAAAACAATTGGGTAAGTTAGTAAGCATAATCTCCATGGAGCACATTCAGTGAACTGGTTCCATAAACTTAACACCCCTGTGATGACTAGTCCTAAGACAACATGCAGTTCTTGAACTGGCATTTATGTCCGAACACCTAAATAGTATCTAAAATCTTTTACCTCCATCAGGTCTACAATTTTCTTCTCCTTTTAACAGTGACACTGACTCAATAAATATTTTCTAAAATGATATGACAATATGCAGTATTTCATCTGGCATTGAAGTAAAAATACCTGAATCATAACTGCAATGTCTTCACACCGTTAGTACTATCAATAACTTTACACAAGAAATGAACCTGTCCATAATAATATACTGGGCAATGATATTATGCACTATGTCTTTGGCACATGTTCAGTGAACTGGAATACATGTAAAGAACATGGTTTAGTGTTCAACTGTGACCTTACTCTAAAATTACATTCTTTTTGATCTGGCATTGAAGTAAAAATACCAAAATCATAACTACCATGTCTCTCAACAGTCACAGTTGCATCCTGTACTCTGTCAGAAGCATTAAACTTATATTAAAAGGCGATAGTGTAAACAACTTTCACTAATAGAGATAACAAATCATTGTGTCTGGGTTTAGCCTTTTGCCAAATTCTATCAAATGCTTACTGATGGCACAGAAGTGCAATCTTCAATTTCTGCCTGTGTTTCTCTGCTTTCTTGGTATTCCATATATTGATGAAATACTGGAGGAAGAAGACGAAGTGCTCCTGAGTCATCTGCCGTGCTGGATATTTAATGCACTGTATAAAACTGTTAAATTGCTCTGCTATTTCTGAGTTTATCTTCTCAGAACCAAGAAGCCTTGATCCCTCATACACCTTGCTGCACTTGTGTGAATAACCATGGAAGATATCATGGGAAAATTGAACATCATTGTAGTACCCAGATTCACGGTTTAAACAATACTCTTGAAGTCCACATGCAAAATCATAGCATATCTTCTCAGGAGGTGATTAGAGATGTGTATATAGAGAGACTGCTGGATCTTTTCTCCCTTCAGATCCAGGAATCATGTGGAACGCATAGCAATGCCCGTGCAAGGGGCAAAACCAAAGGAAAAGGTAGGATGTTCCCTTTTTCCCTACCTGGGGATAGATTTTACTGCAGTGTTCATTAGTTCTAGGAGGATCATCATGGTTCTTTTGCTGTTGCTGTTGGTCGTCAACGGAGAATTTTCTAACTGATCTGAGTTTTTCTCCAGATGGGGAGAAGTAGTAGGCCCTTCCATATTTGGGTGGGTTATATGTGCCTGGTTGTGGACGTGCTTTTTCCTGAGGGATGCATGTTCCATGCAGGTTCACTACTCGCTGGATAAGGAACATCAGGAGCCTAGATACATCTCGGTGTGGTGCTCCTAACCCATTATCAGCAGCATAAGTTGATGCGGCGAATAACTCACGCATTTCAGGGGAATATTTCCTCATGTTCTGAAGAACAGTGTTGAACAATAGATCGCCATTCTCCACTACATTGGTCTGTGTGACATGTTGAATCAGTGTCCTCAGCTCCTGTGTGTATTTGAAGGGTAGGATGGCAGACACAGGAGAATCAGATGCCAGAATCTTGAAGAAATGGCAGAGTGCGAGCCTTTCATTTAAGGAGATGTCTTCATTGATCCTATGTAATGACGGACGGGCAGCTGGAGGTAACCCTTTCTCTGCTAGCCTTGTCAATTCTTGAATTTCTTGCTCACTAGTTTGCTTTCCATGGAGATGGTTGTTTGCTATCTGACATACTGCATCTCTTGCCATACGGACATCAGCGTCTCCTATGCCATCATGGTAGTACATAAAGCACCGATCATACCTACGCTGTGGTGTTTCAATGATAGCATTGGTGTCTGATTGCTCTATTGGAGTTACTTGCTGGTGGCGGAATGAAATACCAATTTTCGTACCATCGCAGCCAAGTACTTTAGGTTGGGTAAGACATACGCTGCAAGGCTTCCGGAAATCAATCTTTTGGTTAGCAGCCCAACTAAACCACCAATTTATGAACACACTAGGTGACATAAATGCTTTACTCTCTGCTACCAATGAGTACATCATGGTCATTGCTGAACAAAATCCTGTGAAGGATTGGCGACCATGTGTTACCATGTGAATAAAGTACCAACCTATCTCATCACCGGCACATGTCTCAGTGGTTGAGACATGTATGCATTCACTCTTTCCTTCATCCCAGAGCTGTTCACATCTTCGAGATAAGCATAAGCGCCTGTACACAGTAATTTCTACTGGGGCATGCATTGTGTACAGTTTCATCGAGCGCATATATTCAATTATACCTTGTGGAGAGTTTTCATCCGTCCAGCCAGCAGTACACTGACATGTCTGTTCAGGTACTGGTGGAATCTTCTTTGGTCCCTTTAAACAGCCATTCACACGTGGAACACAGTCTTCATTCCTGTCATTAAGTGCCTGTCTATCTGCTATAGCTAATCTTAGTTGTGCACAACCATGTGGAACTGCAGAATGTGTGCTGCGGCACTTGTATGTGTACAGTCCACTTTGTGTGTTAAAAGATATGTCTGCATCAGTGACCTGCACATCTGGAATTGGGTCTGCCTCTGGTTCATTAATGCCATCATGGACGTGATCATCTTCCTCGTCATCATGCGTACCTTCCTTGTCATCATGTGATGGATCTTCTGGCGAGATGAACTGTTTCCACTCGTCATAATGTTCCCTCATAATCATTAAGTGAGGACACACCTCACCCTTATTAAGCCAGGTCACCTTTCTTTTGGGGCATGTGCCAAATTTACATCGATTCAATTGGCAAGATATAGTGTTTGTTTTTGTGCGCTCCATGTAAGTAAGGTGTACAAAGGAACACATATCACCTACAAGCACACTGAATTTCATCGTTTTGCCAGATGGACATTGCACAAAAGGTCTAGCAAGATAATTCTTTGCTGAAGAGAAGAGTTGTTGCATTTGAGTTGGAGGATCAGTTGCATTGTCACATTCCTGTTTGAGGAGTCTACAATGAACACAAGTAATCTCACCGTCTTCTAAGCTGAGGCCTCTCTTTTCAGATTCTTCCACAAGCTCCCTGTAAATGCCACACTCACATATGTAGTGGGCACCAGTTTCAACAGCTATCCTCTGACAGTGGATAAACTCAGTAGGCTTGAAAAGCCCTGTTGTATCGTCAATGTCATTCATCATTAGTATATCCTGAGCTGGAGTTGAATAGCGCCAGCATAGTTTGCCATTTTGAACAAGCTGAGAGCAATAATTGTCATACAAGGATGAACTACCTGTGCTCATGTTTGCTGCTGGCAGTTGATCTTCTTGCAGTGCTTGACGCACTGCATCAGGTGTCATTTTTCGAGTTTTCTGCCGCGGTGCTGCTCTTTCATTGACATTTATTGGACGACGAGGCTCATGGGGTTCAATAGGATCTTGAGGGTCGTCCATGTCTTGGTCTTCTTCTGGTGCTGGCTTGCAGAGTTCGCGGCAAGCATCCTGTAGAGTTGCGACCCGTTTACGAAAACACTTTGCCCATATGATCTTTCCTCTGATGGACCAGGGGCACTTGTCCAGAACAGGCAATTTGTGTGCAAACTTGAACGACTTTGGCTTGGACTTTGGGTAATTTGGAATGAGAGACACTGCATCACATTGTTCCTGAAGAGAAGCATACCCAGGAAGACGATCCTGAAGAAGAGGAGCTACATCCTGTTTGTTGTATGGTGCACCATGAACTGGATGATTCTGGAACATTTCCTCTAGTCGAGTTTTACAAGGTTCGAGTGACCCAGAACAATGAATATACCTGGATGAAGAGACAAACCAAAATAGAAAGTCACTTATTTGCACAAAAATAATTGCACTGCACAGTCTTGAAACTTGCACTTGAGCCTATGGTAAAACCTGATAGGATGCGATGAGCTCTAAGGCCTGATAACAAATATGAATTATGCTAAAACTATGTAGGAAATACACAAATAACCCTCCTTTGGTCATATGATGCATAAATGTTGCCGTAACTCACCAGGGTTATCCAGGGCTAGATGCATGCATTATGACAAATCTACAGAATTGATACACAAACTCCCAGAGGGTCATCATGAACTAATGGTCATTATGCACTCTTGCATAAAACATACTCTTAACATCTTCATCAATATCGGAAAAATAACAATATCGGAAAGTCTTGAAATAGAATAGATCCCTCATGAGCCACCCTGCCTTTTGTGTAGAGCCATAAGTGGCAAATAGTGCATATGCCTGTCATGCATTGATTAACACTAGGTACTGATGACCCTAACCCATGACGTAAGATTTAAGTTTTAAGAGAAATAACTCACCATCTGTCAGTAAGATGGTCTAGGACTTGTTGGTGGCCTGCATACTTGGTGTGGACAACCATTCCTAGAAATTCACAATCTTGATCAGTTCCATTCATGCTGTCTATGAGTTGAATGATGAGGTTCTTTACACATCCTTGCTTCTCCGACAGATTGCGTTTATAAGCCATATCAGGGCGAAGTTTTTGTCCCTTTTTCCTGTAAAAAAATAAGGAACTTGTGTAAGATAATGCAACCCAAAACAGGTAACGGCAATTAGGAACGGTGAATGGGTTGTGTGATATCAGCTAGCTACACTTTAGGTAACCCAAATCTGTAGTCATTTTCATTTATTCATATTTGGTAAATGGTATGTGATAACGCTTCTAACTTGATCATGAAGTAAAGGCCATTTGCCTAAGAGAATTATTACATTAACCTTTCCTTGATAAGGAGTAAAGTATAATGTAAACTAGCCCCTAAGAAATAGATGGGCTATATAGACAAAGGTGCACTCGAATTGGTCAGCACTGAGGGTTATCACACGAGGCTTCGCCTCGTGTGATAACCCTCAGTGCTGACCAATTCGAGTGCTCCTTTGTATTTATCTCAAGTTAATTTAATCAGATATGTTCAAAATTCGATTTATTTGGCATTAGAAATGATTTTATCATCAGCTATTTGACCGTTTTGGATGTTTTCCCAGGGAGTGTGATACGGGGAAGGGTTATCACACTGTGGGGTGTGATACAGAGTTTCTTGGTTAAGCCTATGGGGCTCTCGTATTCAACTTGAGATAAAACATTGATCAAGTCCATAGATATGAAGAATTCATGCCATGGTAAAACTAAAAAAAGGTGAAATATTCTCTTTATGTGGTGATAGCTATAGATTCAGTCCTGAAAGAAGTTCGTGAGGAGCAATAAGAAGGACATGTAAAGAATGATAAAAGGCAATATTCCAGAGGACAGGTCCTAACACAGGCTCTGAAACAAAGGGAATGAATGCAATTTAACATACAATTCTCAAATCAGAAAAATATCTGCAGGCATTTCCATTCCTGAAAATGTATTACTGTTAGGTGCACATTGTGACAAGAAAACATCAAACGCATTAATCAACTGACAGATGAGGGTAAAACAACCAAACCTAAGAACTATTGAAAAATAGTCAAAACGCAACAACAGTATATCAGAAATGAATCATACTGGTTTTTCAATTTCTGCTGCAGCTGGTGTTGTATGTCTTCTTCAGTATACACCTGTGACCACACTGCACCTCTATTTGAATTTGGAAGGGTGTTTGATATCAAGTCACGTACTGCTGGAAATGCTGTTCTATAGCCACCTGATGCTATGTAACGCAGGTACACTTGGCCATGTACCTGAAATGCTGCGAGATAGAATACGCCATCACAGCACTTCGGGAAGGATGCCATTTCCAGAAGAGCTTCCTCTAAGGTGACAAGCACCTTCAAATCCAATGTTGAATGAAGATCCTTGATCATGTCATGTTCAAGGCTTACGAAGGGAGCACACACTTGAATGTTGTGAAACAAGTTAGTCATTGATGTAGACTCTAGTGTACCAATATCGTCTACTCTGTTTGAGGTTGATGCAACATCCAGTCGTAAACGCTTTGGTGCCTGAATATGGGAATCATATCGGGAATAAAAAACTAATTAACATATCCCTGCTAGAACATGGGTGATAGTAATGTGCATCATTGGGTTACTCTTAATGTGCTCTGATATAGAGTGTATGGAATATATGTAGGTATCTCCTAAGGAAAAAATAGACTTAAGTTGACACCATGGCTAAATTAATGGTGACTTCAGTAAACACCAAAACCCCACATCTCCCACTTAATTTGTGAATGGGGTTTGGGTAAAAATAAAAGACCTCCGGTGGTAGATGACATATACAGGTGATAGATAACATGTGCAGGTGATTGATAACATGTGCAGGTGATAGATGACATGTGCAGGTGATAGATGACATGATCAGGAGGTAGATGCTTCGATAAGGCGGTTGATGACATGTTTAGGTGGTAGATGACATGTGCAGGAGGTAGATGTACCACCTGTAGAGTAACTATTACTCACTTGTACCACCTGTAGGGTCCCTACCATGCACCTACACCACCTGTAGGCTATCTATCACTCACCTGTACCACCTTTAGAGTAACTATCACTCACCTGTACCACCTGTAGGGTACCTACCATGCACCTTCACCACCTGTAGAGTACCTACCATGCACCTACACCACCTGTAGAGTAACTATCACTCACCTGTACAACCTGTAGGGTAACTACCATGCACCTACACCACCTGTAGAGTAACTATCACTCACCTGTACCACCTGTAGAGTAACTATCACTCACCTGTAGGCTACCTATCACTCACCTGTACCACCTGTAGAGTAACTATCACTCACCTGTACCACCTGTAGGGTACCTACCATGCACCTTCACCACCTGTAGAGTAACTATCACTCACCTGTACCACCTGTAGAGTAACTATCACTCACCTCCACCACCTGTAGGCTATCTGTCACTCACCTGTACCACTTGTAGAGTAACTATCATTCACCTGTACCACCTGTAGGCTACCTATCACTCACCTGCACCACCTGTAGAGTAACTATCACTCACCTGTACCACCTGTAGGCTACCTACCATGCACCTACACCACCTGTAGAGTAACTATCACTCACCTGTACCACCTGTAGAGTAACTATCACTCACCTGTAGGCTACCTATCACTCACCTGTACCACCTGTAGAGCAACTATCACTCACCTGTACCACCTGTAGGGTACCTACCATGCACCTTCACCACCTGTAGAGTAACTATCACTCACCTGTACCACCTGTAGAGTAACTATCACTCACCTCCACCACCTGTAGGCTATCTGTCACTCACCTGTACCACTTGTAGAGTAACTATCACTCACCTGTACCACCTGTAGGCTACCTATCACTCACCTGCACCACCTGTAGAGTAACTATCACTCACCTGTACCACCTGTAGGGTACCTACCATGCGCCTACACCACCTGTAGAGTAACTATCACTCACCTGTACCACCTGTAGAGTAACTATCACTCACCTGTAGGCTACCTATCACTCACCTGTACCACCTGTAGAGTAACTATCACTCACCTGTACCACCTGTAGGGTACCTACCATGCACCTTCACCACCTGTAGAGTAACTATCACTCACCTGTACCACCTGTAGAGTAACTATCACTCACCTCCACCACCTGTAGGCTATCTGTCACTCACCTGTACCACTTGTAGAGTAACTATCACTCACCTGTACCACCTGTAGGCTACCTATCACTCACCTGCACCACCTGTAGAGTAACTATCACTCACCTGTACCACCTGTAGGGTACCTACCATGCACCTACACCACCTGTAGAGTAACTATCACTCACCTGTACCACCTGTAGAGTAACTATCACTCACCTGTAGGCTACCTATCACTCACCTGTACCACCTGTAGAGCAACTATCACTCACCTGTACCACCTGTAGGGTACCTACCATGCACCTTCACCACCTGTAGAGTAACTATCACTCACCTGTACCACCTGTAGAGTAACTATCACTCACCTCCACCACCTGTAGGCTATCTGTCACTCACCTGTACCACTTGTAGAGTAACTATCACTCACCTGTACCACCTGTAGGCTACCTATCACTCACCTGCACCACCTGTAGAGTAACTATCACTCACCTGTACCACCTGTAGGGTACCTACCATGCACCTACACCACCTGTAGAGTAACTATCACTCACCTGTACCACCTGTAGAGTAACTATCACTCACCTGTAGGCTACCTATCACTCACCTGTACCACCTGTAGAGTAACTATCACTCACCTGTACCACCTGTAGGGTACCTACCATGCACCTTCACCACCTGTAGAGTAACTATCACTCACCTGTACCACCTGTAGGGTACCTACCATGCACCTTCACCACCTGTAGAGTAACTATCACTCACCTGTACCACCTGTAGAGTAACTATCACTCACCTCCACCACCTGTAGGCTATCTGTCACTCACCTGTACCACTTGTAGAGTAACTATCACTCACCTGTACCACCTGTAGGCTACCTATCACTCACCTGCACCACCTGTAGAGTAACTATCACTCACCTGTACCACCTGTAGGGTACCTACCATGCACCTACACCACCTGTAGAGTAACTATCACTCACCTGTACCACCTGTAGAGTAACTATCACTCACCTGTAGGCTACCTATCACTCACCTGTACCACCTGTAGAGTAACTATCACTCACCTGTACCACCTGTAGGGTACCTACCATGCACCTTCACCACCTGTAGAGTAACTATCACTCACCTGTACCACCTGTAGGGTACCTACCATGCACCTCCACCACCTGTAGGCTATCTGTCACTCACCTGTACCACTTGTAGAGTAACTATCACTCACCTGTACCACCTGTAGGCTACCTATCACTCACCTGTACCACCTGTAGGCTACCTATCACTCACCTGTACCACCTGTAGGCTACCTATCACTCACCTGTACCACCTGTAGAGTAACTATCACTCACCTGTACCACCTGTAGGGTACCTACCATGCACCTTCACCACCTGTAGAGTAACTATCACTCACCTGTACCACCTGTAGATTAACTATCACTCACCTGTACCACCTGTAGAGTAACTATCACTCACCTGTAGGCTACCTATCACTCACCTGTACCACCTGTAGAGTAACTATCACTCACCTGTACCACCTGTAGGGTACCTACCATG
Source organism: Acholoe squamosa (assembly GCA_949317995.1). Taxonomy (NCBI): domain Eukaryota; kingdom Metazoa; phylum Annelida; class Polychaeta; order Phyllodocida; family Polynoidae; genus Acholoe; species Acholoe squamosa. Next base: position 22,021,221 of record OX439051.1, read on the forward strand.
CACCTTCAGCACCTGTAGAGTAACTATCACTCACCTGTACCACCTGTAGAGTACCTACCACGCACCTACACCACCTGTAGGCTATCTGTCACTCACCTGTACCACTTGTAGAGTAACTATCACTCACCTGTACCACTTGTAGAGTACCTACCACGCACCTACACCACCTGTAGGCTATCTGTCACTCACCTGTACCACTTGTAGAGTAACTATCACTCACCTGTACCACCTGTAGAGTAACTATCACTCACCTGTACCACCTGTAGGGTACCTATCACTCACCTGTACCACCTGTAGGCTACCTACCATGCACCTACACCACATGTAGGCTACCTATCACTCACCTGTACCACTTGTAGAGTAACTATCACTCACCTGTACCACCTGTAGAGTAACTATCACTCACCTGTACCACCTGTAGAGTAACTATCTCTCACCTGTACCACCTGTAGAGTAACTATCACTCACCTGTACCACCTGTAGGGTACCTACCATGCACCTACACCACCTGTAGGCTATCTGTCACTCACCTGTACCACTTGTAGAGTAACTATCACTCACCTGTACCACCTGTAGGCTATCTATCACTCACCTGTACCACCTGTAGAGTAACTATCACTCACCTGTACCACCTGTAGGGTACCTACCATGCACCTACACCACCTGTAGGCTATCTGTCACTCACCTGTACCACTTATAGAGTAACTATCACTCACCTGTACCACCTGTAGGCTATCTATCACTCACCTGCACCACCTGTAGAGTAACTATCAGTCACCTGTACCACCTGTAGGGTACCTACCATGCACCTACACCACCTGTAGAGTAACTATCACTCACCTGTACCACCTGTAGAGTAACTATCACTCACCTGTAGGCTACCTATCACTCACCTGTACCACCTGTAGAGTAACTATCACTCACCTGTACCACCTGTAGGGTACCTATCACTCACCTGTACCACCTGTAGAGTAACTATCACTCACCTGTACCACCTGTAGGGTACCTACCATGCACCTTCACCACCTGTAGAGTAACTATCACTCACCTGTACCACCTGTAGGGTACCTACCATGCACCTCCACCACCTGTAGGCTATCTGTCACTCACCTGTACCACTTGTAGAGTAACTATCACTCACCTGTACCACCTGTAGGCTACCTATCACTCACCTGTACCACCTGTAGGCTACCTATCACTCACCTGTACCACCTGTAGGCTACCTATCACTCACCTGTACCACCTGTAGAGTAACTATCACTCACCTGTACCACCTGTAGGGTACCTACCATGCACCTACACCACCTGTAGAGTAACTATCACTCACCTGTACCACCTGTAGGGTACCTACCATGCACCTACACCACCTGTAGGCTATCTGTCACTCACCTGTACCACTTGTAGAGTAACTATCACTCACCTGTACCACCTGTAGAGTAACTATCACTCACCTGTACCACCTGTAGAGTACCTATCACTCACCTGTACCACCTGTAGAGTACCTATCACTCACCTGTACCACCTGTAGAGTAACTATCACTCACCTGTACCACCTGTAGGCTACCTATCACTCACCTGTACCACCTGTAGAGTAACTATCACTCACCTGTACCACCTGTAGAGTAACTATCACTCACCTGTACCACCTGTAGGGTACCTACCATGCACCTACACACATGTAGGGTACCTATCATTCACCTGTACCACCTGTAGGGTACCTACCATGCTCCTACACCACCTGTAGAGTAACTATCACTCACCTGTACCACCTGTAGAGTAACTATCACTCACCTGTACCACCTGTTAGACCTAGGGGGGGGGTTACACGGTACATGCAGTGCAGTGCTGCAAAATGGCGAGCATATACATTTATAGCTTGATAACCATGATTTTGAAACTCTTGATCCCTATTTTCCGGGACATACAGCACCTGTAGGGTACCTACCATGCACCTACACCACCTGTAGGCTATCTGTCACTCACCTGTACCACTTGTAGGGTACCTTCACCTACACTACTGGTAGGTGTGTGGTCCAGGAAAAATTTAGAAATTTAGGGGTGAAATGGGCTATTCTGGTGACTTTTACTAAGTTTTAGAGCTATACATTTATAGCTTGATAACCATGATTTTGAAGCTCTTGATCCCTATTTTCTGGGACATACACCCTTCCGTGCAGGACATGAAACTCGTGAGATTTGCAACTGGAGAATAGTCTATTAGATTCCCCAAAGCCCAAGCCTGTTTTTACGACATTGTCCACTTAGGGAGTGGTCATTATTTATCAACAGGGGGGATGGTGGGTTTGAGGGGGGGTGTAAAATTTTCAGACCCCTCCCGAGGGGGGGCTAAAAAAATTCACCCTCTTTTTAGCAAAAAAGCCCGCGCGTTACTATAGATCAAAGAGGGGCGAAAACCCACCACCCCCCCTGTTGATAAATAATGACCACTCCCTTAACATAAATCCGGAAGTGGCGCTGGAAGTAAAGTTGCAGTACGGGAGACGTTGACCAATCAACGTCCAGGCGAAAACCCACCACCCCCCCTGTTGATAAATAATGACCACTCCCTTAACATAAATCCGGAAGTGGCGCTGGAAGTAAAGTTGCAGTACGGGAGACGTTGACCAATCAGAGAACGTCACGGGGTTCTCTCGAGGACTATTTCTATGGTGTGACCTCAAAAAGTCAGCGTAGTCATGTACTACAGCTCTTCTGGTCACCTGATCTAGCATTAATCTCGAACAAGATAAGTAAGGCCGTACAAACCATGATAACATACTTCAAGCTCTAATAGAATTTGAAAAAAAACGACAACACTAATGATACCGTACTGTCCCTACACCGTAGAACTATGTTTGCCAAAAATGTTATTTTATAAAAATTGCATCAAGGCTATTTGCTCTGACAGTGACGTTCGTGAGTCTGCACTACACCGACTTCTTGAGAATTACGACTTGCGATATGATAGGCCTATAAAGGGAGTGGTCATTATTTATCAACAGGATGGGTGGTGGGTTTGAGGGGGAGTATAAAAAATTCAGACCCCTTCCGAGGGGGGCTAAAAAGATTTTGACCCGTCTTGAGGGGAGGGCCAAAAAAATTATAGCAAAAAAGCCAGCACGCTACTATAGAACAAAGAGGGCGCGAAAATTAATCTAGGTGGGGTGCAAAAAAATTTAACTGCCTTCAAGGGGGGGCGTAAATTTTTTTTCGCACATCCGCACAAAAACTACTAGGCCTACACAAAAACCCACCACCACCCCCCTGTTTATAATGACCACTCCCTAATACATGTTACTTTTTTCTATCATGTAAGGGAGTGGTCATTATTTATCAACAGGGGGGGGTGGTAGGTTTTTGTGCAGATGCGCGGAAATTTTTTACGCCCCCCCCCCTCGACGGCAGTCAAAATTTTTTGCGACCCCCCGTGCCGCAGGCGCGGAGAGTTTTCACGCCCCTCTTTGATCTATAGTAGCGCGCAGGCTTTTTTGCTAAAAAAAAAAGGGTTAATTTTTTTAGCCCCCCCTCAAGAGGGGTCTGATATTTTTACGCCCCCCCTCAAACCCACCACCCCCCCTGTTGATAAATAATGACCACTCCCTAATATCCCTTGTAGGATTCGATCCGTGTATGAATTTGATAAGGAAATAGATCTAGCCTTACCAGTTCAGATGATGCATAACCGTGATCAAATAGGCTCAGTCCCACAGTCCCAGCCATTTTGTCATCCATTCCAGGTCTGCCCAAGGTCCTCTCAGTTTCAGCCAGTTTCTGAAAGGGTAGAAAAGTCAGAGATAAGTTTGATGCAAATACACAATAGCAGAAAATGACAAAGATGAAAACTGCAAAATTCACAATTGATGGAAAAGTCATGAAGAGGAGGAAAGTTTTGATCAAGTTGTGTTCTGTGCTCGTTGCGGCTGCTTCAGCAAGACGTGATACCAGCACGGTATTCATTAGCCGCACGCCAGCCACGCGGCGGGCGCCACAGGCGCACCTCCTCTCTAGCTGGAGTGCGAGCACGTTCAGGTCCGGGCGCGCGCCGATGGCTGGGCGTGCCGCCTATTGAATTCCCCTCGGTACTCCAGAGCGCAACCCTTCCCATCGTGCCTCGCTCCGTGTGTTTATACGGCGGTTTACTTCCGTCGGGGATGTTTCGCTTCACGGCCTCACCACGAAAATCTGGAATGCTAGCTGGCCATAAATGTAGACAGTAACCTGCATAATTGACATTTTTTTAGCGCCTCCCACGCCGCCGCGTAGCGGCAGTACTGCAAAGCGGTACGGGAAACACCGCCCATCTTCTGCACCTTAGGGAGTGATCATTTTTTAACAACAGGGGGGGTGCCGGTGTGTTTGAGGGGGGGTCAGAATTTTTTCAACCCCTCGACCAGGGGGGGGGGTCAGAATTTTTTCAATGCCTCTGATGGGGGGGTCAAAATAATTTCACCTGTTTTCAGTGGAAAACCCCGCGCGTTACTATAGGCTAAAAGGGGACGTTCGCGTGCGATTTTTGTCCTTTATGGGGGGGGTCGAAAAAAATTTTACCCGCTCCAGAGGGGGGGGTCGAAATTTTTTTCGCCCGTCCGCGCGCAAACCCACCAACCCCCCCCCTGTTGTTAAAAAATGATCACTCCCTTAGATGTACAATGACTGCTTTGATGTACAAAGCAGTCATTGTACATCAAGGGTGTAGAAGACTGATCTTCTACATCCCAGATGTACAAAGGCGTGCTTGTACATCTAGGGTGTGCAGAACATGTTCCTTCTGCATCCCAGATGTACGCAGCAGTGATTGTACATCCAGGGTGTAGAACATGTTCCTTCCACATCCCAGATGTACAAAGCAGTCATTGCACATCCAGGGTGTAGAACATGTTCCTTCTACATCCGAGATGTACAAAGTGGTCATTGTACATCTAGGGTGTAGAAAACTGATGTTCTACATCCCATGATGTACAAAGCAGTGATTGTACATCTAAGGTGTGCAAGATGGGTGGTGAGGCGGCCGCAGAGTAAGGCAGCAGGCCGCCGCTGATTGGCTAGGCAGAGTACATCTAGGATGGACTACTAATGGGCGAGCAGGAGTCCATCCTGGATGCAGTGAAAGCTGAACATCGGCCCCGCTGCATTGCGCTTGCCCCATGTGATGAGGTCTCACAATACAAAATTACTGAATAGAAAAATTGATAATTGTGAAATCTTCTTTATATGTCTGCTTTATGAGACATGTCATCAAACACTGGTATACCGACATTAACGATGGGAGGCGTTTTTTTACGCGGTCGCAACCGCATTTCTTGTTGCAGTGAATAAATTCAGTTCAGACCCAATCCAAACAAGCCCAAAAATGAGTGGGCATTACTACAATAATCATGTTTTATTTTATATCATATGAATAAGTTATATTATATATACACAAACATGAATGTTACAGTTGCCACGAGATAGCGCCAAAGCACTGGGCGTACCGGAAGTGAATTGCTAGAACTTCTGTTTCTGTCAAGTCCAGCGAAATATGATCCCTTTGCCTTTTTTTAACAACAGAGGGTGCTACTGAGCTGAAAAGAAAAGTAGTGCAAGGTGAATTTACTAGGTGTCTCTTTTGCTGCGGACTCCCGCCAATGGATTAGCGCTACATGTTTGCTTCGGCTGACCTTCAGGGAATGGTCATCCGGCCCCTATGCATCTGGTCGTCTTCTCAAATTTTTGACCTGGCCGGAAGTGGACTGACGTCATACCACCCCATAAACATTTCATTCCTTGAGAGACCCATCCGGCCACATCCCCCGGATAACCCCCCCCCCCTTTCAGATGAGATCTCATCTGAATAATAATCTTCCATGTAAGTTTCCATAAGTTTCAGATGATCTCATCTGAATGTAATTCAAATTCAGATGAGATCTGGCATATATCCTTGATCGGGGGCAGAGCCCCCGAACCCCTGTTTGGCCAGAAAGAAACAGAGAGGTGAACCATAATTATTTGATGAGACACGGAAGGGGTGGGAAGAGCCACCTGGAGGATGAAGAAGGAACTAAAGGCGACATCTAGAGGAAGGAGTGGGAAACAGAGGGCCAGGTCAAATCTGCAAGAAGTGACCCTTTTGCGGCCCCTATTTAACATGGGGTAGGGAGGTGGTAGGCTAAAAACCTACCCCTGAATTCCGCTCCCGCTTCTCTCCCACTACATAAGTTATACAGACAGCAGATGCCCAGCGTAGGGAGGTGGTGGGTTTTTATGCCCCCCTTGACGTCAGTCAAAATTAGTACACTCCCCCCACCCTCCTCCCACCGCCCTCAAGAGGGGTCAAAATCTTTTACGCCCCCACCCCTCAGGAGGGGTTCCCTGTTAATATATAATGACCACTCCCTTTAATAGAGAGTGGGGTCATCTTTTAACAAAAAGAGGGGTGGGGGGGCAAAAAAAATCTTGACCCCTCTTGGGGGGTGACAAAAAATGCAGCCCATTTGATGAAAAGGGGTGGAAAATTTGAGACCCCTCCATGAGGGGACGGAAAAATTTTCAGTACACTTGTGGAAAAATCACCAACCCCTGCCCCCATCGCTATAAATTGACCACTCCCGTTAATTATTATTATTATTATTATTATTATTATTATTATTATTATTATTATTATTATTATTATTATTATTATTATTATTTATTGCACGGAATCGTCCTGAGGGGACGTTTTTCTGTGCACACATTTGGTACAGTACAGTTGTTCAGGGATGTGGCATGTGTGTCCGTGGTTGATGGAACAATTCCAATGCGTGTGTAACAACATAAGGGTAACAAAGGGAACACAATTTATAAGTAGATGAGATAAATTCAGAATAAATCATTTCTGCACGCTCTATAAGAAGGAGGTTATGGACAGGTGTTCATATTAAATTTTGAGCCTGCTATGGTTCAGCTATAAGACCAATAAACTGCCAGATGGATTTATTGTCGTAGAAATCTATCTATAGCATATTTGAAACGTCGCCTAGTTGGTAGGCGTTGTGTTTCATGGTCTAGTGTATCCCAAAGAGTGACACCCCGATAGTAAGGTGACTTCTGGTAGAAGCTGGTTTTAGCTTCCCTTTTAGCAAATTTTATTTTCCTATCCCCCCTCTTTCTTACCTCGCGTTGAGCTAGAGCCTCTCCACTGACAGATTTTTTCCACATTAGGAGTAATAGTTGTACTTTTCTCCTATGCTCTAGCAGGTCTATTTGACTTTGTCTATGCAGGTCAATAATGCTTATTTGCCTGATACCAACACTCAAGCAGACACGCAGGGCATGGTTTTGCAAACGCTGCAGTTTAACCAGATCTTGTGCATGAGCACTTCCAGTATAAAATGAACAGTACTCTATGCTCGGTAGAATCATGACCTTGTACACACATAGACTAATGTCCCTAGACATGCACTTTCGTAACTTACTTAACTTATACACTTTATTGCCGAGTGATTTTTTAACTTTTGACATGTGCAGGTTCAGGCTTAGGTGACTGTCCAATTCTACACCTAAATAGGTGTAGCTGTGGCAGTTGGGGAGTCGTACTCCATTCAAAAGGATATTGAGGTCACCTGCATTTGCGAGTTTATTTTTGCTGCCAAAGAACATAGTCATGCTTTTTGTTGGGTTAACCGTCATGTAATTCCGATTACACCAAAGTCCCACCCTATTCATGTCCTCCTGAAGAAGTCGTTGAGCCTCCATTGAGTCTGTATGGGAAGCATATATAACCACATCATCAGCATACATGGTGAAACGGCAATGTTGTATACAGGTCACTAGGTCATTAATAAACAGAATAAACAACAAGGGGCCGATCACAGAGCCCTGAGGTACCCCAAAAGACACTGGGGATCGTGCAGATAGCCTGCCATTAGCCAAGGTACTGTGTGATCTATGGGCAAGATATTCCATGAGCCATTTCTTCAGTTTTCGATGAATATTTAGTTGGCAGATTTTGAACATTAGAGTGGGGTGATGGACGGATAAGTTTTTCAAGTAGCTTCCCTGGCAAGGGCAGCAAGGTTATAGGGCGCCAGTTCTTGATATTTCTCAGGTTTCCCTTTTTTGGGATTGGTATTAATGTTCCAAGTGACCATGCTTCGGGAAAGGAGCCTTCATTAACAGAGTTCTTAAAAATGGTAGTTAGTTCATTAGTGAGAAAGGAGAGGGCATCCTTTAGTACCCGGCTGTTTATACCATGGAGACCACATGATTTGTCTATGTTAATGGCTTTAACTAATTTTGAGACTGCTTCTTCATTTATGAATGAGGCAATGTCTAAATCATCTTCCCCGTCAACAGGACCCAGATCAGGTTCAGGCAGATCAAAGCCATTTACCGGTAATACTCTAAACAGGTCGTTACCGATATTGGCAAAGTAATCATTAATATACCTAGATGTGTTTTCTATGGGAATGATCTCTCCCGTTAAGTCATTTGTCAACTAAATTGTTAGATTTTTATTGATTGGATTAACTAATTCGTTAATCTCCCGCCAGAATTTTATGGGATCGCCTTTGGATTCCTCCAGCATGTGAAGAACAAAGGTGCATTGACCATTCTCGAGCTGACGCTGGATCCTATTTCTCATTTTACGGGCAGCCTTTAATAAGTCAGGGTTTTTGGTTATTTTGTGTTCATAGAGCGACATCTGACGATCATTAATTAATTCTATCGTTTCATCACATACCCATGGTTTTCTTTCTTTTTTGACAGTAAAGGTTTTGTAAGGGCAACAGTCATCAAGATACTTAATTAGAGCATTATAAATAAAGTTCCACTGAATACAAGGGTCACTGGTATTATGAAAATCAGACCAGTCAATATCACATAGGTATTCCAACATGTCGGACTTGTCATAGTTCCTATAAGATCTGCCTGTAAAGGTAATAGGACCATTGACCTCTTTGGGCTTTTTCCTACACGCCAGAACAGGATAATGGTCAGCAATCAGGCAGCAGAGAGGCTTACATAAACTTACAACATCACAGTTTGAGATAATGTGATCTATACATGTTCCTCCGGCTATTGTCTCGTTGGGCCTAGTAATCTCGTCAGAGTGACGTTTCAGGCTGAATTCCCTACATAAATCAAACAGCTCCTTCGAGGCATGACAATTTCTATCTCTGGTATTAATATTTAAGTCACCGACCAGCCACAGCTCGAATCTCACCCTGTCCGTGCGCTCTAGGATTTCTCTGAGTTTTTCAATGAACACATCAACATCTTTGTTCGGCGCTCGGTACACATTAAGGATTAGCATGTTTCTATAGGTTGGTTTTTCTATCTGGAGGGCTTGTAATTCAATGTCGGACTAAGCAATATGAACTGAAGTATTCACTCACATAGGTCAATAGCCCTCCACCGGCTCTTTCTTCTCGGTCTAATCTAAATATGGTTTTACCTGGCCAGTGAAACAAAGCATTGTCTTTAGCATCGTTCCCCCAAGCTTCTCCTATGCATAAAATGTCACAATCAAGACTTAGCTTGATATCCAGGAGCTTTTTCTTACTTAGACTGCGTGCATTGCACGTGATAATTTTGATCCCTTTTAAGCTATTAATAAATTGTTGGGTATTAATCAAGTTGGGTCTTCTAAGGGCTTGGTTCATGGCGAGTATAGGGAATATACCCCGAGTTATGTCACCAGGGGTATAATAGACAAGGGCCGAGGGAGAAACTCAACCTTGGCCAATGCCCAGAGGAGGGGGGGGTAGCGAGTCTCCTACAAATGATGCTGGGGCTCCGCAACCTCGCAACACTGTGAGAGAATAAAGTGAGATATGGCCGTGGGACCATAATCAAGCATGATTTATCGCACGTCTGTAATGAAATGTAACATGTAATGAAGAGGATTACAGTGAGCCATGTAAGTGTTAGCCCCTGGCGGATCAGGCAGGTAAAGCAGGTTTTAGGTCCCCGATTGGGATTAACAACAAGCATTCAGATATCAGATAGAGTCAGTGTCTAGCATGAGTAGAATGTTTCACTCTACGGCTTCCTTGTAGGGGCATCTGTCAGCAAAGAGTCAGATTGGTTTGGTCCTACCTTAGCTGCAGGTTCTATCATGTGATATGAGATCCGACATTACTGGGTGTTTCAGGCCGCCGTAGAGATGGACCGCATGGTTGGAGCACAGGAAATGAGCAGCGGATGGGGCACAGCAGACATCATGAGGTCATCTGGTGATACATCAGGGTAGTCAAGGTAGTGCTTGGGGTCACAATAAATAGTAGGCAGGCAGTGTCCGGTCTGGTAGGGTATATAAGAAAGTTAATTAGTACCATGGCCTTGTAAGGCCAGGCTACAGTGAGTAAGGTCAAACATGATAAGAAGTATGATAATTTTGACCCTCGAGGGAGGGAGGGGCAGCACCTCCCCCTATTGTTAAAAAGTGCATGATCCCTCCCTAACAATTATGGGGGGAGGTATAAATCCATAAAAAACTATCATAAAAACTTGTCTCTGTAGGGGAAAGTTGCCTTATTTGGATCGGCTCCTAAATTGGGCCACACTTGTTTCCCCTATAGTGGCAGTAATAGGAACTAGGTTCCAATGCTACCATTTTTAATTAAATATCACTAAAATTCCTGATGACTTCCAAAAACATAAGTTTTCTGTAATTTTATGCACATATTCCGTGAAAAATGGTTTTTGGACCTCTTGATCTTATTTGTGTCACTGCTTACTTAAGCCCTCCCGGTTGCTAGGCAACATTTTTTTGTTCAAAATCCTTTCAGATTTTTAGATGTCATATACTTTTAGACTAAAATGAAATTTGATAAAAACCATTGTCATGTTTTAGAAAACAAACTATCAATGAGAAAGATGAAAAGTTGCCTAAATAGGACCAGCTTGAGTTGCCTAAATTGGACCATAGTTTTACTATTGGTTCCCATTTAGTTGCCTAAATTGGACCACCTGGTGGGGCCTAGGCCTAGTTTTCTGAATTGAACCAAAGTCTAATGTTTTTCTTACTCCAGTATGGAGAAAATTCACATAATATTGATGAAAATAACAAGAGAACATGTGATATCATATATTAAAAGTTCCCTAGTTTTATATATTTTTCAATATAATGAAATTATAAGGAAATAGAGATTAATAATGCACATTGGTCCAATTTAGGATACCAACTAGTCCAATTTAGGCAGCTGGTTGCCTAAATTGGACCATTAGGCTTTGATATTTAATTGTACACCGTGACAAGAGAAATTCAAATTCCTAGATTTTTATGCTATCACCAGAAAGCTATAAGGTACCCTCACAAAGTGTATAGATTTTACATTCAAATTCATAAAAATAATCACTGGACAGGAAAAATTGTGAGGAGGCAAGTTAAAAGGACCGTCCGAGGGGGATTAGTACCAATTCTGGCCACCCGGGGGACACCACTATGGCCTTAAAGTGGGAAATTATACCAAAAATAGTTATATACTACTTTTTTATGTAGATTACAATCGTCCTAAAGGGAAATTCCCATTTTTAAGGAAAACCTTCTGAATTTGGAATGTAAATAGAACGTTTTTGGGCATTTTGGGGGCAGAAATCAGTGCTTTTGTTGATATTGGTTGCCATGGAAACATTATTTTCACTCAAAATTGAGGAATAAAAAAAAACTATTTATAGCCACACCCACAAGGATCGGTGTGTTGAAAAGATGGTAAAAATCTGATAATCAGATCGAATTTTATGAGAAAAAGAATGTGAAGAATATGACAATTTCCCTAATTTGCAGAATTATGCCTAATTATACATATTATCTGATATATCTCATGAAATATACAAGTCCTTATTTGGGATTTGAATAGGTCGGTAACCATCCAAGTTAATAGAGCCGTAAATCTAAAACTACCAGACATATTTTCTCATGTGATATATCATTGGAAAGTTCATGGCCTGAATTTAAAAATTGACTTTTCCCCTGGGGGACCCTTTTTGCTTGGCTATACACAATTCCTTAGAGGATCCAAATTAGAAAACCTTCCCCTTCCCGGCCATACTAATAGATGTCATCTGCGTTCCAAAATTCATGAAATAGGGATAATTTTCAGGCAATTCCAATGTCCGTGGTTTTCCAGAGTAAGGGGTCACCTTAAACCTAGGATAAGGTTTTTTTTCTCAGGAAGATCGGCTGATTCCAGGAAAAGGGACAGTCCTTTCACAGGGGTCTATGATATATTAATGATTTATGCATATATGTAATTAGGATTAGGATTTTAGCTCGTTGTTTTTTATAGTAATGGGAGTTTTAAATCCCTGCATGGTGATGCATGTTTACTTCATAATAAGTAGTTATTTGGGCCCTCAAAAATCAGCATGTATCTAAAATAATGGTCCGAAAATCCATGGATATTAAGGGGGGGGGTGTGTAAATAATAAAGAACACAGGTGATGTGGGCCGATTTGTAGACGATGTGGCCAAAAGACGATGTAGCCAAGACGATGTGGGCAAAGTTGTGGATGATGTGGCCAAACATTGTGGACTTTGTGGCCAATGTTTTGTAGGGAAATCTAACATAAGAATATGGGTTCTCACAAGGGTTTCACAACGAACCCATTTACCTACCCTAACATGATTTTTTCCCTGTGACATGCATGTACTTTTATTTTTACCAATAGTCAACAAAAAGCTACTCTTAATTCTGCACTAATATGCATGGACGATGTGGCAAAAAGACGATGTGGCCAAAGGATGATGTGGCCAATGTTGAAAAGATATGGTTTTGGTATAAATATACTTGTAAATTGGCCACATCATCCATTTTCTCTGATTGTCCACATCGTCCATTTTTGGCCACATCGTCCATAAATTTGGCCACGTCGTCCTTTGTTTGGCCACATCGTCCATTTGCCATAAAGTCCATTGGCCACATCGTCCATCCAGCTGTAGGACCCCTAAAATTTAGATCCTGAGTGAAAGGACCAGGATATAACCTCAATTGATGCTTAATTCTTTGACGGAAAATAAAATCAGAAATATGTAGATGGTGGTGTGTGTGTGGGGGGGGGGGGGCAGGGTGCATGCTAAGTGTCTGTCTGCCGTATGTGTGATTGGTAAGTGAGGAGGGGGAGGGGGGAGGTGTCTATGAGTCCATGGGCAGGTGTGAGTGTGTGTGTGAGTGGGGGGGGGGGGTGTCTGTCTGAGAGGCGGGTGTCAGACATGGGGGAGGCTGACACGGACACAATACGTGCCGTAATTACTCACGTCACCCCCCCCCCCCAACACACCTCATATACTCACAAATACAGAGTCTTTAGATTTGAGATGTAATGTGAAAAGAGGGAAAATGAGAATTTTGAAGGGAAAAAAGGAGCCCGAAAAAAGAGACAGAGTACACATGCATATTGTTGGTTTTTATTCCTAGCCCAAGTGTAGGCCTTTAGGGGAGTGGTGATCTTTTAACAACAGGGGAGGGGTGGTGGTTTTGGGGGACAGGGCCAAAAAAAAATCAACCTTTCATAGTGAAATAGCTTGCGTATTTCTATAGCATAAAGGGGAAGGGGTGAAACATTTCTGACCCTTCTGAGGGGGATGCCCAAACGAAATTTGAAGCGCCCACCTGAAAATCCACACCCCTCCCCTGTTGTTTAAAAATGGCCACTCCCTAAATGCTGTTCTTTGGTTCTCGTTTCCATTTTGGCAAGACCCTCCTACATGAGAGCCTGCTGCGTGCATGTGTATGGGAGGGCGGTAGTGAAGATGAGACAAGAGGTCAACAAGAGTTGACACTGGTTGTGTCTTTGTTGTTGGTCAAAGTCAGTGTTTGTACAATAGATGAAGAGAACACAAAGCATACCGGGCGTAGCTTTGTTGTGTTATTTGGGGTTATTTATCACCACCCAGAGAGACTGAGTAACCTCTGACACTCTGTTATGTCAGAGTTAGAAATTGGAATTTGACTGTGTCTGTGGAGGAAGGAGAGGGCGATTCACATTTTCCCTTATTCATTTATCTATTTATTTATTTCGTTTATTTATTTGTCCTTTTTTTTCTATAAATTCATTACATATTCAGTTATTCTAGTTAAGACTGCTGATAGGGGATGTGCATGGAAGCTGGTGGTGCTGATTTTGGTCTATGAAGAAGTAATTAAAACTACAGACTTGAACTTCTATGAAAGATAGACCCAACATCAAAACACAAGAATGGGTTTGAGTCAATAGATGGTGAAGATGAGTTGGGTCGTACACAAGCAACTAAGAAGAAACAAAGATGGGGGTGTGAGCAAGATGTAGGAAGTGTTGAAGGGTGAGGGGGGGGGATGGGAGTGATGCAGACTGTCCAAACATGCCCCAGGTGAGAAAACTCCCCAATCTGACATGTACTCTATGGGGAAATGTGTGAGGCGTGTGTGTGTGTGTGTGGGGGGGGGGGTGAAGGAGAGGCATAAAAGGAGATGGGGAGGGGAGGCTGCCATGCCAATTTCCACCACTGACACCTTAAGTTTCTGACACTCGCCTTAGGCCACAGGTGTTGGTTCTACATTCAACGCAGCGTTTCCCCTCAATCTAGTCCATCAAATATGAATTACACACGCTAATTACCCCTATACTCATAAGTCAAAGTATGATGATAGTATGTATGTATGTTACAAAGGAAGCCATTACTGACGTGTCATATATATATATTAACATTAATGGGTTCCTTTCCGAAAGGAACAAATCGATTCTATGTAATAAGACATTTCTTTATTTTCTTTTCCCCTTCTTTCTCTCAAAGAAAGTTGGTTTTAATCATATAAAATCCTATGTTCATTTGATGTATTCATAATTTTAATATCTAAATGGGCCCCTATAACAGTTTCTCATATTGTTAGTCTAGGAAACGACTCTCCATATAGTTAGTTTAGAAAGCAACTCTCTTCCATGCTTTACATATAAAAGAATTATTGCATACCCATGCCGGTTTGCCCTTTAATTAAGGTCAAGCCTACTTCTAGACTTTTCAAGAACACTTAATATAATAAGAGCATTAATTGGGCGTAACAAAACAAAAGTTAGGCCCCTATTATGTCATGTTGCATTGTACTGCATGTAATGACCCTAGTATGTATTTCCATTCATACTCTCCTG
This sequence comes from Acholoe squamosa, assembly GCA_949317995.1. Lineage (NCBI taxonomy): Eukaryota > Metazoa > Annelida > Polychaeta > Phyllodocida > Polynoidae > Acholoe > Acholoe squamosa. The sequence goes on from OX439051.1 coordinate 22,036,305, forward strand.
TCAACTCCATAATCTTATAATTGGTCAGACGTGCATATGTTTTAAGTATATACTGTCAGCTTGGGGGTTGGTCATATCAAATGAACACTGGTTACAATCTGGTCGCATTTCCCTTCGGGCGCTTTGGGTAAAGGCCATCGCTTTTGTAATATACATGTACTCGCAAGAAAAAAAAAACTGGTATTTTGAATCTACTCTCCCAAAATTCTAGTATCGGCCTATCAGTAGCTTGTGGTTGAGAGTGAAAATGTCATTAGAGTGTAGGACAAAAAAGTTTTTCCAGTGACATTGGTTGAAAAATTAAGGTCAGAAAAATGTCTATTTTCCAATATTTTTTACATCCTTCCTCTACATAGAAATATGTCTATGGCCATAAAGAAGACATTAGAAATGAAAAGGAACTGAAATGAAATAAACCATCTATCTACCATCATTTGGCCTAGGCCTGTAGACAGTCTGACTCTGTTTCATGTTCTAGGGAGCAGCAGTGACGTCATAGCAACCAGCGCTGCCCTTAGGCTTATCAGGCTTATCTCCCTACTGATAAAGATCCCCATGAAGGGTTAAATTCCCGGGTTAAATTAGATAGGAAATGTGCTAGAAAAATGTGTTAAAATCCTTATCAGAAAAGATCTAGGCATCATAGAGCAAAATGCATTCCAAAATCAGAAAGATATTAAAAATTTTCATCACATACCTGAAGCATTATTTTCTAATCCCAATATTTGAAAAGAAAACAGCAAAAAGGCTACTTTTTCTAGTACATTGCCTATGTAATTTGACCCTTTGCCTGGTCCCTAGCAACCAGGGTACTGCTCCTGAGAATAAAACTGTCATCTGAACTTACTCCCATCTTCATTCTACTTTAATGAAAATCACAGTTTTTCAAAAAACAGAAGTCAATTCTGGTCAAATCAGCGCCTTCGGCATTGAAGATTTGTCATAGCATCCCCATACACCTCATCTTAAACCTGTTGCCCACAATCTGACTTTAGTAAGGCGTCTGGCAGCGGCGCGGCAACAATCTGTGTCAAATTATCCAGCGTCCGCGGAGGGTGGTGAACGTAACAGCCAGGCCCTTAGCCAATCAGCGGCCGGGACACATCGGGGCGCCGGCTGATTTATTATGAGAAGTAGGACACGGGAGTTTCACGTGGACCCGGGAGTGGATGAGCCAGGGTGGATATCGTCAGTGCTAAAGTAGCTGGGGTGACTTGAAACAGGCCCAAAAATGAACCCTGGTGGCAGCTACCATCATTACAACAAAGAGAGCTGTGGCCGCCATGTTGTAAACTCACATAGCGTGCAAATATCTGTTGGGATTTCGCCAGGTTTCTTCGCCGACGCGTCCATTCCTGGCACTCTGGGACGTGTATTAGCGTCTGGAACAGTTCATGGATTAATACCGAGGTTGGTACACGTTCAGAAATCATGGAGGGATCACGGAATAAGGCTGTGTTGTCGTTGAATCGGGGAGTATTTGGAGTGGTGCTGGTTTGTCTCGTCGTCTTGCTCCAACCTAACGCACTAGCGGCGGCCAGCAAGGGCTACCAAACCCGAGTCACGGACCATGGTTATCAACAAAGCGAAAAATGTGAGCCTATCACTATCCCACTTTGCAAAGATATCCAGTATAACCAGACCATCATGCCTAATCTGTTGAACCACCAAAAACAGGACGATGCTGGATTAGAAGTGCACCAGTTTTTCCCCCTGGTAAAAGTGCAGTGCAGTCCTTTCCTGAAATTTTTCCTCTGCACCATGTATGCTCCCGTTTGCACCATGTTGGATGAAGCTATCCCTCCTTGCCGGTCCCTGTGTATTCAAGCCAGAACTGGCTGTGAGACCCTCATGAACCGATTTGGCTTCCAATGGCCAGAGAGTCTCGACTGTCAGAAATTCCCTGTGTCTGGGCTATGTGTAGGGGAGAACAGAACTGATCCAGTGGATCCAACCCAGGCTCCAACCAACCCTTTCAACCCTTCCAATCGCCCCATCATCCCTTCCGATCGTATCCCAGGAGCTTTTGAATGCCCCAAGGAACTCCAAGTGCCCTCGAGCTTCAATTATAAGCTCAAGATTGGAGACGTTGTGGCCAAAAACTGTGGGTTACCCTGCGGAAAGGAAAACGACATCTTCTTCGGACCTCAACAGAGGCTGTTCGCATGGTACTGGATTGGAGTGTGGTCATCCGTTTGCATCTTTTCAACATTATTCACAGTTATAACCTTCTTAATCGACATGCAGCGGTTCCGTTATCCGGAACGACCTATCATCTTCCTCAGCGGGTGCTACTGTGTCGTTGCCATCACCTATCTCGTTGGCTTCGTCATCAAGGATAAGGTGGCCTGTACTGGTCCGTTTCCTTCTCATGAAGAAGGAATCCTCACTGTCCGTGTCGTCACCCAAGGAACCAAGATGGAGGGGTGTACCATCCTATTCATGATGCTCTACTTCTTCAGCATGGCTAGCTCCATCTGGTGGGTCATCCTGACACTGACCTGGTTCCTTGCTGCTGGAATGAAGTGGGGACACGAAGCAATCGAAGCCAACTCTCAATACTTCCATCTTGCCGCATGGGCTGTACCTGCCATCAAGACCATCGCCATCCTTGCCATGGGGCAGGTCGATGGCGACACGCTGAGCGGAGTCTGCTATACCGGGATATCAGACATCGATGCCATGCGTGGCTTCATCCTTGCCCCCTTGTTTGTGTACCTCATTATTGGAACCTCCTTCCTACTGGCTGGATTTGTGTCGCTATTCCGCATACGGACAATCATGAAAAGCGATGGTACTAAAACCGACAAACTGGAGAAGCTGATGGTACGTATCGGCATCTTCTCGGTGCTATACACAGTCCCAGCGACCATCGTCATCGGGTGCTACTTCTACGAGCAGTCCTTCCGTGACCAGTGGATGCTTACCTGGCACTCAGAAATCTGCAAGAAGTTCCGGTATCCCTGTCCGCAGGTGAACCAAAAGACTCTATTGAAGCCCGAATTTACGGTCTTCATGATCAAGTACTTAATGACCCTCATTGTGGGGATAACATCTGGGTTCTGGATCTGGTCGCGTAAGACGCTAGGATCTTGGGTGAACTTCTACCTCCGGGTATTTACAGGGAGGAAAGAGGAGGCTGTCGTTTGACACGACAAGCTGATCATTTTGGTGCCAGAAAACAGACTGAGTGGACTCCTTAGTAATACCGAGCTGGAGTAATTATTATTCATCACAACTAGGATTTATACCATGTATGTCTTACACATATATAAATACAAATATATTACATGTACATACTCTTAACTGCTATGCTATGGCGGTTTGTGTGGAGTACGAGAAAAGTTTCGAGGAATCTCGAAGTGACTAAATGGCTGCAGCATAGACATGGATCTCTTGCAGTATTGGAAAACAGCTGAATTTCCATTAATTTCTACATGAATGCAAGGCTAGAAGTTCCACTGACTTAAGCCCTGATATTAAGTAATAGGGCTGTGGTTTTCACTTGTGCAATGTATGATATATGTACCTAACACTTTGAAACCGACACTCTTTGCAAAAGAAAAGTAACGTGGTTGTGCTATAAAAATAGGTAAATGTTATGTTTAGATGTTTGATATTTGGATTGGAGTCAAATGTTATAACATATAGTGTCATTCTAGCAACTTATTATCAAACACTTACAATTCTAACAGGATCCATATTCTTATCTACAATGAGGTAGATAAACGGTACCTCAGTTGTGTAGAAAGTGGGAAATACGCCTGGTTTTCTAGGAATGACCCACTTCTGCACTATACTTCAAATCTCTAATATCATTTGACTTTTCAGACAAGTCGAATTCATTTTAATGTCAGAGTCAAAATCATACAAGGTCCATGCTTCTATTTGCTCGCCATGAAGCCATGTTATAACTTAATGTGTCACAACAATCTATGTATCTTTTTAGATTTTTATACAAATCTATATTAATCGTACTCTACTATACCACATAGCCCTCAGGAAATACACTCAGCAGTGCTGAACCTTTCCTAAACTCTTGAGCTACCCAGAACAAAATATATGAAAATGATGAAAAAAAGAGAACTTTTGCATGTTATTTTCTTTAGCGTAATGTGAATGTATAGTGTCTTGAAATCTAAAGTGCTATGCATTATGCTGCACATAAAATGAATTTTCAGCCTTGCGGACAGTGCCACCACACTCTTAGTTGTTAATTGGCGAAAAATCGAAATTGATGACAATTTATTCCTTATTTCAATGTGTATATATATATCAAAATTATTAAATCCATTCCTCTGTGGTTCAAATAAAAATTTGCATGCATCATCAGAAAGAAAGTATTACAAACTAAATGAATAGCCTTATATAAAAAAAAATAAAAAAAAAGAGTGTCCGCATAGCTGAAAATCCATTTTAAGCAGCTTTAGCAGCAATTACTGATATTAGGTGGTTTTTACTGCCTTAGTCTAAAAGTTGTGCAAATTAATGCTATATATATAAATGTATGATATATTCGTCAATGTCAAATGGGTCTACACTGTATAGGGATATTGAATTTATTCCATCTCTTGTTTCCCATAATTCAATAGATTAGAGTGAGAATAAGAGTTATCTCTGTGATTAATAGTTAATCATAGGCAATTATCAAAAGCAGAAAACGACTATTTATTGAGCTAAACGTTGAGTCTTGAAATAAATTTAACAACATTGAGTTGAAAAGGGGTGCCAATAGGTCTTAAGTTTAAATCATGAGCACATTATCTTGTAAAGATGAAAAAGTGACTTCAATATTATTTCTATAGATTAAGGAGTATGGTGTGAAAATGTTCTGGTATATCAACAGATAGTGGGAGATATCTGAGGTATGTGGTTGTGTTGGTATCTGGCAGGCAGACCCATACTGACTTGGATCATAATGTAGTCACTGATTCTGCCTTCAGCAGTCTGTATCAAGTTGGGTCTACTCCAAATGTCCAATACCCTCTCCACTATGTGAGCATACAGAAAGGCTTACCCACCGAATTCTGGGTCTGCTTGGTTACGGTATTTTAGTTCTGAGTGCACTTGTGGATGTTATTGCCAAGTGCACATTTGAAAAATGAAAAAGTGTTACCTTTTACATTGAAATAGAAAAAGCTTCATTTTAGGTCTCTCGAAATTGTCAGACAATCTGAAATTTTATATATTTTATTTTTTCAGTGGGAAATTTAATTAAGTGTTCCAGGTAAAGTCATTGTACTTTGCACCATATTATCATTAGGTGAGTCATCCATGTTTGTGAAATGGTCCCAGTATATCATAGTCCTCTTCAAATTTGTGAGCTATACTTCACCCAAGTGGGAACAAAGGGTTGTGGGGATGATAAAACAATAAAGTGCTCCTATGTAAATTCCCATGACCTTAACATAAAGGTCAGTCTGCCAAGGAGAAGAGTCAGGGGTTATTTTATATTCATGGTATTTACTTGTGGTTACTCGCCATGAATATGACCTTAGCTGTCGAAATGGCGTTAAACCTCTATTACTCACTCACTTGTGGTTAGTGGAGTTAAAGGTGGTTTCGGCCATGAGTGGTTTGATGATATAATGGTGCATTGAAAAACCCTATTTCGTTATAAATACATGTAGGTCAACTTTTGGGACCACACAATGACATTGACTGTTTAAAAATGGCAACATTTATTTACATGTCATGATATTGATCTGTGGTTTTAACCCTTGTGCTAGGATTGATTTTGTGACTGCTGGTTTGAACATAAAATTTAAATGAGCCACACCATGTAAATTCACTGAAATGTCAAAAACTATGAGTCACGCATTTGGAATCTCCATTATGTAACATTTAGCCATCAGGCCTGCCAGTGCCAACTCCCATACCCCCATTTTCCCTTTCCGTGACCAATTTATTTAATAGAGGTGGGAAAATCCAAGGAAATGATTGCATAAACCCAGAAATTACAGGAAGTGTGCTTAGTGCGAGTATACTAAAGTGAATCTATCACCCAGGATTTGGCAAACCCCCATGCTGTTAGATACTGAGTGATAGCACTATTTCTATTAGGTGGGATAGCACTTAGAACCTTGGTACCGTGCATTTATATTGCTGTTAAGGAAAGATTCTCCTTCCCAGTTACAAAATACGATCTCTCATTCATGATGGGTAAACTGACCCTGATGTGGACACTGATCATTAGCGAGGACACATAAGTTTTTAGCTTATACCCAGTTGTCAGTGCTGGGGTTTATATTGTTCACCACCTCCAATTTGATGGATTTTTGAGACAATTTAGAGCAAAATGTTGACATGGTCTTAAAGGTGGAGGAGGGGGATGTGGCACATAGCAGCTCATGGGTGGAGTCCCCAATCCACACATGTTGTAGACCTACAACTAGTAGCAGCAGCCGCGTGGCTTTCTACCTTCTCGTGTCAGTCAGACCCACCGTCTGGCAGCCAGCCCACGCCAAGGCCTCAAAGCCAACTGGGTCAGCCAATCACCCTCCCCCCTTCCACCATCGCCATCACCAACCCCCTAAGGGGGATGTGGCGGAGGGGGGGGGGGGTTAAATTACACCGCGTGGTGCGTTACCATAGCAACCTGGGCGCCACCTGCCATCGGGGAGGTCATGAAGGGGGTGATGGAAGGAGCAAGAGGTGGGGGGGGGGGGTAGATAGAGCTGGGGGTAAGGGGGGGGGGGGTAGATGAGTGAGAACCAACCCCAGATGCTTCTATAGCTGTCGTTGGTTTACCTATCTCAATCACCCCCATACATTCCCTCTCCAAGCCTGGCCTCTCCTCTATACCGGTATTCCTACAACCCCTTTCTCTGCTCCTACCAGCAACACCTCTTATTCAGACCTGCAATCACAAGACACCACTCTGCCAGCATATTTACCTCTGAATTGTGCACTGCCGACGAATTACCATGGTTGGTTGGTCGACGTTTAGGACCAGACTGTTGAGTGCTATACGAGCCACTTGAGTTAAAAAAAAAAAAAAAAAAAAAAAATACAAGCCATAAAGTGAAAGGTTGTGGAGAACAGAGCTTCAAGTCTCCACTGTTCTAACCTTTCATTCTTAGTTAAAACATATTGGCTGATATTTTAAGATTAAATTATGAATCAAATTGAGGAAAGGGGGAGGGGGGGGGGCTCTAAATAGCCCACTAGAAAAGAAAATTGTGAAAGAGAAATCACGAAACCCTATGAATCGCCTATGGTATTGAGGTTTTTTCTTTAAAGTAGCCCTCAAAAAGGAACACATAAAAAGGACCAGAAAAAACTGACAATCTCTGTCCAGTAAAGTGCATGTTTTACTTTTTCAAGTTGTATAAGGACTGGCCCGCTGGCTGCCTGCTCTCTCCACACCCAGACATATTGTAAGCCTCAGTGGGCAATGAAAGGCCTCCCTGGGAGGTGTATGGAGGTATTGAAGGTAGCGATCATCGTGGTGAGGGGAGGTGGTAGGGGAGTGAAAGGGACCTGTAGAGAGGGGTGAGACCCAGTGAAAGTGGTGCTTAGTGTGTTTGGTTGGGGATAGCACCAGGGGTGTGGGGTGTGCCATGGGGATGATAGACCCATTGGAGGTAAGGCCAAAAAAAAGAAGCTGTTTACGGTTATTTGGTGAAAATAGATGAGGCATGTCCTGCTGTATGGGTGCAAAATAGTGCTATTGTACATATTAAATGGCACACATAGATAACACTTGACATGTTTTGCACATTGTTTTTGCTATCTTGAAGATGTGCTATTTTCTTCAGATTTTCCTAGGTATTTCTGAAAATCTGATTTATTTTTGGAGGGTTGCGCTAGATAATGGCACCTGAGATAAAAGTAATATTTTGCCCCTATTCATCACTGTTACCTGTGGTGTTTTCCCTACAAGGGAGTTTACACAGTGCCGAGTATCGGCGAAGGAACACTCAGCTGGTAACCGGCATGGGTTAAACCGGCCTTTTGTAAACGCCTGGAACACCAGTGAATTGACACCGCTTACTCTGTGTACACCCCAGCTACCTACCCTGAACCTCCCTACCCTAGACTTCCAACCCCTTAGGACTTGTATACCTTCCTTCCACACACCCTTTATCCTTGTGAGCCAAGTCATGCTTGAACTACTCATTCCATAGCTGCCCTAGCAGTCTCTCCTGATACCCCAACAACACTGGGAAATGTTTGCATAGGTGCATTACCAGCAACAGCCTCCACCCCGACCTACCCCATTACCCATTTCCCATCCATCTCAACTTTATTTGTCAGAAATATCAGTTTTCATAGGGTATTAAGAACATCGGAAAATCTACTACTTCCCACACTGGTAAACCATCACATTAACTCCTTATACCACCAGACTCAAACATGACGGGACACCATAAATTTATTCTATTTTTCTGGTTTTTTTTTTTTTTTTTTTTTTTAAACTTAAGCCTAGTTAGATGGTGTTTATCTATGCTATTGAGTTGGAAGTTAAAATTGTGGAAAGTTGCTTCACATCAGATCTGAGTTCCTTGATGGCCTCCGGACGTAAAACTAAACAAACAAACATCAGAAGGACCAATGACTGAATGACTAAAATATTTAATTTGTTTTGTCTAATCTGAGACACATTTGAGGGTAAATTAGGAATAGATGATTGCCTTGGAAGGTTGTAGTATCTAGGTCATAGAGACAAACATAACCATGATTTAATTTCAAGGAATTGTACATTATAACTTCCCCTGCTTTATGAAAGAGAATCTATCAAGTGTAGATCACTTGAATGGTGTGGAATTGAATTTTTATTTTTTTTGGAATGTGTAAATCTGTGTGTATATTAATCACTAGACATTGCAGTTGCCAAAGTGTGAATGTACACTCAAGAGATTTGATAATGAAAGGTAAAAAATAACAATGTATGATGCTTATGAATAGTAGCAATTACCTTTATTAGTCCAGAACAGTATCCACTGTATTCAGTAGTATATGTGGATATTATTTGATGATACAGTGTTTTCTGTCCATGAGTTCTATGATATAGGTTCTCATTTACCATCTCATGTTACCATTATTAACATTGCCTCTCATACTTCATAATATATATGTATTTACAGTTATACTGAACTTAGTTCACACACAAAGTGGAATGTGCCACAAGACAGTATACAGTGTAATATGGATATATCAGTTTCCATTCTAGAAGGTTCATTAATTTTCCTCATCTTCTCACCCATCACTCATCTATGCATGTATGTACTACATTGTATTATAATTTATAGATATTTTGTATAAGTAGAACTTAAGAAGTATTTGAATAATATTCAATCATGTACAGACAAAAAGTAAAGAAACTCCAGCACAAGGTTGTAAAATTGTGTGATTAACTAAAAAATGTATGCATGAGTGAGGGTTTATAGGGGTTGATATGTCGGTTGTAGATCTACCAGCCGCTAGCGGGATGATATAAAACCGTGTTCACAGTGTGATCAAAGTCAGTAATGGAAAGCGTATGAAAGCAGTTACATCAACAAATATCTGTGTCTGAACAGTACTCATTTGCTGCTGTATATAATTGCTATATTTGTTGCCCGCCGGCTGATGTCTTAGCGAAGAGCCCCCGACCCCAAGAGACTGAGTTTGTGATCACCATAATGTACAATTTTCTATCATCGCATGAAATATACTATAGTTATACAATTTGTTACATACTCCTAGATTCTTGTTGCCATTAAAGTTATACATGACAGTCACGGAGAGTTAAGTTGAAGTTGATGACACACAAGATGAAAGAAATTGAATACCAGGTGTTTCATAGATGATATTGTAATTTATTGCAACAGTCAATTATTTATATTGTACACAGAAAAATTGAAAAATCCCACCTTTCTCGTATAATATTGATGTCACCGAAACTGTTCCAACATTTATAATTTAGATCTATATTGGGTGCAAAAAGTTTTCGTTGCTGTCGAACTAACTTAGTGTTACCAATATATTTTGTTGTTTCTTTTGTCCGCGATGGTCTGGTTTACCTTAGAGATTATGTGATCTATGTTCTTGGTGATTGTCAAGATGAAAGAATGCTGAAGATATGTTATAAATCAGTTGTTCTTGTGTGCTATAGTGTATGGTATGCATGTTTGTATGATATATGAAAGAGAGAATGTTGGAACCACTAGGAATATGTTTTGATGACTGTAGCTATTATACTATTTACATATATTCCCTACAAGTTGGATATGAACAGGAATCAAGCAGTATTTGTCATAAGTGAATTGCATTGTAAATAAAGCTGTATGTTCTGAACATAAGAACACAAGAGTCCTATTCTTTTCTTTTCTTGCAAATCTTTCAAATTGGGGATATGTAGTGACACACATTGATACTGACATTCAATTGCCTACTGGTGCATACCAGGCGGCCTCATGTATAAGACACACCTAGACTATTGTGCTGAAATGTGACTCTGAAAAGTGACTTGAACCCCTTTTTGATAGAAAGGTCTACTTGAAAGGTTTATGGGGTATGATTCCTTGACAGATGAAAATGTTTCTCTAATTCTGGCTCTTCATTGGTAATTCCCACTCCCCTTCCCAACACACAGGTTACAGTAGTGGCCCGGTTTAAGCGGTCTGTACCCCTGGCCCTCATTCAAATACTGATTTTAGTGCTTCAGATTTTTTTCAATAGCCTCGTTCCCTTGGTGCCTATTCGAGACCAGTTCTTAAACTCCAGCGCTTAAACAGGCCATTACTGTATGCGTTGATACCGCCTTCAACATGGTGAGCGAATAGCCATATCAGACCCAAAACAATGCAGAGGACCTTCTCAGTGCACTCTGTGCAGATTTTGTGAAATATGGTAGATGGTATGGGGGCCATGCCATGAGAGGACATTCTTCTGAACCGGTCCCACTGAGATGGCCCCCTGTGGATGATGGTGGTACTAGAAGCAACAAGAAGTAATACCCCCACCACATGGGTGGCACCCCAGCCTCAGGAGGAGGCAGTAGATGCATGTGTTTGCTTGGCACACCCCCACCATACCCTCCCAGACCCCTGGTCCCCCAATACATACAAACCTCTACCTTCCCCTCACTTGTCTCCATGCAGGCCCCATCCAGATAAACTGGTAAAGGTTCAGTGATGGTATAACAGCATTTTAAGAAATGCCTCAGGATTTTGACACTGTGGTGAACTAGGCCAGAAGTAGCTCACCAACACTGTCTAGCCAGATCATAACCAGGGCAGCATTATCACAGCATTTGATATGTAAAACCTAGGGGGCTGTGTACAAATGACGTCATGCAGGAGGGGGGGGAGGGGGGGTCCCACTTGCCATGACCAAGCATGACAAGGGGGGAGGGGGGGTCATGGGCTGCATGACATCATGTCATCAAGAAATCACAATATGCTTTGGTTTTGGCGAGAACAAAAACTTTTGTAAAAAGATTTGTAAAGGTAGTGAAGTTTAATGCATTCATCTGACATAAATTTATTACCTATAGGCCCTACATGCATGCATTCCTCAGACACATCACTCAATGAGTGTCACTGCCATCAATGTCAGTGTAAAATCAAGCCCACTATAAGGAGGCACTACTACTCTATCCTACCTATACCAATTTAACCCTTTTTGAAAAGGGCCACTGCTGTGCTCAGGATCTAAAATGATGCATCTAAAATACCCCTGAACTGCTGCTGTTGACTCAGGGCAGCATCCATAGTAATCCACAGGCTTCTTTTTGAAAAGGTGTGATATTGCCCCCCCCCCCCTCCTTGAGGTGTCAAAATTATTTTGCTCCTCCCCTAATCCACCCACTCCCAGAGTCCCACTGTTGATAAATAATGAAAACTCCCCTGGAGCTCTCCACCACCCTGTTGCTATTTTCACTGAGGGGATGCTTGGGGAGATGTAAAGGGGACCTCCCTTCAAACTTACTCTCCACATCTTTGTCTGAATGGAACTCTATCATACTCACCTTATTTGCAGATTCTACAGTAAAATGCTGAGGTGACTCGATTGCTTTGTAACATCACAAATTGGAACTATGATTGGAATCGATGGTCTCCTGAGAATTTGTGGTGCTTTCTGAGTTTTTTTTTCTATTAGGCCACTCCCTAAATTCAGAGTGTTCTGCCTGAAACCTATTTCTAGTACACTTCTATTTGGTTCAAGTTACAGATTAAATCAATACATTCAATATATCAATACATTCAAGCTCTTAAACTATATGATCCTTAATAATAACTGTTCTCGATTTTCTCTTCGCTGACAAGTGTACAACTTTCACTGTAAAGAAGGCAGACTATTAACTGTATTGGACTACTGATCTAGACAGTTTTTAAGCCCTTTTGTGACAGGAAAATTCTTGTGTATGATCACTAACATAGTACTCTGTGTATAACTATGGGGCATGGAAATGGTACATCCTGCATATAGGGACCCATACATTATATAAGCTGACAGTGTTTGGCATGTTTCTCTGTTCATTTGTTGATCAGTGCTAGTTCTTTTTTCACTTTGCATGTATGTTATCCTTTATTGCCAATTTACACCCACTAATATATGTCCCTTTGAACCATTTTAATTTGTTTATAGCTTATAGACCTTCACTATTCATGCACTTTTGGGGGGGGGGTATCTCTCTGCATGACGTCATGCTAAGGGGGGGTCAAGTGTTGTATGACGAAACATGACAAGGGGGGGAGGGGGGTCAAAAATGGTCCAAAAATGCATGACGTCATTTGTACACAGCCCCTAGGGAGTGTGTCGATCATTTTTTAAAAGGGGGGTGGTAAACAATTTTGATCCCTCTTGGGGGTGGGGATTTTAGCATCTTTTAGCAAAAAAGCCTGCGCCATACTATAGCCTCTGACAGAGAGGGTTCACAAAAATAATTTTACTGCTGTCGGGAGGGGGGAGGGGGCAGCTGATATTTTGGCGTGTGCGCAACTCATCACACTCCCTGTTGATTTATAATGGCCTATAATGACCACTACCTTACTCCATTGTTATGTTCCTTACCCGGTTTCTGAGAGTAGAAATCTATATATCACCAAACAAGATGGCGCAGGTTTTCTCTAGACCTTACATTTAGCAGTGGGATTCTTAGTGTTTGAATGTGGAGCTTTGAGCCTCCCTAGTGCCCAGCACTCTATATTTTGAGCTACAACAAACAGACAGAAACCCAAGGCTGTGCATAGATACCAGTCTGCGCAGGGGACGCTGGGAGCTAAGTGTTGTCATAGGAACCCAATATGGCTGCCTGGTGACGTCACAGTCCAATATCAACAGTAGACAAAGGGTCTATTCAGCTACTTGTCTAGTCTAGGCTCCTTGGCAGTTTATAATGTTTAGAGACACTTGTTCTTAGGAGCAAAACATAGATAACTGATCATAATGCAGTCAAGGTTCCACTGTATTACATGAATAATAATCATACAATAATCACATCAAGTTGTTCAGAACAGGAATGACCAGGATACTTAAAACTGAAGCCTTCAGAACCAGGGCCCTCAGAACATGAGCCATTGTAAAAAGGGTCCTCAGGACTGAACTCATCTAAGGGAGTGGTCATTATTTATCAACAGGGGGGTGGTGGGTTTTTATGCCCCCCCTCGACGGCAGTCAAAATTTTTTGTGCCAGAGGCGCAGAGAGTTTTTTGCGGCCCTCTTTGATCTATAGTAGCGCGCTGGCTTTTTTGCTAAAAAGAGGTGAATTTTTTTAGCCCCCCCCCCACCTCAAGAGGGGTCAAAATTTTTTTAGCCCCCCGCTTGGGAGGGGTCTGAAAATTTTACCCCCCCCCCCCCTGTTGATAAATAATGACCACTCCCTAAAGTGGGGTATACACAGGCACCTTTTGCGCCGACCTGACCCATCCCGACTCTCAAGGCGGCTCTAGTCGGGCTGTGTATACTGATTCCCTACTCAGTTGGGGCGGGTCGGGTCCAGTCAGGAGTTATCTGACAATGTTTGATATCTGGCCCCAACTGGAGCACAGCAGGGGGTGCCCTTAGACCTGAAGCCCTGTGAACCAGAGCCCCTAAAACTGAAGCTCAATATACCAGAGCCCTTCCAACTAAGGGATTGGTCGTTTTTTAACAAGGGGAGGGGGAGGGTGAAATTACGTGAATCAGCGTCGACCCCCCCACCCCCTGGAGGGGTGTGATTATTTTCTGCCGGACAGGAATACCCCCCCCCCCAACCGCCTCTCATTTGTTGTTAAAAAAATGACCATGCACTCCCTTAAGCCACGAAAGCCCTCTTATTTCTGATTCAGGTTTCTTAGAATGGACGTTTTCTGATCCTGCTCGCCCAACCTCTCTATTCAAGGTAGAACTCACTCCATGAACCATGACTAATGCAGGTCTCCTAATGCACTCTTGATCAAGACTTTTTCAGTTGAAGTACACTATACCAGGGTCAAACCCTCAAGCCCTTTAATTAGACCAAGGAGCAGGGGGCATTATGAAGTCCACAAAGGAAGTGATCATTTTTTAACAATGGGGGGGGGGGCTGGTGGGTTTGCGCGTGGAAGCGAGAAAACATTTTTGACCCACCCCCTCTCAAGGGGTAAGGTAAAATGTTTTGACCTAACCCCCCCTCCCCCCGTAAGGACCGAAAAATCGTGTGTGAACGTGCCCTTTTAACCTATAGTAACACGTAGGGTTTTCCACTGAAAACAGGTGAAATTATTTTGACCCCCCATCAGAGGGGAAAAATTCTGACCCCCCGGTCAAGGGGTTGAAAAAATTCTTACCCCCCCTCAAACCCACCAGCCCCCCCCCCCCCATTGTTAAAAAATGATCACTCCCTAAGTTTAAATGCGAGTCAGAGAAGAATTCTAGGCACTCTAGGTCCCCAGAACTGAAGTTCCTTGAATCAAGTTCTTTGAATCAGTCTTCTTTGATCTGATATATAAAATTCTTTTGAGCCATCATCTTTAGCATCCAATATTGGATCTATGGCATCCAATGGCACTCAACCAGTTTCCATTCTAAATGATCACAAAAATTGGCAAAAATTAATTTCTTTAGATAGTATTGGATCTGACCTTATTTGACCATGTATATTTTTTGTTCATTTATTAGCTTGTTCTATCTTCTAATATCAATCTCCATTATTAATCTGTGAAAAGTGATTCTCTCCTGAGATTTTGTAAATTCTATTCTACATGTGTCTGGGAGGTGAGTGAGTGTGGTGTCCTGCGGTGAGTCATCATGGTCCGTCTGTTGACGCATGCGCACTGCCTGCTGCATGCTCGTGGTATGCACACACTTGCTAGCTTATACTCTGTATCTGATACCATGGCCACCTCCTGGTACATGTATAATGGGCGGCAGGGGAATACGTCCGGGGGGGCACTTTGTACATATTGCTGACACATGTGTGCGGCTAGCAAGGGCACCTTTTCATCAAAGGTTCCTATTTCAAGGTAAAAATCGCCCCATAAACAAGGTTCCACTTTGACCAAAACCCCCCTAACAAGGGTCCATCAAAAACTAAAATGCTTGATATCTTGTGAAAAAGACCATAATTATTTTAGCAACAATTTCCTGAGCATTAATTTTAAGGATTCTTTTGAATGTAAGGGAATATTTGTGGTCAATTCTGAAGACCAAAGTCAATTGGTCAGATTTTTCTTTAAAAACATGGGGGTTTTCACCAAAAGTGCCCTAACAAGGGTCGAGTATTTGTGCTAAAACCCCCCTAGCAAGGGTAAGGGTTGTCCGAGGTCCAGCCAAACACCTGTGTCCGAAAAGAGGTGAGTGTCCCCCCGGGAATACATACACAAATAGGGAGGTTTAGTAACAACAACGTACGTCACTCAAACCCGATTTAACGTAGACGTAGCAATGCTGTTGTGTAAATATGCTGCACGTCTGTGTTAAATTACCTAGGTAGTGGTTGCTAAACCTGGCTAATATCAAGATAAAAATTCTTTGATTCTTCAACTTGTCCCTAAATACTTTCTCTCTGTTATACCAACACGTCTAAAATCTTATCATGTAAATCTAGAGTTTGCATGCTCCCTATCCCTGACGTACCTCCACCTGCCTAAACCTGATATAATTCCTCAAATACCCCGAATATTTCATACGATATTATTCAGGGCTAGGAAATTCTCAGTATCATTACCAAAATACGTGTTGCAAGTACACGGAAGAGGGCCCCAAAAAGGGAGCTGTCAGCTGTCTCTTTGAAAGCATCTTAGGGGGCTGTCAAATGACCAGAAACGGTAGTTTAGCAGTTGGTACTACCTGCAATCAATGAATCAGGCCTTGACGTCTACACTGTATGATAGGACCATCTCTCGAGATGAAGTGTACACTCTCAGAGTGTACATGATGTACACTTTCAGGATTGCGTAGTAATATAAAGTACTAGAACTATGGGAAACATCAAACCATGATAAACATCCCTCTCTTCTTATAGAATTTGAAAGGACAACAACCCTAGTAATACTGTCCCTACGCCGTAGAACTTTCGCCAGAAAAAATCAAAGGATTTTATTTTATTTGAAGATGACATTTGAAAGCCATAGAATCCCCATAATAACACACGTTTTGGCCTGAAAGTGTACATCATGTACACTCTGAGAGTATACACTCGATCTTGAGCAATGTTTTTATGCACTGTATTGCAATTGGCCTAGAGACTTAATCTAAGGTCTAAATATGCCTGTGTGATGGGTGTGCTGGGATGTGTCACGCTCATTGATTCTCCATGGTGGAAATAGGCAGGCATAGTGGGCTCTTATTCAGTGTGGGCAGCCCAGGGGGGTATGGGGGGCAGAGAGGGAAAAAGGTGTTGGTAAAACTAATATAGGCACTGTGTAAAATCGATATTTAATCTTGTATGATTTGATTTGAAGCACACTTTGTCCGCCTCTGGGTGACATCATGTATAGATCTGCACTCATACTGGTCTGAATAGCTCAGATATGAAAACACTTTTTTTCTCTTTTTTTTTCTTAAATTGTATGTGACTCGAGTTATAAGCGTATTTTATGCAATGCAATACTTCCATTGGGCATGAATGAAAAGTATGATAGTAAAGTCTTAGATGGCAGGAATGGACAATATGTTATTAATACATAGCTCTCAAGTTTTGATGAAGCCAAAGAGTGAGACTTTGCCGGGGCGCTCAGAAATTTCTAAACATTAGGGGAATTGTCACAATTTAGGTAAAATTGGGGGGGTTGGGGGGCCTGGCCCCCAAGGAAATTTTGAAAAAATAAAGACAATTTGGCTGACTTTCCTAGACCAAACAGTGAGGAGAGGGCAAACTTCACTCTACAAACATATACTGATTTTTTTAAGCCTAAAATGCGTGAGAAATGGCCTGCTCTGCGTGAGTGCGTGAGATGAGCCCCAAATGCGTGAGACTCACGCCAGATGCGTGAGAGTTGAGAGCTCTGTTAATAATTCAAAGTATGGCTATTAGGCAAGACATTTAATTAATCCTCAACGTTGTTGATTTTGTGTGTTTACCGAATCTAAAAATAAATTAGCCCCGGCTAATACGTACATCATGATTATGGGGTCCTTTGCTTAAATCAAGCGGGGATGTGGCTTCATAAAACGCCGATTTGCACCTACAGGAGGACGCCACGAAAAGGGATAAATTTCACAACCTTGTCAGTTTGAGTTGCTCTAACGGTTGTAATAAAGGTCGATCTTTGTATTGTTGAGTGATGGGGGTTATGGGGGCATCAAGTATTAAAAGCTTGGTTGTTACTTTAATGTGCTGCTCTAATAGTGGGCATTATCCCCACACAGCCAGGGAAAATGGGCTTGCCTTATTTGAAGGTAAAAAAGGCAATGTTTAATTTTCTTGCCAACTGGGGTATGCATATATTTCATTACATACACGCATGTTGACATTCTGAGGAAACACTTTCTAAATGTAGGATATATTTTTTTTTCTCTCCAAAAAGAAGCCATATGCTCTGCTGTATCGACCAGGGTTGTTTCCACCTCTCCAGCAGAAGCACCCTTCTCTAACTCTTTTTGAGTTCATGTAAACCGACAAAGTTTGTGTGTAGAGCCTCTCAGAAAGTGTAGGGCTGCCGTGACCCGTAGCACCTCATGCCTCCTCCAGCCGTGACCTATCTGGTCGGAAACCCTACCTCCTCCTCCAGCTACCCCTCCCCATACTGCACACATTAACGTTAGGGCCAGGCCTGTCCCACCTCTATATGGGGCAACAAGTGTAAGAAATTAAATGTGTGGATGCATTTTCTCCTTTGAAAAGAATGAAAAGATGAATGAATAGAATCAAAGGAAAACCTCCAGAATCTCACTTACATAATGATTATGCTCCACACACTGTTACAACATCGCCATATTTAGAGGGTTGCAAAACACTAATTGTTATCCATAACATCGCCATATTTAGAGGGTTGCAAAACACTAATTGTTATCCATAATTCATAAAGCCATAGAAATAGGACCAAACTATAATGCGTGTATATCCTCCCCTTTTAGGGTTTTTTTCTGTTTTTTTTTTTTTTTTTAAATTGAAATCAAAGTTTATTGAGCCTCTCACAATTTACAGAATCGTGGTAAATGAAGCACAACTGGAATTATAGTCAATCATCTATCAGTAAGTCAAACCCAATCATACAATCAAGAAAAAAAAAAGCTACAAATCATATTCATACGGTTAAAGATACCATATCAAATTGTACACCATATCAATTTTATAAAAGATACATACAATTATAGACACAACAATGAATCATGAGAAATATATGTAATAATGATAGACAAAACAAGCCCAGACAAACAAGAACAAAAGTAACACAGGCTAAGGCAGAAATGTACAGGATTGTTGAAATTGCGACTCACAACACACACCAAAGCTTCTATAAAGGAGGGTTAACAATGTACAAAATTCTAGACACAAATATATTATGCTCAAACTAGTAGGATCATGTAAGGATAAAGTAAGAAAGAAAACAGCACACTGACATTCACACAAACACAAGGCATGATAATAATAATAACAATAACAATTCTAATACTGATATTGGCTGTTATTTCTAATGATAATAATAGTAATAATACCAATAATAATACCAGTGATCAAGGTAAAGATCATTTAGGTCATTGAATGCAATTTAGAACAATTTAGGGTGTATATTAAGCTAATAGATGATGGATATCGGGGCATGTACAGCCCGTGGGCCCCGATATCCATCATCTATTGCAGTTATGCCACCATTTCCTCCATTTTGTATTAATTTCTTACCTGATTTCCACAGAATATAGCCAGGAGAAGAAATTTTGTAATTGCAAGCGATACGGCCCGGGCTCCGCTCTGTGTGAATCCATTGTTTTTGCTGGGAGAGGTACCGCCGTGTTTACACACACTTTTCATATGGAATCCAACCATGACAAGTCCAGATATTAAAACATACATATCCTTAGATATTCTAGATGATCCCTTCATACGTATTATGTCCAATATATTCAAAATAAAGAAGAATCCATTGATTTTCCAAAACGGTCCGAAATTTTCGGCGTCTTCCTCGTACGACAAGCAGATGACCTATATCTACATCCAGGGAACTGACACACTTTGTCAGACAAGGAGGCGGGTGGGAATGGCCGGACCGCGACCCGCTTACCATCTAAAAATCAATGGATTCTTCTTTATTGTTAATATTATGGACTCATTTGGCACGGAGGGATCATCTAGACTATCTAAGGATGTATTCTTTTTAATATCTCAACATGTCATGGTTGGATTCAATACGAACAGTGGGTATAAACACAGGACTACTGCAACAGGTAAGAATTTATTTACTTTTGCATTGGATTTCATCACCGTACAGTGTGGCGCTATGGCTAAGGCCTTCGCCTTCCTCCACTGTGGCTGGGGGTTCAATTCTCCTACAAATTGGAACGGTTTTTCACATTGAAACAATGGCGAGACTAAATTTGTATGTCCGCCAGCATTTCCCAAAATATTCTAAGTCCAACTTGACCTCGAAAAAGTATATACCAAAAATTCAAAAAATGCACATGGGTGGTATGTATATACCTCTATAATGCACGGCTGATATGCATATATATCAGCACTGTAGGTCCCAGAATTGTGGTATAAACAGTCATAATGATGCATGTCTGTTCAAATGCTCTCTAGAAAGTCAGGGATCATATATGTGAGAGAGGGCTCTGACTAGCTGGATTGTTTCTCACACATGTAAGTGATCCCCCTTGGCCCAGACAATTAACTATATAACTCAACAGACCCCTTATATATCGATTGGATGGAGTCAAAACATGCACCCAGAGATAATATCAATTCATCTTGCACCCCATAATGGTATAGCACCTCCCCAAGAACAGAACCACAAGAACTGTGACAGCAACACCAGTGTTTGACTCTAACATACAGGCAGCACACAGAAAAAAACAACACTCAAGTGTTTCCTTGCAAAGCCTCCTAGAGGAGAGAAGTCAACAGGATACAGAGCATGCATCAAATACTCCAGGGTTGGCACTATAAGCACATATGGTGTTTTAACTATAGAGAATAGCTACACTTAGAGTTGGCATGTTGTTTATTTCGTGATTAGTATATAGAGACCTGTTTCTTCTTGTAAAGGATTTGTCTTAATATACAAAGGGGGTCATAATGGGTACATGCATTGTGCATAAAGAGTGTTGATTTTTGATTGGGCGTTGGGGAATAAAACAGCACTTACTAGAAAGTGTTGCTTATGGATATGGAAGTTCTCTGTATACCCATGCTTTGCATGTTTTGCACCTTACATGTCCATACTGTGATCATCAAGGCATCGCTATAGATACATTGTTGTCACATATGTTTCTCTGATCTGACAGACTTCAAGGAAAGTCCATGTATATACACAGCAAAGTTATGTGTTTGAAAAGAGGACAAAAGAGAAGTAGACCAGTGGTCCTAATATGTATATCTTAAACAATGGATGACACAATCTAAGGCCCTGGGGTGGTGTTCATAGATCTTCTCAAGGCTGACACCAAAAGAGGACAGTGCGTGGCCCTAGACTGCTAAAATCAATATGGCGACATGGGCATTTTGGAGCTTATAATATATATATATATAAAGTAACATGGGACCTTTTCTTAAAATCGCCAAGGGGACATGACCTTTTCTTAAAATCGACACAGTGACATGATCATTTCTTCAAATCAACATGTGAAATTGGGGAGCCCCCATCAAGGGCCCCAGTGCACATATCTACAAACGGGACGTATTCTTCATACAAATCTAATTTGGAACCCTGTAGACCCGCCGCTGTTTCACCTTACAGGATTGCCCAGAGTTGGGGGTCGATTATACATGTGCATCTTGAATTTTAGAAATTCCATTGATTTGAAATAGAAGAAGTTGTGTCATTTTATGTTTTCTGATATCACTTGTTCTATAAAGTCTGAGTGCGTCTTATGCGTGGGGTGCACCTTATATATATATATATATATATATATATATATATATATATATATATATATATATATATATATATATATATATATGTATATATATTTATTTATATATACTCCATTTGCAATGTACCGGTATACTGTATTCAAAGCAACAGCATCTGTGGCTTAACACGCTAAAAGGTACGCCCGCGAGGGATGCATGGGCGTACCTTTTATCGTGTTGATCTGAAGCAAGTACTATTAAGACACAGTTTATTCTATTAAAGGTCAAAGGATCAGAACTTTACTAGACGGTCTAAATAGTAAAACTGGAGACCGTGTTTACAACACAACACCCCTCTCAAAATACCAACAAAAGCTGTTTAACTTATACGTCACTCTCCAGCCCGTATGCCCTCATACAAATGCATGAAATAGGGCTAGGCCTCCTGGGGGGGGGCACTGAGTCCTTGATTAGTAGTACCATCTGCGAAACTACAACCCCCCTTTTTGCCATTTTACATCCCCATGAAATACAGCTAATTTTTTTGGGCCCTCTTCCATGTAAATTTAGGTTCTTTGACAATAATATTTAGGGAATTATCAGCCCTGGAGTGATTACACGGAATATTCAAGTTAATTTCTTTCCTTTCAAGTTATAATAGGTATCAACAGCCCCCTAATCTCAAGACAGCCCCCCTTTTTCCTCTCTTTGACGTGTCAACAGCCACCACTCTGAGGGGGCGGTACCGCAGTTGGTACCCAAACTGAGGGTCAGTGCCCCCCCCCCCCAGGCTAGGCCTATACTTTAGACCAGCCAGCTGTTTGGAGAGTGTGGGCCAAATGCATGTTGTGACATCCCAGCGTGTCAACTGTCGTCTGTTGATTTATGACGTAATCATGACGTCATTATGTTGTCAGGTTTGACGTGAATGTTGCATGTGTGGGCGCTTGTTCCCGTTAAACCATGCCGCATGATGCCTCCAAGGGTCATTCTCTGTTGGCGCCATGATGCACTAATGCAGTGCTGGTGAGTGTGCTCAACATCACTGCATTAGTGCATCATCTCAACCCTTTGGGAATGCATCGACTTTGTAGGGTCGGTACAATGCATGAATCAGTGTATAGTCCTGTCAGGGCCATGCAGCAATATGAATTTATGCAACAGCAATATCACGTGGTCTCTAAAGAAGTAAATTGTCTCAAAGTTTATGGCTGAAGGGGGGTGCTCAGTAGAGGGAGAAAATTACAGCTTGTCAATGCCATGGTCGGAACTCTCCAGACATGTCCCATAGTTTAGGAAATCCCTTTGTATTGGAAGATATTGGAGGGGAAAGGTATAACAAACTCGGTATGACACTACTGTCTTAATCAGGTCCTAGACGTAACAAACATAACCTACGCGGTAATACAGAATTAGCAGTTTCAAGTAGGGATCTATGTTCCCCCTAATCCCAAGTCTCATTAGGGTCATATATACATTAATACATGTATCTAGTATCTAGCCTAGCGCTGTGGAGGCACACTTTTATTGTAATACATACTACTGAGAAAACACAGGCAGTAAGGGTAATTGGCGCTCTGAGGGATAGAACATCCTTTTTACGTGTCCTCCAGCTACCGTGCAATGGCAGGAAGCAACATTAAAAACTGCCCCCCCCTCTCCATTTGATAAAGTGCACCAACACGAAGAGAGACTTGTTGTAAATATTTGATAGCTGCAATTAGTTTTGTGACCCTCTGTCAAGTAGGCTACATGTGTACACGTATAGTGCGTGTCGACAATGGGCCACAGAGGAGGGAAAATGACAGAATTATGTACACAGCATATCGACATACAGCCATTTAATATACAATTGGAGCATAAAGCACTTTTTGGTAATGGGAAGGGGATAAAAAATATCTCACCCAGGCATAATATTATGTACATGTATATCTATTATCTTATCTCATCACATGAGCGATTTATCACTGCATCGATCAATTGAGAATTGATCGAGCGGTCAATCGATCTATCGAGCTATGATCCATTGTGATCCATCCACCCACCAATCCTCTGATCCATCGATCAATCTAACCATCTAAAATATCGATGTAGAAGTAAGAATAACTATATCAATGACTATATAGAAACCAATAAAGAAAAAAAAAGTTACTATAATACAGAGCCCTTGTGCAAAAGATTTCATGTACAGCAACAGCGTAGTACGGAGCCCCTAATAGGACATACCAAAAAAAAAAATTCCAAGAAAAAATATTCTTGCGGATACTGAACAATTCTTGCGGGCACAGGAACAATTCTTGTGGGACAGAAACATTCTTGTGGGTAAAGATAATATTTCTGGGGATACAGAAACGATTTTTGCATGCGCAGGTATGGCAATATACCTATGGTTACAGAGTAAACAAAGAGAGTAGTATTGTAGTGAAAACTGGAACATACAAGTATTCACAGGACCCTGGTGGAAAACAATGCCCCACCCTCACATGAAAAACAGTTTGCAGCCCCCGGATTTCCCCAGGGCAAAGACGAACAACCAATTTTGTAAAGCGTTTGTGGCGCTGTAAACTGTTTCTTTTTATATTCTTTTTACGAACCATGCATGCCAACGACTCCAGTTAGACTGAAACTATAGTGTGTGTCACAGAGGCCCGGTACAGAGGGTACAGGTCAATGCAGATAAAGCTAATCTTACAAAGTTTTATATAGATTATAAGTGTAGAACTTTAGGGAAAGAATCTTACTCTACTCTACTGTCTCTGTCTCTGTCTGTTTCTCTCTATCTATCTCTGTCTGTCTATCCCTCTCTCTCTCTCTCTGATCTATACACACTGTTGCAGAAGTTGTCAAATAAGTGTGTTTTGATATCAAATTTATTTACATGTTAACCTCCTAGCCCGTCGTTATTATCCCTCAACTGTTCTGTTAGCGTGCAGGTATTGGGAAGTTTTATGTAGGGCCTATAAAGTAAAGAGTAGGGGCAGTAAGCAGTAAAAGGTTATGGAGCAGGTTAACTGGAGAAGTGACAAGTCGTCTACACCTATTTCAGGGGCGTAGGAAAGGGGGGGGGGGCAGGGGGGCTGCCCCCCAATAATGAAGAGGTTCTTTATATAAGCCTATATAAAAATATAGCGGGCCCCTCCAACCTAGACAACCGAGACATTATGGACTACATGTATAAGGGTTTTACTTAGGGAGTGGTCATTTTTCAACAACGGGGGGGGGGGCAAAAAAATTTCAGACCCCTCTTAGGGCCCCAGACAGGTAAAATCGACAAGGGGACAAGGCCACTTCTTAAATTCGACAAGGGACATAGGGTTGAGAGACAAGTGACAAGGACCACTTAAAATCGACAAGGGACATGGCCTTAGAGACAAGGGACAAGGCCACTTCTTACAATAGACAAGGGACATGGGGTTGAGAGACAAGGTACAAGAACTATTTCTTAGAATCGACAATGGACATGGTACCCCCTGTCTAGGGCCCTCCTCTTAGGGGGGACAAAAAAATGCCCCTTTTGAGCGAAAAAGCCCGTGCTCCGTGCGCTACTTAAGAATAAAATGGGAACGGAAAAATTTCAGACCCCTCGGAGGCGGGGTGGAAAAATTTTGTGCCGTGCACGTGCGGAATTCCCCCCCCCCCCTTGTTAAAAATTGACCACTCCCTTAGGGTGGTCCAATATGCCGCCTGGTAATTATTGATGTAGCCCTAATGGCAACCAAATCAATAGATAGCCAAACCACTAGTGCTGCATGGGCGTCTGATATCGATGATGGGTAGGTCCGGGGATAGGTTTTGAAAGGAAGAATGGTGTTTTATCAAGAGTAAGGGGTCTGTAATGATTATTTAACAAAACGAGTTACGGACACCAATATTGGGCCCTAAATAAAGATACCGTATATGTTGCAGGTATATAGGTAACTTTAATGGCCTAAGCACTACTCGGGTATAAGGCGCAGGAAGGCCTTTATGTGGGACACCAGCTGGGCTTTATTTTGGGGTTATCGGTACTTTTATTATAACATTTAATAAAAGAAGTCCTTGCCTATGAGGCACACCCTAACTTTAACTATTCAATGTGTAGTGGGGGCCAACTTCGCGTATAAGCTACACCTTATAACATGTGACGTATTGTAGTGGTAGGGCTAATGGTAAAATAGGTAAAATTAAGACAAGTGACTTTGATGATATTGAAACCAGCAGCTCCTAATATCACAAGGTTGGAACTATGTCAAAGAAGAGTCGGGCCAAACTTGAGAAACGTAAAGGGTAACATGTACAAACACATGTAAGTACACATAAGTTTGAATAGAATTTTAATGTAACATTGCTTGAAATGTATTGCTTCAATTTTTCCTTGACACAAAACCCATGTTGCAAGACTCCCAGGTGGTCTAGTGGTTAGGATTCCGCGCTTTCACCGCGGCGGCCGGGGTTCGATTCCCCGTCTGGGAAGGATCCTTTTCCTGTGTCAGAGTAGTGTGCTGAATACACTCATTAATCTCCCCCATGACTTCCTAACTGCACAAGCTGTCAGCGACTGTTAGCCCTGACGTGTTTAAGGTAATTTGTAACACGACTATCTACTCAAATATTTCGGAACAATACTGGAATCAATGCTGGAAGTCATTTCTCAAACCCAAAGATTTAATCCCTCCTGGATTGTACTGACCTTGCCTCTCACGTAGGGCTTTTTTAATATACAGGGTCAATCACTACGATTGCTGCAGATATAGAAGGAAAAGACATGCACCTGAATAGGCAATCATAGGTAATACATGATCAACCAGGGTCAATCACTACGAGTGGACTGGATCGTGAGTGGTGTACAATTTGTAGTGGCAAGTGGGTAGTCTTAGGGGTCTAGATGGGGGGGGGGGGTCCCCATGTCACATGTCGATTTTAAGAAAAAGGCCATGTCACATGTCACTAAATTTCTATTTCCGCATGTCCCTGTCATTAAGCTCCATGTCACATGTTGATTTTAAGGAAAGGTCATGTCTCATGTCACTAACTTTTTCATTCTCCATGTCCTTGTCACTAAGCTCCATGTCACATGTCGATTTTAAGAAATGGCCATGTCACCCTGTCGAATTTAGGGGTCTAGACCCATAGTCTTCAATCGTAGTGTTTGAGAAAGCATGGCTAGCAGAACTAAAGATGTCTATAAAAATGTCCTCAGTGAAATGAATCACAAAGGTACCGGTATAAATAGAATCATCTTATATGTACCATCTAGCCTTTTAGCACTATAAAGGTACCTGACCACTTGTTTCTGTATCTGTAGGCCTACTTTTAAAATATATGGGGTTGACCCCCTCCCCTCCTCCCCACCCACTGCATGCAGTGGGTGGGGAGGAGCATGTCAAGGGCATCCACTACTGAGTCTAGTATACTCTATAGGGCACATAGCTATCCCTATCTGGAGGTCGCCATCTTTGTTCTTAGCCCCCGACACCATCTTGGATTTTGTCAGAGAATTCTGGGTAATCTCTTATCTCGACTCTCATCTACCACAGAACAATGGCCACTGATAAGACTGATAGGGGAGATAAATTGTGCCCTCCGGTTTGCCCTCCCTTTATCTTAATCACCCTAGGGATACCCTAAGTACCTCCCCATTGTTTCAGGTGTGAGGAGAGTGGATTAACTTAATAGGGAGACAATGGCCTGGGTTTACTCAATGTGGGTGATATGTAATGTCTTATTGAAATCTAAAGGTTATAGGGAAAGTTGCCTAATTTGGACCCCCTAAAAACTTTTTCCTGTCCAGTGATTATTTCTATGAATTTGAATGTAAAATTTATACATTTTGTGATGGTACCTTATAGCTTTATGGACATAGCATAGAAATCTAGGAATTTGAATTTCTCTAGTCAGGGTGTGCAATTAAAAATCAAAGCCTAATGGTCCAATTTAGGCACCTGGTTGCCTAAATTGGACCAGTTGGTATCCTAATTTGGTCAAATATGCACTATTGTTCTGTATTTCCTTATACTTTCATTATATTGAAAAATATATAAAACTAAGGAATTTTTGATATATGATATCAGATGTCCTCTTAGTGTTTCTATCAATATCCTGTGAATTTGCTCTGTATTGGAGTAAGAAAAAGGTTACACATTGATCCAATTTAGAAAACTAGGCATAGGCCCCACCGGGTGGTCCAATTTAGGCAACTAAATTGGATCTAATATCACAACTATGGTCCAATTTAGGCAACTCAAGCTGGTCCAATTTAGGCAACTTTTCATCTTTCCCATTGATAATTTGTTTTCTAAAACATGACAATGGTTTTTATCAAATTTCATTTTAGTCTAAAAGTATAATTTGACATCTAAAAACTTTAAAAGATTTTGAACAAAAAAATGTTGCCTAGCGGCCCTCATCTATGAAACCTCCCCCACTTCAGATTGACGTGGACTCGAGTCTGTCTGTTCGTCTGCTATTTTCACGCACTGACGTGACTGCTTTTATCAAGACATCTCTATAATTATTCACTTTCAATCCACCCATTCTTCTTTTCTCTCAACCCTGCATGTATTTCTATCTGAATTTGTCATCTATTTAAGAGGAAAGAAATAATAACAGGTATTTGACAGCCTGATAGTTGGTTTTGGGCCGAAGTGTCAGTCTCACTTTATGCTCATTGAGGCAGTCCCAGCATGCATCATTATCATGAGTCTGATGCAACTGAAAGTTCACCCGAAGTCAGATATACGCTCACACTGCTGCTGTGAACGCTGGCGGCACTTTCCCACGGCCCATCATTATTGCAGCGCCGCAGGCACTGGTATTTAGAGTATTAGATTTTATCCTAAACGTATCTGGTTAAAGTTGACTGTATTTGCTATCCATAGATATAAATGTTACAGAATAACTATACATAGTAAATGAGGAAAAGACCATCAAAGTAAACTATACAAAGAGGATAACTTTAGGATTAGCCCCCGACTACATGAGCCACCTTGCTGCTTTTCTTACCACTAGCAATGTGCTAGTCCCGTATAGTCTTTTGTCACACAGTAGGCCTAGGCCTATGGCTCCTATTTACAAAAAAAAAATATACCATAAATGTGTCAAGCATGCACACACCCAAACCTTCTGTCCTGTCTGCATGACTGCATGACACAGGCCCAGGACACAGGGCATGGTCTATGACAGACAGGCACATCTATTATAGGCCTATCACAGGTTTGTTATATGCTTATTACAGGCACTGAAGACTGGTTAGACAGGATGTGTATAGACAGAGGGGGTTGTGTGACGGAGACTTATACTGTGACAACTACTCCAGGTGATATGACATGGAGGACACAAGGAATGAGTGTGTGTGTGGGGGTGGGGGGTGCTGGGCATTTAAGAGTATTGGTGGCATTTTATATAGAACCTGCTACCCTGTGTATATACATTGATTATACATATGGACCAGGATCTGTAGGGCAAACATAACCCTTTGCTGAATTTGGTCAGGGTATTTATTATCTGCGGGGATTTTGTACAAGAGAAAAGACATAAACTTCTGAAATGAGGTTGCGCCTTATATGTGTAGCCCCCAAGGGGTAAAAAACGACATGGCGACATTTGGCCATTTTGAGGTGACATTCCGACATTGTACCCTTTTAAAAGTGACATGCGACATGTTTACCCTATATTTACCCTATAAATAAAAAGGCATTGGTTCGTCGCTGGTTCCCACCCCATTGAAATAGGCTTGAATGCTTGCCAGGAACAGATAAACCAAAAGAGGCTAGATAAAAGTATGTAATTTTTTCAAAGTTAACTCGATTTTTCAATGGAATTTCAAGAATTTTGATATTTTGAGATACCCCTATTCAATAACACTTCCTCCTATCGACCAAATCATAGGATTCAGAAGCAAATAAAAACAAAGAGCATTTACACAATGCCATAAAATCTTCATAGCTATTTTTTCCCCTAATTTCCGCCATTTTGGATCTCGATTCGAAGAGATCGGCATCCGCCCTGATGTAAATAATATATAAAACTGTAAATTGATTGTAAATCTGGATTACCCATACTAAGAGCTTTAATTTGATAGGTCATACATTAAAATCTGACTATTACTTCCAGAGAATTTACTGATAAAGTAACCTCCGAGAAAATCTGCTGGGAGAGTGCAAAATTGTTTAATGTTGCTATGACATCAGTTGCTTAGATAAGCGCCGCTAAGATAAGCGCTGCTGGGGTAAGACACCAGGGGGCAGCATGCAAGTACCTATTTGATTTTGGCTGCAGGGGGGGGGGCAGGGGAAGGGGTAGGACATATCATTATCAAAGCCTTTGCCCCCGAAGCCGCTTGTCAATCCCTAAAAAAGTGACATGTGATCTGAGGCCTTGAATTTTGATATTTTTAGACATGTTATTTTCCATTAAAAAAGTGACATTGGCGACATTGTGACATCAGGGGGGATCCCCTTGCGGGCCCCTTATATGTCTATACATACATATGTACCTCTTCCATCAACTCAGGGTGCACCTTGTAGGCATGGTGGACCCTATGCTAGAGGTACAGCTGTAATAATATATACCTCTCTATATGGATGTGTTTGGATATTGTGCATGATACATAGATGATTAAAAATGATCCTTATAATATACTAAGCTACTTCTTTCTGAAAAGAATGGAAAAAAGTAGGAAAAAGAAGAAAATTCGACACGATCTGCAAAAAATGGGGCTTACTGCAGGCGGTTATAAGACCCCTTCTCCTAGTGCATGTCACATTAATGAACATTACTTTTTTGGCAGATTTCTCGTTCAAGGGACCTGCCTATGTGTATGGGTTGTGAGACCAGGATTCATGAATACTACAATGCTCCTCCCAGGGGTAAATACCATCTAGGTTGTTAGTAGTTTGAAATTAGTTTGGGGGAACGATTTAATGCTTTACCGGGGGCTATGTTCACATGAGATAATCCCCAACCCACTCCCCTAGGCCGTCACCGATTAGGCCTCACATAGTACATCGTACTTGTTTGAGATAGCAAGCTGGAGGAAAATGGGGAATCCTATAGAAAATCGAGCTCCCTTCACTGTTGTTACAAATGAAGACATACTAGTAAGAATTTCAATTTTATATATAAAAAAAAAAAATCTAATACATAAGGCCAACAGCATGATTTTTTTTTTCAATTTGGAAATCGACAGAAGACATGGGGTCAATGCACTTTTTTTATTTTTATTTTTTTAAAGAATTATGTATCTGGTCGGTTTACCAATAATGTACCTTTTTGAATCCAGTTGCCATATGGGGCACAGTCAGAGGCATTGCCACTTATAAATGCCTATTAATAGATGTTAGATATGAAGGAAACAATTCGGACGGGAAACCCAATCCTGTGGGAATATGGTGTATATATTCAGTTTTCTTTCCAACCTAAGCACCTGAAACAAATAATTTTAGTTGGCCTTTAATAATACTAGTCTTATCTAAATCCTTTGCCCTAACAACTTGAGGCCACCATGCCCAATTAGCAGCTGAACAACCACTTCACGATGACAACTTAATCACCTTTGGTGTTGGGCTAATTACAGTGATTATATGCTTTACATCTCAATATACTTCAGCAGCCATGCACAAAGGGTGTTTCATGCAGACCCATTACTTGATTTCTTAGGTTAGGGAGTGATCATTTTTTAACAACAGGGGGGGGGGGGCTGGTGGGTTTGAGGGCGGGTCAGAATTTTTTCAACCCCCTGACCGGGGGTCAGAATTTTTTCAATCCCCTGACCGGGGGGTCAGAATTTTTTCAACACCTCTGATGGGGGGGGGGTCAAAATAATTTCACCTGTTTTCAGTGGAAAACCCCGCACATTACTATATGCTAAAAGGGGACGTTCACGCGCGATTTTTGTCCCTTATGGGGGGGTCAAAAAAATTTTACCCTCTCAAGAGGGGGATCGAAATTTTTTTCGTGCGTCCATGCGCAAACCCACCAGCCCCCCCCCTACCTGTTGTTAAAAAATTATCACTCCCTTATTATTAGGAGGTGCTAAGTATACTTGAACTACATAAGCATAGTGACTTTTTCAGCGGCTGATATTTTGGAAATATGATATCACCTAGTGGATGATTTTAGTACATTGTTGGGTCTGTTTTGATCCATAGACGAGGAATGCGTGCTAATTTTCTCCATTTTCTTCGATATAAATAAGAATCCATTGATTTTTCCATCGTAAGCGAGTCGCGGTCCGGCCATTCCCACCCGCCTCCTTGTTCGGCGAAAGTGTGTCAGTGGCCCGGATGTGGATATAGGTCAAGGAAGAAAAACAATGGCTTCGCACAGAGCGAACCGGGCCGCTACTCGCGTACGTTGGGAAAATCAATGGATTCTTATTTATATCGAAGAAAATGGAGAAAATTAGCACGCATTACTCGTCTATGGATCAAATACTTCTTGGGATTTTAATATTATAACATGTTTTTGTTGGATTCCATACGAAAACTGACTGGAAACATAGCAGGTTAGAACTTATTTCCCTTCGCATTGGATTTCATCACCGTTCAGTGTGGCGCTATGGCTAAGGCCTTCGCCTACCACCACTGCGGCCAGGGTTCAATCCTGATACGAGTTGGGACGATTTTTCACATCGAAACAATGGCGAGACCAAATTTCTATGTTCGCCACCGTCTCCATTAGCTTAGTGTCCTTTAATTCAATTAAAAGTTTTTTTAGACAATTATTAGGTATGCTAGAGAAGAGACATTGCCTATATACAAATGTATAATAGTATATTAAGCTAATAGATGATGCATATCGGGGCCCTAGGGCTGTATATGCTGTATATACCTGAGCCGCGGAGCGGCGAGAGTATATACAGCATATACAGCCCGTGGGGCCCCGATATGCATCACCTAATAGGTTTATACCACCATTTCCTCCATTTTGTATCAATTTCTTACCTGAAATCCAAAGAATATAGCCAGGCGAAGACATTTTGTAAAAGCAAGCGATACGGCCCGGGTCAGCGCTCTGCGCGAAGCCATTGTTTTTGTTCCTTGCCGGGACAGGTACCGCCGTGTTCACACTCACTTTTCGTATGGAATCCAACCATGACATGTTATAATATTGAAATCCCAAGAAGTTTTTGATCCATAGACGAGGAATGCGTGCTAATTTTCTCCATTTTCTTCGATATAAATAAGAATCCATTGATTTTTCCATCGTAAGCGAGTCGCGGTCCGGCCATTCCCACCCGCCTCCTTGTTCGGCGAAAGTGTGTCAGTGGCCCGGATGTGGATATAGGTCAAGGAAGAAAAACAATGGCTTCGCACAGAGCGAACCGGGCCGCTACTCGCGTACGTTGGGAAAATCAATGGATTCTTATTTATATCGAAGAAAATGGAGAAAATTAGCACGCATTACTCGTCTATGGATCAAATACTTCTTGGGATTTTAATATTATAACATGTTTTTGTTGGATTCCATACGAAAACTGACTGGAAACATAGCAGGTTAGAACTTATTTCCCTTCGCATTGGATTTCATCACCGTTCAGTGTGGCGCTATGGCTAAGGCCTTCGCCTACCACCACTGCGGCCAGGGTTCAATGCTGATACGAGTTGGGACGATTTTTCACATCGAAACAATGGCGAGACCAAATTTCTATGTTCGCCACCGTCTCCAAAAATATTCTAAGTCCAACTTGACCCTGAAAAAGTATATACCAAAAATTTCAAAAATGCACAAGGGTGGTATATGCAGAATAATGCACGGCTAAACTGCATATAAACCCACCGGAAGTGCCGAAATCGTGGTATAACTATCTATAATGTCTCCAGAGAGCTGGCCCTACACCTACCAATACATACCTTCCATCTAATAGAGTTAAACAATAGAGACACGTCATTCATACTGTTAAATTTGCATTGTATAGTCATTGTATTCAACTTCATATACCGTTTGAATTGTTT
This sequence comes from Acholoe squamosa, assembly GCA_949317995.1. Lineage (NCBI taxonomy): Eukaryota > Metazoa > Annelida > Polychaeta > Phyllodocida > Polynoidae > Acholoe > Acholoe squamosa. The sequence continues at coordinate 22,069,641 of OX439051.1, forward strand.
AAATGGAGAATCCATGTCTGAATATGTTGACATGGGTTTCATAAGTTGCCCGTGAGACCCTTGAAATATCAATACATTGCATAATACAATAATGTAGCCTGTGTCACTGACGATCCAAATCTATGATTTAAATTCACCCCTAACTCAAACCAAAATTATTATGCTAATGAGCATAATGCATAGCCAGTTTAGTACTTTTGACCATCAAGAGAAAGTAGCGGATGCAGGATTTGGAGAAGGGGGAGGTGCGGCTCGAAAAGAGGGAGCACTTCCCTATTCTGTATTTTTGAGCAAACTTCAAGTTCCAAAATAAGTACATGATCTCTTCAGTACAGGCAAAAACAACAGCAACGATAAACACACAAAAACAAGAGACGCACACCCCACCCCCCTTATCCACCTAAAGAACTGTAATATCGGGCATAGATACTTAAATGTATGTACCCTAGTAGTCACTTCATAACCTTTTGTAAGTGTGAGGAACCAGTGCAGGTCATCATTGACATGATAATGTACATGGCCTCAAGCACTACTTGTCCTCTTTCAGTACAGTACTGTGTGGGTCAGGTCTCAGAATACCAGGTATACATTGTCCACTGTCTCTAAAGGAGGTTCTATACGAAAAACTTGTCCATTGTAAACAGAGAGAAATTTATGTCCATAACCTTTAAAAGGCCACCCAGTGAACCAATAAACTATGCACATTGACATAATATGATGCCAAAGTGTAAATATGATTGTATCAAAGCAGTGCTTAAAAGTTATTCGCCACTGCATATAGATGTATCATGAAAGCAAACGAAGATAAAGCCTTTGGAGTTTTGCTGCTCCCATAGTGTTAAAATGCATTCTGTTAAATAGGGGGAAATTTATTCTCATAAATTGACATTAGTTGTGATTTGATTTATTGAACAAGCATATGTTAAATATCTAGGACAACGACTGTTTTGATACTTCATAATGTTCTTTTCCCTCATAGAAAGGCATCCATTATTGTATGACCTGACTAGGAATGTCTAATTAGGCCAACCTAACCATGATCACTTCTGCTCCAATCTAGACCTCACCAAATAAGATTTAGCATCACTCTCCATACATGCCCTTGTTTGCGTTACTTGTGCATGTCTCTGCCCCAGGATCAACTCTAATTAATATTATTATTTTTATCCAGAAATTTGGTCGGTTGGACGATGTGGCCAAAGACTTTGTGAACAATGTATCATGTGGCCAAACTCTGGACGATGGGGCCAGATTTATGGATGATGTGGCAAACCTGGGATTATAGAAATGTTAGATTCATTCTGCGTCAATTTTCAGGCTCTAAGGGTAACACATTTTAGTTCTGAGAATAGGGAGAGCATCTTTAGGGTTTTCATTTTCACATATTTCATCTGTTTTTGTATGGGATATATAGAGGAACCCAAAGATCCCCCCTCCACCCCCTAAGCAGTGACGTAATTGTTGAACGTTCCCCTACATCATACACCTTGTTTAGCCACATCCCCCGTGCATTTGGCCATATCGTCCTTTTGCTATATTCTCTACCAATCCATTCATTCTCTCCGTGATTTTACTAAGCGACATCGTCCATTGTACACATCGTCTTTTGGCCACAGCTCCCCATCTATGTAGGAACATTGGATGTCTGTAGAATCAGTTCGGTGGTGAATATGTACAATGCAATCTAGTTAGGTTGAGGCAAAGGTAGAAAAACGGTAGAGAAGAAATACTGGGAAAATGACTAATGATACAAATGTCTGGAGGTCGCAGGCAGAGGTGACTTCGATGGCATCTTGCGATTAAGTATGAGATGTCACGTAGAAGTACGAGAAGTGATTATTTCAATAGGAGTAAAACTCATGATGAGGCTTCAATTAGGTCAATTATCATGTCACTCCATGAATTGACAAGTAAATGCAGTTCATCAATGTTGAATACCAAGAGAAGCAGAACCCGAGCTCCTCTTCCCCAAAGGTAATGTGATTGTAATTTGATGTTTAGTATAGAGTATAATTTATACTCTCTATGTGCTATGCATGTACCAATTATTAACTGGCACCAGTCAATAAAGTAACCCCCCAATAATTCTCTAAAAGATTCTTTTTTCTTTCCTTTGCTGCTCTGACGGGATATAGAAGTGGAAACCCTCAATTCACAAGGAATGTAATGAACCTAAATTCACCACTGACTTTTGCACCTAGTTGAACCCTTCCTTATCAGCTTACACTCATAAACCACTAGAGTTATTAACAATAATAATAATGCTGCCAATCTGCCTCCATCATGTCCCTGACATGTCAGGTGTAGGTCCACACTAGACATGTGACAGATAGGTCTGTGGTAATCAAGGTTCAAGACAACCAAGATAACAGACAATAACACAGAGATAAAGAAAGCACAACCATTTATCTTTATAAATAATGACTACAACAGCAAGCTGAGGCTCAAACAGCAATAATGTACATCCCTCTGTCCAATTGCATATCTACCATCCCCCACTCCCTCAGGTCATTTCCCCCCCCCCCAACTAAATGGGGAGGGGGAGGGGTTCATGCCACGCGACAATTTTCTTTACGCCTTGTAGGCGTCCGAGGGGGTCATACTTTTGCGCCCTGCTTTATTCTATAGTAATGTGCAGGATTTTCGCTAAAATGTGTGAAATCTTTTTACTCCCCCCCCCCTCCTCAGAGGGGTCTGAATTTTCTAGACCCCCAAACCCCCCCCCCTCTACCTGTTGTTAGAAAATAACCACTCCTAAGTTTAAAGATACGTCGATAGCTATGATGCCACTGAAAAGATCTTTAGCAAGTAAGGATGCTCCCCGCCTCACAGCCTCTGCCAGCGGCTATTAATACTCTGTCGGGCTGGAGGGGGCCCGCCTCATGGCCCATCCTGTGAAATAGAACGCCAACAAGTGAAATAAATCTGTTAATACCCCCTCCTCTCCAGTGCTGAACTTATCGGGGTAGTCCTTGAACGCATTTTACTCCATACATATATACTTTTTGTGATACCCCCCTATCCTCAGGAGCAGAACCCTGGTTGCTAGGGACCGGGCAAAGGGTTAAATTATATAGACATTGTACTAGAAAAAGTAGCCTTTTTACTGTTTTCTTTTCAAATATTGGGATAAGAAAATAATGCATCAAGTATGTGATGCAAATTTTGAATATCTTTCTGATTTTGGAATGCATTTTGCCTAGATCCTATCTGATAAGGATTTGAACACCTTTTTCTAGTACATTTCCTATTAGATTTAACCTTTCATGAGATTTCTTATCAGTAGGGAGATAAGCCTGATAAGGGCCGCGCTGGTTGTTATGACGTCACTGCTGCTCCCTACAATTTCCATCTATATCCTCCCTTCACAACTCCCTGTTGTTTATGGCCATTGTCAACCTGGGCGCAGTCAACTTTATCTGTCCCACACCTGTTGTTATCAGTTATTATCTATAATCCTGGTACTACCACACTGGCTGCTGATCTCCTTAATCACCAACCCACTGATAACAGGGCAGCTACACTGACTGACCTTAGAGAGGGGTCATGTTGTAACTACATGGTGGAGGGGGGAGGTTTTCGCAAGTATGCATGAAACAAATTTTGCCCCCCTCCCCCCAAAGAGACGGACGCGCTCTTTATTGGCCACTAGCTGGTCTGGAGCTGGTTCCTGCACCCACACTGATAAGGTGGGACCAGCATGTCCCTGGAAGTGGGTGTTAACCAGGGACAAGGTACCCATCATGGTATGTCTTTTCAGTGGGTTTTAGCTCAACCAGCGAAATTCAAGATGGTGGCTCCACTAGGCCTCCATACTGAGTCCTATAACGCTCTGGCTTTTTTCCACTGAAAACATGTAAAATTTCTTCTTTTTTTTTGCCCCCCCCATTCGAAAAAATATTATGTGGCCATCGTTCAAGGTGTTGAAAAATGCTTGCCGCCCTCCAACTCCCCCATTTTTGAGCTCCATTAAAAAAAATCCACACATGATAACACTGCCCTCGTTATGGAACCACAAATTCTACAGTCCTCCCTGCCATCAACCCACCACCCTCCATGTTATCTGAAATGGTCACTCCTGAATGTTGGGCATACCGCTCATACTATCTACTAACTATCTACTAATAATCTGCCAAATATTATCTGATGGAGTTGCGTGCTACATGTATAATAGAAAGGAAGCATTAACTCAAGGGCCATGGATGACATGCCTGAGAGCATAATCTTGTCACTCAAGTTGCTTGATTCTACCTCTTATTATATCACGGTATAAATCCAGAAAACACTGTCATATATATGGGATTATATACTCCAAGATATATATATATATATATAATATAATGAGTGATACGTTGGTACTACTTTCGGGTGCATGCTTTTCTATGACGTCACACATAACATTTCCTCCAGTATATAAGCTCCAGCAGTTGAACTAACGGTCAATTGGCTTCATATACTCGGACAGCTGGGTGGTGCTGGAAATTTTAAACTGTTTTTTTCAGTTTAGTCAAGTTAATACGGTACATACCCTGACATTATGGGTAGAAAAAGAAGCCAAGAAAACTCCTAAAAAAGATAGAAATATAGCCAATTCTAGGACTTCGAGCGGTGTGAGGGCTAATAAGGTTGGCCAGGAGCCACCTACCCCGAATCCTCCTGGGGTTATATTGGACTCAACCGTTGACCAGATGATTGGGGATTTGGAAGATCGTACTAGCCATATTGAACAGCAGTTGGCAGATATCAAGAACCTATTGGAGGGACAGGCCCTTAGCCGAGCAACTACTAAAGCAGCGGGTGGCGAGTTGAAGATGGATCATGCACGTGGCAATGTTTGTCAAATCTTCTATTGACGCCGTAGCCAAGCAACAGGGGCGTGGCCGACAACGGTCACTTGACTACCACGGGCTCCATAGCAACCAGAAGACGCGCCGCCATGTTGGATCCAGTCGGACGAGCCGGTCTTCATCTTACTGTAGTGTTTCATCGAATTCCTCAGCATCTATTGATTCAGGCACCTTTAGAACTGGTTGTCGTCATGCATATAAGGACAGAGGTATGTTCGACCAGAAGAATTTTCTTAAAAAGGGCGAGAAACTTGATAGTATTGAGAAATTATTGCTTGTTAACGTAAGGATGATGAAGCAACTTATTGAGGAGGGAGAAGATGTCTTCGCTGTGGTAAAGCACATAGAAGTGTTGGTGGAAAAATCATCAACAAAAATATATACCCTCAAGGTCTTAGTGGCAAACGACTCCTCTGTTAATAATAGTGCAAATTCTGATGGTGTCGAGGCATTCAGTGATGTAAGAAGTGAAGATATTTTGAGACATTTGTCCTATGATGGGACAGTACAGGCCCAGAAATCCGGTGTGACGAAAACAAAAAATTTCAAGTCGAAACAGTCAACTCGTACTTGCTATGCTTTTAATAGAGCTGAGGGTTGCAAGGAGGATCCATGTAGATATTGTCACATTTGTGATGTATGTGGCATGTCTAACCATGGCAAGGATATGTGCCAGAAGAATAAGAAGGACTAGGATTTTGTACTTAGGCAGGGTCCTATGTTAAAGTCTGATGAATTGGTGCCTGATTTTAATGCAGTATATACGGTAGATCCTCCTGAGCCCCCCCCCCCCTTTCTATCATTTCGGGTGATTACCCTATATATAAAAAGGCATTGGTTCGTCGCTGGTTCCCACCCCATTGAAATAGGCTTGAATGCTTGCCAGGAACAGATAAACCAAAAGAGGCTAGATAAAAGTATGTAATTTTTTCAAAGTTAACTCGATTTCTCAATGGAATTTCAAGAATTTTGATATTTTGAGATACCCCTATTCAATAACACTTCTTCCTTTTGACCAAATCATAGGATTCAGAAGCAAATAAAAACAAAGAGCATTTACACAATGCCACAAAATCTTCATAGCTATTTTTTCCCCTAATTTCCGCCATTTTGGATCTCGATTAGAAGAGATCGGCATCCGCCCTGATGTAAATAATAAATAAAACTGTATATTGTTAATCTGGATTACCCATACTAAGAGCTTTAATTTGATAGGTCATACATTAAAATCTGACTATTACTTCCAGAGAATTTACTGATAAAGTAACCTCTGAGAAAATCTGCTGGGAGAGTGCAAAATTGTTTAACGTCGCTATGACATCAGTTGCTTAGATAAGCACCGCTAAGATAAGCGCTGCTGGGGTAAGACACCAGGGGGCAGCATGCAAGTACCTATTTGATTTTGGCTGCAGGGGGGGCAGGGGAAGGGGTATGACATATCATTATCAAAGCCTTTGCCCCCACTATCTAGTGGCGAAGCCACTTGTAATAATAAAAATGGTACTTATGAGTCTTGTGTGGATAACAAGAATCTTTTCATAACTCATAGTGGCCCAGTACAGGGGAGGTTGAGCCATTGTTTACAGTGGAGTGTGTTAATAGACCCAGCATCCGGGTTTATGATAGTTGTGTGAATGGTATTTGCAAGTGTGAGCATTTTATCTATGGTCGAAAAGCTCAAATTTCACCTTGCAGACTGGCTAGTTTTCTAAGACAGTCAGATATTATTAGTATTAACCAAATAGATTATGATTTTCTATAGTGTGGTTTTACTGAGGGGTTCAGGATAGTTGACCCTAGTTGTGATACAGGTTATGACTGTAAAAATTATAAATCGATTATAGAAGGTAGGTTCTATAGCGAGATGTGTGATATTATCAAGGACGAGTTGTCCCAGGGCTTGGTCACAAAGACAGCCTAAAAACCCAAGTGTATTCACTCCTTAGGTGGTGTAGAAAAATCAAATGGTAAATTGAGACCTATCACGGATTGTAGCATGCCAGCAGATATTTCTATTAATAATTATATGAACACTACTTCAAAAAGTTTCTCTTATAACTCTATAAACACGGTAACATGTCAGTTGGATAAGAATGACTATATGAGCATTGTAGATTTAAAATCTGCGTATAGAAGTATCAACATGTATGGGTTACGAGGGTTTCAGATGGGATTTTGGTGATGGAGAAGAATTTTTTGAGAGCAACCGCTTAACCTTTGGGTTGAAGTGTGCCCCGTATATATTTAATAGAATATCTGATTTTTTAACTGTTGTAGCTCGACTTGATGGTGTTGATAGGATAGTTAATTATTTATCATCATTGCTAAGACTGAAGAGGAGTGTCTGCATAAGAGGAATATTCTTATTGAGTGTATGGAGTATATGGGTTTCATGGTGTCGAAGGAGAAAGTGACTGAACCAAGTCAAGTATGTGTCTTCTTAGGAATAACCATTGACTCCACTAAAATGGAACTGTCCTTACCCCAGAAAAAATTAGACAAAATAAATCTGGCACTGGATAGTTGTTTAGGAAAGAAGTTTGTGTCAAAGAAAATCCTCCAAAAAATTGGTGGGTTAATGTCTTTCTGTTCACAAGTGGTACGAGGTGGTAGGACCTTCAGCAGGAGATTGTTTGATCTCTGTGCCAGAGCTAGAAATAGCTCTAGGTGTTATTAGACTGGACGAGGAGACCCATAAAGACTTAATGTGGTGGAAGGATTTTTGTGGAGTTTTCAATTGTAAAAATATCATTTTGAATGATAATGAATGTACTCCTATGTATTCAGATTCTTCAATACAAGGTTTTGGGGCTTGGTTCAGTAAGGACTACTTGTATGGTACATGGAATGATACGGATCCAATGCTAGATTATTGTGGTCATTTTACTCCTGTGCCTAAGTTAGATAATCTCAAGATTCACCACAGGAATATTAATGTGTATGAACTCTATCCTGTCATGGTTGGTCTGAAGCCCTGGTTAGAGAAGTTTAGTAACATGAGGGTTCACTGTATCACTGATGACATGCAAGTCTTGGCTATGTTAAATACCGGTAGATCCAAGAACAAGTTGTGCATGGGATGGTTACGTGAAATTTTCTGGTTATGTTTCATTCATAATATTGAGATATATTCTATGTATATTAGATCAGAGGACAACATTTTAGCTGACCATTTGTCTAGGTTAAATTATAAAGGTGTCCCAAAAAATGCAAGAAAGTTTTGAGTGAATATAACATGTGTTGTTATGATTGCAGACCTCAAGAAGTTGGAGAGGAGAAGGAAAAAATTCTTGTATAGGTGTGTAGCTGAGGCAACTCATAAGACTCGAAGACAACAATTTAGTAGGTACAAAAGTTTTGTAAAAAATTTAATTTTACCGCTCTTCCTTGTTCTCCCTTTCAAGCTTCTTTATATTGTGTGTACCTGTCTGAAACCTATTTCAGTCAGGAATTATTTTTCTCTAGCAATATCCATTATTTTTCAACAAAATCAACTATATTCTACCAATTAGGTAGAGAGGTCTTCTGATAGATTGACAGCCCCTTTAAAATGACGGACAGCTGATAAATTGGGATAAGTTTATGTTTACCCAAGGAATCGTATTGATCAGCATTATAATTAGTAAAATCATTCCAGAAACACTCTGAACAAGATCACTCAGCCGGGAGTAAATGTTTTCCTTGTTTTGCTTCAAAAGCACACTCTTTACTATGAATTAGGTGAGTCATTTTATGATGTGGCTAACTCAAGGTACCACAGTGGCTGACTCATGGTACTGATGAAAGAAAATTCGCATCTATTGAATAATGGGTGCTCAAGGAGCTCCATGACTATGGGTATGAAAGTTGTAACATCACTGGATGGAAACAGTAAGACATCTGGGTAATATTTATATCCATTTTTAGATGACCCCTGCAAAATGTCCTACTATTACAATATCCTAGACTAACTAGTAGGTGGTAAGATGGCCCAGGTGGACGACTCATGGTCACTTTACCATTATATATATATATATATATATATATATATATATATATATATATATATATATATATATATGTGTGTGTGTGTTTTTTAAATATTAAAATTTTCCAGCACCACCCAGCGTGGTGTGTGCTGCTCGAGTATATGAAGCCAATTGACCGTTAGTTCAACTGTTGGGGCTTATAAACTGTAGGAAATGTTATGATGACGTCATAGATATCCATGCGCCCTGGTGGAAAGTAGTACCTTCGCATCACACATTAATTATATAAATATACCTGGTAGTTTGAGTTTGGTGGGTTACTGACCTTGGGGCTATCAGCACCATACATGCCTTTATTAATAAGACAACCATAATAATTAGTTGACAATAAGCATAAGTCAGTAAATTGAACAATATAATAACAATAGTAAAATTTAAAAATCAGGGATACACCCAGCGTGGTGTTACCTGACCAGGTGAGATTAGCCAACTGACGGTTACTTCAAACCTACCCCTTATATACTGGAGGATTATTTACCATGACGTCACTCGATGACATCATAGATACCACTATGTGCTGCAAGTAGTCCCTAACTGCCCGCGGCTAATTATATAAATATACACAAATGTATATAGTTCCATATATGGGTGGGGCTCCAGAAAATGTCCAATTTTGAGAAAAAATGATTAAATTTTTGAACTACACTTAGACATTTATAGCTTTGCATGTCTGTGGAGGAGGTGATAAACAATGAGAATACTAACTATTGTGATTTTGTGATTTTCTATTTTTGAAATAGAAATGAATATATTTTATTGATAAAGAGGGGTGTTACGTTCATCAGATCTGATTCAATGAGATAAAATTGTGTAAAAAAAGGTTTTTCAAACTATATTCCGACCTAGCGTGATGCATTATTAACCAATGAGAATATTCCTCTCATTCACTGCAGACTTTTCAGGGTGCATTCCGTAACACCTGGTACCCATCAGCTCGCTGTTATCAGTCCTTATCTCGCAAGGTATCAGCTTCAGGAGGGGTCGGCCCACCAAAGAATCTGCTAACACGGAATACCATGAGATATATTCACTGGATCCTGGTGGAGATGTGCCATATACCATATAAAATATGATAGGACTATATAGTATTTAAAAAAACTTTTTGTATGTATACTATCATAAGCTAAACCTTTTGTTCATTTATTAGCCACTATTTGTAATTTAATGCACCATATTTCAATAAATGAAATGAAAGATTATATAAAAAATGTGCATGTGAAATAGTGCAATTCTTTGCAACGGTACATCTCAGTCAGGTTCTCTATACTAACTTTAGGAAAGATTAACTGACCGCCCTCTTGTGTCAATCAGAGTGTCTGTCACATTGTTAATTCTAAACTGCTAATCATTGTGTTGTGTTTTTTTTTCTCATTTTCTTAATGAAGTTGCAGGGCTGTAACATAAAGTTATGAAAAGTACTGTAGTATACAATGTGATGACCTCCTCAGCTCTTAAGTTAAACCTGACCCCTGGAAAGTTTACAACTTATCTTGCACCTGGTCCTGCTGTGGAGAAATATGAGCACAACCTGTACCTGCTGGTTCTTAAGTCTTGGTTTCTAGCTTATGGGCAGAACTCTTCTTATTACTCTTTTTAAGCCACCTGGACCCACATGCCGTTGTCATCTGTATTCCGCCCCCTTGTTGTTAAACACTTTAATGATCATTCCCTAACCATACAATGGACCCATTAAGAATCAAAAGACCAAACTTTAGCAAAGTTATAACCAAATATATTGTGTTTATTTTCTCTTAATCTGAATATTTTCCCTGCTTTCTATAACAAATAGAGACACCTACACCGATCCCAAACAGAAAATCTAGCGGTAAAGTGAGGCCAGCTGCTGAGACCCCTTATTGGACAAGATGCAAAAGTTTCTTGTTTTTACCACCTGAATAAAGGAGCAAGGCTACATCTGGAGAGAAGTTTGTCTTGCACCTGGTACTGTTGAAGGACTCAGATGCCATAGACTAACGGTTCTCTAACTTTTTGGGTAAAGGGTTTGGTCTTAGGTTACAATCTCAGGTTGATAGAAATATAAAGGAGGGGGCTCCCACGAAATTGTTCCATTCCAACATCCAGGTAAGACCAAAAGCATTTTCTAACCTTCATCCTTAACTAAGCTTATCGATCTGAAGTCTGACGCATCTTCTGGGTATATTCATCCTCACTGCTAGATTTAAGACAACTAGGATGAACCGGTCTGACCCATCACTTTGTTCTCTGGTCTTACTCTGGCTTACTGAACTTTGCACATCGGGCAAATGGAAATATTGCAGCTGATGAATTTCTCAGCATGTTATTCAGAGGTTGACCTTTTTCAGTGTGTGGCCCTCCATGGCTTCCGAGTATAAATGGTTAACTTTTATGGTCCTTCACACAAGACACCTCTTTGATCCATGATGACCAAGCTTAATGCTACTCATGGTAACAAAACACTAATTTCCCTAATCTTATCAGCCGAATAAAACCCATGAGGTATTGTCAGGATTGGTCCATGGTCATTTTTTTAACACCACTTACCAATACTGGAATAAGACAAGATGGGTTCTGCATTCCCCTATTCACTTGGCACCAGTGGGCAGATGGATTTTAAATTATGATTTCCAAAAATATAAAGATGGCAGTGGCAATCATGAGAACAACGTTGTTCAAATAAGCAACTTAGTAGCAATAATAAAATGGCAAGACAGTAGAGTTTGTGTATAGGGATCTGTATAGGGAAAACAGTATTAAATACAACATTAAAACAGGGGATTTTGTGGATGTACAATACAAATAGCTTACTAACTGTTCCAGGAAAACATACAGCAGGATCACTCATATTTCAGCCTCTTATTTGAGAGAGTGGACTTTTGATCCCTCCAAAAGGATTCATATTCCTCTAGCAGCCTTCTCCTTACAGGGAGATTATCCCATTGTGTTTCAGCCTTGGGGACCATCCATTAATTATATACGCACTCTTTGCCCAATATTTGACCCCCCACCCCCTGTTGCACAATGTACGCATTGAGCCTCCCCCCTGCATACATACTCAAGTCACTGACCCCCCCCCTCCCCTCCTTGACTAAGGGATGGGTGAATGGTATATCTGCAAACTCATTATTTTCCCCCATTATTCTAAGATCAACCAGGTTCAATCATGCAATTCATCCAGATTCATTGAGATCTCATTTTAACATTATATGAGGGAGGGGGGGTCATAGTAAAATGCTCCTATAAAACATCCAAAAATACCCTCAAAATACCCTAAATTGGAGCTTAAATTACCCACAAATGCGTACACAATGAGTATGCAAAATTGCCCAACACCCCCCCCCTCTACCCCTGTATGCATATACAAACTGTGCACTTGGTTTGACCCTCCCCCCCCACCCCCCTTAGTGTGTATGTAATTTATGGATGGTCCCTTGTAAGCATCACTACGTCTGGTGATTTGTTTATTTGTACACACATATTTAAGCAGTGGCCAATCATTGGCCCTTGTGGCCCTTGTGGGGTTTTGTCTATTGGCAAAGATTTCACACTTCTTGAATGCAAACTTAAGGATGTGGGAGTGTTTCTTTCTTGCAAATAATTTACTTCTGCATTTTTATAAACTGGAGCAGTTGAAGTTAAACGAGGTAGCTGTGGGCATATCTAAAGGGCTCTATTCTGGAGTCTTTGTAGTCTATCAGTCAATAACACCAATGCTCCATCATATGATATACCCCCATGATCAAAATATGGTAGGATTTTTTATTTATAGATTTGCATAGCTTGTTTTAAGCTCATATATTTCCTTACTCTAGCTAATTGAATAATTCTGTACCCAATTTTGATTTTTATGTCCTTGATATGCATCATTATTTTGATATCAGTTGCTGTTCTTAAAACTTAAAAGTAAAATTATTATCACCGTAATATCAGCAATAGATGATACCGGTATTTTACAAAGGTTTAAAGAGAGGTGAAGGGCCAAAAAGGGACCGATTTTCGGCCAGAATCGATAAAATCTTGAGGAAATAAAGCACCGTTTTCTGGAATTGGTTAACCCTTTGAAGGTCGCTATTGCAAGAGTCCCTATGTTGTCAATACATAAACTCCTAGAGAGTCAGGCTGATGCTCCAATGAAGTGCTAGTGAGCAGTCTTGCCAGCACTTCATTGGAGCATTATGTCGACCCTATGTTGTCAATACATAAACTCCCAGAGGGTCAGGCTGATGTTAAACGAGGTAGCTGTGCAGTCTTGCCAGCACTTCATTGGTGAATCATGCCAACTAAAGAGCATCTGTCATCTTAGTTTGAATGGTGGAGTGGTTTTTCCTAAAACCGCCTTGTGCTTCATTCATGATGTTATGTTCTACTAAATAACCTGAAATGTTGCTGTGAGCAACCCGTTCAATGATTTTACTGCGAAGGGGTAGCAGTGCTATTGGTCTATAGTTGTTGAGGTTGCTTAAGTTCCCAGATTTGGGGATAGGGATTATTATGGCTTTTTTCATTTTCAGGAAATAATTATATTTTCAACAAAAGAGAGATTGATTAAATAGGTTAACTGGGGAATTAAAGCTGGAAAGGCACCCTTGAGGATTTTAGCTAATAGGCAAGGGACTGATGGTGCATTATTGACATTGATTTTCTTAAACAAATTCTAAAGCCTCAGCTTCATTAATTTTGTTACAATCTCTCTCACATTAGATGGTGGGAGTGGGTTTTGTACAAAATCTATTTCTATGGGGTCATCAAATTTATCTGCCAAGTTTGGACTGATAGTGTCAAAGAAGATTTTTTTCTTGGACATACTTGGAAAAAGAAACTCCATTTTTCCCCAGAACCTATATATCTGTCCTCATTTCCTTGGTCTTGTATAAAATATGCCTTGGCATCTCTTACAGCATTTTTAGTTTTGTTTTGCAGCTTGCTGGCAGCTTTTTTATCAACGTGCAACCTAGTTTTACGAGAGAGTCCTCTTGCCGTTCTTGTCAGCAAGCTGCTCAACAATACCTGGTGATACCCATGGCAACTGTTTATCACAAATCCTCATAGTGTTAATTGTACAGGTTCTGTGTAACTCGGTATGCATTATGGCACACATAGTATCCCAGCATACATTAGGATATCTGCTGTAGTCGAAGTTATGCCAATCAAAATTTATCAATGCCTCTTGAAAGTCATTTCTAACATAATACCTATATGATCTACATGCTCCTGTATGGTCATCTTATTTATTTATGCTTCCTTTATATCCTGCAGGTTGCTTTCTCATCTTGTGAAAGTATAAAGGTGTGGACCTCTAACCTGGAGATTTCACTCCAACAGTAGTTACGACAAATTAGCAGGCATCTATGCTCGTGTGTCATTTAGGATATTGATTTCACTTCTAACACGTACATATCATTGCACACAATCATTTTCATTGTAAAAATATCAGCTTACTTTAAGTGTATCACAAGGAAAATGTCTACAGTTAGCACACAGGATAAATCAGAAAGGCTTATGTCAACAGCTACCTATAGCTTTCTCAACAGTACCTATGAGACAAATAGCAATGCTACAGTTGATGAATATGTCCAGTTGGTTTTTCAAAATTTCCAGTATGTCAATCTGGCAGTATGCTTTACCATGGGGCTGATCGCCTTTTCAACCAACCTCCTCACTATTGTGGCCATTGCCTCATTTGAGTACCTGAGAACCTGCACCAACTACCTAATTGCTTATTTGGCATTTGCTGATATGATTGCTGGGATCACATCTATGTTTCTGGTGGCAAATTACCTCATTCCAATGTCAGACTATATGTGGACAAGAATGTGTGCAATTGAACTAAGTTTCAGCTGGTCGGCTATAGGTAAGATGAAGTAAAACATTCATACCTTGTATTTTTCTAATCCTTTGAAATAGAATCAATATAACCAAATCTCCAGATAGAGACCATAGTCTGTTTTCTGAATGTGAGCTTTTTCCCCCTTAAATATCTAGTATGGAAAATGAAAGCAATACATTTATGAGATAAATAAGAGTATCTATCCATCAAAGTATATTTTGGAATGGTTTCTGATAAAGAATATTTGTACAATATTCATTTCTAACATTTTAAAGATAAGTTTGATTTCTTCAATAGGTATGAATGCGAGTGCAATTTTAGGTATATCACTTGATCGGTTTATCTATATTGCATTCCCTTTACGATACTACTTCATTGTGACAAAGAGGTATGTATTTCAACAAGTTATTTCAGGTCATGGCCAAGTTATGCAGGCATAAACACTAATTAATGCTGGAACAATCACCAACACTCAATTTTATCATCTCTGTCTCATTTTAAGAAAGTTAAAGTGCAAACATGTACTATGTACAGAATAATTTACAGGTTATTTACAATAAGAAGGTATACAAATCTTGAAGACTGGTAAGCAGCTTGTAGTGATGCAAAAAATAATTACCAGGGATCCTTGTGAAACTGAATAGTGGACCACCGTAATCGAGTGTAGTTTTTACCATGATTTATGCTTTTTCCGAACGAGATATACATTTCATTTACATCATCTGAATTGTGGGTGTCCCTACATACCTCTTACTTTGATGATTATAATCCATGATTGTGTCCATCTTGAATCCCTCAGAGTAACAGTGACATACATATCACTGTTTGTAGTCGGACTAATTGGCATGTTAGCTAGAATGAACTGCTGTGGATATTATTACATTCCAGGTTAGTTGCTGTCCAATAACAGGTTAATTTTTATTGCTTTCTAAAGGGAAAACTGAACCCGATTTTCATGATTTTCATAGTCTCCATGAAAACCTTTTGATAGTGCCCATGATAGAGTGTTTTGATTTGTGAAATATATTATTAACCCTTCAGAGCAGGACATCCTCTAGTCTATTTGTCTGATTGGGGCCCTGACTGGAAACCCAGCATCTAACCAACCAAAAACCCATGTATAGAAACTCTGTCCTCTTTGGCCTGAAGTAGACTTGCTACACGGGTGAACTGATTTATTTTCCTTTTGGCATCCTATTTCAAATCCCTTTCAAGAAGGTTCCGAAATGATTTGTTCATCTCCTATTTCATCACCCTTCTCTGTTTGCTCTGGGATGGTTCTTAGTACAAATTTTTGAGGTTCCACCAATACCCCACGTTTAAACATAACTTCTCCCTTAGATTCCTCCTTGGATGCCAACGTTTAGAATTGATTGAATATTATTCATCCTGATTATTGATATCTGAAAATGGCTCAGTGGAATGATTTTACTGATTGCAATCTTTTCCAGATCCTATTTGCACGGGCGCAGTGTTTAATTATTTTGGTCTTGGTACCATACTGTTTCTTGTCACCTCCATCTTGATCGTACCACCAAATATTGCAATAGCCTATATTGCTTATAAACAAAAGAAAGCAATTGCTCGTGGCCAGGTAGGTTATTTGTTTTGTTTTCACATAATCATCTATGGGTTCTCAAAACAGGACTCACTGCATTTTTTTTTAATTACCCTCTCTTCTTGTTACTAAGGGGATTTAATCATCAGTTGTCAAAACTCGATATGCTTGAGACCCAAAGAGACCATCAGCTACTGTCATACATTTGGAAATGGTCCCAGAAGGTTGACAACCTAATCCAACGTGAAATAAGAACTCGTGGTGACCTGAAAGTTAGGCTCAGATTGCACCGAGCCAGAAGTGGTTTCTATTGTAGGTATTGCTATTTCGAGATACACCTTGATATTGAGACAACTATATTATCGAAGCAATAACTAGTTGGTTCAAGTAGGTTTCAGAATCACTTTATTACAGTACTTGTTACAGAAGGACTGCGAACACGTTTCAACCTTTCGTATGCCTATAGTCTATACCCCGAAGGAGGTAAAGCTCTCGTTATAACATTCATTAGGCCGTTCTAGAGACTAGATCAGTCTACCAGCCCGGTAGCTCTGCGAGTCTCCGATCATAGGAGGACGGCAGAATATATACTCCTCGTCATGGTTGATTAGTTCCGTGCTGAGCGCCCTCTGGTCCGCCTCCCGTACTACACCGCCCGAGACCACGTGTGGTGCCCTCTTACGAGTAGCATAGGAAGAGTGCCTATCCTACTACGAGACGGTACATAATAATAGTCTCGACTACATTCAAGCCTCGATGCATAGCGACTGCGATTCCCTACACTACCACCCTCCAGATAACACTAGGGGAAAATGGTGATAGATACAGTAATGATTTTACCATAGTTTATCTATACAATTCACCTAGGGAATCGAGACCATAATGAGATATTATTAATACATACACATAATTATCGTGTCCACTCATAAGAAACCCAACATATCAGCTATGAACAGAACTCATACACAGATCATGTAACCTTGAACAAAAATATCATGAGGTTCGGAATGAAGTTCTCATATTATTAACAGACAGTCGAATACAAGGTTCAACATGAATTCGGTACATATTGGTATGGTTAAAGTTAATAACAACACAGTTATAACACAGAGTACAACCTGCCTGACCTCGAAAGACCTACTTCATTCAGCCTCCGTTGGAAAGATCAAGGTAGTCCATATCCTACCTCCAGGGTTGACACTGAAGAGGTTTCCAATGGGTCTCCTGAGTATTATATATATCGAAGCTCAGCTTCGAAGTAACATAATATATATAGTCCACAACCTATATCCACGCACCAGGTTGTATATAAGTGATCTCGTTTGTAACGTGAGAATCACATAAAACATCACAATTCGTCTTTATAAGATGTAAACACATATTATTCAATAGAGGGGTCCATAGTCCTGGACGGTGGTGCCGCGAGCCATAAGATTGAATCCTCCTCGAGATGAACACATAGGTAAGTCCATCAATTAAGTCCAACGTATATGGTAGCACCAACAAGGTAAGTCCAGATTCGTAAAGAAGAATATTCCAGGTTATCATCTCGACAGCTCAGGTTAATGTAGCCCTCGAGGTAGGGGTCGGTATCCAGTGGTCTCCAAATTAGCGTGTATTATATATACAACGCTTAGATAAAGCTTTGGTGGACGTGGTATGTACTAACACATAACAATCATCCTCTATTGAGTCCTTCGAATTAAAAAATTAATCCAAGTCCTCTAAGTCTTTTAACCATTCCCGTAATTGAGAAGGTTGGCCATTCCACTCTTCAAAAGTGTGTCCTTTGAAGCACATCTCGAACTTAAATCGAAGTTGATCCGAGATGGATCTCTCCTTTGCAACTCTAACTTCCCAGTATTCCTCCTTTTTCCGGGCCTCTTTTTCGCGTTTGTCGGCCTGTTCGACCTTCTCGTGAAGACATTCCTCCTCCTGTTGGTAGAGATGACCCTTTTCAGCGTCATGTATGTTACCAACACATGCCAGAGTATTCTGGACAACTGTATCCCCGAAGACTTCCAGGGCTTTAGAGAATTTCTCCTACCAGTTTTTAACTAGTTTCTATCCTGTATTTCGAAACTGACAAGGTTATCAGGATTGAAATACTTGACTGGTGGTAGCTCTACAACCTTTGCTCCTGGGGGGATCTCGGGTTGCTTTGAGGTAGAGGCCTTTGTAAGAGGCTTCTTACTCTTCCCGGAAAGCACTGTTTGACTTTCAGGGCCGCTAGGTGGCAATGACGGGAAGTGTTTCGCCGAAGACGATGACAGACTCCCGACATGTACTTTAGAGCTAGGGCTCTGACTCCGATCAGTTTTCTTGGAATTGAAAGTCACTGGATTTGGCTTTGGTTCAACTTTCTGGAGGACCGTTGTACCACCTGCTACGTACACGGGTCCACCTTTGTCAACCCGAGACCTCTTTTTCGAAATACCATAGGCATTCTTTTCATCTGCCTTCCTCTTCGAGGGATGGGCAGCCTTATCCCACTCTTTCATTTCCTCGTAATAGGCTTTCTGCAAGTGCAGTCGGTCTGTCACGTAGGAAACTACATATCGAGCTCTCAATTTACCATTGACATACTCGCCAACGGATTCCTTTAGTTTCGGGACATCAGTCTCGGAACCCTCTTCCACTACTATATCATCTTTGGTCGTGAATCCGGCCATCAGCTTGCTGTGAATCTTGTTGACACGACGAATAGTGTCCTCGAACCTATTCCCGTGACAGGCGTTCATATGGCGGACCATATTCGAGCGACACACGGTCATAAGTCCGTCGGGACACTTAGCGCTTTGCTGGAATCTCTTGTCAGGCACACATTCATACACACCATGGTGATGATAGTGCACCTCGTAGAGATGTCTCATAAACTGGTCCTTCGAAGGCCATGTCTTTGGAACTCCCTCACTCACCTGCTCGTTGTGACAAGAGGTAAACAATCATCGTTTTGTTTCTTCATACTTGACAAAGACCCACTTCAGTTTTAGTTTCTGGTCTTTCAAGTAATAAGCTTTGTCCATTTTCATAACTCTATTGAACCAGTCCCAATAACATTAGAAAACTGACTCTTCCTCATTGGATTTGCGAAGCCATTGCTCGTCATCCTCCGTGTTGTCAGGATAGACAGCAGGCAGAGCGCAATGTCTCTTTTCATCCATGCGACAATCCTTGAAGCTCATAGGTTTAAACCTACCGAACTTCGACAAGGCATTGGTGAAGATGATTTTATCATTCTCAGATGGTGGTTCTTTCTCCCCTTCTTTATCTGACTCATCTGCGTCGAACGCTTTCTTGGCTTCCTCGAGCCTCTTCTGATGCTCCGCGGCCGAGGCTAATGCCTCGTCTCGGAGCTTCTTCTCCTTTGCTTCTTTAGCTGCTAGCTTTTTCTCTTTCTGTGACATAGTTTTCTTGCCGCTCTTTTTTGGGGTTAGTTTCTCTTCTTTAGGAGAATCCTCTTTCTTATCAACCTTAGGTTTAGGGCCCTTAGGTGTCGAAGAAGCCGATGGTTTCTTTCTCATTTGAGACGCCATTTCAGTGTCACTGACACTCTCTGCCTGGTCAACGTCCATGTCGCTCTCCGCCTCATTTGCACTACACGGGAGTGATTGAACCGTTACTGTGGACACCGGTTTCGGGGTGCGCATGACCATTTCGGCTGCTTCCTGTACTATCTTGGCAAACCACGCATGTTATGATACTAGGACGCTTGAAAATCTCACCTCGAGACTTAGGAGTCTCGGTGTAAGATTGACCGAATGATTCGAACTCCTCCTCAGAGTCGTCCTCGACGTTGATCTCGGGTTCATTCTGTGCATCGGAAATGCTCAGGGTGCCTACCCCCAAGAGATCGTCTTCCTCTTGACGTACCAGTGAGACCGTGTTGCCGGAACTAGCAGGCGACACATCGGCTCCGTTCTCTGCTCCTTCGAGCCTGCTATGGGAGGGGGTACTACCCCCACCACTGCTTGCGAGAGTCAGTTGGACCTCCCGCTCGGTCATGGTCCCGTTAGGGTAGTGTGGTTGACTCAAGAGCCAACCAACACACCTTGTGTATATGGGGGTACACAAGGGTTTAACGTTAATTAATCTTTTCTTTCGAGAGACGCTGACCTAAGATAGAAAAACCACTAAAAAAAACAATGCGCACCCCAGCAACACGTCTGGTTGGCACTAAGCCAAGTCGCAAAGTGGCGGGATCCACAACGTCTCCTGATATCTTTTAAAACAATGCGCATGCGCAATCATGCGTGTTATTTTAACCTTACATATTGACCCCGTTCTGATAATGAGGTCACTTGACCCAGTTCCCACTACACTTTTCCCGCCAATCCCTTTCGGGGTAGCGAGTTGTTCTGCTAGTTAACCGGTCCCTTCAGTCTTCCATGTTGATGTCTTTTCGATTCATTAGGGGCCCTGGAGGAATAATAATACAGAATGCCATATAGCTATTCTGCCGGATTCTCCGTCCTCCACCCACGAGATCGTCGAAAAGGTCAGCATTCCAGTCATTGCGTTAGGGTTACGTTCTTCGTTAGCCAATAAAAAAATACACAATAACAGACAGGACAATACACTCGTTGTGATCTTCGAGTTAGGTCACTGCATCCCTAGCCATAATCCTAGGGCTGTGCCTCACCCCCTCAAAAGGAGGTTTTTTAGACCTGGTAGCGGGAGGAGCCTTTTCTATTGTCTGCTTAGTCGTAACAGTCATTTTGCTCTTCTGTTTACCTTCCTAGGTCTTCCTGGACCCTTGTTTGCAATTGACGGGGTAATCCGTACTGCCTCCCCCACTTCCTCAACGAGTTCCAAACCAACTCCATAGGTTTCGGTGGTGAGGTCTCTCCCTAACCATGGTCGTAATCGATCCACATTCAATTTATACTGCCTCCCATACGAGGTATGTATAAAAACGATTGACTCACTATCTCGGAGACAGTATATATGGGCCATCCCAATTATAGGCTAGTTTGATATTGGCTAGTGGTTCATGAAATCGAACCACTTTATCCCTGAGTTTGAAGCGATGAGGCTTCAAACCTGTATCATAACCTATTTTCTGCCATTTTGCACTTTTTTTGTAGTTGAATTCTAACAGACTCGTAAGTGTGCTTAAACCTGTCTCGTAAGGTTTCAACAAACATTATGCTACATGGTGTTTCGGGATTGATCCCGATTACACCATAAACCAAGTTGGCTGGCATAATGATATCTTCTCCGTAAACCAACATGTTCGGCGTGCAATTAGTCGAAGCATGTACTGTATTGTTGTATGCATGTACAACAAATTCACATTGATCATCCCAATCGTCCATATGTTGACCAATGGTTTTAAGCATTGGATCAGAGTCCTATTAAACCTTTCCACCATGCCATCACTCTGTGGCCTGTATGGATTGGTCCTGGTCTTACATATGGCAAGGTAATGACACATTTCTGACCAGATGGAAGATTCGAACTCCCTTCCCTGGTCCGAGTGCAACATAAAAGGCGCACCGAATTGAAGTATCCAGCCCTTAACCAGTGCTATTGCACATGTCTTGGCCTGATGGTTCAGTAGGGGGAACACTTTTGTGTACTTTGTGTAATAATCCGACACCACCATCATGCATGTGTTATCATTTATTGTTGTTTTAAAACCAGTAATGATATCGAGAGCAATTTGTGCGAATCTTACACCAAACAATTCTTGTTGTAGAGGACTTTTACCTTTCCCCATACCCAGTTTGTTCAGGCAACACTGTGGGCATGTCTTAATCCATCTTTTGAGATCCTTAGACATTCCAGGCCAGTAGTATCTCCGTGCGAGACGTTCGAGTGAACGCTTCTTATCGAAATGACCACTGGTTGCATGTCCATGGCAGAAGAACATAACATCCCGTCTCATTGCAGAAGGCATTACTATTTGTAGTATCCTTAGCCTTTCTGGTCTAATTTTCCATCTACACAATAAACCATCCCGAATTAATAATTCTGACCATTGTGAGAGGAATAGCCTCAGTTCTCTGTTTTCCAATGAGATTTCTGGTCTCGTTGGACAATCACCTTTCTCAACCCATCTTTTTAGGCGTGCTAGAGTTGGGTCTGCATCCTGAAACTTCAATATCGATACAGGAGTCCACTGTAGAAGGTTCTGTACCAAAAAAGGATCTACAGGGGGTCCCATGCTGGCTATAACAGCCTCATGAGCACCGCAGTCACCACATTCGAGCCTGCCACATTTCCGAATAGGTTTTCTGCTCAGACTATCAGCATTTATATGTTGATTGCCTGGCCTATGCTGGATATGGCTGTTCTCCAGCCTGAATTCACTCAGATGTGCTAGCCATCTGCCGATCATTCCTTCCGCTTCCTTGAAATTAAGCAACCATTTCAAGGATGAGTGATCGGTTCGAAGAGTAAAATTCCCTACATAGAGGAAATGTTTAAACTTCTTCGTGTAAACCACTACAGCCAACAACTCTCGTTTAGTGGTACAGTAATTCCTTTGAGCCTTATTAAGGCTATTGCTCACAAAAGCTATTGGAACCTCGATACCATCTTGCACTTGTGACAATGCTGCTCCAATAGACTCATTACTTGCGTCCGTATCCAAAATGAAATGACCAGTTTCATTTGGATATTTCAGCACTGGTGTTTCCTTAAACAAACGTTTCAATTCCTCAAAAGCTACGTCGTGATCATTCCTCCAGGGGAATGTATCTCGAGCCCTATTCGGAGTCCAATGTGCGATTGTTTGCAAAGGATACGCAATTCTCGAAAAGCCTGGGATAAAGTCTCTGTAATAGGAACAGAATCCTAGGAACGACCGTACATCTTTTGGACCTTTTGGTCTTTCCCAATCAGAAACTGCCTTCAGCTTATCGGGATCTGCTTTAATACCATCGGTACTAATTATTCTCCCTAAATAAACCATTGATTTCTGAAATAATGTACACTTTTTCGGTTTTAGTTTTAATCCATTGGGTTGGATTCGTTCTAAAACCAATTCGAGATTGGTAGAACATTCTTCAAATGTCTTACCAAAAACTATCACATCGTCAAGATATACCAAGCAGCTTTTCCATAAGAGATCATTCATGACTGACTCCATCATGGCCTCGAAAGTTGCTGGTGCATTGCATAATCCGAAAGGCATTAATTCGAATTGATACAACCCCATATGACTAGTGAACGCAGTTTTTTCTTTATCCTCCTCTCTCATAGCAATTTGCCAATAGCCTGACTCCAAGTCCAGACTACAGAACCATTGATTTCAACCCAAGGAATCTAAGGTTTCGTCTATTCGAGGTAGGGGATAAGCATTCTTTTTGGTGATACCATTGAGTTTTCTGTAATCAACACAGAATCTCATAGTACCATCCTTCTTTGTAACCATTTGTACCGGACTAGACCATAGACTAGTACTTGAAATGATCACACCATCATTTAACATCGATTCAATATGCTCCTCCACCAATTTCTTCCTCAATAGGGGCAATCTCCTATAAGGCATTTTAAAAGGTGGGGCATCTCCCGTTTAAATTCGGTGCAATACTTTTTCAATACGGCCCAAGGGGTTCACCTGCCGATTTAAAAGCTTTGCTATACTTTCGAAGTAATAAACATATTTCCTCGGTCTGTTCCCCCGAACATAACTCAGAAGATTCGACTAATCTCTCGAGAGCCTCCGGCAATACGCATACTTCATCTTCAGTCAAGTTTTTCCTAGGGCCTATAGCACTTACAGTTGCTTCCGCCGCTGTAACAGTGGCTATCTCTCGGTCCTTTGGTAAGTACTTAACTTCCGTTCCCGGATTCGTGATGGGTATGACTGTCCATGATCCATTCGAAACCAAGGTGTCGACAGAAACTAAACCCACACTAGCAAGATACTCCGTATCGGGCTCAACCACGGACTCACTCAACTTTGGATTACTCCTCACGAGTACATCACACGGAGTTCCTGCAGGTATTTTCACCGTTTGTGCCACTGTTGCTATCGAAGAGATCTGTCGTAATACACATTGCTCTTTAACCCTGTAAGGTTGATCTATTGTTAGAACACCAGTACTGGGGTAAAGAATAACATCATACAGGGAGGCAAAATCCAAGCCTATTATCCCGTCATCAGCTATGTCTGCTATCGTAGGTGAGAAAATGAATTCCCTTTTTCCTACTTCTAATGGAACAAAAGTTCATCCATACGTTTGCATCTGGGTACCGTCGGCCGAGCAAGCATGACTTCGAAGAGAAGTTTTCAGTCTTACCAGGCAATGCATTGTAAAGTCTAGAGCTGATAAAGGAGTGACTAGCTCCCGTATCAACTAGAAACTCAGCAATGCGTCCTAGTACAGATACAGCCAAGTACCAGCGTCTCCCCCCCAATGGAGAAGGATCTACTGTGAACTGTTTAAAATCTTTAGTGATACCGAGGTCCAATTTCTGTTTCTTTAGGTATTCTAAACATGGATGACTTGGGGAGAGTTGAGCACCCGCAGCTCTCAAGACTTCCTTAAGCTTGACTCCCTCTTCACTCGAGCTTTCGAATCGACTATCATCTATAGTCAACGATTTTTCCTTCTCGAGGGTGCTAGTCTCTCTTTCAGTGGGTTGTTCCTGTCCACCTATTTCAGCACTAGCCATCTTTACCACTTTAGATCTCTCCCGATTCACCGCATCACTTGTATGGCGAAGTTCCACTTCCGGGGTCACTTGGTCTCCTTTCGAAGCAACCCCCTTTAGTTTTCCTGTTTACCTCGTAATACAGGTTTCTCAGCTGGGCATTCCATTGCAAAATGTCCGTTTTCTTGACACCTGTAGCAAGTTTTGCTACTCTTGTCTACTTTTGGTTTATTTCTAGTACGTTCCTTCCGTTTCAGTGATTCAGTGATCTATTTTACTAGTTTTTCGACCATATCTTTATCGGGCTCCAGATTAAGAGGTTCTGCAGACTTCTTGCCCTCGACAGGGGTTTTCTGGGCCGGTTTATCATTATTACATTGCCAGTTTTGGTATCCCCTCGACTGAAAACGAGCTGCACTGACATTCATATCAGAATCGTCAGTATAGTATACTTCTTTATCCACGGGATTTTCTTCCTCGAAATATTCCGGGACAAACATTGGGCTGGCTCTAGCTTGTGGCACCTTCCCTGCCATCAAGCTTTTCTTTTTGTTGTGGTTATCTATAGCTTCGAAGAGGTCATTCAACGAACTATCATTCTTCCAACTATCGTATTCCACTTGCTGTACCGACGGATCCTTCAGTCCCGAAGCGAATTGCACAAACAATTCCTCCATAAAGAATTCGTCATCCATTGGCATTTGAGGATGCACCTTCCTTAATAGACTTTGTAGGGCCAACCCATATATCTTGGGAGACTCCCCTGGCTTTTGATTAAGTTTTCGGAATTCTACTCCTGGGTCTGTACGTCCCACTGTACCGAAAACATAGCTGGCGCACTCTATTAATTGCAAGAAAGATCCACTAGGGCATTCTTCAGTCCATTTATCGAGAGCTACCTTTCCTATTCCCTCTCGAAGACATTTACAGAGTTGAGGAAGAGCTTCCTCATCACTCCAACCACTGATTTTCATGTCATCCATGAAATCCATTGATTAGTTCCGCACTGAGCACCCTCTGGTCCGCCTCCTGTACTACACCGCCCGAGACCACGTGTGGTGCCCTCTTACGAGTAGCATAGGAAGAGCGCCTATCCTACTATGAGACGGTACATAATAATAGTCTCGACTACATTCAAGCCTCGATGCATAGCTACTGCGATTCCCTACACTATCATAAAAGCCCATTATATCGTGGTGTTAAGTTATGGGACCAATTGTCCCCAGATGTTCAGAAAATAACAGACATAAAGACCTTCAAAGCCTGAATTAAGATGACACTATAGTTGGCATATTAAGTACCTGTGACTAGTACTCACAAGGATCCCTTTATGAGGCCTAGTGTAAACCCCTTTAATATGGACTCTTTATATCAAGTCTAGAATGTACTACGGTACTTTATAACAAGAACTCTTATGTTGATAAAGACCCTTGTATGGTTTTGACAGTTCAACATTTTTACACAATTAACCTAATCTATTTAACTACACTATCAATCACGCAGTGGCCGGCTTAACTTCTGTTCTCTCTGCCGTTAATCAATCAGTTCATCTGGAAACTCACTCTTTTGAACCTGTTACAAAATAGGTCGTAATTACCAAGGGGATTGATAGCAAGGAATTGAATTCCAGACACAATGAGTTCATAGATAGTGAATGTTATGTGGCCCAGGACAGATCTTTCGCATTGCATTTTAGGCCCTGAATCTGAAACCCCAAAATAAGGAAATAAATGTCAATTTCACCATTGAATTATGTTAGATCATTCAGTGCAAAACCACATCATGAATTTAAATTGAACTACAATACTGGGAACAAACTAATCTGAAGGATAGGTAAGAGGGATAATGACATAGATGCAGCAAACATAGGAATCTTCCTAATGTTCAGTGTTTAAGTCCAAATCATGCACCAAAATCTATGATATTGATGAAAAGTGTCATTTCCTCCTTGTTTTTCAAACAGGATTATGATAACTAATGACGAGTTCATTTCAAAATGAACAACTAATTCTCTTTCTCATAGGTGTTTGAAGTCAACACACAGCAGAACAAGATAACCAAAATGTTGGCAATGGTCCTTGGAATCTACTTTTGCTGCTGCATACCTCAGTTTGCTGTTCTTGCCATTCTCAGCTTCTTTCCTGGTGCTACTTACGATAGGATTATAGAAAGGGTATGTTTTTGAATTATCATTATGGTAATACCCAATGGCCAAACTCAGAACAATGTATTATCTATATCAAAACTTTCCAAATTAGTCACAGGCTCTAAGTAACCAAGTTATCCTTCACCATTGTAGGTAACCTCCTGGATCTGGTGGGTGAACTCATGGTCAAACCCACCCATCTATGCCTGGAAGAATAAAGCATTCAACAAAGCATTCAGAAGTCTTCTTGGCATGAAGAGTGCCACCGTTAATCCAGCACTACAGTGACACTTTTTTTTTATCAGATGACATCAGTGTTGATAGCACTGGATGAAGAAACAACAAGGACAATAGGGCTGATATCATTCACAAGCAAAGGAAAAAAAGAAGAAAATAGGCTCATCACATGTTACCCAAACCTTGACTCTTCTATAGATGCTGCCTACTTTAGGAAATTATGTGTATTGAAGCAGTTTGTAAGTTTACAATATGTGAACTTTATAGCGTACCCAATGAAAGCACATGTATACATGTGTATATTCTCAGTATACTGAGAAGTGTACCAAAGTACATAATGATGAAGGGCACATTTACCTAAATAAATACCAAAGTACATAATGATGAAGGTGCATTTACCCAGATAAATACCAAAGTACATAATGATGAAGGTGCATTTACCTAAATAAATACCAAAGTACATAATGATGAAGGTGCATTTACCCAGATAAATACCAAAGTACATAATGATGAAGGTGCATGTACTCAGAAGTGTACCAAAGTACATAATGATGAAGGTGCATGTACTCAGAAGTGTACCAAAGTACATAATGATGAAGGTGCATGTACTGAGAAGTACATAATGATGAAGGTACATTTACCTAAATAAATACCAAAGTACATAATGATGAAGGTGCATTTACCTAAATAAATACCAAAGTACATAATGATGAAGGTGCATTTACCCAGATAAATACCAAAGTACATAATGATGAAGGTGCATTTACCCAGATAAATACCAAAGTACATAATGATGAAGGTGCATTTACCCAGATAAATACCAAAGTACATAATGATGAAGGTACATGTACTCAGAAGTGTACCAAAGTACATAATGATGAAGGTGCATGTACTCAGAAGTGTACCAAAGTACATAATGATGAAGGTGCATGTACTGAGAAGTACATAATGATGAAGGTACATTTACCCAGATAAATACCAAAGTACATAATGATGAAGGTACATGTACTCAGAAAGTTACCAAAGTAAATAATGATGAAAGTACATGTACATAAAAAGTGTTATTCATTCTATCGTATTTTCATCGTTTTATCTATCAATAGTACATGTTGTACCATTAATTTTTATGGTCATAATTCAATACTTTACATTATGTACTATAGCTTCATGTTTGTGGTTGCTGTCACCTGAAATGAATACATGGAGGGGGCTCAAATGATGAGTGGAAGCATTGTATTAACTTATTCACATAAAATGTTTGGTTGCCCAAGTAACAGTAGGCTTTACATTGCATTTTGTGTTGGCATGTACATGTGTTTGAAGGTTTATTATTCTCATGAATGTTTGCACATAATATATGTTCAGTTTTTATGATCATGCATTTTCAAATTTTACACAGAATAGCTAACTGCATTTTGAGGTCAGTGTGAATGTAAGTATAGAACACAGTATATGATGAAACTTTCTCAATCCCTTTGTCCAAAATACAATTCTCTTACAAGTAGTAATCTCTGGCAACTTTGGGATAAGGATTTAGCTATTATTTCGACGACATTTTACAGTGCGGACTAGCATCTTTCATGTTACATAGAGTTACTAATAGATTGAACATGAATAACTGCATGCCTAGTGGTCGAGTCAGGGGTGACTTAGCCTTTGTGTCTCTGGTGGTGTAACTGTGTAAGCAAACTTCTGAAGAGTTAGAAACTTTGATTGCACCTGGTACTATTAGGGGACTTACATGACATGGAATAATTCCGGAAGATAAACTGAGCATAGGCTTTAAGTGACAGTGCTTAAGTCTGTGGATTAAGTCCATTAGGCATAACCATTTGAAGTAATCAATTGATGGCCACAGGAACTAAGAATACATTACAGCTTTTTGAAACCGACATCACTAATGGAAAATTGATATAACATACATGTACAGTTCACTTATAATTCATGTATTATGTAGGTCTATAATGACAAATAAATTATCCTGCATAAGGTTTAGCATTCAATGTTATGATTATGATATATGTGTGGATAACTCATGAATTTGTCTACTACAATGTAATAGCAATTGTGTGTTCCCCATTGGCATGCATGGGGTTATTATAATATTATAGACCTGAAAGATCAGCACTCCTTTTTTTATTTTGAATTGCTCCATGCAGTAATGCTAC
This sequence comes from Acholoe squamosa, assembly GCA_949317995.1. Lineage (NCBI taxonomy): Eukaryota > Metazoa > Annelida > Polychaeta > Phyllodocida > Polynoidae > Acholoe > Acholoe squamosa. Next base: position 22,099,038 of record OX439051.1, read on the forward strand.
TTAGCCACTCATCTGAGTAATACATCACTAATCTCCTAATCTGATGTAACCTTAATCAAACCCCATTAAGTATTGTTAGGATTGTCTTTATCCATGTTCATATTTCCTACAATACTGTCTGTACATCCCGGAGATTATGAATCCTGGTTCCAGATATGATAATACCATTCAGCTATTAGGTTGCTATCTCAGGAGATAAAAGGCAGGACCTCCTACCTGAGAATTCCACTCCAACACTGGTTCAGGTATATGCAGTAGCATTTACTCTCATTGATCCAAATTCTGACACATCTAAACTTTTGGCCCATTCATTTTCACACTTATCCTAGCTACATTCAAATATACTGCAAAAATGAACATGACACTGTCTTCAGTTCACATACAAAACAGTACAGAATGGCTGGCACCAGCAGCTGACACCAACTTTACCAATATTACTCAGGGTGCAGATGGCCATACGACAGATGATGAATATGCCCAGCGTGTTATTCAGAGGTTTCAGTATGTAAATCTGGCAGTACGTTTTACCATGGGGCTGATTGCCTTTTCTAGCAACCTCCTCACTATTGTGGCCATTGCCTCATTTGAGTACCTGAGAACTTGCACCAACTACATGATTGCCTACTTGGCATTTGCTGATATGGTCGCTGGCATCAACTCAATATTCTTGGTGACAAACTACCTCATTACGATGTCTGACTACATGTGGACTGGAATGTGTGCAATTGAACAAAGCCTTAGCTGGACTGCTGCAGGTAAAACAATCAACCAATTTTACTAATTTATTCAGTTTGTATCAACTATTTACTACAATCATGTATACCATATCAAACATAATTACCTTATCATCCAATTAGTACATACTTCTTATTCTGTGTGTTTCTCCAAATTCACAAATTCATAGTGCATAGAGACTTATTACCTGTTTTTACTAGAAGTGTGTTTCACATTAATTGATGCATCTTTTTTTTACATCAGGTATTACCTAGGTAAGGAAGGTATTTATCAACAGGGGGGGTGGTGGGTTTGGGGAGGGCGTAAAATTTTCAGACCCCTCCCGAGGGGGGGGCTAAAAAAGTTTTGACCCCTCTTGAGGGGGGGCTAAAAAATTTCACCCTCTTTTTAGCAAAAAAGCCCATGCGCTACTATAGATCAAAGAGGGGCGCGAAAACTCTCCGGCGCGGGGGACGCAAAAAATTTTGCCTGCTGTCGCGTCTGCGCGAAAACCCACCACCCCCTGTTGATAAATAATGACCACTCCCTAAGTTCATTGTAACATGCAACGTATTCCATGTGTTATTGTTGCTTAAAATATTGACACACGGCTCCCGTCTAACAGAAATTCTGGAAATGTGGTCAATTGATTTTCTTCTTAACAGGGTTTAATGCACTGGCAATTTTAGGTATTTCAATGGATCGGCTCATTTTCATCACATTTCCTCTCCGGTACTATGTCATTATTACGGGCAGGTATGTGGCTGTAGCATCATAAAGGTCTTGAGATATCAATGGATTTAGCATAGGTCTATAAAACAACCTATAGAGCAACCTTTGGAACTGATCAAGAGGAATTATAAATGAATGTATGTTTTTCACACTTAATAATGCAGTTTTTGAAAATGGCTCACTAAGATGTCATTACAACATAAGTGAGTATTATAGCAGCTTGTTCTACCACCACTCTACCAAATTGTAGGCCTATGTAATTGACTCTGAAATAAATGTGTTATGCTGCTTTTTAGTCACACAACAAAAAATATCCATACAACAAACCTGCAAATGTATAGAAATCTCTCTCACATAATGACCGCAGAAGGTGCTAAAATGTCCTTAGAGAACACTTTTACCACAAAACCTTCCATATTATATCATATTGTCCACATGGACTTTTTGTGGCTTGTGGTTAAAGCTTAGCATTTTATATCTGATTATGTTCTAGCAAGCACTCTGGAGCCCTCACTCTGATGTAATATGCAATCGTTCTGTTTTTATTTTCTGTTCTAATTCTCCATAATTATGGAAAGCTTAGAGTTGTAATGGCATACATATCAGTTTGTGTGGCACTGGTGATTGGTATCATAGGAGGAGTGCACTGTTGCGGATATAACTACCTGCAAGGTTAGTAAAAGGTCCAGTAAAATTTAATGTTAACAAAGCTGAATTTCCAGTCAGTTTTTAAAGATGTTTCACCTCAGTGATTACAGATAGCATTTGCAATAAATTACCCTTACTGTTTCTTCCCTTCCAGCTCGTATTTGCACGTCAAAGGTGGTCAATACTCTCGGTTACACCCACATAGGCTTCTACGCTGTCTCTATCATGATCATCCTACCAAATGTCAGAATAGGCTATATTGCCTATAAACAACAGAAAGCGATTGTCCGTGGACAGGTATGAGTATCTATACTTTCTACATAATCATATCCTTCAATAAGATTCCTGGAGGTTAATTCAAAACATCCTGGGATCGCAACCGCAACGATCCTAGCCTCAGCCCTCCTACACTATTCCAAGAAGTACTGACTAGGCACAGGGGTAAGAGTCCCAAAATAAAGGAATAGCTGTGGAGTCACTCTTCTTCACAAGAGTGCTTTTATCATCGTTCCCCGTCCCCATATGGGCTAAGAAATATATTAGATTCCATCTGTAAATAAGGTAACTTTAATGCAAATGTTCAACCAGGATAAAATAAAAATATCTTACCTCAATAGAGAGAGACAGATGAAATTCCCCGACGACAGAGTCTGGCTTGCAGCAAGAGGATACCAAAGGGAGTGGGGTAGGACTTTACTTCAAAACTTGAGAAGAAAGAATTACCTTAGAGTGCCCTTAACGCATGAGTAGGCCTAAGGGCCCTCAAGGACTCTCAGTAAACGTCCTCCCTCCCCTGTTTATGTATGCATCAGGCTATTCACTCTTTCAATCAGGAGTGTTCCCTGTAAGTGCTCTTGTACTCAGGTAAAACCACTATGCAATTCTTTCACTAAGGTCACAGTGATCTTAGTGCTGGAAAAGGAACAGTGAAGTGATCCCAGGACTTACTATTCCTGACAGGCCTGCAACCACTGCATTAGATAGGGTAGACTGGCCAGGTCTTATGATATGTGCCTACACTAAGATCGCTGGGGTTGCGATCCCAGGATGTTTTGAATTAAGCTCCTGATCTGACTGTGTAGCATAGGATTCTTAGACTACTATAGACTAGACTATGGTCTTATACCTGTTACCAGACATAATTAATTTTTACATCTTAAAAGCAAGTTACCGATGACACTTTTCAACCTCTTGCAATATACCCGATTCTTCGCAGATGGCTCTGATTTTGACTCAATTGTGGCCTGTTAAGCCCCGATCGTCCAAAATTGCATTTTTGGTCGATAATTAGTATGGGATGGGCGATTCCTGCCAAAGCTCCCACTTTCTGCTTTTTAGGGTCTTTTTGGGGTTAGGGGGCTGCAGAATAAAAACTATTTGATCATTCTTCCTATTTTTGGTGTTATTTGAAAGTAAACATCCTGGGGATCAAAGAAAGGGCAAATTTGCATATGTTGGACCAGAATTGTTTGAGATATGATGGCCCAAAGTTGAAAAATGGCCCAAAATAGCGTTTTCTTTCAATTTCCCCCTCATTCCACCCCCATACTATCAAGCCAAGCATTAAGAGACCACCATAATTTTATTTATTCCTTAGTGGGGGTCCTATCAAACATTTCCATGGGGTATGGAGGTGATATGTCTCAATTTTATTGTACCCTAGCCATTCTTCTAACTTAAAAATAATGATGTAAGGCGCATGATAAATCGTTTATGACATTAGATCAGTTATAAATATATTATCCTCAGACTTCCTATTTATGACCATCAAAGGGGTCTGTATAGGGGATATTTTGGTAAAAAAGAAATTTGCATACCACGCACCCTTTGCGGGCAATACACATTCAAGTATTTTTCAAGTCAACCCCAACTCCCCTTAAACAGCACTTGTGTATGTACAGCCTGTATTATTCATTTCTGGCTTATCTAACCCATCATATGGAATATATCTATTAATGAGGTGCCATTTTTTTAAAAAAAAAAAAAAAAGAGTCTCTACATGCCTTGGTTGCCCCAAACCAGATTTGCTTGCCCAATGTAAGGTGTGTGATGAATCGTGTAATGCGCATGATGAAATGATTCCTGGTCCCATAGCTTCTCTGTCACACCCAAATACATGCACATCTACATGTTGAAGATGTAATTAATTGATCTTTATGCTTATCCTACAGGTTTTGAGTCTTTGAGACCAAAGTTAATATTGCGTGCAAAAAGAATCTCAATCTCTGCTATATGAGATATTGGACAATTTTGGGAGTTTTCAAGCCACAGTTATAATTTTTTTGGATACACATACTAGGGTGTTGTACTAGTTCTGACATGTAATTTGGTAATGATAGGATGAATTTTAAAGGTGTAGTGTATTGCATAAGTTATGTGTAAGGCGCATGATGAATCAATTTTGAGATTTTATGGCAACTGCGGTAAAAACTGACCACCTGGGAGTTAATGACTTGAATGAACTTTTTATAAAGCCAAGATATAGGGCTATCAATAAAATAAAGTCTTAAAATGTAATGCTGAGTTTGCCATCTGGACCCCCTGACCCCCATAGGTGGGAGGTTTCACAAGAATCGCCCGGATAGAGATCTTAAACAGTAAATAAAACCCAAGGTATTTCAGTAGCATCTATGTAAAACACTGATTACTCTGATTCTCATCTCATTGTTGCTTCAACATTAGCTTACTGATTCAACAATAATTCTTTCTCATTTTATGTCCTTAGATGGTTGAAGTCAGTACAAACCAGAACAAGATAACTAAGATGTTGGCAATGGTCCTGGGGGTCTACTTTGGATGCTATGTACCTCAGTTTGCTGTCCTTGCAATTCTCGGGTTGTTCCCTGGTGCCACTTATGGCAGGATTATAGAGAGGGTAAATGTTTAAATATTAGTATAAATAGATAGTTATTTGTTTGATATAATCTTTTTGTAGGATCTGGATTTATGCGTATGGGTATGAGTTTTTTTTTTTATTTTGTGCAATTGTGAATATGCTCCCATAGCTCTATCACAATAAAGAATATGCACATTCCTTTGTATGGGCGAGAAAGATATCTTGGTGTATGATTAAGTTGACAGCAGAGGGAATGTGTAAAACTCTATAAATCTTAGAAAAATAATGAGGAGGATGTTGACAAAAAATACCATATCAACATGACATAATGCAAAAACATTAATTAGTGTCCACTCCCCCCTAAATTTACTACCTGCCTAATCTAGAGTGTCTTCTCTTTACATTATTATTTTATGTCAACATACCATGCATGATTTTCATGTATCTATGCAGATAAGCTCGTGGATCTGGTGGGTGAACTCATTGTCAAACCCACCCATCTATGCCTGGAAGAATAAAGCATTCAACAAAGCATTCAGAAGTCTCCTTGGCATGAAGAGTGATACGGTTCTTCCAGAACCATACTGACACTTTCAATCAAAAGCAGTGCAGTGTTGTTGAGCTGAATAGACCCAAATGAAGCTGGTACATTATGAAGCAACAACAGAGAAAAGGCTTGTTTCATGTTTCTCAAACTTGAATAGGGTTACTCCTGCTATTTAGAAGTGAATTGATAAATCTGAACAGTTCCATCATAACTGTTGGGCAATACCTTGTACCTTCTCATTCATCTTATTCACATAAAGTTAATACATAGAGGCAGTTTTCAAATGTATAAATCTTTTTATAATTAGAACCAAGAAGAGAGGATATGTAATTAGTGTTCGAGACATATTAGTGTAACAAGAAACATTAGAAACATTTTAAAGCATTATTCAGTCTATTGTACATGTAGTGCTTGTTATTATCCAAATTATGTGTTGTATACATATTGACACACTTGGCATAGCAGGGGCCTTTTTCTGTTTTGAAAACGAAAACGTTTTTTCAAGGAAATATGATAATCTATCTGTTTGTGCAAAAGATCATTCAAAATGTTCTTTTGGTAAACAACTTTTGGCATTTCTAAATAGGTTTTCAAGATTATCTTTGAATTTTCGGTATGATCTAAGATAATCTTTACCAATCTTCATTTGGCTAAAAAGTCTTTCTTAAGGCTGTTTTGGTCAGAGCAAAATAGGTGGGACTAAATATATCAAAATGCTTAAAAATGTATATTTCTTAGACATAACAGTTCAGAGTAAAAGTATGTTTTGTTTTAAGTCCATAAAAGTGCTGAAATGAAAAATGTATTCATTCATTACGCCTTTATCAAGTTTACTATTATTTGTGTTTTAAAGAATACTGGACAATAATCATTTTAAATTCTTTTAGCCAAATTAGCATGATTGTGAATGTATATTATGGGGAATCCTGTGGGAAATGGAAACACGTTTAAAAGAAAATCTTGAGGTATCACATGATCATTGTGTAATAATTGTAAGATATTAGATTTCAATGCCATCATAAATTTGTAGTCAACTATATTTTACTGTAGTTTATTTTCTAAGGCATTCTGGAAAGAATAATCGTTACAGATTCTAGAGAATTCTGTTAGATAATCTTACAAAGATCACATGACCAGGGAATTCCCTTCCTTTTATGATGTCACAGGGGTATATCCCCATCAATTATATACAATTTGGCACGAGTTTCATAGCACCAAAATTCTCAAAGAAAACTTTTAGATTACTTGAGGTTCAAGATTACTTCAAATAATCTTTTGTAATCTATTTCTGTTTTGTATAAACCATTTCTCTGTTTAGAATTCTCTAAAGAGTGTCAAACGGGAATCCATTCAGAAAGGCCTACTCTTTTAAGATCAAACAAATTTGTTTTATAATCTTGAGACATCTAAAGATTATATAGAATCTTCGTTTTCAGAACAGAAAAAGGCCCCAGGTGATCAATAATAATTGTTGTTGTCTAATTGTTGTTTATCCTAGAATGCTGCTCCACCAACATCAGTAAAAAAAGACATGAAATAATAAAGGAGGAGTTTGTATATAGTTGTGTATAATGTAAGCTGGTCAAAATGTATTTCATACTTATTCATTTTTCATGTGTGTGTGTTTGCAGGTCATGCATTTGCATTTTTCTGACAGGCATTCACTTTATCTGTATGAATCTACATATTTGGCCAAAGTGAACCAGTAAAAATGTCAGTGTGCAGAATAGCACACAGTGTCTAATATCATCCCACAAGAAGTGGATTGTTGTAGATAAAGTTAAATGGACAGGGGGTTGAAGATAGAGTTTAATGGACACGTAGAGGAACCACATTCTAGCTGATTTCTATGACCAGTACTGTGAGCGCACCCAGTCTCTTCCGGTCGGGATTCAGGGAACTCCCTCTCTCATGTCTGGGAATTGTGGGTCCCCATATTCTGGGGAATATTACTACACATTATACCTGCCTACATTGATTGGAGCGCACCTTGCTGATGACCAGCACTGTGAAGAATGCCTGCTATTTGATCGTCACTACACATAAACTATAGGGTTATCTGTCCAATAAAACTTCAATAAATGTCAATGTGATGTTCCTTACTTGTTTTGTTTGATTTTAATTTCATATGTAAAATCACCTTAGGCTTATTTGATTGGGGAAAATTATGAAGAAGTAAACCACAGAAGAAGTGAACACCAGTATGATGTACCCATGAGTTATCTGAAAATCATTTCCGCATGGGCTGTAGTGTTATGATGTGCACTCTTTTTATATTACAAACAGCAAAGATTTGATAGTTATTTCATGGTATTCACTTCTCCTTGGAACCCAATTTTCCTATGGATCTACTTCTCCAGGGCACAAACTTCTCCTGGGTTCAGGTCATCACGGTATACCAGGCAACCAGAAAGGGTTATCCAATTCATTTTATCTAATACAATTGCTTTGTCTTGTTTCAATCAAGCAATAGAGGCGATCCTTATATTTGGAAGGATGATGAAGATTGAGAAGATGTAAAAGAAAATATTAACATGGCTATTGTACCCAAAGACCTTACTGCTGCATATTCGTCCTGCATAGCTCAAAGTGGCAATGTGAATTTGGTATGGAAAAAGACTCCACCCGTTATCAGTATGCTCTATATCAGATATTGGAAATATTGCACTTGGCAAATTATGCTTTTTAATGTTTGTGAATCTTTGTAAAAGGTTTGGTTAAAAGGTTTGGCTATAAAGGTTTTGAGTAAAAGACCTCTTGATAACATTAAAACGTTTTGAATGAAAAAGAAAAATTAGCTTTTTCAATTTGTTTTTGTAGACCGTTTTTGACGTTTAACCAAAGTTCAGAGACTTAGGAACCTAAAAAGAAAGGTTTTAAAAGTTGAAAAAATGTTATTGCCAAGTGGGATTATACTGATACTGCAGTATCACCTGTTGATAGGCTTGGTTTCTTTTCACAATCGATGGGAACAGGCTTTCATAATGTATTAACTGATTATTAGTAAATACGTTCGGATGTTGCCTTTCTTGTCTTTTTAGCTAATCTAGATAGGATACTGACACATCATAATTTAGATTCATCTTTACGTTGTTACATATACAACCAAGGCTATAAAGTCTTTTTTAAAGTTTTAACTTTCTTTACCTACATTTAAAAAAAATCATTTTTAAATCATATTCTATATAGATCTGATACTAAAAAAATATGTAACCTGGTATGTACACATATCGATGCATGTGGAATCCTCCCACAATACCAGCCATAACGGCTACACCCAGCATGATGTATATCACCTTAACCTGATAGTTGTAGAATAAACATTAGAATAGCATTACCACACTGAATTTCCAGATGCAGTAGACAATATCAGTAGACAATGTCATTCAAAAGCACATTTTCAGTCAGAATCACTGCAGGTTTTATCTCTGTGAGATGATGATACACAAACCTGTATGTTTTATTTTTAGGGTCTCATTTTGTTTTAGCAAGACCCTCCAGGTGATGAAATGGAATTCTCAAGCTTAACTTCCAGTCCCCTCCCAAAACAGTATTGGCATTTAAGCAACTCTTCCACTATTAAAAGCTGATTTGACCACCTGCTGGGACCATCCCCAACCAATAGACCCCACATTTTGAGATAGGGGGCCTATCACAAAACAATTTTAGAGGCCTAACATAAGGCCTTAAAGGCGTAAATAAAGGCTCTAGAAATATTTAAAAGAAGAAAGGATGAAAGAAACACCATCTCAACATTGGGCCTATAACATTTTCACCAGTTTTGATGAATGACCAAAAGCAAACTTCCTGGGTCCAACTTCTGTTTTGTTGTTGTTGTTTTTACTTTCTTTCTTTTTTTGGGGGAGGGGGTTGGGGGTCCATAGAATATAGAGCACCAAATACGTTTTTCATACCACTACATCTGAATTTGGTAGAATTTGGTTTATCCTAAATATCTATGTGAGGTAGATGATTGTTTTCTAGATGACTACGTCTGTAGGACGTAATGAACGTTTGAACGTCCATATACCATGCACAAAAATGAGATTCAGACCAATTCGGTAGAAAAGAAACCTAGTTCTTGGTTTACTGATTGCGTATTGTTGTTGTTGCTACTCACCCTTCGGCGGTAAACCGTCTGGTACAGTTGGTTCACCTGAACCAAATCCCCACCGAGCACATCCTCCCACCGGTGGTGGCGCCCTGATACCGGCATAGTAGGCCCCCACTCCTTGTTGGGACGATTGCCCATCCTCCACCTCTCAGCTGCCATACCTCCCTCCTCTATCCATGGAATGGTCACTGGGACCGTGGAGAAACCATCCCCGAACCCAGGAAAAGGCCTGGGGAGCTGTCCTCCTATGTCGGGGCCCATCGAATAGGTCTGAATCTCCGACGACGCAGACATCCCTCCCGGCAGTCTCGGCGATGGCCCCCTGTATCCGATGTAGCATGACCAGGCGTCGAACTGCGATTCATCACTACTGGAGGGCCAGTATTCTCTTCCCTCCCTTTCCCTCTGTCTCTCCCTCTCAGCCCAACGCCTGTCTTCCTCCTCCTCCTTACCTCTTTTCTCTTGATCTTACTCCTGGCACCTCTTCTCCTCCTTCTCTCATTCTACCCTCTTCTCCTCTCGGCGCATTTTCTCCTCTTTTTCCTCCCGACGTTTCTTCTCCTCTCTCTCCTCCGTTAGTCTTTTCTCCTCCTTCTTCTTTTTACCCCCTCTGTCCTACGCCAGTTTCTGTTCCTCCCTCTTTCTTTTCTCCTCCTTTTCATCAGCTACCTTCTCGCTCTCTTGTTCCTTCCTCTTTTTGCTTTCTTCTGCCGCCTCTTCTCTTCCTTCTTTCTCTTCTCCTCTCCCTCCTCTGCTCTCTTCTTTTCTTGCTCCTTCTTTTTCCTGTCGGCTTCTGCCGCCTTCCTCTCTTCCTCCTTCTTTTTCCTATCAGCGTCCGCCACCCGCTTTTCCTCCTCTTCCTTTCTCTCTTGCTCTTTCTTTTTCTTCCTACGGTCTCTTTCCTTGGCTAGCCTCTTCTCCTCTTTCTTCCTCCTCTGCTCCTTCTCCCTTTCCTCTTCCCTCTTTCTCTCCTGCTCCATCTCTTCTTCTGATCTACTCTCCTCCCATGATACGTTGGCTTCCGCCTGGTCGCCCGCTGACTGATTGTCCGCTGACTGATTGTCTGCCGACTGATCGTCCCCGCCCCGGCGGACGGCTGCCCTTCCTCCGGATCCATGAGGGATTTCTCTAAAGCTACCAGGGGCCGGGATTTCTCCGTCCCTGAGGCTGGAGTCGACGTACTATCATCGCCCCCACCGGCCAAACGCCGCTGATAGTTGTCGCGCTTGGCCTGGACTTCTTTAGCGAGGTCACCTCTAGCTCTGGGGGACCTAGAACGTGTGGCAGCCGCCGAGGCCGTCTCACTGGTGACCATCTCAGGTTCCTCAGGTGCCGGAACTACAGGGGCCTCCCCCAGAGAGACCCGGGTAAGGCCGGCCAGCGGAGTAGCGGTCCCCACACCTGTGGCCCCTCATCCCCGCCTCCTCCGCCTGCGCATGCTCCTCCTGCAACCGCTCCAAGGACTCCCCGTCTGAGGTAACCACCCTCTGGTGGTCCCCTCCACCATTCAAGCCCGCGTCCTCCTTCCTTTGGTCAGGCTTGCAGGCTGGGCCGGCTGGACTGGTTTCTAGCTGGGGGGTGACCTGCTGCGAATCTGATCTGTGCACTGGCGAGGTAAACCGCCCCTGAAGCCGTGAACGGCCCACCGGTGGAGTTGTCTCTTGGGGACGCAACCCACCTGGAAACACCCCTCTCCCTCCAGCTTCTTGCGGCCCTGAAGTGGATGGAGGTGAGACCATGGCCAGGATTGGGTGGTCCACCGGCAGTTTATACATAGCCGCCAACCACTCCCGTTGCTGCTGTTCAGTGGCGCTGCTGGAGACGGGTGTGCTTATGGTGTTTACTGGGTATAGATTACTTATTACATCAATAAAAAATGTCATATCTTTTCATGGAAGTTTCTGATGATAACTATACTTTTGATGAATGAAATGGAAGAATATATAAAATATGCACATGAGAAATAATTCAATTACCACTCGGTAATTCACATTTCTCTGCAACGGTGCATCATGGTGAGGATCTCTACTAACTCCAGGCAAGATTAAGTGCCCTGCCCTCTTTTGCAAATTGGAGGGTCTGTCCCATTGTTATTTCTAAACTGCTAATCATTGTTTTTTCCCCTCTTCTTAATGAAGTTACAAGGCTTTTTGTTAGTTATGAAAAGTACTGAAGTAATATGTGAAGACTCTCTCTCAGCCCTCAAGTTACAGCTGACTTCTGGAAAGTTTACAACTTATTTTACACCTGGTCCTGCTAAGGGTCTCTCATATGACATGGAGATATCTGAGCACAACCTGTACCTGATGGTGCTCAAGTCCTGGGATCTAGCTGATTGGGCAGAACTCTTCTTATTACTCTTTTTAACGCACCTGGACCCCATGGCGTTTCTGTACAAGTGCCTGGGGTATATAGAAATGTACAATACAAACTATGTTTTGAACATTAGACCGGTCTTGTATAATTGCCGGGGGCACAGCCTAAGTGAAATTTCTAAGTGGCCAGGCCGCTATCTTGGGTACTGACTTGACCTACACACAGACATCCACAAATCATATTTAACCTTTATAAATATCAAAGAAAGCAGTTTGAGTCTGGAAGTGACCACCGAGCAAATGGATTATATTCTGAACTGAACATTTAGTTAGGCTTCGAACCTTGATCGTTAACACGTCCATTTAGTATAAAGGAGTGATAATTTTTTTAACAAAATGGGGGCTGGTGGGTTTGATATTGGGGTTAACATTTTCCCAACCCTTTAACCTGGGGGGAGGGATCAAAAATGTTTCAACCCCTCTGAGGGGGGGGGGTGACAAAATAATTTCACCTGTTTTTAGTGAAAATGCCTGCGTGTTACTATATGTTAAAAAAGAGTGTTCACGCATGATTTCTGTACCCTACGGGGGGGGGGCAAGAAAAGGTACCCTCTTACATTAACAAGTCATGCTCTGCTTCATCATTCAACTTGTACTCACCACATTAGACTGAAAAGCCCCCTGCCTCACTTAAAATACTGTGTACTGCACAAGCAGGTACCTTACTGTTTGACTCTCCTTTTAGTGCTCTTGTTTTGAGTAGCTATCATCTTTATTGAAAGGTACATGTACCTGGCTGACATGAGCACTTCTGTGAAACACAAAAAAAGTAGGGGCTGAGTAGAAAATGACTGCTTCAGGTGACGGACTTCTAAGGCAAAACTACCCTTTGTTGTATGTGCAACACCCTCCCGAATACCAAGTATGCATGAAGAAGTGAACCCTGAGAGATCTGAGTATCAGAGAGAAGTGAATACCCTTTCCCTCTATAAATCTAAAATCAGTGTAAAAATATTAGTTGATTTACTTTAATGTTTAGAAATATATTTAGGTAAAATTGCTTTTTTTTTCGTTTTGTAAAAATATAAAGGAATGAACATCATTGTGTTTTAAATCAGTAAGTGTCTCAAGAGAAAACATCAAACCCATTTGTAATTAAAATTAACAACAGAAAAAATTATTTCCATATGGGTTGTCTGTCCCCTGTCAACAGACATCACGTACCTCAAGCTCACAACAGTGATTGCAGAATTCCATAGCATTAAGGTCCAAATGAAATGCTACAGGCACATGATTTCAGGGATGTAAACATAACAAAACCACCGATTCATGGTCTTGTATCCTTAGCCCTTTAGTTGTTTCTAGTTCTATTAGAGCTTGGAGTATGATTATTTGGTTCACTATTAATCCCTAATCTTTTAATTCCACTATCACTTCCTCAAGCTTATCTAAGAAAGGACCATGTCAAAATTGGCCCCATAAAACATTCACCAGTTTTGATGAATGGCCAAAAAGGGAACTTTCATTTTGGAAGACCCCTTAGAAAATACCATGGGGCTGAAGTGTCCGAAGAGAAAAAAGATCTTTTGTAATATCTAGAATCATTTGAAGGCAATGCCCTTAAAGTAGGGAAGCTTTGATTTAGCACTGCTCTACATTCCAAGATAATGATTCTAACCATGTATTAAGGAAAACTATGAACATAACACTGCTTACCTGTTTGTCACTATCAGATGATACTGCAGAGGAAATGTGACAAAAATAAGGCGATCGAGCGAAATGCCCAAAATTGCAAATATGTTGAAACCTGTTGAGATTCAACCAATTACAATTGATTACACAAGAGATCATAAGGCAATCATGTTGCACCAGACATAGGCCCTATGTCTCCCAAACTGGTCACGATAGGCTTTAATAATCATGGTCTTAATACAAGAGGTCCATGATAAGGGATAATTAATGACAGCAGGGGTATGTTTCAGAACAATTAACGTTCACCAAATGATCCGACGATCACCACTTTCAGATTCTAGTAGGAAGTAAGATCTCTAGACGATCACCAACTATCTAGTACAAATCAAATTGTGCAAGGTGATAGTACAAATAGTCCTACACAATGTACAACAGCACTTCTTGTTCTATAGTAGTAAATAATCTAGTCCAGGAATCTGTATGATTTTGTGTTGTGCACTTGAAAGCTACAATCATAATTGTACAAATCTTACAATTGTGATCGTAAACGATCCCATAAAGTTAATCATTAATCCTTTTGAAAAAATACCCCAGTGCAAGGTGTCGCTTCATTTATGACCACATTGATTAATCTTGATAAAGAATATTGATCTTACAACTCCCTATGGCCATACAGATTTTAGATGTTAAACCACCACAGCGATAGGTTCTTTTTACAAATCAAAATACCATAATGGGTTTCTTACTTGCAGAAGCGTAGCCAAGACTTTAATCAACTGCACACATTATCGCCCATAATCTGTCTGACATCGGACTGAGGTAGTTTCCCACCAAGAACAGGGATGTGATCCCAGAAATCATATCGCCAAAAGCCAAGTAGGCAATCAGGTAGTTGGTGCGGGTTCTCAGGTACCCAAATGAGGCAAAGGCCACAATGGTGAGGAGGTTGGTTGAAAAGGCGATCAGGCCCATGCTAAGGCGCACAGCCAAGTTGACATACTGGAACCTTTGAAGAACCAACTGGATAATCATTCAACTGTAGCATTGCCATCTGCCTCCTCCTCAGTCCCAGTGATGAAACTGGTGTTTGTTGTTGATACCGGCCATTCTGTAGCATCTTGCAAATCAATGGTAGACATGTTCATGGTTATGTGTAGCAGTCTTCTGCCAAAGGTGGCTTGAACAGGGAAGGTAGACACCAAAAGTTGAAGATGTGTACAACTTTGGATTAATATTCTTGGATGGCAATGAGGGATGGGGAATGAGACTGAGTAACTGCTATTGCTGTCGTTGGATTGTTTGAGTGGAAGTTAGAGGGAGGAGATCAGTGCCTTTATACTTTTCTCAAGGGGAAAAAGAAACTACCTCAATATAAAAGTCTGCTCCCTTGAAGTTCTTAGACATTTAATCTCTTCTGAAAAGAAGGCAGTAGGCTATAAATCTAAGTAAATTCAGTCAGGCTAACTCCATACTTTCCGAGAGCCTAGCACAGGCTACTTTAAAAGTTGACAAGCAAATAATTATCACTATCAGGATTGTGTGCTAGGAACATTAGCAGATGTTTGGGTAACATGAGTATATGAGAAGTGTGAGGCAACTGAGAAAATTCATGTTAGCAAAGTCACAAGTGTAAGTCTTCAATTACTTTAATGATTATCATCTAGTTTCTTCTCTGGTGTAGCTCAGGCAGGCAGTGATAAATATTCTGGGAAACTATCTCGGGTTCAGGCCCTCGTTCATGCCTGCTAGGTCTATCATTTTGCAAAATTTTGATAAAAAAAGGTAATCAAATTCCTTCTCAACGCTGCCTGAATCAATGATAAACGTCATTCAAGATTGCCACCTTGTGACATTCAAAATTGGCTACTATATTTTACAGGCCTTATATGGAATTAAATGGTTAGGACTTTATCTACAGGTGAAAAATCAATCATCATAGGAAACTGCCATGCACAGATTATGCTCATATTAATCCATGTCACATGAGAGAACATCAGCAGGACCAGGGGGGCACAATGTGAAACCACTATGAAATTCTTTCACTAAGATCGCAGGAAAAGGAATAGTGAAGTGATCTCAGGACTTACTATTCCTGACAGGCCTGCAACCACTGCATTAGATAGGGTAGACTGGCCAGGTCTTATGATATGTGCCTACACTAAGATCGCAGGGGTAGAAATCCCAGGATCTTTTGAATCCAGCAAAATTGTAGTTAAAAGGAGTCAATGGTCAATGACAGTTGAATACTCCTCCTTAGCATCACCCCTGGCCCTGGCTCATGGTCGTGAAGTAACGTGGAGGGAGGGACTGCAGCCCATCTAACTACATTGTAGTAGCACCACTATTAGGAAGGGACCTAGCTGAGTGAGTCAGAGTTCCAAGAGACAGTGAGTAAGTAGTTAAAGGACTCCGATTTGTAAATGTGAGAAGAGGCGAATTACTAGCTGGGGGCTGTGTACAAATGACGTCATGCAGGAGGGGGGGAGGGGGGGTCAGGCCCGGCATGACGGAATTAATTTTCCATATACCTTCAGCATTGCAAAATTGGCAAAAAACATGACAAGGGGGGGAGGGGGGGTCCAAAATGGTCCAAAAAAGCATGACGTCATTTGTACACAGCCCCCTGTGGTGTTTCCGGGAGTAAAACCGGAGTGCTAGAGTTGAGAAAATAGATGGCCACCAATTCATTATAAGCAACATATTACTCTTCGTCATTTTGTCATTGTATTTATAATGGTGACTTAGGGACAAGCCCGGTCCCTGCACTCCAGATACAAGACTGACATCCACCTGCATTTCCTATCTTTAAAAAAGACCCCTTTGGCACCGATTTTAAGATGAAAATGCACCCCTTTTTGTAAGAAAACGCTGACTTTTTTGAGGTACAAAACCACCCCTTTTTGGACAACACTGATATTAATTCTATTCACCCCCACCCACATTGAAAGGGTTTTGATGGGGATACTATAAAGTATGGGACCATTCCAGTGGTATATAGAATTCTGTGCCAGTATGATTAAATAGCCACAGAAATAGGTGTTTGGAAGGAAATTCATTCTGCTGTTAAGAGTTTGATATGAGTAGCCCTCACAGATACAGCCCCAATGACCCCCTTTTTCTTAGGGAGTGATCATTTTTTAACAACGGGGGGGGGGGGGGGGGGCTGGTGGGTTTGCGCGTGGTCGCGCGAAAAAAAATTCGACCCCCCTCTCTAGGGGGTAAAATTTTTTCGATCCCCCCATAAGGGACAAAAATCGCGTGCGAACGTCCCCTTTTAGCCTATAGCAATGCGCGGGGTTTTCCACTGAAAACAAGTGAAATTATTTTGACCCCCCCCCCTTTAGAGGTATTGAAAAAATTCTGACCCCGCCCCTCAAACCCACCAGGCCCCCCCCCTGTTGTTAAAAAATGATCACTCCCTTAGAAGCACAGATTTTCCAGAGAATAAACACCCCTTTTCCTAGATGGCAAGGACATGCGGATTTAGGGATTTTGTATATTTGGGAACGCAGGTGGATGTCAGTTACGCCTAAAAAGTGCAGTGACCGGGGGGACAAGGCATTATCTTTTCTTAATACATCATTAGAGTATATATAGCATTTAGGTGAAGCATCAGGTTTAGGATACAGGTATTGTTAATTGGACCCGAGTGGTCTTCTGCCTTCAGGATATTTTTATATTCCTCTAGTAAGGCGCCCCTCGCATGAGAGGCGCACCTGAGTTGATACCAAACATTACAGTGGCGTTTCTGGTATCTGGAAAAGGAGTGGCGCGGCCCAAAAGGAAGGGGCGCAACCTATTTTACCAGCACTGCAAATTCTGGGTTCCAAAATATGTAATTAAACTCTAAATATTTATAAGGCGCAGCTAGTGCTTATGTTGTGTATATAAGCCGCATCTTAAGGTAATGCCGCAGCAGTGCATACGATTTTGAAATTTGCTTTCACATGAACCTTTAACCAGAGATATAAAGGTACTTTATATCTCTGCTTTAACCAACTAGCCCTCCTTTTAGGCAGAGGCAGGGGAAGACAATTCATAAGATGTGGGGAAACTCTGCAAAACAATAAAAAAGAAAGAAAGGAAAGGAAAGAAAAAAAAAGAGGTTTATAATGGAGGCAGCCACAAGCGTCATAGTGTGAAGGGTGTTCTCACCCAAGTGCCTGTACACTGTATAAATATTTCTGGCGGCGAATATCTCGGTGGGGCCGGACGGTAGTCATATCCCTCCCCATGGTAACCAAAACAAAGAGTAACCCACCCGGGTCAACTGTCAGAGTCAACCAGAACAGGGGCACAGCGAGACGTACACTTTCTTCACACAATTCCTTTGTTTCTTTTTCTTTTGTTGGTTAGCTATGCCTCTACCATAGGGTGGCTGTTAGCTTTAAGATCTCCACAAAATGGATGACGTCAAATCTAATGCTCGACAGCTGACTCTGAAGATAGGCTCTGTTGATGGCTCAAATGAGGGGACTATATCTTTCAAAAGATCTTCTTAATTTAAAGTGATAAGAGGCAGAGACCAAGACTTACCCCTGTAGTTCTCACCAGTTTCCATCCTGGAGACCGGTTTTACACATGAAAATGACCCTACACCAAAACGACCCTACAGTTATGGAGTGATTATTTTTTAACAACAGGGTGGGGGGGGGGGGGGTCTGGTGGGTTTGCACATGTGCAAAAAGAAATTCTGGCACCTTGTCGTCAAGTTAAAGCAGAGATATAAAGTACCTTTATATCTCTGGAGCTTAATTCAAAACATCCTGGGATCACGACCCCAGCGATCTTAGGAATAAATCAGCCTTATCCTATTAAGCAATCTTAAGAGTTGACTGGGTTTACATATCCTAGCCAGCACTAAGATCGCATTGATCTTAGCCTCAGCCCTCCTACACTATTCCAAGAAGAACTGACTAGGCACAGGGGTAAGAGTCCCAAAATAAAGGAATAGCTGTGGAGTCACTCTTCTTCACAAGAGTGCTTATACCATCGTTCCCCGTCCCCATATGGGCTAACAAAACAGCATAGGGTGCAGTTGACCCCTGTACAGTATTCAAGAGTTGTTCCCATGAATGTATGATTTATGCTTACCTATTAGAAGCATTGTGCCCTCCCCCCAGGACAAAGAGAGAGAAGGGAAGAATTACCTTACAGTGCACTTAACGCATGAGTAGCCCTAAGAGTCCTCAATGACACTCAGCAAACATCCTCCCTCCCCTCTTTATGTATGCAGCAGGCTATTCACTCTTTCGATCAGGAGTGTTCCCTGTAAGTGCTCTTGTATTCAGGTGAAACCACTATGCATTTCTTTCACTAAGATCGCAGTGATCTTAGTGGTGGAAATGGAATAGTGAAGTGATCCCAGGACTAGCTATTCTGGACAGGCCTGCAACCACTGCATTACATAGGGTAGACCAGCCAGGTCTTATGATATGTGCCTACACTAAGATCGCTGGGGTTGGGATCCCAGGATGTTTTGAATTAAGCTCCTGGTTAAATTTGCGAAAGCAAATTTCAAAATCGTATTCATAATGATCTCCCAGTGAAGTGAGTGACGTCCTGGTCAAGGGGTCGAAAAAATTCTGACCCCCCTGGTCAAGGGGTCAAAATAATTCTGACCCCCCTGAAACCCACCAGCCCCCTCCCCCTGTTGCACTACATTTTTGGATTTAACGATAGTATTGGAGGATTAGGATTTACTTGGTGCTTCACCCCCATGAACGCTGCAGTAGATCTAGATCAATTTGGGGCAGAGACAGAGTGAGTAACAGAAAGAGTACGGTAACTGGTTGTAGAGTGGGATTGAGTGATTCACTCAGACTGTCATCAGGAGGGTCTACCCAGCACTTGACGTCATGGGAGCATCTTGGGATTTGTTTTCTATACTTGTTCTTTTTAATAGATCCTTGTAGATCCTAGTCGAACAGAAAGGACTGAATGTCTCTCTCCATTGGGTACTGGATCTCGATATAGTGCATATGGAGTAGTATGTAGGCCTATTTTTAACTCTATGGTTGTGATATGAATGGGGATTTAACTTGGCACTTAAATGTTAAACCCCATCAATTACTGGATAGATCTTGAAAAAAAATGAAAGGAATATAAGAGTCTACAGTAAAAATAAAGGTGGCTACTTTGAATGTGCAGTAGAATTCATAATGATCTCCCAGTGAAGTGAGTGAATTGTACAGTTTTCGCGAATATAATTATCATAGTGTAGGTGTAGCCCATATTGTCCACTTTAAGTATAGACATACTATACATGCTGGTGAATCGCTTTAGTAGTTTTTGTATGGGGAACATAGACATGGTTATGTTCCCCTATGTTCTATGAGCTGCTCCGAGTACATGCAGGGTAAGAAATGGGTGAATGGGTTCCATTCAAAAAGTACTTATATAAGGATGAGGATTTACATGTTATACTGGTAACAGTATGCACATGATAGGCTCGTCGCTATGCCTAGCACTGTATATATGGACGTTTAGTTGCCCTGGAGGTTAATTCAAAAGGCTCTGGCATCGCTAGCTATGCGATGTTACTGATTTCCCTCCCTTATTCCCTACTGCGATGGTAAGGTCAGCCTGCCTGCCTTCCTTTCTGATAGCCAGCTACTTTTTAGTGATCGGTGTTAGCCTCAGCCCTGCTTTCACTTTTCCAAGCAGAACACACTGTGCACAGTAGCAACATGTCCACAGAGAAAAAATAGCAGTGGAAGACAAAGAATAGCAGTGGAAAAACTCATTCTCTCAAGAGTCCCTACACTGGGGTTTTGCTTATTATATATACCCTCTCAGGTGCACTTGACCCTGAAATGTCTTCAAGTATGTCACCAACTAAAAGAGAGAAGGGAAACATGACATTACTATGTCTTTAACGCATGAGAAGACTCAAGAGCCCTCAAATACTATCAGCAGGTGCATTCACTCTTGAGAGGAGGAATATCCCCTCACAGGTGCACTTGCACTCAGGGGAAACCACTATCCGTTCTCAGACTAACATAAGGGGTGGCGTTAGTACTGGAAGTGGAAGAGTGAAGGACTACATAGTACTTGCTATTCCTGACTGGCCTATAAGACCACTACAAAATTAAGTGTAGGAAGAGTAGGTCTTATTATATGTTATGAGATGTGCCTACGCTAACATCGCATAGGTAGCGATGGCAGAGCCTTTTGAATTAACCTCCAGAACTGATTCTATAAGCTACTTGAGCAGAAATCGACAAGTGAGTAACATAGTTTCTATCATAACAAGAAGATAACCATTTGCAGGGGAAATGATTGATATGTTTACATTTATGTACTTTTGTCTCCACGGGGGGGGGGCACCTCCTTTTATTTTTGCCTCTTTTTTTGATTATTGTTTATTTAACAAATTCGTTATCAATTTATGCAGGACCTAATAGGCTAGAGATTTAACACGGAAATTTAATTGGAATATGAATATGAATATGAATATATATATATATATATATATATATATATATATATATATATACAGAAATGTTTATGTTTAAGATTAAATAACCTATGACATATCCTGGAGCAACAGGACTCTATACATGTTTATTAAATTTAAAAAAGGACCAAAACTATCTAAGGCCCTATGTACATCATACAAAGGTATAGCTAGACTAACAGGGATTCTCTCTGATCGTGATTCTTCAATCACATGCCCTGCTGGTCTATACATACAATCAGCGTGTATCCAGAACATCTGTTTGGAGCATGAGATGGACTCACGTGACATGTCGCTGGTTCTGGCAGTGCTACAGTTATTTATGAGTACCAGCAGCAAAGAACAAAGACATATTCCTGCTCTGATGTCGATGCCCCCCATCACTCTCCCCTCCTCCATTATCTGGCTCCCTGTTCTATCAAGCTTATCATAAGGGAGTGATCATATTTTAACAAATTAGCGGAGGGGGGGGGGAAGGGCAAATGTTTTCGACCCCTTGACTGGGGAAGGACAGCTTTTTATCAGTCCCTCTGAGGGGGAGGGGCAAAACAATTTTTCAATAAAAACAGCCATGCATTGCTATAAGTCAAAAGGGTGCATTCTTGTGCGATATTTGGTATCTCTGGGGCGTGGGAGCAAAAGAAGTCGTGTTTGGGAAGGGGGGGGGGAAGGGGTTCGTGGGTCTGCATGAAAAAAAAAAACACCCCTCCCTCGCCTTTGTTAAAAAATGATCACTCCCTAAGGATGGAACTCCATGTAGACCAATGAGTAATAGATTAACTCATTTGGGTCATCTGAGGTTTCACTGTGTCATTGAAATAACAAATGGAGGAACATTTTCACTGTGTCATTGAAATAACAAATGGAGGAACATTTTCACTGTGTCATTGAAGTAACAAATGGAGGAACATTTTCACTGTGTCATTGAAATAAGTGACAGAACACCCTGTATTTTTAAAATCTAATAGTTCTTTGACATTCGGCTCTTTCCTTTTTTCATTTACTTATGATCAATTTACCATCTATTTTGACAAGTTTCAGCTTTATAGAAAAATCGGTTCAATACCGTACATACAGATATTCAAACAGAAGTCAAATCGGGTCATAGGTTTATAAAAGAGGAAGTGTGAAAAAGGGATATGATGATCTTCATCCCAGGGACATTCATCTAAGGGATATAGACATCATGTCATATTGGGTAGATAAAGGAATGTAACATTGAGGATCTAGCTAACAGCTCAAGAACTCCCGATTTTCTCAAAGACAGGGTGTATACTGAGGGCACTTGGTCATGGACCGACTCAGATCCAGAGCTTCTCAACTCTGCGGGGATCAAGGGTATAAGATATACCAAGACTAGATGGCTGGGGAGTCCATAGGCAACATCTTTTATCGATCGAGCACAACCCAAGGTTGGCATGGAGAGTGTAAGTCCTATAATAGCAACAGGCAGAAAAGTAACCAAGACTCAGCTATGGGAGTGTGGGGGCCTTTATCAAGGTCTATCATGGAGACATACCAGCCAATGGGCGTCAACATTCCACACTGGCCTTGACCACTGAAATGTCAGATTGGAGATCCATCACCAATCCACCCCCCCCCCACAAGACGTACATGCCTCCTCCACACTTGAGTCTCTTTGATGTTCAAAGCACAGACAGAGAAGCTCGAAGAGTAGCTCACACTACATGGGTAAGCTGATACACTTACATTAGCTTCTTCTTTGAAGTACTTTTATATCATGTCTTCTGTTTGGTTTGCGCAAGAGAGTGGTTATCATTTAGCAATGGGATGGGGTGGGATGTGTTTTTGCACCATTTGCATAAATATGATAATACATTCATGAATATTGGCAAGAGAAAACCCGGAAGTCATGATATGATTTTCATATTTATAATGGCATAAGTTTACTTAATGTATTTACATTTATATGAGTAGGATCCCTCTTTGGCCAAGGCTCAGCCCTCTCACCAGCTACAAAATGTGTTGACTAAATGTAGCAAGACTGAAAGCCTCATAAAGCGGAAATTGCAATTTCCACAAGGTCCACTAAAATATAGGAAGCCCGCTTAGGAGCGCACAGTTTTGTGCAGTCTCGTGGCCACGGGTATTAAATCTGTCCATATAAATGTTGGGGAGGTGTCCATCTCGCAGCTGTTACTTTTACTATTGTTATGATCTATTTGGTGACATTCTGTAGGGTGCCATATCTTTCACCTACATTATACCTGCTACTGGCTAGACTTAAAATCAATGTGAGCACAGCTTGGTTGAATGTCCTCCAACACCATAAAAAAAAACACAAAAAAAAACAGCCAGAAGGTTATGGGGTGGAGGTCTGGAGGAGTAGGATGTGAGCACTGATGGGGAGCAGATGGACGAACCTGCCTCAATCACAGCATGTTGGAATGAGGTAAATGGGGCTCCAAGTGCAGAAAATAGCTGAAAAGGTTTATAGAGCTATACTGTTAAATGGGGCTCCAAGTGTAGGGGGTTAGGAGTGTTGCAGTGGGTTTCATCCTGTGTTTCCCCTTCTTGATAATTAGTTAAATTTGTTATAGGAGGATTTGATTTGATGCTTAAAGAAATTAACGTGTTACTACAACAAGGTGACTTTTCTTTTTAAAGACGCTGGGCAGCATGCATGTGTCACCCTACACATATAGCACACGAAGGGTATTTCCTTTCCGCGATGCATCCAAACTCCACCATGCAAAACTGCTACATGTCTCAGTAAATTATTATTCATAACCATTACAATGGGAAATGCCGGGAGTAAATGTCACAAATTTAATTTTGGCCTGTCACTGCGGCCAATGTGCAGTGCGCAGAAAGTTTTACCAGCAGATCTAATTAATGAGAGTTCTAATTTTCATATTAGCCGTGCCATTCTTCCACGAATGCTTATAAGGTATCAATGCCACACAACATTTCCGTTCTTTTTTTAACTCTTCAAAAGGACTGCCCATTTTGCCTGGCATGATTTGGTTACTTACAACAAGTGTCTCCTCAGGCCTCACTGACGCCTTGGCGTTTTACCCTTTAACGTCATGGTTCGCCCATTGCAGTACGGGAGAGAAATCACCTATATATCAGCCACCATTGTATAGAATTTAGCGACTGATGCCAGCTGCTATAAGAATAATAGCGGACACTGGCCATTTTTAGTGGTGTATAAAATGCTTAAAGTGGCATAGTCCGATTTTTTTCATTTTTCAAATTCTATTCAAATGTGTTTTAGACAATGTAATAATACTATATTTAGGGGTTAGTGGACAATTTGTTGTTGCCTTTAGCTGATACACACTTTAAAAAGGGGTCCCTTGGACCTTGCCATAGCATTTTACATTGTATTTCCAATAGATGGAGTTTTGGCGTGCACAAAGTTTTGGCGTGCATGCCAAAAGTAGGAAATGGGGTATAAATCTGACAATTCTTTCAAATATATATGAGCTTAATTATGAGGAAGGAGAGCCATTAAAGTAGTCACCATAGGATGTATGATCTATTTGAACATCCTGGTTCATTTTGGAGAAGATTGATTTTTTTGGCCCCAACCATCGGACTATGCCAATGTTTGAATGCATTATTAGCAAGGTTACTTAGATGCTAATTTTATGCATCACATAAAAAATAAAGAGCATAGGTTAGTGCATTAAAATACTAAACTGTCTCGTTCAGAGAAGGTCACCCTCTTTGATATTGGATACCTGTGTCGAACTTAAGCCCTGAATACCCCATAGACCCCAAGTCTAGTGAGCCGGACTTGTGAGCACACACTAGACACTGTCTGAGTGTTTGGAGAGGAAGGCTTCAGTTTCATGAAGAATCCCACCAAGAGGGATCGTTTAGTGTGTACAGTGTGGACATTCGAGGGCGGCATGGAACCTTTAGTACTTAAGTGTTCTTCTCACACCAGGCAATATTGGAAACTCATGTATAAAGACTAGTCTATAGTCGCACAGCCATTTCGCAATAGATTCCGTCCCGGGATTCCCTGCAGGAGATGCCATTTCAGATCTTGGACCACCATTGCGGACCTCACTCAATGACGAGCGATCATACAGTAAATGTACGCATGAACTTCTGGAGCTAAATTCAAAATATCCTACCATCAGTACCCCAGTGATGGTAGTGCAGGCAAATCCTGTGGATTTTATAAGACCTAGTCATTCTACCCTATCTATTTTACTGGTGGTAGCCCAGTTGCACACAACCAGTCCTGTGGATTATTCACCATTAATTTTCCAGCCTTACCCCACCAGTGGTGATAGCGAAAGAAGTCGATAGTGGATTGTGACAGTACTAGCTGTAGGTATTATTACCACTCCTCTTCTCAAAAGCCACTCATGCATTACATGTCCTATCAAGTGATCCATTCTCCCTCCCTCAGGGGCAGCCGGTATACACACTACAAATAGCTCATTGGATAAAGGGGAATGATTGTTTATGCCGTTTTGTGAAAAGGAGTCTTTCCACAGCTATTGATTTATTTTGGCCCTCTTGCCACTGTGCACAGTGTGTTCTGTTTGTGATACTGTATGTAGGGCTCATCCTACCACTAATAAAATCAATAGCACTGCCTGTGTCAACGCATACCAGTCACATCTTACCATCAGATAAATCAATAGGGCTAGAAAACTCTTACCATCGCTGGGGGCTGATTGTAGGGTGTTTTGAATCAACCTCCAGAGATGGTAGCCACTGATTGGTCTATATTAGTGTGAGGAAATTATTGCCATATTGCTCTTAGTTATCAGTTAAAAGAGTAAACTGTACTGATTTACATTTACTCAGTTAAATGAGTAAATTGTAAAAATCTGATTCACTAGCCTTATCAGTATAGTGCAGAAACTCGCCGCCTGTTTTGTCTCTGCTGTCAGATTCCTACGGGTATTTAAAAAGCCATAAATCCCATAGAAGCCTATCACATACCAAAGGTCATCGTTGCTCATTGTGAGCAGGTTTGGTTAGTAGTTTCGCTTCTCTGTTATGGTTAGCCACTACATGGATAACTCTAAAACAATAAGTCTGTCAAACTATTAATTGAGGAATAGGCCAAGATGTAAGTATAGGTATGTATCATTGGAGACCAATAGGAAAAGCAACTGAATGGGGCAAACCCAGTGGCAAAACCTTTCTTCTCTCATCTAAGCTTTTTATGATAAACCATTTCTATGTATTAGGCATTGTGGATGATGTGAATCATTGAAGAAGAGTTTTATTGCTGATTTTGCTATAATGAATTATGGCGAGAAATACCTTGGTGATCCGAAACCTTCATTTATCTAGATCTACAGACTACATAGTATTACCAGTAATGCACTAGTATTCAGTGGTTTGCAGCATCAAAGCATGCTGCTCTGTAGACCCTTTTCTATTTGTGAATGCAGACCATGTGCTGACCTAGCACTGACTGAGGGACACTTCAGCTTTTTTGAGTAGCCCTATGTGGGAGCTTTATGCTCTCAATGCCCCTGTGGGAGATGCCCTCCACCTGCCCCTTAGTACAGCATGTATGGCCCTCCTGGAGGCTCTAGTATGTAGTAGAGTTTATATTGTCTGTACCCCCCCCCCAACTCTATGCAACCCCTATGCTCTTCCTGAACAACTATCATAAACCCTTTTTAAAATTCATATCAGCATTATATTTGACAACATTTATTTATGGTACATAAAATCACACTCTCTTGGTATTTGAATTCAAGATCTATTCCAAAAGATAAAATGGGAAGAAATACTAATTCATGAGCTAGAGACTACCCAATTGGCAAAAATCGTTTTTAAACGTTTTTTTAAGTGCCAAGTGGGTACGCACAACTATCATCAAAGACATGAGAGCACCCCCCCCCACCACCAAACTACCCTAAACTATAAACTACACTTTACCTCAGGCTAGAGTACCCTTTACCTATATTCTGTGCACAGCTGTGTTGACCTATGCTATATCCCTTTACAACACACAGTTTTCTGAGAGGTGTATTTTAGGTATCGTGTTCAGCCTTTGTCCACTCCCAGGTTCTCTTGAATCCTTACCATGAATCTCACTTTACTCTTTAACACTGGGGTATTGGGTGCATGATATCAATGGTTAAAGGGATTGATCCAGGCTCCTAAAACCCGCCAGCCCTCTTCGGGCAGCACATTTACCTAGACACTTTCTGGCTTATTGCACCACCATTGAAGAAAAGAAAAAAAAATCAAACAAAGACAGAAATAAAAAGAATAATATTTCTGTAACAGTTTCTACTCGGTTTTACCAAGGCCCTTAGTAGACGTTTCACTTTCAGAATAAACAGTAAAATAAATTTTGAAAAAGTGTACAAGAATAAAAGGGGAGAGAGAAAGAGACAGAGAAAGAGAGAGAGAGAGAGAGAGAGAGAGAGAGAGAGAGAGGCAAAGAGAGAGACAGTTAGCGATAAAGCCTGGGCGACAAAGAGAGGAGAGAGAGAGAGAGACAGACAGCCCGACAGACGAGAGTTACGTTGTGGGGAAAAATTTGGTCTGGGCGCTGTGGGGTTGGGTAATGGGTACAATCGATCATTGTGGGGTGCACATTTCATACATGTACATATAAACATTATGGGGTTAAAATGTCTGAATATAGTGGGGTCATATTGTTATTCAGGAATATATTTCATTAAATATAGCAAAACAAGAAAGTAGCTTTGATGGCCTTCGAAACGCACCTAAGATCAAGTCGATCAGACCAGCGGTTGCTGAGATATTTAGTTCTGAAAGTTTTAGGGGAAGTATCGTAAAAGAGTCCCTATTCAAAATGCTAGTTTCTGGCTGTGCTATTGGGGGGTGGAGACTGGATCATGGCACAGTGGGCATTAACTCTTGCACCTACATGATGCAGGCTTCATCTGCTCACTGTAGGACTATTTGGGAAAAAGTGCCTCCGCTGCGTGATGGGGCTAGTCAAAGAATTGTTTGTTTTTGCTCTAACCCATGAACCGTTGCACTTAGAGACACGGGACTGGGTGCAAATCGAAGCTTATCGCAAGGGCTACCAGTCACTCTTCAAATTGGAATTAACTGTCTCAGTTACTGAATACATGGGGTGCAATCATCTGTTGTTTTGGGGTTACTGTGTCTGAATATGTGGGGTGCAATGTCTGTCGCTATGGGGTTATTATGTCTGTGCATGTGGGGTGTTATGTCTGTCGTTATGGGGTCATTGCGTCTGAACATGTGGGGTGCAATGTGTATTACTCACTAGGGGGCAGTAGGTGGTGATACTGTCTGTAATATGCACAGACTAATGGGGTCTGTCTGACAGACACAATCATTGTGGGGTTGTACCACGATCTCTTCACGTGCACCCCACAAGGTCATTTTGAACCATTTTAAGGACATTGCTTGTGGGGTTGACCCCACAAGCAAAAAATGACCCCACAACGTAGCGTTGTACTTATAAAAACCCCACAGTGTAGCTCTAGTAAACACAGCCCGACAGACAGACAGACAGACAGACAGACAGAAAAAGAAAAAGAATAGAAAAAAGACATTTAGCACCGGTCATGGTTACACAGAATGTATAGAAGAGTAATGGCCAGGGAATATATACATACAATGATAAGTATAAATCTCAGACATAAACCCCACAAGTAGCAGTTTTAGCTAGACACATGTAGACATATCCGGGTGGTCGGCGTGTGCTTCTTATCAGACGCCTACTGAGCTGTGTCAGTCAGAGATAAACACGGTACATAGTTTTTATGGTGAGAGATAACGCTGGCAGACACTAGGGGGGAACAGGTTCTTGTTTCTGCAATATACAGTTCTCGTGTTATCTTAACCCTTTTAAGGGTATAGCGTAATTCTTTGTGTGATGTCCTTTGTCAGAATTATGCCTGATGCTGGGGGTGTTGTTATTCATCATGCCAAGCCTATGAGGTTGATACCATTTTATAAGGTCCGTAGAACTGCCTAACTGCAGAGCTAGCGAGCAACTCACCAGTCCAACTCAACTTGACAAGTAATTAAAACACTTGAGGCATCATGATGTCATTAAAGAATTAAAATGTACACTCAAGTCCCTTATTTTCTCGGAGTTTTACCCATACTCACCCGCTCACTCACTTGTACACTCACCCAATCGCTCACTCACTAACTTGCTCACTCATCTACTCACTCACTCATCTACTCACTCACTCGCTCACTTGCCTAATCACTCACTCTATCACTCACTCACTCACTCACTTACTCAGGTACTCACCCACTCGCTTTCTTACTTGCTCACACATTCATTCACTGATTCACTTAGGCAGTCCTCAGACCAATACTAGCTCATTCCTATTGGCTATCAGCTATTACGAAAAAAGTGTCTCAAGTGATGTTTAGGGAGTGGTCATATTTTATCAACGGGGGGAGTGATGGTTTTTTTTAGCCCCCCCCTCGGGAAGGGTCTGAAATTTTTACGCCCCCCCTCAAACCCACCACTCACCCCCTGTTGATAAATGATAACCACTCCCTTAGGCAAAGAACTAAGGGAGTGGTCATTATTTATCAACAAGGGGGGGCATAAGAAATTCAGACCCCTCCCGAGGGGGGGGGAGCTAAAAAAATGCTGACCCCTCTTGAGGGGGGGGGCTAAAAAAATTTACCCTCTTTTTAGCAAAAAAGCCTGTGCGCTACTAAAGATCAAAGAGGGGCGCGAAAATTCTCCACGCCTCCAGTGCGGGGGGTGCAAAAAATTTTGATTGCCGTTGAGGGGGGGGGCATAAAAAATGTCCACGGGTCCACGCAAAAAAATCTCCACCACCCCCACCCCCCCCCCCCCCATTGATAAATAATGACCACTCCACAAGAAGACAATAGGCCATGCACATTTCAAAATGTCATTTTAGTCTTAAGACGAGGGAGAAAAGAAGATGATGTGCTAATTCAAATTCTCCTCTTCTGTATGCATGACCAAAGATCCTGAATGTCGTCTGTTACTGTTTCTGTCAGAATTTGCACAGTTCTGAGCGTAACCATTTTCACACCCCATCGCCTCCCGACATGCCTCGTAATCTCGGCCTTTATTCTTCCTCTTGTGTAATCTCGGTGGATCTCGCGGTAATCTCGCGTCCCGTGTGATCTGAGAATGACATTGTGCTCCCGGCATACATTGCGCTCATTTGTGAGTGTGATCGCCGATGAACCGAAAGGATTTGTTTTAAAGAACAAGTGTAATAAAATTATAAGAGTTTTCAACAACAGTAGCGATGAAATAAAGCATCATTTATTGCATGTGGCCATGTATTGATACTCGTTTGATACCCTATAGAGCAATGCACTTTTAAATAGGACATAGACCCAAAGCTCAGGAGTATGCTTGATAACGATTTGAACAATTTTGTGTTGTGCAATTGAAAACTATGGCCGTGATCGTACAAATCCTACGATTGCGATTGATTGTACAACATCTGCATAAGGCCCAAATCGTCACTTGTATTGAAATAGTCCCCGGGGCAGCAAGGGCAGGCGTCGATTTTGGTCCCCATATTGATTGACGTGGGTGGTGCGCGTGCGCCAGCTGACGTAATGATTATTCATGAGACGCCCTCAGCAGACGAATTCAGGAAAAGTGGTGGCAAAATTAATGAGAGTTATTGTTTGTCTAGATCTCGTCTGGCCGAGATTTCCGCCACGACTTTGATGTTGAATTGACGTCTCTGAAAGCCCTGCATGTCAACCCTTTGAAGTCCGCATGGTACTTCTGAGTTCTGTACCACTATCTTGTGTCGCTATGATGCACCAATACAGTGTTTGTGAGTCTACTCGAGAGAACTACACCGGGGTAGCATGGATATAACTTTTTGGTGGGCTATAGACATGTAAAGTAGATTAACCTAAAGACATTCACATACCTTTAGACGTCCACCCTACAAATCTGACATGAAAAATTGATTGACTCCTGCACCCGGGCTCCTACATCAGCATTGTGAAATCGTTAATGAACATTAAACTTACCAGTTGGTAACCCCCAAGCAAACCTATAATGTGTTATTTCTTTTTCGTCTGGAGTGGATGTCTCAATGTATGTGGACGTTTTTAGATTAACCTACCTTACCCTGAAGTGTCAGCCTGCTGTACGAATTCCAGTGGCATTTGCTGCATCGATCCATCATGACTACAGAGGACTGAATTAATGCAGTGAGCTCACCATAAAGGGTTAAGGACAACCTGGGTGGTTCGACTAGAGCTCCCCCACTCAACATGGGGCTACTTTGAAAGCAGTGCAATATTTAATCTAGTCTTGAAAGCTTCACAATAAAATACAATTACAATTTTAATCAAAGTCGTTGATAATTCATTTACATCGTATATGAATTATTCATTCAATCAGTATCGACCACATTCAACATAAAATCTGATTTTAGACCATACTTCAAGTAATTAATTCTTTTAATACATCATTTTTATCCCAGGCGTCTACTTTGTTTTTTTCCTGGCGATAAAACAACGGCAAAATATCGACGTACCTAGGGCCCTATACGAAGTAGCCAAAAGTTTAAACATGACATTACTACTGAAAATACTACAGTATTATAGTTGAACGACACTTGGATTCTTCGAGGAGTGGAGTAGGCGGAGAGATTTTGGTGATGAACATGTTCGAAACCCCCACTTTTAGGATGACATGCCCCAAAATGTCCCAACGGAACCAAGTCAGAAGATGGAGAGTATCAATGTTGTTTGCAGGATATTCTTTGTCTATCTAATCTTAGTTATAAAAATGTCAGATATATTAGACAGCTTCTAAATAAGCCTACAGAGGGGCCTTCCACAAATGACGTCATGCTGGAGGGGGGGGGTTGGCCCGGCATGACAAAATTAATTTTCCATACACCATAAGCATCGCAAAATTGGCAAAAAAAAAAACCCACAAAAAAAAGACATGACGAGGGTGGATGGTCAAAAATGGTCAAATTTTGACATCAATTATGGATGGCCCCAGAGTGTAGGGGGAATGAGATGAAGAACATCTATTACCCCCATGTTAAGCTGGGTTAAATGAGATTTAGGGGTGGATTTGGTGTGGATCCTGGGCTGGATATCGGCCTTATCTGTGGGTTAATCACCACCCCATTAAATAACGTTATCACGTGACCCCATGACGGGTCGTGACGTCATATAATGACGTGTCACGCCAGGAATGTGTCATCATGACGTGTGGCGGGTGTTGGCATGATATTATTGGAACGTCATTAATGCGACATTCCAGATGATATCTCGCATCATTTCACAGTCCATACACTTTTGCCTTTCTAAATCTACATTTTTACGAAGTTAATAAAAAGAGCTAGACATGAAGAAATGTGGGATGAGAGCTGGGATTTGCAAATGGATGGAGTGAGGCTGATAATGTCAGTAGTAAATTATCAGACTGATGCAAGAGCGGTGTCAAAATCCGGAAAATGTCCTTCCGCCAGCTAGCTAGGTACGTGCTGTGTGGTAACGTAGAGGTCACATTGAAATGCGCTAGGTCCAAGACAGATGTATATGATAGAAGTCCATGCTACCTAGGCATCCAGTTGTTGAATGCTTTGTATGCAGAATTCCAGAAAATTGGTGAAATGAAAAAGTTCAATGACAAAATCAAATCTGTACATTTTTATATATAGTAGGACAGTAATGCCTGAAATTAGAACTTATCCTCCACAACATTTAAATATTAATGTATATCATAAATGTGGACATTTAGCACTTTCATTATGTATTATGGTAAATATGGCGGTCTATTGAAAAATGCCCCACAGATGTGAAGTTTTTCGCCAATAAACAAATCAATCAATCAATCAATCCATGCCATGTTACATTAACAGAAGCTCCCCACTTTGCAGAAAAACGATTTTTAACGTTAAAAAACGTTTTTATTCGGTTCCCAAGTTTGCCAAAAAAATATCTAATGTCAAATATATGTGACCCATCCTTACAAATTGGTTCGGAAGTCGCACATGGTAAGTATCTAGATATTGCCATATTCATTCACAGCTCATCAAGGGCTTTAATTTGGTATATAACACTTACATATTTGAATCAGGCTGCCCTCTGTGGATCTTCTAGCAGTAAATGTAGCCGGAACAATTAATAATAGATTAAACTAAGATAATTAACATATTAAATATACAATAATTTATAAATCCTATATAATTCCTATGTAATTTTATATAACCACAATTACTATAGCTATGCTTTTTAGGCATGTGGGGCTTAAATTCAGTTTAGGAAGCAAGAATTCTAAAAATCATCTACCCGGATGTTAGAAAAATCCTAAAATATTAATTTTGAAAAATTTGACATTTTTGACACTATACAACTTGAAAAGGCCATATCTAGACTTCTAAATGTGCGACTTCAGTACCACTTTGTTAGGATGGGTCACATATGTCAAAACATGTAATCAAAAAAAAAGTTTTTATTTGGTTGAAAATTGGTTCGCCAAGTGGGTCACATATTTACATCAAAGACAAAGCATGAATCGCACCTAAGTACATGACGAGTTATGGCATTGTATCGCAGGCCCACTAAAGAACAGATTGTCACCTGCCTCTAGCTTGGCGACACTGATCCCGTTTCCCATAGTGTTACGGCCCCAATGGGATCAGTGTTGCCATGCTAGAGGCACATGATCTGAGGGATGTAAACACAACAAAAGGCCGATTCACGGCCAACTGACGGCCGTGAGTCACTGACGGACGGCATAGGGACAGTATCATTAGCCCTTCCATTGTTTCTATAGTTCTATTAGAGTTTGGAGTATGATTATTTGGTTAACTATTCATCCCGAATTGTTATTATTCCACTATAACAGCACACCGGTGGCCGACTCCAGCCACCAGCGGGCCACCATCACTGTGTGTGATGTCATGATGTCTTGACCTACTTAGTACTCAAAAAGAGGCTCACGGAGATCACGTGCCTCTAGCAGAAGCCAGATCTGGATCACCTGCCTCTAGCACTACCACTGATCTTATTCCCATAGCGTTACGACCCCAATGGGATCAGTGCCTCTAGCTAGAGGCACATGATCTGTGTTCAGAAAGCTGATTAAAGTGATCCATGCAGATATCTCACTATATATCCCCCGTTCATACCACAATGTTAAACATCACCAATATATGTCGCTGAAAAATGTTATATTTCAGCGGTTGGATTGGTGGGTGATCCATGAAGACCATTGGCACAAGAACATCATATTATAGAGTTCAAACATTGAGGTGCACTATACAAAATAACTGTTGAATCTACCAGGGATCGTAAAACTGAACAATGAACCACTGTATAATTATAAAACAGGGAGCCAGTGTATTTTTTTTACAAGAAACCCCAGGTGGCAGCGCATTGGTACAAGGAATATTTGTGAAAATAACGACAGCTCTGTGAAAATAAAGACGGATCTCACACAACTTTGGGACGAGGAATCCATCGTTATTTCGACAACTTTTATTTTATAATGTGGCAACGCTAAAAGATGGCAGGCTGGAAGAATATTATCATCAAAACCTGCTGTTGGCCCCCTAGACTTTTTCTAACTACTGATACCCATGCCATAGTGTCCTGTAACCGAAAAGGATGGTCAGCACATGTTTCATTTACAAAACTGAAATAACCAGAAAGAAGTAAGGATGAGTCTCCCCACAAAATAGTGAACATCTGGTCTACTCACCCTTGCTTGGCTATAGGATGAGGTAGTGTGTAACTTTCATTAAGTTTAAAAATATTATGGGAAGGTGAACATGGTTGATTTCCTGATCCTTTTTTTCTAAGCTAAGATACCACTTTGCAATTTATTCTACGATTTTGAATTACCCCAGTGTGTCTCTCATTCACTGTAAATTGGATATTTTCTTTTACCGCTGTGGGATTTACTGTAAAAAAAATGTTGTTGAAATAAAAGTGAGATCCGTATCCCAAGGTTGCCATAGATCCATCGTTATTCTCATGGATCCCCGTTACCACATGCTGCCATCTGGGGCTTCATTGTATAAACTGCAATACTTTATTGTTATAAGATTATTATGATTCTCTGGTCAGTTTTATAAGGATCCTCAAACAGCGATTTTCTTACAGCGTTGCAGTATTCAATACATCATGCCATTCTGCTAGCATGATTCATGAATGAAATACACCTTGGCCAATTCACATCCAAAGAACGGCCCTAAAGTGTTAACGCCCAATAGACATAGTGGAAAACACCAGTAGGGAGTGTTTCCCCAGATAAGGCTACCTCATTCCCCAATATCTACATTCATTTCTGCCCCACCAGGCGCCAGGTATTGAATTCCTCTCAAGAGCTGAACTTCTTTTGCTGTAAAAAAGTCCACAGGCTCCTTCAAAACTATAGGTCAGGGTCCTGGCGGTCCTATGGCCATAATGGGTACAGGTGTGGGTTATATAGGAAACCACGCAAGGCTTTAACAAGGAAGCATCCTGGACTCGTTTACTGTATTGGTATGTGGTTAACTTTCTAAAAAAATATTGGGGTTACAAAAACGAGGCTCTGACATTCTAATACTCAAGTGCTGTTTGGTCCCATAGGCACAATGAGCAAAATATTTATAAATGAGGTGGATTAAAAAAGTCTGCATTATCCTATAAATTCAGTTAAAGTCCACCTTCTCTAATGTCAGAACGATAAAGGAGAAATGGCTATAGCCAATTCTAGTCCATCCATAACAGCAGCGACCCCGCTGGATGAACAGTAGCCCATTACTGCCAACAAAGGTCCCCAAAGGTATACCATGCAGCGTCTCATACTAATCCACCAGCACACCTGTGGGGCACAAGCAGCCCTGATCCCGCTGATCCCCGGTGTAACCGGAGCTGTCAGCCCAATACCAGTTAAATTAACTCCTCTCAGCCTCCGGCCAAGTGGACTCAATTTGTGCCCCCAACCCTCCTCAACTTTCTTTTACTCCCATCTTAACCTTTCCCGAGACCTTGTATAGGGTGCCAGGCATAATCTTCCTGCTATTAAATTTGGAAGTTTCACACCATCTCAATAAAATCTAAAGGTTTTCACTTTGGCATCTGGAAATTCACTTCCAACGTGATCTAGACATGCAAAGGATTTCTTCATTCCTCTCCAAGGGATAACCAATGACATTTTGCTAAGCAATATATAGAACATGCCTTAAAACTACTAAGAATTATTTTCTATCCCAGAAAAAAAATCTATTTTAAAGCTATTGGAGTTTTCGTAAAGCAATGTTCATGGTATTTACAGATGGAATCAAGGTGTAGGCTATTAATATGACGCATATGTTTGGAGATGTCTAGGCGTTGACCCCCCTCACCCCTCCCCCAACATACACAACCCATTCCCTCCCCTCCAGCAAAAAAGAAGAAGACAATTCCAAACTGTGACACAAGGGGGCATACCCGCGGGGTATGCTGGGACAGCAGAGACGCTGTATTCAGCACGAGGTTGTCCAGTAAATTGCCTACCTGAGAAGGAAGAGCTTCTATTGTGTAAGGACAATGACAGACCCCCCTGTTCTCCATAGGCTGGGTGAGATAGGGGTAAGGGTGTAAGCCCATACTGTAGATGGTTTATAGGTGCATAGTGAGATGGGGAACATAGAAAAGGACGCGTCAATAATGTATTTACTACAAAGACCCTTTTCCAAAAGGATGGCCCTCACATTTGAAAACAAGCAATCGTTAAAAAATAGAAAAACTAAGTCTTGTTTAAGGAAGAATTGGGCAGTCAACCATAGAAATAATCCCCATGTGCAGGGCATATTATTTTTGCTTGACTGCTCACAAAAAAGTCCGGGTGTTCAAAAATACCGTCCTGAGGTTACGTGGTGTCTGGAGAGGAAAAGAAAGAAATAAGAAAAGTTAATATCTTCAAGGTTCACTGCCGCTTGCCAAATTAGCACATCTATGTTTATTTTTTGTTAGATGATAGCCTTCCAGACAACAAAAGCTAGTATTTGAAGATGAAGGACTACATTATCCTGCAGATCCTATCCATTTACTTGCAAGAGGGATCAACACTTTGAGTTGAGTTGAGTGCTAGATATAGTTGAGTTCTAGACGTGGTTTATGAATAAGGAGGAGGTACATATAAGCAAATGGACCATGGAATATGTTTGCATTGTATTCCCGAGGTGGCACTGGCATATCCCACGAAGCCATTATATGAGTAAGTGGGATGCCACCAGTCCCAAAGAGGGGAATATGATGTAAAAAATTCCACGGAAGTGTACATTTGCATTTATATTATGGTTTTATGATATTCAAAAATTGTACTGTATTGATCTTGAAATTGTACTGAATTACAGCTCAGAAAGTCACGTGACCAGACCATGGAATATGGGGATGTCGTACTCCAAGGCCCCATGTAATACAAGGCTCCTTGGTTAAACCTATAAGGCCGTCGTATCCACCATGAAATAAAGGATATCGTTCTTACCCCTTATAAGGCATATGTATTATCAGATGAGAAAGGCAGAAACACATTGAATACATAATAGAATCTTAAAACCAGGCCACACAGATTATTTCTGGGTCACCTCTCATTTAAGACGCCTGCCAATGGAAAAAAAATGAAATGATGAAATAACAAAGATGTTACAGACGCCACACACAACTACTGAATTTATAGGACCTTCGTTTACAGTTTTGCAATTAGGGTGATGCATTTCAAAATCTATAGTTATGATGGACCAGTCACCATCAAGAAAAAAGGGAAACAAAGGGTGTCATTGTCTCTCTCTCTCTCTCTCTCTCTCTCTCTCTCTCTCTCTCTCTCTCTCTCTCTCTCTCTCATCAGTTCTCTTCCAGCTAAGCAACTCCAGTTTCCAGCTTACTCTTGATTTTCTAAGTTCTTTTGAATCATTACAAGCTTGTCTGTTTCACTCCACGAATATAAACTGAACGTTCATAAGTGGCATTACAAATTTGGGACTTGAATTTGAATTATCTTTTTAAAACTGCTTAGGCTTTACTAATTCATAGCCTTCATAACGATTCGTCACAAATGCCAGACTCCCTAATCTTCCACCAGTGACATTATTTGTGAATGTTCCTGGGTGCTTTATTCCCATTCTGTTATAAGGCAAGATCTAATGGTTTCTCTATTTAAACCCTTTTCATGACGCTGTTTCTTTTTATATCTTTGTAAATGCACAATGCATATTGAAGGTGCTCTCAATGGCTCCTTTCTTCAACTCTCCCCTGTCCAATTCTGATATGTACCCACAAGGTCAAGTCATTGGCTGTGGCTCCCCTCTTATTTTTGTTGTTGCTGTCATCCTTTCTTTGTACTCTTCCCCTAACACGTCACTTTTTTTTTTTATTATTTGGATAACTGCTCTATTTGTGTTCTCTGGTGTATGTCCATTTAAATGCATCTTATCTTTCATCCCATACTTGTGACTCTTTGTTATGCCACCCCCACCACCCCCTCCTAAAAAAAAAGAAAAAAAGAAAAGAAAAGAGGGTAAAAAGAGCACAGACACTTAGACCTCTGTACCTGGAGGGCCAAGTCTGTGACCTTTCTTCCCTTAACATGTCTGGAGGCCATTTCTTAACACTACGACTACTTGCTTTCAAGTCGTAGTGAGGACCCTTAGTTTAGTGACATTACAGCCCAATAGTGTTGGTCATGTAGTGTTTCAGCACTACGACTGCCCTACCAAACACTGTGTAATAACTACATAAGTGCTGATCGTACAGGAGCGTTTTGCTCCTATGGTAAAAAGAGCTGTCAGTAGGCACCCTCTTTTCAAAAGAAGTCAAGCTCTGCTTAACCATTCAACTTGCACTCACCACATTAGTCTGAAAAGTCGCCTGCCTTGTTTAAAACAGAGAGAGCTGCACTATCAGGTAATTACTCATGTCACACACTCTATACTATACTATACTGACTGACTTCTCCTAACTAGGTACCTACTCCAATCCCCCTTTTTTAGCACCATACCTGAATGTCCTCTTGTGAGCAACAAAAGGGACAAGTTATAGCTACAAGAAAAGAAAGGACTGGAAACAAGGGCATTTTTAGCCAGCTCTTCCTTTTACTATAGGAGCAACACCCTCCAGAGCAGTCGTGTGGCACTATACCTACGTTAGGCACTACCTAGACTATTTTTTTTAAAATCATAGTGTACAGTAGTAGTACCTATGAAATGGCCTCCTGTTTTAATCTTATGAGTGTTTGCATCTTTTATGTGGCATTTTCTCCCTTTTCCTACTTAATTTTGGAATCACTGACTTACCTGAGCCCTCTGTGTATGGTTTTGTACTGGCTGTGAGCTTCCTACATTATAAACGCACCTACCCCCAAACATCCCTTTCTTTCATATTTCCCTGGACAGAAGTGAATACAGCTATTCAATGTGAGCTACTTGTATGGATTATAAGCCAGTCTTGTGATTAAGTACTATATTGCTTGTAAATTAAACGTTTTCAGTTATTTTCAAACATAGACAGGACATTTATACAGCCATTATAGGCTCAATCAAAATATAAATGCTACCTGGGTGCTGTATATGTTGGGTCTAATGTATATACCAAGAACTCTAGTTGTCTAGTGATATATACAAATGGTGCATTCATCTCTATACGCCAGGAGAGTCGTTTCTATACCTGTCTGGTGCTTAGGCCAATCATAGTCTGTTTCAGGTAACCCAGAGGAATCCAGCAAAAAAAGCCTGATTATTGAAATAGATCACCTTTAGGCAACCTCTTGAAACTTTGGAGATTATATGGGACTAGCAGGTAACCCACCCAAACAGAAATTTTCCAGAAACCTTTATAATTATAAGTGTGCTAATATGATTTTCTCTTTTTAACATTTTTTCATTTTCATCCTTTTGGACCCTTGGCGTAGGCAATGGGGATTACGGGTGGAATTTTTTGTATTGCCTACCTACAATAGACCATCTGGGCTTGCAATCACCAGAAACACTTCTTCTCTCTTGTTTGGCCTTATCTAATATCCCCAGGGCATTAATCCCTGACAACTGGCCACTTCAATCCTTCCTCCCCTACTTAGTAGATCCATCTATATACCTATAGACCTACTCAACAAGAATTGATGATGAAAAACCAAGTGTTTTAATCTCTAGATTACTTACAATTTTGTTTAAATGGATACTACTTCTATGTCAGGAATATGAGAAATCCATATTGGTAGCTATCAAATACCCTACCACAGGGGTTTATGGATTCGAAACAATATATATGACTTGGTGGTAGACATGGAAAGGCATCGTGCTAAACGCTTAACTCACAAAATACTCTTCTTCTGATCATACAGATGATAAACAGGGGAAGTAAAATTCTCTGGGCATGAAAATGGTACATTAGTTATAATTGGAGGTATTCATTTTGCAAGTTCCTCTATCCTCTGCAAGTTCCCCTTTCTTGCCAGATTAGACTTTAGAATATAGCCACAGGTGTAAAGGTCACTAAGGTGTAATTACACCAAGGTCAGAAGTCAAGGTCACGGTCTGGTGGGTGTGGGCCATAAAGATGTATCTTTACAAATAGGGATGTACACTAGTAGGGGTCCTAGATTATACCTGTGCTATTGAAGCTCTGAATGGACTGCCAGTGGGAATTGCCTTACTTGGTAGATCTAACACATCTATTATTGCCAGCTTTACATTAAGAAGGGTCATCATTGCACAGATTTGCATGAATATATTACTAGAGCTCCTCCCATTGAGAATGTTCCTATAGGCATAGTCCTTTAGCAGCATTCTCCTGATCCATATATTTTCAACTGTTTGGAACCAAAGCGACAATTTCTTATAAATTTATCTTTTGTTTTTGAACTGTCAACCTCTACGAGTAGAGTGATTTACCAACATCAAATTATGCATTATATGACACGCTCACAGCACATCCTCAAATAATACAGATTAATGGATGCAAGGTAGACAATGCCGAGAATTAAGTTTCCAGGATTCAGGTCAGGTCAAGCAAGAATGAGCTCCCAGACCTTACTAATATCCTTGCTTTCTCTTTTGTCTAGAACTTAGGTATCATTTAAAAAAAGGGGATACAGTCAACCAAAAAGGGGGCCTACATCCCTCTGTATCCTCTTGTATAGTTGTGTGCAATTTGGCTGGATGTAGGAGTGCACATGGGTCACCATGCCTATTATAATACAGTGCACTTCTTATACATGACACAACTCATTAATCAAGTCATATTTCTGAGTCTCCCATGGGAAGAAAAATATGACAGAACATGAAGTGCACCACAACATAGACACTGCCACTTTTGATGCTGGTCCAAGAAGGTTGGGTGTGTCCCAGGGGTATAACATGACCAGACCGATTTATACACTCTCAATATGAGTTAGGCCAAAAAAAAAAAAAAGGTTGGTTTCCGGTAACCCGACCTACCTCAGCCAAATAGGGCCGACCTCAGAATTTTTGAAGAAATTTTCATAATTTTTTTCAAAATTTTTCATATTTTTATAATTTTTTCAATAAATTTTCTTAATTTTTCACATTCATTGCATATTTCTAGTATCTTAAGATTTCCCTTCCATCCAAGCAAGGAACCCTAGATTTATACTGAAGCTTTATACATTTTGGCAGGTATGATAGCTAATATTGATCGTTATCAATCATAAAAACTTAATATTTCGGCCAACATATTTGTCAGCAAAAAAAAAAAAATTAAAAAAATGATTATACAGTTTTGGCCTGTCTTTGTATTTTCTTTTTGGTCTCCTTTCAGGCTATGACAGAGTCAGATATATAGAATGTCGTTTGTTTTTCTGTCTCCGTATCTCCTCCTGTGTTTGTTTTCTAGGTTTCTGCCCTATATGTCCGACCAGGTCAATCTCCAAGGAAAACGTAGCCTATTATCTGCTAATTTCCATAGACCTAAACTACAGGGGTCGTCAGTGTGGGATACCACACACAGAATGATAGTCTTTTTGAATATGGTTAAGTATGAGATAACACATCTGAAAGCGCTTGTATCAGATACCAAAAATAAAGGGTTCAGGCTGAGATACCCCTTTTAAACGATCAGAATTAACATGAAAATCCACAAATAAGGGATTAAGCAATACATCACATTTTGGGGTTAAGAACAAGGTGACAATGTCCCCATGTCCGAACACTGGTTTAACTTGAACTTAACGGTAACCTTGAACTTTGCCCTGAACGCAGCCAGACTGGTCGACTGTCGCATAAAGTCAACATGTCTTAATGGGAATTGGCCAGCCACTGGTGCGCCTAAATATGGAGGCTTTATTTACTCCAGTCCTTTTTTAGCCTTGGGGGGAATGCATGGCAAGCGTCCCAGCCTGACTTGCATGAGGAACGCTGGTAAACACAGCAGCCATGGCAGTCTTCACATGGAGGACTATCAAATAACTGTCATGTTCTAGAATATCGTATGTCAAAATGTCTTCTTTTAAGATACAATGGATTCTATACTTTAATGTACAAGAAAATTGTTGGTAATTGACTTTATGACAGTATTGGCTCCTTGATCTAATTGGCTCTTCTTTTGGAGAATTATTCACTAGACTTTTGCTTTAAGACAAGAATTCTCCTAAAGGCTGCTAGGGTTGGTAAGAAAAGGGAATCATTGTCTAGAATAAATCCAATGGAGTAAGGGGCCTCCCATTGATTTGAAACTGTTTTTTGATTCTATATACCAGTTTGTGTTTTTGTCGAGAAAAAGAGTCAAAACAGCTTAACATATTTCTTACTTTGAAAGTTCTCAGTTTTTCTCCCTTATTTCTTCTTTATTTGAGTTGCCGTCTAGTTTTTCTATTTCTGACCGTATTTAGCAGAAATCTTTATGAAAATTCTGAAAATTGGCACTTATTTCGACATGCGAGGTCAAAATATGGGAAAAGTGACCCTTGGTGAGAGGGGTTTTGGATAAAAGTGACCCTTGGTGAGAGGGATTTTGACCAAAACTAGACCCTTGGTGAGAGGGATTTTGGCCAAAAAGTGGCCTTGCCAGCCGCACACCCGTGTCAGTGACATATAGTGAGTGCCCCCCCCCCCCCTGGGGGGTTAGGCCTAGAAGTAACAGACTCAAACAGACCAAATAAGCCAGTTCAGATTCTGGGCACAGTCCGATTCTAAACAACTCTTGGCACTCTCCATGCAGCTATTTGCATTGTGTGTCACCGTGCCAGGCTCTAAAGGTCCACAATGTAGGACAACCAACGTGCTTGGAGAGTAATGGCGGGGACAGTAGAACTACAGGATGTGCCAGAACTTTGCTATTCTAAAGGTAAGCCCACCGCCCGGAGCCCACCGGGAATATCAGCGTTTCCCAAGAAAAGGCACATTTTAAAGGGAAACAGCACCCTAGTTTCATAATATCGTTTTTTGATAGTTTTTTGTTTCAGATAAAAAGATTATGGCACAGTTATTGAAATATGAATCACCATAAAGCCAAACAGGAAGCTTATCTGATGCATCTGATGACGTCATGATTTGGCAAAATGCATCAGGTGCTGCATTGGTTATACATGGAGGGTGTGGCAAAACATATCATAATTAGAACAGTGAATTATACTATCATGATCTTATACGGCAAGCTTGTGATATATCTCAAATGGATTTGACAAATTGTGCCAGAAAAATATTACAAACCGCATATGATTATAAATAGGCTAACAGTGCTGAGCAAGTATGAATCAGATGCATTTTGCCCAATTGTGACGTCATCAGATGCATCAGATAGGCCTGCAGCTCTCCTCTATGATGATACTTATTTGACTGACTATGCCATAATGTTTTTTTTTTTTTTATTTAATACAAGGGATATCAAAATATGGTATCATGAAAGAAGAGTGCTGTTTCCCGTTAAGCCTTAACATGTCAGCATTACGATATCATAAAAGGGTACTTTTGAAGAGCTAGGAGATGAAATCTTCACCAAGTGGTCGGTCTGGAGTAAGTACCAGGAGTAAAGTTTCAAAATACATCTGTACTGGTGCGGCTCATAGCATCTCCAGGAACTCAGGGTGCGGCTTATACGCAGGGTTTTACTTATTATAGACTAAATGAAGGGATGAGGACCTTTTCAGACCCATGGTGCGGCTTATATTAAAGCCATGTACTCAGGGTGCGGCTTATACATGGGTGCACCTTATACGCTGGGTTTTACGGTATCTCCATATTAGGGCTTAGTACTGAGGCCTAGTGCGTCCGCCATTGCTTTATCTGGGAGCTGGCGAGATAAGGACTGATAACAACCAGCATGGTGGGTACTGGCTGTTACATAATGTACCCAAAAGATTCTGCAGTGAATGGAGGGAGGCATCTCATTGGTTGATATTGTATCCCGGGTCAGCCCTATAAGGGCGGGTCTTTTCTAAGAGCTGAGGGTATGACCAGGAGGCCATTTCTTCATACACTACGACTGTTCACCTTCAGGTTGTAGTGAAGACCCTTAGGCTTATTTAGTGACATCACAGCCCAAGAGTATTGGTCATATAGTGCCTGGCAGCATCACTACGACTGCCCTA
Source organism: Acholoe squamosa (assembly GCA_949317995.1). NCBI lineage: Eukaryota > Metazoa > Annelida > Polychaeta > Phyllodocida > Polynoidae > Acholoe > Acholoe squamosa. The sequence continues at coordinate 22,143,562 of OX439051.1, forward strand.
CCAAATGCTATGTAATAACTTCTGATCGTAGAGAGTAGTCGTAGGACACTACCTACGATTACCCACACTAAGTTTTGGGGTTTCGAATTGTAGTGGCTGTGTGCAGTCGTAGTGCCTTAAGAAATGGCCTCCAGTCGCTTCCGCTGTCTTCACGATCTGCAGAAGCAAGGATAGATTCAGGTTCGTGTGGAGACATGATTCAATAGGAGCAGAAGAATACATGAGACAGAAAAGACAAGGGGACTTGGCACAAACGGATCTCTTTTCTGGCATGCTGCAAAGTCATGAAATTGGCATCTTTATACACTTAACCCTTTAGACGTTAATGAATTGCAGAAAGTAGTGCTTTTTTTCCTCAAGATTTGACCGATTTTGGCCCAAAATCAGCCCCTTTCTCAACCTTCGTCTCACTTTAAACCTCTGTAAAATATTTTCTATTGCTTAGATTATGATAAGATTTTAACTTTTAAGTTCGACTGAACTTATCAAAGAGGAATAGCAATTTCTGTGAATATGTCACTCGTGATATCTACTAATGTCAGGCCATCAAAAATTGGTGAAAATCGTTTTGAGGAGACTAGACACGGCCGATTTATGCCGTTTTGAGATCTAAAGATTTAATCTTATTTCCCGGTCAGGGAAAGGCCCCGAGGGAAAGGCCGAATAGAGTAGGAAAGGGAAGGTAAGAAAGAAATGAAATAGAAAAGATAAAAATATTTGAAAAAAGGAAAAATGGAATAAAAAAGGTAAGAAATGAATTGCAGGGACAATTGACTGAAAACTAGGCTAAGTTAAGGTGATTTAACGTGCATGAAAACTAATCCAAGTGCTAACTTATCATTCTGAATGAAACAGGGATAAGGGGGAGACAAATAAAAATTGCACAAAATAAAAATAAATATAAATCAGGTAGCGTTTAATTCAAATTGTATGACAGCTTGTCAGCCAGGTGTCAGGCCAATCTCGGCGTCTCACGTGAAGTCTCGTGTCTTATCTGGCGAGACCAGCTGTCACGTCTGGTAGGTAGCAACCCACCATGGCTATTTATAAGCTGTCCCACTTGGGCCATTTCAATTCTAGGAAAGGGTCCTAGAGCCTAGAGCTAAAACACCATTTCTGGTTTGTATGAAATAATAATGTCGATGAAACAACAACAAGGCCAGGCCAGGCTTTGACAGAAGCGTTTAGGTGACTTAGGGAGCAATCGTTATCAATGTTATCAACTTCATCATTAGTTGATATATGCGTAACCTTGTTTAATGTCCCACTTGACAGCGGCATAAATATTTTGTAGCCCTTATACCAATGCCAAGGTGTGGAAATCGCCAGCGGGCAATAGAAGCATAGGGGTGGGGGTGGGGGGTCGCTTTTTCACTCAAAAGGGAAAATTTGTTTTCACCAAGCCCCCTCCGCCCAGAAGGATCTTTTTAAACCCCATTTCCTCAAAAGGATAAAAAATCAGGGAATATCAACCAAAGAGAATCATTATGAATCTATCCTGACGAAGGTAAATTAATTTACCGAAACGTCGATCAACGTTCATCGACAGTTATCAACGTTTATTATCTCATCTTTGTATATATATATATATATATATATATATATATATATATATATATATATATATATATATATATTGCTGTGTATAATAAAACTTTAAAACTTTACTTGGCCGAGTCGGGTTTTGTGTGATTAATGTTATCTCATTATTATGAATCTATGTCAATCACATACAAAATGGCCATTGCTTTTACCATTCACCTCACAAACTCACCTGCAGTATAGCCTGGGTGTTTGAATGGATTCCTTTGCAGAACTCTAGGCCCCCAGCTCACCGATTTCACGGTACAGAACCCGAGTAGTCTAGTCACTTACATTTATTTGTAAGGCTGACACTGTTACATTGTATAATGTAAGGTCAGTATTGAGCCAGCACCATCTTGTTTTACTGATAGGGATTTTAATCTTTTACACAGAAAGGTACCAAGTACTACAGTGAGATCTCTTTAATCCGCCATCCAATAGTCCGCCACACTCAGATCCGCCAGGTTCACCCAGAGGACCATTCTTATACAATTGAATTGAATTGTCACTCAATAATCCGCCAATCTCAGATCCGACCAATAATTTTCAGTAATTTGGCATGGCGAATTACAGAGATTTTAATTAGTCATATTACATTAGTCATATCTATGCATAAGTTGATTATGTTCGCTTGGAATATCGATAATAATATTATGGAATACCTACATACCGGTAGTAATAATATAAGCTGTTATAATACATATGTGGAATAAGAAGGAGACAGTGAGTTTGATGGGTATTGACATTGTCCTATCAATCTATACATGCCTTTATTTTAAGACTTGAAACATTGGGCATATCAATATAATGTGCAATAATAATAACAATAAATATACAATAATAATAGTTAACAATGATAAAGTTTAAAATTTCCAGGATCCACCAACATGGTGTGTCCTGTACTGTGGAATACGACCAATTGACCGTTGGCTTTGACTATATTCATCATACCCTGGAGGAAAATTGTCCCAATCGCTGCACATATTAATTATAAATTAGATTAAATTTAGTGCAGGAAGCTCAAAAAACACCATGTAAATGAGTCGAGTTTGGACTGATGGATGATTTGGAAATTTGTATGGAAAAGAATCGAAAGTGGATCTATTCCATTCTTGAATCGCCCCAGTAATTGGGAGACATTTCCCAGTTTTCCTAATAGGACAGGGCGCTTTTGCTGATTCAATAACAACAGCACAACGAATTGATATAATAGTAATAATAATCTAATTGTACATGTCAGTGCCTCGATAATATTTGCAGTAAAGTGGTTGAAGACAAGGAGTTAACATCCTGGATCTCTACGATTACACAGACCCCTAACAACTGGTACGGCCTATGGGCATTTAGGGCTACTTGGAAGAATTTAGTCATAGGATTAGAATGTATTAACCCACAGGACCCTATCCTTGAGGTCGGCCTGGTCTGTCCAGGCTTCACCTGAGGTGAACCCTGCAGTCATATCGGCACCTCTACATGTCATATTCCACAGGTTCAGTATGGTGCCAAGATTGATGTTATAACATTATTGTTGTGTGTAAAGAAATAACTAAAGTCAGTAAATTGTGGGTTTGTGTGAATACATCATTGGATATAGCACATGATGACCAAAAGGCACACCCTGACTGCAGGAGTTGGGTTAGTTTATAGACAGAACTAAACGACCATGGCGTACATTGTGGTCGATCCAACCCGAGTGGGGTGTGTTCCCCGAGGGCGAAGGCCCAGGGGGAGTGAGTGAGTAATGGTTGTTTAACGCCAAGCCGACAGCTAAGGTCATATTCATGGCGGAAAAAGTACATTAGACATCACGTCACAAAGGAATACATGTGCCTGTGCCCGTGCATATGGACACCAGACAAATGTAAGAAAGAGGGGACAGGAAAGAGGAGATTCAAGGAACGAATATGTGCCAGTGCCCGCGCATATGGACACCACCCACACTCAGAGAGGATAGAAAAGCAAGACATAGACCCCTTTTGAAGATGGCCTGGGGCTGGGGAGGCCCGGGCCCAGGGGGAGACAGCCCCTCGAGGGTTGGATGACCACAATGTATGCCATGGGAGTTCAGTTCTGTATTTATTTTATGCTTTTACAAGGTTTAGATAAAATTAAAATTTTAATGAAATGAGCTGCTAACGGCCATTTTCAATGTTGACCTGCACACAGAACGTGGCTGCAGTACTGGATTGGCCCACTGTGGTGGATCAGACGATATTACGCCACTGGGGAGGGGGGGGTGGTGTCAATCGGCCCTTCAACGTTAAGTCTATGGGAGCATAAAATAATGTGTATATCGTATTCGCTTGTATTTATAAATGCCCCGGTGCTCATTTATTTCAAGTAGGCTCTTACCCTTGCCCGTATTCAAGACTAGCACTTATTCAATATTGTAGTATATTTTTAAATTTCAACACCTCTGTACTCCTGGTGCTTATTCAAGACCGACCGGCACTTAATCAAGACCTGGCGTTTATAAATACAGGCTAATAATGTAAGCCCGAGAAGGTAAGTATGAGGTATCAACAGCGTTCCCTTATCCAACTAGTATATAGGCTGAATATGGATGAACTGGGAATCTTTCAAATGAAACTCAGTCAAGACTCCAATTTAAAAGGGCATATATGCAACTGTAAAGGGGCCTCCTATCCATCCTGTAGAAATCCTCATTTTGCCCTGCTCTCTTGATAGACTGATTTCAGTATAGTTCAGTCCGGGTCTAAAAAAATACAATCACAAGTAATTTCTTGAAGGACAGTTTCAACCAGGACTCTATACAGTGACTACAAACCTGTACTCTACACCATCTAATTCCCACATCCCCATCCCAGGTCCCTGTATCCTGCTCTAAGGGTAGCTCTTGTGTGGCTCTCTAGGGGGCAGTGCGGCCTCTGCTGATAACGAGGCTGAGGGAATTCTGGAAGTCACGTGGACAAAAACCTTTCTAATACCACATGATGAATCACCAGTCTCCAAGCATTTACTTCCTGTTTTCACGCTCCAAACACGTATCTGCACCATGTTGGCTTCAATGGGAGGACCAAAAAGGAAATTTAGGTGTAGATCCAATGGACAACTCTAAGTGGTCATAAATGGGGTAAGTCTTGAATGATAAGCTACTTTACTGAGTGAGACCAAAGAGATGTTAGATAAAAAGGTCTACTTTCTTTTGTAAATTTTGGATTGAAAGAGTGAAATGTTTACAATACACCAGGGTGAACCCGTAGTGCACCTCATAAAACCAGCCAAATTTGGGGGTACTTAACTACGGTATACATAGTCATTCTTTTCTTTCCTTGATGCCAAGCTTTCGTATAATCTCCTGCCATGTCTTTCCTCTTGTAATCTTATTCAATCTGTAGGTATATGCAAACTCAGGAAGGGCGAATATGTTATTAGACAACACTATGTAATACAAGGGAATGATGACAATTGTCGCTAGTTTTGGCATCTGTCTCAGACACATTTTGATGTGAAAACCTTCGTTAACTTAAGGCAGAGATGCAGCTGACCAATCAAAAATGAATAGCACAGTGATCTTGGGTAGGAGAGTGGAATCACGCTAGTTACCAGCCTCCACGCCCATCTCATGCTCTCTCGCGTCTCACCCGCCGGGAATCAGCGTGAATCAATCTCATCCAACTGTCGTCTGCTTTTCCATAGTTTTCTATTTTCCTCCTTACATTTCGAAGGACATTTTCTTTTTTCAGTCTAGAAAACTCTTGTCATGCATAATTTTAAGCAGTCGTTTGGAAGTGGCCTAAATGTTACAGATGTGGAAGGTAAGTATAAAGCTGTGAATTTCAGTCATTTGCGAGGTAATTGGGCAAGGATTGAACTGATGGCTGACATTTCTGTCTCTTTTTGTGCGCAGTAAAGCATGACTAACTGTGTAAATAGCCTCGAGCCTCTACAAAAAAAAATGCAGTCATGGTGAACACGAAAACACTGAAAGGCGAAAACATCACAAAGAAAAAACTGTAAACGGGAGCATTAGATTCCTATCAGGCCAGAAAGTAATTTACTGACTGCAAATGATTGAAAATTAGAACTTGCAAAATAGACTTCTCTCAAATGATTTGGTATTGTAGATAATTCCATGACTGAAAAGGCCTATATGCATATCCTTTAGAATCCGAAACTTGTGTTTTTATTTTGCAAAGTTTGATTCGTAACATCCATCTTTGGGGTACAGCACAGGCTATATTTTAGAGCCTCAAAAGAAAAAAAGGCAATATCTGAAATGGCAAGATCCTAAAGCAAAATTGGACAATTAAGATTATTAGATAGCACCACTGTAATTGCCTTATATTCCCTGGATGTAAACTCACTATTGGTGCCACAATACCCAGAATGCCCTCGGGTAGGGCACATGCCCAGTAACAGCTGGGCATGTCCCTGGGCAGCGATACCAACAGCACCACAAACAACTAGAGGACAAACTGATTTCTCAGAAGTCTGCCATTACTGGAAATTATACATTAACATAGTACCAGTTTGGAATATAGGCCTGTTGGCCTACTTTATTTCACTGGATTATTAGCGCCAGGTCTTTGAATAAGCGCCAGGGGTAGAGCCTACTTGAAATCTATGAGCGCCCCGGCACTTATACAGGGCAATACGGTATGCAATGTCATGGCCAAAAGTGCCATTTTGCCACTTTTATGTTCCAGTCATGGCTTCACTGCTGAATAACAATCATAATGATGGATATCAGGCACCACCTCCCATATTAATACACTTTGTACCGTCTTAAAAGATGCTTCTTGTGTGCACTCTTTTTTCAAAGTGACACTTATTGAAGCAAAAAGATTCCTTTGCAAATGATGGATGCTGTGGCACTTGTAGACTGTAAGATAAAGAGGCAATAACATAAACTGTATGGCCATGGCTTCGGACATTATTAGAGTAGGATGGGGTGGGGCTCCAAGGGCATGAAAACACCGAGTCCTAAATAATGACAGTGATTTATCATACTTTAAAAACACTAAAAATCCTTTATGCTGATTAACCCACTTTTATTAATCTTTTCCTGTAGTTTTGCAACCACATAAATGTGCTTTCCATAAAATATTGGGTCAAATCTTAATAATAGCAACACAAACTACAGAGGCGTACGAAGCAAATCTTCATTGGGGGGGGGGCCCGGCGAGGGCACCATCACGACTACCTTGAATTGTAGGCTGATGCGTGATGGCATCTATATATGCGTATTTAGAATTCATATAGAAAAGTGATTTTTGGTAAATTTTGGATCTGACTTTAGGCTCAGACCCCCATTCTCCCTATGACATCACCATAATAATCTAATTTGAGATGTAAAGTTTTAGCTTCTTTTCCATTGTGTTTATGAGTTCTTGGAAAACATTGGGCCCAGACATACTCAGGCCCCACCTCCTTCATGATTGGGGGGGGGCAGGCCCCCCTGGCCTCCCCTTTCCTACGCCCCTGAACTATTGAGATGAGTTATAATCATATTTTTGTCATATCTAAAAATCAATATATTATAATGCAAAAACATGTGACAGGATCTGCGAAAAAGACCCTTAATGCAGGGTGTATTAAGGCCTCTATTCCCAGTACATGTCACACATATCAGATCCCTTGTGACATTTCTAAGCTACTTTTCCAGCCTGTGAAATGTACAATAAGATGCCTGCACCATTGAAACTTACACCTAGGTTGCTAAAGGTGCTCTTTTCATAACACATTGGATCTAAAACTAACAAGTAATTACTAGGGACAATTTCTTTAAGCAGTGCCTAGCTGTAACACCATCATCTGCATATTTATAAGTGTTATAACTGCCTGCCGTATAGCATGGCATAGCTAACTGGTTTATCCCCTGGAGGCCAGCTATTTATGTTGACTTTGGGGATAAGACATTCGTCCCTAACAAAACTGCTTCAGGTAGCACTGGAGGTTATTTCTTAACAGCCTACGACTGCATCCTCCAAGTCATACCAAAATCCCCATAGGAATAGCATTGTGATTTCAAATCGTAGTGGTGTGTGTGATCGTAGTGCATTAAGAAATGGCCTCCTGATAAAATGTTATTAGTGCAGATTAGTTAGAAGATGATTGAAACAGGCCAGTACCCTGCCACAGACAAAGGGAACAATTTAAAAAAAGCTGTCTCTGGCAGCTGACTGCATTTATAATATGCTTTAAATCACCAGTTATTGATGAAAACCTGAGAAGGGAAAGGTGGAACTACCATTTTTTACCATATCAAAGGAAGCAAACTTTTTATTTGTTTGGCCTAAGTAGTACCACCTGTGTAATTCCCACCTAGGGGTGAGATAGTTACACCAAACATCTCAGGTAAGAACCCAGGTGTTTCCCAATTAGAGGACAGCATTTTTTATACATTGGCCATGATGGGCACTTCTGTCAGGTTACTACAGACCACACAAGATGCATCAAACTCCCAGCGGAACATCTAAGGATAATTGATGAGTTTCTGTTTGATACACCTACCAGGGGTCTGCTTGGAGAAGGTGGGGTTGATGACCTTAACCCATTAATCACTGTGTCTATTATAAATCACAGCATTTCACTTCCCAAACTTACTCCCGATAGAACCAATGCTACATCTCCAAACTTAGCTTTAAACTCAACTTAATTCAAACATCAATCAATTGTGAGCAAAGTGAAGAAAATATTAGAAATGTCTATATGAAATGGGCAGAGGATAAAGATGGTGTGCTTTTAAACTAGGAAAGGTGGGCTGAGGCGGAGTTAACAGTGACAGACAGAAAGAAATAGGCAACGGAGTGATATATCTAATGTCACTCTCCTGGCAGAGCCTTTAGTCTGAGGTGTTCTAGGAATGGTGTGAGGGATCGGCTTGGAGAATGGATTGACATTTGGGGGACATTCCATGCGGGACTAGCCATTCCTAGGTAGGCATGGAATGGACATTACAGGTCCGCAGTAATTTCTTCACCACAGGAGTTTAGGTCACCTTATAGGCAGACTGTAGCCAAACATACCCTCTACATCATGTAAAATGCCTTTGCATTGGTGTTATGCTGGCAAGAAACATGGAGCAGTGTAGATGAATATACGCATTTATAAAAGTAAATACATAATCAAAAGAGAGATAGATGTTACCATGTACAATTGTATGGAATTCTGCCTTGTCCCTATCAGATATAGAAGAAGGATGTAGGATTTATTGACGATTCAACAGTTTCTCAAGACTCACAACAATCCCATTCCTCATTTATATGTGCTGTGGTGTATCAGTATCAGAATGATAACATCATCTCCTCTAGCATTCCCCTGTATCATTGCTTGCCAAAAATATTGCATACAACATTTTTTTTTTATGTTTATATGCAATATGTCCCCATTTTGGTAGGACATTATTCTTCTAGGAGCAGAATTACATGTTTCTTGCAAACCTCTATTAAAACAAGCAGCTAAGGTATAGAAACTACAAACTATGATAGGCCCATGACTGGCAGGCAGAGAGAAATCATGATTTATTTACTACTTAGAGTCCGGTCTTGATATGTTAACTATGCAGAGTTAGAGGTAGGGGTGGCTAGGGTTATTGCCAGCAACTCCCAACAGTTTTAACAACCTGGTCAGTGTTACTACCAGGAATGCATGTATAGTGCCGATAAGAATGTCATAAAGAAAGTACTCCAAGAATATCAAGGGAAAGATTGTGAAGTATGACCTGTTGGTTCTGGTTAACATGCAAGATGTATGTACATTCTTTTGTTGATCTAGGCAAAAATGCAAACAACACTTACTTTTGTCCTTTTACATTCATGTATATCATGAGGTACAATCTAATCCAGATGACTGCATTCCTTTTTTTTTATCAATAATCCGAATGTATCAGTTATCTCTCTCAGAACACTTGTACATGAGATGTCGAGGGAATTGTTCATAAGGAATATTGGGAAGGTTACTTTGACATTTCCGTGTGCTCCGTCAACACCTTTACCTGTCAATTTCTTTTAGAATATAGGCCTACTGACTTATTAAGATAACGCTCTGCAAACAATCTGCAATACATGGTACCACGAATTTGAATATAGGTCTCTGATGATTTTACTGCTCACTTCTTAGAATACTCAATACCTCTCAAACATTACAAATAGACCATAAGTTTTATGGGCCCATGCACTCGGCACCAGATTCCCTGCTATATTCCAGTTCCTGCCTCCTCTGAATTAGCATCATTCAGTATCCTCCTTCAGGCCGTCAGTTCCTCCTGACTCACAGTTCCATAGACTGGTGTACATGTACATCCTAGTCTTATATCAGTAATATTTTCCTCTAAATGGATCTTAGCATTCTTTATAATCCTGCTTCAGCGAACCGCAGTGGCGGATTTAGACGGGGGGCGCTGAGGCGCCTGCCCCCCCCCCACCTTTTTGTCAGTACTTAAGGTTTAATTGCATATTTTGCATCCCAAAATTAGCTCAAAAATAGGGGATGCGCCCCCTCCTTTCAGGAAAGGGATGGATGGTACTATAACTCTACCTATAATCATCCTGACAGATATGTCTAAATTGTCAGTTCACAGTACCATGTAGGTGGCCTGAACAGCAGTTAAACTCTGGACAAGATGGCAGGCTGTGAGCCAATTAGAGTACCCTATAGAAAAGATAATGGCCTGTATGTACACCATGGACAAGTGGATGCTTTTCATGTACCAAGACCAACTACAGTACTGTGACTAGTGTACAGGATTTTTACACTAGTGACAGTAGCATGACATTTGTAGACAAGATAGCGCTACACCAGTTATTTCACCTTTTACAGCATGATAAACTGGTACAACGACGCCACCCTCGACACTATAACCATTGCAAACCTCTAGAAACAACCCACAAATTGGCCAGCGACCTGTTGCCATGGAAACTAACAGAGTCCAGAGGATTAATGTTGTCCGCCATATTGGAATTGATGGCTCAGGCTTAGGCCTACCTGGGAGGAGCCGCCTTTTATTTGTTGGCATATCTAGGTGGTGTTGGGACTAATAAATCATTGGTTTCCTCATGGGGGTTTAGGACCTGTAGATGGACCCTCGATATATAATACCCCTATAACTGCAACTCCGACCCAAACTAGAATTAGACAAAAATGAGTTGACAAAGGGTAAGACCAGGAACTGTACCCCCACCCCCTTTTTTAGTTCTAAGCCCAGGTTATTATAATGTTGAAAAAACAACAGGAACTACATTTCTATCTGAGGATAAATGCTTCTAATAATTTATAGCTGAATCATTAGAAAATCATTGATGCTGAGACATCTTTGGACATGTAGTCCATCCCTTGTAAATACTACAGCTATATATTTTGAGGCAGAGATACAAGTGACAGGGATATATTATGTGTAATGCTGACCTAGGGGTTGCCCCTGGAGTTTTGGGACAGAGCCTTCAGCTGGTTGACGCCTCATCCATTCCCACTCCATGCACCACTGCTGAAAGTATAGTATTGTACAGGTCCAAAGTGATATAAATTCTTCTCATTTTCCTAGGTAATGATTGACTCAACAAATTTACTGCCAGCTGAGAGAGCATGCAAGAGAAGCTAAGAGAGCAAGTGAGCAAGCAAGTAAGCGAGCGAGCGAGTGAACGAGAGAGAGAGAGAGAGAGAATAGGTGAGGCTCCACTATGCGATTTTTTGGTACATTCTCACCTAATTCTATCCCTATAGTGCCTAAGGTATAGGGCGTTGACATTCCTATATTGTAAACATGAGATTCAAAATTTTAAACATGAGATTTCAGGGGTTATTTTATGGGTGATCTCTCTCCTTGTGTGCCATATTTACAAACTAACCTGCACCTGCACAGACTCTGTGATTGGGTGGGAGTTCAATATGTAAACATCAACACAGCAAAATATAAATAACAACACAGCAGTCACACAGATCACAGGGTCTTGTACTGTAAAAATCAAACCTGTCTGATATTGAGTTGCAGAGAGTCATCAGTGTGAAAGTCTGCAATATTTACATTAGGTCAACTTGATTTAGTAAACAAAAACATCTTTTGACAACAGAAATGTGCCTGAGATTGTACACAAAGCCTTCCCCACATAAACAAAAAGCTCTCTCAATCTTCTATTTACATCTTGAAATAATAACAAATACCACTCTATAATCTGTGTTTGTGTCTGCTTTTGTGAGAATAGCTCCGATTTTTTTGCCGAAAATCGCGTAGTGGAGCCTCACCTAGAGAGAGAGAGAGAGAGAGAGAGAGAGATTGGGGATGAAATTGGAATTCATTATTCACATATTTAAGGGCTGGTTTCACTGCGTCGGTCAGGTCCTGCTACACCGACAATGTTTTTATCATACATTGGCTATATACATGATATATAAAAATCGATGGGATTAGCAGAAAATGGACCCGACCGACGCAGTGGAGCCAGCCATTTATATGCATTTTATGAAATATAAATGCTGTCCAGAGTAAGTTAAAAGCTTTGTCAATGTCCACACAGCCCATAGTTTGCCACCTGGTGAAGCATTGATCAGGTTTTCATCTAGGGGAGAAAGATGGAGTGAGTAATTCATCACCAGTAAGTGACTGATGGGACAATAACTGCCCTTCTGCCGAGGTCTGAGGCTCCGCAGGGCGACAGGCGCTGTGTCTAAAAGAATGGAATTACTTTATAGTCTATAGCAAGCAGGAACGTGAATTAGGTTGAGAGAGAGAGAGAGAGAGAGAGAGAGAGAGAGAGAGAGAGAGAGAGAGAGAGCAAGGAGAAAGAATATTTAAGGCGTATGGGTGGGAAAGAGAAAAAAACACATGTGAGTGTAGGTGTGTGTGTGGGGAGGAGGGAGAGAGGGAGGAGTAGGAGGAGAAAAACTGGAACTGGAAAGAGGCCAAAGAAAGACAGAGAAAGAGGGAGTGAGATAGACAAAGGTTGTATTAAAGCAGGTATTCCACTGCCGTCAGTCGGGCGAATTATTGCTAATCTAATTATTTCTGAGTAAAGAAAAAAGTGGTCAGATAAGCAAAAGTTCGGCCGACCGATGGCAGTGGAATATCTACAGTAAATATCCGTCTTAGAGAGACAGATTTAGACAGCGAGTGAACAAGAGAGAATTAACAAGAGATAGAGACAACTGGAGCCAAGAGATGAAGATGGAGAGAGAGAGAGAGAGAGAGAGAGAGAGAGAGAGACAGACAGACAGACAGACAGCCCGACAGGCTGACAGACACGCAGACACACAGACAGACAGACCGACAGACAGACAGACAGACAGAGACGGGAGAGAGAGAGAGAGAGAGAGAGAGAGAGAGAGAGAGAGAGAGAGAGAGAGAGAGAGAATGCAACAACGATCTATGATAAAATGCAAGAACTGCTAATATAACGTGACCACAATATCAACATCAACTACTCTCTATTAGTGGAGGCTCCACTACGCGATTTTTTGTTACATTCTCATCCCTATAGTGCCTAAGGTATAGGTTATTGATATTCCTATATTGTAAACATGAGATTCAAAATTGTAAACATGAGATTTCAGGGGTCATTTCATGGGTGATCTCTCTCCTCGTGTGCCATATTTACAAACTAACCTACACCTGCATAGACTCTGTGATTGGGTGGGAGTTCAATATATAAACATCAACACAGCAAAATATAAATAACAAACACAGCAGTTACACAGATCACAGGGTCTTGTACTGTAAAAATCAAACCTGTCTGATATTCAACTGCATAGAGTCATCAGTGTGAAAGTCTGCAATATTTACAATAGGTCAGCTTGATTTGGTAAACAAAAACATCTTTTTGACAACACAAGCATGCCTGAAATTGCACACAATGACATCCCAACATAAACAAATGGCTTCTTTAACATACAATGTCTACCTTGCAATGATAATAAATGCCACTTTAAGTTTTTGTTTGAGTCTCATTTTGTGAGAATAGCTCCGATTCTCTGTAAAAATCGCGTAGTGGAGCCTCACCTACTGGTGTACCGGAGATATCACCACAACCTCCCGAAAACACAATATCCCCTCACACGATATGAGTACGGAAAACGCCATAGCGGAAGTAGTACTCGGCCCCTGACTTCCGGCATCTAGGGACGCCACCCACCGACAGGGGGACGTATGTATCCCAGCAATCCCGGAGCTGGCCACGTGATACATCACATTAATGACGTGGGCGGGGTCTAACCGCAGGGGTCGATGGGATAGAATGATGCAGGATCTCGCGAGGTATGGCGAGATTCGAGATATAGATTAACTCTTTGAGTGTTTTATAAAAGAGAAGGTTATAGTATGTGAGATACCCCGTTTGATTACCTCTTTGATATGCACCTATGTTTTTCTCTAACTTTCCTTTTTCTTTATTTTAGTACTGGATTATCTAGTGCCGATTATGAGTCAATCTTAAGGTAATCTTGGGGTTTGGGAAGGATAGAATAAAAATTAAATTCAGCCTAGCTACCTAGGTTTGTTGATCATCTGACTGCAACATATTCTGTGCATTAGTTCCAATTAATTGATTCACCCACTCCCACTCTCGTTGGCAATTTAGAAAATCTTTCAATACAACTATGTAGCCTAGGGATTTGCAACAATGTATGATAAACCTTTACGACGATCTTTAACTTGTCTATATCTGCCCTTTAACATAACTTCAACTTATTCGGAGATTATGGGAGAAGAGGTAGCGGGGTAGTACCAAAATCGATCCCCTCTTCTCGCCATAATATAAAAGACAGCAAACGTTGGACCTGTTGAGTCCATTCTATTTTCCAAACAAATAAAATCACACACAAATGCAACAAGTATACTGACAAATCTAGCACCCCTCCCCCCCAAGACACACACGTGATCCTGACACCATGCACTATCTAGTGGTGGACGTTGGAACCAGCAGGGGACGTGGTTGGGGCTATCCACTTCCTGTCAAGGTTTTTGGCACTTCCTGCAGTGCGAGTAATAAGTGCGCATGCGTGGCCAGTCTCTGTCACAACCAGGGTGGTACGGCCCCACAGGGGGTGGAAGAAGATATTAGGGAGGGCAACGATTGGGGGGCTTCCTTGTATCCATTGCCTTCATATCTGCCAATTTAGTACTCATATATCCCTCTGTATTTAAATCATTTTACAATTTACTGATTTCATTCATTCACTCACTGATTCACTCTTTTTCTTAATCTCACTCACTTATTTACTCACGCACTCACTGGTCCTATCACTCATTCACTCATGTGCTCACATACTAACCTAACTTCTTCTTTCACTCACCTATCCACTCAGTGATTCACTCAATGATTTGCTCAACTAGTTCCTCAGTACTCAACTTAACCATACCCCACACCATACCTACGGGGATGGCACCACCGCTGGTAGTATAGAATTGAACAGGCCCCTAAAGATTTAAATCTGAATTCTTCTTATATTCTTGGGCAATGATTGACCCATTAAATTTACTGAAAGCTGAGATAGCATGCACGAGACTACATCATGGATTACATCATTTACTCACTCATGTAGTCATTTAATCACTTCTTCAGCAATCAAACCTACCCACTAATTCACCTACTACCCAAATACTCACTCATTCAGCAATCAAACCTACCCACTAATTCACCTACTACCCAAATACTCACTCATTCAGCAGTCAAACCTACCCACTAATTCACCTACTACCCAAATACTCACTCATTCAGCAATCAAACCTACCCACTAATTCACCTACTACCCAAATACTCACTCATTCAGCAGTCAAACCTACCCACTAATTCACCTACTACCCAAATACTCACTCATTCAGCAATCAAACCTACCCACTAATTCACCTACTACCCAAATACTCACTCATTCACTCAGCCAAAAACTCACCCATTCAGTCACTCACCAACCCACTCACTTACTGACTCAATCTCTCACAATCACTTACTGAATCACTCACCAACTCACTAACTCTTTCTCTCACTCACTCAATCCCTCACTCACACACTTTTCACACACATTCACTCACTCTCTCTCTCTCTCTCTCTCTCTCTCTCTCTCTCTCTCTCTCTCTCTCTCTCTCTCTCACATCCACATGTTCCTTCCCATGAATAAGTCAGCTCGCAATCAGCATACTGGTATGTAATTGTCAAATCTCGTGATGTTTTGGAAACAATCTAGAAAGCAAAAAGAAAAAGGCTGAGTCACTAATTTAAGTTGTTCATTTTTCATTCATATTAAGGGAGTATGTGGAGGATTACAGCATGCAACATCTGTAAATGGACAATAATTGGTGGAGTCTATGCTAGGCACCTGTACCTAGAATATGACAGGATTGCTGGGTGGGAACAATTGTTCTTCATGACCCAATAAAACACTTAAAGAAAGAAAGATTAAAACAACAACAACAAAAACAACAACAAAAACAACAAACAAAACACGTAAAATTAAATCTCACCACCTGGGCGAGATCAATAGATATAGACCAAATTCATTAGATTTTGCAATGTCAAAAGGTACCACCACATAAGGCCGCATCGAGACCCCAAGGTCAGAATAAAGCAATGCTTGTCGAGGAGAGAAATGTCACATTTACTCATACTAGGTAGAAGCAAAGATGTAACAACAGTAATGACTACCATGGATGCTGCTATGATTAAAATCACTTTTGTGAACAAGAATCTTATCTTAGTGTGTGAACTGAAAATATGGTGTAATAAAAATATCGACCAACATACAGACACACGGACATGAAGATTCCAACTAATAAACAGTATGTTGCAAAGCTACAAAGAATGCTGTTTGTCCAGACTGTGTAAAGCTCTTTTTGCTGCTCCATTACATCACCAATACACAAGGTCAGGCGATTAACTCCAAGACAACACTCACAAACTGGTGTGAAGATATCTATAATCAATACTAAAGCTGCTGGACTTCCTGCTTTTGACTTGATGTTGATAATCTTTATGATTACAACTGATAAGCTAACCAATATGATTCCAGCCAGCCCAGTTCCTATTCCTGATTCAAAAACTGTTTCACAATCTGGAGTTGTGCCATTTGTCTGGCTAGCTCTAAAGCATGAGGTTGCTAAATTGCCAAGAAAACAACAAATTTCTGAATTACTAGTGTGTAGTGCAAATGATGCAGGGAGGGGTACACAAACGGCGTATCCGGATAATTGGGTTTAAGGTTATGTTGAGGACCATTAGTTTTGGTAATCTGATGAAAAATTCTTGATTAAGAACAGAAATGATGTTGTTACCAACATCTAAAACCTTCAGTTTGCGTAAATGATTGGGGAATGTCTGTCCATTTCCCTTGGTGCTAGGGAGCATTCTGACAAGACGGTTAGAGTTCAGTGCTAGGTGTTCAAGACTGTACATCCCCTTAAATAGAGCTTGAGGGTAGGAAAGAAATTTTATTTCCTTCTAAACTTAGAAACATTGTTTTACTTTGCATTTTGAAGGGACTCTTTGTGAACTCACTTATACTGTTGTAGGACAAATCAAGAACATAGACATGTTTGAATCTCAAACCTGATACTGGTATTGCGATAGAATTACCTGAAAGTAGAATTAGACGTGCATGAGTACTGACTCATTCTGGTATCTTGGTTAATTCTGCTTGGCAACAGTCATATGCGAGACCTTGACATAAGCAGCCCTCAGGACACCCTTGCTAATGACACAGCATTTCATCATCCCCTGTGCCAAAGCAGTGATGAATCCCATCACAAATCTGATGAAATTGTACACATGTCTTCTGAAAATGACATTTCAGCATGCTGGGGCAATCAAAATTCTCACAATTCATTTCATCTTCACCAAGTAGGCTGTCCTTTACCCCATTGCAAACATTGATGATATCAATGCACAATAAGAGTCAATGCATTTAAACCTTCCAGGACACCCAATATGAGTACACTCAATCAAGTGGTTGCCATTGGAGCAGCCAACCTCCCCGGGTGTATATATAGACACATAATCGATTTCTGTCAATAAACTCAGGGGTCTCTGTTCCAATACACTCAAATAGAGAAGTGTTCAAGGCTTTAAAGGGATGGTTGTTTTGAGCTAACATTGTGATGTTACTATGGGTAGTAGTTGAATTGTGAACTTCATATTTACCATTTAAGGAGAGTTCATCTGCACAATCTGAATAATCACAAAAGCCATCACCTACAACTGAATAAGGCAAACACTGATGCAGCTCATCAGGTTGGTAAAAGAGTACACCAGACACATCCAGTGTTTTCATAATGTTTCTTCTCTATTGATAATGCATGTTTGTTCTGTGAGATGCAGTTCCTTTCATCAGATCCATCTGGACATTGAATTAGATTATCACAGCGACGATGTGCCAAGATACATGTACCGTCTTCACACTGAAACTGCTGTTTCAAACACATGTTGCTGTTATTTTTTCTGAACACAGGAAATTGGCACAGCACCCAGAAGGCATTCTCAGACGTGCTCAGACATACAGGGAATATATTTAATTGTGCCTTTAGCATAACTTCGGCATTTGCCTTTCACTGGTGATAACCATATACCTTGATCAAATGGAGCTAAGAGAAATGTTTTACGCTTCAATCTAGTTAGAGATATAGAGACGAGTTGACCCTCAGAACAAAGTGTCTGAGCTGTATCTAAATCACCCTTGCCATATTCAAACATGTCTTTGAAACAAAGTGAACAACCAGAGTTTACTTGTGGATGGAACACTGTCCATCAGTATTTGCAACTTAGATGCCTAGGAAATCGATTCATGCGATAATGAGTTATCACTTCTAGGATGTTGCTTCCAGGGAGGTCACATCGTTTATTTGGTCTATGTTTAAAGATAGTTGGGTCTAATGATTTACAAATGACATTGACTTGATATAACCTTGTTATATAACTGACTCTGTCCCATTCATGTATGCTTCCACCTTGACTATGGCATAATAAGCCTTTCTCCTATGAAGTACATTATTCGATCCAGAAGATTCCCTGTATTGGGTGATTGAAATATTCCTTTCTGGATATATCATCTTTAGTCTGATCTTGTGGGAACCAATAGGCTTGAAAATGACAGGAGACCCATCTGTCCATGCATGGTGATCTTCCTGGAAATCAGAGATTTTGTGTTAGGATCCCTTATACCACGATTTGTGGGTTACACAGTGCTTTTTGGTGGATATTCCCATCCACATATCTGTCGATATTGCACACCCTATATACTTTAGCATCAATTTTGTAAGGCATGCTGTTATCCATGTAAGGCGTGCTGTTATCCATGCAAGGCGTGCTGTTATCCAGGATAACAGCACGCCTCTCATGTCCTTCCATGTCATATGTTACAGGTTAAAACCCATGATAGACTTGACCAGGGCAGGGCTCGAACCTGCAGCCTAAGATCCCTAGTCCAACCCCCTATGCAGTGCGCCACAGGGACTGACGAGAAATGCTCGGCTCGAACCAAGTCTGGATATGATACAAAGCCGTGTGCGCTGTTGCTGTCCGCTGCCGGGCGATGAGGTGTATTTAGTATAGAAACATAACAGCGAGACGCGCTCGGAGGAGGAGACGCGGTAGCCTAGCGGTTAGCGCCATGCGCTCAGCTGTCAGAGATGCATCTTTTTTCGCCGTGTGCGCTGTCGCTGTCCACTGCCGGGCGAGGAGGTGTATTATACACAAACATAACTGCGAGAAGCTTCTTTTTTCGCCGTGTGCTCAGTCGCTGTCTGCTGCCGGGCGAGGAGGTGTATCATACACAAACATAACAGCGAGAAGCATCTTTTTTCGCCGTGTGTGCTGTCGCTGTCCACTGCTGGGCGAGGAGGTGTATTATACACAAACATAACAGCGAGACGCAGCTTTTCTCGCCGTGTGCGCTGCCGCTGTCCGCTGCCGGGCGACGAGGTGTATGTACCTGTACACACACTATGGCTGGCTTCGATCGAGTCCCGGGGAGGGGGAATAATTTTTGTTTTTAACTTGAATTTATTGGTATTATATTGATTATTTATTAGTCTCATGGTATAAAATAAGTAGTCAATGGATAACTCATGACTCGTGTGTGTTAGCAAAGGCTAATAACACTCGGCCTATGGCCTCGTGTCATTATCCTTCACTAACACACACTCGTCATGAGTTATCCATTGGTTACTTGTTCAATATGGCCCTTCAAATAATTTGTCAAAGATATGATATCATTTGTAACATTTAGGAACATTTGAAAGGGTTTCTTATAGAATTGTTATTAGAGGATGTTTCTCATATAAAACATTGACAAAATAAGGGCGTGGCTTACTCATGGGTGCATGAGTTTTGCAGTGTATTATAATCTTTTCAACTTGACATGAACTTCCCATGTATTCCCCTCACATATAGCTTCAGATAACTAGTTTTCTATGCTATCGAGTAATTATTCAGACCTACAGATCTCTGAAAAAAAAACAATTGTTGAGTTTCTAGAAATACATTCATCTTCCAGCATAGGATATGGAGCATTGTCAAGGACATAAATCTTACCTCATCAACTGACAGCCCTATGATATATAGAAAATCATTCCATAAAAGTCCTGAGATAATCTCCCTGATTCTACCTGGAAAATCTACAGATGCAAGGGATTGGTTGTGAGTTTGGCATATTGATTCAGCCTCCATCCATGATATATTGTAGGCAACATGCTTGGTGTAACACCAGGAGATCCTCCAAATCCTCCTCTTTTCTTGGTGTTCGTACATCCCAACCAATGAAAAACAGGAATTGATGGATAAAACAGAAGAAATTTGTTGTCATCCTTTTCATGTTAACTCCCATGTGTAATTCTAGGAGGAAATGTCCAGGATTAGGTGACTGGTAAAGAGAATTCACTAATTCAATCTCCAAATAGTTCACTCTTATTGCTGAAATGTATAGGGAGTCATTTATGGCATTGAAATAATAAACATACTCAGTAACTGATTTTCGCACTTCATGGTCGTAGAAAAAGGAAGTTTGCTTTAAGTGAAGAAACACACTTCTCGTGCAATACCCGGTATATGAGGATCTAGAGCTGGTCCTAACTTGAATAAAAGTGGCATGCTTCAGAAAGTTGCTCTGATTGAATATGATCTGAAACTACAACTGACAAAGAACCTTTGATGAAATTCTTGAGTTACAATGTGGGACAGTATATCGCTGATGTTTTCCTTCATTATGGTTATTGTGTTATTTGTCACACTGATTCTTACATATTGCATATAATCCAAAATATTCACACAAAATGCTGGAAAGAACATGTCTATTCTTAGCCCGACAAAGCTGATCTTGTTGGTGGTATGATTAGCAGGGTGCAAATATATTACATTGTTGTGCACATCAGTTATGACCAGAGGTTTTAGACAATTTGAACTCAGTTCTGCATCTGATAAGGGCAGAGAAACACTGGTGAGTTCAACAATTCTCAACGAATATAGTTGGAAGGTGATCTACAACTGAGGGCTTATGTATGAAAATGAAGGATAAAATGTGGACTGACAACACAGTATCTCTGCATCCTTGGGATGGTTGTAGAGTCCTTATTTCCATCCTTAGGAAACTAGATGGATTGTTTGAATTTATTGAGATATAATATTGACAGTTGTATGGGAATTTCTCTGACATCTTTCTCATGAATCTTGATTGCCCACAATTAGAAATTTGATATTGCTTGCGAACAATCTTGTAACCACCATAAGCGCAGGCCATATGCATGTAGTGTGGATATCCAAAACTATAATGGACAAATATTGTCCTCTAAAAATCTCAATCACAAGGCTACGGGAAAAATTTGATTCCATTGCATGATGCTTTGGAGCTTGAAGTACGCTCTCATATGATATTCTGTATGGTATGATGGAATTATTTGAGGCAGTAATGTAAATCTGATGGGTGGAAGATATAGCTTCAATAGTACTATTTTGCTTATGGGAGCATTCAGAGGCACCACAGATAGAATAAAATACTGATGATAACTGGAATGGACCATCATATACCACTAGCAGGGACCAGTGGTCTGAACAGCATTCACCATCTCTTTCAAAAAGCAACTTTATTGCAACCAGAAAGTGATTTGTCCCTGTCTGTTCTAATAGTGTAGATACATGGAATCGGTACACTAGGAGCTCTCCAAACTTCAAGGTAGGCTGAGTCCATGGCAGCATTCCTTCATTTTGGTGTAATGTTGTTGTTGGATGCAGCTTTAATGCCCATCCAGGATCAGTAAACTGGTGCAGGAGTTTGAGCCTGGCTTTAGCAGCAGATGGGTGAAGATGTAAAAAGATTTATAAGAATGTAGTTCCTATGGCAGTAAACAGCTTGTAGCAGTGGAGAACAACAGACAGGTCTGAGTAAACATTCTGAAGGTGATTCATTCCCACATTATATACAGTCAGAGATTGGAAATAACAGTTCCAGGAACAGTCCAGATACAGACCAACCAAGGTTATGTTAGCACACATAGTGCTTGGTGCCAAGACAGTCCAGAGGTACTCCCCCTGCCAACCAGAGAAGGTGATTCTCCCACAGGGTATTGTAAGCACTGTATCTGGTGTAGAGGTGGACATCTCCTCAACATCATCTCCCAGTTCACATGATTTCTTCTTTGTGGAAGTAAAAATAGTTAAAACCATGTTGATACCCATAATTGATTACTGTGACATATTTTATGACGCTTCAACAAAACAAACCCTTAAGCCCATCCAGACACTTGTTAACTATGCACTGCGCATAGCCTATAGACGTACTGGCATTTATAACAAGTAGAACAGCCCTACATAGGAAAGCTCGCCTTAATAGCTTGAATGATAGATGTGCAATGCATCTGCTAAACATTGCCTTCGATCGCTCATTAGTCCCTGAATTATTTGATGTCAGACAGGTATATACAAGAAGACATGATCAGCGGCTGCTGACGGCACCGAGGGCTGTCAACCTAGCTTTTAGGAAAAGTATTGTCTATAAAGCTGCTATCTCATGGAATGGCCTCGAAAATATGGCTAGAGCTTTTAAGACCAAAGTTAGTTTCTCTTCTTGGAACAAGGCACAATTTCTTGAGCTGATTAATACGTATAACGACCAAACTTGGGTCTAAACGGCCCTCCCTTCCTATCCCCCACCCGTCCCCCCTTGGTTTGCCAAATAACTCTATGGGACAGGAAGAAATTCTTACCCGCAGTTAACAGATTATAATCTTTTATACAGGACAATACCATCAGTCCTATCAACAATAACATCAGTCGTTACGAACCTGACCTGACCACTCAAGTTCGATTGGACAATAACATCTGTCCACCGAATTTTGAGGGCATTTACATCAGCCCACCAAAGCTCAAAAACAGTATAAGATCTACACTTTCTCTTTTTTTTTCTATTAGTTTAAGTCATGGCCTTAAGCCTTGCTATTACTATTATCATCATAATTATTCATTCGGGTATGTTGTAAACCATAGAGCATATTTACGATCGACTGGAATGATTGTAACCACAGGCACTCTTCTGCCTAAATTATTTCAGTATAAATAAAAGAATTTCAATCAATCAATCAATTTGACAGGTCTGTCTCTTTTCAGGAAAGTCAGTGAATCGGATTGAGTGGCAATGTTGGTAGAGCAACCACATTGAGAGAAGCAATACCATTATTTCGAAGCTGTCCATGGTGGATGGCTTGGATCTTTAGACATCAACAGAGGCCCAGGCTTTATTTCAGATCTCTGGCAGCAATATTATGGCAGTGAAAAAAAGATCGATGAAGGAATCAATCTAAAAGTGTTGTGTTCACAGCAACTGGGAAATGAATATCATTGATATGAATTGAATTTTGTCTAAATATGATTTATCTGCTGCTCGAATATTCTGAATATTGAAATATTATGTTTTTGTCAAAACCATTTTATCCAAGACACTGACAAGCATTTATAAACATCCTGAAATATAGTTAAGGCAAAAATTGATAGATATGAATATCTAGCCAATTTCCTTAGGTGTGGTGTCCAGCAATTCCTAACAGGATTCTGTTTGCTAATTAGTTACTGGTAGGTAAACTTACAAAAGTATGTATACATGTTCTTCTGACAGGAAAATGTATTTGTGGTTTGGAAAGGTATATGGTTAGTTTAAAACATTTTCTTTATCACAGGACTTGCACGGTGGGACTTGTAGTATTGGAAAAAGACTTCCCACATTTGCGAAGTGTCGCTCTTTTTTTTTAGTTGAATACAATTTTGGTTTCATGATTGGGACTGTCTTAGGTTGGGGTATCGCCTCGGTATGCAAATAACCATTGTCTCCAGTGGATTGCATTAAAAAAAAGCAATGAGCTCCTATATTTCTTTCAACCAAACAGCATAATGTTGAGAATTTGTGATTCAGCATGTCCATTTTCCCCAAAACAATCTTTTGGGGAGTAGACAGTGCAAACCTGAAACAAAACACAATGGAATTGAGGAGCTTTACTCAATATGATGCCCAATTATAACCTTGTACCATGTCCTGGACTGACCTTAGGTTCACCTCTCGTTTCTGTGGTTACCATATGACCTTGTCTGTTGTCAGCATGTTACTGTAACACTGTCATGCTGTGATACATTGACAGTCCTGATGTGCTGTCACATATCAGCAGGGGTTATGTACACAATCATAAGTTCAGTAAGTCTACTTAACTGGGACATATAAGTGACCAGCCCTGTATTCAGAAATGATTTCATTGTAGATTTGTGGTTGTCATTGTTGGTGTTCATAACTAGGCATATGACATAGTCCCTATTCAAACTACTGTAAAACAGTTTCAGTAATTCAGCAAGAGCTGATTCCCCCGGGCTGCTACCACTCATTCAGAATACCTTCCCACTTATAGAAACACTTATACCAATTCAATCTCATATGTCACATACATATCATTATTATTAATGTCATATGTAATCAAATATATGCAAGTTAAGTGTGGATTTCGTTGCACCACAACGTCTTTTCATGATTTGTTTGTGGTTAACCCAGAGTAGGTTGTCCATGGCACAATAATTGTGAATTCCCTGACTAACGAAGTGGGTAATAACAATCATTCTGTCCATTGGTTGCCATGTAAACACATGACCACTGCATTGACTCTTTGAGGACGACATAATGCCTCAAAAGATTAACATAGAGGTAGGCTACACGTCTGCGTTATATTGCCTGCGTAGTGGTCGCTAAACCGTCCTATTATCAGCAATCATTCGTTGCGGTGAGGCAATTTGGTAATGTATCCTGGGTATTATACCAACCCTTCAGGAGTTTTCAATATCATGATGCATGCAACACTGGCCAGGGTTGAAGGCTCCACCCTACACCCCTGTCATCAAAAGGTCAGCCCTATCCAAGAATCCCCAGGTGGCAGTATAGTGGTATAAGGAATCTCTGTGAAAATAACATCTCTGAAAATAATAACGGATATATTATATTAGAAAAAACAGCTTAGAAAAATCAAAGTCAGATAGCAATACGGTTTGTTTCCCCCAAGTAGCCTGTTTCGTCTGTTGGTTTGAGTTGGTGGGAGTTTTCTGCCTCATTTACCCATCCCTAACTCTCACATCACGTGACCAGTCACCCATAGCACCTGGCCGACCACCCCTTCACTGTAGGGTCATGTCAAAGGTCAAGGGTCAGGGCAAACTAGCTTTGTATATGTCACTACTTACAAAGTTAACTAGTGTTAAACACAACAGGTGTTGACATTAAATGTATTTCTCTGTAGTAAAAGAAAAATACTGCGTACCTCAATATTCTGAAGAAATCGTTTAATGCAATACGGAATAACATAGAGTTCACATGCATTGACTTGAATATATCCTGTCATAGGATACACTGTAAAAAATAGCCGTTGAACCTATTAGGATCCTTGTAAAAACAGTGAAACCCCGCGATTATTAAGCAGAGAACCAGTGTAGTTTTTGCAAGAACCCCCAGGTGGCAGTATAGTGGTATAAAGAATCTCTGGCAAGGCTGGGACAAGGAATAAATCGTTATTTTGACGACATTTTTTTACAGTGTAGGTTCTATAAGAATGTATACCTCAATGAAGGAGAAGATTTATTAATGTGGCAGGCAGGACAGTCATAGTGTGAATCCAATCACCGTGCTGCCTATAGATGGTTTAATAACCAGGATTAAATTGTGGTAGGCAGGACAGGCATATAGTGTCAATCACCATGCTGCTTATAAAATGGATATTCAGTTTGAACGTGTGCCAGGCAGGACAGGCATAGTGTGAATTCATTCTGACTGGTTAACCAGGATTAAGATTATGGTAGGCAGGACCCTGGCCCCCACACTTTCCCTAAAAGATAGGGGTATTTTTTTAAAAGATAAAGTTCGTGCATTTTGAAAATAGGGGGTCTCTTTGGCTCAAAATTTGCCATAAAATGTGCACCCATCTCACTCCCATTCAATAACAATGAGGTCAGCTCTTTGGAACAATTGGTTGGAGGTTCTAAAGATGTCAGCGTTTTCTGAAAATAGGAGTGCTTTAATATGACCAAAGAATGTGTGATTGTGCTGAAAATAGGGTCCTTTCTTTTTACCCAAATATCCGTGGATAGAGGGGCATCTTTCAAGTCCAGTGACGAGGATGATGTCAGTATGCATATGGAGTGTTGGGGCCCGGGGGCTGGACAGGCATATCAATTTCGATCACCATGCTGCATGCCTATAGATGTTTAACCAGGATAAAAACTTATGGTAGGCAGGACAAGCATAGTGTGAATTTGATAACCATGCTGCCTATATAATAGATTGTTGATTAGGATTAAAATTGTGGTAGGCAGGGCAGGCATAACACTTGTGAATTTGATAACCATACTGCCTATTTAATAGGTTGTTGATCAGGATTAAAATTGTAGTAGGGAGGGCTGGAACAGTGTGAATTTGATAACCAAGCTGCATATAGGTGGTTAACCATGTTTAAAGTATGGCAGGCAGATCAGGCTGTGTCCTACACTGTCTGTATCCGGTCTATGTCACATAGAGACAAATCTATCAGGACCAGGTCACAGGTCAAAGGGCACATGGGGAGGTTAATCCTGATAAGGTCAGAGAGGGGGCAGGCAGAGTGGAGCCTGGGGGTGTATGTGTGTGGGATGGGTGGATGAGATTTGGTACTGTAGGGTAGAATCATGGGATTTGTTTACCCTTTTAGGGCCGCATAGTGCATTGGAGTATTATGCCCTTTGGTCAGGCCGACCTTTGCCATAGGATCCAGTGGTGGAACATGGCTTTCTGTTGGCCGACGATGGCCTCTACTGTGGGCCTATCGACCGATAGAGGGAACATATTGGGTGGTGGAAAATGGCCCTTACCACCACTGCTTTGGTACATCATGCCGAACCTTCAGGAGCACTTGTATCAACCCTGCAGGGTTGGCATGATACATGGGTGAGGCCATGATGAGTTAAGGCCCAGATCGTCTGCATTCGTGCATCATGCTTAGGGCCCTTCCACTTTACTTCACGACAACAGGCAGGGTAGGGAGGATGGAGTGGGGAGGGGGGGTCGTTGGGGTACAGTATACACAATGTATAATTATACTCTCACTCCTTATTACATCTTCATAAATTCTATTTTCTGATAATAATTATACAAAAATCATTACCACATCAGAGACTGAAGCCAGTCTAACTTGGAGCGTCTTACGACAAGGGAGCATGGACTTGGGGGCATCATGCTGTTCTAAAATGGTTAACCCCTGAGGTAAATTGCAAACTCATTGAATATGTTACTCCTTGGGTCCAGAGTATAATGGTGGATTTGGAAACCCCTTTTAGAAAAGAGCTGTTTTGTGTGCTATTCTTCTGCAATGCATCATGAATGCATCTACCCCCCCCCCCCCATAGCAGGGCAATGCTGTAGGGTATAAGCAACCCATACTATTGCTGACCAAGGAGGGTTGATGTATTCCTTAAGCTGGAGCGTGTTGCTCCTATGGTAAAAAGAGCTGTCAGTAGGTACCCTCTTTTCAAAAGAAGTCACGCTCTGCTTCACCATTCAACTTGCACTCACCACATTAGTCTGAAAAGTCACCTGTCTTGTTTAAAACAGAGAGAGCTGCACTATCAGAAAGGACTGGAAACAAGGGCATTTTTAGCCAGCTCTTCCTTTTACTATAGGAGCAACACCCTCCTGGTCTGGTTAGGGTTGATAGAAGGGGTGTGTGGGGGTGAGGGGATCAAGGTGAAGTGATGGACAGTAAACAGGCCTACTGACTGCTACTTGATGTTTTCTGGGTTGTATGGTTGTGAGAAGGGGGTGTGCCAGGGGGCTAATAATGACCTTATCCTAGACATGGGACATGAGAGTTATGTTTTGCCCTCTTTATCAAACCTGCCCCCAACCCGACACTTCTGATATGATAATCCTAACATTACTTTGGAGGCATTTAGACAATTTGATAGTGTAATCTGTCATTTGGTCAAAATTGGCCTGACTGTTATAATCTCGAGGCAGTGCTGCCAAAAATGACCCACTTGACAAAAAAAAGAAGAAAATTCACGTTTTCGAACGTTTTTATTAGGTTTGGGTTATAGGAATGTTATAAAAGCATTCTTCTTACATTGAAAACTCTTTTTCTTGAGTACGTGATTTAACTTTTTAACGTAAAAAAGGTTTGGCAAACTTAGAAACCTGATAAAAACGTGTTTTTTTTTCTCTCAACATTAAAAATCGTTTTCCGGAATATCAATTCTGCTATCTTCAAGTGATTTTTTTAAAGGATATGAGATGGACGTGTATATGGATCAGACTTGAATCTATATTACTGGACTTCACAGCATCTGGCTGTTTCAGTTAGCTATAGATAAGCCCCGGAGATAAGCCTTCCTTGCTTACCTTTCATCTCTATTCTATATTGACAAGCCGGAGTCAGGAGCCAACAAAAGCTAACATATATATATTAGTTAACCCACAAAGGTAGAGCACCCCTGACAATAACTATTAGAGAGGTTAAGATTAAGGAACGTGTACCTGTAGCTGTAGTTGGTAGATATATTACTAATTAACAATTGTGCAGGTCGTTACAATTCTTTACAATTCTATTTCTTTTATCTGGAGTATCTCCCTGTATGTACGTGTAGAGCACCCCGTACGTGTAGAGCACCCCCTACACGTCCAAAACCCCTAGTCTACATATTCTGTACTGCTAAATGGGAATACCCCCCACGTGACCTATGACGTTATATGTACCCGTTGCCGTACACGTTCATGTCTTAACCTCCCTATTTACATGGCATCCTCCTTCCCTATATCAGACTACTGACTACCCATTCATCTCTCAGGAGGCTCTGTCTATATGTATGTAGGATGGAGGGGCCGTGGTGCCATTTTGTACTGTCTCATCAATTAAC
The DNA here is from genome assembly GCA_949317995.1 of Acholoe squamosa. Classification (NCBI taxonomy): domain Eukaryota; kingdom Metazoa; phylum Annelida; class Polychaeta; order Phyllodocida; family Polynoidae; genus Acholoe; species Acholoe squamosa. Next base: position 22,172,478 of record OX439051.1, read on the forward strand.
AACAGTGCTCTCTGCTACTAATAAAATGCACGATCCTTTTCTACTACTAAAGACCTGTACATGAACCATGGCTTATTGGAGATTTTAGGTATAGGTACCAAGGGGTCGGCAGGATGCTACAAAGTATTGTGTGGGCCGATGGTTTAGGTATTTTTACATGGAACCCATATTCTCTTTCCCCCCCCCTTGTTTTTAGTTCTGAAAATCGATTAAAACAGATATCATGGCATCGAACAACTTCAGGCGTGGCTTAATTGTAGATACCATTTGTCAAAGTTGGGGCTGTGCATGGCTCATACGGGGATGCGGCTTGAGTCCAGGGTTTTATCTTTCATTGATTTGCAAGCCTTAGAATTGATGAATAAATCAAGCCTTAGAATTGATGACTAAATCTGTAATGCTCAGACCTTCTGTAAAATATCAAACCAATGAACGCATATATAAAGAAAATTCAGATGGAGGCCTAATTGAATTGGTAATAATCATGGACCATTCACTCTTAGTGAACCCGATATGTCACCCCTCTCCTCCCAACCTCTACACATTACAAGGCTCACTAGGGCGGCCTCACCACAAGCTCAGATGTCATCCAAAATATTTGTTTTAGACTAAAAAGCAGGGCACAACCTTCCAATTTTCCGTCAATTTGTGTCAGCCATCCAATTACACCAACTACATGTGTTTCTTGTGTGTGCGGACGCCTCTGTCTGTTTTTGCTGCTGCATCCCACACAAGCCTCGTGAGGAAATGTGGAGGAATTTAATTTCAGAAAGTTTCAGAAAACAGTATTGAGCTAGCATATCTCATCGTAGCATAGGTTTTGTAAGATTTGAGAGGTTAGTACCAGCATTTCTTACAGGAATGGAGGTGAGAATCAATCCAAGTTCACTCTTTTGTGTTTCTATTACATGTATTCCATTTCTTTTATTCAAACTTGAGAGAAATTGGGTCTCTGATGACCTCTGGTTGGATTTTTATGCTTTCTCAATATCTAAACGTATTGGTGTCTATATTCCTTAACTAGTGATGGGTATATCCCATTTTCAGTAAAGATATTCGTAACCCATACGGGGAATGGTGTACACGTATTTACATTTTGTTCCTGGAGTGAGGTGACCGGGAGCTGCTCTTTCCGCTCCCTGCTGTAATTCCTCTTTTTCTTGCATGCTCTCTTATATCTCTGACCCAACCTTACCAATGGTACCACTATTTCAGCCTGCCATTATTAGATCCAGAACTAATGACATCTGATTGAACACTGATAAAGGTTCTCATGATATAGGTACCGGTTACAGCCTGCATGGTATATCAGAATTGAATTGAAGGTATTATCTAATTATTATTTCATTAGGGAAAGATAATCGATTTGATAAACATCAAAGCTGACAGAGTTCCTGACAGATATATATGTGTGTAATAGTGCTTAAAATGTGATACTGTCCTTCTGCCACAGTTTGGGTCAGGGACGGAGTGAGGGAACGATATGAGCAAACAGATATGTATGGAGAGTGTTGGTGTAACTGAGCCCCAAAATGAATCACGGCGCTGGTTGACTAATCCCACTCCTTAGCCAAGTGGAGTGGTACAAACTTTTTATCTCTTCTGCCCTGGTATCTTTTTAAGTTCTGTGAAATGATGCATTTCTTGGTGGGTTATTTTGGCAGTAGAACGGACAGCCTATTTGCTTAGCCTAGTTTGAAGTGAAGCTGTTACAGCTTACAAGGCAATGAGGACTCATAGTGGCGTTTGAACGGTCATATAGACCACATAATTATTTGCTTTTAATTATGATAACAGCTCACAAATGTCAAATAAAGATTGCCACGCCATATACTACTTCTATGCATTTCGTCGTAGACCTATTTGTGCCATTGCCAAAAGCTTCATACATGTAATAGGTCCGTGTTTGTGCAATGGTACCTTATAATTCATTTGTACCGGGTTTTAATGGTAGGAAAGTTTCAGAGAGGGTACGCATATATATATCATATTATTTCAATAAGTGTTTAATGAGTCCAAATTGCATGAAGAAGGAATAATGCTTGCATAGAGATGTTGCCAATTCCATTTCTATTCCTTCCTCCCCTGAATGTGTGGCCCTACATGTAAAAGTCCAGACGTTCAAGGCTGTTGAGAGCCCTTGAGGTACATCATTTGGCTATGGTTATCAGTAGACACGTTTTTTTTTTGGACCAGATTCATATTTCCATACCGAGTGCTAAACTCTCCCCAGGTACCTCATAGATCCAGACAGCAGTGCTAAACTGTGATGTTTTTATGGTGTGGACAGGTATACAGCACATTCCGTCAGCACATCCCGGCAGGTGGCAGTGTGGGTGGTACCGGAAACACTCTCAAACAACCCTACTCATGTATTATCACTCACAACAAATAGTTCTTTATTATTTCCCTTGGAATGATATTATACTTCTTCATCAGTTCTTAGGGGATATCATCCAAAAAGAGGAATGGACCACGATGTTTTGCTCATGAGTGAATGACTCACAGATTTCTCTATTGGAACTAAATGAATTAAAAAGACATTTAGAAGGTTTGAATCAGAAGAAGAAAAGGGAATAAAGTTAGAAATATAATGATCTAGATCGCTGTTACCAATTGCATTGTGTCTTTTTTTTTACATGAAATATTATCATTTGAAAGATAAAACCTTTGTAAAATGTGAAACCACCCTTCATTGAAAAAGTCATTAAGTGAAGTATACGTCTTGTCCACACGTTTAAAAAGAAAACATCAGAAACAATTAGTCACTAATCGTTTCTGGTGTATTTCACTAAGTCTCCAAAAGATTAGCGTGGTTTGATCCTTTTCTTACGCCGCAGTACAAAAAATACATGTAAAGATTGAGAGTGTAAAAATATCATAATCATAATTTTGAGTGTTTCTGGTAGGATCCCGGGGGTAGGATCCACGTGACCATGGTGTCTGAGCGATAATAAGGAGGTTGCCAGTCTGCCGGGGCCTGTGCCGAGAAGTGTGTAAACCCCGAATAGTATTGACAGGGCCACCTGCAACCACATGACCTGCTGAGGTCAAAGGTCAAAGGTCACAGTAAAGGTACATCTGTGGTGAGGATGGAGATGTATATTATAAATATGTACAATGTATATGTATTTTTATCCTCCGCTGACTACAGCTGAAGGGACACTTTAGATCTGCTTCTGGAGGGTCTTGCAAAAAAGAAACTAGAAGTGAGATATAAAACGTGCAAGTCGTTCTAATCAGCTCACACATTTAAAATGTGCACGTGTGGCCAAAACTCAAAGTGTGCCAGTGTCATCTACATTACCTATATTGACAGTTTAATTCATGACATGCAATGGATGCATATAGTGTGTTTCCTTATGTTATCAGTGTGGACCACTAAATTTGACATGGTGACATGGCCATTTTTTAAAATCGACATGTGACATGGGCTTTAGTGACATGAGGTGAAAAAAAATAGTGACAAGACTATAGGTCCTTTCTTAAATTCGACATGGGACATGAATGGTTCTTAGAGGTGACAGGAGACATACGGATTGAAGTGACATGTGACATGAGCATTTATTAAAATCAACATGTGACATCCAGACCCTCAAGTTTGATGTCTGAGTGACGCGGTAAACATTAGGCCGGGGTCTCAAAGAAAATTAAACCGGCAGGAGTGGTGGTGTATCTGGTGGATTTTCCTTTCAGTGTGATGAAGATATTGTAGGGGCAGTATTTCTGTGTATTCGGTGGCAGACCCCCAGGGGCGGGTCTCCGGGTAATCACTGCCCCCCCTAGTGTGTATCATACCGATCCAGGTGTGGATGGAAGGTGGAAATGTCAGGCCAGGGGAAGTAGCTCAGAGGAAGAGCAGCCGCTTCAAAGTTGGAGGGCCCCGGGTTCAAGTCCCGGTTTCTCCAAGAACATTTTCACTGACCTCTACAGTGGTGGAGAAACCGAGCATCCTAACACAATCATGAGATCAAAGATATGTGTGCCTGCTCATGTCTTAACATGATCGCGACTGATTGAGGACTCAGGAACTGGGCCGGTATGATACAGATAACGCTTCAGCCTGCTAGGGGTAAACTAGTCACCTGCTGGCGGTTGGGTTGGAGGAGCAGGGTTGGTTGAAGCTGATGGGGAGGAGTGTAGGGGCAGTATTTCTGTGTACTCGGTGGCAGACCCCCAGGGGTGGGTCTCCGGGTAATTACTGCCCCCCTAGTGTGTATCATACCGATCCAGGTGTGGATGGAAGGTGGAAATGTCAGGCCAGGGGAAGTAGCTCAGAGGAAGAGCAGCCGCTTCGAAGTTGGAGGGCCCCGGGTTCGAGTCCCGGTTTCTCCAAGAACATTTTCACCGACCTCTACAATATCAAAAGTTATTCACATTACATTTTTTCCTTCTACAAAGATAAACGTGCTAATTCATTTAGTCCACCTTTTACAAGGAAACCAGCAGTATTGTTTGTGGTAGTCTACTGGGAAGGGTCGTGATTCTAGTTCCCTTTCTACCTCCCAGGTGGCAGCAGGGTGGCAGAAAGCTGAGTATTATAAACTGAGGCTGTTATCATAATAAACAATAAACACATGGACCCTCTGCATGAAACTCACATTGGAAAACACAACTCACAAACATCCCACATGTACGCACCAAATGGAATAATGTGTAGACAATAAATCATAAAATTTTCAATTTAAAACATAACCAACACATATAATTATAAGACATGAGACCAAAAGCTGAATAGTTTTCTTCTACACACATTGTTCTATCAATCAGCCATATGAATTATGTATAGGGTCAAATCAGTAATATTCTATTCCTACCTCTTTGCGATGAAAAAAATCTGGTACAATGTAAAAGAAACCGCTCCTTTTGGTGTTCTTTATATATTGATGTCTCTAATTAGTTTCGTTTCCACCCAGGGAAAGATGGCATGATATGATCAGCCTTCTACAGAGGTGAATATCAAATATAACTGATTAATACCTGTTTTACTGATATCATTACTACACATATTGCATTTTGCAGAGAATACCTACAACCTCAATTGCTGAACATCAGGATTGAAATACTTTTATTTAAAATGAGTTTTAGTTTCAATTTCGGCTTCTGAATGATTAATGGGAAAAGTAAGTTGTGAAAAAGTAATGATTTCTGTATTTTGGAACGGTTTGCAACTGTATTCATTAGACATGGGGGGGGGGGTGACAACAAATGGAAGCAGGTCATCAAACCAATATGTTGCACGACCCACAAAGGTTTAACAGAAACCTACTCCTCCCTAACCAACCCACAGCCTGTTCTTATGTACACATGTCAACCAGAAGTGTCCACCTCATTTATTCTTCCACCCCAACTGTCAGCTTTTTGTTTGTTTCACCGAGCAGTTCTGCTTATTACGTGATTCATATATCTACCGCTAGATGGCAGGCAGATGCCCACCATATGCAAATCTGCGGGGGTTTCTCATTTAAATCGAGAGGGCATCTTGGTAACAACTGTGAAGTCAGGGGAGTTGGCCTATTTATCATTTTATGGCATGTGGACACTGTTGGCAGAATACCTTTCAGTGTTTTAAGTGTGTAAATTATATATGATATATACAGTGTGCTCCTCAAGGGAATAGGAACAATCTTTTAATTTCTCTCTCGCATAAATGCCACCTTCCCTGGCTAAATACCCCTGGTGTCTATTTATCTCTGTCGCCCTATTATTTCTAGCTGTTTAAGGATATGGTGCCTCAAATCTCACATTCATTTGTCGTAATGGTGGGCTGACATGGGAAGATGCCTAGAATGGCATCGTATTGACTCTTCATGGGTTTAACATCTTTCTCTGCATGCAACGCATGGAGGGTCTTGCTCCTATAGTAAAAAGAAGAGCTGGCTAAAATGCCCTTATTTCCAGTCCTTTCTTTTCATGTAGTTATAACTTGTCCCTTTTGTTGCTCACATGTGGTCATTCAAGTACAGTGCTCACAAAGGGGGATTTGAGTAGGTACCTAGTTGGGAAAAGTCAGTCAGTATAATAAACTATAGAGCGTGTGACATGCGTAGGTACCTGGTAGTGCAGCTCTCTCTCTCTATTCTAAACAAGGCAGGTGACTTTTCAGACTAATGTGGTGAGTGCAAGTTGAAAGGTGAAGCAGTGCACGACTTGTTTAGAAAAGAGGACACATACTCACAGCTCTTTTTACAATAGGAGCAACACCCTCCTGCATACTGCAATAAAGTACCACAATGCCTACAAAGGTATTTCTTAACATATTACGATGTGACAGTCAGTATAACTTAGAAGGTCTTGATGAGCACTCTCATACCGCATGGCTTTTGCACAGTAATGTTCATATGTAGCCATATATAGGGTGCTTCTGGTATGATTTTAACAGCTCTGACAGTCGTACATTTGTGAGAAATGCAACCCCAAAGGGGTTTGATATGAGTAGGCTGATATAGGCCCGGTTCCACTGCATTGGTTGGGTCCATTTGCTGCTATTCCGACCAATAGTAAATATATGGAAAAAATAATCGTTGTATTAGCAGAAAATGGATCCAATGGAACCAGCCCTAAGATATTGACAAACGGTGTTCATAAAACATGTCTGAGTCTCATTGCATACATTCTATGGCCCCCTCAGGCTTGACAACCCTTCACTGGGCACAGTGTAGTGGCCATCTTGTCAGTGGGACATTTATTACAACCACCACCAGTAGGGCCTAATGAATCACAGACATAAATCTTATTTATTACACAGTACCTGAACAACCCCCATAAGGTTATACATTGAAACCGGCTACACACAACGGGGAGGGTGGGGGCATAAAACATTAACCTCTTCAGCCAGTAACTTGCCCATTCTCCGATATCAATTTCAATATGTATGATATATATATATATATATATAAGTTAACTCGCTACCAGGGAATAATAAACCGGTAATAACGATGATAGTGATGATACTAACAGTAATAATATATGAACAGTAGTAATATAAATGATCATATCACAGACACATGAGTTTGGTGGGTTACTGACCTTGGGGCTATCAGCACCATACATGCCTTTATTAAAACAACTATAATAATTAGTTGACAATAAGCATAGTCAGTAAAATGCATAATATAATAACAATAAAGAGTAATAACAATAGTAATAACAATAGTAATAACAATAGTAAAATTTAAAATTCCAGGGAACACCCAGCGTGGTGTTACCTGTACAGGTGAAAACGAGCCAATTGACCGTTACCTTGAAAATCCCCTCTTATATACTGGAGGAGTGTTGACCATGACGTCATGCTATGACATCATAGATACCAATGCGCGCTGCAAATAGTCCCTAACCGTTCGCGGTTAATTATATATATATACACGAGTGTATATAGTTCCATATATAGCATCAACGTAAAACAACTTTTTGGTGTTTTAGATCAGTCAGTTCATTGGCTATTTTATCATATAAATTGCAATATGAAAATAAGGTTGTGCTATATAAAGCCCAGCCAGGCTTTATACCTCTGATATCATATAGTTACTGCCCACTCATGGACAGAGTGACTAAAATATCTATTTAGCCTGAATGGCTGACATCAATATTTTAACTGCCTTTAAATTGAGATTTGTCAATTATTGGAGTACCGGTACTCCCCCTCCATATTTGGCAATAAGTGGCGGTTCTATAGAGGATTTTCTTCTCCCAACCCCCGTTTTCAGAAGGATAATGCCAAAGGAACCCCCCCCCCAATCTAAGGATAATGGGTTTCCCTTTGAAAGCTGTATAATAGAGTGTCCACCATCCATAAGAAAATAATGACTGTTCCAAAGATATATTAAACCTGCATGCTATAATGACTGCTCTCCTTTCTTAATCATGGTATTAATACCTTCATAAGCGGCATGCTGGATTTTCACCTTTATATCTAAAAATAAATGACCGAGCCTTAAATTCATGAACAACATACTGTATAAGACACCAGCTCCATATTTCACCAAATGACTGTACCTTTTTACCATCATGCTGGAGAAGGCAGTGTGAGCTGCCCACATAACAGTGGAGGATGACTCACCACCCTGGAGGAACTCCGTCTGGCGCCATGGTAACCACACCCAGTCAGCCAGTGTCAACCCAGCAGCATGCTCACCATGTTATAGATATAGGCTTTTATCTCAGGTCATCCCCACCATGGGCGTGGACTGGTTACCAGATTTAGTCTGTGTAGGTATTATCCATATGCTATAGTAAGGGTGAGAAAGTAAAGGGAACAGTGCTGCCCTCTGATGCCTTTATTTGCTATGCACAGACCTTGATTACAGAGGTGAGTGGTGACTTTGCCAAAGTAACCACTCACCTCTGTAATCAAGGTCTGTGCATAGCAAATAAAGGCACCAGAGGGCAGCACTGTTCCCTTTACTTTCTCACCCTTACTATAGCATATGGATAATACCTACACAGACTAAATCTGGTAACCAGTCCACGCCCGTGATCCCCACAGTAGATAACTAAGGCCCTCCCCCAAATAGACCTAATGTTACTGGGCAGATAAATTATGAAGAAACCAGTAGATAATCAAGACCCTCCTTAAATAGGCAAACGTTGAAGAAAACTGTAGATAACCAAGGCCCTCCCCAAATAGACATAGTGTTACTGGGAAGACAAATGAAGAAAACTGAAAACTGTAGATACCAAAGACCCTCCCCATATAGATATAATGGTATATACTAGGCAGACTAATTATAAAGAAACAGTAGATAACCCAGGCCCTCCCCAAATAGACATGTTACTGGGATGAAAAAAATATGGAGAAAGAAAGTAGATAACAAAGGCCCTTCCAAATTGACATGCTGTTACTGGGCACACATATTATGAAGAAAACTATGATAAACATCTCCAGAAATTCTTTCCTATCACTTGACTATCATCTAACGTTTCAAAACCGTGTATTCTAAAGGTGGCCTCTGTGAATTTAGAAGTATGTGTAGTCAATTAAGTATTTGATCCATCAGAGAGGCTACACTGTCAGCCCAGCGACCTGGTTTTACAGTGGAAGGCTTATTATTGGGCACTAAACTGGGACTTGATGTTAGTACAAAGCCATTTACTTGATTGGGGTTCTAGTGTAGGTGCTACGGCGGTATCTACTACCTATTTACAATTCGGGATGAGAGTGTATACACAGAAGGCTCTGTTGACATTATTTTAGAACAAAGCCACAGGCTCCAATTTGGCCTCGGTTATTAGTATCAATCAATAAACTTTAATTATCCATTTCAGGTCCCATTAAAACTGTCCAAATTGCCATCCCCTTGTTTGTCTATGGCCATATTCAATCAGGCTCATCAATACTATTAGTATTGCAGTTGTCTAGTTTTGCTCTTTTTGTCTCAAATCAATAACTGTCTTAGTGATAACTTGACACGAGTGAATAAGTCTTGCAGGAGACAGCAGCCTATGGAATTTCCATCTCTTGTCAAATGATTAAACATGGGTGGAGAGGTGGTTGAGAAAAGCCGAGCCCAAGGCAGAATGCAAGCCTTGGAGAAAGGATGCGCTATGTACAGATAATCATACATTTCATCTGGTTCATGGTGAAATTCATAGAAAACCTACCTCAGTGGGTCCCAGGCTTTATTACCTTCATTGGACGAATTCAATTTTAATGAGAATATTGAGTGTTCATAAAATATTGCTTTAGCACTCAGAATGATGACATTTACATGTCAAAATGTAATTATTCTTATTAGGGGGGGAGGGGCCTCATCTGGGATCACGGGCGTGGACTGGTTACCAGATTTAGTCTGTGTAGGTATTATCCATATGCTATAGTAAGGGTGAGAAAGTAAAGGGAACAGTGCTGCCCTCTGATGCCTTTATTTGCTATGCACAGACCTTGATTACAGAGGTGAGTGGTTACTTTGGCAAAGTCACCACTCACCTCTGTAATCAAGGTCTGTGCATAGCAAATAAAGGCATCAGAGGGCAGCACTGTTCCCTTTACTTTCTCACCCTTACTATAGCATATGGATAATACCTACACAGACTAAATCTGGTAACCAGTCCACGCCCATGTCTGGGATGCAGAGTTTGCCCAAGGCAGTGTATTGACTAGTACTGTGAGAACTCGCTAGCAGAGAACAGCTGTCTGAATTTTGTTCACTAAACTACAAAAATATATTTGGAGAATTCCACACTTGTGTTTAAAAAAGAATTGTCTTGTCTGTCAGGCTTGTGTAATGAATGAATTCCTCGCACCCTATCTCAAAAGCCCAGCGATATGTGTATATACATGTGTAAATCCTTTTTGATATGTGTAGTGGTCATTTCACAAAAATTCTCAATTTAGATTGTGAAAGGTCCCCTAGGGACCACCCGTCATTTCATAAAGTGGTACAACAGTTAAAATGGAGGATCCAGCTAACCGTGTCCCGATAGAAATATTCCATAAGGTCTTTAATTCTGAGTGCAAAACTGTAATTATTAAATGGAGTGTTAGGAACAGAATAATGAGACCGACTTACAATTGAAGCCAAGTCATAAAATTAAGCACCAAGACGATTCCATATAGCTACAATTTAGTCATTTAAAATTCATACGGTTAAATTAGCACTGGGCATGCACAGCAATGAATTCCTCTCATATTTATTACCTGCCAAGCTTTATCAAATCATTGATATATTAGACCCACAGACAAAGCAATGGTACTATGATAGATTAGGTGATACCTTTACATGGTAACCTAGAGTGGAGCTATGGGACACATCCTCTTCTCACGATGCAGATGGCAAGGAGGTGATAATCTTCAGCCTACTTTGTTTGATTATGAAGTCCGAACGTTGATTCTCACTAATTACAAATCTACTGGTGACGGGTATTCTGTGCCGAAACGTGTGAAATGTAATCTGAATTCCTTCAAATTGGTTCGACTCTCTGATCGACTGCAATTCCTTCAATGTATTAAAAGACGTGGCTATGGGCTCCTGGTGACCTGATGGTACCTTCCTATGGTCAAGGCATGGTCCTGTACAGTACATAGTATAATATGTAGGTCTATGGTCAAGGTGCACCTTATTGGCGAGGATTTTATTTTATAGAACAGTACTGAATTAACCAAAGTTAGACCCAACTGCATGTGCCTGGCTAGAATTCAGTAGGCACCTTATAAGAGGGTTGTGTCTATAGCTATCCATTGAGAGGCATTTTATTGTATCGCATTGTACACTACTATACAGCTCTCCATTTTATGCCTTGGTAGCAGGGGTCAGTAGTTCGTTAAAATATCGATACTATATGTAGGTGGCAGTAGTGCACTGCATTATCACTATAACACTACCGCAGTACCTCGCGTATAAGGCACGCCTTGCCAATAAGGTTCACTTCGAATTAATGCCAGACCTGTAATACGTAAATGCCACTCAGTGGTCAGTAGCAGGTTAAGAAAAATACATTTTCAAATGCTTAAATTCCATAGCCACACAATTCCCTCCCTATCAAAAGTTTCCGCTTTGAGAGATTCATCAGTATGTATACAGACTCTATGAGGGAAGTTTAAAAGTAACTTTGAAAGGAATCATATTAATGATCTTTCTATTTCCCGTATGTATCCACAACTTGTCCCACTTTGTTCCAGGTTTTCAGTATACATACTCAATGCTGCGACTCAATAAACCATAGCATCATTAATATTGTGCAACTTCCTTCATGGAGTTATGACGAAGAGTTATTCCCTCCCCCACGTCAGCTGAATCAGTATAATTGAAGTATATAGACAGACACAGTGTCGCCCCAGCCTCTCCAGGGTCAGAGCCTGATAGGGTTAAGGCTCCTCCAGTGTATGATCCATGTCACACAATGTCTCTGCTCCTGTGTTATTCTCTAACTAAGGCTGTCACTGCTCCAAGTTGAGAGATCACCTAAACCTATATGTAAAATAATAAAAAAAGACGTTAGCGGATTTTAAAGGGTTGTTTGATGCTCAGTGACTGCCTAAATTCTCATTGTTATGTTATCTATGTACCAATGTAGAAACTATTGGATATACCAGGATACCAGTGGTGAGAAGATTGGAAGAAGTTTTATTATTAATCATATGAGGTGACCCTTATTTGTGATTATGACACTGTCAAGCTTTTGGCTAACAGGTGTCATTGACTTCAGGCTCGGGTAGATTTAGGGGGCATTCCTTTAGCCTGATTCCCAACTGATTGATTAATCAAGTCTAATACGATTGGTTTCCTCTATATAAAAGAAAAAGAGAATTGGCAGATTTGTTAATTGGTTGGTCACAATTACACCCCTGAAGTGGTTTATTCACTGTCTGTCGTGTGTAGTGCTGCTGACCGACTTAATACTAGATCAGCACCTGTCAATCTAATCAATATATATAGTAAATGTATGAGGTCTTTGTACTCTACATGACTAGCCCTATAGTGGATCCACCAAATTCAGAAAAAAAAATGTTATACAAACAGTCATTTTAGAACAGAGTTGCAAGGGACAGACGAGAGGAGCTGAGTACAACAGGAAGGAGAGTGGTTATGATTTACTGCTGCTGTAAGTAGTATATAACACAGTCCTCTGCCACAGGCTGTCTATCCCGGAGGGGCAGAGCACACAAAGGCTATATAGGGCTCTAATAATTGCCTTTCCTGACATGGCCGAAGTCCATTGCCAAGCATATGCTATGATATAACTAACATTGAGAGGAATGCCGGGTAGAGTGCAAAAAATATGTCTGGGTGGGCGCAGACATCTCAGGAGGCCATTTCCTAACACACTACAACTGCTGTCCTTCAAGTCGCAGTGCGAAGCCTTGAGTTAATGCCATTACAGTATTATGCACTAGGAATCACTAATGACTGCACCAGTGCGACTGCTCTACCATACCTTACATAATTACTGCAAAGGTGCTGATCGTACAGAGCAATCATAAGGCCTTACCTACGATAGCCTGGCTTATTCTTAGCAGTTTTAAATTAAATTGTAGTGTATGTGTGTAGTCATAGCAGGGGCGGCGGAACCATTTGAAAGTTGGGGGGGCAAAGGTCAGGTAGTGCCCGTCACCCCCACCTCCAAAATTGGGGGGGGGGCAAAAGCATTTTTGACATTGGATTCATAGTTGTGACAATGGTGATTGGGGGTCTGGGGAAAATTTTGAATTTTGAGGGCCACAAAGGTGCATTCTGGTGCATTTTGAGGAAAGAAGATGTATTCTGTGGGCTCTAATGAATTCCCCCCTCCTATCTATAGGCCTAAAAGATAAGGCCTCTACGAATCTCTATGGAATATAAAATGGAAGCCCTGCCCTCCCCTCCCAAAAACAAAACTTGAAAATCTAGACACCATATGGTGCATTCTCAAGCAAATTATAACACAATTTCCCTCTGTGTTACCCTAGATCTACCAATAGACTTTATCTTTCTGTCAGAACAGTTGATCATGTGGATCTTTGCCTAGTAGATCCCATATTTTTCTCCCGCCAGGGAAAATTTTGGGATTTTTGGGATGGTGCATTTTGGGGAGTTCTACAAGTATAATTGGATCATGTATTGGATTCAAATTGTAGGCCCTATAAATTGACATTTGTATTGCCCTGCAATGTCACAATTTTCTGCAAAAGGTTGGGGGGGGGGCAAAAACATAGTCTTGCCCCCCCCCCCAACAGGAAAGTAGGGGGGGGGGCATGTGCTCCCCCCCAGTTCCGCCGTCCCTGCGTAGTACATTAAGAAATGGGCTCCTGCTCCTATATCTTCCTGTGTCCCTACTTGTGTGTTGACTGTAGGAAGAATAACCCTTGTGATTTATCATTATCATACTGACAAATCAAAACTTCCTTATTTTCAAAAAGAATTTCTCATTGAAATAAAACAATCTGCTACAAGAATTATTTTAAGAAATATAAGCCCAAACCGGGCAAGTTTCAACTATCCATGCAGAGTGGCCAGATATGCCACAGCCAACATCAGGGGACAAGATGGCTGCTATTAGATTTACACAATACAGAGCTACAGTCCTAACTACCCTCAGGAAGAGTCAGAGACAGGGCCATGGCTTCCCTTTTATGTGGTATTGTGGGAGGGAGTATGACTATTATCATTAGTGGGCCAACCATTTGCTGTCAGATATAGGTGGGAGCTACAATTATTAAAGACATGGTGATGGACATAAGGAGGATAATGAACATTAATGAGGCAGGGGAATTGAGAGATTAGGGTCAAATGTAGGCCACCTTGTGCCAACAATTTCAAAAATCATTTTAAATACTGCAACATTAATGCTGTTTTCCAAAAATAGAAACAATCTACTGTAAAAAGCTTGCGACAGTGTACATAATGAAGCGAGACATTTTCAAATGCAACTTCATAGAAGAGGTCTAGAGCAAAGGTTATGGCTTTGTCTGACTATAGTATAACATCAGTTATAAGGAGGATTTATTGCTATACCGTGGGGAAAAGATGATATTACTAAAGACTGTTTTTGCTGAGGTCATTAAAGAGGACAATGGGGAAAGTTCCTACGGTAATTAGAATACCAACTTTGATCCCTCGTTAGCAGGCAGAGGAGTATGGGATAGGGCGGTTCAGCCTCAATAATGTCCGGTCAGCATTCTAGGGAATGCCTCTCTCGTATTTGCAGATGATGGTCCCCATTTTTCTGGGGAAGATTACTACACGAGGTACCTGCCTACGAATAAGCACTACAGCAACCCGGTGAGCAATACTACTCTTACCCAGCGTGTGGTGGATACATCATACACTTCACATCTGGACTCTATCTCTGCCCATCACCAATATTGATCACCACACAAATACCAAAATAAGTAGGACCTGCGTGCCAATCATGGTGTCCCTTACACCCTTGACTACACCTCTTTCAACAGAAGGGGAACTGTAGGCCTGTACGAACCAGTTCAGCTCACTCCTTTGTTATTGTGGACAGCAATATTAATGCAAGAGGGCCAGAATCTGCGGCATTATGCAGTGGTCTTCAGGTTTTCAATAATAGATGATTATTCCTTAAACAGACTGATATGCTTCAACGTGAAGCCTAAAATGGCCGACTTTTATATTTGTAACTAAGCTTAGACATAGCAAAATGTGGCCCTCTTTAGCCAAAGAATGGAAATAGATTTGAAATTTGGGTTGCTGATTTGGACTGGGTCAAGTATATAGTATCAAAGGTGGTTATGGGTTAACAGGTGCTAAGGTATTTAAAGGTTATAATGTTGTACATTGTACATAATAATGTGAAAGGATAATCTCAACATTTATTTTGCGATATGAACTGCAATTATGAACAACCACATACACACCTTACTGACAAAAGAACAACATGAAAAGGTAATTTTTTACATTTCATTTTATTTTATCTGAACTACATTATAGTATCAGTCAGCTCCCTCAAGCCTGCTATAATAGAGAATCAGTATATTTGCTGGATTAACCTCCAGAATACACTGTTAATTCTGTTCAGATTCATTTCTAGCCAATCCTAAGTACAGTTGAATCGATCTACAAGATGCTTGGCAATGGCACTGGTATTCCCTAGAATGTTAAATCCCTTAAACACCAATTTAGAGAGCACAAATCAAAACCTATTTCTGACAAGTTAAGCATCATCCTGCAAGGATGTCTTCACAAACTCCCTGAACAGGGGCATAATCTCCGGCAGGTTCTTCCTCCCAAATCCTAGTCTGACATATTCATCTGGGAAGTCAAACAAATGGGATGGTGCAAGTAGAACATTGGAAGTTTCTCTTAATGCCTTACAGAAACCTTCCGCCCCACCCTTACCCATCGCCAGTGCCTTACCCTTTAGCTTAAGGAATCCTATTGTACCAGCCCGGGGTTTACGCCACTCGAACAGATGGGGGAACTCAGCAAAGATCTTATCTAGACACTCCAGATTTGTCTTGACTATATCAAGAACCCTTTGAAGCAGGACCTCCTTGTTTCGGAGTACAATGATGGCAAGGATTTCAGATGGTGCTGAGGAACAAATGGTTAAGTAGCGCTTGAATTCCGCAATGCCTTTCATGACCTCAGCATTTTTGGAGCATAGCCATCCAACACGCAGCCCAGAAAAGCCAAATGTTTTGGAAACTGAGAAGAGGGTTACAGCATTGTCATACATTGTGCATGCTGAAGGGTATGGCTTGCTTCCATCATTGTTTGTCAGGTAATAACTCTCGTCAGAAAACAAGAAAATGTTTCTCTCCTTGCAAATGTCAACAATTTCCTGCCAGTCTTTGTCACTTGGCAGATATCCTGTAGGATTATGTGGAAAATTCACAACCAGCATCTTTGTGTTCTCACGAAGCAGTGAGCGGAGGGTTTTGATGTCAAACTTCCATTCTGTGCCTTCTGATTCTATAGGCCAAACGGTGAGGTCACAACCAAAAGGCTTTGGGATTTCGACCAAACTCTGGTATGCTGGGAATGTAGCCACAACATGAGGCTTTTCTGATGCACCGCTCCTAAAATTAGAATAATTATATAGGAGCATGGTATAATTAGTAAGTACATCACTTTAATATGATTCTGCTCAAGAGGAAAACATCCCTAAGGTAATATAGGGCCTAGATGTAGTTGTTGGAGCCCTATCAGTTCTTTCAACTAAAAAGATCAATTCATCTGAATTGATGATGTCAAACATGAATTTACCATACAAATATTGCTCAAAATCCATTGGTTGAATTGTGTAGCAAACTAATTAAATTAACAGCATAATATACTTGAACAAATTATACAAACCTCTTGCAAATGTCAACAAGGACCTTCACTGCTATGTATATCCCCTCATTTGGCACAACCTCAATAACATCATCAGTTGTCAGCCCAGGATAGAGCGCTGCTATCTCGCGGAGTAACACCGGATGACCTTGACTCTCTGTGTATCCCAATGACAAGTTTTCCCACAATTCCTTGCACTCGTCATCAGCCATGTCAAGAAGTTCCTTCATTTTGATGCTCTCAGGGTCTGAGACTGAGATCAGGTGCTTAACACTAAACTCATGTTTAGCATGATAAAGACACAACTTGAATACTGGTAGATCTGAAGCCGCCATCTTGTTTGATCACTATCTGCAAATGTGCAATAAAAGAGTATATAGTATGTGTATGATTAGAACGTATACCATAAAAGCAAACATGAAATTCACAAGGTGGCATCAAGGTGTGCCTACAAGACTGATTCTTTTTTATAAAGCTGAGAAAGGGACTCTCTTTTAAGGGTGACCTTACTTAAGTTTTAGAAGAATTCAGATGACACTTTTCCCCTCTCTAATTGCATAGCTGAAATATGTGCACAATGCCTGAACAACATTATCAAGGCAGTAGTGCCTCGTATGTTATCATTTTAGATTATATTACAATTTCTTGTATAGTAACAGGAAGAACACCATAGAGAATGATGTCTCTCAGTCAGAATTTAAATGGGAATCGTTGAAAAGTATTAACCACGCTTAAATTCTCTTAGATTTTTATCCACCTGATATATCGAGATGGCCTACATCTGATTGGCTTAACTGCCTATGTGCTACATTCATACCTAAAGAAATTGTACTGTTAGTACCTCTTACCCTGGCACAACTAGGACCCATCCCCTGCATTCAGAGGGGGGGGGTACACTTAGATCTATGGCGATGATAACAATGGTGCTTCAACAGGTCAAAATGGTATTAGCGATAAGCATGAGCATGTTCAGGTGAGATGCACTGATAGCAGCTGACAGGATGATGACCAGCTTGTTCCTGAAACTTCAAAGTGGGTGTTAAACAGGGACAAGGTACCAATCAAGGCATTTCGTATTTATTGATTTACCTTAACCAGCGAAATTCATAATCAAATGGTGGATGCGATCATTGGGCGTCCATACCAGGGTCTACACATGTATATTAAGCTAATAGATGATGCATATCGGGGCCCTAGGGCTGTATATGCTGTATATACCTGAGCCGCGGAGCGGCTCAGGTATATACAGCATATACAGCCCGTGGGGCCCCGATATGCATCACCTAATAGGTTTATACCACCATTTCCTCCATTTTGTATCAATTTCTTACCTGAAATCCAAAGAATATAGCCAGGCGAAGACATTTTGTAAGTGCTAGCGACACGGCCCGTGGCCGCTCTGCGCGAAGCCATTGTTTTGGTTCCTTCCCGGGAGGGGTACCGCCGTGTTCACACTCATTTTTCGTATCGAATCCAACCATGACAAGTTTTCAAATTAAAACATACATATCCTTAGACATCCTAGATGAGTACTCCATGCTTGATATGTCGGATAAATTCAAAATAAATAAGAATCCATTGATTTTCCAAACGGGTCCGAAATTTTCGGCGTCTTTCTTGTACAACGAGCAGTTGACCTATATCTACATCCGGGCCACTGACACACTTTCGCCGGACAAGGAGGCGGGTGGGAATGGCCGGGCCGCGACTCGCTTACGATAGAAAAATCATTGGATTCTTATTTATATCGAAGAAAATGGAGAAAATTAGCACGCATTCCTCGTCTATGGATCGAAAACTTCTTGGGATTTCGATATTATAACATGAAAAGGTTGGATTCAAGACAAAAACTGAATGGAAACGTACCACTAGGACCTCAGGTTAGAATTTATTTACTTTCGCATTGGATTTCATCACCGTTCAGTGTGGCGCTATGGCTAAGGCCTTCGCCTACCACCACTGCGGCCGGGGTTCAATCCTCATACGAGTTTGGACGATTTTTCACAATGGAAGATGGCTAGACTGACTTTGTATGTCCGCCAAACATTTCCAAAAATATTCTAAGTCCAACTTGACCCCGAAAAAGTATATACCAAAAATTTCAAAAATGCACAAGGGTGGTATATGCAGAATAATGCACGGCTAAACTGCATATAAACCCACCGGAAGTGCCGAAATCGTGGTATAAATCATTCTGTACTGACGGTGCTCCGCGCATGGGCTCGGTGCATGGGCTCGATGGGCGTGTCTTTGGAAATCAGTGCAGTATAGGATCGTGTGCAGTATAGGATCGTATACAACCATCCAACTGCTAACTGTAAAGAGTTTTATTTGATGTTACAGATAGCACTTATTGTAACAGATAGCAGTTCTATGTCCCTTTACAGGATAATCAGTGTTTTGTTACAGTTAGCAGCAATTGTTACACATAGAAGTTGGATGCTTGAAACACTTAGCAATGTTTTTGTTACAGTAAGGCAATAAGTAAGCAGTTGGATGGTTGACTGCTAAGTGTTATTATAACAGTTAGCAGTTTTGTTACACTTAGCAGTTGTACACCTCTACCTGCATTAGAGAACTATTAAATGTCGAAATCCTTTGATTTTTGATGGTATAGAAGCATAGTGGCAGGAGTGCATATGTACTTGGACAGTTATAATAGACTTACTGGTGTTATCAATGTGGTCTGTGTGGATGCAGGCTGCCGGCAGAGTAGTAATATGAACGAGCACATGCAGTTTGACCTATTTCAGACCAATGGACCAATGTACCTATACGTGTCAAAGTCTGCCTTATTCTACAGAAGCCCATAAGGGCCATGTTTCTTTTTTTCTTTTTTATTGTTCTTTGTTTTTGTTCTATAATTTTGCAAACCTAGACGGGCAGAAAGGTTCCACGTTTACATTGAGAGCAATGTCCGTCTAGGAATGCCAGTCCGAGGCCAAGCATGTGCTTGTAAAATATTTCATTGGTGAATTGATTATCGGACATTTTTTTTCTAAAATAGAAATATGTTGGAGAAGTGGGCAACCATATCATGGCTGGAGAGAGTGGTTCTCAATACTCATTGGATGAAGGCGAAGGGGGGGGGGAGTTTTACCTTTTCACATTGAAATAATTTCCTTTTCCCCACCCGTGCAGCTGTGACTAAACTAATTGTATTTGGTAAGTAAGCTTCTTCTATTTTCTCTTCCCCCCCCCCTTTTGTGTAATCTAATCAGAGTAGTGGCTGCAATGGTCTCTTTTTTATTTCATTGTGGGGTATCTTAATTACACCAGCGTGTGATTGGTGCCTGCAGCACCCCTACTTACACGCAACAACCTCCTCCCCTCAGTAGAGGTTGAACTGTTTTATTTTCCCTTCTCCAAACCTTTCCCCTGTTATTGAATAATAAGCATTGTCCTAGGTCTACATAGCATCGGTACTTAACTGATAGTGTATAGTTTATTCTAGGTAAGTGAGTTTTTTTTTATAATTGTCTATATTATATACTACAAGTTTCTTGCTGATGCTTCAGTCGATTACTTTCTTGGTGAATATGACTGCTCCAAAGATGAATACATTCAGGCAAATACACTAACAAAAAGGCATGGTGCATTCAGGCCAAAATACTGGAAAGGGCATAGTGAATTCAGGCCAATATCCTGACAAAGGGGTATAGAGTAGAATAACCTAAAGACGTCCACATACCTTGAGATGTCCACCTGAAAGATTTACCATAAAAATGGTTTTACTAATGAATCAACATTGCCCAATCGTTGATGGGCATTGAAGCAACAAGTTGGTAATGTTGATTCTGTAGCAGATCCAATGTTATGGATACTTTCTGGTGAGGGGGTGGACTTATGAAGGTATGTGGACGTCTTTAGGTTAAACTACCCTAGTGCGTTCTGGCCAATATGCTGACAGAAGGGCATACTACTTTAGCCTAGGCCAGTATATAGACCAGTGGAAAACCCTTCAAAATGGCCTTATTTAAAGTTACCCCTACCCACCGTCCAATACGTACAAAGGGACTTAGTGCATTCAGAGGTCTTGTACCTGGGGTTATGTACAGTGAGAAACACCCAATCGACGGCGTGCCAATCCTTTCAAGATACCTGTCTAATCATGATTCACCGCCCAGCAATGCCTTGATGCATTACCCTACCCGTTAAAGGGTTAGAAATGGATGAGTATTTGCTGTCATGCTCATTTCACACTTCCCCTACAGGCTATGCAGCATACACACCCGTCCCACTGGGACTTTCCCATAATTACAGACAAAAAGACAAAGCCCTCCAGGCATAAATCAAGCCTCTTTGCATGTCTAACCAGAGGGCAACTTTGCATAGTGTATTTCCAAACCCCATCGTTTTAGATGGGGTTTGGAAATTACTACTGCCGTTTCTATCATTTGTTCTAACCAAAATATAATTTAGCGGTAGACCTGTTGATAATGATTTTGGCCTTGGAAGGCTATGCATCACATCATAGTGAAATTACTTGAGCCATCATTTCATCGATCACATAAACTGTATTTGCGTGACCCATATGACACCGAATTTGTTGGGTATTTTGATGTATTTTGTCAAAGATTACAATAACGATCAAGGAGCAATTTATCCATGCAAAGCTGAGGGTCATATTATTACATTTGACACCTTATTTGGCCACATTAACCAACATCCATTCCCTCAGTTTTATACTCTTTTTGTTTATTCATTGTTGCATGTATCTATTTAGTTACAAAACATCATTTTGGTCTTGTGAATAGTTAATATCCTTCAGACAATTCATGTGATTCGTTGTATGGTCAGACCTCCAGGATAAATGTCTTCAGGGACGATGCTTACCGTTGTTAACTTTTAAAAAATTGCTTAAAAATCGTTAAAAAGTGGCAATTAACCTTGTTGCTGTTATAACCTGATTCTAAGTTGCAACCAGGATCGCACACTGCATTTTGGCATTAGCATTGGATTACTTCTTGTGAAATTGATCCCGAGCATGAGAGATCACCTCGAGATATGTATGTTCTATGAGCTATATTATCAGTGGCGGATTTAGAGGGGGGAGGGCGCTCCCCCTTTTTCCCCAGTACTTAAGAGTTTAGTTGAATATAATATTTTTAGACTGCAAAGTTTGCTCAAAAATAGGGGTTGCGCCCCCTCCTTTAGGGCCGCACCCCCTCCTTTTCGAAATCCTGGATCTGCCACTGCATAATGCACTAGTATAGGCTAAAACTAGTCTCATATCTGTAACCCATAGATTCAAGCAGCATTAGAAGCACCACCTAGAATTCTCTGAAAATGACAGCTGTTATGGCCGACGGTGTCGATATCAATCTCCGAGCAGTGCTGAGGTTCATACCCTATACTTAGATCTGGTGGTCACTAGGGAGATGTAGTGTCACACGACTATGCTTGGTGAGCGAGGGGGCCACATGGGAACTCTCCCATCGTTAGTGCAGTCCCTATGCGTGTGTTTTGTGGTGTGAGGAGAATTTATATGTGGATAGCATGACAAGGTGGCTCAGGGGTAGGGACTGTGAAAGGTAGGAGAGGGGGGGGGAGGTTGTAGGGTGGTAAAAATCGACTGCCTCTCTCTCCCAGCATTTTCTTAACAAAACACGTTTCACAAGAAAACATATTTCTTTCTTTTTACAACTCGTCAGCGTAGTACTACGGAGCCCCTAATAGGACATACCATAAATAATTTTTTCCCAAGAAAAATATTCTTGCGGATACTGAACAATTCTTGCGGGTACTGAACAGTACTTGCGGATACTGAACAATTCTTGCGGATACTGAACAATTCTTGCGGATACTGAACAACACTTGCGGATACTGAACAATTCTTGCGGATACTGAACAATTCTTGTGGATACTGAACAATTCTTGCGGATACTGAACAATTCTTGCGGATACTGAACAATTCTTGCGGGTACTGAACAATTCTTGTGGATACTGAACAATTCTTGCGGGTACTGAACAATTCTTGCGGATACTGAACAATTCTTGCGGGTACTGAACAATTCTTGCGGGTACAGAATAATTCTTGCATGAAAAAAAGTCATTTTAGTATGTTCCTGTTTCCGCAGGAATGTTCCTGATTCTGCAAGAATGTTCCTGTTTCCGCAGGAATGTTCATGTACCCGTAGGAATATGTTTTGCATGAAAAAAATCTTTTTATTATGTTCCTGTTTCCGCAGGAATGTTCCTGTTTCCGCAGGAATGTTCCTGTTTCTGCAGGAATGTTCCTGTTTCCGCAAGAATGTTCCTGTTTCTGCAGGAATGTCCCTGTATCCGCAGGAATATATTTTGCATGAAAAAAAAATTTGTTAGTGTGTCCTATTAGGGGCTCTGTATTACAGGTATTGTTCAGTATCCGCAACAATTCTTTAGTACCCCCAAGAATTCTTCAGTACCCGCAAGAATTCTTCAGTACCCGCAAGAATTCTTCAGTATCCGCAAGAATTCTTCAGTACCCGCAAGAATATTTTTTTCTGGGAAAAAATTATTTTTGGTATATCCTATAAGGGGCTCCATAGTACATGAACCAATATGAGGTACACTAAATGTTCACACGCGAGTCGCTCACTCCTGTATGGCAAAGTGGTAAAAAGGGTGTGAGGCTAGCAACACGAGCACCTCCTGGTGGTAAACGATAGATCGATAGTGGAAAAAAAAACACAAGGCATGTACTCCCTGGTGCCACATGAAATGGAGTCATGATGAAATATTAGAGGCGCTCAAACATTGATTTCATAGAATTAGTAAGCATTACAGACAGTCCCAACAATACACATCCAATCACCCTTTGAAAAGGTGTAACCCTTTACACAATGTGTGAATGTAGAAGGTTATGTAGAGGAGAATAGCAAAATATGACCAAGTATTCATTCGGCTTGACTTGCATTAAGATTACCAGGGCCATATTCTTATAGAGCTGTGACCTGCCTCTCTTGAGATAGAAGAACACGGAACAATGGTGGTCTGTCGATCATCTTGCCTATATTTGTACCCCAAACAATACGAACTGGGTTATATGAACCATAAGGGTCTCATTTGTTATATATGTCTCCTGTTAATCAATATTTATGTAAACACGTCCAAAATAGTTCAATTATGGACAAGGGATAACTCCTGTAATATGAGCAATACACTTTACTTAATCCCCAAACAACTTAAGGAACAAAGGAATAATTATCTGTTCATGACAAATATTAGCTAAACTCATGTCTTCATACGCTAATGTACCTTGCATGTTGAAGGTGCAAAATGAGGCAAAGGCTCAATATGAAAAACTCTCCCTGGTGGGAAATGTGTAATCAATATATAAAAAAGGGAAGGAACATGCATGGCATGGTCTTTTTGCCAAGGGGGTCTATGCCTTCTCTGAAGAACAATACTGTTGGCATACTACAGAATATAATGTGTATGCATCTAGGTTTACAATTCTCCCAGTTACTCAGAGTTATGAACTGGTAGTCTGCATTCATATCAAGAATTGGAAGGAGGACGTCCAATAGTATCGTTCTGATAAAACCTACCTTTACCAATAGGCCTAACAAGGGAGCAGTTGGTGATGTGTAGTGTTACCTTGTTCAGCTCTACGCGACTGTGACTGTTGTGCTTCTGACTTCAAATGCCACGGGTGATGTACATTAGTGAGTGGGGGGGGGGTCATGGTTATTTTAGGTCTATGTGACATTTTATCTTGGGGATCGTCACCAATCTGACAATAGGAATAGACTGGGTTAGTTGGGGTCACCTCTGTTTGTTCTGAGCCATTTGATACAACTGAATGAATGCAGCAAAATTAGTTTAAAAGAAGCCAACATACATGTATATGTACGAATTAGGGACAGTTCATCCTGTGAAACTGAGCTACACAATCTGAACACTGAAAACCTTTTCATCTTTTCTTTAATTTCACTAAACATGAACTTTAGCCATCATAAACTAATTTGATATTTCCCAGTCATTTCACTTTTTTTTCCAGAGCAGGTGGCAAAGGGGTCCGGGCCCCATATGTGGTATCGGTGGTGCCTCCTATGCATGCTTGTGCAGCATGTTTTCATTCTTCCTGTTTTTTGTTGTTTTTTTTTTTCATGTGATGTAGGGCTAACCTTTCTAATCATATCCACCTTAGATTAGACAGTTAGAACCAGTTCTAATCTATTGTTGACACCACATGTGCATGTACATATATCATATCTTATCTATGGCTTACACTGTGACTTATAACTTATACAATAGGTTATATTCAGCGGTTTCCATATATAAACTATCGTGTTTAAGGACTGTAACCTTCTTAGACCCACTATGTAATTGTCTCAAAGTTCATCCAACAACTGGTGGTGCGGCTTATATGCGCGTAAAGCTATTTTCTGGTTTTACCATAGGTAATTAAGATAGAAACACTGCTTTTTGGGGTTTCTGTGAGCGCTTCTATGTTCATATCATGGACTGTATCTGCCAATACAGTACAAATACAGGTTTTAATACTAATAGAATGGAAACTTTCCACACCTATAAGGCGCACCCCAAACTTTGCTGCTTCTATAGCGCACCATGTAGGGGTCACACTCACGTGTGGTATAAGCCACGTCTTATACGCGGGGTACTGGCTTCTACCCTGTATATAAGAAATAGTGAGATGATTTGAAATCCCCTGGTATGGGGGTAAGGAACTAAGGGCCAATTTCATTTTTTTTACTGTACTCCTGCTCCTAAGAGATCCCAATACCCTTGATAACCTGGAGTGCGTGCACTCTCTACGGGTGAACATGACCCTGGAGGCACCGTCATATTCTTTTCTCACACTCCTCTCTCTCTTCTTAGCACTATTGGTTTGCCCTGCAGCCGGATATGGAACCCTGGTATCGATTCTTATCGCTGCGCATGCGTGAGAATCGATTTCCGGTTGCACCTAGCAGGCATGCACGGCCTCGTTCTAAAGTGTGCTATAAATAGAACAGATCAATGTTATGCAGAGGGCGCTGTGAAGCCTCAAGTGGGGCACGCACTGCGCATGTCTTGAAGGTACCGGAAACACTTCTCACTCTTGAAGCAATTCCCGTGGTAATTAGGGGCCTAGAAGGGGGTGTGACTCTCCTTTGAGTAGAAATGTATGTCCTTCTTCTTTTGCAATGAATATATACAAAATGTTACCTTGATCACATGAAGATGTTGGTGGTTCAGCCTGATCCATAAAGTAAGTCTCACGAATTGGGGCCATTTTCAACACCCCCTAACCAACCCCCCCCCCCGTCACTCTTTTTGCCATACCTTCAACATTGTATGTCACACTTTGACCACCCCCCCATCCCCTCTGACGTGACGTATTTTATGGATCATAACTTAGTTGTACTTTTTAAAAATCTGTTTAGGAACATGTAATAGGTTCCTCCTTTGTCCATAGTGCATAGTACAGTCAAAACACAAAAAGGGTTCCCCATAATTTGGTATGGAATTTGTGACAAGTAAGAAGAAATAACCACAAACCACAAGTCTGTACCTGTATCTACTTAACCCATGGTGTTATCACATAGGATTACAACGTTATTCAACACATCATTTGTAGTATATGTATAAGAAATGTATGTTTACTATCTCAAGTATTCCCACTATACTGTATAGAGTTGGGGCATTGCCCAAAAATGAAATAATCCACAATTTCTCGGTGAAAAAAGTCTGTCTACTCTGATGCTACATCGATATAAAGTATTGGAAGAGTTCAAAAAGGCAATACTGTTAGAAGAGTGATCAGGGAAGAGACACATAGATATAGGTCAGACTGGGTATGCTTGTTTGCTGAATTATAAAGTGGACATTCCCTGTCCTTTTGTGCTCTTTGCGAGTGATCATTTTTTAACAACAGGGGGGGCTGGTGGGTTTGAGGGGGGATCAAAATTTTTTCAATCCCTTGACCAGGAGGGGTCAGAATTTTTTCTATCCATTGACCAGGGGGGTCAAAATGATTTCACCTGTTTTCAGAGAAAAAGCCAGCGCGTTACTATAGGTTAGATTTTTGGTCCTTCGGGGGGGGGGTCAAAAAGATTTTGACCCCTCGAGAGGGGGGGGAGAATTTTTTTCATGCCTCTGCGTGTAAACCCACCATCCCCCCAACTGTTGTTAAAAAACTATCACTCCCTTACCCTTGTACCACTCGTAAGTTGCTTTCTCCACCTCCTTTTCAAATACATAGAATTTTGTAATTCAGCGTCAGATATACAAAATCAGAAGAAATTGATGGTGAGCCCATTCTTCATATTCTCAAGATGTGGCATGGACAGAGGACCTCCCAGCTTGTCACCAAATTATAGAGGATTACATACATAGAATGTCAAGTTTGGTAGGCTATAGAGATGGCAGCAGGTTTTTAGAGAGGTATTTTCAAAAGTACTCTGCCTGAAATCAAAGTGAATGGGCCACAACTACACCTTTACTGGTTCTTTAAGAGTTCTTGTACATTCCACACTGCATAGACAAAGTATGGGCGCAGATATTTGCTACAGGGTGACATGGGGGGGGGGGACTGCCAAGGATGAATGAATCTTTAAATGCATTGTCTGATGTGTTCAATTGTTTGTTTGTTTTTGGAATTTCAGCGTGATCTGCAAGGAATCAACAAAAATGGCTGCTTCTGAACTCCCAGTGTTTAGATTGGTGCAGTACCGTACCAATCATGATGCCCATGCTCAACATGTGCTCTCATGTTCTGACGCAGAGAGCGTCACCGTGAAAGAAATCCTTGACATGGCCGATGACCAGTGTAAGGCATTGTGGGAAAACCTAACAATGGATAACACTGAGACTCAAAGCCATCACTTATTACGTAATGAGATTGCAGCTATACCTGGGTTGATGCGTGCAGATGCCATTGAGATCATGCCACAAGAGGGCATATATATGGCCATGAAAGTCCTCACAGACATCTTCAAGAGGTATAGTCTTGTCATTTATTTGAGGGTAACACATTGGTCTATTACAGAAATGTACAGAGACACAATCTCTCATATCTCATATTTCTATAAAATTGCCAAATGTGGAACCTTTATTTCATAGGTTTATAAGAAAAACAAAGATTTAATGACAAACCAAGTTCTCATTCATATATTCACCCCATCAAATCTGGTCTCATAACAATTATTGTTCTTCTTATCAAGAAATCTTTTCAGAAGATAAAGAATCTATATAAATGTGCTCTGGCCTCTACGGAGCCCCTAATAGGACATACAAAAAAAAAGATTTTTTCATGCAAAAAATATTCCTGCGGGTACTGGAGGATTCCTGCGGCTACTGGGGAATTCCTGTGGGTACTGGGGGATTCCTGCGGGTACTGGGGGATTGTTGCGGGTACTGGGGGATTCCTGCGAGTACTGGACGATTCCTGCGGGTACTGGGGGATTCCTGCAGGTACTGGGGGATTCCTGCGGGTACTGAGGGATTCCTGCAGGTACAGGAGGATTCCTGCAAGTACAGGAGGATTCCTGCAGGTAGTAGTCCAGGGATTCGTACGACAGAGCCCCTAATAGGACATACCAAGATTTTTTTCCCCCATAGAAAAATATTCTTGCGGATACTGAACAATTCTTGAGGGTACTGAACAATTCCTGCGGGTACTGAACAATTCTTGCGGGTACTGAACAATTCCTGCGGGTACAGGAGCTAAACAGCCTCACATTGTAGCTACATTCCCGGCTTTCCGGAGTTTGATTGAGGTACCCAAATCTTTTGGTTAACTTGTGATGTCTCCCCCTGGTCAATAGGATCAGTGGTCTTTTTCACTGGTGGAGGGTTATCGTTACTAACGATAGGCACAAATGAAGATATGCTGAAGATAGTTTCGTGGATATCTTCAGAATTCTGTTTCTATATAAGTTGTCTTCACTAGTCATGGATTTAGATTCAGAGGATAACTCACTTGTCATCGATCTTGGCATATGTCATCTTCAAATAAGCATATCTTCAGGCTATCACTTTGCCTTTCCTTTATTCTGGTTCATGTTATCTTTTACAAAAACTGGGGGGCCACTCACCACTTTCTTGCCAAAGTGAACCTGTCTCCTTACTATAAATAGCTGTGCTAGGGGGGTGTCCCATTCATCAGTGACATCATCATAACTTTTAGAGTTGCATGAAGACAGGTCTGAAGACAGGTCTTCATAAATGGGCCTGGTAGATCGTGAGTGGGGCTGAGAAGATAGGGAATGGGCAAGAAAGGTCAGAAATGGGCGAGGGGGGTCGGGAATGGACTAGGTAGTTCGGGAAAGGGCCTACTGTAATACCTCATGTATAAGGAGCACTCCAAGTATTTATAGGGTTGTTGATGTCTTCAAAATTACGCTAGAAAAAAATTATATTTTCACAGTTTAAACTGAGTGCCCCTACCAGAAAAAGGGTAAATATCGACATCCAGAATTGAAGGGAATACTATAAGGTACAGTTTGGTCTTAATTTTGAGCAGTTTAGTACTGTTCTGTGGTGCAATATCACCACCTATAAGGTGTACCCCTAACTTTTGCTGATTCTATAAGGCACCAAAGGGTTCATCCTCACATGTAACCTGTGCCTTGTATGTGAGGTAGTATGGTAAAGGTCGAATCCCACATGGCGAATTGCAGAGATATTTCAGCCATTTTCCGCCATGTGGGATTTGACCTTAATGGTAGTGGGTATTATGGTAGTGGACTGAGAACGTTATTTCTATGCACAGTATCGAGTCATGCACTCTGCCCAAGGCACTCTAGTTTGAGAGTATTTCTATATGATTCTACCACTGGGTGGGCAATCTACCAGATCACCTGGCCAGTGTCTCATTTTGGTTAACACAGGCTTCAATGGGATTACACTGCCCAGCTCCATACTACTATGGTAGAACCAACATTATCAAGCAGTCTTTTATATACTGTAAACCCCTGCATATAAGATACACCTTGTGTATGAGGCCAGAAATGTTCCTAGGATATTTTGGATTGGGACAATGGTGTACTTACAGGAGAAATTAATCACCATATCAAATAGCTATGGGTCATTTTATGACTCCCTTCTCAAAAATAGGGAGAAAATGCATAGAGAATCACCTCATTGAAGAGAGTGAAAACAGCCCGTCTCATGATGTCCCCCACCCATGCTGCCATCCACCTTCTGCTCTTATGAAACCAGGACCTCTCTTTCCCGGCCTCTCTTTACTTTTAGAGACAAGTGAAGATAACTTGCATTGTTGTACTAATAATTTTGCTGTAAAACTATGTATAAAATTATCTTTTATGATTAAAATCATTTGAAAGAGTATGTGCATTGGAAACAGATACTAATTGCATTATCTAAGGTGTGTATTAAAGACTTTTTAGGTCTAGAGGTGACACCATCCACCCAATAGACTGGCTTTGTGAAATGACATATTTGGGGTTAAAGACAGGTCTTCAGGCTATCTTCAGAGGCTAAAGACATGTGTTAGAAATGAAAGTATATCAGTCAAAAGACAGGTTAGATATAGGATTTCTCAAGGTATCTCCAATAATTCAAAAATATCTTCAGTTCAGTTTGGAAATGACATTCACCTATTGTTACCCTTTGAAGATATCTTCGCCCTCAGTGAAAAAGACCACAGAGGGCAGAAGTTTGACATCAAAACCCTCCACTCACTTCAATGTGAAGATACCTGGTTGTTGATCGTGAATTTCCCTCATAATCCAACAGGATGTCTACCAAGTAAAGACGACTGGCAGGAGATTATTGATATTTGCAAAGAAAGAAACATTTTCCTGTTCTCTGATGAGATGTATCATATGACAAACAACAATGGAAGTGAGCCATCCCCCTCAGCCTGTGTAATAGGTGAGGCTCCACTACACGATTTTTTGGTACAGTCTCACCTAATTTTATCCCTTTAGTGCCTAAGGTATAGGGTGTTGACATTCCTATATTGTAAACATGAGATTCAAAATTGTAAACATGAGATTTCAGGGGTTATTTCATGGGTGATCTCTCTCCTTGTGTGCCATATTTACCAACTAACCTGCACCTGCATAGACTCTGTGATTGGGTGGGAGTTCAATATATAAACATCAACACAGCAAAATATAAATAACAACACAGCAGTCACACAGATCGCAGGGTCTTGTACTGTAGAAATCAAACCTGTCTGATATTGAGTTGCAGAGAGTCATCAGTGTGAAAGTCTGCAATATTTACATTAGGTCAACTTGATTTAGTAAACAAAAACATCTTTTGGCAACAAGAATGTGTCTGAGATTGTACACAAAACCTTCCCCACACAAACAGAAAGCTCTCTCAATCTTTTATTTACACCTTGAAATAATAACAAATACCACTCTATAATCTGTGTTTGTGTCTGCTTTTGTGAGAACAGCTCCGATTTTTGGCAAAAATCGCGTAGTGGAGCCTCACCAAAAGTCCAGATGTTCTGAGAGGGTTACAGAGCTCAAGTGCATAACAATTTGTTCTTCGGCATCAGTGGGAATCCTTGCAATTATTTCACTAAGGAACAATGAGATACTATTCAAAAGGGTTCTTGATATCATCAAGACAAACCTAGAGTGCCTAGATAAGTTCTTTGCAGAGTTCCCCCATCTATTTGAGTGGCGGAGACCCCGTGCCTGCACAACAGGGTTTATAAGGCTAAAGGGTAAGGTTCTAACCTTGCATGGAGGAGGGACTGAAGGATTCTGTGATGCCTTGAGGGAATGGTACTCATACCTTCAAATTTGTATGACTTCCCAGATGAATATATCCGACTAGGCTTCGGCAGGAAGACCATGCCTGATGTTTTGCCCCCATTAAGGGATTTCGTCAAGAAATTCCTTGATGCTTAAACTTAGTAGTAATGTTTATGTGTATTATATATGCTGTGTTCTGAAGTATCAAAAATTGCATGCTACTTGTCACTTTGTCATGTGAATGCTGGTTAACATGAAACGAAATTTGGTCTGTTAACTGAACATAATAATGAGGTCGAAACTGCCAAGACTGAAAGCAGTGAGGCAGGAAAGAAACCGTATTAATTTATGTATATACCAAATCAAAGGCTGTAGTTGATACTAGTACCGATTTGTTAAAGTCTACATAAAATAATATACAATATAATTATATGATATAATTACAAGAACAAAAGCCAAAACAACAATATTAACATTTTGTCTATTCTATTAAGTGTAATTCTTATTTTATCAGAAAATGTGAAAGAATATTCAAAGGATTCTTTTATTTTCCTAAGTGATGAGGAACCCCTTGTTCACGTAACAGAATCAAAAGGCTGAATATATAAATGCATATAATTATGGGTCTATTACAGTAGAGCGTAAAGGGGGTCGTAGTGGCACCCATTAGTGGCACTGAAGACTTTTCACTGCGTCCTTGTGACCCAGATGTGTCACATGGACTCTACCACTTTGTCTAAGGGGCGGGAGGATATGCCCCATTTCCAAGAAATAATATTGGATTGAGAAAAGTGTCATATTTAGCAATAGGGGCCTAGCCATATCATTTTGACGGGCAGAACAGTCCATTTCGCTGGACAACAGTGATAGGGTTTTAGTAGTTTCACATGGAATGGTAGAGACCTTATTATTTCTGAAGGTAATAGACTTGCCCTTTGGCCAGTGGAATGTAACGCCAGTCAGGATTGGTCAGAAATAATTGCCTTCTCTTCCCTTTAGTGTTCTCACCCCCCCCCCTACCAGATGCGTTATGCTGGTGTGCCCCTCTGCTCATAGGTAACGTGGTTGAAGCAGCACAAGGTGGACATCTGACGGAAATTCTGAGAACTATTATTAAATTTGAAGAACAGGACTATGCAAAAGTGAACAATATATTATAATGCTCCCCTAATTCGCCTGATTAAGTATGCGGGCAATCATTGATTTCAATACTTTGTACCCCGGCCATTGAGATAGGCGCTTAATTGAATAGCATACTAGTACCGTTTTAATGATGAAGATTGTTTTCACTACCCCTCTCCCTATTCAAGAGCGGCGCATACCTGAGACCCTGGTTCTTAAAAGGCCTGTGTGGTAGGTTTTCTCAGTCTCAATCAATTGATTGTTATTAACTAGAATGAAAGATTGTCCTTTACGTCCATAATAACCCTGGAGGTGGGGCACCGAGCATTTTGAGCAATGTAAATTTGGAAAGCTCAAACTCATATGGGAGTGCTCCATAAGTCTGCCAAATCTTATAACAAGAATCTCACAAGTCCATGCAGAGAATTAGATTATGCCCCAACTTCCATTAAATCTGGTTAAGAGATCAGAGAGGGGACAGGGGGGCACGTTGAGCAGCTTATAAATGTAGAACTTTAATTTTTTTTTCCCCGACTTTAATTAAGATACCTGTTCTGTAAATTTGCCCCAGGAATTTATTCAATATTGTTGGGCATAACTAAGCAGCCTGAGATATTAAGTTTACCTAATGCTATTATTAATTTTTAAAAAAGAAATGAATTATTTTGGTGGTTCAATGTGCCCCATAGGTGGGGTAAGTTGACCCACCCCCTGGGGTACATTGAACCACATGCTTAAATTGCCCCCAAAAAAAGCCAGCAGGACTGGTTTATAAATTAATATTGATATACATTTTCTTCTCAATGGTGCATCTTAATAGGGTTGGTGTCTAAAACATGTACAAATTGCCTATATTCCACACGTTCATGGACTTGTACACACACAAGGA
This sequence comes from Acholoe squamosa, assembly GCA_949317995.1. Lineage (NCBI taxonomy): Eukaryota > Metazoa > Annelida > Polychaeta > Phyllodocida > Polynoidae > Acholoe > Acholoe squamosa. The sequence goes on from OX439051.1 coordinate 22,205,876, forward strand.
AGTTTTAGCATCATAAATCCCCTTTTGGGTCAAAATAAATATGATTTCTGAATTCCGTCGGGACTATATGAGTGTCATGCAATACAGAGGCCACATAGGCCCTCGGACTCCTCACATAGTGCATGGTTTGGGGGAGGGAGAGTATAGGTCCTTTTATTCTGGTAGTTTGTCTTAAAACCCTAAAGTATGTGGCTGAAGGATTATTCTTTATCAATCTTGATTACAAAGGTTATATATTTTATCAAGGCCTTCAGATACATACCTTTCTAAATTATCATGTTGATAAACATTCATTTTTGGAGAGCTACAGCTGATCAAAGCTGCTGCTGATCATGAACATAGATTCTCACAGCTTCCTCTACTTAGTGTTCCTCTTACAGTGAGTAATGGCAGTCATTCCCTCTGCTAGCCATTTCTCAAACGCTACGATCCTACCCCTCTCCCTCTGATTTCAACCACCTCTATGATCCAGTCCAATCGTAGTGATTGACCCTGGTTAATTATGTATTACCTATGATTGCCTATTCAGGTGCATGCTTTTCCCCTCTATATCTGCACCACTCATAGTGATTGACCCAGTGTAACCCAGAATTCCCTTCCGATCCAGGCCAGGTTGGTGAGATTTGAGAGGGGCTGAAACTTAGCGTCTGAAAAATGACTTCCTGTACTGTTGCATGATTCCATGGTCAATGTGGCTCGCTGAAATAAATCAACACACTAGATGGCACCACATGGAATGGTTCAACATGCCCCATGGATCTGTCTCTCGGTGTTCTTCATGGAAGATCAAGGGCGAATTCAGAACGGGTGGTCTAGGGGGCCACAGCCAAGACAATTTGGTCTAGGGAGGGCATAGGCAGGTTTTCGGGTCATGTTTCCTATAGTTAAGAGTCATAGCCTGGCCCAATTTCAGGGGGTCTAGAGGGGAGGGGGCACGTGCCCCCTAGCCCCCCCCCCTGAATCCGCTCCTAATGATATATTAGAAAAAGTTGTTATTGTTCCAATTTGGCTAGATGCCCAAAAGAGTCACACTGTTCTATACAACGTTTGATATCTATACTTTGACCTCTCCTTCTAATTAGATATTCGGTCAGGGGTGCATAGGGATGAGTGAGTAATGGAAGTTATGTACTCCCAGAAATTTACTTTTGGGGCTCCAAATAATTCAAAGGTGTGTAATGTTCGCCCTATCATCTGGAATAAATGGAAATTTAATGGTTTGCATTGTCTTTAGAAGAGACACATGTGGTAGGCACCCTGATGTAAAGCTCCAAGAGAAATAGAAATCGGAGGTGGTGGCTCAACGGGCCCAGTTGTTCAACATGCCCCTCTCTTCTCTACGTAGATCTTTGTGGGTAGAATGCAGAGATCGGACCCCCTCATGTCAAATACAAAATGTAAAAGGATTCGTTGTGCTAAATATGTAGTTTTTTTCCCAATAACATAGAGAAGAAGGGACAAGATCGGTTCGGGGGTAGATCCCTCGATGTACCCAACAACAAAGCACACTGAACATAACTGGTGCATGTGTCCTTTCTTATCTTTTCCATGCTAATTCAGCATAATATTATATGTATTTGTAAAGATTATTTTTTTCCACAATTTTTTAATGCTGACAAGCATGTCAGAAAAAGAAATGTAGTAATCCCGCCCAAAGGTTTCCGGCATTTCCAAAACTGCTCAAGGTGGCAGCACTGGGCTCGGCAAAAGATGGGCACAAGAGAGTGCTGAATCTTTCCACCAGAGGAAACACCCAGCCCTGAGTATCGGAGTATCATCTACACATTAAAGTTGGCATATCCGCTATAACGGTATGAAATGTGGGATTTCTCATCAAATGCCATCTAATCAATATTCTAAATCATGTGTTAAAATATCTAGTCATTATATGAAATATTTCTGCTCCAAAATAAAGAAAATCTATGCCCTGTATTTATTCCTATCGTAGTTTTAAATCAGGTGTGTCTGATTTCATATAGAGGGAGCCTGTGTGCTGTGAACGAATATCCAGCCCTAATTCTCAAGGTATACTAAACACAACACAAAGCCTGTCAGAGTAGCCAAAAGGTGGTGCTGTGGTGAGCAGCAATGTCAAGGGCCATCCAGTGAAGTGTAGTGTGTTGTGATTAGACACTTCATGTTGAGGCACTAGTGGCCAGTAGTGATTGGAACAATATATGCACAGCAAAAGAGATGAGCATTTACAAAATATTTAGATGTGATTCCACTAATTTTCAAATCTGTCTTTTTAGTGGATATACCAACTTTAACAGAAACATACACTGACATATAGACATCTCTTCATATTATCGTATCCTTTGACTACCAGAATCACCGCTGCTGTAAACTTTGTGAAATGCTTGCAATATATACACTGAATTTCTTTTTTATCTTGTTTGTGAAGAGATGAAACAATTATATATTTCCAACCTAAAAGAACAAGATCGGGAATCATACCAAGAGTCTTTAAAAGCACTTACTCACTTAAGAGATTTGGTCCTGTTCTATATATCCGAGTTAGCAGGTCGCCCCATGGGCGCCGCCATTACTGCAGCTTGTTACCAGCGAGTTCTACTGATAAGACCTATCAGATGGGTACCAGTCGGCCCCCGAGAGGACCAAAGTGAATCATTGGGAACATCTCATTGGCTAATAAATAATCCTGCTAAGTCTGTATAGGCTATAGGGTCTTAGCATCGATGCTACACCTACTATAACTAAAACGCAGACTGATGACAAATATTACCACATCTGCGTTGAATGGGGTAGGGATGGAATACCTGTTACATCTTTTTTGCTAAAGGCACCTGTCTTGTACCTTTGCCTCAGCATGTCTGAGAAAATTCTAGAATATTTTGTGATTAGTCAAGCTAGTATTTAAACTTACAGTAGTGACTAGGAAACCTCTTTCTGATACTCAAAGAATTCTATACCACTCTAATCAAGGAGGTAACCCACGTGATTGATTGATATTGATTGATGATCTGAACCTGCACATGGTTAGTGAGGGGCCAATACACAAGGGGGCAGCATCAAGGTATGGCGGCCACAGAATAGACTGGCTGCAGTCCCTGAGCTCTCCTCCCAACGTCACTATACCCCCCATGCTCCTCCTCCTCTGGCTGCTGAGCTCAATTCATTAGAGGTCTTCTCAATTTTTCTGTTTAAAACGTGGAATCATTTCAATTCTTGCATTAAAATTGAGAGACTTGAGCAAGTCTAGCCACAGAAAAGTGTTGGCCTAGGATACACACCACTGGGGTGGCACTCAGGAAATTCTCATGTGCTTTGGAAGATGTAGTCATATCTTTGGAATCAGTTTGAAGTTTTGGTATGGGAAACCAAGACTGTTGAAGGAATCTCATGTCCATGGTGACTTCATAAAATTGTATGCACATGAAAATATGTGAACCAAAGTATGTCATGCCCAAATATGAGGGTCCCAGTTCAATGTTAAGTGAGTACCCGTGGATGCTATAGTGAAGGTCTATTGCCTTGATTTCCATAAAGACCTACTACTGCTTTCTTTACTCCACATTTTGAAAGTGAAAAAAATGTAATACAGCATTTTCAGTACTCAGTGTATGTAACTAAGAGCTAAGATGTTGAAAATGCCCCATGCATGAAGTAATTAGGCCAGGAAGCAGTGCAGTTTGATAGTGAACGTGAGCCTGTCTAATGCAATATGAGTGCATTTGGGTCTTTTCTCTCCTTTTCCTAATGTAGAGTTAGGCCTATTAAGTTATTTGAATATTCGCCCACTACTATTGGGCATACAATTTAGGAAGGCGTTCAAATATCAAACATACTCAATAAAAAAAAGAAGAAGAAAACACGACACTGACCCAAGTTACTCTAGATAATGGCCCACAGCAACATCTTGGATATTTCTCTTATCTTAGATATATCTAAAATCTACCATCATCCAAACTTTTATTTGCCTTTTTTCGGTGGTATCCACCCATGAACAAAAGGAGTTTTCTCACAAACCAGGCTCCTACACGATGTGACAAAGAAATAATTTAGGGGTCATACATGGTAACCATATAACTATTCATTAAAATGTGTAATTACCCTATCTTTTTTTCATAGGTACTCATTGGCTTTACTCTCTGAGGATAATGTGATTTCCTTCTGTGCTGAATTGTAGACCTTTATCAGGTTGGATATTTTTAGTTGATCATAGTAGCACTGGTCAGCACTAGATGCACGTTAACAGTGAGCTCTATTATTTGTTCCAACCAAGGTGTCAAGGGCATAAGCAGGCATCTAATGACATTTGATGGCAAATGATATTTGATGGCATTAGAAGAGATCTGGGCCTTTGGGTAAGCGCCGTTCTTGAATAAACACCAATATTTCAGCCGCATTGTATTGATTTTTTCTTTTTATTATCAAATAACAAGGTGGCTGTCGGGGATAGACTAAAAGTAAGTAGATTCTCACTATATTCACACCAGAATCCCTTAATGATTTCTACTTTTCATATGTGCAAAAATAGTAGCTCCCATGAACATTTCTGAGATACGGAAGATTCAACCTTATCATATAGTGATTTGCCACATAAATCCCCACATTCATATCCAAAAGTAATCAGATCTTTTTATAACTTTACAGCACTTAGATTTTCAGCATATCTTTGCAGTAGATACAATATTGATATGTGCTTTGCTTGCTCTGCCTTGCTCTCAAAAGACCCAGGTCCATGCCAAACCTTCCTTTATTTTGCATGTTCTGTTTATCCATAGTGTCAATATAACCCAGAGCCCCCTGGTGTCCAAACAAAGAACAATCCCTGCCAGCCACCTTATAGATATTGATTCTAAGGCCCATGTAACTGCTTAATATCAGTTTACCCAGTATAGTATAGGGCTGATTCCACATCAGGCAAACTTTCCATCAGGCAAGTCCATCAGCAGCTGACCTTTGTATGACTGTGTCAAACCTGATTCCATGAAGGAAAGTTAAAAAAGAAATCAGTCTAAAGTAAAGAACAGCTTCCTTGACTTCTGGTGCCTGACAGACCCCTTGGCTGACGTGGAATCAGCCCTTATTACTCAAACATTCTGGGTAAAGGTTTGACGCACTTTAGACTTTGTGTGGGGTTTGCTATATATTGCCTCAAAGAATAAATGCCCCCTAACACATACGAACGGCTATATAATTCTCAAAGCTAAAAGCAAAAGCTACACCAAATTTTGTACCAGCTTTAAGTGGGTGGGTCCACTTCTAGAAATAACAAGCAGGATTCAAACCATTTCTAATATTATGGAAGTATATTAAGTGAATTGTAATCACGATGACCACTTTTATACTATGCGATCATACAGTGCATAGCAGTGCAATGTTTTTAATTGACTGCCTCAATGAATTCAATGAAGCTTTGTAATAATGAAATATATTTCGTTCCTGACCCATCTGTAAAGGACTAATTTGGGGGAAACAGCTTTCAGGTTTTTAAGAATATAGAAAGTGTCGTTTTCTGATGACATGAGAAAGTACCTATCGGTAAAATGGGGCCTCAAGGAGTAAACTTGAGAATTAGCTAGATGACGAGGGGCTGGAGGGGCTACAACTGAAGCAAAGGGGATTTTTTTTTAAAATCATTCTAGTTTAATGCAAGGAGATCTTAAACTCAAAATCTTGGATATACAAATTTTACCTTGAACAATCTCTTCATGTATGGATTTGAATATCTGTTTATAAAGAACAGAGGCACGAATTCTATTTGACGTTCATGAATACCAATAATATAGGTATATTGATGGATAAACACAAGTCAGACTCTCTGCTTTATAAAACTACCCTTTTATTAGAGAGGACTTTGGGAAAAGTAAAGAAAATACACAACAGTGAATGAGAATTTCCAACATTAAATATTACATTGTGACAGGGCCTGTAGTCCTTCTTATTGTGCTCTTTGCATTATAGGTGGGAGTTACAGAGGGGACAGCAAGGAGAAGTAACATTTATTTTCAATTCTTGCACACAAAATAGAAAATGATTATCTAAATGTTCCTTAAGTGTTCATCCTTTCCACCTTGGTTTTGAGTTTCATTTTGCTAGCAACTGCCGTGGGACAACATCGTGCTAGCGATTATGGTACACTGGTGCCATTGATGCCATTTTTCCTAAAATGAAACCATTTCAATATTTTACTTGAATTAGATGCAGTGATCTTTGATTCATATGCTCATGATAGCTGAAAACATGGTGCATTTTAACAGAAAGTTGATAACTCTTCATGCATCTGGATTCCACAATGAATTGATTTTGTCAGCAAGAACTGACCAGCATCTTTCATTGAATAAATAAGGCTAAAACAGATCCAGTACTTTCACTTTTTGATATTTTTTTCTTTAGATTTTTTTCTATCATCTTTATTTTTTAATTTCTTCAATTCCTTTTTCCATCCATTACATTTTTGGATTGCCCTCACTTGAACTGGCTTTTAAGTCCACACAAAGCATGATATTACTGGGGGGAGATACGGGATTTCATTTGGATTTTTTCATCCCTGCAGCAATGATGAATATAATAAATAGTATTTGTAATGAATAAAATACAATCAAGTAATAGGCATCTGAAAATCATGAGCTTCCTTGTATAGATTTTACAATAGGATCTGTATCTAGCGTCTTGGTTCCTTCATCTATTGATATTTCACCCTAAATTGAATTTTGGCTTTGTCAGCTGATAACATTCTGTGACGTCAGAGCATTTCTTCTGGTTGGCCACGTGCCTTAATTATGTCAGTGTTAGGTCATCTGACTTGATTAGGTCAGTGTTAGGTATCACAGTCATAATTTTTGTAAGAGAGTTCTGCGTGGTGTGTCATTTTCATATTTCTTTCTGATTCTCCCTCTGGTCGCTCTCCCGCATGCTTTCTCGGCTTGCAGAGAGAGGTTTAGTGAATTTTATAAGTATAGTGGATAGGAACTAAAGACATGACAATTCGACAGCGGTGCGGAAAAATATATGTATGTATACATTACAGGAAATATGACGGTAGTACTTTTGCCTTTAAACTCTGCCTTGGTGGTTGTTGGTGCTTCTAACCAATCACTTATACCCCAAACCAATCAATATTTGATCAATTGATCAACCGTAACAACCACTGTTTTGATTGATATTCTGAAAAGGTGGCTGTCATTTTTTTTTTTTTTTTTGAAGGAGGTCTAGAACCCTCCCTCCATTATGAACATTCTGGTCAGCGACGATCCAAGATGGCGGGAGGGCTGTTTCCTGTTGTTGTTGTTGTTACCATGTTTTAACCCACCGGAAGTTACTGCGAAACCAGAGTCCTAACATTTCTACCTCTCTAAGAGGAGAGTGATGTTCCGAAGATTTCGTCACGGGAGACTAGTCCATCACCTGAAAGTAGACGAGTGAATGCGATCTGTGTCAATATGTGCTCACAGCATTCCCCAATGTACATCTGATCTATTAGTGCTCTGCATTATGTTAGAGTGAGGGGCTCTATCCAAGGGGAAATGAGTAGGATGTTTCATGTAAGAAACCTACAATTGCTGTAGGATTGATACTTGGAAACGTGGGTATATATGCAGCCTAAAAATGTCGTATTTGGGTAACAGGGTCAAGAGAAATTAGGGTGGGTAGGTAGGAAACTATTTTTTTCTTGAAAGATCTTTTTAAAGACCAGCTGTAAAATGTTGTGCCTTTTAGGACGGCAATTTGATTGCAGGATCCTGAAAAGAATTTCCCCGTCTCCATAAGAACTGAGAACGTAAGTTCTTATTCTAAAGAGAGAGAACTTATTTGGCAATTCCAAAAGGATTTCAGGTTGTCCCTTTTCTGTTGGGTGAGGTTGGATGGACTAAAACATATCATGTTTATATTGGCCATAGTGCAATGCACAGAGGTCTACTCTTGTGTAAGGGGCTCTAGCCAAGCAGAATAGAGGACCCCTTTTTTTTTACTGAGAGTAGATTCTAGTTGTTCATTTGAGATCCCTTGATACCTGACCTAGCTGCTTTAGGTGATGTATCGGTTGTGTGCCGTGTCAAGTCTCTACACCCTTCTTTGAGAAGACAGGACTTACCAATTCCCCTATATTCTGGCACATGCAATTCTAAGGCTCCTACTTTTTTTGTTAGCAAGACTGCGCTATGTTGCATTTTTCTAATCTTACCTGCATCAACTTTTCAATACTATCTGTCAGAAGCATCACATTAGAAATTATGCTATACTATTTCAATCTGATAATGTCGAAAAGTAAGGATTGCACTAGGAAGTTTCTGTCAGAGAGACTAAATCCTACTTATTAGAAACTGATACAATGTCATGCCAAAACGTGTTCATAGTAATCCCGAAAGGATGAATGTGGCATTTGCTGGGGGAAACGGACCACACTGCATCATTCACCTCAGTCGTAGGTCTCTTTACATAGTGTATGACTTTTAGATAAATTGAACATCACAATTTGTGAATTGAATTGTTAATAGTGGAATACTGCCTTTAAAAGCTACTGACCATTGGTGTCAACGTATTGCTTGACAAAGATGTAGGCGAGCTTGGGGTTACTCCTCAGAAGTTCCACCATGTCTCCAACAGTCATAACAGGTCTGAAATAGAGAGAAAAGAATATATTTATCAATGGTGTTTTCACTTATACCTTCCAAGGATGCAAGTTGCTTTGAATTCTATACAAAGGTGATGTTTCAATATCACATTTTAATGTATATTTAAGACAGCCCTGTAGATGTTTGTGTGTGTCTTTTATTCTTTTTATTTTCTTTCTCTTTTGGTTCTGCTTTTGACTGTAACAGACCTATAATTAGACCTCATCAGGGATGTCAAATTCGCGGATTTAGTAGATCTGCCTGGGGGGGGGGGGGTCAATTCTCCGATATTGTGGAACTTGGCTTATTGGTACGTAAGTTCCCAGATAAAGCTGAACATAGAAACAAATAGGTAGCTCAGCGGTAGATTTTTCAGAAAATAGATTAAGTCTGGCTTGATTTTGTACAGGTGGGCCATAAGTAAGACAAAGTATTTTTCTGTTATAGATATCTCTACCAACAGGACCTTAATAAAATATTTAATGTCCATTTAACAAGCCGTAAAAATGGCATGTGGTATAGTATCACTGTCTTTAGGTTGGTACTCTTCCGTTCCTCTACAATGTCAGACCGCGGGTAGCTTTCAACAGTAGATGGCATCTATTTTTGGAAAACGTTGGTAGTTACTGTCAGTACAAATCCAATGACCCAACAGTGTGTTCTACTATACCCACTACTATGGTCTTTATAGCCTATTTACATATGGGACTGAGAGTGTATATATCCATAGGTGAGTTCATTTGGAACATTAAATCAGGTAGCCAGGTGAGGTGAAAGTGAAAACTGCAAAAAGAAAGAGTCATAAATAGCCCCTTTTTCCTGACTGCGTACTGATAGCTATAAACATGCGAAAACCAGGTATCATGTGTTAAAAACATGCGAGGCCTTTAAATGCCATGAATTTAACAGAAAACATGATATTATCAACACAATATGCAAGGAATATCCATGGAATTAAGAATCTCGACTGACAAAATCCAATACATATTCTTTCAATTAGGGCTAAATGATTCTTCATTTGAAGTGTGAACAAGACTGAAGAATTAGTTAAATTTGGAGGTTCATAGTATCCAAGGTAATTTGCTATAAATAATGCTTCTTGATTCAAACATTATGTCACGTTTCTACTCTCTCATTTAATTGGCATTCAAATCTCCTGAATACATAACCCGGAGAATCATATTTCATTTATTTTCATCGCCCATGCCCTAAAGGCTTTTCTCTGAGGCTCAATTACACGATTTACAATTTGGACCTGGAATTCTTGTATTGAATTATAGATTTATCTGTTCCCACATTTGAACATCACTGTGGTTTAGAAAGCAGGTATTTGACAAAAGGTCACACAGACATTTGGTATATTGGCTGTTTATAAGAGAAACGAAAGGAAAGAAGAGATACTAGAATACCAATCAAAAGGGCTTTGACACCATTGCATGGGGGCAATCAAGAGTTCATTATTTCTTCTGCATCCTAGCGATGGGTACATTTTTTCCAATTTCAAAGCTATTTCTTTGTATAATATAGACGAAATCAAACGCCTTATTTTGTCGACCCCCTCATCCCCCACTTCATGACTTCAAAATGCCAACTGTTCTCACATAGCCTTATTGACTAAAGCCTGTCATAGTATTGTACAGACCTGTTGTACAGCACGGCATTTATTTAATGGGTACAAGTCTTCTATGAATAAATTCTAGGATCCAATGTTCCTGTGACAGGTGAATATTGAGCTCTGTCCCTGTTATTGACAGCTGACAGAACGCATATGAGTCAGTCCACTCTATTTGTGTCCTGTATTTTCATTGGTCATTGTGTCCTGCACTGTGATTGGTCAACCCAATATCTGCTGTCATTGGCCTGTCACTCAACCAATGATAGCGGACATAGCTCTGGGCAAATAGCAATTTCAATTACGTTGTATTGAATGATGCACGAGGAACCCCCATCTATCAAATCTCACCCAAGGCTTACTTTGTTGACCATGCTCACTGAAAAAGGTCTTCCTGACAAAGCGACATGTATACCCATGTCAACTTGATTTGACACAGAGAGCACATCTCATTGGGACATGTGCACATATGTCACCATGACTGTAGCACACAGTAATCCTCATATGATTTGACATGCCTTAAAATGCCACGTCATCTGTGAGTTGACTAGGGTCATGGCCATGTCGAAGGCACTTGACATGTGATGGCTTGACATACATAATTGTTCTAGGATATTCCACTAGATGGGGCAAACAACCATTTTGGTACCAGGATTAATCACTACCAAGAAGTACTACCAACACTTGAGACGTTTGATGTATCTGTGTCATTTTGTTTTCATGAAGAATAGATCACTAAGGTCTGAAAATACTATCAATGAATGGTAGTGAATTCTATTCCATTGTTAAATTTGTATTTGTTATTGAATATCAAAATAGACACCCAGCATCCTGAATACTTCAACTGGAGAGGTTAGACACCTTATGTGTGGGTCAGTGAAAATAACAAAAATACCAAAGGACTGTATTCTAACCCACAATCTATAATCTCAGTATCTACAGTACAGGGAGACATATGGCATTGCCATGCACCTCCATGCCCTTGTCTTATGGACTGCATAGAGGTCCTCAGTCAAGTAGAAGTTCTGTAGATAGGAAAAAGTGCCTTAGTGTTGCAGGTCTGTGGAACTATGATATCCCCTGCCTTCTATTATAGGCCTGCCTTGATTGAACCATTGGTACATAGCTATTGACTGCTCTTGACCCTTACATAATTGTCTCACAGTATTACCTAGCACTCAGGTGAATGGATCAGAAATAACATGATGTGTCATCATTACGCATGTCAAGTGGAGTTGACGAACCAAATTTGAGAGCAACAACCTCATTCGACATGCCTTTATACTTGTCATGTGAGAGACAGGCTTATTTTGACATTATCAAGACCAATATTACATTCTCAACTGCCATCCTACTTCACATTTACAGAGAGGCTGATACACGAGGATGGACCACTGGTGTGCCCTAAATAACTTTCCCAAAGTCAAGGTATGCTTTATAGGTGTACCTTATATGCCTCCTTCATACTCAGCCTCTCCTCATTCCCTTAGCTGCTCTGCTTTTGCTCAATTCACACCCTATTTCTCCATAGCTGCTCCCATAATTCTCAACTGTTTCCCTCGCCCTAATCGAGCTTCTAAAACTCAGCTCCTCCCTAATCAGCAATGGAGCATTGGGCCATGCTTGTCCATGCTTGGCCCAATATAAGCCGACATTAGCTCAATATAAGCCGACATTGGCCCAATGTGTCCTTGCTACCTGGGTCCTAGCCCTCAGATGATAACCTCAATTCCTGTAAAACTCCTACCCTGCAGACACTCCTACTCACCCTATACTCTTTACCTAAGGTTTCAATGCTATTCCCTCACCCTGAATCACTCTCTTTACCCCTAACTGCCTGCTCCCTCCCCTCTTCCCTCTCCCATTTGCACTCAGTCTGTACCCCATGCCAGCTGGCTCAGCAGGATACCTGTCTGTGCAATTGAGTAAATCTATTATTCATGCCATCTACGCCCCTACAAGGTCATGAATGAGCAAAAGCTGTTTACCGTGATGAGTCTTTTATTAAGAGCAGGTCTTTATGACTATAGTTTATTGCCGCATGTACCCGATCAAGCACCAGCTCTAATTTATTCATTGTCGGATCACATGTTCAGCCCTGAAATGAGAGAAGACTACTCTTGCATGGAAGTTTTTGTCTGGAACCCCAATATATTATTTTGTTTTATCATCTATAATTCCCTTTTACTCCACCAGTTGGGCCAGACAACAGATATTTGTGGAACTCACAAAGAGTGGGGTGAGTTACCACACTGTAAAAAATAACTGTTGAATCTACCAGGGATCCTTGTTAAATGAACAGTGAACCACCGTTATTGTATTGCTGTGAACCAGTGTCGATTTTACAAGAAGCCTCAGGTGGCAGTACAGTGGTACACAAGTGTACAAGGAATCTCTGTGAATAATGACGGTTCTCTGGCAACTTTTGGACAAGGATTCTGCCGTTATTTTGACGACATTTTTTCTTTTACAGTGCATGCATGCACAAATTACAACTTGACATGAGCTGAATGGACAAATCAATGTTTGCATTGCTTGCATTGTTGAAATCGTCTGAATGGGACTGCAGGCGATCAAATACACCAATCATCTGGTTTGAAATGTGTCTTTATCTATGGAATTAGGTCTCAGAGTATGGCATAGGGAATTTGATGGATTGCATTTACTGAATGGCTGAAGCTCATGTGCCACCTAACTGAATAGCTCCTATGATATTCTCCTACCAACCTATGTTTGTATCTCTGCTCTGCTCTAGCCAACCCATTCACATAGACAATGGAGAAAATTGCATTACTTAGTGCTATATCTGGTAATGAGTGGGACGCAAGTGAAGATTTAGGTACATCCAGAAAATGATATTGTGACTTTGAGGCTTCATACTGAAGGGATATTGACCTTTTAGGTCAGAGGAACTTTGTAAACTTGGTCCCTATCTTAAAAAGGGCGATTCTGAGAGATAGGTTCATTTTCAGAGATAGGGTCTTCACAAGTGGGGGGGGGTGGTGACTTTTGTAGCTTACAGGGTCTTTGCCATTTTGCTGGGTTCTCTGGTTAGGGCCATTTTCCACCACCAGGTGGCCCTACTGGCCCATGTCAATAGGCCTCTAAATGGTGCCCCTAGTTCTTCCCTAATACATAGATGGCGCAGCAGTAACATAGGATTAGGCACCATTAGGTCTCAGTGAAGGAAATCCCGCAGAAAACCGGAAGTCATATACGATTGTGGTCAGAAGTGAATACTGCAGGCACACTGAATGGTCAATAACCATGTTGAAAATAATGCCAATAAATATAAAACCACTACACATGTTGTTGAACATTTGCTGCTTTGGATAAAATACCAGGAGGGCATTTCTCAAAGTGCTTACCCATTTTCTCAAAGGTTAGATTGGAAATAGTGAATCTACTTTTTATTCAGTGCAGATTTAGGCAGAATCAGGGTGTTTTTACGCGATAGTCCAGTGCTCAAAATTTTCGTGGTCAATTCATATTTTAAGTCAGCCTATATTATGAAGGAAAGATGTATCTATTAATTCTGGGGTGATTTTTAGAAAATGAACATGTTCCAATGGGTGCTATCGCGTTTCGCGCTACATTAAATTATAGTGCGGAACCAATTCCTTCTGTGAGACCTAAAGCATACATGGGGGATTAGCATGAAGAAGGAAAAAACCCTTCAAATCAGTTCTTTTCTATATTAATTATTTAGAGAAGGATTGGTTTTGCCAAATTCTATGGAAAATATGTTCATAGGTCTCTAAAATGTGTCCAAAATCAAGGAAAAATCATGTTTATATTGCTGTCGGAGTGGTCTGCAGGCCGCGCTGCAGGTTCATTTCAGTCTAGGCCCACTGGCATAGTGCAGATTATTTTGATAGGCCCGATTTATTTTTTACCTTATTCTTAACAGGGTATGCATATCATATCTGTGTAGTATTGGCCACTTGCAGCTAGTCTAGGTAGTACAGAGAGGGGTTATTTTTGCGCTTTGACATATCATCTGTATTAGTTAAGTTAGGCACTGACACCGCAAATGGTATATCTACCGCTTCAAGGAAACTATCCAGGGTATAATATTTTGGGACATTTCTTTGAAATCATCTAGAAATGTAGTATTGTATAACCCAGTATCCATGTTATGTACTCTCACAAATCTTCCCAGGCATGGCATGTGAATATTGTGTACTTTTTGCAGTGATTTTTATGTATTTTTCTACAATTTTTCATAATTTGTCAATTATATCCAGAGTAAACTACAACAAGGACACTTACACCATATAGAGCAAGATCAAAAGAATATCCATGCCAAATTTGATGGTCCTAGAGGCACTGCTTGTCATGAAACTGACTCAAAGATGAAGAGGGCGGTGTCCTCGGACAGAGACATAGAAATCAGGCTGATTTTGGGTATAACTTGGCCTGAAAGGCACCCTATATCATGAGATAGAGTGGTCCAAGGAGCATAAAACCTAGGGGCCTGTGTAAAAACATCTATTGGATTATAAAAATCTCAATTATAGACAAGACATGCACACAGCCCATTAATAGTAGGTCTCAGTGAAGGAAATCCCGCAGAAAACCGGAAGTCATATACGATTGTGGTCAGAAGTGAATACTGCAGGCACACTGAATGGTCAATAACCATGTTGAAAATAATGCCAATAAATATAAAACCACTACACATGTTGTTGAACATTTGCTGCTTTGGATAAAATACCAGGAGGGCATTTCTCAAAGTGCTTACCCATTTTTTCAAAGGTTAGATTGGAAATAGTGAATCTACTTTTTATTCAGTGCAGATTTAGGCAGAATCAGGGTGTTTTTACGCGATAGTCCAGTGCTCAAAATTTTCGTGGTCAATTCATATTTTAAGTCAGCCTATATTATGAAGGAAAGATGTATCTATTAATTCTGGGGTGATTTTTAGAAAATGAACATGTTCCAATGGGTGCTATCGCGTTTCGCGCTACATTAAATTATAGTGCGGAACCAATTCCTTCTGTGAGACCATTATGTTCCTTACATGTGTTTAAACACCCGTTAAAATCACTGGATTTCTAGAATGTGTAACATATCTGTGTTATCAAATGTGGTGTCCTTGTATGATGAAACCTTATTTCTTAACATAAATGTATCCATATTGGATTCAGGGCCAGGAAAAAAAAACAGGAACATATAATATAAAAGCAGTCCTACTACTACTGACAGCTTTGAAAATGCACATGGGCCTTTTTGTTTACATCCAGTCCAACATCATTCCACCACAATAATACATGTAGCACGATGCTGTCTTGTACATGTTGTCCTTTATACATGTTTAGATACATATGTTCAAGATAGTGCAAAAGGAAATCTAGGAATAATCAGGATAGAATTAAAAATATAAATGTAAAGGGAATGGGTATGGATCACGACAAACAGCACCCTGGAGTAGAAGGGGGACGCCAGGCACCACTGACTGGAGGCAGCAGGGTGCAGGCCATCAGCCTGAGGTTACATGGACGTAAATGCTGCCCTCTCGTGAGTCATATGGTATTCAGGCCTGCACTGAAGGTGATCTGGGTGCTGATTGGCTTAGAAATCATATGCAAGAAATATTGGTAAAATTATGAAAAAAATCACAAGTGACCCCAAATAGTTCCTAAATGGAACAGTAGATGAGTTTTTATATTTTGCCAAGGTTTGGGGATTTTATCAGGTCTGCAAATGTTCATCTGGCCAATGGAGGTTTTGAGGCCCAAAATAGGGTAGAATGGCACTTGCTGTATGTATCGCTCCCTTAGTTAAGATTTTCAGGGTTAAGCCTATCCTATATTCTAACACATTGTGTGTGAGAGATGGTTTAATCTTGCTACGGTCGAAAATATTACCAACGAACATTAGGGGGGGCTGTTTTTATGTGTTATGCTATATAGAAACATAGAGGAAATGGAGTTAGTTCCACGTAACCTATAGGATGATTGGATATTTGACCTGCCTATTTCAAATACCCTCTTAATGTCATTTTTCTGTTACAGCAAGGATGGTTTTACAGGAATCTGGCCAAATTAGTCACAGAAATGGTGTGTAAATAAAAAAATAGGAAAACCTGCTTGCGGAGGTAGGGTAATTCACTAAATATTGCAGTTTCTATGAATCTCCCAAAACATAACTTTTTCTGGACATAAACCACCTACAGGGTGAAATTTTCAGCAGAAAATGACATTTTAGCCTCATTTTAATCTTCCTAGGGTTATTGATGCTCAGATATCCATGTAGGGCCTACCATAGGGTCCATTGGAAGTTTGGTCGGGTTTGCGGTGTTTCGTCAAAGTTTCAGTGAGAGCGCAACTATCTAATTAACCAGTAGCAATTTATCCCCCAGTGCAAATATTAGTACAATATTGATAACAGGTATTTTTGATGCATGTAACAGAAAAGGCATGCCTTAAAAAATGATCCCCTGGTAAGATATGATCTGTAAAAAGTGGGATTAAATATAGGCCTAATATTAATCATTTTTCACCAGTTTTATCATGTTTTTCATGAATTTGTGAGTTTTTCTGGCAAAATCCTAACAATATTTTGCGAAATCCATGCCCCCTTCATCATCAGGTGACTGAATTCAATGCAAATATGCAATTTGACAGCTCTAGAACTGCTGCTTGTGCAGTGCATAGATCTTTGATGATAAAAGTCGCTGCTCGGAAATCACATTGAAAACTGGTAGGAATTTCAGTGTGAATTGCACACATCAATCCCCTCATATCATAACATTGGAAAAGGCTGCTGCCACCAAACTTTAGGATTTTATAGGACAGACCCTAAGGTTTGATAGGAAAAACATTTTAGTTTTATCTGAAGACCCTACCCCTAATTAAGGATGATTGGATATTTGACCTGCCTATTTCAAATACCCTCTTAATGTCATTTTTCTGTTACAGCAAGGATGGTTTTACAGGAATCTGGCCAAATTAGTCACAGAAATGGTGTGTAAATAAAAAAAATAGGAAAACCTGCTTGCGGAGGTAGGGTAATTCACTAAATATTGCAGTTTCTATGAATCTCCCAAAACATAACTTTTTCTGGACATAAACCACCTACAGGGTGAAATTTTCAGCAGAAAATGACATTTTAGCCTCATTTTAATCTTCCTAGGGTTATTGATGCACAGATATCCATGTAGGGCCTACCATAGGGTCCATTGGAAGTTTGGTCGGGTTTGCGGTGTTTCGTCAAAGTTTCAGTGAGAGCGCAACTATCTAATTAACCAGTAGTAATTTATCCCCCAGTGCAAATATTAGTACAATATTGATAACAGGTATTCTTGATGCATGTAACAGAAAAGGCATGCCTTAAAAATGATCCCCTGGTAAGATATGATCTGTAAAAAGTGGGATTAAATATAGGCCTAATATTAATCATTTTTCACCAGTTTTATCATGTTTTTCATGAATTTGTGAGTTTTTCTGGCAAAATCCTAACAATATTTTGCGAAATCCATGCCCCCTTCATCATCAGGTGACTGAATTCAATGCAAATATGCAATTTGACAGCTCTAGAACTGCTGCTTGTGCAGTGCATAGATCTTTGATGATAAAAGTCGCTGCTCGGAAATCACATTGAAAACTGGTAGGAATTTCAGTGTGAATTGCACACATCAATCCCCTCATATCATAACATTGGAAAAGGCTGCTGCCACCAAACTTTAGGATTTTATAGGACAGACCCTAAGGTTTGATAGGAAAAACATTTTAGTTTTATCTGAAGACCCTACCCCTAATTAAGGTTACATGGACGTAAATGCTGCCCTCTCGTGAGTCATATGGTATTCAGGCCTGCACTGAAGATGATCTGGGTGCTGATTGGCTTAGAAATCATATGCAAGAAATATTGGTAAAATTATGAAAAAAATCACAAGTGACCCCAAATAGTTTCTAAATGGAACAGTAGATGAGTTTTTATATTTTGCCAAGGTTTGGGGATTTTATCAGGTCTGCAAATGTTCATCTGGCCAATGGAGGTTTTGAGGCCCAAAATAGGGTAGAATGGCACTTGCTGTATGTATCGCTCCCTTAGTTAAGATTTTCAGGGTTAAGCCTATCCTATATTCTAACACATTGTGTGTGAGAGATGGTTTAATCTTGCTACGGTCGAAAATATTACCAACGAACATTGGGGGGGGGCTGTTTTTATGTGTTATGCTATATAGAAACATAGAGGAAATGGAATTAGTTCCACGTAACCTATGGAGGGTCTGCTGGAGGGGTATGAGCAGGGACAGGCTGACCTGTGTGCCCACTGGCAGCGTGGATAACCCTCAATTCGGGAGAGTATTTCTCAATTATTTTTTTACTTTCTGTTTTTGGACCCTTATATATCACAAAGGGATATGTTCAAAGTGTTGAAGAACCACTAACAAAATCGATTGCTGTTTAATATTCCTAATTGTGGACATTACATTTTAATGTTGGTGTGTATATATATATATATATATATATATATATATATATATATATATATATATATATCAATATAGGAATATAGAGGTACAGGGTGTGACTTAATCCTTAAGCTCACGTAGCCCCCTGGTGTCTAGTGTGGAACTAGGGGGTGGATAAGCCCATTGGTTTGCTTGGCCGATAGAGGTCCATGCTACAAAACTAAATGCTATGGCAACATTCGGCCGCCCTGTCAGCCGACAAAATGGTATTGCTGGGCCTATCAGTTGATAGAGTGGCCAAATCGGTTAGTGGAAAATGGGCCTTACTGTCAATAGCTGGATCTTCTTCTTTGGTAGCAGCTGGAAGCTGAGCTTTCATTCCTCTGCACAAGTTTATGTATGACCATCATAATACTTTATCATGCATCGTATACACAACAAGTATGGTACATGATGGAAGGGTTGGATAGACTTCTCATACAAAAGGGGAAAATCTGTACAATGACTATTCTCAATCCAAAGTAAAAAGGGGTGTCTACTCAATAGTCTGGACACGAGTTGGATTGGATGAAAAAAGTGACCATTCAGAGTGGAGATAATGGTCACGTGGCTGTCCAGGCTACCTGATGTAGACATACCATATGACACGTCTCCGTTGTCTCATTTTCTTTTCAATTACAGGTCTCTAACCGCAAAATAATGTTAAATTTCTCTCTTGAATTTCAAAGGCCTTTTAAAGTCGCACATAAATATAAAAAAAAAAAGTTTAGTTACTGAAATAATCCAGACCCTCACCACTTAGAAATATTGTCCACATTATCAGGATTCATATTCTATATTGCTTTCATTTTTAACTGAAAGGTGTGATCTTTTTTTTTCGTGTGGATGCTATTCTGAAATTGTGATCCAAGGCTTGGGATTAGATTGGCAATTTCCGTTTCTCACTACACGATTGGGTCGTACATCAAACCTTAGAACTTATAATATAACTTCTGAATGCAATTTATCGTCTCATAATAGCTAACAAATTAATTTAACATTACTTTTAAGGTTTAATTTTTAGGAAAACCTTAGTTTGATATATCTTTATTTCAATATAATTTGATGTTATCGGTAGTAGGCTACAATGAATTGTCTTTCCATACAATGTTTTGTAAACTATAGATAAATGCATACATGTTAATTCATATAATGTGTCACCAAAAATATGTTGTTTTTTTCACATACCCTGGTATCTGAACATGGCAAGCATATTGAAACAAGAGCTGCTTCTTTAGCTGGGTAAAGGCTAATTAACCTTGGCAGCTGTACCCTTTAGCAATAGAGGTTCCCAATATACAAGTATACAGGTCACACCTCTCCCTCCTCCATAACCATAAGATTAAGGTGATGGTTGCCTCTGACTCCTTAATTGCCTTAAGTACCTCACCTTTGTCCCTGGAGAACAGGGATAGGATTAGATAATACCAAACTTGTACTGACTTGGGCCATGAGCAAAGGCTAATTAAGCAGGTACACCCTTTGGATATCGACAAGAGATGAAAAATACGATTTTGCCATTTATTCAGAACTATATGGCTGGAAAGAACCCATTAAGATGCTTCGTTTTGTCTCTATAATCTATAAGTGTCAGTAGAATTAAAGGTAATTGATGTTTACTTATGGCAAAAGCAAATGGTTCTAACTCCACAATTTATTGGGTTTGATAGGTTGATTATTTGATTGATGGATAAAAGAAATAAAATGAAAGGACAGGTTAACTTGTTTGAGAGACACAAGTGCCTAACCCGAACAATAGAAGGTCGACATCTAGAGCAGTGTGGCTACACATGTAGCAAAATAAAATTCCATTTTCCACTTGACCAGGACAGAATTGGTTTATTGTTGAAGCAGGACAAAGGCTATTCTTCTCAGACAATAAACCATAAATCATCCATACATCATTTACTTCTCCAACAAATAAAACGACCAATGTCCCATTGTATTATATCAATGAGACTATTACAATGCTCCTGGTTCTATAACAGAATACAGCATCCTGGTATTTCAGGAGAGTGTATGACTAACCTTTGATGGGCCACTTTCTATGGGAATGACGTCCAAAATAAAGTTATCCTGAGGTAGGGGTTTTACTTTTAGTCTGGCGTTATCGATATTTCTTTTACGAATTTATCTGTGTGACGAGGCTTAGATTGTACAATGACTTCTTGTGAAGTGAAACAATTTTAGTGTAGTAAAAAGCCAATATGGCACATTTCCAAGAACCTTTTTTTACTTCTAATTGAATATCAAGAGGCATTTACGAATACTATGTCTGTCTTATCTGCAGTTGATGCATTGATAGAGTAAAGTAACGTCAGGGTATAAGCACAGCCTTTCACGTTGTAAGAAACAGATGGTTTTGAGTTAATGAGTTATGGGTGTTTGATGCAATTCAGACATCTAATGCCATATTCATGATAAAATGTGTATCTTAGAAGTCAGTTTGATAGATGATTATTATGCACATGTGTTCATGTCCGCACAACCCGTGGGCCCCAGATTGAGCAACAATGATGTGATAAACAGCCTTTTACGATATGCTTAAAAGAGGCCTGAGACATGATGTGACTCTGCAGAAAGAATGTTGTAAAGTTAAGTTCTATATTTGGCTGGCTTAACATTAGTGTCTTTTCTGATTTATATTCAATGTGTCTATGACAGCAGGTTAATTTTTATTTTTATAAAGTGTTTCCTAAAATGATAACTAAAGTTAACTGCTTACCTAGTCTCTTCATCTGAGAGTAGCTCATTGGTTTCTGTGCGTTTACCAAAGCCGTGACTGAACCGGTCGGCCGCTCCGTTGCGAAAACCGCGCTTTATCCGTGAGACGACATCTTGTGGGAGTGCCTCGATACTGACAACCAGCACCACCACAATGAGACACAGAGCTACCTTCATTCTGCCTGCACACCTGTACGTATAGCAAGAAAACAGTATTTTTAGAACATTTTTTTTATGCACTGAAAACTCTTGAAATGCCAAGATTAGTCATTACCTATATTAGGGGTACATGCTGAGATACTTCCAGATACTTCCACTGGTAAGTTACTTGGCCATAGGCTGTCAGTTTTACTATAGAATAGCCTTTTATATGAAGTACTAAACTTAGAAGAAATTATTAGATGATTACACCAATAGATAGCCTATCATTTTATCTCATAGCCCACATGATTCCATCCTGATATATTAATATTAGACCAAGTTTTGACCCATAGGACCTGTGCATGTTTCCCCTGAATGCACTATTGAGAGAGCACACACAAGGGGTTTTCTCATTATCATTGATACGTCGTAATCTGGCTATTAGCAAATGAGAAAAATATAATATCCCCTGTATGATACAGATGTAGTTAGAAGAATAGAGTATCTTTTCAAGCATGTATGTCATAAAACAAACAATCGAGTATAACTAGTCAATTAGAGCTCTGAAAGACCAACTTCTTTAGCATTGTGACAGGTGGGGAGCGGCCAAATGGCCAGGGTGCCGAACCTGCTACCAAAGAGCGGGACAGCCTAACTGAAGTCTATTATAGTGTAGACCATCCTAACAGTAACAGCATCGGCTAACGATAGAATCACAATGCCAATCCATCAGGAAGGTGCATGAATGCAGATTTGGTAAGTTGATGCCCAGTGCTGCATTGGTGCATCATCTCGACCGTAATATTTTTTCTGATGATACAACTCGCGAGTTTCTTTTATATTGTATTGCCCAAATACCTGAGACCTTAATTGATTGAAACCCAAGGGAAGTCCATTTCAAAGCTGATCCTGCGCTCTTTGAGTCTTGACACCTTATGGAGGTTGTTATAAATAATAGAGCATAGTCCTAGGTAGAGCCTAACAGACTCTGAACATGAAAGGAAAAGGCAGTCTGCTACAGCAGGACTACACCGAGAATTGTTCCACATGCTTCTCCCAAAAGAGGACAACCGGAAGTGGGGAAGTAATCCAATGAGTTAGTCCTCAGCGCATGTGCTGGGATGCTGAGATGGCAGAGGGCGATAATATGATGATTTGTAAGTAATTGCCATAGAGAATCCCTAGAGAGAGCGCAGTGCAGAGTAGTTCAGATCTTCTCCTATAGGCGTTTGAGTAATAAATAAAATGCTCAGATCTCTAATCTAGCCACCATATTGGTCCACTTGAGTGCCATTTTCTTAAAAGTCTCAGTAATAATTCAACACAGTTAGTGGCAAATAGTGCAAACATTTCCCCGCCCATGAAATGGCTTATTTTGCTGAATATGCAAGGGGCAATGCTGGAGATCTTAGCATGGTTTCGCTGGAAATCAAAAATAGAATGGCGTGTTGGATCAGTGTCAGCCATATCTAAATATGAACAAAACCAGCCGATTTATGCTAATCCGATGATATATTTTACAGCAAATATATAGAAAATTCGTATAATTAGCACAAAATTGCCAGATTGATAATTGTCGAACCAGCCCGACTCCAACTGACGGACACCAATCCGTCAACATAAAGTAAAGGCATGTAGGAAAATTTATCAGCACTCGGTATCGGTCAGTTTGAAATTACTTATGGAATAACTCCGTGCAGAGTATCACAGCAGACTTTCTGACTGATATATGGCACATACCTACCAGAAGCATCGCACCTGCTTCTAGGTTAAGTGTGGAGTAATTAATATTAGTTCTGTGTTAATTACTCCAGGCAGGAGCCACGGCTCTACTTGAAAACAGGGATCATAGAGTTTACTGTCCAGGTTCTGTGTGCCACGTGTAATATAGATTATAACTTATATGATGAAAGCTCCAGACAGCAGGCAACCAAAAACAATTAATCTAATTTCCAGATGATATTCCTTTTCACCCATCCACCTCTACAAACAGAAAGATCACAACAAATGTCGCCTCTGGAGGGCATTTCTCAAGATGGTATGACTAGACACAGCCAGTTCAACTTGAAACCCTCAATATCAGAGTGGCTGATTGTAGGTAACAGACACATTCCAGCTTAAGTCTATCTTTCCATGTCCTCAGATGCAATTTTGTGATATTTTGTCATGTGTTCTACTTAGAATGACATGGATAGCTTGTAATGAATCCTGAAGTCTCATAGATATTTTTCATGTGCATTGAGATGTTTTTATATATTATCTTTTCTGAAGTAAGTATGTAAAACGATGGACAGGAGGTCAAAAGTGCCTGTCCTCAACTCAAATTTTCATTTTTGAAGCATAATTGTAAAATGATCCTTGAGAGTGATATCTCACATGCTTGAATAGGTGAGATCATAGTATTCTCAATTTATTGAATCACTTTAAATTGTGAGCCTGTGATAAATAGACAATTTTTCATGAATTTATTTCTAATGTCCTCAGATTTCAGTTCATTTCCGAACAATTATTAATTATAAAATGCTTTAGAATAAAATCTGAATAGCAATAGTTATTTTTGTTTAGATAGAATAAATATATAGAGGGGATACTACCTAATGGCCTATTGGATAAGAAAAGACATACAATATAAGTAATTCCTGACTTTGCAAAGTTTTGAAAAAATATAGATTTTTTTAGGATTTCATTTCCGAACAGTTAATTAAAGGCACATACAGTTATTTAGTCAATCCAATATGTGTCATGGAACTTTGTTTCAATTATATTGAGCTGACAAAAATTAATAGATGGTGCAGTGGGGCACTTAGATAACTGTATTTCAGCTTTTTCATAAAATCTTCATTTCCGAACGTTCATTTCCGAACATTTATTTATAACCAATGAAAATCATACTTTTTCTCACATAAATGGTTCTAAAATAATTAATATATTACACACAAAACCAGTAGTGGTACCAAATTAAAGCTGATGCATAGCTAGATCTGATGGTTATATAAATTATCTGGCTATTTCTATTATTACTCTCCTTATGGACCTGTGAACATTGGTACCACATTTTCTCTTGTATTCCACACTGTGGGGTGCTTTGCCTTCAAAATCAACCCTCAAAAGACAGACTTAACATGGAATGTGCCAACACACTAAGACTACTCTGTACGATCAGCACTTAAGGCAGTAATAAGATAGGGTTTGATAGGGCAGTCGTACCAGTGTCGTTATCAGCAACCACTAGATGCAGGGCTGTAATGGGATTTAACTGAGGGATCTCACTATGACTTAAAGGGGGTCTAGGTGTACCATCTTAAGAAATGCCTTCCAGCAGTGTCATTAGATTTTAAGAATGTAAGGGTGAAAGAACCATTGCCATAAAGAATTGGTCAACATATTACACTGTACAACAGCCGGAAAAAATGGAGAACAAACATACCAACTATACCTAATTTGGGGCTGCTGAATTCGAAAATGAGGTTAAAAAATGACTATTGGCTCCCAATTTTGAGATATCCATAGGGTGCCATATATGCTAAAAATCACCTCCGAGGGCAATGATTTCACTATGTTCACCTATATAGTGTTGTCCAAACATGTACAAGAGCTTTTTTTATGTCATTCCTGGCATTTATCTGGGTAATATCAATAGCTTGGACACTTGTGCAAATCATCTTTCACCAAAAAGTGGCTTCTAGGCCTCTATCATTCCAAGAGTCGGAACCAGTTTTATGGAATATCATGTGTTCAGTGTTAGCATACTCCATATGCATGGTTGTAGCAGTTTTGGTAGTTTAGAAGCAAGAGTCCATCTTGGATAATGCTAAAAGGGGTGAAGATGTATGTCCACACCAAATAGGTGCAATTTCATGTACACTGCATTATAACCACTTGTTTCAGGGTATATTGCTTCATTTTGGTACAAGGGCGGTCATCTTTAAAAGATAGCCAAATTTCTATGTTTACTTCCTCTAAACATGGACTTCTTAATCATTTAAAGCATCCAACCATGATTTATGATGAGTAAGGTTGCATCGAAACATCAGGATTATCCATAATCATGAGATTAAAGTGAGAGTATTTTGATAATATAACCAAAAATAGGCTTCATAGTAAATGGAACTCATCCCTTGCCCTCAGGGCAGTCATAACTGGATTTCTGGGAAACAAGAGGGCTGAGGACTTTGTAGAGTGTGTGGATACACTGCTGCCACATATTAGAAACTCAAATGCAAGATGTCCTTGAAGATCCACTTTCTGCATCTGACCCCCCATCCTTTAAAAAAAACCTGTGGCTCAGTAAGTGACATACATGAGGACAGATTCTAACGGGACCTCTCAGAGATGATAAAATGCTACCAAAGATAGTGGTTACCTTTTCTTCTAGCAGCCTAGTAATGGGGTCTGATGTTGGATGAGCCTGAACATTGTGTACAAGAGACATGCAAGGCAGTCCCAATGAAGTGTCGTCTAGCTAACGGTTTGAGCATATTTACTACTTTTACTGCATATTACTGAGTCAAAGGATGAATAATTCATTAGATATGGGTTTGTAAATGGTAATCAAAAATAAATATACTAGATTTGATGTGAAATTAGGTGTTAGTACAGTTTGCACTAATACGGATTTGGCTACCGAGGATGAAAATAGGCAATTCTAGGTATTATGAGTATCTCAAAATAGAGAGCCACCAGCAAAAAAAATGGATGTTTTTTTTCAATTCCCCAGGTCAAAATACATAGGAATTAGTGGGTTTTAGTTCCGTTCTTTTTCCGAAAAGTGAGATTTTGTTGTACAGTGTTACATTTTCACAATATTCAAGATTTTAGTTAACCGTTTACATGGATACCTATATGTTCTTTTAATCTACTGGACCATAGATTTGAAATAGAATCGGGTGAACAGAACTCTATTCTCATTTAGTATAGGAACTGCTATGCATTATTACGATGTTCAAGTAAAGACCCACAATTTTGGGAAAGATGGCATTTAGATGATTTTACGCAATGTTATTCACAACTAATTAGGCCTATTATCTACAATGAGTAGACACCCTACCCCACTACCCCAGCCTACCATCCACATAACAATTGTTTTGTTAAAAAAATACACGTTGCATGCCTGGTATCAAAAAGCTTAACAGGTTCAATCAAGAATTTATTTCTGCTGTTAAACCAGTTAGGCCCATGCTACGCCACGGGGCGGTTATATATTAGCTGCGTGCAAGATTGCCTACACATGGTTAGTAGGCTATACCATGAGTAGGAAAGCCTCATATCATTATGTTGTATAAGATGGCATATTGTTAAACATAGATATGAACTTCCCCTATACACTCTACTTATAAATCTCATTTGTTAGTGAATTACATGATTAAAATGAACAGTGTGACCTGCAGTCAGAATTCCAATGTGTATATAATTTCCATTTAAGTGATTCATAGTCACCTCACCCAAATGTCAATAAAGTACATTGGTTTGTTTGCCCACAGAGAGCAATAGATAGAAACAATCAGTAAATGACGCTATTGATTGTTGGGTAGTCACTGCCCATTACGAAGGGCTGCTTAAGTGTCAG
Organism: Acholoe squamosa; assembly: GCA_949317995.1. NCBI lineage: Eukaryota > Metazoa > Annelida > Polychaeta > Phyllodocida > Polynoidae > Acholoe > Acholoe squamosa. The sequence goes on from OX439051.1 coordinate 22,232,962, forward strand.
GGTTCAATAACCACACCAATGTGCCTATACTTATACATCCACTGAGGCAGAACAATTTCTAAGTCAAGGAAGACCTGCCTTTACCCACAATTATGAACTTCTGACGTAGCAGCCAGCTTCAACCACTTTTGGAAAGAAGGTAGACTTCTAGCCAGTTTAGTTATTCTGCTTTGGGCAGGATGTCAATGTTTTAAACCAACACCACTGTAAATTAGAGTAAAAGACGAAGCATCAACACTTAAAGTGGGGGATTCTGATATTCCATTCAGCTTGCATGTCTGCCCATCTACCTTGGAAATCTGCATTTATATGGACCCATTCACTTGACACGAAGAAGATAAGCATGTACCTTGGAAGGTAAGGAAGATTCTCTTCTTATAGCCATTTGTACATTGGAAGGTAGGGAGATTCTCTTTTCATGGTCGTTTTCAGTAAAAGGGTGTATAACTCCTTTTGCACATATAAGCTGTTGATAAGCAAATGCTTGCTATCCTTTCTCTATAACTGTTACTGGTTAATATGTGACGTTACTTGTTCCTTTCTCTCAAGGTAGTACTATATATAAGGTATATAGAGCTTATAAGGCACTACCACATTTGGTATAGGTTCTAGCGACATTATGAGTAACACATACACTAGCACGCTGTGGACTCATCATCCAGGATCAGCACTGACCATTGTAAAGTGACATAGGGTCAATAGGGTCATCTAGACATAGCTTGATAAATAAGTTCACTCAAGATTGCTAAACAAGCAGGTACCATGGCTAACTACCATCTCTGACATTAATTCAGTCATGTCTGTCTGTTTGTCTGCCTGTGTCTCTCTACGTTTCTGCCTGTCTCACTATGCCTGGCTGTCTGACTCTGTCTCTCTCTCGGCCTCTCTCTCTCTGTCTCTCTCTCTCGGCCTCTCTCTCTCTCTGTCTCTCTCTCTCTCTCTCTCACACACACACACACACACACACACACACACACACACACACAAACACACACACACACACACACACACACACACACACTCATATTGTGAACATACCTACAAGAGTGATATAATCTGCTTCCTTTTGATCCTCTGAATATAAACTAGCCCCGAGTAAATGTTAAGAAATAAAGATAGTCACCACAAAGGAATATGTATCCCCCACCCTCATCACTAAGATAAGTATGTCGACTGTTCATTTATTAGTAACAATGTCCAGTTGGCCCTGAGCGGTGATTTATCGACAACCCCCTTAAGCTACATACCAAGTAGCCAGCAGCAGTAATTAGCAGTTAATTGGTCACTTGGCCCATGGGACCAATGTACTTTACTAGTAACAAGCTGCTCTTTGATCTCACCCAGAGTTGCTCTGAGTTGGGTCCCCAAGTCGGTCCTGCGGCTTCTGTATGTAGTCTAAGGTCTCAGTGAAGGAAATCCCGCAGAAAACCGGAAGTCATATACGATTGTGGTCAGAAGTGAATACTGCAGGCACACTGAATGGTCAATAACCATGTTGAAAATAATGCCAATAAATATAAAACCACTACATATGTTCTTAATCATTTGCTGCTTTGGATAAAATACCAGGAGGGCATTTCTCAAAGGGCTTACCCATTTTTTCAAAGGTTAGATTGGAAATAGTGAATCTACATTTTATTAAGTGCAGATTTAGGCAGAGTCAGGGTGTTTTTACGCGATAGTCCAGTGCTCAAAATTTTCGTGGTCAATTCATATTTTAAGTCAGCCTATATTATGAAGGAAAGATGTATCTATTAATTCTGGGGTGATTTTTAGAAAATGAACATGTTCCAATGGGTGCTATCGCGTTTCGCGCTACATTAAATTATAGTGCGGAACCAATTCCTTCTGTGAGACCTAAAGCATATGGGGGATTAGCATGAAGAAGGAAAAAACCCTTCAAATCAGTTCTTTTCTATATTAATTATTTAGAGAAGGATTGGTTTTGCCAAATTCCATAGAAAATATGTTCATAGGTCTCTAAAATGTGTCCAAAATCAAGGAAAAATCATGTTTATATTGCTGTCGGAGTGGTCTGCAGGCCGTGCTGCAGGTTCATTTCAGTCTAGGCCCACTGGCATAGTGCAGATTATTTTGATAGGCCCGATTTATTTTTTACCTTATTCTTAACAGGGTATGCATATCATATCTGTGTAGTATTGGCCACTTGCAGCTAGTCTAGGTAGTACAGAGAGGGGTTATTTTTGCGCTTTGACATATCATCTGTATTAGTTAAGTTAGGCACTGACACCGCAAATGGTATATCTACCACTTCAAGGAAACTATCCAGGGTATAATATTTTGGGACATTTCTTTGAAATCATCTAGAAATGTAGTATTGTATAACCCAGTATCCATGTTATGTACTCTCATAAATCTTCCCAGGCATGGCATGTGAATATTGTGCACTTTTTGCAGTGATTTTTATGTATTTTTCTACAATTTTTCATAATTTGTCAATTATATCCACAGTAAACTACAACAAGGACACTTACACCATATAGAGCAAGATCAAAAGAATATCCATGCCAAATTTGATGGTCCTAGAGGCACTCCTTGTCATGAAAATGGCTCAAAGATGAAGAGGGCGGTGTACTCGGACAGAGACATAGAAATCAGGCTGATTTTGGGTATAACTTGGCCCGAAAGGCACCCTATATCATGAGATAGAGTGGTCCAAGGAGCATAAAACCTAGGGGCCTGTGTAAAAACATCTATTGGATTATAAAAATCTCAATTATAGACAAGACATGCACACAGCCCATTAATAGTAGGTCTCAGTGAAGGAAATCCCGCAGAAAACTGGAAGTCATATACGATTGTGGTCAGAAGTGAATACTGCAGGCACACTGAATGGTCAATAACCATGTTGAAAATAATGCCAATAAATATAAAACCACTACACATGTTATTAATCATTTGCTGCTTTGGATAAAATACCAGGAGGGCATTTCTCAAAGTGCTTACCCATTTTTTCAAAGGTTAGATTGGAAATAGTGAATCTACATTTTATTAAGTGCAGATTTAGGCAGAATCAGGGTGTTTTTACGCGATAGTCCAGTGCTCAAAATTTTCGTGGTCAATTCATATTTGAAGTCAGCCTATATTATGAAGGAAAGATGTATCTATTAATTCTGGGGTGATTTTTAGAAAATGAACATGTTCCAATGGGTGCTATCGCGTTTCGCGCTACATTAAATTATAGTGCAGAACCAATTCCTTCTGTGAGACCCTAAATGATTGTTTCAGCATCTGGTCTAAAATAGGGCAAACCAGTGACAGGCTCAAAATGAGGTTCATGGGTAAAGTGGTTTTGAAATGCATATTGAGGAGTAAACACCTATTGTTTAATGATTGATATACCGGAGAAGCCCTTGCCATGAGCATCTTCTTTCTATCCTGATTCATAATATTAAGGGTTTTTACACCTTACCCTATACAGATGCCATATGAGTAGGCCGAGATGACGTGCACCTGCCTTCATGACTCGATAGGTGTGAGAAGGTATGCTGAAAGGCTTGTTCATGAGACAACTCACAGAATATCTTTCCTACTTGCCCATCTCCTCTTCTAATGCTTTAGTGGGGGCTGTTAATGATTCCAGGGGAACCTGCAGGACAAAACTCTGAAATTTGGCATATGGGCTCATTTTTACCCCCTCTTTCAATCTAGATGGGGAGCCAACGCAAATTTTCACCCGAACCTTCCCCGAAATCCAAGATGGACGCCAATTGGGCATATATTTTCAATCTATTTCTCTAAAATATGTATTACTCCAGATCATCTCAAAATAATGGTATTGAATCCCTCTTTCAATCTAGATGGGGAGCCAGAATGAATTTGCATCCAAACCCCCCCCGAAAATCCAAGATGTTCGTCAATTAGGTATCAATTTTCATATTTTTACTCTAAAATCATTATTTATTATCAGAACTGGTCATGTAATACCTCAAAATAAAGGTAATGGTTACCTCTTTTCATTTAGAAGTAGAGCTGATACAAAATTATATCTGAACCCCCATAAATCCAAGATGGCCATCAAAAAGGTGTACATAGATTTTCAAATTTTTACTCTAAATTCCTTATTTATCAATAGAAAATGTCATGTGATACCTAGAAATGGAGGTATTGAGCTCTGTCAATCTGGAATGCATATGCGACATATACTGGGAATAGGGCCCTTTTCGCAGATGAGGTCACATATATTTTTAAGAACCACTCTGAATTCAATATGGCTACCAATTAGGTATATATAGATTTTCAACTATTTACTCCGAAATCTATGATTTTTGGAGAATATGTCATGTAATACCTCAAGATATTGATTGCCTGTCCTGGTTTAGAATGGGAGTCAATGTGAATTTTCATTGGAACCCCACCTAAATCCAAGACAAGGCAGACTTGATCTACAAAATCATAACTTTAAAATCCTTACTCATATGCAGAACTAGTCATAAAAGTCCTTAGTATTAAGGTGTTGGTATCTCTTGTAATATAGAAAAGAAGAGGCAATGCAGATTTGCCAAAGAAAAAGAAACCCAAATCAGCCATTACATAATACATGCACAGAGTCTCAGATTCTTACTGTAAAATACTTATTTTGTGGAACTTGTCATTTAAACCTCAAAATGAAGGCATTTAATTCTTGTAGGGAAGCCAATGTGAATTCTAATCAGCACTCCCTAAATATTTGATGAACTTGATATAAAAGAATAGAAGCCAATGCAATTATTCTCCTGACAAGACAGCCACACTGAGGTAATGCCTCTATACTTAGAGATATAAGCTTTATTGCATTTCAACTGCTTTCCAAGAGTTCTAGTTACAGATGCTATCATGTATCAGAAATAGAATTTTTTTCAATGTATGTTATACATCTAGTTAAAAAAGTCCAACTTGACACTCCCCCCCCCCCTGAATTCAGTGAATTGACTTTTTGTGTAGATGTTGAAAGTAGTATGTGTGTGAGTAAATTTAAAACAGGCACTTTATTGACATTGAAATATACAACACCAGGATCCGAACCTTTAAAAACTTGAATATATGGCCCTATGTTGATCGAAAACATGTGTAATCCCCATATTTTGTTTCCATCATTGCCTCATCTGACCCCTTGTCCTATACCCATCTACTGACTTTTTTCCCTCAATTTAGATATTATTTTCAAATGTTTTCAAATGCCTTGACTGTAAAACGCCGAGTATGAGACACAGATTATAGACCATATCAGACCCCTTATAGCTTATAACTAGCACTTAAAGGAAGTTGGGGTGCAGCTTATTATGTGGTGTTTTACTTTTAATCCATTAAGGGCGAGCTTCAAGGGCATTTTGGTAGGCTAGAGGCCTGATTATTGAGCAGGATATTTACCACTGGGCGAGACCTTGCAAAACAGTATACAGTGCCCATGATTTTGATCTCATTTTTGACATTTTTCCACTGTCTCTATCACTCTAAACTCCTCAATTTCTCAGCCGGGAAATAGGCCTGTAACATCATCGGACCAATTATAGCAGGCCAATTTAATCTACCCCACAATTCCAAACATGGTTGCCATATCAATAGAGTCATGTCAATTATACTCAACATCATGCCCTGCATGGTGTTCAGAATACTCAAAATCCACCCTTGCCTGAATATTGAGTATTTTCAACATCAGCCTTCAATGGGTTAACAGATAATCAAAATAGCAATGGATGAGGACCTTTTCAGACCTCAGGTGGGGTTTACAGCTAAGCCATGAACTCAGGATGTGTCTTTCATGTGGATGCAGCCTATATTTGCAGTAATTATGATGGGAACTGCGCTCATAGTTCATATGGTAGCCAACTTTGATTTAGGATTTCCAATAATGTTTAGGTTTGCTCTCCTTTTATTTTGAAAAGAGAGGGTCAATACCATCAATTTGATGTATCGAATCACTAGTTCACTCAGTTCTACTGATAGAAAGGGGTTCTAGTATAAACAGTTCAAGAGTTAGCCAGGCCTACATGGACGGCCATCTTCAGGGTTCCTATTGGTCAATTTAAAGTCTTGTAAACTGAAAAAGATATTGGAAAACGTTTGACCTATTTAGGGAGTGCACACTCTTAAAGATAGTGGCTGTTTGATATCTAGTTGAATGGGCAAATGCTTTTAGCCAGACTAGACTTTGCACTCTTCTCCCAAAGATTATAATTCTAGATTGAAAGAATAGTTCAATACCTAAATTTTAAGGTAACACATGACCTTTTCTGTCGATAAATAAGGATTTTAGAGTAAAATGTTGAAAATCTATGTATGCCTATTTGGTGGCCATCTTGGATTTATGGGGGTTCAGATAACATTTTGCATCAGCTATACTTTTCTAGATGGAAAGAGGTACCGGTAATGAATGACTTTATTTTGAGGTATTACATGACCAGTTCTGATAATAAATAAGGATTTTAGAGTAAAAACATGAAAATTGATGTCCAATTGACAACCATCTTGGACTTTTGGGGGTTAGTATGCAAAATCATTCTGCCCCCCACCCATCTAGATTAAAAGAGGGATTCAATACCATCATTTTGAAATATTACATGACCATTTATCTTGAGTAATAAGGAGTAATTAAAGAAACTAGTGGCTTCGCCACCAGGTTGTGTAGCACTGCAGCCCCCTGGTGACTTACATTAGAACCGCGTGAGTTAGTAACTTAGCAACAGTGCGTAACTTAGCAATATAAAACAATTTAACAATATCCTAGCAGATTCTCTCGCAGGTCAGTAAATCTCTGGAATTAATAGTCTGATTCTAATGTATGACCTATCAAATTAAAGGTCTTAGCATAAGCAATCCAGATCTACACCAAACCGGCAGTTTCCTCTATTATCCACATGAGGGCAGGTGCCGATTTCTTTGAATCGGGATTCAAGATAGCGGACATTGCAGGATAAAAATAGCTATGACGATTTTGAGGGTAGAGAATATTGTGTTACATGTTCTTTGCAATTACATCCTACAATAAAGTTGATAGGAAAAAGTTTTATTGTGTTGGGGTACTTCAAAATATTAAAACCCTTCAAATTCTAGAGAAAAATCGAGTTAATTTCCAAAAAAGTAAAGATAGCCTCTTCTGATTATTCTGGTGCCAGGCAAGCACCCCACTCTCTTTCAATGGGAGAGGACAGGAAAAGTTACCAGCAACGAAAGAACCCCGTTTTTAATATGGGGTAATAAATTGAAAATATATGCCCAATTGGTGGCCATCTTGGATTTTGGGGGTTCAGGTGAAAATTCGTGTTGACTCCCCATCTAGATTGAATTTGAAAGAGTGGGTAAAAATGAGCCCATTAGCCAAATTTCAGAGTTTTGTCCAGCAGGTTCCCTTGGTAGCCAAAATCGACCTAAACAGCCCCCCCCCCCCGCCCTATTAGAGGATACTGGGACAATGAAACCTTATACACTAAGCCCCTTACCAACACCCACGCAGAGGGAATACTAATGGAAGTCCCATTGATCAGGTTTGATCCCTGGGGCTGAAAGGGACTGGATCACTTGCATTTCTGGTTTCAGCAATACTTAATATTGATCTTCAACAAAACCAGAACCCTTCAAAAATCCGCTTCAAGGAGACGGTGAAGTGTTCAGCAGATCGATTTGATCTGGTGATGAAGTGAGCTCAGAGTGGATTAGGAAGATTATGTGTCGCTTTTCACTGTGACGCTCAAGTCATGTCAGGTTTCTAACCATATCATGTATTCACATTCTAATTTTGATATTGCATTTCCTAAATTATTTTAGTTTTTTTCTCCAGGTTGAACATACACTCTCAGCCCGAATTATAATGCGGCTATAAATAGCCCTGTAAATAGGCAGTAAAACCACTTGGTAAGTGGGTTCATGCCTACACTAGCTACTGTTGAATAACGCGATTGTGCTTTATATCTACGTGCCGGGCTGAGAGTGTATAGTTGATTGCTTAGTACTGAGGAATCCCTATGGTGTCCTATGAGTACATGCCCCGTGTGACACACAAGAAAAGCCAATGATTTAGTTCCTGTAAGAAATGCTCCTTTTTTTAGCTTTTTTTTTTGGTGAATCCGTACATAGCATGCTTTACGTTCTGTCTATAAAGCAAGCTATTTGCTCCAATTTTTCCATATAAAGGGATAGCTTCAATGTCCCATCTTAAGTAATTAAGAGTTATGGTTTGCATGAAATAGGTATTTTAAGTCAAGTTCCATTTATGGTAAGCATTTTGTGAAGCATTTTTGAATGAGCTTAGCAGAGCATCATGCCTGCTCATACTAATTATTTCAGACCAAGGTCAGATTTCAAATTGTATATTGCATGGTGTCTCTCAGTTCATGATATGAATGCCCTATGCATAAAATACTTGAATACCAAGATGAAGATTACCATTCTAGAGTATTTCTGTTTGCCATGTTCTTGTCTTTCCCCATTTGTCTCAGTTTCTCTCTGTATCTCTCTGTTATCAAAAAGCCTAGGGATCTTTCTCATAGAACATTTAAGCTTGTGCATGTCTTATTCTCTCAGATCGAAAGAAGGTTTCCTGGTTTGTGTCTTTTTTCCAGTCACTCTAGACTGCGCAGAAAATAGACATGGTGGTGGCCACCTTCAGTCCGAAATCAACAAGGCCTCTAGGTAGTGAAAAATGGAAACTAATCTACCCTGAGCTACTCCTTAGTGTTGAATCCCCACCCAGACGGCTTACTTTAGTTACCTAGAGCTGCCCAGTCAAAGCCTGCTATTTTTGTCTAAAGCACCAAACTAACAGGCTGTAAAATTCATGCCACAGCCCTCTATCAAGGCATGTTACATTGGCAATGCCTTCCCGATAGTACCACCTTTAGGACAATAAGTATGAGACAGGAGTTTATTTCAATACTGTCTTTAGTACTTAAGATTAATTTCAATACCCCTGTACCACCAGTGCTTATTCAAGACTGGTGCGTATTTGAGACTCCGGCTATTACGGTATGTGTAGTGGCTCTCTAAGATGGCTCTCACTGCATCGTAGCAGTTCTAGTCAGGTACTTGCAACCTCTAGTGTCCTTTGTGAGAACTACATGTAAAAAGGTGTGACTGGCTCCTCATGATGTCACTATACGCCAGGTGCGACACATCATGACAGATTACCCTTGACACTGACAGATGAGATACTGTAGCGCCCTGGAGGGGGTGCTGGTAACTAATGACGACAGAACCTTAAGTCTGAATAGGACCTAAAGGCTCTAGCTGCCATGCTGTTCAAGTGTTTTTCCCTTTGATTCAAATTATGCAAGGCTCTTTGCATTTGTTATATGTCAGTTTGCAAAAGGACACGTGGGGAACTGAAGTAGGGATAGTGTTGGCGTCTAGAATGATAGCGTATGGCAGCTTGATTTAATATGATTTCCATTTGACAATGACAAGAGTTATCAAATTCGTTATATCAAAGCACCAAACTTGTTGACTTTATATGTAGAGAATTTGTCGACTCTTTGCGATACTTTTGCTTAATGCCACTATGTTTTTCTTATCACCACTGATCTTCAGTCCCTATGGGTGCTCAGGACTGTACAAACAATGCTCCTTCAGTGCCTCTAATCATGCCTTATCTCTGTGCTGTAAGTACAATAGATATACTGCAGGAAAAAGTGTTAATGATCTGTTAGGCTGCTTCTATAACTGTTCATTGTATTCTGTCAGTAGATTTCTGACATAGCCTATTCATTGGTTGGTAAATAAACACTATACAACAAACCACAGATCAGATTTCTTTCTTTTTGTCACAAGCAGTGTGCAATGTTATTACAAGCACAGGCATTTGAGTCTTTTAAGGCAAGACTCTTATTCGGTTGTTCACTAGGTCTGCTACAATCGGGGATAGTCGAGGTTTTGCTTTCTGATTCAATATATGAATTTGTTTTATTAAAATCAAAGTTTGTAGATTATATTTGGGACACATTGGTATATCAACTCCAAAGGTGTGAGCTCCTGAGTGTTCTCAATAGTCAAGATCCAGGAGAATCAATGCTTTACAATATCCAGTAACTGCTTTTACACCTAATGTGTAAGACACACATACAAGATCATACATGACAGTAGTTCTCAGGCCCCATTCGAATAAGCTATTCCAAGCAATAAAACGGCTGGGCAAAGCCATGATGCATTATCCTGACTGCTGCATTCTGATTGGCTGATTGAGGTACCGTGCATTGTCTAAATGAATGATGCACCCAAAATACAGGAGATTAACTTCATCACACCTTTAGACTTCATAATTGACATTCCTGTGATATAAGGTGGCGGATGTTTGATTTTTCTCTTTATAACGAGAATAAGCCACTTAATCATGCCCATGGCTGTGCTCTCGACTGTTGAGACATCTTGGGGCCTATAAGGCTCTTGACATCTCAATACAGTCTATAGCACTCCCACGGCCATGCACTATGCCTCATTCCCTAAGTAATAATATTGCTATGTCTAACCTTTGTAAAAATGGGTCACATAATTTATCATATATATGATAATGTCTATGGATGCATAAGACCTTTATATATCTATAGGAAAGTCTGTATAGGACAAGTCTGCGCTATTTATTGTATGCTAAAATAGACGCCTGACAATAGCGCAAACAGGCTTAGGCGCACCTCCATTGTCTGCCTTCGCAATCACCCAATTTGTGCTGTTTTTACATATCCATGTGATAATCGCACATTCCATGTTAAGTAGGGAACTGCTGTCCAGGGAAGTTTATGTGCCATAGTACATTTAAAAATCAGTTTTTACTAACTTTTTGGACTTTTTTAGGATTTCTAGAACTAATTAAAGAAAAATGTCCACAACATAGATTATTTTCGTACTTTTTGCATGTGGGGGGCCTTATGATGAAAAAGGCTGCTTACTGAAAACACTATGTCCTGAAGCATGATTACAATTATTGATCCATTACAATTGGCAAAGAAAATATATGTATGGTATCAAATGTGATGTTTTATAGTTTTTTAAGTGTTAAAATTCAAAAAATAAAAATTTCCCCTAAATTTCCCCATTAAGCTGACGGACTGGACCTCATTATACCAGTGTCCAGTATTTTAGGGTGACCTCCGTTACCATCAGCCTTTAGTGGCCCTGGGCAGAAAATAAAAAGAATATTCTGGTCAATGTCAGACTAAAATGAAGACCAATTAGGGACATAGTTATGTGCCAGATGATGACTTGATATCTCTTCACATCTCCGTACTAGATGCATTTCCCTGCCAAAATCTGAAGTAGTTTTTTTAAGGTGAGTGACCTCCGTTACCATGATTAAGCACATATAATTAAGGTGGAAACAAAAATAACCGACACTAGTCCAAAGGTAATGAAAAAAGGAAACTGTATACCAAAAATCAGATTGATTGATGGTATATCTAATTTTCTAGAGAGGAAATACTGTAAAAAAGTGACCTCCGTTACCGGTGACCTCCGTTACCGCCCACCCCCATTTTCAGTTACCTCCATTTCCATAGCCTGCTCACCCACCTGAGTCAAGCCACAATGTCAGCTTTAATATCCTAAGTTGGTCAACTCATTTTTGACACACCTTGAAATCCAAATATTAGCTACACCTTGGGTACAAGGTCATGACACATTTGACCTTGGCCAAGGTCAAGGTCACCCTTTTCAAGGTCAAACACCTAAATCTGGCAGAAATTAGGTAGGAAATCATGTTTATGGCTAAAAAATTGGCTTTAATTATCTTTTTGCCATGCTGTAAAGTAAAATAAGGCCACATCTTTGAGTCCTTTTTCATGGTTCCAACAATGGTTGACCTTAGACAAGGTCAAGGTCATCTTTTTCAAGGTCAAAAATCACTGAAATCAGCTGGGAAATTAAATTTATGTCCATAAAATTGGTTTAAATTCACTTTATGTTATGCTTTGAAATACTAGAGTGGTCTACTTGTTGAGTGCCTTTTCAAGATCATAACATGGTTGACCTTGGCCAAGGCCAAGGCCATCCTTTTCAAGGTCAAACACCCTCAATTCAGCTGAAAATAGCAAAAGAATCATGTTTATGGCCATAAATTTGGCTTAAATTAAGTTTTTAACACCCATCTGAAAACCTAAAATGGTTTTCTCTTTGAATACTTTTTCAAGGTTCCAACATTGTTTACCTTAGCCTAGGGCAAGCTCATCATCTTCAAGGTCAAACACCTAAATCTGGTTGAAATCAGGCAGGTAACTAAATGCTAAGTGTCTTTTCAAGGTCATGACATGGTTGACCTTTGCCTCGGTCAAGGCCATCCTTTTCGTGGTCAAACACCTGAATTCGGCTGAATTTCTCAAGGGAATCATCTTTATGGCTATGAAATAGACTTTCCATCTCTGGGTTTCCCAAATACAGTGCTATAGTGATGCATTTGTGCAGTACAGGCAGTTTAAGGGTTTTGAAATCCTTTAAAAAATTAAAGTGGTCTGATCGACTAATTTTTTTCCTCTATTTTTTTGTATTTTCCCAGTGTTCCGGGTAAGCATAGGAAAAAAAATCCCCACCTGTTCAGTTCTCTGACAAATAATGTCTACCTTTAAAAACTTAAAATGGTCAACTCTTTGGGTCCTTTTTCAAGGTCCTATCATTATTGACCCTAGCCAAAGTCATCCTTTTCAAAGTCAAAACACCAAGGGGATAAAAGTTATGGCCATAAAATTGGTTTAAATTCACTTTTTGACATGCTTTAAAATTCTAAAATAGTTTACTTCCTGATTACCTTTTCATGGTCATAACATGGTTGAGATGGTCAAGGTCCTCCTTTGAAAGGTCAAACACTTTATTTTGGATAAAAGCAGCAAGGAAATTGCATTTATGACCATAAAATTAGGTTAAATTCAATTTAGGGCATGCTTTAAAAAATACTAATGTGGTCTACTCCAAGACCAAGGAAGGCCATAATGTGGTAGATCGTGCTCAAGTTCAATGTTATCACTGGTTATCCTTTCCAGGTCAAACACTAAGGTATTTTAGTCATTAAGGGAATCATATTTACAACTACAAAATTGGTTTATATATACTTTTTAACATGCTTGGAATTCTAAAGTTGACATGGTTGACCTAGGTAAATAGGTCAAAGTTGTGTTCCACAAGGTCAAGGACACTTAACATTTAAGGACACTTAACATTTAATGTGACTGACTATAGTATTTGGTGGAAGATGGATTTTTAGCCAGACCCTGGGTTCTCTGTAACTGTTACAATATCAACTATGAATGAAATTGAGATAATCAAGATGGCTGCCAGAATTAGATCAAAATCTTGGAACAATAGGGTGTTTTAAAAAAATGACTACTCGATCCCTAATCAAAATAGAAAGACAAAAAAGAATTAGTACTAAAAGGACATCACTGAAGTCCAGGAATCTATTCATGACATTTAGAACCATGTATAATTTATGGCAGCTATTTTGAACTATCAATAAGTGTTACCCTGCATATTGTTAAAGATATATTAAAGAATTCTGCTTCAAACAAATATAAAGGCACAAATCACAGGTTAAAAATTCAGAGATGTTACCAAAGGTGTTCGCAAAGGATGATCTTGACCTAGGCTAAGGTCAACAATGTTAGAACTTTGAAAAAGTATTAATTAAACAAAAAGAAAACCATTTTGACCCATCCTTAAAACTAAGGGATAGGCCTCAGAGAAAAGAAAGCTGGTGGAGTGGCATTTTCAATACAAATTTAAAGAAAATTCAAAATTTGATTACCATGGCAACCTGAAATACTCTGTTGTCATTAGTTAATATCCCCCACTTATATCAGCATATTAGTCCCATCCAGTAGGATCTATGATGATTTTACACTATTCAGAGTGGGAATCTACCTAAAAATGTTTGATTCAGTTAAATTGACATCCATTCTAATAAAATTACCATAACTCATTTTTGGACAAAACAGCATTTTTACCTTTAAATGGCCTGTTTCTGTGTTCTCAAAAGTGTAAATTTTCTCCCATTTTTTTTTCAGGATGAGCTGCTAATAACCAGCCAATTTGAGGTGTTTAACCTTGAAAAGGATGGCTTTGACTTTGGCCAAGGTCAACTGTGTTATGACCCTGAAAATGCACTCAAAAAGTAGACCAAGTATTTCAAAGCATGGCATAAAGTAAATTCAAACCAATGTTATGGTCATAAATTTAATTTCCCAGCTGATTTCAACAATGTTTGACCTTGAAAAGGATGACCTTGACCTTGTCTAAGGTCAAAATTGTTGGAACTATGAAAAAGGACTCAAAGATGTGTCCATTTTAGTATTTTACAGCATGCCAAAAAATTAATTGAAGCCAATTTTATAGCCATAAACATGATTTCCTTGCTAATTTTTGCAAAATTTAGGTGTTTGACATTGAACAGGGTGACCTTGACCTTGGCCAAGGTTAAATGTGTCATAACCTTGTGCTCAAGGAGTAGCTAATTTTTGGATTTCAAGGTGTGTCAAAAATGAGTTGACCAACTTAGGATTTTAAAGCTAGACATTGTGGCTTGACTCGTAACGGAGGACACCGGTAACGGAGGTCACTTTTTCACAATACTTTCTCCCTAAAAAAAATTAGATATACCATCAATCAATCTGATTTTTGCAATACAGTTTCCTTTTTTCATTTTCTTTGGAGTAGTACTAGTTATTTTTGTTTCCACTTTAATAATACATGCTTAGTCATGGTAACAGAAGTCACTCACCTTAAAAAAAACTACTTCAGATTTTGCCAGGGAAATGCATCTAGTCTGGAGATGTCAGGAGATATCAAGTCCTAATCTGGCACATAACTATGTTCCTAATTGATCTTCATTTTAGTCTGGTATTAACAGAATATTCTTTTTTCTGCCCAGGGCCACTAAAGGCTGATAGTAACGGAGGTCACCCTAAAATACTGGACACTGGTATAAAGAGGTCCAATCCTTCAGCTTTTCCTTGCTAATTTCTGCCAAATTTAGGCATTTGACCTTGATAAGGGTGACCTTGACCTTGGCCAAGGTTAAATGTGTCATGACCTTGTACTCAAGGAGTAGCAAATTTTTGGATTTCAAGGTGTGTCAAAAAATGAGTTGACCAACTTAGATGTGGCCATTTCCAGTAAAAGTAACTTAAGGAGTGGAATCTTATCATCTTAAAGCATGTCAAATAGTGAATTTGAACTAAATTTATGGCCAAAAATTTAGTTGTCATATAAATTTCAATCAGATTTAGAGGTTTGACCTTAAGAAGGATGACCTTGACCTAAGATAAGGTCAATGATGTTGGAACCTTGAAAAAGGACTCAAAGACTTGACCATTTTAGTTTTTTAAAACATGTCAAAAAGTGAATTTAATCCAATTTTATGGCCATAAATATGATGTCCTTGCTAATTTCTGCCAAATTTTAGTGTTTGACCTTGAAAAGGGTGACCTTGACCTTGGTCAAGGTCAACATGTCATAACCTTGAAAAGGTACTCAAGGAGTAGATCTTTTTTTTTTTAAAGTTCAAATTGTGTTAAAAAATGAATTTAAACCAATGCTATGGCTCAATATGTGATATCTTCGATTTCTCATTTTGTTTGAGCTGGTAGCCATGGCAACCAGGTTGCCATGCCAACAGGCCTTTCCAGAAAAAAAGTATGCCAATTTTTAAGATGGGTCCCATTTTGCACAAATAGTCAAGAAACAACCTAGTGGCCATTGACAGATGCAATTTTTTTATTCTAAAAAGGGATTTTTTGATAAAAGTGGAGAAAATAATTGCATAGGAAAAATGTCCAATCTCCATGGCAGTTGCCTGGGAGGGGCTGAAATTGGATTGTGCAACCTGTGTTCGAGGGCTAATATTTTGATAACCAGGAAACATTTATGTTCACTTCTTTTTTTTGGAAGTATCAGGATGACTTCAAGTTTTTGTTGGTACCTCACACTTACCTCTGTGAATATATCCAATTTTAGACATTTTCTCCCCCTATTTGCAAGACTTAACTTGGAATGTGCCTAATGACGGTTGATGTTATATGTGTATGCCTTCATCCTTGACACTGACAGGCAAACTGTCCTGATTACACTGATAGTGACAAAGTTTATCTATCATTGTACTGAAGAGCACTTAGACACTCAGTACTGATTGCCTATTGCCATTGTGTCAGGCAATAGGCATTGTGTCAGCCAATTGTGTTAACATTGAAAGACACATTACAATGTTTGCGACTTCTTTTGTCACTGCAGACAACAGTTGAACAGGGATTTTCATTACAAGACTGTCTTCACGTGCAATTGAAGATGTCCACAAAACATATTTTACTTAAATCTGACAAAACCTGTTCAGCTTATGATCCTAGAAAATCCTTGTCGTCTCTTTTCTGCTATTATATGCAGTCAGAGAAAGATTTAAGGTTTTTTAAGCAATACAACTAACCAATGGGTGAATCAGATTAATCAATCCAATGCTGTATTCAAAAGCGACAAACCCGCCAAAATTCTCAGTTTGATACAATTTCAATTATACTGCGTTGAATACAGAAAGGGAAAGAAGAAAATTTTGAAGCTTCATCCCCACAGTATCAGTCAGGTCTTGTGAAAGATTTCAATAAGGTGCAAAGCTACTTTGTAGGGCTAATACATGGAGACCATACTACGTGGCAGGACCTTCCCCCCCAAGTGCAAAGTCGACTTGTTTAGAACTAGAAGCTAGATTTTCTGGTGGGTAAATTGAATTATGAGACCCTCCGACTCCATGTAAACAAACCCAGAATTCAGCAAGTCCCAAAGCCCACACTTTGAACCATTTCTCTATACCTAACAGCCATTTTAGGAAAGCCCCTTCTGGTTATGATTGATCGACCAGATCTCGTCTATTCTCGGACCTCTTGAAGGCGCACGAGAAAGATGGAGACTGGCTATACTTTGACCCCATGGAGGACCAAGCTGTCAACAAACATCTCCAACTAAATCCCAATACTTGCAACCCGAGTAGCTCTTTTATCCCTCGAGTAGTTCAGGAATGAGTGGGATTCAACTAAGCTTAGCGACGCCATCTTGGAAAGCCTGGCGTCATGGTCTAGATGGCTTTATGACGTCAGGACAGGAATAAATGATGATGTCACTGTGGCCAAAAAATGACATCATGTGACAAGGATAATGCAGTATCCCTTTTATGGTCACATTGGGTTTTAATGAACTATAACATTTGCTTATCATGATGCATGGATGCAGCTCTCATATGCAAATCGCCAGCATTACCCTTTGTACAACTTCTGCCATTTTACCAAACAAAAGGGGTTGATGCACTCCCAAAGGGTCGGCAACATGCAGAAATGCATCCACAACAACGTTAATGAGCATGCAGGTTTTAGTAAAATTGTAGTATTTGACCAACTCTAGGATAGTGTTCACAGAACTGAGTCGTGGTCTCTAATAAAGCGGTCTATATTCAGCTGACCTCTCTAAAGTCACCTGACGGCGGTGAAACCAGCTCTGTATTTATAATTTTATACTCTGTAAAGCAATGCGTATAACCAATGTTTCTTTTTGTAGAACACAGTCATACAGTCTGATTTCTATCTGAAAACCTCTCCTTCTCCCCATGTATTACAATGATCTGCCACCCCTCTCTTCAAAACATCCCTCTATTAAGAGGCATACCGTTTGCTACTATCTAATGGAGGGGGAGGTCTTACCATCTTTTCTTTTTTGTTCGGGAAAATGACATATATGGGCTTAAATATAGATGACCTAGAACAGTTTAATTAACCCACAACGTCCTACCAATCGTTTACCATGTGGAACGCCCCCACCCCAGTGGAGATCTATATGTGTTTCGAGGTAGGCATAACAATTTACATTTAAAAGTTCCCTTGAGTTGAACGTGTATGGCCTGCTTATACTTACATCGGTTGAATCTAAATTAATTCCTTTTTCTAAAATTACCAATGGGTTGGCCTCAAAACAATGTGTAAATCCAGAATAAATCTAGCTTGTCCCCTGGAGAATATTGCCCTATCCCGCATGCTATTTAAGAACCTTTAATGGCAAACATAGTGTTGTATACTTTTAGTCACAGCTACACTTTGACCCTCTAGATCGACACTCTATACCTCCTCCCCCATCCAATCTAGCAATGAACGGCCCAAACGCCCACCACCTTTTATTAGATCATGTAGCCTTACAGCCCTACATGTTGTTCAGGACCAATTGAATCAGGAAACCATAAATAGAAAAAGGGACACACTGAAAAAAGAAACAAAAAACATGATAAGGCACACTAAATATTCAAAAGAAAAGAACTAACCCATAAGTACTGTGTACCTGAACAATTGGAAAATAATAGGTGTGTGCTTTACACATTTGTTGGAAGATGCTCTAAAAGGCCTACTTCCCTAATACTTCTCCTCACAGAGATTGTCCTTTTGGGTGCTTGAAGGATGCGTGGTCAGTGGCAATTCAGATCAGAACAAGAAGCCATGCTAGCTCTAGCTTCGTGTGAGATAGGCTGAAGACATGCTCTGTCAATGCATGATTCTCTAGCAACCAACAATGTATACCGATTGCTAATTACTGCAGCCCTACCCACACGGATTTGTTTGATAGAAATGTAACATTTTTGTTTAGACTACCCACGTCCACTTCCACCTTTGTTTTAGACATTTAGCTACGTATTGTAAGAAAACCTGGAGCTTTACACAGTAACCCTTTTCTTAAGATGCAAATAAAAATTGTCCCCTTAATTGACGTCATTGTTTGACAAAAGATGTTTATTCAAAAGATATTAGAATCACGGTGAAACCATTCAGTGGTTAGGTAGTATATGCAACAACTACAGGGCACCACCTGGTGTGAATGTAGTATAGGCAAAGCATGAATTGGTGCATGCAACAACTACAGGACACCACCTGGTGTGAAAGTAGTATAGGCAAAGCATGAATTGGTGCATGCAACAACTACAGGACACCACCTGGTCACAGTGAGGGCAGGTACTAGGGTAACTGCAGTTACCCGATCCAACATGGCAGATGCTAACTACACCAGTGTTAACACTGTTTCTAATTGTATGATGTTATTACCATGTTGTATTTCATGAAATATTGTATGATCATAGTTCAGGTATGGGTACACATGGAGACAAGCCATGGAGTTATGAAAACACTGGGATTACAGAGAAATCAGCCAACAAATAATATTTGGTACTAGGGTAAAAGTTTGTGTGGTACTAGGGTAACTGGTTTCCTATGACATGAAAGGTACCAGGGTAACTGATCCTTTTTCTATCTATTCATTAACAGGGCACTTTTTTGCCAAGAGGAATGGAAATGTTTGAATGCCTCCTTGTTGGGTTAGAAGTCCTACCTATTCAAGCCCATTCACATATTATCTGCCTCATTATGAGAAATTACAAGTGGAAATTCATGACACTCCCACCAGGGGATCATGGTAAGGGAGTGATCATTATCGAAAAGAAGGAGTTGGGTGTTTATGGATTTCTGTAAGAGTATGGCCTCCCCCTGCATAAAGAAGCCCAAATTATTCATTGGCCCTGCTTTTCTATAGTAATTTGTTTTTAACGGTCACATATTAAGACTTTTTTTTTGTTGGAAATTTGAAGAATTCTTTCAATTTTGCAAAAAAATATCACTAAGCCCAATGTCAAATTCGAATTTAAGAATGGCTATGTCACCCTGTCAAATGTAGGAGTCTATAGGGCCATTACTTCACTTTCTAGGTGATATTAATTTCTGCATATCAGAGGGTTGTAGTTACCCTAGTACATGGAACACCATCCCAGTACTATGTAGTTACCCTAGTACCTGACACATTATCCCTTATATGTACTACTTTTCTCATTTTATGGCCATTCTGGTTGGATTCTGCAGTTCTTATTACACTTATTATTCCACGATTTCTGGGATTCTCAGTGCTTTTCCTGGATATTCCCATGCACATACCTGTCGATATTGCATGGCATCAGGCCTGCAACATGACTCTTGTAAGGCGTGCAGTTATCCATGGATAACATACCTCCTTACATGGATAACATGCCTCCTTACATGGATAACATGCCTCCTTACATGTCCTTACATGTCATATGTTACATGTTAAAACCCATGAAATTTCATGGCCAGGGCAGGGCTCGAACCTGCAGTCTCACATCCCAAACCCAACTCCCTATGCATTGCACCACAGGGACTGACGGGTAATGGCTGGCTAGAACCAGGTCTTGATATGATACAAAGCCCGGGGAGGCGACAACTGCAGGCTGTCTGCTACCATAACCGCGGGACGCATTCAAACAATGCCAAGCTGAGACGGGCGCCGAGGTATACGGCCCGGTGGTCTAGTGGTTAGCACATTGCGCTCAGCCGTTAGAGGTAGGCGGGACGAGTCCCGGTCCGGGTGCATCTTTTTTTCGCCGTGTGTCCTCTGCCATAATTACACTCGGGCTACGCCCTCGTGTAATTATCCTTTGCTAACACACACTCGTCATGAATTATCCATTGATTACTTGTTCACTATTCATATAACATCAATATCATGAATACATGTCACACATTTGCCGTAAACATCTTATTCTCAGTGAGTTTAGTTCTTTACATCCCTCTTACCAGAGTACAGTTACCCTAGTACCCCTGTTGTAGTTACCCTAGTACTTGATATTGTTGACCAAATCAGTTACCCTAGTACACCCAAATCTGTGATCACTATTTACTCCTGATCTAGACCACATCAGGCTACAGTTATTAGTTCAGATTATCAGAAATTTTCTGAACAACAACTATACAACTGCACATCATTCAAATCCACAGGAATGCAGTATCACCCTAGTACCTGTCCTCACGGTGCTGGTGTGTAAGTAGTACAGACAAAGCATGAATTGGTGTATGCAACAACTATAGGACACCACCTGGTGTGTAAATAGTACAGGTAAAGTATGAATTAGTGCAGGCAACAACTACAGGACACCACCTGGTGTGTAAGTAGTACAGACAAAGCATGAATAAGTGCAGGCAAAGCATGAATTGGTGTAGGCAACAACTACAGGGCACCACCTGGTGTGTAAGAAGTATAGGCAAAGCATGAGTTGACACGGGTAACATGGCATTTGAAAAAAATATAGGGACACTAAAATATCATTTTCTAACCGATCAGATGCTGCAGTATACATAATGGTATAAATTGAAAGCCAGGGTATCCCTAGATTATCAAAAGAGCATAGTAGCTTACATGTCGTTTTTTCTTAGTTGTGACTTTAATTGCCAGAATTGTGTGAAGCTAATTCCATTTTAACAATCATGAACATGACTTACTATGAATCAAAGTATTTTGAATCTAGCTCAGGCTTCCAGACCTGTCCAAGATAGTATACATCCCCTCCAAAGTTTTTTCAAGGTTAGGGGAGACCTTTTTAGCTGGCCTACTTCTTACCTTTTGTATGCTTCTAATGTATCATACCATCACGTGTGATGATTGGACATTAAGAAGTACCCATAATGACGTAAAAGGGGTGTAATAACATTCTTCACGTCATTGCAATAGAACAATAAGCAGGTAAGGAGGGTATCCTTTGTCTCTGAGCCTTTGACAATCTCTCCTCAAAAAGAAATTGCTTAATAT
This sequence comes from Acholoe squamosa, assembly GCA_949317995.1. NCBI lineage: Eukaryota > Metazoa > Annelida > Polychaeta > Phyllodocida > Polynoidae > Acholoe > Acholoe squamosa. The sequence continues at coordinate 22,254,535 of OX439051.1, forward strand.
TTGGTAATTAGTTTCTCATATTTTTCTTCCTTTGCCTGTGTTTTTATCATGTTACCTTTTCTGTCTGTCTGCCTCTCTCTCTCTCTCTCTCTCTCTCTCTCTCTCTCTCTCTCTCTCTCTCTCTCTCTCTCTCTCTTGTGTATTTGTCTGTCTCTGTCTCTCTGTGTGTCTTTGTCTCTGTCCATCTCTCTCCCTCAGGTTACACGAATGAGAAATGAGCCCCAGCAATCTTTTGATTCTACGTTCATACTCTCAACATCGACCCCTCCATTCTCTCTTTTCTGTCCGCTTCTATTTCTCTCTGTCTCCATCTGTCTGCCTCTGTCTGCCTCTGTCTCTGTCTGTCTCTGTCTCTGTCTCTATGTCTCTCTGTCTCTGTCTGTCTGTCTGTCTGTCTGTCTGTCTCTCTCTCTCTCTCTCTCTCTCTCTCTCTCTCTCTCTCTCTCTTTCCCCTCTTTGCCAACATCATAGAAACAGGCTATACACCACAAACCCCGACTATGTAAAGAAATCTTGGCACTTATGGGATGGAGCACTACTTGAAATGACAAATTATGGACTTCATTGTTGTCCTCAGTGCAGAATCCCCCCTAATGATGTCACTGTAGGCATGTGGTCTGCTACTATTAAGCAGGTGGAGTGTTCCTATAGAGGGTTTTGGACAATGTAGTGTTTTGTGGGTATTATTAGAGGTAGGGGAACCTTTGGGTAGCACTTCAACAGTTATGGGGAAGCCAGCTCTACCAATGCTTAGCAAATCAACTTTCCCTTACAATGATCTGTATGGTGTGATTTGTTCTTCATATAGTTTCTTTTCTATGGTGTATGTAGGGGAGGCACTATTTGAATGCCTTAATGAGGCCATACAAGTGGGCTAACTCCTGTTATGACATGCAAAATGGATATAACAGAATCAAACATGGTGGCCCAATTGTTTCAGCTTTCTTATGTATATTGTAGAGGGTAACTCAGGCAAATCTAATAACACCCACAGACTCAGCTGAGGAAGTCACCATCTGGGAGGCCCTTCAGTATCTACAACAGCTTTTACATGAATGCCGAGGCCATAATAGTTTGTGCATTTTTTAAGTCCCATTGTCTTTATATACATAGGCTCCTATATAGAAACCAGTCTTTATCTTTTGGTGCCTAACTAGCCCTGAGCTTGTAGGTATGAGGCTGGAGCCTATTTGATACTTTAGTGACTCTTAATGGTTTCCTTTTAATCAGGCCCTAATAATGTCAAACCTGAGTTTCATTCTTGCTGCTTAACTGCCCGAGTTAAAGGAGATTAAGTAGAGTCCCCTGTCTAGATTCAGAAAAGAAATAATGTATCACTATCCTTTTGTATACAAAGAGGATAAATGTGATACATATTGTTTGAACCATTCTACTTTATCTTCTCAGACATTATATCAGACCAAATAAATGCTGAAAATTTAATTACTAATTAGAATAATTCTAAACTTCTAAACCTCTCTTTTGGTAACTTAACCACGTCATCCCTACCATCCTATTCTACACTGCCTCTAGATAGAATAGTCCAGCCAGGGAAGTTCAGCCTTGAAAGGTATTCAATTTCTGAAGTATGTATGTGTTCTGCCTGCTGGACATGTGTCCCTGTAATGATGGAGATGGGGGAGGGAGGGGGTGACTCTGAAGAGGGATGGAGACAATGGGAGACTGGCAGTACCTTAATGAAAACACCTGATGAGACTAAGGCACGAAATCAAGGCCTGATGGAAGCACAGAACGCAATATGGATGTATGGGATACCATGTGCTGTGAAATATTTTTTTTATTCTAGTTTCACTTGATGGTTATTTAATAGTTGGGTGTATATAATGTTTAAAGAGAGAGTGAACCACCACTCTCTGCAAAATTATTTAGAAGGCACAAAGTTCCATAACAACGTTTATATTCAGCAATGCAAGGTGCACCTCTTATTGCAAACAGTGGAGGACGTCAGTCTCAATTATTAGTGAATGGCATCCCATACATCACGGCCCCAACTGACCAGCGTATTACCAGGGAGTCACGTGACCAGGGACCGGATACCTACACTCTTGCAATCATAGAACTGGCTCTAAAGGGTCCCGGATGAGCATTTTACACTCTCCACACTTTGGTCTTAATATGAGAGCCATCCAGTGGTTTTCCTGGCCTATTTATCAAAATGTACTGGAGATTTGCCTTCATTGCCGTACAACCTATAATTCTATATCCTGTTCAGACCTAAATTGAGAGGCATTAAGTGCCGTGGACGTCCATAAATGTCAATGGCTTGGTTTATCTGATCCCGCTTTCCAAACCACCAAATTATACATTTGGATATTCTAAATGGTAACCTTTAAAACTCATCAATATCGTAGGTTGAAATGGCTTTGCATGTTATTTTTTTGTGCACCAGGGAGCTTACATTCAGCCCATGTAAGCTACATCAAATAGACACCCCCGTCCCTTACATCTGCATCAGGTATTGTTATCATGACTTTACACTCTGAGCAGGATCCTATTCTCAACCACTCATCATAAACAGTGATAAAAGGACACTTATATGGAATGTGAGCTGGGAATGTGACCTGATATGTGGATCATATAGAATGTAGGGAAGCTGTTTTATGTATACTGGCTAGGTGCCTACTGTAAACGTATAAGCTTTATATGCCTCTGTAAATGGACAGTGAGGTATGCTTATCCTAACTATACCCATTCTCAGGTTATTGGTAGAAGATCAGCTAAATGCTTTATTTCGTGTTTAGCATTACTGTTACTGTAGTTCTCATACATGCACCATGAAAGTTCCCCAGAAAGCATCAAATTCGACTCATTCTTGTCATCGTCCAGACAGCCCCTCATGTTATAGACCTGTTTTTGAATTGGGACCAATTTTAGCCTATGGTCACTCCATTTTACACAAAGCTTACTGGTGAACCTAGGCAAGTAGATGCAAGGAAATGGATAGATTATGTTTTAATGGAAACATGTCTGTTTCCTAGAATCCTCACGTCCTTCACTGTAAGGAGGTCTCTGATAATACAGCTACATGGGCCAATTGAGGTCTTACCGTGATGAAGATTTTTTCAGTTCAAACTCTCTGGAGAGTCCTGGTTCTAGATAGATTTGGAGTAGTTCAGCGAGAGTCACACCGAGGATGACAGTGCATCCCTACCATGCACTCGGCCTTGGAGAAGAAAAGTAGATGTTACAGGTACCAACCAGCAAAGCAGGCAGGAGAAATTTCAAAACCTTTCCCCACCTTTGAACAGAAATATATATTTGGGCATCTATGAGCATTTTAAGTAGGGCCAACTTAACACCATGGGTTGCTATGATATATCACAAGTCTACAGCATCTTACATGTGTCGACTCTGGGGGGATTTCAAAGGCTCTGTCTGAAAGGTAAAAGTAAGTGCAATTTGGGGACAGTGCACAGTTAATTTGGCCTGCCTTGCCTAGATATTCAGACAATATAACTTGAAACACAGCAGTCTCCGTTTTGCCTCACCATTGAATCATCTCTATCATATACTTCAGAGATCAGGAGAGGTGCCAATGAAAACTATGATAGCTTTTTACCTGGCCTGTGTAGTTCCTTCACAAAGGAAACTCCTACACAAAGAAAGATAGCAAAGAATTAAAACTACCTTTGTGTTTGTGCAAAGCCCATGCTGGCACCTAAACCTTATACATAGCCTGTGAAGGGCCCTTAACAGCACTTTGTGGGGCACCCCTCAAAGGCTCAAACATCGATCTCTCACTACTGTCCACTTTACCAGAGGATGACTTAAGGCCAATATCCTCCTCCTGTAAGTATCTCTCCTCAATGGAGTTAAATATGGACAAAACAAGTACAGAGAGTGGAGCTTAGATCTGTGTATGTACAACCCCAGACTTGTTCCCAACAAGAGGCATAATGCTGTAACATCATGATTAGAATTGTTATATTGGAGGTGAGGGGAAAAGTAGGAGCTGGAATACATATTGCCCTGAAAGTGGAGATCTTAAATGTGCAGTAACTGGCATGAGATATAGAGTGAGCAGTAACCAAGCTTTATAGGGGTCAAAATCGATAAGCGCCCAGATGTTTGAGAAGACCACTATACATGAATGCTGGACTACTTGCTGGATGTTGTGCCCAGTTTGATGAAATTTAACCCGGTACTGATACTCCTTCCCCTCTGGCCACAGACAAGTTGCAGTTAGCTCAGATATCTGACTTGTATCACAGCCTGTGCAAAGTGATCGATTACTCTCTCCTCTGTGGTCATCGACTGGTTAGCCGGCTCCCTGTACAGTGTCCACCGCCTGGTGGAGGGTGTTTGAACTAATTTGGTTGATGGGTTAAGGGCAGTTTCGTATTAGCTTTCAGTCGGAGTGTTTAGCACTAACAATTGTTATACTATTGTGGGGTATGTAGTGTAAAGTGTGGCACCCTTGCTCAATTATTTCATGAATTCTATGAACATCCTTTTCAAGGTACCTCCTTTCAGAGCGTTACCTGTTTTGTTACAGTGAATACACACGAGTGTCTAGGGGAGTTTCACCAACTCCCCCTGTTGTTCAAAAATAACCACTCCCTAAATGCTCTGCATTGCTCTTTTCTGTTCTTCGATTTGCTCAAATCCAGAGTATTTTTCTCTGCTTGCAACCTTCTACCGTATAGTATAACCCCGTTCAATGTGCATGGTAAATTGTCGAAAAAATTTAAATCATACTACATTATAATTATAGTTGCTCCAATGTAAAAGTAAGAGAAAATGGATAGGAACAGTCTTCCATTTCTTACTTTTGAACTCCTGGTTGATGTAGGCAATACCCCCCCCCCGCAAAAAAAAAATTGCGATCTTTCCTTTTCCTTTCCTTTTAATATATCAGAGGCATACAAGAAAAGGTCCCTGAACTGTACAAGACTAATGTGCTTAAGTTCAGTGGTAGAACGCTCCATTGGGACTGAGACCTAGTGTAAGGTTCCGCTGTGGAGATCTATACTAGAGTCAGATGTCAGACAGTGCAGTAGTATGGACACGCTGCTAGACAAGCAGGCAGTTTTCTTCTTCTCTTTTCTTTCTCCTTTTCTTTTTTTTTTAATTTTCTTTTGGCTGGTTACTCCTGTGACCTACCATAAAAAGTTGGGTCCTTTGTGATTTTATGTAGCATCATAACTATTTGATGCACAATCTCTGTAAACTCTTTGCAAGTTATTTATTGGGGTTTAGGGTTAGTCACAATCACCCTATATCAAACATTCTCTCCAGGCTATGTGGCCCATCCTTGGTATTTGATATCAGTGGGTATATGGAAATATATATCATTCTCATCAATAAACTGCCAGAATGGATGTGTGGTTATTTTCACAGCTGATTTATTTGTTCAGGATTTTCAGTGTAGCTTGATATCGACCTAGTGATGTGTCGCTGATTTAGGTTTTGTTGATATCCATCTATCACGGGGGGGGGGAGGGTAAGGCCTACATTGTCCATATAAAACCTTATCATTACACACATAATACAAAAAAAAAAGACATCAGAATATTTACTCGCTCATGCTCAAAGTTCGATGGCCGGGCAGGCGCGGATTCAAGGGGGGGCGGACGCGGCGTACGCCCCCCCTTTTGAGGCGCCAAGAGGAGTTCTGAATTCAGTGAATTCTCAGCTACATGTCAGTTTTTACGGTTTTCAAATTGGACTATTATTAAGGATTCTACAGCTTAAAACATAAAAGAATCATGCACTGCCCTCAACAGTAAAATGAATGTGTGAGAACCCTGATTCGAATGCCCAAAGTCATGTACTACTTGCAACTATCAACTTTATCGGTGGGCTCTGTTGAGATAGATCTCTAGAGGAAAGAGCAAATTTTATATCCGTATATCACTACTGTTTGTTAGATGTCTCCCTCTTAATCAAATGTTCTGTAATAATATCCTGCGGCCTGGATGGGCCCCCTGCCGAGCCCTATAGAAACAGCCAAAGTTAGGCCTGTGTCTTATACACGAGGGTTTAATTCTATAGAACAACACTAAAGAGACCAAAATATGACTCAAAGTGTGCGGCCGTGTCTTATATGTGGGGTGCACTTCATATGCTGGGTATCATAATAGATGTAAAAAGGTAGAAGGCTAGTAGATTAGCTTAACAGACACAATCATGAGGATTATGGATATCATTAATTTAACTCTATAATGGAAAAGGAAGGCCACTGTAGTGTATCATATTATGTCGGTGAATTGCCTTAAGATAAAAGTATCGATTGTTGCTGTTGTTTGACATTAATTCAGCTGCCAACAATTTCCTCAAATGCTTACATGACTGTCACACATGCATCAGAACTTTGTCACCATTCATTATGAGAACAATTGTAGTGTCCACTTGACTCATAGGCCAAATCCCAGTATGTGGAAAATGGGTCTAAAACGGCTGTGATTCTGGCTATCGGCAGCCTTGGAGTCTTGTTAGAAACAAAATTCACAAGGGTTCCCATGCCACCCCTACCTTTATCAAACCCCACTACTAGCCAATATTGGAAGGGATGTCTGTGAAATTCATCATTGTACTGAATAGTTGTTACTTTTAGTCACAAGTACAACATTCTTATGACTATAGTGTGTGGGTCCTGATTTATGAAAAGATAACACACCTCTTGTGATTTACTAGAGACTTTTGTTTTCCTCTAAATCACAGGGAATTTCTGTATATTACAGAGATTTCTGGCCTCTTGTGAGGAAAATATCAAAAGCTTTTGATGTATTCCACTCCTGAAATAACAACACTTTGGCAAGGATTCTTAGCCATTATAGGACTTCCTTAGATGATATTACCACCCCAATATCGGCTAAGTAACCACATATCCTATATCACAAGGATTTTCTGGCTATTTTCGCGTTGTGGATTTTGGCCTCATCGGTACATATTGAATCTAATTTCTGACAGCATTGCTGTGATTTTCAAGGTAATGTTCTACATAAACAGCATATGAATCTTCGAACATCAAAGTCATATCCCAATCTTATGTAAAAACCATTTGCATATTACACAACAGGAGGGTTGAGATTCTAACAAGACAATTTTAACCGGACAAAAAAATGATAAGATAATGATGTAGACATTATACTTCGATTTTTGCTAGCTGGATAAGGACTACCTAGTTATTGTCTAACTTGGAACTTACAATAAAATGTAAGTTATAGAAACAGGAAGCTAGTTTACAAAGTCTGGATTTCTATGTGAACTGATTGAATTTTCAGGCAAGTTTTCTAAGTGTAGAGATGCTATTCTAAAATACAAACTCGTCAGACTTGAGTCCTGGCAAACATTCTGTTTTACAAGTTTTCTAGAGGGTATAGGAAAATAGTTAATTTGACATTCTAGGATACCTGCAGCAGGTACCTCAAAATGAGTTTTAGGAATTACACTATCTATTCTGAACAGAGAATGAATTACCATCCTGTATTTAGATGGGAAACCATTCAAGATAACGATATTTGAAGCAAAACAAATGAGATGACTTCTAAATGAGCAGCAGTGAAGAATGAGAGCATTATTTTGTGATAAGGTGATATTGATTTGATGTTCCTGTGGTTTAGGTGCTTAACTCCCTTCAGCCAAATTACATGAAAGTAGGATTGGATACTATTAAGTTGGAGTGTTGGAGTTAGAACTAGAGGTAATGGTCAGGAGGAGAAACCTTTCATCAATTTCATCAGAATATGGTTATTTTTCGTTGTACGAAAGTGTCTTTCCCCCCCCCCCCATTTTATTGAAAACTGTTCAGAGCCTTCTGTCAAGCTCCTAATTGCTCTGTCAACGATACCTTTTCCATTTATATATGTTGCTGCTGTTGTCCTTATTCCTCTTGTACAATAATTTTGCTGATGTTAACAATTATAAACGTAAAGATGTTTTTTATTTATACTCCTGTTTAGATTGATCTTATTTTTCCTGTTTGTTGTTTTCATTACCGCTGCTGTTGGTACTACTGCTTGTGATACCAACTCTACTGCATATCTTAATACCTCTAACACAGGAGGTTGATTAAAGAACCAATTTGCATATTCTGTTGGGTTCTTTAAATAGAGGTCAGGCGGTGATTGAGGACTCCATGGGGAAATCCAGATCCTGATTCATTGCCTTTCCAAAGCCAAAACCTGGAGACCTTCTCAAAGTCCACCAAGCAAGCTTGACTGTGAAAATCTAGGGAGAGCTCTTAGAGGTTTCTGAAAAACACTCTACAACCTGACGGCATAAGTAGTCCATCAAGTAGCCCTTTAGAACATTTGAAATACAATGTAAACCAATAAAGATCTTATATTAATGAGGCAAAGGCAAAATATCTATAAACTCGCCTCTAATGGTTAGATAGCCTTTAGGTTACTCCAATAAATGTACATTTACATAGCTGGGGGATTGCCAAGAATGTTAGTCTCTCCTGAAATAAGAAAAGATAACAAAACCACAGCTCACCTAGCTTAGAACTCTCCCTAATGTAAAGCTATAATCAAAGGAACCACTACACAAGCCATGAGTGTATGCAACTATAAGAACATCAAGGACCCACTATATCAGCATAAAGTAGGGCAGATTAATCTTAAGCATAGAGGCTAGTGGCTGAATAGTTCGTCAGATTGGTGTGATGTGTGTCATACAGTTCAGAGATAGATGTGTGCAGCTATGGAGGGTCATGTCTCTTTCTGACTATTGACATAGGACAGTATACACTGTACAATAATGTTGTCTAAATAACAGTGGAATTCTTGTCCCAAAATTGCCAGAGATCTGTCATTGGTTTCCTTGCAGCACCATACTGCCATCTGGGGCTTCATTGTAAGAAACACACTGCTTCAGTGCAATACAATTATGATGGCTCACTGTTCAATTCTTTGAGGATCCTGGGTAGATTTAACAGTTATTGCCAGTTTGTTTTAATTGCGTGTTTTAATTGTGTTTTTCACACCTCTGCCACATGATCGTCTCGGGGCCGCCTGATAGCTTTTCTGACGGCTCCAATACCCCCCACCCCATTTACTTATTAGGAGATCAAACTGATGTGCCATTGTCTTATTAGAAGGCCAGGTTCCTAAAACAAGCGTGCCATTCCCATATTAGGAGCCCAATCACGTAGCTTTGTATATTTGGAGGCACTAATCCGTCCAGTAGAAGGTGAGAGAGGCAGTGGGTGGGTGGTGGTGTGTTGGATTGTTTTTGTCCCAGGTTGTCTTTGTATTGCATTGATGCTAAGAACTCAGTTGGACTGTATAATAATCTCTGGTTACTCACCACGGCTGCATTCATGCATCATAATGACGAAAGAGCAAAGTACACTAAACATAAGTTTTATACACCCCTACGACATTGTATTTAGCCATGAAATAAATTATTTGTCTACACTAAACATAAGTTTTATACACCCCTACGACATTGTATTTAGCCATGAAATAAATTATTTGTCTTTAAAAGATCGCTAAATAGGCCTACAGTATCGCTAGGTTGATATAATAGACTCTATATATTTTTATTAGCCGAGAGACCCTTGGATCTGCTGTCACTATTGCAGCATAAGGTCAGCATGATGATCCAATCCATAATGGCTGAATAATAGCTTCTAACTTTTTTATTCCTTGTTAAAATTAAAAACAAAGACAACAGTGACGTTCACCAGCTCGAGCTACCCTTAATTAATAAGTCACACTATGGGAAACTTCTATTATTAAGGGATATATGACAGTTTTTGTATGTGATGCCATTTACGCTCCCAGGTTGTCTCCATTTACGCCCATAGGCTGCCATTGCGAACTCGGTAAACAATTCACGCACCAAACCTCTGGTACTTGTTGTAGAAATACATAGAAATAAGTATCAAAGGCTGAACAGGTGGACGGATGTTCAAAGCGTTGTGGGAGGAGGCCTTTCGCAGTGTATGCTGGTTGGGGCTTTAAAAAAATTTGTCCCAGTCCAAAATTTTATTTTGCTTAATTTCAGTCAAAACGAATTTTAGATTGTGTGAGGTCAATCGGAGGGAAAAACTACCACAGTTCCATATCCCACAATGCATTGTTGCACTTTTTTTCCCAATTAGCATAATTATGCAGTATCTTGGTACTGTTCAATATAATATAGATATCACAACAGGGACACCTATGTGTGTGGTGCACATATGCGCGGGCACTGACACATTCCCCTGTGAAATTGTGTAATGTAGTTCTTGCCATGAATATGACCTTAGCTGTCGAAATGGCGTTAAACATCTATTACTCACTCACTCACAGGGACACCTCAACTTCCAAATTGTATTGTTTTCCATGTCTGTCAGCCATCTTGGTTTTCGGAAACACAGGGATCCAGGTCATATAATGCTCAATTTCAATCTTCAAATGGTATCAGATGGATGTTAGTGACCATTGGGACACCTCAACTACCTAATTCTATTGTTTTCAATGTGTGTCGGCCATCTTGGCTTTTGGAAACACAGGGATCCAGGCCATATATGGTCAATTTTGATCTTTCAAAGTTATTAGGTGGGTGTTAGTAGCCATTGGGATATATCAACTACCCAATTCTATTGTTTTCCATGTGTGTCAGCCATCCAAATGAAAGAAGGCACTGCAGCTATGCTGCGCTGCTTCCTTGAAAATGATCATATGAATCATAATGAAAGATGCCACTGCACCTCCTAATATAAAATCATAACATAATCTGACTGGCATTATGGTGTGCATTCTTAGAAGTCTTGATCTTTCAATCCTTTCCTTTTGTCCCCTTGTGTTTAGAATGTATACATACAAGGTGGTTATTCCTGCCCAGAACACTGAATAAGGAATGAGCCCGAAGCAAAATACATCTTCGCAGAGATTTCAGGTAATAAGTGATTTCCAAAAAATCATTGCAAAGATACCTGTCCCCAGTTCTTTCTCTGTATTCAAAAGTTGTTAATGAAAGAGATGGCGCTGATAAAGCTCATCCTTATAGAGAAGCAGTGTTAGTATTGTGGGGAAATGGGGAATGCTGCAGACTAGGCTGCAAGGGTGAGGGAGAAGGGGTTAGAACGACGAGTGCATCTTGGTGAGGAGGGAAGGGGAGTGTGTGACAAGAGGGTGGTGGTAACCCCCAGGGAGGACCCTATCTGTGTGATATATGTAGGTGTATGACTGGGTCAATAACCAGAGGATATGTGTGTGTGGGAGGGGGGGTGGAGAGGAGGTCCTGATGCTCCTGTCATATACGGACTTAGCAGGTTTAATTTTTAGCCAATAAGAGAGCTCCAATCTATTCACTGCGGTCCTTTGGGGGGCAACTGGTACCCATCTGATAGGTCTTATCAGTAGAAATCGCTAGTACAAAGCTCCAGCAATGGCCGCGCCCATGGGACAACCTGCTACCTCGGAATTGACACTAAATGAGCTTTTACTATGCTTGGTCTTTTGAGACAAAATGGTAATTTCGTACTTTCTTTTTAATCAAATACATATGACTATGTGGACGCTTCAGAAGTTGGGTAAATAGATTTAGAAGATACCAAAAAGTCATTCCCATTCATAAGTTCCCCTCTCGCTGATAGATGCTTTGAAAAAAAAAAAAGCGGTTTATCAAGAAGTTATTCAACGCTGAGAATGATTTGCAAAAGACTAGTAAAGCACACCCTGTACAAAAAAAAAGCTGATTTGAACTTCTTGTCCACCAAACTCTGTTTAATGGTTTGCTTGACAATCATAGGCATCATGCATAAACAATCTAGTCACTTCTATAAGAAAATGTAATCTTGAGAAGAGATTCAGCCAAAAGTAGGCCTTTATCCATGAGCTTGAAGTATTTAGCAAGCATCTAAGGCCCATGGATGCAGATTGAAGCGACAGTTGGAATTGCCTCTTCAAGCTTATAAATAAATTGAGGAATCTGAGGCAAGAGACACCCACCCTCAATTAGTCACTAAAAGTCATGACCAACCACCAGCTCAGGACCCATCCCGATAATAACAGACAAACGGTACCACCCACGGCACTTACTCTCCGAACTTATTTTGTCTAGGTCAGCACAATTCATACCTTCTTTATTATGACAGTGGCATGGACTGTCAAAAGGGGTCTTAGAGTCCTCTGCACTAAGACCCCTTTTTGCAGATCGTGTCACATTGTTTTGTTTCAATCCATTTCTGAGATCATATTAGCTAAGACACCAGAAGCTTGTGACCAGAAAGGTAATGGTGGCTTTGCAGAGGTTGGGTTTGTGTGTGATCCAATGCAGCCCCATGGCTTTATCCAGACGGATAATAGCTTGGCTGAATGAATATCCCAGGCCATGATTATCACTATAGCATAATCGTAGGTTGGCCTGACCACAAACAACAAAATTTAGTATCTTTACAAAAGAACATCTCATATCAATCTGCAGCTAGGTTGTATTTACATGTATAAGCGCAATCCACCATCTGCTGGGAGCCATCCTTCACCCATATTTAAACAAGTAACCCTTGATGTTTTAAGGAGCTTCTTCAGTTGCCTCTTATGAATAGAATAGAGCTTATCTCTTCTTTGGCCGAGAGACTTGTCTCCTCGGCCATTAATACAGCGTGTAAGAGGGGGACACCACGTCATATCAAAAACAGCCAAAAGTCCTCTACTATAGATCAGCTACTGAAATCGGTCAACTGAGAACAGCCTTGAGCCCTTAAAATCCATAGTCCACGTGCTTCTATCTGGAATAGAGGCTAAGTGGACTATGGGTATAACCAACTCATAAGCACACCAGATGGAGTCTTCTTGTATCAGGAATCCACCTTATATTAGATACTTAGACTCTTGTCCATGTGACAATTTCTACTCATACTGGCTGGTGAGTGAAGCTTTGGCCAGAGGTAGCTATCTATACAATTATGCATATTTTATGCTGACCTTGAGGAGCACTATGTTTAACGCCTATCCAGAAGAGGTGCCAGGAAAATGAGTTCATATTATGAGCTTAAGAAAATCAATTGAAAGTGCTTTGGTATTTATATTGTATGCTATTCACATAAAACTTATATATGTATTGATTTTAAACACCTTTCTTATACTAGAGAATAACTGGATGTGGATGATAGGGCTTTATGTCATGTGTATAGATTATTAGATACAATTTGGTAATGGGCGTTGTCAAGTACTCTTTGTCCTAAATGGAAAGAGACACCACAACCAGCAGACTCTCCAAGAGCTGCCTTCTGTATGATTGACATGTTGGTATCCATACATCTATCTATAAAGGATACCCTTAACTTTGATAAATATTATGGTTTAGTGATGGGTGAAACTTAATAGCAGGGCGTGGGCTCAATCTAGGGAATGATCGAAAGGATAGGGATAAGAAATATATGCATGGGCAGCAAAAACCCAATAAGGTTATTCACATGTGTTTATAGCACTATTAAGATATAGCCGTTGGGTATATTCCTGATGTCTATTTGATATGGATGATTATATTTTGTGATATTGATTTATTTTGCAGGGTAATTGTTGGTGCAGTGTCAGTCTTTTGACGCTTATCTCTGATGACTCTGTCAATATTTTTAGGACTTGCACACTAACTCCACCTGGTGTGTAGTCCCATGGGTGTGACACCTTTGAGAAAAGTACTTAGAGAGGCAAGTTGGTTGAGTTCCAAGAGAGGCTAGAACACCCTGCCCTCATATTTGGAGATAGCCACTCAGCCAACTGCGCTTACTATGCAGGTGCTAGAAAAGCATACTGATATCACAGTCAATGGTCCATTAGGGATCTTTAAGGAAGGGAGAAATACTTTTAATCTATCAAAGAAGAAGCATGATGAGCCTGTCTGTGTCTGTGGTCCAGCCGCATAATTTACATATTTCTATGTTCCCTACACCTTTTGATGTGCTTCCAATTATTTATTTTCTTGGGGAATTGAACATCAGTTCTAATGCATTACACAGACAATCTTAAGAATGCCCACACCAACCAACCTTTTCCTACAGTGGGTTCCATGCAGCACATGGGGGTTTCTCTATTATACTAGCCAGGGATATATCTGGGTTATGTCCACAATTAATACCCTCCTTAGAGGATTCTGTTCCCATAGATAACAGATACTCGTGGGTGTGTTATTAATTGGGTAGGGTGGGTCTGTGCAATTAATCTAGATTCAGAACTTGAAGGAATGAGACCAAGGAGTTTATAGGAACTGGCTGGCTAAATATTTCCCTGGGGCTATACAAAGTCGAGATTGTACAAACACCATCTTATTTTCTAGTCGCCTTTACATACATCATACTTAGTGGCATGCAGTCATCAGGTAGATCACGTTAAGGGGCAGGGGAATAGGGAAATGACCCAACCTATAAGGACACAAAATGAAATCAGCCATCTTGATTTGACCATAAAGTTAAGTATATGTGAATGTCACAGGCAGCCTCGCAGAAGTAAAGGAGGTACACTCTAAGAAATAGCTTTAGAATCTATCAGGCTTCCTCATAAAACTGAACGATGAAGCACCTTTTGAATCATATTGCAGTGAAGTTGTTTAGTTTCTACAATGACGCTCAGATACATTTAAACACAGTGTCACAAGGCATTTCCAAGAAAAAAACTATGAGTCTCTGGCAATTTAGGGAATGCTTTTGGTTATCTCTACTTCTCATTTTCGTTTATGTATTGACAATATCATATAATTAGCATGCATTCCATTTATCGCATTTTGTTGATATATTTGCTACGTTGAAGTTGCTCTAATAGTATGCATGCATGCCCAAAATCAAGAGTAAGGAAAGTGCTAATTTCTTTTTAAAATGTCTAGGACAACTAGTTTTGGCCCTTTACTCTTACTTCAATCTATATTGAAGTGTATAGAGGCTGTCATTTAAACCTCAATGATTGATGTCCTTTTTTGTACATTACAAGATTAGTCACCACCCTTTCCCTTATATATTTCATTTTCATCACAATGGACCTTTACCAAACTCTGGCAAGCTTTTAGATAAATCAAACTGAGCATATTTGATATGAAAGAAAAAAAAATTGTCTCCTTCATTCTATCAGGTATTGAATCTAAATCCCAGTTGTGTGAGCTCACAGAGCCAGCCTGACCTAAGTTCACATATTCTACGATAGTGAAAGGCATATAATCAGATCTCTACAGTCCTGTTTTTGATTTTGTATTGGATTATCTATATTGGGACTTGTGCTATTGTTCACCTCTGACCCTTACTGTCCAGACACATTGAGTTTCCTTACATAATGCCCCAAGCAACAACATCTAGATTATAATTTTTTCTTCTTTTACCCACATCTACCATATATATTCAACTGGGATAGCACTGCTTGTGCTAGTGGCCAAATTAATAATGTTTTTATTGACTGTGGTTTATTGTGTGCTACTCTATCTACAGAAGATCATCTCAGACATAACAAATCTACTGGTTATTCATAATAGACGAATCAAAATAATCAATATCTCATTAGCTCGGCCACATGGTCTTTGGGTATCAATTTTTTTATTCTGGAGATAAGAATCTGCTCATCAAAATGATAGTGGAATAAATGAAGTTATTCTAACAGTGGTTGCGCAATTGATGGCTGCTTATACATTGTTGTTTAAATATTTACACAATTCTACCGAAGGGTATTGCTAAGATGATGGTTTCAAATTAGTAAAATGATTAATTTTTGTTGTTTCTATTTCATTTCCCTGCTTTATTAACCAAAGAAATGTGATATGTTCATACAGAATAAAGTTGACAATGAAAAAGCCTTTGGTTTCTGGGGGTATCATATATTCATACATGTATAACAAGGAAGCGTGTGTTGTACGACTACCGACAGCTGCTTCAACAATGGTATACCCCTGGGGGAGTGAGTTGTGTACACAATGTTATACTGAGATTAAGGATAGTGTATAACCCCCCCCTCCTTTTTAACATTTTCTGAATATTCCATTGCATATATTTTCCCGAATTTCATTTAGAGATTTACTTATTATACCTCATTATGACCACAGATTATATTTCTTTCAATTTCCTGGCATTAAAAGGGCGGTTGCTAGGGACGGAATGCTAATGGAACAAAAACGTTCTTTTTCATGTTACTTTTTTATGGCTGTATAAGGTGGAATAGCCTTAAAATTGTTGGTTCTGATGATTTAAATGTAATCTAAAGATAATTTACTAGGGGAGGGTGTCTCATTTAGTGGATATTTCAATTATTAAGGGCTAGAGAGAATGTTAAAGTAGAAAAATAGGTAAAAAAAAAAAATGAGGAAATTCACAAATTCAAATTCTTGAAAAATGGGGATTTTCTTCCTTTGGCAACCCCTGTAGACTTTAACAAATGAAATATCCACTAAATGAGACACCTTTACCTGCTAAATCATCTCTAGATTACATTCAGATCATCAAAACGATAAATTTTAATGATATTCCACCCTATATGGCTGTCCAAAAAAGGTAACATGAATAAGAACGTTTTTGTTCCATTAACCGGCCTTCTAATACCAGGAAACTGAAAAAAACACAAAGTGTGTGGTCAAAATGAGGTATAATTCGTGAATCTCTGATGCAAATTCACAAAATTATATGCAATTAAATATTCGGAAAATGTAGAAAAGGAGGGGGTATACACTATCCTTAAGAACTCAGTAAAGGCCAAAATATTATAAACATTCAAATTTTCCTCACTACATATGACATCACGATCCTATTTCTCCTCCTTTTTTAGCACCCAAAGCCAACTTGATTATTGGTAAATCAGAACCTATGACAAGCAATTTTCAGAAGCCAAAAACATTGAAAATCATCAAAAGGCCAAGAACTGAAGTTTTGAAAGTAAAAGTTGTTTGGTCTTCATGATTGAAATCATTATAACACCAAAATAAATTTGAGAAAGTGTTTGGGGGTGGGGGGTGGATAAATGTCCATATGACATAAGAATGTGATAAATTTCTCAGTCATACATTCAGGCATCGTACCTAGTAGTTGACAGTACTCCATTGTTTAAGCTGAATGATGGAAATGTCCACTGCAATGGTGACGAAGAAGAAAAGATCCGTTTTCATTCCTATCTCTGTCTGAAAACGATCCTCATGAATGCAACTGGAAACTGCTAATTAGATGAGACAAACAGTAATTGGCTTAATGGGAATATGATGTAGCCTGCGTAAATGGTCGCGCCAGTATGAGAGCTAATTTTTATGAAACCCGAAAGACGTAATAATTTCCTTGAAGCAGTTGAACAATTTGATATACCATTCACGCTTTGTTAAATGTTATCATTTGTAGTCTTTTTGTTATAAGATTGATTTTGAAGGAGTGTGCAGTAGACAATAATAGACTTGCAGTTGTTTGTTTCATTTTCCACATGAGTTTGCAATTGTTTAGTTCTGCCTTTCTGCTCTTAGAGTGAAACTTATTATGACGCAGATTACCCTCAGACCATCATCTGTGGGTTTTGTTTGAGCTAGCCTTTATGATCATGAAAGATTTGTACAGAACCTCCACATTCTGGTATCACCTTACAATAAAAATAATGATGGTACAATGTGCAGAGACAGATTAGAAGATCTGTTGTTGAATAGGAACCTCTCTACGAATGCATAATATATGTAGGATCTATTCAAGTTTGATATACCCAGCAACTTAAACTCTATATTCCAAATAAGACAGCTGTTTATGGAGCCATTAATGAAGTGTCTGGTATGATTATCACCCTCTAATGATTCCTTATCTTATAATTTGGCATCACAATCTAATACCACTTGGCTACATCAGCCATACCACCCTATGTTTTGAAGCCAGAAATCGATTTGTTAGAAGCACATTGCTGTCTCTTGGATGAAAATTGTAGAAATACAATGTTATTAAATAGATCTACACCCAACCAAGGCTCAGCACATACTTGGCAATAGTATCTTTAGAAAATAGCTAAATGTTATAATGAATATAATTTCCACACTACTATTGGCAGTAGGTAAGTGATAATCACCATAATGGTATGAGGGTGGGGTTACTCCTTGCCAAGTAATATGTGTTCAATGGGTAGAAATCTAGAAATGATGTTTAAAGATTGATTTAACTTAAAGTACTCCAAAATTGCAAATTCAGACACCAACAATATTGCAAACTGCGTCTTCTCCTTTTTCTTGTAAAATGTTATCAATTGTTGATTAAAGTGTGACCTCCCTGCTGGATACCCTATCTCTGCACTTAGTATGGTACAAAGGACACCAACAGATAACACAGAAACTGATGACTGCTTTAGTATTATATCCATCTTCTTGATATTCCTGTGAGAACATCCAGTTGGTTTCATCTCAATGTAAGTACCATCAGTGTCAATGCTTCAGGGACTGCACCTTGACAGGCCGCCCCATCTCTGCATACAAATTTGAGATAGGGTCTTTACTTTGAAATCAGACCCACCACTAAGGGATGTGCCAGCATGGGAATTGGGGTATTCAGTTAGCGTATGAGAGGGGGATCTAGTCCAATTTGCCAACACAATTATCCAGATTCAATTACAATGAAATACTATTTAAATAGGCAGTTGAGAGGTTTTATTCTCGATCTAATGAGATTTAAGGCTGAAGTCCAAGATCTAGAAACTAGAGTTTGGATTTAGATTTATTCTAACTTTCTGCTGCCCTGCAACTTTGGCAGAGTTTTCTGCTTCTAAATACATTGTAAGACCATGGGATGTGTGACCTCGAATAATGCAGGAGGTCCTGCTTGCAAGAGATATGGTAGTCTACCCATCTATTAGGTAATGACACGCATGCTTTAGGATGGGACATTAGAAGTTGAACATTTTGAAGCCAAGGATATCATTTGATGCAAAAGTCGGAATACTGACATATGTATTTGCTGACTAAGCTAATATAATACATGGTGAATATGTAACTGACTTCAGTTTATTATTATAGCCTTTACATGGCTGGAAGGTAGATTCCATGAACCATCTGCACTAATGATCTTATGTTTTAATGTAAAACTATACGATATTTTCTTGGTCTTCTTGCATTTCTAGCGTACTCAAAATTCCCTGAAAGTTCCGTGAAAGTCTGAGAGAGAGATTCTGACACAAGAAAGTCTTTTCAAGTCTAATCAAAAGTAACCTTTTGCAAAATACTTCTGAAAGTCTCTCTCTTACTCAATATTTCAATAGGCCTCCTTTAGAGGAAGGAGTGGGTGGGAGATACAAGGTATTATTAAGCTTATTGAAAGGCATACAGACACCACCCTGTAGTCTGGTATGCAAAGATGAAGAAGTCATTTATAAAGGATCAATACTGTGCCAGTTGAATCCCACTATCCCTTCCTGGTGGGGTAAGTTCCTAAAAGAGACACCCTATGTGGTTTTGTGTATAGGAATGTAGATTTAGGTACAAGGAATCAGACAAAAACGTCTTCCTATACCCATAGGGCACAACTGGTGAGAGGGCCATACCTGAATATGAATTTGCTGCACTTTACTTTAGAGCATTTATTAGACTGCGCTATTTAGGTGCTGAAACCCCTGTGGACTAGATGTTACACTGACATGAGCATCCTTTGGGTGAAGCACCTGAATTCCAACCCACATCTACAGTTGTAAACCTTTAAAGGATTTAGGAGCATTTAAGACGCCCCAATGGACTAAAGAAGGGCTAATCTAGTAGTTCATCGCTCAACGCTGGTTGACATGAGGGTTTGCTTTCGAGATATAAGCTTTTTGAGCTGCAT
This sequence comes from Acholoe squamosa, assembly GCA_949317995.1. NCBI lineage: Eukaryota > Metazoa > Annelida > Polychaeta > Phyllodocida > Polynoidae > Acholoe > Acholoe squamosa. Next base: position 22,274,228 of record OX439051.1, read on the forward strand.
GGCCATTTTAGTACGGATTTGCTGTCTGCTTGTAGTATCAGTTTATTCATACTGGAGATCAAGCTAGGTCCATCGTTCTCCTATTCCCTTGGTACCAGTACGGCAGACTGTTTCTTATGAATCTTCGGTCTAATGCATGGTAATCGATGGCTTGCACCATTTAATTGTCATGTTACAAATGGAATATTCCCACATCGAATGGTACAAATGGTTGCAATATGCAAATAGGGGTTCTCTCGAGATTTCCAATGAGGATTCCTTATGGAGATTCCATAATCATACTTATGATTAAGATCAACTCTACCATGTTGTTAGCTTTACCTAGACTCCTTCCTACCTTTTGAAGATGACCAGGGTTTGGACTACACGGAGGGTGAGGTGCTCATGTATGACCTAAATGGCACCTACCCGAGGGACTCAATATGGTGTGAGCTAATTTAGGACATTGGAAGTACAGCTTAGGATAGCCTCCTTGTGTTTGGTGATGGATTGGTTTTTCTCTTGTGATCCAATTTCTGCATGCATTGTAAAAATAACTGTTGGATTTACTAGGTATTCTCGTAAAAGTATACAGTGAAACATCGTAGTTGTTTTGCAGGGAAGCAGTGTAGTTTTTACAGAAGCCCCAGGTGGCAATATGGTGGTACACTATTGTACAAGGAATCTCTGAAAATAGCGACGGATCTCTGGCAACTTTGGGATGATGATTCTATCGTTTTTTGACGATTTTCTTTTTTACATTGTACCGTATTGTGCAGTTTAAGTAGCAGATCTTAAATAAGCACCAGTGTCACTAGAAAGCTGGGACAGAATGGGTTTGTACTATTTCTTCTTCTTCTTTTTTAAGCTAAAATTTGGCCCCAAATAGGTGCCAGTCTCTGTATGTATGGTGTAACTAATTTTCCAACTCAGTTAGGTGATGGGGTTTATCTGTGGTGCTACAGGATATGTCACACTTTCAAAACTACTTTCCTGAATTACATGGGAAGGCCCTACTATATCTAACAGCAGTGGAATCCTATTTGTGGCCTTCAATTGGTGAGAGGTTAAGGTAGGGAGTTTTATCTCTTTTGAAGAAACGTCAGAACCACAGGGATTATAGTAACATTCCCTTTATTAACAATGACAGGAGACGAGGCGGTCTCAGTAGAATATTGTATCAATGGAACACGACAGACACATTTTCCATCAGTGCTCATAGTGACAGATGAAGGACCTCAGAGACCTTGATGCAAGAATGTACAAATTGCTGGGTCTATTGAGATTTTATTCCTTTTCGTTTTGAAATAATTCAGAGCACCAAGAAGACCAAGAAGGCCTAGATATCTGCCCTAGGAATACAACAGTTTATACTGTTTCTAGACTCAGGGTGCAACTTAAAGGCGGGATATTCACAATACACAACCATATTAAATAAACAAACCTCAAACCCTAGTTGCGTCTTATGGCTTGTACACAAAATCAGGGTCTGGCCTTTATATAGGTATGGCTAATATGTAGAGTTTTGCAGTATTCAGTTTGGTAGGTCTAGGCTCAGGAACGCTTGCTGCAACTATGGTCACTCTTCATGCAGAGTTTGTGGAGAGAAGGGTAGAAAAGTCTGTCACTCCACGTCCCCTGTCTCCCTTGAGCACCGGGTCTGGGGGAAGACAATTTGATACATGCATTGAAAGGTCTCATCCCATATATATTCATAATCCTAACTGCTCTTTGTGTGCAGAACACATGATTTAACTGAACAATCATGTATAAGACTATAATGCAAAGTCCCCCCTCTACTTTGAGCCGACAGTGAAGCAATGGGTACCAATATGGTGGCTCCAAGAGTGACGGACACCGTTACTATCAATAGCTTCATTCTCCTACCGACATCTAGATCCAGTTTTACTGCCCTCTTTGCTCAGGAGAGGTAGAGGGAAAAGCACTTCTCCCCCCTACCCCACTCAAAGGACAAGCCCAAAGGTTCAAAAACCTGCTATACAAGCCCCTAAAATCGCCAACTGCTAGCAGTGTTCTTGCATCCCATGTACCCACATGCCTTGAAAGGTATCTCCTTGCATTTCTAAAAAGTATTTACATAATATTTTCAGGAACTCGCTTCCCTTCAATTCAAGTCACAAAGTCCAAATGATGAGGGGTGTGGCTTTCCCGGAGAAAAGAGTGTCCAAGGTAATTATCATGTTTGACTTACAATAAAGTGGGGCAAGTTTTCACAAAGGCCACTGTTTTAACTTAGAGAAAAATGATGACATTTTAAGGTCACAATAGCTGGCTGAGTAGCTATCAAGTATCAACACCTATAAAACATTTGTATTATGTATGTGTATTATGTGCACTTTTGCAGTACCCTGTTCAAAGCAGAATATGCCTTTCCGCCATCATTATTGGTTTTATATCATTGGTATGGATTACATAGGACCTTGTGTTGAAGCAATTGATGCCCCGCTCATGGGTTTATGGACCTTTTTAATTTTTTTAACGCATGTACAGGTAGATAATATTATCATTTATAAGAGACACACACCATTGTAATATATATATGTGACCTTACTCCTGGTGATATTACTATAAATAAGAATAGACCTTGTCAATATATAAAGGGCATATTTTGGCCTATGCATGAAAGTTCATGCATTGTCCTCAAATTACCTTGATGCAATGTAAACTTCCTTTTCAGCACGGCGACTAGTGAGTACTACTCATGAGATGAGTAGACTAGTGTATGGTTCACAGTCGCCACGGTGTAAGGGATAGGGAGGCCTTGCAATCTATTTTTGTTTGTGGCTCCTCTGCTATGGACTATTCCTGCTCACTATTCTAATGTAATAACAACAGTGTGTGTACTTTACTTATCAGTGAAGGAATTTTCAGAATATATCTCATACTTTTGATTTTATTCACAGATAAGACATTTCATCATTTGGAGCCCTATGGCAGATTAGCATTAGAGCATTTTAAGATTCAGAAATGCATCCCTGTAGCCTTTGCTTTAGAATTGTTCGTTTTGAAACTACTATATATATGTAGTACAGGTTTTATATCAGTGGGTTATGGTACAATTGGATCATATTTTCTGTATTTGAACAAAGTCTTCACTGTCAAAGATCTCTATGGAGAAATCAGTGCTAAAGTGTGTGTTGCCATATGTGCATTTTTGTAAATCAGAGGAGGTTGAAGTGTAAGGCCACCTTGTGGAACTGCTACATTCTTTTCTGTGTAAAATTTTTCGTTTACATTGAAATAATGCTTTCTCAGAATATGTATCTACTATTGGTGATGAAAGATTAATTTGATTACTCCTTTCATTATATAAACGATTTTGTGGAACACTGAAAACATGTATGTACACTGAGGTACTTACACTGTGCTCTCCCTCTACAGAGAGGTGGAGTGATCTGGCCGGTTTGCTGACCACTGGCCCATGACGAGGTACAGACTATTACAAGTGATTGGCAGTTGGGTGTGTGTGTGGGGGGGGGGGAGGCAGAGCAGGCTCCTGGCAATCTGAGACAGTGTACACTCATAATGACACACCTGTTGACTATGGCATTGAACATTGAATAAGACAGGTCCCTGTGGCAGCTGAGTGAGGTGCATGCAGAATGGACAGTCTACAGACTATTCCCAGCAAATTGTCGTGAGTCCTCGTCAACCCGTGTGAAGTGGCTCACACATGTCGCTAGATGGAACACGACGTCGTTATAGCACAAGATCACCAGGAATAGCAATTGCTATGCCACATGAGTTTAACACACAGTGGCGAAAGATGACGGAATGAGTTATCACTCAAAAAGGAGTCACCATTGATGACCAATCATGGCGACAGATGACGACAATTTGCTGGGTTAGTACTTAGCTGCAGTGGGTAGTTCAGGTTGAATTTGTGCTATATACTACCAAAAGCCCAGATGATAGTATGCCCTATCTGTCTCAACAACTGAAACTAGACACAAGATTACAAGTCGCCGTGCCATGTCTCACAGGACTATTCTCTACTATTGTATTAAAATCTACAACACTATGGTTTTATTGACCCTCCCTTTTCACTTCAGAGCCTTCCCCCTTCTCTTACAACCATATTTTATACCCGACAATGGGGCATCTTCACTACAAGGGTTATTTTCAAATGATTTTCTTTGTAATCCCGAGTGCAATGTACCTACTATCTGCTTCTACTCACCTTCTATATCTTATTTATTAGCGTATGAAAGGCCGATGCTTCATTTCAAGTTCTGCCATGTAATGCGTGCTTTTATTGAACTAACAGTGCTTAGGATACAGGTCAGGTTATTTTCCTTGCATTAAGCAGCAGCATTTTTCATGCCATAGAGATCTGTAGGAAAGATCAAAATGTTTAAAAGTGGGACATGCTGGAGAGATTGCCATTTTTGTGCTTATCTTGATAAACTGAGCTTGAGGTTTATCTTGAGTGAAATGATGTGATCAATGAGTAGGGTAACCAAGATAACACTAAGTTACTCTTCAGTGTTTGTTTCAACTAAGTCTGTTTGAACACCGTTTTTGTAAAATGCTACATTATCTAACAGGAGATACGGTGATTTGATGTTAAATATTACAATGATGTGTAATTTTGGAAAAGTAATCATACTTTCCCATCTTTTCAATCACATTCAGATCAGATATGACTTCATTGTGAGATAGATTTTGAAGTAATCTTAACACCCGACTTCATTTGCAATTTAAGTGTGATAATTGAGAACTTGAAACCACTGTCCTCCTACCCATTTTGCACATTGCAGAAAGAGAAATGAACTTCCCTTCATCCACTCCTAATTAGGATATAACAATTGGAAATCTTTCCCACTGCAGTATAGTGTGAGCTGGTGAGCTAGGACCATAGCTAGGGCCTGGGGGGCATTTCGAAACGTATACAATAATGTAATGCCTAATAATATGACCTTTAATCCTTGCCATCTCAACCACTGTACAACCCACCCTTCATAGTGATATGATTGAGGGCAATGATACTGAAAAGGGTTTTAACTGCAATCTGAATGTATTGCACCATTAAACACATCTGTTATTGAAGTAGAAACTGTTATCATACTATGTTTTATTTGAATAAACCCAGTATAAAGGATAGCTTGAATAGGATAACCTCTACCAGATATCCTTGATTATTACACGACTTTTGTGTTTTGGGTTTCTTTTTATGGATATTCCAATTCTGACACCTGTCGATATTGCATGCCATGATGCATGCATCATGACCTTTGTAAGGTGTGCTGTTATCCATGGATAACAGACACCCAGTGCTGTTATCCATGGATATCAGCACACCTTACATGTCATATGTCACATGTTAAAACCTACTTTAATTCTATTGCCAAGGGCAGGGGTCAAACCCATACCTACCCAAATCCAACTCCCTATGCATTGTGCCACAGGGACTGACAAGAATAGCTGCAGTAGAATTTGGTTAGGAGAACACTATAGTGGCCAGAGCTGCCTGACCCATAGTCAATACAGCGACATACCATATTTCCCCTTGTAATAGCCTGGATTTGTATTACTACAACCTACTACCTAAACCTCATTACTAAGTGGCAAATTGACCAGGCCTTTACACGAGGATAATTAGCAGCATAGTTTCTATAATGAAGCCCCAGATGGCAGTACAGTCGTACAATGAATCTCCGTCTATAGTAGACAACTGTAACCTGAAAGTAGTCTTCACAAAAGCATAGGTTTTCCCCATGTGTATGAGGCAACTAGGGTGTCTGGATAGCCTCTATAAAGCTTTCCTCATCCCTACATCTTCTAAACTATATCAGAGGCTCACACATGTCTGTTGGCACACCAACTGTTCAGAAAGTGGGAAAATTATGTAACAACACAGGCCCGGTGGGGTTTCCCTGCCAGCAGTTGTCCCTTTGTGGTATCGCAGAGATTGAATGTGTGCATGCCAAAGGGTAGAAGGTTAGGGTTAGAGTTGGAGTTTGGGATCAATTGGGGCCTGTGGAGTATTATAGTGGAAGACCTAGAGTCAATCTATGTACAAGCATTTAATGGCACGTTTGTAGGGATTTCCCTGGCAGGCATTTCATCTACACAGACACACCTTTTACTATGTATTGCCCCTTTACCTATAACATGTGTATCTGACAATGGTCTTATCTAACCTTTCTATGCGTATCTTGGTAAAGTCAGCCCTCATTACCCTGGATCTACGAATCCCAAAGAGAAATGTTGAAGGTATCAAACGATATGGGGTTTCAAGTCCAAATATAATAAAACATCTAGCCAACTGCAAATCTTTTATAATGAGGCACTTCGGAGTCCCAGCTTGTGAATGCCCCAGGACGTGGTAGCTGATTGCATATTCTGGGCCTACATCGTATCCTATTGAGTACACCGTAGTCGGGCTGAAAGGGGTTAGGGAGTAACCACATCCTAGAAAAGTACAGTTTCCTAAACAACCTGCACCTTTTGGTTTAAAGGTATATAACACTGTCATTGATGTTTACCCAAGTAGAAAGACACCCCTTCAATCTGCATTATAACCTACCATAAGTCTGATAGCTATTGGTTCTAACAAAATATGCTGAGTCACTATTTTTTACTTTCTCCAGCCAGATGTTCCCACGTCAAGATAACCCATGCCGGGCCCAATATCGGCAGGGAAAAATGTTTTCTATCACCAGGCTTTTCCAAGGATGGCAAAAAGTGACTGACATACCCAATATGGGGGAATGTGCTAAGCCCATTAGTATGTAGATACAATCCATCAGACGCCCCTCTCTATAAAACCAACCCAATACATATTTTACTAATTGATTTATGCCTGTAATCTGGGCCTCTATAGCATGCCGGAGGTCTATTTGGGCTTGTAGTGAGAGGGTTTTACAGGGACTGGGGAGTCTGCATAATGGGGTTTACACAAAGTGTATCTAAAGGTATACTTGATGTGTATATTAGAAGTGGCAGATTCAGTAGTACTAAAATAATTGTCTGTGCCATTTTGGAGAGAACAATTTAATCAACTTGAGGTGAGTGTTAGGGGGAGGAGTTCTGGTTACTCTTACCCCTTTGGCGTACCTAGCCCATAGGCGTTGTTATCTCCTTTCTACTCTCGAATGTATTTTTCTTATCATAGATATGACCTTAGCTATTGAAATAAGACAACCATTACACACCCATTCACTTTCACTTTTGATAACTGTGATATCAAGATGGTTGGCTACCTACCTGTTTTCCCTCTATATAAAAGAATGTAAAAAGTGTACACCCTAATGATAGAAATAACAATCAGAGACTTTTATTGGACTAATTATAATCTAACATTTTATATAGCTTTCCATTTATCGCCCTTATAGAAGCTGAGACATGAGACCTATATAGCCCCTCTATATAATCTAACTTGAATTGTCAAAATATATCAAGTGCCGACCACTTACACTTGGGAATCATTTTAATTGCATACCTCTCTCCACCAATTATAAGGGCACACAATCAACACCATTTGCCACCCTTTTGTATTCCCAGGGATGTGGAGCTTTCTCTGAGGATAGTGTTTTTCCTCACATCAATCATTTTCTTTCCAAATATGAGCATACCTCCTGGGAGCCATGGGAAACATGCCAAGATGTCTGAGAGTGCCAAGGCAGAAGGCGGTTACCAGGGTTCAGTGTTACATGCATAACCATATAAACTGCAGTAGGTCCTACACAGAACTTGTGAATATATGCCAGCGATTATTGCAATCAATTGGGGAATATTAGATGTAGGTTCTTGCTTATATGAACGGCTTACTCCTCAGTGTATATTTCATGTGACCTTTGTCCCTTATCTTCTCTCTTTTTTGCAACCTAGGTTCCCCTTCTACCCGCGTTACACATCTGTTACTCACTCACTCACTCCCCTTCTACCCATGTCTATGATGAAAGCATACTTATAGTAGGCTTCATCTTTAACTATTATCCAAGGGTTATGCCTACATAATAATCACACTGACATCTTATTATGAGAACATGAAGGGTGAAAATAAGCAGGATCTAAAAGGCTGATGTAGCATATATATATAAAGGATTATTGCAGAAAATACAACATAAACACAGGAAAATATGCTCCAAGGTGAGAGTAATTGTCGGTATGATTGTTAATGGCAGGGTAGGTGGAGGGCAGCGGAAAATGGAAATTGGCAAAGATAGCAGAAATGAGAGGGAACACCAAGAAGTGTCATGGGAAATCGTGGTAACTACTGAGCACAGAGGCACAAGATAAGGTCAGGGTATGGGGGACAGTGGGGGAAGATGAAGGGAAGGGGGGTGAATGGCAGAGGGGCAGGCAGCAGGTGACTAAATGGTCAGAGACCTAGTGACTAAAGGCCCAGATAGTGAGTGACTATAGGGTTAATTAGAGGGTAACTAAGTGTCAGATAATGGGTGACTAAAGAGTCAGAGATTGGGTAACTAAAATGTCTGGGATTGGATGATTAAAGCACCAGAGTTGGCTGGTCAAAGGGCGAGAGGGTGAGTAACTAAAGGTTTAGAGAGAGGGTGGCTCAAAAGGTCAGAGAGTTTGTGATTAGATGTTGAAGAGTGGATGGCTAAAGATCAGAGAGTGGATGACAAAAAAGTTAGAGAGTGGGCAACTAAAAGGCAAGAGAGTGGGTGATCATACTAAACTAAACATGAAGTATATCTTAGCACATTCCTGGTTATTTCATCAATAGGGAACTCACCACCCTCTATGCCTGGAGGTAAGCCTACCCATTCCCCAACACACAAGGTATTAATATGACCCAAACACCTATACCAATATTTACTGTTGCAGCAAGGTAACATAACCTTCTCTATGTTATATGATCCATGATATTGACAATACTTGTACCCCGGGGAGGGTAAACCATGTGATAAATATTTTGTTGGAGGAGACGTGATAACACCTAAGATCTTCCGATGAGGCAATGATCCCATAGTGGTGCCCCCTGGTGGCTAAAACAGGTACTAAAATCCCACAGGAACCCCCATTTCTTCTTGCTGGCTCACAAATACTCTAATAACATTTTTTCTGGTATGAGAAAAAGGGCCTCCCCATATTTTAGGTTGAATCGGTGAATCTATTGGGGTGGGGGTGGGGGGCTTTATCAGAATTCAATTCAGAAAGGGTTTCTTTTCATATTTGATCTAACTTTTCTCTGGTCGGTGCTTATAAATTAAATTCTACTAAGTGATTTCCATCTTACCCCTTCGTTCTCACATGTAACTAGGAAAAGGCTTGTCCTTTCATGCTGTAGGCCAATGCATCGCAAATTATTGTATTTGAATACAATTGTATTATATGCGTAGCAACCAGCATGTGATCGATTGTGCTACATACAATATTCATTCCTATGGACTTGTGTGACTAGGGTTAGGGTTACCCCATCAATCGATGTGAATATGAATATTAGGTGACAATTTATCCTCTGTTGGCAATAAGCCTATTCATTGTCGTGTATTGATACATTGACATGGAGCCTGTATGAGCTATATTAGGGAGTGGTCATTATTTATCAACAGGGGGCGGGTGGTGTGTTTCTGCGCAGACGTGCTAAAATCTTTTACACCCCCCCCTCGACGACAGTCAAAATTTTTATGCGCCCCCCAAACTGGAGGCGCGGAGAATTTTCGCGCCCCTCTTTGAGCTATAGTAGTACACGGGGTTTTATGCTCAAAAGAGGGTTTTTCTTTTTAGTCCCCCCTGAAGAGGTGTCCAAATTTTGTTAGTCCCCCCCCCCAGGAGGGGTCTGAAGTTTTCTAATGCATTTGCGGCCTTTGAAGAATTAATGTACTATGTATTACTGAAAAGGTTTTGGTTCTTACCTGTACTTGGATACCTGAGCTAGGGGTGAGGTTTGACTCGCAGGAGGTGGAGGGAGAAACTCGCTTCCTTTTTTAACTCTATTCTTCTCTAATCTGCAAATAAAAATAGTTTAATGTGTTAAATAGTTCACATAAAGCACACACAGAGAAAAGAAGACTGATCGCTTTGACACATACTGCACAGGTCATGATTGTCTCCCACATGACATGCATGAAAGGCATGTTGAATGAGGTTGACACTCTCACATTTGGTTTGTCAACTCCACTTGACATGCATTATGAAGACAGTTGTCATGATGACATATGTGCCATGTCCCAATGACATGTGCTCTATGTTTCAAATCAAGTTGACATGGATATACATGTCATTTTGTCAGGAAGACTTTTTTCAGTGCACAATCTGCCAGAACCGTAAACTGCATGTGGTAATACGTATATAGTTTTGTTTTTTGTTTTGAATTCAATTTATTTGTCTAGATAAACTTCATCATACACTCGTAGCGGTAGAGACAATATTATTAACTATCACAAGTAATTCAAAGTAAATATATACAGACAATTAGTTTGTTTTAACAAGAAGCGAGTGAAGGATAATAATATTATAATATACGTTTCAATTGAGACAAAAAAGAAGGCAGAGGACCTCATCCCCACGAGAGTGTTTGGGTTGGTACTTCTGGTCCTACCTGACTTATGAATAATGTTTTGTAAGGCTTACTACTTATAAAAATAAGGGTACTCTGATGTAGAAGGTTATAATTAAGTTTGATGTCATCAGCTTTAGATGACGCATAACACTTGCAGATAGTACTCACCTCTTGCCTTGGGGATACTGCTTTATGAATATGATCTGATGTAACTGTATGAATACATCCATAATCTCTTTCATTTGTTGTTTTAATCAAATCATGCATCTAAGTGGAATAATATGATGTTAATAATCAATCAATAAATGACCATTCCTTTCCATACATTTGGCCATAGTATTGGATAGACAAGTGGTATCTATATTTGTAATTTACAGCATATGAATCCCCATAAATCACCCTATCAATTGACGCTCAATTTTCAATTTGGAACGTACATTTGTAGCTATGGCAACACGTTGCTATGAGAACCATTGTGTAGGCATTGCTTTGAAATAGAGAATAGAATGATTTGACAAAAAAAAATATTTTAAATGATTAAGGACAACTTTTGGCCTTTTTTCACATTATTGTCCTTTATAGATCCCCCCATGGCCAAACCCAGTACTGAAAATCCCACAGGGAGGAACCTTTCTTCTCAGATGTAAGTGTTCTGTACCTGTAAATGGCAGTGCATTCTTTGACTCATTCAAAGTGGTTTATCCCCAGCAAAAAGAGTTAAAAGCTAATGACATATATATATATATATATATATATATATATATATATATATATATATATATATAGCCCTTTGAGAGTTTGAGAGTTGGATCCTTTTATTGGCTCTATAGAGTGGCACACACTTATCCCATTGTTGATCTCTTAGCCTTAAGACATTAAGGTGACTATGACCTTTTTATTTCTATTTCTATAGCATTGGGCATTACGCTTGCTACAATGGATAGCACTGCACTGAAAGCCCCAAGGTCGTCAGACTAACAATACCGAAATCTACAACCTTAGGTCATCAGATTGAGCACCCAGGGTAGTCAACCTGATGGGTTTAGGTCAACACCCTCACCTAAGGTATTCAAACTGATTACATAAGGTGCTGACTACCTTGGGTCCGCAATCTGACTACCCTAAGTTGTAGATTTGGGTATCGTCAACTTGAGCACCTAAAGTCCTCAGCTGTGAAGACCTTCAGTTGAAAATTGAAGACCTGATCATCAAATATCAGTGGCACATACCTGCCACCCTGTGAGTTTGTTACATATCGTCAATATAATGCCTTAGACTCATACTGAGGAGAGGTGGACTGAGGCGTTTTACTCCCTGTAAGGTGCTACCCCCTATCTGTACCTCTTCTGACGACTATAGGTCCTCAATCTGACGAGTTTAAAGATCTGGAGGGTTTTCAGTGTGACGCTTTGATGTCAAAACGTAACACCTACGCATTCTACTCAGAATAATGTGTGTTCTCCAGATTTTTTGCCCATTAAATCATGTAGAGATTCTTATCATCAGACCATGTGAATGAAGATGGCAATGGGTGGTTTAAGTACAAAATACTTAAAAAATATCGTTTTGATAATCACAGCCTCTCCTCCATACCATTATCTGTTCAACATAAACATGCATTGAACCAAGATTCTCAAAGGTGCTTAGTGTCTTTTCAATTATACTGATGAGGCCATGATAATACAACCCTGGGAATCAGATCATTAATAAAAGCATATATCCTGGTGATTACTTGTTTCATTGGGCAATGGAGATGTGTCCTACATTTGGAGCTTCTATGTAATCGATATTTGCCTTCTTTGTATCATCTGTACCCAAATGGGACTACATTTATTTTTTTCAGTACATTTATATGCAGGGCGTCCGGACATCAACCATTGAACTTCTTTTTCAATCTCCTTGAGACCAATTTGACAAAAAAAGTTTCATTGAAAGATAGCATGTGACCCATTTCGTAAAACTGTGTACATTACTTAGTTTGCCATTGAATCTCGGGCCTTGATCTAAGATTGTGGAATCAGGGTTTTAGGTTTTCTTTGGCTGAACTGTAATCAAATTTACCACACTTTTCATTGTGACAAAAACTGCCTATCACTCCAACCCAGACGGCTGGTCTGGTGAAGCGGCAAAGTTGTCCTGAATACAGAGCAACTCCCTCATGTGTTCAGCTGCTCGACCTATTCCACATGCACACAAAATAAAACCTCTTGTTTTCTCAGAAGACCCTTCACAGGCAAAAAATCCACAGGTCAAACCAAATAGGAAGCATCCTCCCTTCTACAAAAGCAGCCCATCGACCCAGCCGACCCTGAATTAAATAGGCCTTTTCTGATTGGCCTGTTGAGGCGTGAACAAGTCATGTGGTTCGATTAGCATCTAATTGGTGGGTCTCACGAGAGGGGTGAGAAAAGGCGAGAAAGGGCGTGAACTGGCGAGATTTTAAAAGCAGCTGCTAAGGGGGAGAGGTAAAGTACTGGTCGACACTGAAAGCATCAATTTTCCTTTCCTTTTCCTTTTCTTCCAATACTTTTCTTTTCTTTCTCTTTAGAAGTGGGTAAGTACAGAAGGTGGTGGGCTGAAAGACAGCATATAACAGTGTCAGAGGGCCCACTAACCAGGGCAAACACGATAATCAATACTGTCACAAGGCACTGTCCACCCAACACCCAGCCTGGACACTTCACCCCTCATCACCCCTCCTCAAGCAAAATGAGGGGGAAGGGTGTCAGCCCTGATGTACAGTCAAACTTCGCATATCCACCAATTCCTAACATTATGTATCTAATATTGATTTATGATGTACATAGTTGAGGAAATATGGGTGAGTGAGTGAGTGAGTGAGTGAGTGACAGAGGGACAGCGAGAGAGAGATAGAGAGAAGGGAGTAGGGCCTATTATATTGAAGGGTTCAGTTAAGTAAATATCAATTCCCCCTTTGTAATTTGAAATTAAGCATTCCTGGTATTGCTACCTTGGAGTCAAGCAATCGTAAGACCTCCTCGCTCCCTCAAAAAACCTCTGCCCCCTCCTCTAAATCTGGTACACAGGGTAGAGCCTGTCACTTGGCAATTCTCCTGCCACTTGAGGTAGCAGGAGTCATGTGTGCAGTAGGTAGATGGCAGGTGACATCTTGAGGGGTAGTCCTACTGGAGGAGCTGTTGACAAGATGGTTAGTTGGGTAGGAGCCTGGAGTAGGAGACATGTGTGTCAAGATGACACCTATTGGGTATGGATACAGGGTGTGAGTTGGGAGAGATGGTTGGTTGGTTTGGGGGTAAGAGCGCTGACCGATCGACACGGGCAGGGTAAAGCTAGAGGCAAAGAGTTTTTTATATGTCAGGAGTTAGGTCTACTAATGTAGTTTGTTCATGCCCAAAATTAATTCCTTTCTCCCTTTCTCTGTCTTTCAAAAATACTCTTTTAATTAAAACTACGGATGTTTTTCTTGGGAAACGCCCATTATAAATACATTGAATCCTCTGTTTAGAGGGGAAAAAAATTGAATAGGGACTTGATATCAGGGGTGAAAATGGACCTCTTTTGTACCATTCAGACATCCCATCGCTACTTTTATTTCGAATTAGTATTATGGACGTTTGCGGGCTTTTGGTCTCAGACTTTCTCTCTTTCTTTCAGTGTCAGGGGGAGTACAAGGACATTGCATCACCAACTTCTAACCTTCTCTCCAGTCTACGCATAAGGATCAGGCCAGACAAATTCATTTACCAGTCCTTTCTTATGCAGTGTTTGATTTTTGGCTAGATCATTTAAAATCATAGTTCAAACACTCAAAATAAGGAAAGGCTACTTTTTAAATTGATTAACACAGATTTAAGTGTTCAGTAAGCAGATACAGGAGCAGCCAGAGAGGAAGATACAAGACCCAAGAAGCTTTCTTTTTAGTATTGGTGACTACTAACCATTGTGAACCATAGCATAGAAATGTTTCTCATCTTTCTTTAAAGAAATGAAAACGATGAGAAACGTCCATTATATTTATTATAGTACACTAGATCAGACAAGTTAGAGTGAAGATTTCAGTGAGATTAGTTAGTTTAGATATTTTTGTCAAGGGGATGCAGTGGGCCTGGACATGATATATCTTTATACTGGAACAGGGAATGCTACATGCAGTTATATTTGAGACTTCAGGTTGGTAAGTGGTAAGAGAACCCAATTAAACATGTCAATAATATTAACTTTGAGAGTGTGTGGTACTGATAAAATTGTGACCTGTCACCCTGATGGTAGGTTCCATTGACAGATAATAATGTGAAGTTTTATCACCTGAAACAGATATAAAAAAGGACTGCCTCTTGTAAAAAATACCATCAACTTTCATGAAGCATACTTGGCATGACATGGACATCTAACTTTTCTAGCGAAATTGCTCTGTTTTGGGAGAAGTGCTATTTTCACACAAATCTGACTACAAGGTTAAAGGTATTAAAACAATTACCACAACTGTATACTGTAAAATGAAGCCAAAGAAGCCATTGTCAGCAGGTTGTAAAGTGGCTGAACATGAGATATGAATTTAAATTATGGATGTTTTTTTCTCGAAATGACATGGTCCCCTTCCACTGTTAATAAAAACTGAACCGCTGGGAACTAAATCCTCCCGTTCAGTGTTTTTTTTAGGTAAACAAATGTATTTTCGGAAAATTTGAAAAGAGACACCTTTAATTTTTAGTATGGACGTTTCATAAAGTGGACATTTGATGGATATTGACCCAAAACAATAGAAACATGGCCAATCAACTACAAAGACACACTCTCCCACTCCACAGTGATAACCTTTGTCTTTTATCAGCTGGTTCAAGTTCACTTCATCCTATAGGGCACATGACGTTCAATCAACATTGATATTTGGCTAATCAGTGTTGGCCCCTAAAGGGTTCAACAATAATTTTTCATACACAAGTCACATTCCGAAAAGAAAACAAGCAGATTCCCATGGTTCGTGCTAATTAAGCCTCATCAAAACTGGTAATTCTGGAAAAAAAAGTCGTTTCATCCCTGTTTTACAACAGAAATTTAATGAATCTTATAAAGATTTTGAAGTAAGAGTTCCTGACTGATTGGAGATCCTCACAGAGAAAATAAACTTGTTACTTTCAAATGCCTGGGTTTTTATTTCTAAGAACTTTGACTGAGGCTTCCATTACCTTTATCCAAAGTCAACGTGCATGTTCAATGAAGAGAGAGAGAAAGAGAGAGAGAGAGAGAGAGAGAGAGAGAGAGAGAGAGACTTGTCAGAAGAAATGTTAAAGTGTTAAAAAACCATGAAATAAGGTATATTCCTTTTTACTGGGAGAAACACTGTAAAAATAACTGTTGAATCTACCTCGTGAAAACTGAACATTGAACCACCATAATTGTATTGCAGTGGGCCAGAGTAGTTTTCATTAGAAGCCCCAGGTGGCAGCACAAGGAATAGATCTATGTGAAAATATTGTTGGATATCCGGCAACATTTTGGCAAGCATTCCACCGTTTTTACAGCGTACAAAAGGTGAGCAATGATTGAATTTCATGCTTGGGCTTGTAAATTGCATGATATGTGGATCAACACGGTAAAAGGTATGAGTTTGAGTTTGAAAAGCGTTTATTGGCCAACAATATCTTAACATAGTGAAGCTTTTACAATTATCAGCCATAGGAGGGGGTACAATCTAGTATAAAGATACAATCGATTGATATTAAACAGGTGGTTTCCATGAACAGTCACATATCACGCAATATTCATATATACTATAATTCAAGATATTTCTAGTACCAGTTCAGAGCCATATTAATATATCACATAAGTACTTTTTAAACTTTTGCAGATTTTCTGCAGACTGTACATGTACCGGTAAATCATCCCAAATGATATTACCTCTATATAATGGACTTGATCTATATAATTCTATTCTAGGTCGATTTACTCTAATCTTTATTCTATCATTACCCCTAAGAGGTCTTACTGGGGTTATTCTATGCCCACGCACCCCCTCGCGGGCGTACCTTTTACCATGTTGATCCACATATATTCCAACTAAACTCAACATTCTTCAAAAAGATATTTTCTTGGTAATTTATTTCAAAGTCCTTTCCTGATTCTGATATCACAATTTCCCTTCTGTTTCGACATTATCCATCATTTAGTCATACAGTTACCACACTGGCCTACAATAACCATGGTTCACTGTTCAGTTTTGCAAATTCAACAGTAATAGATTGTGACCCATCAAGGAAGAACACCCATCTGCGGGGGATTTTTAATCCCCCATTTGGCCACCAGGGGGCATTTGAGGGGCAAAATAACACTAAAATTGTTATGAAAAGCTATTTTTTGATGCACAATTCACTGGTCTCATTTAAAATGCTCCAATTTCATTAAAAATTGCCAATATTTGGATGGTAAAATGAACATTTTTCCTGAGAAGTAGACCTATATGCTCATTTCTGGTTGCCATGGCAACCATTCCAATGGTCTAAATTGGCAGATTGTTGTGCCAATTTTTGGGATACTCACCAAAAACCCAAAAGAGAAAACAGAAATGGAAAATTCTTTCTAGATCAAAATCTATGATAAAAAGCACCATATTGTTATGTATTTTTATTAAAAAGACTGATTTATTGTGTTTTGAGACATAATTATGGTTTATAATGTGTTTAGAGCTTAATCATCAATTTCAGATATGAATTACGACCTATGTTCAAGGAGGGGTTCTGACATAACTACTATAGTAGTATCTAAGCCAATAGGAATATCTAAGCCAATGATGTCTCATTTTAAAGATCTTTAGATGAACTTTGATAATGAATTCCCCTGCAGAAGGGTGTTTTTGCTTGCCTGGTAACAGTCTGTGCATCTGTCTGTTTGCGAAGGTAAAGGCTTTTCATTGTGATTTATTTTGATCAACTAGCTTTTAACACAAAGTACATTAGCACTCCCAATATCAAAGAGCTATCGACGAAATATTGAATCTCATTAGAAGATGCAAAGATTTTTGTTGATTTACGCTTTGCATTTGTACATATAATTAGATTCAGTTGATATCCACGCAAAACCAGACAAGTTACATTGATTGTTTTGTTTTTTTATTAGGATGAATATACCTGTGGAAAATGGAGGATAAGTTCCAGACTTAGTCTTTTTCTAAGTTGCAGACTTAGTCCTTTTAAGGCAATTTGTATATAATCCTGTCCCTTTGTCAGCAATAAAAGCAATTTTTATATTTCGACTGCGGGAATGTATCTGCTTGATAAGTTCAATTTACATCTCAGACAGGTAAATGTGAATATACATAAGAGGAATGACTTCTGTATAACAATGGCAATACTATAACATATGAGACAATAAAGGGTGTGAATGTTGAATCTTTAATCAGGAAAGGACATGGTCTCACAGGCTTTAGTGTTTATTTCTGTAGTTTCATAATCAATATACTGTAAAACTGTAGGGATTTTCTTTGTGAAGCAGTCTGGATTATTTAAGGTTGAGCCAGGTGGAAGATATTAGATACAATGATTATTGTTTTAACAATTGTATAGCATAACCAAATTCTCTGACACAAGCATACCTAATACTTTGTTAATTCTTCAGAAACTTAAAATTGCCATCAGCGTTGAGCTCCGCAGATGATAGAAACAGGTGAAGAAGAGGCTAGACATTTCTATTCAGCTTTTTAGGAATGTATACGCGTTAATTCGTATCATTGATCCTAGATCTAGTTAATAGCACACTAGAGATCTCGGGCCCAAATCCAAGTTCGTTTAAATGATCGATTTTAGTCAGCATATGAATGTAGAAATACAAAGATTTTACATAAGCATTACTCGAAACACCCTGTGAATGCTGTCAAAATAACCATGGTTCTGGCAACCATTGTTCAAGGATTTCGCAGAGAATCCTTGTACCACAGTGCTTTATACTGTCATATGTAGCTTCAATGTAGAAGCTACTTCGCTACACTACAATAACTGTGGTTCACTGTGAGCCCAGTTTTACAACGATGCCTGATAGAGTCAACAGTAATTTCTTAGAGTGTAGGTTATAGCGCAATCATATATAATCTTTATATCAAGTTTTTTTTTCTCCCTATCACTCATCATTTTTACATCTAAAGCTTGAACTTTCACAAAAAAAAAGCTCTATCCCTCTTCCTGTCTCTTATCTCTTGTATCAGTCTGCAGTGTGATCTGGTTAAGATATCTCATCCATATCTATTGGCGGTGTCCAATCTTGACTTGACATCATACAACAATGGTCCAATCTATTCTGGTGTATAAGAAGAGGTAGGCAGAGTCAGTATAGACTCTGTAAGGTAACCTAGGTCTGAGACAGCCAAATGATAGATTACCAGCATGGCGCTTCTGATACCTAAATCTAACCCTACAGTCTGATTCCATGGAATGGCATATTGGTAACATAATAGAGATCTCTAATCTCACTTTCCCAAGGAACTTCACCCTGTATAAAAGGTTTAAAAGGTAAAGATAAAGAAGACGAAAATAAAACACCTGACATAGCATCAGGTTATCATTGACAAAGTTTAACCAACTGTATATCATGGGATGCAATTGGTTTAGACCGTATTTGTACATTGTACATGTGCATTGCAACACATGTTTAAGGGAGATTCTCAAAAACTATGAGGAATATTTCGTTTCATGGAATCTCATTTCCAAGATCATGAAATTCTATCATAAGTATCTCCTTGTGTATCCCCATTCACTTGCCAGATGACAAATGTTCACGGGTGCCATGTACATTCATTGTTTTGTTTTTCCTAGATGTAGACTATAATCTGGATACACATAGATTAAATAATTGGAAAAATGAAATGAGGGATGTATAAAGTGAGCCCCCTTTCATGAAATATTTAGTTACCCTCGCATGAATATCAAGAGACAAAGCTAACCATGTAGAGATGAGATCCCAAAAGTAAGAATGATGGATGTGAATTAAGAAAATTGATAGTTAACTGATGATTCATGTAAACCTTAGCATATAAGAAGTGGGAGAAACCAATGTCCTGCCCAGGGGGGCTGGTATCCTAAATGTATGAGATGGGATATTTGAGATACAATTTAGTCACTTTGATAAGGGTATCAGACAAGCTAGATGGTGCGTGGGAGTGGCCTATAAAACAATATACAGGAGGGGATATTGCATCCCACAGAGTCAAATATCAGTCAGAAAGGCCCTGCCCATCTGCCTTGTCTGCGGATTGGATCAATAGCTCTCAGAAAAGGATTGGGAGGGATAGAGGGAGAAGGGGATAGCTTATTGATGAAACACAGGGGTGGGAATAAGAAGGCAATAGGCCTTAGTAATGGGTCTAGGGTAACTTAGGAAGTGTGCTTCTGGCATTGAATTAGGTTTATACATGTAGAGTTTGGACTGAATTGATAGTATTTTGTTAGGTAGAAGGAATAAGGCTTCAGCCATAGCCTTGAGTATGTTAGGGAGTGATCATTTTTTAACAACAGGGGGGAGCTGGTGGGTTTGAGGGAGGGGGGGCAGAATTTTTTCAACCCCTTGACCGGGGGGTCAGAATTTTGTTTTCGACCACTTGACCAGGGGGTCAAAATAATTTCACCTGTTTTCAGCGAAAAAATCCTGTGCATTATTATAGGTTAAAAGGGCGCATTCAAACTCAACTTTTGGTCCTTTGGCAGGGGGTCAAACAAATTTTGACCCCTTGAGAGGGGGGCTTGAATTTTTTGTGTGCATCCACATGCAAACCCATCAGCCCCCCCCCCCCCTGTTGTTAAAAAATGATCACTCCCTTAGAAAGCATTATTTGGATCTGTGGCATTCGCTGGACAAATAATAGGCATAGTTTATTGTCCTTTGGGTGGGTAAGTAACAATTAAAGCTAAATCTAATAAAGCTGTGCTATTTTGATACCCATGAAGTAAACATACTATGATTTTACAGCTTTCCCGAATGTTTAGTTTGTGAAAGGTTTATGATTTTCCAACATTTAGGTTCCATTAAGCATATAAATGGATTTTGCTAACAGGAAATTACAAACCAGGGTCAGTGATCCCCTTTGTCTTAGAGAATAGACCTACATGTATTTCAATTTAAGATATTAACAAGACATCTTACTCAAGTCATAATAAGTAATGGGTCTGTTAGTCCTTTTGAATATGTCTCATTTGTAAGACATTGATAATGAATATACTGAGATGAAAAGGAATCAAGCAATTAAAGCATCTTTGGGCGTTGCGGCAAGGTTCCATGATAAGACTCTGCCCAGAGACAAAGTTAAAGAAATCAGGCAAGGTCCTACAGTGTATGAAATAGAGTTACAAGTAGCTTCAAGAGGCATGTTTCAGACGTGCCACAGCCCTCCTCATGCAGGCATTTTAAAGGGATTTCAAAATGATAGGACTGCAGAAAGTGATCAAATCCTGAGAAAGGCGTTGCCTTACTTTGAGCTTTATGTGTTCTTTGTACAATCTAGTGAAAGAGAACAAGGCCTTACAAGTGATAGAGACAGGACCAGTCACAGCAAAAAATAAGATGACAAGAATAGAATGATAGCGAAGTTAAAGTTTTACTTAGATGGGCTTGATAGCAGAACCAGGCGACTCAAAAAGTCGTACGAAGAAAAGAACCCCTTTTGAGGATTTCCTGGACGGGATCATGGTGAACAGGGGGCCACACTCGGCATATGGCTAGAGCCTATGCTGGTTGTAATGCAGTTAGCGATGGCTTACCAGCATCCCAAAACTGGGTAATCCCTTAGATAGGAGATTCCTGGCTACAAGGAATTTCTTTTCCCTAGGCGGTTCACTTCCATAATTGAGTCCTGTCTACAATGGGTTCTCTTCATAATGGTTGTCATTCTGAAGAGGGTTCTAAAAGAATGTTTGTTTTTTTCTTCCCATAGGGAATTTTTTCTTTGGGTAAAGGATACCCTGCAAAACAGTATCACATGCCAGTGGGTCGACATTAGGGCGTTAGCGACAACCTTCATTTCCCAATCAGGCAAGACTGTATTGCATCATTTAGCAAGGCTATAGTACAAGACCCTATATCCCACCCACGCACTCTCATTACCAAACAAACAACCACTCAACAAGCCCCAAATTGTCTAATCCATATATGTCTGAGAGCTCTCATTCATAACTCAGCCACTCCAGGCTTTAATTGGTATAGGGCTGATTGCCTCCAGCTACTGGAGGAACAGGAAGGGGATAAGGGACCATGGAGGAAGGTAATGAAAGCACAGGAGACAACTGATTGGGACCCAGTATCATAGTGAGTTTGTAATATTGGAGTTGGGAGTTATACCCAACTACTGTGTCTATAAAGTGTGTAAGGCATGAATTCAGATTCAGGACAGATTTCATATCACATATCTTTCATTTCAATCAAATTAATCCAGATTAATAGTCCCACAGGGTGTGTATTTCACAATAATAAAAAGAATTAGTATTGCTATGTTTTATCAGACACCATATAGATCAATGCATGGGGGTGATCTGTTATAAGAACATATGAAACAGTCCCCAACTTCACAAAGGAAGGCTTTCTGCTGGATTCCATTCCATGTATAACTAACCCAATCCCAGCCAACGATCCAACCTACTTCAGACTGGGGTCCCCAATATAACCTGATACATTATATAGATAAACTATATAAATGACACTGGCACCCAAGTGTATACATATATATATATGGATGCACAACGTCAATAGTCAATCCCTGAAGGCCCCAGAGACTGGTGACCCATGTTGGTGTCCTCGGTAGTAATCCTACAATGATTTATTCTACCCTGGTATAGTGTGTACTTGTTCAAGAGGATTGTACAGTGGGTCCATGCTAGGTACAAAATGGAAGCAGACATTCCCACTCACATCCAAATATACCCACTCTACTCATAGCTATAATCCTGGAGGTTAGGGTAGGGTAAAACGAGTGCAACCTTTTTAAGCATTTGTTTGCCTCCCTTTCCCCCTTAACCATAGTCAAAGTGAGTGGCTCCTTTGAAACAAGATGTTGGACAGGTTCTGTTGATGTGGTAAACCATATACTAGCTCTATAGGATGTCCCTTACTTCTACCCGGTCATAGAGAAAATTATAATAAAGTTAGTGTGTATGAGGTTTATCCCTCACTGCATCTAACTAGTAGAAGTAAGGGAATCAGGTCCAAGTAAGGGAAAGGGCTCTCTCTCATCAGCGTACTCATCGTGGATTATGTTTTATGTCATTTTGAGAAAGAGCCCTGTTATAGAATGGTATGGGTTAACCCATTCCTCACAGGTGCGTGGAGAAACTGTATGCCATTCTCTTTTTTTTTTTACCCTAATTAAAATACATAAAATTAAAGTGTACTTTCTAAACAACTAAAATAAAGCAGCTCCAATCATGACTATTATTTCTACATTTACACACAGATATTCAGAATTTTTTCATGGCTTCAAAATAAAAACTTGAAATTAATTCAATATTTACCATGATTAAATTCAAAATAACCATCAGATATATTATCTCCTTAATAATATGGAGAGATGTACCTATCCAATCACGCCTGATGAGACACTTAGCTTGAAGCACACTAACACTACCCCCTTACAGGGCCCCATATCTGTGCAATCCACCCAGGAGTTACCCAAACCAACAAAATATCAGCTTGGTGAGACCCATTTACAAAGATCACTCTCCAATCACCTACCTGGTAGAGAACTTCTGAAGGTCAAATGATCCATGCACTGCCCTCTAATTGGCTAGTGCATTGGTAGTCATGGTTATGATAGTGGATGCTTAAAAGTCAAATCTGACACTTTGTGGTAGCGAACCAAAGAGAGCAGACACACCGCTCATCCCTGAATGCCATTCTCTGTGGCCCCATGACGTAGTCAAAATAGCCCCAACCCCTAATCAAAAAGTGATTTTGAGGACTTTTTATACAAAGGCAACATGAAATAATTACAGAGATTGACTTGAATATGGGTAGCTCCATACTAAATGTTTCTTCACTTAAAAGCCCTGAAGCAGTAGGTCAAGATACATTCTTTTGTAGGTCGAGCACTGAATCACATGTCCAACATGCCTAAACGTTCTTTTCAGAGAGAATATTGTAGGTTTGCATCTTCATCATGAGCTTTAATCAGGCTTTTCACACTATTGTTGTGATGACGTATGGTGGAAATCCGCTCAGAAACACCTTTTCGCCTCTACATCATTCATAACCCTCCTAGTGAATGAAACAAGACGGATTCTTGTAAGGAAATTTGCAAGGACTCTCACTCTATCCTAGAAATACAGACGAAACCTATACAAAGGAAGGTTAAATGGTCTCTTCTCACCCTGCATGCCATCCATCATGAACAAACAATATAACAATAATAATACACTGGAAATAATTCATAGCCTAGCCAGGGATGTTTTACATTAGGACACTTATCCCCCGTGAGGCCTTTCAAATTAATGTAGACAATCCTTAAAGACTTGAATGGTTAAAGTACCCTGTCTACCCTTCCTTTCATATTACAGCAACCAAGCCTTATTATTCTGTCAAAGATCAGCATATCAGGGAAGGAAATATCCCATATTCTATTGCTTCCTACTGTTTGCCCCCTTGATAAAGGAGCAGAGTGAACCTCTAATTTCATTTGTCATTGTATCCATCATAGAAATTCTCCTCATATAATACGATGCTCTCTGATCAATTCATGGGTTGACGGATGGATTAGCTGAAGGGACTGTATTATGGTACAGTAGATGATACTCAAGTGGTAATTGGCTCTTTATCTTGGTCTTTATTAGGATGAGGGTGTATACATAGAGAATCAATGGGGGTTAAATGGGAAGCAAGGCTGTGTGATTAAGACAAACACTTATTCTCTATACTGGGGGGAATGACGCTTGTGATCATATCACAAATCTGCCTATAATTTGATTGTAAATTTATGGTTTATCCCTCCAGCTCTATGTCGGTGAGTATAGTTTGAATGTGGGGTAGGCAAAGGGGTTATGGTCATTTTTACCCTTTTTCGCTAAGCCTTTTAGATTTGAACCTTTTTTAGGTTGGTCAAACTTTGGCAAGGGAATCACCCACCCTGGTTGCTCCAACACAATAACTAGAGTAGAAACTTCATATATTTCAAGATACAGATGCATTTAACTAGGATTATCCATAGGCGTTCATGCTAAACCTCTCTCATCTTTTATTACTCTAAACGGATAGGACAAGAAAAATGGGACCCTCATTGTAAGGACACAATTCTGGCAGTCCAACTTGGGTCGATTTCTCCCCTTTTTTGGTAACCCATCAGTTAGGAGTAATCATGTGTAACCTCCAGCAATTTCATCTTGTACGCTAACTAACCAAATAATCATTTGTACACAAGGGGGATTCTGTAATACATATGTTGTGGTATCTAGGTCAACCTTCACGGGCGTGAAAAAAGTTATGTTTGACATCAAAAGGCATTATAGTGTGCTTGTGGATATGGACAATTGAGTACCTCCTTGATATGATATTATTAGCATAATCAACTTCATTACTGTATCCTTTGAATACGATAGCAAAATCAATATACAGCCAGAAAGTGCTACTAGGGTGTCCCCACCATACCTCTTCTCAATTGTAGAAGAATACTGAAGTAATATATATACTATCAGGATTATTTTAACTTGTACCCGTCTAGTACATGTAGAAGTAAGGGAATCTGGACTAGTCAAAGTAAGAGAGGGATTTCTATCATCATTGTGTTCATTATTGATTGTGTTGTCCACCCTGGCCTTTTGTTAGGCCTTTTGGAACATTTAGCCGTGGGTCCACTATGCAAAATAGGGTGCGATCTTGAGCTAGATACATAGAAATATATACATGAAGGGAGTTGTATGGTCTGTTGCAATATTAAATTTCACTTTTGATTATATTCCTCGTTTATAAATGGTCCCCTGGAGTTTGGAAGACTTAAGACGCCGAATATTTCTTTTTTTTATATTATTGTGAAAATCTAACAAATAGACAATGAGTACTTTGCGATGTTTCACAGAGCCTGCGAAACATGGTATAAAAATGGACATCTTCAACCTTGGCCCATTGCCCAGACATCACCCATCATTCCACTTAGTTCATTCTCATCTCACAACCTTAATTGCACAGACAAGCTTATATCCTTTAAAGTGGGCATATCCACTATCATGGTATGAAATGTGGGATTTCTCGTCAAACGCCATCTAATCAACAATCTAAATCATGTGTTAAAATATCTAGTGATTATATGAAATATTTCTGCTCAAAAACAAAGAAACTCTTTGCCCTGTATTTATTCCTATCCTAGTTAGATGTGTCTGATTTCATACAGAGGGAGCCTGTGTGCTGTGAATGAATATCCAGCCCTAAACCTCAAGGTGTACTAAACACTACACAAAGCCTGTCACAGTAGCCAAAAGGTAGTGCTGTGGTGAGCAGAAATGTCAAGGGCCATCCAGTGAATTGTAGTGTGTTGTGATTAGACATTTCATGTTGAGGCACTAGGGGCCAGCAGTGATTGGAACAATATATGCACAGCAAAAGAGATGAGCATTTACAAAATATTTAGATGTGTTTCCACTAATTCTCAAATCTGTCTTTTTAGCAGATATACCAACTTTAAGGGGCCATTCCATGCCTTCAAATGCTTTCAGAGAGTGCTTCGCTGTATTACCCAAATACATTCTAAGTGATAACAGACATGAACTGGGAAAAGGTTCCCCTTGTAACAGGGTCCCTTTTTGCAGATCGCATCACGTCACTGATGAATCAACCAGGTCTCCTCGTAAAACTGAACAGTGAACCACTATAATCATATTGTAGTGAACCAGGGTGGTTTTTTTACAATGAGGCCCCAGATGTTTTATAACAGAGATGTCTCTTGTAAACTCACAGGGGAAAGTGCTGTACTCTCAAATAGCGTGACTCTTACTGTAATACCAAGGCCTTGCAGGTGTAGATATATGGTCAATTCTCATGAAAATGGAGCACATGGCTGAGGAGGAGAAAAAATCTGAACTGTTCAGATGTTTTGTATTTCTTGTGGGCTGAAAGGCAGCATATAATCTTAATTACTCACAAAATTGGGAACACTAACTATGAAAATTAAAGATTTTATGACAGTTTTAGGAAGAAAACTGGTGGACCTACGTACGGTGATGAATCTTGCATATGAACAAATTACACGGGTAGCTATAAAATAGAATTATTTGCAAGAAAATTGATATATTTTGTTCATACAGTCATAACAACATGTTGGCTAGGGGTCTTCATCATTTATATCTATGATAAGAATAGATTATGCTGCAATTAATTATACCCACTTATGGAGCTGGACCTACGTATGGTGATGTACCTACGTACGGTGATGTCTATGCATTGCAGTCATTATCTTCACAAATTTATTGATTTCTGGTATTGTAACTGGTCCATAGTATTCATCCTTAGTCAATTGAAGTATATCAACAGGTTTATAGATAGTCTTAGCTATTTCTATCATTCTATGGCATAGGTTTCAATCATGGACCTATGCATGGTGATGTACCTACGTACCGTGATATTTCCATGATTTTTCCCAATAGGTTGCAACATATTCATCCAGTTATGACAATATTTTGCATGGATATTCCCTGGACCACATATTAACATGTTATGAAATAATTCACTAAATATTAATTACTCTCCTTTAATCAATGATTCAATGTACCTATGTACGGTGATGCTAAGGGGTACACCACATGCTTGTCAGTCCTATAGGTCATTGACATATGCATGTTAGAAATATTTTATATTAATATTATATTGCCCCCCATTGAGCCATAAATACTGAGACATCTATATATCCCAAGAGGATTTTCTCCTTGACATTATCCTCAATCTAGTGTACCTATGTACGGTGATGCAAATGTTACACAACTACATTTTTCCTTATAAATAACAAGATAATAATTGAAAATGAGCTCTGATGGTGTCAAAATGTTCGTTTTTCAATTCTACAATAGTCCATATGAAAAGTGTTATTATGGACCTTATTGTACCTCAAATAAATCACCCAATGTGTTTAACTTATATTTTTTTAGTTAAAAACCTTTGAAATATCCCCATTTTACCTTGTTATTGGCATAGATTAGGTCACTACATAGGCAAAACTGGGTACCCATGATATGATAATGTTAGCAGCAATGTGAATGTATAAACAATATAGCAGTTAGACCCCCTGTTAAGTGTACATGGATGGGGAAAGGTATAGTGAGCCTGTGCTCCATTTTCGTGAGAATTGACCATATGTGTACAGTGAGTGATCTTGTATAATTAGTCTGTATGCAGTATGCCCTAGGCCAAACAGTTACCCCAGTGGCCCTTCAAAGGGTTTACCAAAATAGCCTTACATGTACTTTCCCCCACTAGAGGCCAGTAGTATACCATAATATTTAGTATGTATAGTCTTATATTGCATACCTCAATCCAATATTGTCCCCAGAGCTTAATAATGAATTGCAATATGATAATAACCTCAACAGGTTCAATCTAGCATTGTGCACCAATGATATTGTACAAGGTTACCTGAGAATAAACTAGGAACAACCAATAATATGCATACATGACACCATGACTGATTCTCAATCTGAAATACATGTTTGTTTTACTCTGGGGTTGAAGCCAACGTAGGCATACCTGCCTTTAGTTTATTTCAATGTTAAAACTCAATGACCAAGAAATGTTTTGGGTGAGACTTCTCTTACCCTCAATAGTGCCTCACTTCATTGGGATTGGAGACAGTTTTGTTTTCATTAGGCATGCATGGTTTATAGTATCAATGCATGCATGGAGCTCACACATAACTGATATTATGGGGATGATTACTATGAATTGACCTCAATAGCAGAGTGTATAGCAGTGTCTTTTATAACATACCTGTATATACAATACATTTCTTGTTGATTAACAGAACCCCTTACTGTAATTCTACAATTCCCGTTTCTGTAATTTTACAGAAATAGTTGCTGGAACCTCAGTTGCCAGCAAAGGTTTCTGTAGATTTACAGTATATTTTATTGTTCATTTAAAGCAGAATTTGCTGTTTATTTACAGTGTTGAATGTGTGCTCAGGGCACAAGGGCATTGAAACTATAAAATACACTGTAATTATCATAAGTCTTGAATAAGCACTGGTCTTGAATAAGGGCCGGGGGTATACACTGTGTAGTGTTCTACCCCTCGATGTTCAATCGAATCTTTCGATAAACAACGAAGAACAACTATTCAGGTTCCAGTTAAAACTTTATTGTCTAATAACACATAGGCATCAGCCGTTCTCGATCACAGTTACAGGTGGCAGAGTTTGAACTCTAAATCAGGTTCGACACTAGGCCTTCTAGTTGATATTCCACATACACCTCCTCTGTGCAGCAGCACAGAGGAGTACTAGGATATGGTAGCCGGGCAGCTGCCAACCATCGCTCACGATGGTCAGTCGGGGCTGGACTGACCCTGAGGAAGGCCGTACAATGGCCTTATATACACTGGAGTCGAGGGCCACATGACCAAGTGGTGACGTGGCGCTGGACTCCAGCACCCCCAGGCGTCGGGTAATAGAGGTGCTCTCGACGTCGCCCACGAGGACCACGTGGCTCTTTATCTTGGTCTTTATTAGGATGAGGGTGTATACATAGAGAATCAATGGGGGTTAAATGGGAAGCAAGGCTGTGTGATTAAGACAAACACTTATTCTCTATACTGGGGGGAATGACGCTTGTGATCATATCACAAATCTGCCTATAATTTGATTGTAAATTTATGGTTTATCCCTCCAGCTCTATGTCGGTGAGTATAGTTTGAATGTGGGGTAGGCAAAGGGGTTATGGTCATTTTTACCCTTTTTCGCTAAGCCTTTTAGATTTGAACCTTTTTTAGGTTGGTCAAACTTTGGCAAGGGAATCACCCACCCTGGTTGCTCCAACACAATAACTAGAGTAGAAACTTCATATATTTCAAGATACAGATGCATTTAACTAGGATTATCCATAGGCGTTCATGCTAAACCTCTCTCATCTTTTATTACTCTAAACGGATAGGACAAGAAAAATGGGACCCTCATTGTAAGGACACAATTCTGGCAGTCCAACTTGGGTCGATTTCTCCCCTTTTTTGGTAACCCATCAGTTAGGAGTAATCATGTGTAACCTCCAGCAATTTCATCTTGTACGCTAACTAACCAAATAATCATTTGTACACAAGGGGGATTCTGTAATACATATGTTGTGGTATCTAGGTCAACCTTCACGGGCGTGAAAAAAGTTATGTTTGACATCAAAAGGCATTATAGTGTGCTTGTGGATATGGACAATTGAGTACCTCCTTGATATGATATTATTAGCATAATCAACTTCATTACTGTATCCTTTGAATACGATAGCAAAATCAATATACAGCCAGAAAGTGCTACTAGGGTGTCCCCACCATACCTCTTCTCAATTGTAGAAGAATACTGAAGTAATATATATACTATCAGGATTATTTTAACTTGTACCCGTCTAGTACATGTAGAAGTAAGGGAATCTGGACTAGTCAAAGTAAGAGAGGGATTTCTATCATCATTGTGTTCATTATTGATTGTGTTGTCCACCCTGGCCTTTTGTTAGGCCTTTTGGAACATTTAGCCGTGGGTCCACTATGCAAAATAGGGTGCGATCTTGAGCTAGATACATAGAAATATATACATGAAGGGAGTTGTATGGTCTGTTGCAATATTAAATTTCACTTTTGATTATATTCCTCGTTTATAAATGGTCCCCTGGAGTTTGGAAGACTTAAGACGCCGAATATTTCTTTTTTTTATATTATTGTGAAAATCTAACAAATAGACAATGAGTACTTTGCGATGTTTCACAGAGCCTGCGAAACATGGTATAAAAATGGACATCTTCAACCTTGGCCCATTGCCCAGACATCACCCATCATTCCACTTAGTTCATTCTCATCTCACAACCTTAATTGCACAGACAATCTTATATCCTTTAAAGTGGGCATATCCACTATCATGGTATGAAATGTGGGATTTCTCGTCAAACGCCATCTAATCAACAATCTAAATCATGTGTTAAAATATCTAGTGATTATATGAAATATTTCTGCTCAAAAACAAAGAAACTCTTTGCCCTGTATTTATTCCTATCCTAGTTAGATGTGTCTGATTTCATACAGAGGGAGCCTGTGTGCTGTGAATGAATGTAGGGGCCAGCTCTGGCTGTAAGTCCATGGCGGTAGGCCATCTGCCCCGTTCCGGTTGCACCAGCCCTCAGGGGCTGGTCAGCTGGTATAAGCTGCCCCCCTTGTGTATTATACCGATCCAGATGTAGGTGGAAGGTAGAGAACGTCAGGTCTGGGGAAGTAGCTCAGAGGAAGAGCTTCCGCTTCGAAGTTGGAGGGTCCCGGGTTCGAGTCCCGGTTTCTCCAAAGACGTTTTCCGCCGACCTCTACACTGGTGGAGAAACCGAGTTGGTCCTGACCCGTGTGAGGGGGGACTACGAGAACTCGGTACCTGGGCTGGTATGACACAAATGCGATTCGATCTGCTAAGTACTGGGGGACTTGGAAACAGGTGGCACCCTCAGAGATTCCTGGGAACAGGAGTTGACTACGCTGAAGGTGACTCAGTACTAGTCCTGGGTGTCTGGTTCAGAGCCCTAGGTTGAATCTGATAGGGAGGAGTGTAGGGGCCAGCTCTGGCTGTAAGTCCATGGCGGTAGGCCATCTGCCCCGTTCCGGGTGTACCAGCCTAGTCACCTGGCACCTGGTGGTAGCTGCCCCTATGTGTGTCATACCAATCCAGGTGTAGGTGCCTGGAACGGTATAATACAGATACGCTTCGACCCTGGCAGTACTGTGTACTGGTAGGTCAACTGGGAAGTCAGGAGTGCCTCACACTGCTTGATAAAGCCCAATCGATCTGGTTGGGAGGAATGCTTGGTGCTGGTTGGCCATGGTTGAAGCTGGTTGGGAGGAGTGTAGGGGCCAGCTCTGGCTGTAAGTCCATGGCGGTAGGCCATCTGCCCCGTTCCGGTTGCACCAGCCCTCAGGGGCTGGTCAGCTGGTATAAGCTGCCCCCCTTGTGTATTATACCGATCCAGATGTAGGTGGAAGGTAGAGAACGTCAGGTCTGGGGAAGTAGCTCAGAGGAAGAGCTTCCGCTTCGAAGTTGGAGGGTCCCGGGTTCGAGTCCCGGTTTCTCCAAAGACGTTTTCCGCCGACCTCTACATGAATATCCAGCCCTAAACCTCAAGGTGTACTAAACACTACACAAAGCCTGTCACAGTAGCCAAAAGGTAGTGCTGTGGTGAGCAGAAATGTCAAGGGCCATCCAGTGAATTGTAGTGTGTTGTGATTAGACATTTCATGTTGAGGCACTAGGGGCCAGCAGTGATTGGAACAATATATGCACAGCAAAAGAGATGAGCATTTACAAAATATTTAGATGTGTTTCCACTAATTCTCAAATCTGTCTTTTTAGCAGATATACCAACTTTAAGGGGCCATTCCATGCCTTCAAATGCTTTCAGAGAGTGCTTCGCTGTATTACCCAAATACATTCTAAGTGATAACAGACATGAACTGGGAAAAGGTTCCCCTTGTAACAGGGTCCCTTTTTGCAGATCGCATCACGTCACTGATGAATCAACCAGGTCTCCTCGTAAAACTGAACAGTGATACACTATAATCATATTGTAGTGAACCAGGGTGGTTTTTTTACAATGAGGCCCCAGATGTTTTATAACAGAGATGTCTCTTGTAAACTCACAGGGGAAAGTGCTGTACTCTCAAATAGCGTGACTCTTACTGTAATACCAAGGCCTTGCAGGTGTAGATATATGGTCAATTCTCATGAAAATGGAGCACATGGCTGAGGAGGAGAAAAAATCTGAACTGTTCAGATGTTTTGTATTTCTTGTGGGCTGAAAGGCAGCATATAATCTTAATTACTCACAAAATTGGGAACACTAACTATGAAAATTAAAGATTTTATGACAGTTTTAGGAAGAAAACTGGTGGACCTACGTACGGTGATGAATCTTGCATATAAACAAATTACACGGGTAGCTATAAAATAGAATTATTTGCAAGAAAATTGATATATTTTGTTCATACAGTCATAACAACATGTTGGCTAGGGGTCTTCATCATTTATATCTATGATAAGAATAGATTATGCTGCAATTAATTATACCCACTTATGGAGCTGGACCTACGTATGGTGATGTACCTACGTACGGTGATGTCTATGCATTGCAGTCATTATCTTCACAAATTTATTGATTTCTGGTATTGTAACTGGTCCATAGTATTCATCCTTAGTCAATTGAAGTATATCAACAGGTTTATAGATAGTCTTAGCTATTTCTATCATTCTATGGCATAGGTTTCAATCATGGACCTATGCATGGTGATGTACCTACGTACCGTGATATTTCCATGATTTTTCCCAATAGGTTGCAACATATTCATCCAGTTATGACAATATTTTGCATGGATATTCCCTGGACCACATATTAACATGTTATGAAATAATTCACTAAATATTAATTACTCTCCTTTAATCAATGATTCAATGTACCTACGTACGGTGATGCTAAGGGGTACACCACATGCTTGTCAGTCCTATAGGTCATTGACATATGCATGTTAGAAATATTTTATATTAATATTATATTGCCCCCCATTGAGCCATAAATACTGAGACATCTATATATCCCAAGAGGATTTTCTCCTTGACATTATCCTCAATCTAGTGTACCTACGTACGGTGATGCAAATGTTACACAACTACATTTTTCCTTATAAATAACAAGATAATAATTGAAAATGAGCTCTGATGGTGTCAAAATGTTCGTTTTTCAATTCTACAATAGTCCATATGAAAAGTGTTATTATGGACCTTATTGTACCTCAAATAAATCACCCAATGTGTTTAACTTATATTTTTTTAGTTAAAAACCTTTGAAATATCCCCATTTTACCTTGTTATTGGCATAGATTAGGTCACTACATAGGCAAAACTGGGTACCCATGATATGATAATGTTAGCAGCAATGTGAATGTATAAACAATATAGCAGTTAGACCCCCTGTTAAGTGTACATGGATGGGGAAAGGTATAGTGAGCCTGTGCTCCATTTTCGTGAGAATTGACCATATGTGTACAGTGAGTGATCTTGTATAATTAGTCTGTATGCAGTATGCCCTAGGCCAAACAGTAACCCCAGTGGCCCTTCAAAGGGTTTACCAAAATAGCCTTACATGTACTTTCCCCCACTAGAGGCCAGTAGTATACCATAATATTTAGTATGTATAGTCTTATATTGCATACCTCAATCTAATATTGTCCCCAGAGCTTAATAATGAATTGCAATATGATAATAACCTCAACAGGTTCAATCTAGCATTGTGCACCAATGATATTGTACAAGGTTACCTGAGAATAAACTAGGAACAACCAATAATATGCATACATGACACCATGACTGTATCTAAATCTGAAATACATGTTTGTTTTACTCTGGGGTTGAAGCCAACGTAGGCATACCTGCCTTTAGTTTATTTCAATGTTAAAACTCAATGACCAAGAAATGTTTTGGGTGAGACTTCTCTTACCCTCAATAGTGCCTCACTTCATTGGGATTGGAGACAGTTTTGTTTTCATTAGGCATGCATGGTTTATAGTATCAATGCATGCATGGAGCTCACACATAACTGATATTATGGGGATGATTACTATGAATTGACCTCAATAGCAGAGTGTATAGCAGTGTCTTTTATAACATACCTGTATATACAATACATTTCTTGTTGATTAACAGAACCCCTTACTGTAATTCTACAATTCCCGTTTCTGTAATTTTACAGAAATAGTTGCTGGAACCTCAGTTGCCAGCAAAGGTTTCTGTAGATTTACAGTATATTTTATTGTTCATTTAAAGCAGAATTTGCTGTCCATTCACAGAAAATATTGCTGTTTATTTACAGTGTTGAATGTGTGCTCAGGGCACAAGGGCATTGAAACTATAAAATACACTGTAATTATCATAAGTCTTGAATAAGCACTGGTCTTGAATAAGGGCCGGGGGTATACACTGTGTAGTGTTCTACCCCTCGATGTTCAATCGAATCTTTCGATAAACAACGAAGAACAACTATTCAGGTTCCAGTTAAAACTTTATTGTCTAATAACACATAGGCATCAGCCGTTCTCGATCACAGTTACAGGTGGCAGAGTTTGAACTCTAAATCAGGTTCGACACTAGGCCTTCTAGTTGATATTCCACATACACCTCCTCTGTGCAGCAGCACAGAGGAGTACTAGGATATGGTAGCCGGGCAGCTGCCAACCATCGCTCACGATGGTCAGTCGGGGCTGGACTGACCCTGAGGAAGGCCGTACAATGGCCTTATATACACTGGAGTCGAGGGCCACGTGACCAAGTGGTGACGTGGCGCTGGACTCCAGCGCCCCCAGGCGTCGGGTAATAGAGGTGCTCTCGACGTCGCCCACGAGGACCACGAAGGTACCTCGAAGACGACGCGGGACCACCACAACTGCTTGAAATCAATGAGCGCCTGGGTGATTACATAGGCAAATTTGATAGGGTATCTTCAATTTTGTCTTATGGACAGGAGTTTTCACCCTTTTCAGCTTGACCTACAGGTTTGGCTTTCGAGGGTTTTGATACTTCATGGGAAATATATGTGTTTTGGGGCGACAGTCCCCAATAATGGACGTTCACTAATGGAGGAAAGTTATGACTGTCGTCAAAATTGTCTAGAACAATGATCTTTCTCCACGTACAAGACTGCCCATGTAGCTGACCTTTTGTTGATGATATTTGAGACAATTCATTATCTCTCATCACATTTCCCTATTAATTATTCTGTAAATGCTAACGATCTGTACCTGGTTAAGCTATATGTTAACTAGAGAACTCTTTTTGAGTCCGATTCAAATAGCTTCTGAAAATCAGTATGATGAACCTTAAATCTTGAGTATGATAAACCTTTAGTCTTTATTAGTATCACTGGCCATACAGGTAGCCTGTTTCCCTTGCCATCTTGATGCAGGATCCAGCATCGCTGAGTGCTCACATTCATAGCTACATTCTATCTATGCTTTTTTCAGACTTTAATCTACAGTTGTATATGAAGGTTCAGACACCATGGGACACTAAGTCGCATTGTAAGAAGTATACGGACGTGTTCACTGGTAGCAGGGACCAACATATGGACCATAGAGCTTGCTCAGGATTAATGCCTAGCCAATAAGGTTTTCCCCTTACCTTCTGAGAAGCTTGTCATTGTGGTGGTCATGCATCACACTGATGTAATCTTACAGTGGATTTTAAAACAGTATGCAGACCATAGAGGGTTAAAGCTAGGTGTTCACATCTAGGGATTGAACTTTTAGCCTGCCATATGTGAGCTAGATGCTCTTCAAGTTGGCCAACAGTATAACACAAGATAGACCACGTCATAGACAAATTACTCCCTCCTCTATCTATCCTCTATCTATCTTAGCAGCAACGTAGGAAAAGGGAAGGTCCCCCATATAAGCAAATATGAAAGTATAGCGGGTCCCCTCGACTGAAGATTTTGCTTCCTTTGCCTCTGCACTAACCATCCCTTCCTTCACTCCCTGCCCCACCCGATATTCCCAAGATCCCACTATTGGGCCCAATTGACCGAGGCTGTGGTCACGAGTTTCTCATTACAGGACTGATTAGTACAGAGACTACTACAAGTGTATCCCACCTTATCCCCACCCCACACCTGAGCTGCTCATAGACTCCCTCCCAAATCACAGACCTACTCACCCCTACTCACTCCTCCTTCCTTTGGCCCTGTTACTTACGCAATTGGCCTTAACCCAAATTATACTAAAGCCAGAGTTTTGACATAGGAGGATTGGAAATTTGTATATAATATCCTGTATGCCTAAATGTGCGCTATTTAAAATTTTGTGGTGATCAGATGATAATTTCCAGAGATATAGTGTTTTCAAAACTGACCTACATAGGTCAATAGGAGAATCCACTGTATGGATTTGCATAGGCTATAGGCATCACCTTATAGTGAACTGTAAATATTCAAGGTCAAGCGGTATGATCTTAACCTTGAGCAAGGTCACCCATATTAAATTCAATTATGAGGGTCATATAGCATCACCAAATATCAAAATTTGATAAACCTAGGCTAAATCATAATGGAAATATGAAGTAATAACATTCTAATTTATAAAGATCTATACAAACTACATACCTATGCATAAGAAACCAGACCCCCTATCTTTCTACTGACCTACATGTAGGTTACTTTTGAACAATAGACCATATCTTGGGAAGTTTTGTCTCCATGACAACCAAATTTTGCATGCATAAACTTGTATAATAGTTATCCAAATCAACTAACTTTTGAATACCAGGCACTAAGTTATCTGATAAAATGATCAGACTTATTTTTCCAATATACCCTTTTGCCTATTTTCAGATTTTGTACTATTTTGTTGCCATGGCAACCATACACAAATTGGTTGGCAACTTGATTTTTGAGTTATATGGAATCTTTATGGGAGGAACTTTAGAATATGATTGAAATATATAATGTATCTTATTTTCTCAAGAGGAGGGGTATGTGTCCTTTATGGTACTGTAAGTGACCTACACGTAGGTCGTTAGTATAATCTGGGTTAACTGATAGTAATATGTCCCTATGTATGCTCACACCTTGCCCTCCCCCCTAACTGCAAGTGTGTGAAAAATTAGATTGGTACAGGATATTTTAGAGGAATGTAATGTAAAATTTACCACAGATCCACAGTATTGGCATGAGTGTTCTTTACCAAAAATTATTGCAGGAACCAGTAAGGTCTAGATATCTGTAGTCTTTTTGGATAGAAACTGGGTGAAGGGAAGCGTAGTGTATACATATTTGAGGTTGATTGACAAATATATTTGCTCTCTTGTCTTCGCTGTATCAGAAAATATGCCCTCAATATGCCCCTGATATGCCCTTGATATGCCCCCATTTACATGCCATGACCATCCTCAATCTGTTCACCCCTTCATCCTATCACAGCCTCGTTTGCATTATTGATGACGTAGTTTCTGTCATCGACTGTGCAAGTCGACAGCAGCTGTGATGTCATATTAAACAGCAAGAGGTTTGTGTATGGGAGGTGGGGTTAGGGAAGGATAGGAGGAAGAAGGAGATGGAAGAGGAGAGGATGGGCGAAGAAAAATCAAGATTTGGTTGAAAGCATACTTAAATAATAGAAGTCACAGGACTATTGCCAATGGCAAACTCTCCATGAAAGAAAATGTGAAATTCCGGGTACCACAGGGGTCAACCATCGGTCCTTTACTATTTGTACTATTTATAAATGACCTCTGTGATATCCTGGCCCACTGTAAATCTATGCTCTATGCTGATTACCTGTTTCTTTATAATCAGTGGTGATAATCCGGTAACTATTGAAGAGCACCTGCAAGCAGATATTGATGCATTAAATAACTGGTGTACAACTAATTTTCTTACTGTCAATACTGACAAATATATTGTTGAACACGTATAGTGTAAAGTGGTAATTGATATGATCTTCTGCAGACCAAGACTACCTGAAAAGGTGAGGCGCAGAAATAAATTTTATTCAGCTCGTGTTATTAAGAATACGACAAGATGGATAAAACTGAAATAAAATTTATTTTCCCAAAAAGAAAAAGACCTCAGGGAGAGGGGGAGGGAGGGAAGAAATAGGAACACATAATATTATAAGGAACAGTAGGATAGACTAGAAGGGACCATTGGGGATTTTAATGGAGTGAGGAGATTGGACAGTCGAATAAAATGAATAGACAAAAAGTAGAATCAGTGGGAGGAGAGAAAAGGGGACTTGAAAAGATATGGCTGGGGATAGATGGTGAGTGGGACATATGAACAAAATTAAGGGAAGGGAAAGCCCAGTAGGCAGACTCTTAATAATACCCAGGCCCTATACCAGGTACACTGTAAAAATGGTGTTTAGATCCTAAACACAATTCGAAACATATTCTTGAAACATTTTTGTAAACACATTAGGTTCCTAAACATGTTTAGCAAAACAAAATGCTTAGCTCAAGTGTTTAGATATCTAGGTGTTTAGTTTCAAAATATTTCTGATATGAAATTTTATGTTTAGATATCTAACTGATTAGATGGAACCTGAGGGTTAACAAATGTATGCTTTAAGTGAATAATGGATTGACTTTTATCATTTGTTTCTCTTTCTGGTGACATAAGAATGTATTTACAAAGGCCCTCAAAGGCATCAGCCACAGGTTTATACACACATATGTATACAATCTATTAGAATGAGAGGCTTGATAAAGTAAAACAGTTTGGCAGGAAGGACATTGCTTTATCATTTACAAAAGAACATAAAATAGGTGTCTTACATGGAATTTATTGATTATTTTGCACTATTTATGGTAATGTAATGTGCATTTAGTTAATCCTCTACTGCTGTTCCCATTCCTATGATATTCTATTAAATGAAACCATGTTCAACATAGGCTTTGGAGACATTTGTCACAATAATTGATTGTGAATGTGTGCAGAGGATCCATTCAAAGGTAGTGCTGCTACCTGGTGTGCATTTGACTACCAAGTATCTAAACATATTTGTGTTTAAATCTAAACACCTAGTATTCAATGTGTGTAAATGCAAAACATCTAAACATGTTTATCAAAAATGTTAATGTATTTAGAATAAAAGTGCTTGATTCCTAAATGGTTGGTCAATGAGACACCTAGCTGATGTATATGTTTAGATTTTAAACATGTTTAGACCTAAACATGTTTAAAACCTGAACACCATTTTTGCAGTGTAGAGGTGGATTAGTGTGTAGATATGGATGACATGTGGGAGGGGTGGTATAGTGGATGTAATACAGGAGATATTGGCGGGAGGAGGACTAATCATTGTACTTTGTGTGATCTCCTGCTGCCTGTGGTGGAGGCTATGTGTGATAGCAGTAACTTAGGGGATAAGTCCACATTGTAGCAGCATATAGATGTGTTGTCTATACACCATCAGTTCTTATCTCACAGGTGCCACCTGGTATTAAGTACAAGTTGAGCACTGGGTATCTGGTATCAGCCCTGGACACATAGAAAACAAAACTATGAGACATAATCTAGGTATGCATCTTCAATGATATATGGGGGTTAGGGGGTTGTTGGAAGGACCAGAAGGTGTGGACAGCAAGTTTAAAACTTATGTTTTACATTTGTACCTCTATTTTTCCAGTTAAACACTTTAATATTTACTGCCTGGTCTGCCAAGCGCACAACAAAATAGAAGCCCCACAGTTGAATCACACCTCTTCGGGCAGAGAACGTTGAATCAACATTGGAATAACGTTTATTAACCATGATCAATGTACTTCCACGTTGATTCAACATTCTGTGCCCACTGAGACACATCAAGGCTAAAGGTCCATTGATTTTTGACATTATTATGCTCCAATACTGCAAGGCTAGTAAACAATTATCATTTTCCAAGCGGGGCATCACGTAGGCATCTTAGTAGCGTAGCTATTGTATCTAAGAATCCGCATGATGCATGATGCTGAAAAGTACATTTGGTGAGGTGTTCATCAATGGATGGGGCATTGATTACATAATCATGATAAAAAATGCACATTCCTGAAGAGACACATAGGCCTTAGTCTTAATCCTCCTTATATAGATGAGATGATGATAATCCCCTTTTAAGTGTCCTGAAATTAACACAACATCAGTCATTTTGCGTGTGGGTGGTTGACATCTTCAGATAATTCTAAGGTCAACACAGGAAACCCCACATTCCACACTTCTTTTGGATCTTGTATTTGTGATTTCGTTCAGGAAATGTATTCAAGTCCTCCATAATGATTTTTAAAGGGTCACTCATTTTGTATTTAGAATGTTTATTGAAGATTAAGGGAAAGGGGATCATTGCATTTCTGTTAAAACCCTAACCTTAACCCACAAAAGACACATCTGATTAATGGCTGTAGATTGTTTTGCCCTCAGCTGACTCTGTCAGTTGCATAGTAATTAATTATATTTGAAAGGTTTTTGTAGATTTTGCATTCTGTATGCATCCCATTTGATGACTAGAATTTTGGTTGTAAACAGGGCGTAAATGTTAAGGCAACTTTAGAAGATATATCCATTGTACAGGGTACAGGTATATGAAGCGGCACATGACCTGATCTTAATCATACCTCAAAGAAGGATTGTATTTTTTAATGAGTGAAGTGGATCACATGTACAAAGTATGGCTATGTGAGACACTTTATTTATAATATGTTTTTCTCCAGCCAGATAAATGATTCAATTACACGAATTCGAGATAAGATTTGTGACCTATCACCATTGTATCATAGATTGTAAATAGTTCCATCTCTCATTATCTTTATCAGTATATCTAGATTGGCGAAGCCTTTCTCTAGTTGTTATACTATGCACTTATAAATGCGTTGTCAGATCATAACCTGGGACTGGAGTGACACGAACTGGCGCATAGAAAGGAGGGGGAAGGCAATAACTGAGGCTTTGATTGCAGAGAAACCTAACACCTAAATTCCTTTAATACACAATGGTGTGCATGTATTTCAATCCCACATAATAAAAAGGGGCAATTTGTGGGTCATCCAAAATTGCAATGTTACGTAGGAATCCTTTCCTTAATCTTTGCCTTCATTCACACTCAATGTGTACATGCCAACGGAAGGCAGAATCCTGTTTTGACACCGGCTGAGTAGAATGTGTATCCCTTGGGCCCTGTCCTAGGGTCAAATGATATTGGATAATGGTAGGGTAATTGTGAATTATGAGATAAAGCTTATCATGATACATTACAGATCAGGTCACAGAAAATACTGAGAAGAGTGAAAAGGTTAATACTTACTAAATTCTAAAAGGTAAATATGCCATCATGTAACTAAACTTGTCGTTGGAAGTCTAAAATGTATAAAATAAAATAAGTAGATGGGCAAATGTGTCCCTTGAGGATTAGTCCCCGTCCATTACACTAAAAGATCTTGATAGAGGAAAAGTAGCCACATCAGTTACATTGTTAGATTTACCGGTAATGACATTAGGTGAGTAGAGTATTCCCTGAACGAGTCAAAGATGAATTGTAAATTATAGTTCAAGAAGTTTTATATAAAAAAGGAAAGTGGTTTCCTAAATGTAAAGCAATTATTTATATATAAAAAAGTCACTTGGCTCCTAATTTCATTCCATGGGGACTTGATCCATTCATATAAAACCACCAGAAAAAGAAACATAAAAATAGGTTACTGACGTCATGATGACCCACAATGCCTCTGGGGGAACACAGGAAGTTAGCCTATCCCAGTATGCATGTGTTAGTTCTAGCCGTCCCCAGTAGGTGTCAGTCATCCATCTTTGAAGCAAGTTACCATGAAATGGCTGACCCTGTTGAACACCTTTTTCCTAGCTAAACACTTTACCTGATATCAGTCTCTGACCCCTCTACCCACCATCTTCTATAAACAATGAGACATCACTGAATCCACTCTCCAAGCATGTAACCATGTGCTTGTTTCTCTTTCACAGTGAGTGTTACCATATGAACTAGTTTGTGTGGAAATGAAAGACAGATAATCCCAAGCTCTGTTCACTAGAATATCTAGGGTCTGTGGCCTCGTGCTAACTTCAAAACTTCATCAGTATAGACTAAAAGAGTATTTCCGACACCCATTACAACCTTATCACATGTAAGCGAATTCTGGTCAGAAACTGCAATTCCTTAAAGAAAAATTGTCGCTGATGTGTACAGGCTTTGGCAGAGATATAGGTA
Organism: Acholoe squamosa; assembly: GCA_949317995.1. Classification (NCBI taxonomy): domain Eukaryota; kingdom Metazoa; phylum Annelida; class Polychaeta; order Phyllodocida; family Polynoidae; genus Acholoe; species Acholoe squamosa. Next base: position 22,316,589 of record OX439051.1, read on the forward strand.
AATGGCCTCGGTGAATCCCTGAAGTAATCTCTAGGGGCAAAATGCCTTTTATCGCTTAGCTGGGTGATAATACAGTGTCCTCACTAATTGGGTTAGTATGAGCAGAGGGGCAGTCTTTTCAGGGATACTATCCTCCAAGTGGCCCCCTATAGTGACACCATTTATAATGCATTGGTGTTCCCCATTAATGGCCTTGCCATCTAGCAGAGAGCTTATGGGTGAGAAATATTTTCCTTTTATCTTATTCATATCTGGAGCAGTTTCCATGAGCCAGGTTCTAGATCGCTAGCATAACAGGTTGGGTAAATAATGGGAAATTAACACTGCTGAGGTAAAGTTCACCAGGGTGAATTTTCACACTGCCAAATCCATCCCTGTATAAGTTCCTTTATAAATGAGATTGGTGAAACTGATTTTGGAGGGCTATTTATTCTACGACAGATCAATAGACACAGGGAATGATTAGAAAAGAAACTTAATCTGATTTGTGAATATTCCACAGCATTTTAGATAGAAGTAAGATTTAAATTACATTGTATTTCATGGAATTTACAATTGTGACAAAATGATCTACTAGATGAAATTAAAAATAATGACCTTTCCTGTCATTTGCAGTGATATTGGTATAATCTATTCATGAAATGTCCATATGATGCTATGGAGTGTGTCACAATATAGCCACAGATCCACACAACTGTTTCTCCCTAGAACCTGACTCCTTTTACTCATAACTGTAACAGTTGCTCCGATTGGTCAGACAAAGTCATGTGACTGTTTCATTGCGCCAATAAGGAAGTGGATATATGAATCATGTAGGGCATGCAAGGTGTGGTCCCATCTCCCCTGTGTGTTCATTCTTGTTAATTCCCCTGCCTGTGTCACTTTAATATAAACTGGGATAGGGTCACCTCCTCTGCTTCTTCAGGGCATTTTGGCCAATAATGACGTCACTGACCTACATTTTACATTATTGTGGCAGGAATAGAATATATCCCCATCGGTAGAAGTTGGGGACGGCTGATAAGGGATCTAGGTTTTACAGCAAATACTATCTCTTCAATCCAGATTAAATGTTCATCCATGACTCACCTGGGAACTATTACTGTTAATTCATGTTCACATTTTATCAAAAAATGGATTGTAATGACATCTACATGCCCCAAAGGATGATTTGATTTATGTTGATGATACCATAATGTATTTGCACTTCTGCCTAAGGCTTCACAACCTCGATGACCTAATCGTTGACATCCTCAGAGATTTCCCATAATTCACCATTACCCATGATGCACCTCGCCCACATCACGTGACCTTAGTAACACATATCCTGGTCAGCTAGTGTCAAAACAGGGGCCATTTTCCCACACAGCAATTTCAGGAGGAGCAGTTTGGCGTCAGTTTGTTCACTCCAAATCCAAGAATGCAAGTAAGAAAAACGATGCACCTCATATGAAATATTCTTCTATTATAGAATATTGAAGTATATTCACCTTTGAAACTATCAAACAAATTCGTCGATTTTTTCATACAGCTGTTACCTGCTATTAGAAGGTCTGTAAAAAATACAATGAGAAGCTCTGTGCTGTGATAGTGTGCCCAATTGCAAGAGATTAATATGGCCTACAAGGTGAAACACTGTGGAGATCATATTATCATCAGAAGATGCCGTAATAACAGTGATTACAGTCATCCATCCCTGAATGACAGTGCACTATTGATTTTGGTCACATCATCCTCTTTTGATATACATAGTGTAATTGCTTATGGTTGCTTAGCAACTGCCCCTTTGTCTTTACGATCTTACAGATAGAATGTCTCTTGGAACAAAGAATCTTTTTTTCCATTAAAGTTTTAACAAGCCACCAAGCACCATGCCTACCACTTCCACTCTTGTTTTCCTTTTTCTTTTAGCCTTCTTTTAAATGCCCTTTATGGGATGTTTCCTATTGGGTTTTGATTAGCTTCTTTTTTTTTCTTACTTATTTTGTTAAAACTTCCCATTAGGAATGTCTCCATATCAATTAATAACAATCCTTTCAATTGGTCTTAATGCATAACACAGAGAAATCCAAGAAAAGGAAACTAAATGAATCTGGCGGATGTTCAAGGAATAGGGGCGGGGAGCAGCAGAGCCTATGCAGTAACTAACAGGACTGACCATAATTCTCCACACAAGAGACCAATGCATTCCTTAGACCCAAAGTCCATTAGGCCCCTGTCATAAAAAAAATGATATAGGATGTGTATGTGCAATCGGCTGACAGAGGCCTAGTGGACTTAGGGTTTTACTCCTTCATTTCCTTTAAAAGCACTATTCTCTCCCTGTTCGCATGCTGCTTTTTTAGGTTAATTCATTGTTTTATTTGTCTCATAAGATATATCAATACAAATATAACTTTCATATATAGATTCCCTTCGGCTGATACATTATTTAGGCAATATTATCACTAGAGACAAAATACAATAGGTTGGGGCTAAGTCACCAGACTTTTTCTGTCAACCTTACTCTTAATAATTGAATCTCTGGAGTAGCCAGCTTGGCAGACTTTGTGAAACAGAAAATATTTTTTAATTAAAACAAGTGGTTAGTAAAATAGTAACCTATCAAGTCGATGTCATAATATATCATTATAACTGGATATTTGATGAAACCATTAAGGATGAAACAAAATGCAGTCCTACGAGACATATTGGTCGTTCATCAAAAAGTACTATAACAATTGTATTGGGGTCAATTTGGGAAAAGAGCTAGGAGAGTGGTTGGGAGGAGAGGAGAACCAATCAATCAAGTTTTTGGTTTATTTAGGGTCAGGAATCTATGTAGTCATAAGGTCATACTGTATTGATCCCTTTAAACTTTGGTCAGCGATTTGTATCCCCATCCCACATTCATACGTACAACTTCTCAGATATAGAATATGCCTTTCATTCGTGTACTTTCATATTCGGAAAGGAAAAAGATCTAATCTAGTTGGATTTATGTAAATGGGAGATGAAGGGAATAACCTGACAGCATTGATGAGTTAGCTTCTAACTTTGTCCTTCAAAGTAATTCAAAGGACAACTTCTTACAAAGGTACTCTCTGATCCCCTACTTTCCTTGTCCTCAACACCTCAAATATCAATGGACAAAGGAATGCCTGCTGAGAGAAAGATGGGAGCAAGGACATAAATCTATAATCCACATTATGGACACGGAACAAGACCTTCAAGGTTTCTTTGTGGATGGTTGGCACCAAATGTGTGATCGTAGTATTATTTGAGAGCGACCTTGAGTGGGGATACCACTGATTAGTTTTGACATCTTTGTCAATCAACTGATAAACCAAGGATCTTTATTCTTGGACTTGTTCCATGAATAGAACAACTTTCTTCTTTTTGGATGTCTTCTGAATTTGCCATACCTTAATTGGTTCCTTTTTATGACTAAGTGCATTTATGAGTTCTTTTTTTTTGTATTTTTTTATTATGTTATTCAACAGCTCTTTGATAGAACGCAAAAGAGTATAAGCATTGACTAACTTAATGGACAAAGGTGTGTGCCCACACTAAAAGAACACTAAATCGATTTTCCTTGTCAGTTTCTGTGACACCAAGTCATGGTTTTGTAACCCTCATTTACTGATGCCAAGGGTGTCCAGTCTCTCCAGTTCCGGAATCTGTTCTGTAAAATACTTTCCCCGGACTTTTCATTTGCAGAAAAGAAAGGAGCAGCTTATATTCAACATCCTTGCCAATGGCTGTAAGAATGATAAGTATTGTGTGTGATCAATAACTTTGTCCTCCCTATCCTGTGGTATGGCAATGAAATAATGTGAACACAACATTTGCCTAAGGTCTATTCCTTTCTGTACTCCTCCTTTGAATTGATGCACAGGGATATTTGCTCACCCCTGCCCTGTGCACTGCTCAGTGCACTGCTCCGTGATGAGTCTGTCCATCTCCTGTTTAGGACCTTCCCTTTTAAGGACAGTTTCCATTCCACCTGTCTTGGCAATGCTGTGCAGGCCCTAGACCTTTATACATACTATGAATAATTCTAAGAGCAGGGTTATCTCAAGGTAGAATAATAATATTAGTGCAAGTATAGGGTGATGTTAGGTATGCCATGCATGGTAAAGTTATCTTGAGCCTCTTATATGTCCACTTATAGGTTTTTAGCCATATTTCGTCAGAGTAGGTACTGTGTAGTATGACAGATGATTGAATCAAAGCTTGATGCGAACATTTAACGGCAGTGTCCCATACAGGATATGTAAAAGGAGGTATGTAGAAGGATATTCTGAGCAATGTTTTAGAGTCTAGTGAGTGAGTGAGTAATAGATGTTTAACGCCATTTCGACAGCTAAGGTCATATTCATGGTGAGAACAACATTACACAATTTCACAGAGGAATGTGTCAGTGCCCACGCATATGTGCACCACACACATCCTGAGGGGATAGGAAAGAGGAGAAATAGACCCTTTTAAGTGGGCTAGGGAGGCCCGTTTAGAGTCTAGAATAAGTTGATAAAACATCTAGTACCGAGAATAAGGAGGGGGGTTACGCCCCCCCCCCACCCTGCAATTGGATATTGCTCGTCCATTAACTGATTTTTACTATATTCATAAATAGAGGGGAAATGTTGATTCCTTTAATTATCTGCCACTCAATTCCAATGTAGTGGAAGACCTACCTTACTGAGGAGTAAAAGGACGGTTACCACCAGGTTGGCGTACAGACAGAACCTTTTAAAAATCCATGGATGAATCTAAATGATCAGAATTTATACATTTTTGTTATGGAAAACCCCAAACGATGTAGTCCCAAGCATACTGCAGTCCACAACCAACCCAATCACTGTAGTACAAAAGCAGTCCTCCTACCTACAAATCACTTCCCCCATTGCATGTTAAAGCAATCACAAGGGCAGGCGCACCATAGTGGCAAAACACCCAAGATTAAAAAGGAGTGAAACAACCCCAAAAAGGCCCTAGGCAAAGACCACAAACACATGGATAAGGAGGTCCTAGGTTCATTCTACCTTCAAAGGAGAAGAGTAGACTCTTCCATCAGACTTTGGCATGGGTGACCCCCCAGCACCAAAGGCTTTCTATTGTCTGTTAGTGCCTATAGCAGTGCTCAGTTTTACATCTTACAAAGTCAAGGTTACCATCAAAGCCATGTCAAACAAGTTTTGAAGGACCCCACCTCTTAAAAGTGATAGGGAAAGTAGTCTCTAAGACTAAGTCATACCAGAAACTAATTTACCTTAAGCTATTGTGGACAGGATCTTATTCTTTAAAAGATCTGGTAACATTAGTCGGCAAAGTTGTGTCAGCAGTATCTAGCCTTGAAAAAAGGTCGAAAACAGAACAAAGACAAAGTGAAATCCTTTTATTGTGATCCAACAATGTGTGATAACCTCCTTTGCTTTGAACTAGAGTCGGAGGTCACAGGTCTGAACCTTCCCATGATGGGAAAAGATTATGTTGTGTGATAGAAATTCCAAAGCTGAATGATGATTAAATTATCATAACTTGACGCTGTGTTCTCATAATGCTCTCAGAATTACAAACGCAGTAACGCTTCTTTAGAAATAGGCTATTTATTATTTGTGGTAGGTATCCATCAAAATCCACCTAAAATGTGTCTCCTGTGCAAGTTATGTAGCTTGGCCTTTTAGTTGATTTCCGGCAACGAGCTGTGCATCACTCAGTATAGGGAAACCAGCCCCATGAAACAGCAGTATCGTGTCAAGATGGGTACCAGCCTGCCAGTCTAGTTATAAACATTTAGGCCCCTACTTTATATATATATATATATATATATATATATATATATATATATATATATATATATATATATATATATATCCAATGATATAAATCCACTTTATTTCAATCAAGAACAACCTCATGTACACAAAGTCTTAATTTGATTTTGAGGTTCACTGTAAAAAATGACTGTTGAATCTACCAGGGATTATTGTAAAACTATACACTGAACCACCGTAATTGGCAGTGCTGTGGTACAAGGAATCTCTGTGAAAATAACAACATGTTTGTGAAAATAACGACAGATCTCTGGCAACTTTGGCCAAGGAATTCTTCGTTATTTTGACAACATTTCTTTTTACAGTGTTGCCATATTCACCATAATATATCTCAAATTTGAACGTTGGGGTCAAAACCATGGGAAATTTCTAGTTGTATTTCTAGTTTATATTCCCAGCCTCCCCTCTCTTCATCATCTAACATTCATACAATTGTGGTACTCTAACTGATCATGGAGAAATAACCTGAAAATCCCTATTACACCATAGGCTTCTCCCAAAGAGCTTTCATCTATAAGGTTCTTACATCTTGCAAGTTCTACATCAACCTAAGTCATTTTAAATATCCACACTAGTTATCCCTCATTAACTCCATCCATTGGTACCCAATTATCTGGATGTATGTGAGGGGAAGAACAGGGTTCCTAGTCCCTAAGTGTGAACTAATAACGTCATTTACCCTGGGGTACTGCTGGAACAGCCTTGTGCATATTCAGTTACATCCATTTCCCTGCCTTGATTAAAGGCTATTCACAGACGCACTATACATTTTGGTCTCCACCCCCTCTTCCCACACAAATACGAGCACCGATGGTTATCAATGTCCACCCAGAACCTAGTACCAAGGACACAATATTTTCTTTTCTTTTCCCTTAATGGGTTTACTTTACTTCTGTCTCCTTTTGTAGTACGAATGTCAAGGTCTTAGTAAGATTTTCATGATTAAGTGGGCTTCAATAGAGAGCCATCTTTGAATGACACAGTTCACCCTGTACCATTCTTTGGTTTTAACAGTTCTTTAACCTATACCTTCCATTGCTTCCAGAGCCCATCTGTAAAAATGTTTCTCCATATGTCCCCTAGCCTAGGGGTCGGGGTGCATAATGTGCATTAAGCACACAGCCATTGATACACATATTATTTTAAACCCATGTCTAATCGTGTTATTTGTCTCTGTCACTCCCACTAGTTCTCTCTGTTCCTACCATCTCTCTCCTGATTCTATTCCATCTTCTCTGTATTCCCTGGCATCTTCTGCCTCTTACACTGCCTCACCACAATACCAGAACCCCCCTGATATATGACCTCCCATGGTCAACTCTCCTGTAGAGTGCTAAAAGCCTTACTCCCGTTCATCCATTCGCATTAGGCGGCACCTCCCTCGCAGTAGTAAGTTACCACCCCTGCCCCGTGACAACCAACTGGCATAGTGCTTTAAGCCATTGTGGGCATTAATGCTTTATAAATGCGCAAAAGCTGAAAGAAAGTCCCCATAATGCTGCTAAAAATATTGATATACATTGCATTAACACATTTACTGGTAGATTCACATTGAAGGTCATTCTCTATTTTAAAGTAACGCATAGCTGAGCTTATAAATATTTCAGTCAATGTAAAGAGTTACAAAAATGAGATAGAAATGGTTTCCTTCGATGGAAATAACCCTTCCTGCATTATGGGGCTTCTTATCGAGAGCCCAGGTTCAAGAGCTGCTCTGAGCAGGTCACCCTGGCCTTACCATGGCCATTCACCCGAGGTTTAACACCGGGGTTAACAGCACCCCTTGATCGTCCTGCACCATCATGCTGTAAGTGGTGTAAACATTATGATCTATGTGTGACTGTTAGCAGTGGGCAGGAGCCAGAGGGTCCATACCTGGTATGATACCATGGTATTGGGTCAACCCATGGTAGCCGCCATATTGCAGCCATGGCCTAAGTGCAGAGGGTCCATACCATGGTATCAGGTCAGCCTATGATAGCCGCCATATTGCTGCCATGGCCTAACGGTAGAGGGTCCATACCATGGCATTGGGTCAGCCCATGGTAGCTGCCATATTGCCGCCATTGCCTAAGGGCCATTATATCATGATACCTAAGACATAGCTTTAAAATGACATTAGCAGTACAGGTGCAATGGGATTTATAATAGTAATATGTACTCACTAAATCTGAATAATAGAATAACATACCAATACATCTTAAGCCTCGATCAATCGAAGATGAATAACAAGGCTAATGGGATGTCCATCACCAGTCATAGATTCATAAGTAGCATTAAGAAGTCTTAACATCAAAGCATTAATCAAAAGCTACATTGGTTTTGAAAACTGATAATGTTTCTTTGTTGATTCACAATTAAAAGACACCCATAGAGTTTACAACCATGATATTGATTGACTAATATATCAGATGTAGGACTGGATCTTAGATTTCGTTGTATATGTATTACACTGTAAAACTACGGGGACCCAGAACTCATCAATACTGACGACTTTAGGTCCTCAGGTTGACAATACCCAAATATACAGCTTATGGTCGTCAGGGGGTCGTCACTATGGCTTTTAGAGGTACATTTGTATCAAACATTGTCCATATTCATAGAAGACCATACAACAAAAATGATGTTAAGATAAGACCCAATATAACCCCAAGCTGCCAAGAGTACATTATCAAATTTGGCATCATAGAAATACAAAGGGGGGATCTCTCATGACACACACCCAAACTAGTAGTAAAGCCAAGGTGGTCGTCAGTATGATAAGTAAGGGTAATCATGAAGGCCTGACGACCCTCTGACGACCCTAAACTCGACCTAGCAATAAAGGCAGGTTTAGAGTGTAGCACATGCTTAGTCGTCAGCAGCTGGTCAGATCGGCAAACTTTGTGATTTCTTCTATCACAAAGAGAAATAATGACTTGGGGGTAGGCAACTAGATCTGCGGTTATCTCGAAGAATCCAATATTAGTCTTTTATCTTTTCATTGATACGACCTTCAATAACTTAGTCATATATGTAATGTCAGCATATAACGAAGTTACAAGAAATCGTAAATATAGCACACATTGATTTAAACAAATACACATCTATTTTGCACGCATCTAATTGTTAGGCCTACATACTGGCCACATATTCTTACTCATACTGTCAATAGTCTATGGACAAAATGTCCGCATGGAAAATCTATGGTAGTTGCTTAAAGAGGAGGTGTGTTACAGACTGACATGAAAATGTAGACCAAATATCAAAACTAGCTTCTTCTGACAGAGACCCGTCCCCCTCATCATTATCCAACCGCCCATACAGATAGCTCTACCTGGATACACCACCATCAAACCTAAACAATCAGTGCAGAGGCCCCAGGTGGTGTGGAATTAACCTGCATTCTTCCCCCTGCCTCAGCCCACTATGGCCTTACAGGCCCCACCCTGTGGTATTACAGGTGCCATACTAGATGGTATCATAGTACTGTAGTCTCTATACTGTTACAGACAAGTACCCAAAGGTCACACCCACCTTTGTTATGTCACTCATGTCCATCTACCAGCTGGTGTAGCTCCCTCGGCCCTTTAAGGGTAGCACAGTGTTAATACACTGTCCCCTTCATATACCTACTATATCACAAAATGTCTAATAATATGTTCCCTAATGTCCATTAAGCATTACAAAATTAATCTGAACTCAGCAGTTGGTGTGGTTCCTGGAGCTATCTCAATAATTAATGCCTAAAAAAAATATTCTATGTTACATACAGTTTACAATGCAGACCATATCCAATTACGGTATCACAGATCGCCACCCAACAGCTGATCACTGTAAACTCCTTAACCCTCTAAGGGTACCACAGAGCTTTAGTTGCAATTTGTTTTTCTATTGGTATGGCACATGAATGCCGAACCCTCTAGTGTTACCCTATGGAGAAGCAGCATCATACAAACCTTAAGTTCTGGCCCCGGGGTTCTGATATACACACCCCCAAAGGGTTAAGATGATGCTGGAATGCGGTGCTGGTAAGGTACTTGCTGGTGCACTGCATAGTGTGACTTATTGCGGTTCATGGCATCCTTAAAAGGTTAAGACATTCTCAATAATGGTAATTAGGATTATTGAGAAATGCCCTCCTAGTTATAATTATAACCAGCAGGGCATTTCTCAATAATGGTAATTACCATTATAATTATAACCAGGAAGGCATTTCCAATTCAGTTAGTATTTATGGCAGCATACTTATTTGAACCAATTTTTGGACCAACTTTTTTTCAGCTAAGTGTGGTATTGAGACCTATTCTTTTATATGAAATAGGTAGGTTGCTATAATTATGCGTCTGACTCAACCCTTATTCACAGCCAATGAAAAGCTAAATGGATTGAATTCTAAAATGCATGAAAAGGGTCCTTTATACAATGTGAAAGGCTATATCAATTGACAAAGACAAAAAAGGGACTATATATGCACTCACTGTCAGAATTAATTAGCTCTGAAGTATCGACTTAAAGTTCAATCTCACTATTAGTAGAACATGCATGACTTTAATGATAAGTGGCAGATTCTTTCATAAAATGATATCGTATGCAACACAATACACGTGCCTCCTCATATAGATTCGGTTTAATAATCTCTCACTTTTTATTCGAGTTCCACCCTTCCCATTTGCTTGTTGCATTCCCACTTAAAGGAGTAACACCTATATAACTTCAATCGCTGTGCCTCCCTTTAACTCATTCACTCAGTTTGATTAACAGGATGACTGCATTCAACTGTCCAGCCTTATCTACCCGTCCCATTCTCTGTAGAAGTTCAATATTCAAAGCATTCTTTGCTCCAATAAATCCTATTATCCTATTTCTCAGAGACCTCTTTCCTTCCTCCCGTGAAGTCTACCTGGCTGCTTTTCCAACTTCTATCCACTTCTACGGGCCTCCCCAGCCCCAGGCCATCTTTAAAAGGGGTCTATGTCTTGCTTTTCTATCCTCTCTGAGTGTGGGTGGTGTCCATATGCGCGGGCACTGGCACATATTCGTTCCTTGAATCTCCTCTTTCCTGTCCCCTCTTTCTTACATGTGTCTGGTGTCCATATGCACGGGCACAGGCACATGTATTCCTTTGTGACATGATGTCTAATGTACTTTTTCCGCCATGAATATGACCTTAGCTGTCGGATTGGCGTTAAACAACCATTACTCACTCACTCACTCTATCCACTTCTTCCCTTCACCTCGCTAGGTGATGTTTATCGACTCCATCATCCATGTAAAGTCTTTTTAGTCCAAATGTAGACGTAAGATCTCAACAATAGGAATATGGATTCAGTTAATTCACATATAAAATTGGGAATCCCCCTGTCATCAATTTCTTCAGATGCTATAATTTTACACTAGGCTCCATAAATCCGTCAACCTATACCATGCACAACGCCCATAGTCCACTAGGGCTCTGTCGCAGAAATTTATATAGGAAATGTATGGCTCAATTGCGCAACAGAGGCCAAGTAGACTATCGACATAAGAAACAAATGCCTTATGGGCAGGTAGAATGCATTGGCTAGTGTGGAATGAGATTTTCATTTCTCAATCTTCATGGCATGACATGGCATGGCACATCGGCATTTTCTTAAAGTCGACAGGAGGATACGAACCTTTCCTAGAATCTGGACATTAACATTTCTTAGATTTGGCAGGTTGACATGGTCGACATTTCGTAAAAATCGACATGGAACATGGGGGATCTCTGATCAAGGGCCCCAGTTTTCCTCTCACTGTGCCTTCTTCACTCAGCCTGTTCAAACTTATTTCCTGGGTGGATTTTATTTCCATGTACCAAACTAAAGGAAACCCATCTGCTTGTAGATCAGAGTTATTTTTTATGAAGCCAAACTTCCCCTCCATTCTCTCACTTACAACCACTGAGCCTTTTGGTGTGCATCCTTTATTGATCTGTATCAAATTCATCAGGAGTTACAACGCCGAAGGGCTTTCAGCTGAGGGCCTCTTTCACTCTTTGTGCTGTGTGCCGGAAGTGAGCCACGCTGCGGCGAGATTCGGCGAGAATAGCGTTGGGTCACGCGAGAACAGGATCAGAAGCACTTAGCGCGAGACTATGGGAATCTACATGATTTGTGACTCGGGACCGGTTTTTGTTTAGTCATGTGCACGTGAGGGCATGATTAGGATATCTAAATGCAAATCACATTCACTAGCATATGTATTCCCACCTCCATGCATCAGCAAAAAAGACCCCAGTGTATGAAGGGGAGCCAAATAAACCTCTACTGATATCAATGTCAACGTGTCTTAGGTGCAAAGAGAAAATGAATTCCTCTAAATGGAGTGTGATGTTTAGGCCTATTTTGGGGGTAAAATTTGTCACGAGTTCAGGTGCCATAGGGAAATTAATGCTTTTATTCCACTGCCGTCAGTGGGGCAAATCTTTGCTTATCAGACAATTTATGATATTATAAAGGCAAAGAATCTGTTTGATTAGCTAAAATTCGCCCGACTGACGGCAGTAGATCCAGTGCTTCAGAGAAAGCTTTCGTGTATGCCCCAGGGTATTGCCAGAACTTTGCATTGCATACTTGCAGTGCCTTTTTTAGGATGATCAGAATGATGTTAATGCATTTAAAATGAAAGTGATAATTAGGAAGTTGACTGATCATTCATCTCATAGTTCCTCAACAGTCAGTTCATGTGGAAAAGTTAACAGAAAACTAGCTAAATGTTTCTTGACAGAACGATCGAATTTATAGGTTTGTGCTTTAATTGAGTGTGGCTTTTTGTGACAAATTTGGATTTCAGTTTCACTATCTCTTATAAAACACTTGAATAAAAACTATGGCAACATGTGTGTGTTTCCTCTGCTCTACCAGATATTACTTAATGTGGGTTTGCATGTAGCACGACATGTTAATCGAAACAATTACCACACCATGTCAAATGCCTTCACAAGTCCCTCCACACCACAAAATCTGTGCTTTCTTATGCCATTGATTTTAGTGTTTTGTGAGTGAGGTTTCAGCTTATTTAACTTTTGTTCAGGGTTGTTTTACACTGGTTTCAGCCATTTTATGTTTGGGTGTCTTTGGTTTCCCACCAGTTGGACCATCCTGCACATTGATTGGCTGTCTATTGATGTTCTAATTATTGGTATTGGCAATAGAGCTGTTTTTTTATTTCTCATGCGAGAAAGGTAAAAGGGATGGATGTCTGCAAATATCCTAAAGGGGGAATAGCACGGCGATTTTCAACATGGGTACCGGCACAAAGATCGTCCACAAAATCGCGGGACCCAGTGGAAAAATCGCGGCACCCTGATTGGTCAAGGTGTGGTCACGGGACTTACTAAGGCAGTTACGTCTTAGCCATGCTAGCCCCCCTTTAAGTATCCTGGTAATTTAAGCACTAATTTGTGTATGAGATTGATAATTGTATTATGCAGGCATTTAAATTGTTCGCTTCCTTAAGGTCTGTTGAGCCCCTGTCAAAGGTGCGACATGGAAGGTTTAATGCAATTAAGTGTGACAAAGTAAACCTTCAAAACATAACATGCATTTCTATGACTAGTAGGTTAGTACAATACAGACTACCTCTCTGCAATGTTAGTGCCGAACATTCCCAGGTAGCAAGGATACATTGGGCCAATGTCGGCTTATATTGGGCCAGTGTTGGCTTATATTGGGCCAAGCATGGACAAGCATGGCCCAATGGTCCATAAAATAATGTGACCCATCCTTACAAAACGGTTCGGAAGTCGCACATGCAAAATGTTTAGTTATTGGCATATTCATTTGCAGCTCATCAAAAGCTTTCATTTGGTATATAACACTTGCATATTTGAACCAGGTGGTCCTCTCCAGATTTTCCGTAGGAACATTTAGTCGGATCGATTAAAAAATGATTAAACTGAGATAATTGACATATTAAACATTTAATAATCTACAAATCCTATATGATTCCTATGTAATTCTATATAACCATTAAAACTAGATCTACGTCTTTTAGGCATTTGGGATCTAAATTCAATTTAGTAAGCAAGGATTCTGAAAGATATCTACCCATTTGTAAGAAAAATGCTAAAATATCAATTTTGAAAAATCTTATATTTTTGGCACTATACCACTTAAAAGGGCCATATCTAGGCTTCTAAATGTGTGACTTCAGTACCAGTTTGTTAGGATGGGTCACAGCTGATTGGGTTGATATTTACCAGGAACAATATTTACTAGTACATGTATGTGTGTACGTATAGCCAAATAGCTAGATCGCACATGCTGTGCTACACAAACCTTCCACTAACATTACACAGGGGCCAATGTTAGGCTGTTTAAAAAAAAAAAAAAAAAAAAAAAAAAAACTCCATTAGTGCTATAGATTGTTGCAATTAATCAAATAATGTCACACTAGTTTGGCATCATAAATTCCACCTGATGTCTGACTTAAGCTTTTTTTGGGAACAAGGCTGGTATTCCACCGATGCCGATTCCACTGAAGCCAATTCATTCCCGATAAAAAATCGGGAGAAAATTGGTCACCTTCACAATGCATTTCTGCTCACTTCCAGTCAAATCAAAAAGATTCGATTTCCCCGGAACTGTGGGGAAATGCATTGGGAATCCACCATACAGAAATTATGAAATTTCATCAATCATTTTTCTCAAATCTGATTAAGATCGGGCCGATATAGTGGGTCGATTTTTGTCAATCGGCTATGGTGGAATATATACCAGCTTTATGATGCCAAATGAACTAAATGGATGTTTATTACAGCAGTATTCCACAGATTCCATCAATTATGACAGAGTGATACTTGTCACACAATGCTATACATTGACTTTTTTCAATACCCCTTTAATGGTAAATAAAAAGCAACTTCTATAGGAAGTCTCTAACAAAACAGTCCTGCTACCAACACTGTTTACACTGCAATGCACATTGTTAGTGCTAGCCATGCCAAAGTCAAAACTCTAGACAATTCAAAAGCCCCCTTTACATCCTTTAGTGGAGAAAGCCAATTCAGGGCTGTTTTTCTCCCTTAGATCTTATCTCTTATCAGAGCGGCTTAGTTCACAGCTATTGATTTTCACCCATACCATCCTGCATGAAATGTTGGTATTAGAATGTAATTGATGTGACAAAAAGTATTATGAAGTAGCTATTGCTGGCACATTTCTGTATTCCTATTCGTGTTGAATAGCCTAACCAGTGCTATCCTTTTAATGGTGAAAACCATCATTACTTTGACTTAGAGCAATTGGAAAGAGAATCCGATGTTTAAGTACTTAACCTTATAAGATTGTCCTATTTGTTTAGTGGTTTAAGTGGGGTTGCCATCCTTATTTGCTAATGCATCTTCTTCTTTTTTTCTATTACACATCATTGGTCCATTTTTTAGTTTGGTACAGAATCTTATTAACATACACCTAAGCTCTAATATTTCACTTTGAACCAGTTATATAATCAATGATGATTAGCATTGTACAACTTCAATAATCCAAACTCCAAAGTGTATGAATACTGAGTTTATCTTATAATTAGTCATGTGATATATGCAGTAGAGTCGCACCGAGTAATTTACTTATGTTTACACATACAAATACCAACTGAGTAAATTTAAATTTGCACAAATACAAGTATCTGCTCCTAGATAGAGCAGACATGGCATAAATCTGTACCGCCCCAACTTTTCCAAAACATTGGTAGCCATGCATGTTGGGATGGATATGGCAAGTAGCTTTTTCTTTTGGTCCATCCATAGATGGCACTTACCACGATGCCATTGATAATGTATAATACGACCCCCCCCCCCCTGCTACTAAATGTCTGCCCATAAGGTGTAAGTCCACTGTGAGACTAAACCTTGTTGCACCTAGAAATTGCACTGGGTCTGCAGTTGCATCAGACTATCTCATGTATGTTAATCATGTGGGAAAGGGGGCCTCGTTGTACCCTGCACTAAGACCCCTTTTCATAGATCGCTTCAAATTCTGCTTTTCACATGATTGCAGGACTGACAATTTTAAAAGTATGGTACACTATGCAACAGACCATACAACTCCATACATGTGTATCTATTTCTATGCAACTAGCTCAATATCACACCCTAAGTTGCATGGGGGACCTGCAGTTATAACTCCACTTTATTCTCCGTAGACCAATTTATGGCTCATGTATACACATTGTGTTTGCTTTTGGTTTAGAGGCATAAAAAAACTTTGTTTACAAACGATTTTACAAGATTAGTGTTCATGACTATCAATCTGTTCATTTTTTAACTGACCGAATGCCGTAGAGGCCACACTGTTTATCCAGCTAACGATAAAACTATCCTTCCTACCTAGATGCCAATTCCCTGTGGACACTGGTGGGTAAACAGTATTAAAGATTGATTCAGGATCGAGCTCGTTTGTCAATAAAAAATTAGTATGAATGTGCACAGAGTATGTACCAAACAAAAATCGCAATGACTCTCATATGTTTCTGGCCCTTTATTCTGCTGTTCAGGAAGGAGTAAATAGGAAGGAAGGAACTCAAGATGATGGGTTCTTGAAGAATTACCGTGGAAAGTTTAGCAAAGTGACAAAGGAAAACTCTCTCAGCGAATTTATTTGCTACAAACAGCACTGTTTACACTGTAAGCAACTTTTGATATTGATTGTGGGGAAGGGAAATATGGTGTATAATATGTCCTTCACTCTCTGTTTCTGTGATTAATCAGAGGATGTGCCAATCCCACTGTGGCCAGGGCTTCCCTAGCCCATCTTAAAGGAGTTTTTCTCTATCCACTCTGTTTGTCTGGTGCATTTGTGATAGGGTGCTACATTGAATATTATTTCAACCATCAATCGATATATGTTTTAGTTTTTCTGCCATGAATTTTACCTCAGCTGTCGAAATGGCATTCAACAACCATTTATGACTAACTCTTTACACCAAGGCCCTGTAGGCCAGGGGCTGATAGGGCCCACTACCGGTTTTTGCTCATTATCCATGTGCGGGTTCAGACCACTTTTGGGTCAATTTTGCTACCATGTTATTCAAGGGATATACTCAATCCCTAAGCTGTAAGACTATGTTATCTTGTCTGGATCCTGAAGCTATTGGTCTTGTTGGAAAGAAGACATAAGAATGAATGGGAAGACGGAAGAAAGAAATCACAATTGAAAATTTTAAATGCACTTCAGATACATGTATAAAACTTGCTCTCATTCTCATCTAACCACAATATCTAATATGATTTATGTAGGCCAAACCTTTCTGAGTAATATGAGACATTTTGCAGCATTTCTTGTTGACTATGACCCATGTTATTGCATTGGAAGTGTAGACACTACCTTGAGCCAATACAATGCTATTCCATTTCAATAATTTCCCTCTTTATCTAAATGGATGTTTTTCCATGCTAAATTTTTATCAATTCTCCTGACTCTTATGTAAAAAGGGGTGCTGATTAAGAATATAAATGTTTCTACTTCATAAGATTTAATGGCAAGGCTGTTTATGGCTTAATTCAAAATGGCCGATAATAGATTCAAATGTCACTTTGAATTACATATATGTGCTGCCTAGAAAGTATCTGGTGGGTCCTACCCACTATAAATCAGCTTAGTAGATTACAGTGGTGCTTTTGCCTTTTTGCCAGGTGGTGTGCTTGCCTAGCAACAGTAGATTTGCATAGTAACCAAGCCTGAAAATATGCTCAAATGTGCATATCTGCATGGTTTCCTTTCAGCAACATGCTCCCCTGATGTAAACTTGCATATAACTCTTCTGTGGCTTCCATCATAGACTAGGAATATAGGTGATAAAAGGTTGCTAGGTTGTGTGGTGGCCTAGTAAGAGCAGTTTTGAATAGCAACAAAGCCTAGATTCATACCTGTCTTTATGCCGATGATCTTGCTATTTATCTCAGTGACCCAGACCCATATATTGTTCTTGATAATATACAAAATGATTTAGATAGTATCAGTAAATAGTGTAAGGCTTTTAGACTCACTGTCAACATTGACAAAACCTATTTGCTATGGTGTGCCAGTGATGTGAATTATGAGAGAAACAACTTAAGGGATAAAAGTGTGTGTCTTGATGGTCAGTGATTACAAGTGGTAGATCAATGCAACTATCTTGGTGTAATTATAGATCATGCTCTCACCTTCAAGGCAAACTCTGAGAAAATTAAATCAAGTTTTCAACATAAAATGTACCAACTTCGTAGATTGCGGAAATATATTAACAATGATCTGTGTTTGAGACTGTACAAACAAATGGTGCTGCCTGTTCTGGAACACGCGAGCTTCCTGCATGAAAGTGGCCCAAATGTGGGTCGTTTCCAACTAATGCAAAATCATTTTCTCCGAACCTGTTTACGCATTTATAATACCCACGACATTTCAATACATGACCTACATATGCAAACGAATTGTAAAATGCTTAAGGACAGACGTAATAAGAACTTACTGTCTATAATGTATGATGTCTCTTGTGATCCTGCAAATCTACATATTCCGACTGGGAATCTGCGTGGTAATATTAAAAAGCATTTAAGGATCAATAGATCCAGGTGTTTAACCTATGACACGTCCCCTTTAATGAGGGGATCTGTGTTATGGGACAAGCTATCGGCTGATGTGCAACATTTAGGTAGCAAAAAGGAAATTATGAATAGGTTGTGAATCTGTCACTCAATATATCCACCCCTTGTCAATGGACTATTATGTAATGTGCAGTTTTATTGGACTGTTTGTTTGAATTATCTACATACTGAATGTCATCATATTTATATAATGCAATGTATTGAAGCAAGATGGTATATTGTCTGAGTACCTTGATTATATTGTCAACTCAATATCAAAATTTACACCTTCTGTCTTATTGAGCACTATACCTTTTTCTTTTTCTGTGTTGTTCTTGTTTTTGGCTGACCTGAAAAGCGTACATGTATGATTTTTGCCAAATAAAACTTGTTAAACTCAAAAAAAACTCAAGGACATAGTTCACTGATTTCAATTTGCATATAGCTCCCCTGTGCCATTACACAGTATGAACATAGGTAGTATGTGGTTGCCTAGCGACTGCAGCTTTACATAGAACCCCATGTCCAAATCTATGCAGAAAGTCACAGATAAGATTATGGTCTTGCAAGGTCATGTGCTTAAAGTTAGTCTACCTTTTAAAATCATCTAATTGACAGAGACCATATAATGAGTTAATGATACAATGATAAAATACTTTCTACATCAACACCCTGTGTTATTTTGTTTATACATATCCATGTATAATTTATGTATCTAAGATCATCCAGGATTACACAGGATTGTAATTCCTAACAACTGTCCCCCCCAATATCAAATTCCTGTAACCACTGTTATATTATCAAAATTTGCCAGTGCTGGTACTAATAACATACATTTAGAATACAAAAGAATGGCTCTCAGCCTCATAATGTACAGCCTGCCTAATTGATTATCCCAAAAGCTTTGGGCAGCCTACTTGTTTGAAAGTAGGTGCAAGGTGGTTTCGTTCACACATTGAGAAATTGAAAGAGAAGGCTTGGAATACATGGTGCAGTGAATTACTAGTTGAGTATCTTCTACCATTCCAAATCACTCACAGTGGACATGGTGGTAGATTGGCCTAGCTTATAGATGAGGGAAGTGTCATCCATATTATACAAATTGCTCCTATCATATCTAGAAAGCACCTGAGGCTACTGTTGTGCTTCTGTCACCTTCACCTTAATCTGCAGTCTCTCGCTCCATGGATCCTATGACTGGAGATCATCTTCATGCCTTTGACAATTGATAGCCATCTTTTAAAGTAACCCAGCATTAAACATTGAGCTGCTCACCACAGTGCAAAGTGTATTGCACCTTTTAAACAGCAATCACAGACTTGACCACTAACTCTGCAATTCATTATGCAGGAAAGTTTGATTAACGTGGATGGATACATAACTGCAAATTGACAGAACACTTAATGGGGGGTTTATTGGATGTGTGACCACTATCAATGACATCTGACAGATAGGCACAAACTAACAAGTAGCTATTAAGATCAAGCTAGCCATTCTAGAATATTGGCTAGGAACCTGCCTGTATATTGGAGACATGATACAAGAAGTTACCAGTCAATCATCCCCTGTTTTCGCCCTCACTCACAAGGGGCACCCCAAAGCCCAATGCTTTACCTGTGTCTCCTATACAGATATTTGGAATGTAAAGTGTGATTGGAGTTCAAGTGAACTATTCCCCAGGATCTGGGAAAAAATAACCTCCTCCCCTTTCTCTAAATTGAGCTGTCATGAAAATAAACATTCCATCTTGGGAGTATGAATTCATGTGATAAATAAATGAATTACAACAACAACCAGAGATTTGGACATGGGGTTCTATGTAAAGCTGCAGTTGCTAGGGAACCACATGACAAAGCAACCATTTAGTACCTATGTTCATACTGTGTGATGTGCACAAGAGAGCTATATATGCAAATTGAAATCAGTGAACCATGTCCTTGAGGGAAACTATGCACAATACATAGTATATGCATACAGGTATGAATCTAGGTATTGTTGCTATGCAAAACTGCTTTTGCTAGGCCACCACACAAACTAGCACCCTTTTATCACCTATATTCCTAGTCTATGATGGAAGTCACAGAAGAGTTATATGCAAGTTTACATCAGGGGAGTATGTTGCTGAAAGGAAACCATGCAGATATGCACATTTGAGCATATATTCAGGCTTGGTTGCTATGCAAATCTGCTGTTGCTAGGCAAGCACACCATCTAGCAACAAAACAAATGCACCACTGTATTCTACTAAGCTGATTTATAGTGGGTAGGACCCACCAGATACTTTCTAGACTGCACATATATGTAATTCAAAGTGACATTTGAATCTATTGTCTGCCATTTTGAATTTCAGCAATAAACAGCCTCGCCTTTAAATTTTATGAAGTAGAAACATTTATATTCTTAATCAGCAACCTTTTTTTTATATAGGAGTCAGGTGAATTGATAAAGATTTAGCATGGAAAAACATCTATTTAGATAAATTATTGAAATGGAACAGCATTGTATTGGCTCAAGGTAGTGTCTTCGCTTCCAAGGCAATAACATGGGTCATAGTCAACAAGAAATGCTGCAAAATGTCTCATATTACTCAGAAAGGTTTGGCCTACATCAATCATATTAAATATTGTTGTTAGATGAGGATGAGAGCAAGTTCTATACATGTATTTGGAGTGCATTTAAAATTTTCAAATGTGATTTCATTCTTCCGTCTTCCCAACCATCTTTTATAATGAAATCTGAACTTAAAAACATGTATTAGGGATTGATGAAAAGCTTCTTATGTCTTCTTTCCAACAAGACCAATAGCTTCAGGATCCAGACAAGATGACATAGTCTAACAGCTTAGGGATTGAGTATATCCCTTGAATAACATGGTAGCAAAATTGACCCAAAAGTGGTCTGAACCCACACAGGGATAATGAGCAAAAACCGGTAGTGTATCCCAAAATAACCAATGTTAACATCTTGAATCTTGTTCGGGGGACCTTAAGGATAAAAAAATACCTGTTGCGTTGTGATATGGGGGGGGGCATGGTAGGTTCCCGGCCTACTGCAGTGACTACAAAATCCTGAAATCTCTTCCCTATGGAAAGTCAGAGCCTGGTGGCACATTTAGGTATCTCTCCCTGCTATCTATCCCTCTGCCATTGCTACCTGGTGCATTTTTAGCACTGTCACACATGGGGCATATACAATTCAAGTGATTGTATAATGATCAATTGGGATAGGACTGGTTCCTGGGACAACCATGTGCATGCTGATATCAGTGACATCTAGTTCTGATTTGGCACTGCCGCTGGTTTCTGGCATATCTCGTGTGCATACGGCCCATACACATTTAAACAAGAAACCTCATTATATAAGCAGACTTTTTAAAAGGCCAGGGAACATAGAGTTGCGTTTTTGTGACATTAACCCAAAAGCATTGTCAAAAGGAGAAAGGAATCGCAATTTAAAGATGACAAAATTGTCTGGTCCCACCCTAGGGGTATGGTCCTGGGTGAATAGTGTTAAAGAAATGACTCAGATAAAAATTATACAAAATTAATGCTTGGGTTTCACCTTTTTCCAATTTCTTTTTCATAGCCTTACCCATTGCAGCGGGCACCCCGATGCCCTGGACAATTCATTCAGTTTGTTTTGAATACACGGGAAACATGCCAGAAAAAAGCTGAGGTCGCAAAAAGTGGTTGCTGAAAAACTGTGTGAATAGGAAATCAATTGCTCCCTGTGGCTTGCAGGAATTGCAAGCAAAGCGTCATCAATATTGGCCAATAGAATACATCATGGCGGCCTAATAGGGATAGAGTCGTGTTGATCAATTGGTTTAGAGGCTGGCAACTGTGGCCTGGCGTGAGAGGCTGGGATTTAGTCTAGTGCCAAGGTGTGCTTCTGCCTGGTTTATCTGTTGAAGTGGGTGTTGATAGGGGTGATGATGGGCTGATGTGGGGGAAATGGGTGGGGTTAGACAGGGAGTGGCCAATTTTTCTAACAAGGGTGGATGGTGGGGGTGAAGAGGGGGTGATTTATCCTGTTGTGAAAACATAATGCTTGTTATTACATGTACACATAACCAAATGCTTTCCAATCCTTGGGCGGGGGATCAAAAGTGAAAGCTTTCAGTGGAATGTGCAAAAATATTTCCATTCGTCCACGCAATATTCAATCACCCTCTGGTATAAAGAGAAATATAGGCCTACTATTCCTTTAGAAAGGGGTCCATTATATAGGTGTTGATAATTGCAGTATACATGGTCATGGATATGGTTTATGTTAATTGGGTGAGAAACAAGCAAGGTAAATAGGCATTTGCATTCACATTGTGTACGATCGTCCGTTGAAGTGGTGGCGTGGGAGGCAGGCAAGTGATTGAGGCCTGTGTGTGGTAGACTTAGAAAGGGGGTTTGGCCATGTTGTCAGGTAAAGATACGGGGG
This sequence comes from Acholoe squamosa, assembly GCA_949317995.1. Taxonomy (NCBI): domain Eukaryota; kingdom Metazoa; phylum Annelida; class Polychaeta; order Phyllodocida; family Polynoidae; genus Acholoe; species Acholoe squamosa. The sequence goes on from OX439051.1 coordinate 22,339,404, forward strand.
TGGGGAGGGTACAGTGGGATTTTGAGCCAAGATATATGGTTTTTATTGGGATCTAGTATAGGGTTAGTGGGAGGTTAGGTGGATGGTTAGAGTATGAAATAAGAGATAATAAGGCCTTTTAGGGACGGAACAGTGTGGAATACATGTTCTTTTTATAACATTATACACATTGGGTATGTGGAACTTGACTCGATCGCCAGGACAGCTGCAAACCTCACAAAAATGGAGGTTGGTTGTAACAGGGTACTTTAATTCATTTTATAAAATGGCTGGCAGTGCTCTGCTGCATGATAGAAGTGACCTTGAGTGCATTATAGGAGTAGAGTGCACGGCTGAGCAAGGTCGCCATAGCTATGATCCAGTCAGATACTGTTAATTGGTCTAGATAAACCTTGATTGGGTACTTGATTGATTGGAATGAAATGTACAATGTTTTACCCAGTGGGCACAGAACGTTGCATCAACGTTGACAACCCGCTGATATTGTGTTGATGATGTTGGTCAACCTGTCTTCAACACCTTTTCAATGATTCTATTTCAATGTTGTCAACCAACACCATTTCAACATCCAATCAACAGTTGACATATCAATGTTGAAATATTGTTCTCAATTCAATGTTGACTCAACATTGATTTGTCAATGTTGAATCAACAATATTGATTTCAATGTTGATTCAATGTTGATTCAACATTGACATGTCAACAAAGAATGCCCTAACAAATATCAATGTTGTTTCAACATCATATCAATGTTGTGTCAATGTTGAATCAACATAGAAATACAAACGTTGAATCAGCGCTGATGGTTAGATGTTGAATCACAGTTGATTTTGATTATGTTGTGTCAACTTTCAAATTCAACTATATTTCAAGCCTTTATCAACCATTGATATGCAAACATTGCAAACGTTGTTTCAACGCTGAATCAATGTTGATGTGCCCAGTGGGTATAAGGACAATAGACAACTCCTTCTTCACATCTTGACTATCTGTTGTCCTATAATGCACTCAGATGCATTCTTGCATTATAGGACAACAGATAGTCTCGATGTGAAGAAGATCGTTGTCTATTCTCTAAGTAACAAAGTACTTTAATGCAGCATCTTCTGAGGCTTCATTGTAGAACCTACGCCGCTTCATAGTATTACAATTACCAGGGTTCAATTCCTGTCTACGGGAACGTTGGGAACTTATTTCAATATCCCTGACGATAACATCTAGGCATCAAATCACCAATCAATCCACTAAGTGCCGCTCATAGAGACCTTTATTTATAGCGACTTAGCTAGTTTTATTAACAGCCAATGAAATAACACCAAGTATTCACTGCGGTCCTCTCAGGGGGCAGTAGTACCCTTCAGATAACTGTTATCAGTGATAAGAGCTGGGAACCAGCGTCAGCAATGGCCATGTCCATTTGGCAATCCGCTATCTCGGTATAGGTGCAGGGCTACGATTGCTCTACCAATCCTATGCTCATAATTACATAGGAACCAATATCAGGGGGATCTTGGAAAACAGCATACCTCTAAAATAAGATCTATATTGAAACAAGTCCCATGGATTGATGGCAGTGTGAAGTTGAGTATTTCACTATTATACATTTTACAATAGACATTTACGGTGCACATCTGTGAATAATCTGCCAGTTGTATGGTGAATATCTTTTAGCATTTTTAGAAGATCTTAATCAAAGCAAGTGTAACAATTCTTTGCCCAAAATTGGTTCTTCGCGGCCATTTTCGTTCGCTAATGCCATAGTGCCACACCCCAGTTTGTGAATTGACAAGAGGGTTAGCCCCTGAATCAATCTCTTAAACTCATGTCCATGGAGGACTGGCATTTAGGTACTGTGTATTGCATTACCAAGACAAATATTACCACTATCAATCCTATTATGTCAGTTTATGCAGTCTAAATATGAGAAAAAGAGGTTTGGGCACTTCAATCAATATAAAGGATTCGGCCCATTATATAAATAATGCTACTATGCTGTCTAAGCAAACAAATTAAGGGATAAATATTGGTAGTGATCGTTGGTGTCAAATTAGGCATTCAACAAATGACAGGGACTAAGACTGTACCTCCACTGACCGAGGCCATGGCTGTAAATATGTACACAATGTTTCTATCAGTTTTAATTACATACACGATGAATCTACCAGAGATCATCATAAAACTGAACAACGAGCTATGGTAATTGCATTGAAGTGAAGCAGTCTAGTTTCTACAATGAAGCAGAACAGTACATACACTGTGGTACAAGGATTCTCTGTGAAAATAGCAATGGATCTCTGGCATCTTTGGAACAAGGAGTTTGGCTACTCTGGTGACATTTTTATAGTGTACTCTTAAGCCTTGTGTCCACACGACGACAAAACCACTTTTGTTGGCAGACATTTGAAAAGTCGGCCGACAAAATGACTTTTGTCGACCGACTTTTCAATTGTAGGCTGACAAAAGTGATTTTGCCACCTTATTTAAGTGATAATATCTAACATGTTTGATTTTTATCATCTGAAATGGACGACAAAAGTGGTTTTATCGTCAAGAATTTTGTCGACACCAAATGTTATTACCATGTGGACATATGGCTTTATCCACCACATGGGCCCTTTAGACAAGTAGGGCTTCCCTGGCGCATCTTCTCTCCATAATTCCTGTAACCGCAGGTAACGGTGGTTCAGCCTCACGCCACAAGGGGGCGTGCCTCTTGCAGCCACTATATAACGTGGCTGAGGGACGTCGCCCCCTCAGTCGTATCCAAGGCTCGAAATGGTAAGGGTCGTGCCATGCTTACCCGCAGCAATACGGCTAAAGGAAAGATGGAGTTAAAGATTGATGCCAATTGATGTTCTATCATGTTGTACTTGCTGATCGGCTATATGAGGCCAAGCCTTCTTACAACCGTTAGGGCAGCTGTTGTATTGTTTCTCTATTCCCCGCATCTCAAATACCGTTACAGTATGTTAACTTTTTTCCCCTTTCATTATTTGGCCCCAATGAAGGTGATAACAATAATTTATTAGCCAATAGACTTTTTTCAACTTTAAATTCAACTAAGCATGTCTCTGTACCATGTGTCCTAGCTTGCGGATAGACACACATTCCTTAAAACTAATGTCTAATGTAATTTCTGCACCTGAATATGACCTTAGCCATTAAATTATCACCAAAAGACCATTACTCACACATGTATCAAGTATATAGGACTGATGTGCTCTGGTGCGTGGGTTTGTCACCAGCACTGCATTCATCCATAATTGGAGCAGAGGGGTATAGCACATTAAAAAAGCTTGCAGATGCTCAAACTTTAAGGTTTTTCATCGTCTCCCTGTATATCTTTGCCTCTGGGATTAATGAATTAACAACAATCCAGCTCTGTATAGTGAGGAGGGGGCGTGGGTATTCAACAAAGGCCATCCAGAGATTAGATCGAGTGAAAGTGAAATCTGTTCGAATTTCAGATTATTTAACATTGGGCAGCTAAGCTTTCATTCCGAAATATAAAGAGATTGGTTTGGGTTTGACATTTTTCGCTCAGCAGAGTCAATTTATCAAGAAAACATCTTTTGCTCCGTTTTGATATACTGAAAAGTATTGTATTATCTCTACATAACAATTTAGGTAACTCTGAACAGGTAGCTCCATATTTAGGCACAACCAATTTAAAGGTTACAATTTACACTATGCCCTGTGTTGACAAAGTACATGCATGGTGAGTAACTCGCCTGATACAAGGTAAATGGATGTAGCTCAGGTGATTCACTTACTAGTGCTTCTTTCATGCATCTTACAGGCTCTATAGGGGTTAATATACTCCTAAAGAGTGAAGCATTATGATGACAACTTTACAGAAATTCTGAGGCATCATCATTCAGTCTTTGATGGGTTAATAAGAAATGATCAAATTGTGTGGAAACTGCACCATCCGTGTAATTGAGCAATAGCTTCGATTCCCTTATTACTTTAAGGGCGTGGCTAGATAAATATCGGGCAGAGGTCATTCAATCGGAGCGGAGGAAGGAAAATCTTGATTGGGCATCCTAAATTTTGCTAAAAGAGAGACTTCCCTTCTAGCCGATATTTTCTGGCCAAAAACGGTCAAAAAGGCAGTTAGAGCAAAACAACCCTAACATGTCAAAGGTTGGTGCAATTTTGAGAGGGTTTTGGCCATCGCATTGGCAATTATGGTTGAGCTCATTTGATAACAATTGACCTGGTGGGAATAGCCATGTGCCCTATTAACCCATGGGACAAAGTGTATTGTCAACATAATGCCTGGGGTGCTGGGTGGGGTACACACTGTTAGTTTATCATTAATACTACACTTGCTTCACTTCAGTAGATGCAGGGAAGTGTAATATGGCAATATCGGTGTCAGTGTTATTCTCTATTTATCACTAAAATCTAGATTCACCTTTTATGTACACATTTTCACTGTTCACAATCCTTAAATTCCTTCCATGTTGATCACTGGCAATGAAAGTAATCTACATTGTCTATCACATGTGATTTCATGCGATAAAGAAATTTGCATATGTAAGGCTCTCTGAACTTGTGATGAAGAATTTTAGCATTTACGATCAACAGGGTAGCATGATGCATTATGGCCTTTCTCCATGGTGAGTAACTCGCCAGAGTTGAATCCATGCATCACACTGACCCTTCAGAGCTGATGCACCCCCAGCCATCGGCATGATGCTTCAAAGTAGTGGTACAGAGTAGACTCACCAGCACCTTACTGGTGCATCATAACGATCAAGAAGCATGAATCTGTAGGTAGGACGACCTTAGAGGGTTAACATAAATAGCCTAATGAGAATTTCCACATGGATTCCTGACTATTAACCAATAATAACAGTAACCAAGACGGCGTCATTGGTGAATTAACTTTGACTGCTGCCAACATCTACAGTAGGGCGTGTCCAACAACAAAGATTTATTTATTAGTGATCTGCTTCTAACACTAATTTTCTCTGTGTTTACAATCATTTCTTATTGTTTGCAAAAGGAATAAACCATAGTTCACTGCATTTCGTGTCTAGATCAATAAAGCCCCTACCTTATATTCTACCAGAACTTATTGAATAGCTAGTTATGATTGGCTAGCCTGGGCGCTGTATACAATAATCAAAATTGAGTGATTTTCTAAAGGTTTGGCCAAATTGATGACTGTTCAGCTTTGCATCAAATCGAATCATTTCAATATTACAGTTTGCACACAATAGCCAACCAAATTCTAGATAATAGCTCTGATTCACCTATTGCTTGAAGGGAGTGGCTGTAGTATAATAATTATTGGACATAGGGTTCTTTCAATCCCAGTCGAGGAAGAACATCTTGATTGGGCATCCTGACTTTTGCCCAATAATATTTTCTGGCCAAAAACAGTAAGAAAAAGGCAATCAGAGCAAAGGCAATCAAAGCAAAACTCCCTAACATGTCAAAGGTTGGTGCAATTCGATAGAGAATCAAATCGAATCAGTTCAATTTTACAACTTTTACCCAATAGCCCGCTAAATTCTTAAATTTAAAATCAGGTAAATTGTCTTTGGTGACTCGGCTATTTCAATTTAATCCTTTGAGGGGTTAACTTGAATACAATGAGGTCGGGAAGAAATCCAACATCCTCCGCTTCGAAGCTGTTTAAAAAAAAGTAATCAATCCCTGATTTTTGCTCTTTCCTATGCTTAACTTGTTCAATTTCAAAACAGGATGATACAAGGTACAGAATAGGACATAGAAGCAGGAAAGGTGATGTAATACAAGAGGCAATAGTAGACTGGTAATTAGTTCATGTATGGATTATTGATTCTGTACCTCTGCCCATTGTTGGCACTCAGTATCAGTTACATACAGCTTTATGATGGTTGACATTTGACAAATCTACCTCCAGTTGTAAAACGGCAGCAGCTCAACCATAAAGGACCTCTACCGGGGGGCATTTGAGCTGGTCTAGAACTCGGGCATTCAACATTAGGTTGCGCTATCCTTTTTTACTATCTGGTAGATAGCATTACCATTTGCAATAGATGTGAGTAAAATTCTATGGGAATCAGGAATCATTTGATTGATTCTCTCAACACAAAGTCCCTTTAGACACAGGTTAAATTTGTTTTGTCCTGCAACCTTTTTACTAGGACAAGGATAGCAAGTTGTCCACTGGACAACGATACCATGCCCCTTAGAAGATTTGTCTAAAATTTAGAGTGGCATTGCAATCAGACACTGCCCTCAATTCAGCAGAATGATTGGAGATACTCTAAGAAATAACTGTTGAATCTACCAGGGATCCTTGTAAAACTGAACAGTGAACCACCATTATAATCATATTGAAATATTTTATAGTGTACTTTCTACAATGAAGCCCTAGCTGGCAGTACATTTAAGCACAGTGGCACAAGGAATTTCTGTGAAAATAACAATCTCTGGCAACTTTGGGATAAGGAGTTCACCATAATTTTCACATTTTCTTACAGTGCACATTAAAATGGGTATGCTCTAACTAGGACTCTTTTCCTTTGGATGGCAGTCCCTGACAGGAATCGATATTGACAAGCCTAATGTATCAATCTTTAATGTTCAGAGTACCAACCATTTCTCACTGCCACTGCTGATAAAATTATCCTATGCTAGGCCAGAGAATGGTGCTAATATGTGATGGCTTGTGTTACTCCATACAATAAAATAGGGCAGCATTTATTGCCCAGGGGGATATTTAAGTTTATTGGAGATGGATTTTCCTGGGCAAGTGTGCCAGACAGCTGGATGTCGATCGACAATATTTAGATGATATAAATTTCTTATGTGTTCATCCAATGGCTACTATTGACCATGTGATGCCGCGACTCTTTATGCACATTAATTTTGACATCAAATCCCATGATGCATAAATGACTCACCCGTGCTGCATTATTGCATCAAAATGAATATCACACTGTTGATCTATCCACTGTGTCCATGGATAATAAGTATTCAAGATGTCATGTACATTAAGGCCTTATGCGACACTTAGAGATTGTCAATGTTTTGGGGCCACACGCACTGCTACTGTTGCTATTGCATCAACAACCCTTGGTAAAGTGGTAAAGTTTGATGTTAGAGTTAATACAGGCTGTATACCATCACAACCATAAAGGTAGTTCTCCCTTTGGACAATGAACCTAGATGTAGTTATGGGAAGTGTAGGATAAAGCATAATCCTTTATGTGTAGTTGTCATCTTTAAAATCATTCATCCAAGGTAGAAAAAAATATTGAAAATCCCTGAGGTTCTGCTGCAGAAAAAAAGCCAAAAAGAGACAGAATAGACAGAAATAAGTGTGCTTGCTGTAATTCGATGTACGGCTGTTGATGGATAATCCAAAAGTGGCCATCGCACACAAAGCCTTTGCTTGATATGGGCAAAAGACCCGAGTCGAGATAGTTGATTCCCAACTATGCAAATGTAAGCACAAGCTGGCAGTTTTTAAATTAATAGGTTCATCATTTGGTCTGCTTGGCAATTGCATGTCCAAGGGTTGTTGGATCTGTATGAAAATGCATCAACTCTGTAGTGAAGAAGTAAATATTTCTTTTCCTTTGGCCGGACACGCAGTCCATTTAGGTTCGGGATAGAGAGCATATTTTTAAAAAATTGCAGCTTAAAAGGGGAACTTTGGTCACTCGACAAATCATTTTGGCCCTCTAATATGATATTTGCCATTAAGAACCTTTCAGTGTATGGCAATTCCATTTGACTCTGAATTATGACATGTTTTTCGCTTATTAATTCATTTGAGGGCAGCGGCTTGATTATTATAAATGGCATGATCGGGACTGAAATAGTCCTGAAGGAAGTTTATCAACCCCAAACCTCCCAAATATAACACAGCATAGGCCTAAGGGAGCTTGTTTCAATAATTCCTATGGTCACAGATTCCACTAGGATATATGTGATTGAGGAACAGCGCCCTCCACAACAGAATCTTATGTGGTCACCATATAGGATTGTCATAGAGTTGCCGTAGCTGTTTCACTACGATTGGAAAGCGAACGGTCATAGTTAAGTTGCTATATTGTGTTATAGAAAGTGTCCATTTCTGAAGGTGTTATGGTCAGGCGTGGATTGTTGGACTGCCGTAAGCACTAATAAAGAGGGACCGGTTTGAAGGTGACCACACATGTAACATTGTGGCTTGGCCTAGCTACAGTAAAGGTGGAAAAGAAATGAACTGTTGGGTGTTTCACAGCGCGTCCATACTTGTTACCAGTCATAGGAAAATATTATTGTAATTTTAAGAGTGGTCATAGGCTTATGACTGATGGTGTTTCTAGAAGGGCTTTATTATCTTTAGTCGTATTTTTCTTATGACTAGTCATATTTTGGTGCCTGTTTGGAAACACTTATCAGTTGTAACTACATACTTATGACTGGTTCAGTTGTAAGTTTCAGTTGTTAGTTTATCATTGGTAAAAAGTTATACTTTCAGTCATAGGAGGCGGGAAACAAGTGTAAAACAGGGAAATTACCCCTCTGATGTCATTTGGAAGAGTGTGAATCCCCAAAAGTTACAATCAGTTATAACGTATGGTTATTATCATAAATCCTCGAGTATAGGCCGCAGCTTTTATACAAGAAGCCTCAGATGCTTCCTATAGGATTTACCTGAACTCATGGTGCATCTTATAGGCAAGATTCATGGATTAGGCTAAATACATCATGCCAACCAATGGGCATGAGGCATTAATGCAAAAATATGGTTCCAAAGACCCGTGTTTACAACACGGGGGGTATTTTTTTTTAAACCTTTGATGGGGGGGGGGGTACATGTGTAAGTGAGCAGGGCATAATAGCCCTCATCCATTCTGGTGGCTAGACAATATACTACAAAAGTAGTAACTATGTGTCAGCTGTTTGTGACCTGTCTTCAACTCTCAGTTGTACAACTCAATTATAGGAAAAAACTTTAACTAGAATTATAGGAAAAATTTAACCAGAAAATGCCCATAACTTGTAGGAACAATGTACAGCATGACGGTATTTTGAAAAATTACATTTGCATACATTTTTTATAAAAGTGGGCATCAAATACCTCCACATGGTTTGCACCCCTAGAAACACCAAAAAGCAGTCATAAGATGGGTTGTAAAAAGTTATGACTGCAGTCACAAACCAATTATCTCTTTTTGAAACAGATAGTTATGACCAGTCATATCCTACTTTTCACTGACCAGAGATAATAACGGTCATAACTTTACAACCAGCCCTCTCCAGTCACAGAAACAGAAACATTATGATTATTAATATCTTTGCCTTGTGAAACACCCAACAGGAGGCACAACTGCTTCATATGAGTTGTCTCGGCCCTTGGGGTAGTCGCAATACCTGAACCACTGAGGGGCAATTGAAATTGACATACAATCTGGTGGGTCACGGTGGGTTTTGCACGGCATATCCAGAGAGGGTTAGGGTATGTATGTTTTCACTTCTAGATCCAGACACTTTATAAAACAATGCATCTTTCTGTATAGAATAGCCCAAAGATAACAGATCTCTCACATATTGTAGTGTACAAATTACTGGTAAGGTCATTATTTCCCCAATTTCTTATCTCTTGATTCTATGCAAAATAATTGACGTAATATATAACGGGTTTACCTGAACAACGCTTAAGTACTGGTCAGTATGTGTCTCACCTACAATGAAATCAGAGATTATGTTAGGAAACAGTAAAAATAATTATCACAATTCTAACCAATATCTCAGAGTGCATACAGCCTCTTTTCACTGTACTAAAATTCACAAGGAAAGAATAATCAAATAATCTTTAGCCAGAACCATAAAAGATTGTGTAGGGGCATGATTTTAGCGTTAAATAAGTACGAGTTGGTCAGTTCCTGAGTGGGCCAGACACTTGGATCCCGGTCGGGTGCGCTGGGCAAACGGTGGCAGCACTGCTCTGCGGGCCAACCGGCTGAGACTCAAGGGGTCGCCACCCAACCCCTGTAGCTATATAAAGCCGGGTCTGTGACTGGCGGAGACAGAATCCTTAGGGACTCTGTATGAATATGAGTGCTTTCTCTCCTCTGGCTCCGAGAACTTATATGGGTAGCTAACACTTTGGTACGATTGATTCACAACTCGGAAACCTTTAGTTAGTCTGTAATTAGGAATTCTGAATAAAACCTTGTTGCCTCTTATGTAACCGGAGACTGTCGTTTGGTAGATCTTTCCGCATACAACATACAAACTTGGAATACCTGACCATTACAATTGTTTAGAAATGTGATTTGGTTCATAGGAGGGACGCCTATGGTGGAAGGATATAGGTTCCACATCGGCTGACATTTTCTGGCATTTTCTCTCACACACACTCTCTCTCTCTCTCTCTCTCTCTCTCTCTCTCTCTCTCTCTGTCTCTCTAGGTTGAAGGCAATTCACTCACATACTTACATACCTATTCGGGCTGACAGACTCAAATAATAAAACATTATTACCTGAAAAACAAAATTATATAGAACAGTCCCAGAACAGTGTATTATGAATCCATTTTACACATTGAAGGTACCGTAATATCCTATATATAATGCTGTCATGTGAGCATGTACCAATTGTGTGCCTTACAATTGTCAAAAGTTGTGATTGCGCCTTATAGGCAAGCATATCTTACTATAGAACAGTGAACAGTACTTAAGTGCTGTAAAAATCTAGCTGCACATGTCCCTCATATATTTTTCTCTTAAGTTGTGGGTGCGTCTTATATGCAGGGTGCGCCTTATACGCGAGGCATTATGGTATTATGCAGGGCAGCATTCTTCACCCCATCCATTAGACACATCAAACCACAGGTAAACAAAATCAAACTGGTCTCTGTTTTCACATAGCCATATCAACATACTAAGTGCATCCTGATGCAAATAGCCCTAGTTATGATCCTCCATATAAAACATACCGTAGAGTCCTGTTCAAGTGCCGGGTCTTTGAATGAGCACCGGTCTCGAATAAGCACTGGGGAACAGAGGGGTTCAAATTAAAATTGGCACTTTAACCTTTGTCTTGAATAAGCACCAGTCTTGTGTTGTTTTTATATTAAGGGTGATAGGGGCTGTAGACAGAGAAAATGCCGGTAGTTCAACCTTTTATTCGACTTTCCCTAATGTTATCTCTCCCCTTTACACCAGATTATGGGCCTATTTCTTTATGTGATCCAAAGTTTCATGTAGAAAACTCTCTTTAGACCTAACACAGGAAAATAAAAGGATAGAATCTCCACCCAAAGATAATCATGCATATAAACTGCATGCCAAGTGGAAGAGCCTCTTTACCAACAGGTATCTAGCCAACGTGAATTTAGGGGACTGACTGGGAGGCTGGGGAAGGGGGCGATGATCACGAGGCCTTTTATCGTGTCCTTTTACTGCTGATGGGGTTAGTGTAGGGGATGAGGGTCCCATCCACTGGCAATGCCTGGAGGGGACCACTAGTTGGTATACCTTCTTGGATGGAAGTAAAATTGGTCAAACTTGGTGAATGGTGACGAGGGACTCTCCTTTCCTTATAAACAGCATAATATTATCTTAAAGCAGATACAATAAAATCATGTTTCAATACAAGTCCTTGATCATAGAAAGGTTTATATCAAATGACTACGTTGAAATTTGATATGGCTATTGGGATGCCCTCCTATTCCATGTTTAATTTTGATATATATACTGCATTCATACCTCATAAACTATGAAGTTGGCTAATAGTGAATCTTAATGTTGTGTCAGGAAAAATGCAAAAGTATGATATAACAGCTTGATAGTAATAAGTTAGGGCATATACAAAAGGGATATAAGCATATATCATGAGTTTAGGTAAAATTATGAAGTTTCAGTTTTTGGCCACCAGGTGGCGATGGAATAGATGGTGGGGAATCCCTTTAATAAATTGCACAGCTTTACATCCTTTTTCCCTTGGGGTGAATACAGCAGGGTGATTGGTGCGTGAAGGCTTGTTTTACTGAGCTGCATACAGGTGAGTTGTAATGGCTACCAGGTTGTGCTGGAGAGTGATACTGGAGATGGGCTAGGAGAGTGTTGGCATGAAAAGTCATATGCATATGTAATACTTATAGTAGCTATTTACTTTTAGGGAAATAAAGATAATTATGTGTGTTCTGGGGGTGGGGAGACTGTTAGTATGAGCATTGGAGGAAGGAAAGGGTAGGGAAGGAGAGAAGGAAAGGAAGGGATCAGCAAAGTATAACAGTAATAAACAGAAAATGGAATAAAAAAGCAAGAAAAGAAAATATAACCAAAGCAGCAAGCTTGTACATAGGCAGAAAGCACAAGCAATAACTATAGTAACTTTTGTCTCTAATAATCTGCACTTGATAACACCCAGTTTTTATCATGCAATATGTATTCTGCTTTTGGTCAGATGTAAAGTACATTTAAATAATGATGAGGCAATTATTCAATAGTTGACAGTTGTTTAGTATGGTCTATCCTAGCCTACCATGAATACAAACAATGCAATTGATTGATTTGGCGCCTTTTGTATGAATGATATAGCAGTGTTTTGATATACACAGAACTTGGATGGTCTTAAAAAGGAGGTTTTCCAGGCATCACTGATTCCAGAACACATTAATACTCCTAAAAATTGTCCCCTGTGGAGATGAGACCTTCATGATGAGGACATGAAGCAGCAGAATAACTTCACCGGGAATCCCCGAAGGAGCAGTGCCCTTGCTTATAAGAGTGGGCATACTGGCCTCGTAAAAGGCGACACACTGAGGTTTCTTGTCACATGAGGTGACCATTTGGGTAGCTGGTGTCCATTTGTGCAGGGTCTGCCATATATGCTTGTCATTTATCATGGGATTCTCTATCAGTGAACTGCATTTGAGTGATCAAAGGCCGGGGGTTTTCTGGCCCTGTCTATGGGAGCAGCCAAAAGAAAAAAACACACAAGAAGTAGGCCTATGTGAAGTGCCCCGGTAGTAGTTTTCTCCCTCACGCATCATACATTTGATCATTCATCTCATAGATTTGGTCATCCATAGATGAGACCAATGCCTGCAGAACCTATATGGCTTGACGTTTGAAACTCATTAGAAAATAGATTGAGAATGCCCAACCGTTTCATTTTAAGAATCTATCAATATGGCAAAGGAAACAATGCTTTCTCAATGAAGGTTGGAATTTCCCACACTTTTCCTGCCATAAGAAGGAGAGTGATGAAACTGCTTCAAGGCAAGGCCTTATTTGGTCATAGAATAACGTCACTTTTGAAGTTTTAAGCGAATACTATTGCTGTCCCATGGTTGCAGATACTGTTAGTCACAATAGAAAACTTTCTACATCCCATATTGCAAGTAAAAGAGAAGATAACCATGGACGAGCAAGTTGTAAAAGATATCAACAAATCCTATTCAGGTGTATATGCTGTTTTTTTTACGTTTGACAAGCATCGATTTCTGACAAACAACGAATCCATCCTCCTCTTATGTAAAACCAAGCTGGATAAATAGAACCTAAACCTGATGGATTATGGCCATTCTTTCTCATTTCCAGCCTTGATCATTTTGGTGGATTAAAACAAAATATTGGATAGGATCGAGATGCCTCTAGATTTCACTGTACACCTTTCAATTTGGTAATATGATTTTCAAAAACCTCAATTTTTATTCTCACCTCTGCCATGAATATGTTTTCAAATGAAGCATTGAATCATAGAGAACGGGTGCGGAATTAAAACAACTTCAGAAAGTAAATGAAAAATAATAATCAATTACCCTGCAGTGTAGAACAATGTGTAAGCTACTTTTTATGATGCTTGAAATTAGAAAGGGGATGTATAAAACTGGCATAGTGGTTGAAGGGCTACCATTAAGCATATATTATATGAAATCACATTTGATGTGAAAATAATATTCAATAACCTTGTTTTACTACCCTGAATAAAAAGAGGATATTTCACCACCTATGGCAAACCTTTAAAACAAACTTGAAATTTTCAGGTCTACATAAATTGAAATCTATACTATGAATTCATGCATTATAATGAGACACTAGAATTTTGATTGACGGCCAGAGTTCTGCTAGTATCATCAGAATGTTATGAAAACACAGGAAAGACATACATGTCCATTTGTGTGCATATATTGATGGGAGGCAGCCTTGGTAACCTTCGTAACCTAGGACACCGTTTATCTATGACACCCATTTGATCTCTGTGCCTTTTAGGTGATGGCCCACCCTGGGGGACAACCTGCAGAAAGCATTTGTGATGATTTGTGAGCATCCAAGGGTCATCCCCCTTCCCAGAGGTAGGAAAGTTGAAACCCCAAAGGATGGACAACATTCAGTATAATTCATCCCACCTTTAAGGGTAGAGTTTCCACCGATGGCAAGTCACTAGCAGCAATGGCAAACATCAAAGTTTTATTGGAACCGCTTTTTAACATGCTGACACCATAATACCTCGCATGTATGGTACACCTTGATATGCTATAAGGTACAGCTAGGGCGTGTGTGCAGTTTAGTATTGTTCTGTAGAGGTCGGCGAAAATGTCTTTGAAAACACAAGATTCGAACCTGTGTCTGTCAACTTGCAAGTGACTGCTCTACCACTGAGCTACATCCCCAGACCTGACATTTCCTACCTTCCACCTACACCTGGATTGGTATGATACACAAGGGGGGCAGCTTACACTGGCTGACCAGCCCCTGAGGGCTGGTGCAACCGGAACGGGGCAGATGGCCTACCACAGTTCTATAGTATAACATCCTTGCCTATAAGGTACACCCTGATTTAAGGCAGATTTTACAAGATGCAACTGAAGTTGCGTCTTATACGTGAGGTACTATGGTCAGTATATGCTCCAAGCTGGTTGGTATAATGCATAACTCACTGGTGGCAATGGGATATGCAAATAATACTATCTAGTAGATATTAATGCAATAGTGGTTGATATTGAAGGCACTAGGGCTGGATAGCCTGGATATTCCAAAGGCTTTCCAGCCTGTGTGCCTTCAATATCAACATTAATACATTTATACCACGATTTTTTCATAAAAACATCAATAAAAAAAATCAATAAATTCAGATTGACTACGAAACGTTCACCACCTTGGTCGAGACTGGAACCTATACGAATGTAATATATATATAATGAATAGACTTGCACTAGATGGCTTCTATCAAACCCATGAAGCCAACAAGTGCAAGTCTACATATTGCATATATAACATGGTTTCCACCATTAATTCTAAGTATTTACCCTTAAAAATGATATAATCCATTGTTTTCTTTTGCGAGTCGACAAGACGGCCCTCCGCCATCTTGGTTTCATGTTAACGTATGGCTAAGCTGGCGACCTCCTGCAACTCCCATTCTCGTAGGTCTACTACTGTGAATACATTGAGACAGAGCTGCGCCAGTCTATAGCCTGTACACTCCAGGCGGTGCCACCTGTAGTGTTGACAGAATGGCGAAGACGCACGGCCAGTCGCTCGCTTCGAAACTTTATAATTTTTTTATGTTAAATTCAGCCTTAATATCAAGTAATCTATCTGACAGGGAGTTAGAATAAGGTTTCAACTATGTTATGTCCAAAGCATTTCACCAGATTTGGTACATAAGCTTCAAAAATGGAGGATTTACTTTCGTGTCAACTCCTTGTCAAGGTATGTCCGGTCCACTGTCAATTTTCGGTTCCTTATCCCGAAATATCAGAACTCATATTATCCATTTTAGGAACTCGAATCAGTGCCTAAACGAGATAACCATGTTATATTCCCACCTACACCAGGCAGCAAAAAGCTGTCAGCTGCCAGGTGCTGCACGCTACTCATTACGCCACAGGGATATCTGTGTGCGACCAGCCTGCTTATGGTTCTATGTAGTATTACCGCGACTGGAGTAAGCCCAGGCATTCGTGGTTAGGCCTTAACAATAGAGTGCTACTACAGTATGAGGTGTGTGCCTCAGTCAATCACCTCTCCTCATGGAGCAGGTGGTAGGGCATTTGACTCTAAATCCTTACATATCAGGTATGAGTCCCACATTTGGCAATGTGTTTCAGATCAGTTTTAATATGAAAAAAAATTCAGTGTTGTAAGTGTTACACTAGATAATATTTCTAACACTTAGAAGTACTGGTATATCCAAAAAAAGCACCCAAAAAATCGTGTGGGTATATCCTGGATAATTGAGAGGTTTAGCAAGCACTACGAACCAGAAAATGGTGACGTACGTCGTGCTTGCTAAACCTCGATACTACACGCCTGATATCCTCAAAATCAGCCAAAAAAGCACTCGAAATGCAGAATCGTGGTATAATAAAAGCTAAGTTATTACGTTTTAGTTAACCTTTAGCTCAGTAATCCCTTAGTAATTATTTTTACAGTTGATCTATAGTCAGTTTTTTGTATACATGTAACCTATCTAAAGATAGTAGAGCTCTTTTCCTTTTCTCATTTGAGCTAATTGCCAACTTTTACTGTAGAAATTGTTCCTCGAAGGTCCTCGAAAGTAATGAGCTTCCTGCACTAATATCGATTCAGCTATCTTCTCAAAAAGATTGCCAATTCCCTATTAATTGTGTGAGTATATTCTATTTCCGCCTTTCACTTTGCAGGTAGTGCGGCTATTCCACACGCGTGTATTGAGGATATTGAGACTTTGATTACCTTTGACAGATATTAAATAGCTATCATTTTAAGTCAGGTCTCGTCCCATTGTTTCTTTTAAGCTATCTGCATGTTTTCACATAAGCATGCCTGCTTTCCTCCTGTGCTATATCTTCTTTCTGTCTCTCTGCCTGTCTCTCTGTCTGTCTCTCTCTCTCTCCCTCTCTCTATATATATATCTATCTATGTATCCATCCATCTATCTTTTTCTTTAATCATCTACTAATCTCTTCCTATAGTTTTGTCTTATCGCTGCTCTTTCTACGCTTACCCTATGGGCCGTCAACGGCCTAATAATTGGCTCATATTCCACATTCATGATCCTATAAGTATACCTCGTCGACAGCACTAGTTCATTGCACTAGGAATGTGGTCTCTTATTAGATACGCCACTTTGAATGACATACCAACAGCCAAAGAAACAGTAGCCAAGCTCTGGGAGATCAGCAACATCGATGAAAGGTTCCACCCTGACAAGTGTCTTTTTAAGGGGAACGAGATGAAAGTTGTCACTTCCTGAAAAAAAGATGGCAGAAGTAAAGGTGAAAAAGCCTCATGTCCGTGTCCACGGCATCTGCCTCTTCCCCAGGTTGGTTACCCTCCGTTTGGTTTCTGGAGGTCATTTTCTCAGTGCCTACAATCGCACATTGCCCTACGATTGGAAATCTGTTCAAGGATGCTGTTCCTATGGGGAAATTCGTACGACTTACAGGGAGGGTGCAGTCGTAGTTGAATACGGGCAGACCCACTTTTGGGAATACAATGCAAAAATATTCTATGGTAGTTGACATTTGCTTATGTCCTCCAGGTGTGGCCAGCACATACTATGTGAAGGATGTCTGATGATTGTGACTTGTTAAAATATTAGAACCTACTTTTTAGTATTGTTCTACATGTATGTATGCAATGTCATGAACATGTCCTGATCTCCCTACTGTTGTCTGGGTCACTGTGCTTAAAATCAGTATTATCCCAAAATAACCTCAGGGGAATGAATACCCCATTAATAGCAAATTCAGCCTTAAGGTAGAATTACCTATCAAATAGTGAAGTTTACTTTCAAACTAGCTTTTAATCATTTGTCGAGGAAAATTACATTTTGGTTAAATATTTCTTAGCAAGATTCATAAAAATGTAGAGAAGTACAAAAAGTAACAACAGAAATAGAAACCACTCACTGAAAATAGTCTTTGTTATGTGTACACCTCTGCGTTTATTGCCAATATCAAGGGAGGTAATGCACCGGAAAAATAATCCCATGCTTCCGCCAATGCACTTCCTTCGCAGTAATACCACCTAATCAAGCGTAGCCAGAACTATTTGATCCCAACTGCGCTATTATCACTGGTAGGTCTCTTTGCACACACTAAAGACCAAAGAAGCCACACATGAACTTGAAATTGGCACCTACAGGTTTGCCTGAGGTTTTTTTTTTTTATTATTTCTCATACTGATGATTCTAAGGGTAGATTCCCTTTTCTAAAGTTTCTGTTAATTGTTGCAGCAGTATGGTTCATAGTAAAGGTATAATAGGGGATATTCTACCACTAAGTTGTATCACGTCTGGGGGTAGTGGCTATGGGAACCCTTTTGTAATAGGACCCAGGGGTCCACCTTGTTTTCCCCATTTATTTATTTTTTTTTACAGTACTGGTCATAACATGAGGAGGATTATATTTTGGAAATTACCACTTCCCCTTCACCCCAGCCTTGCTTTCTAAATTTGATTTATTTTCTTTGGGCGACATCAACTAAAGTAGTTCCCGCTGAGGTGAATATTGTGAATTTTCACAGCAGCTCGCTCAAAAAGAAAGGATAAATAAAACTTTTCTGTCTCTGGATGCAGGCCATAAGAAACATGCCCTGACATTTTAAGGGGGTTGACCTCAGGAGCACAAACAAGAGGGCCATGATCCTATTTAAGTAATGTCAATGTAAACAACATCAAATTTAATTCGAGCCTTGAGTGCCAAGTTGCCCTCCCCCTCATCATGTATTAGAACACCACTTAAACTCTTAAAATTTGAAGACCAAGTTGGGTCAGTTAATCATGGCATTACGAGGGACTTCCCCAGCTTCTTCCAAGAGGCACAGGAAGATTGGATCAACATGAAGATGACAGTCAGTTTTGATGAGATGAAAATAAAAGAGAAACAACAGAAAGCTGATAATAACATAATGAAAAACTTTACTTTTACTATCCATTTATATAGTCTCTATGTTCACAGATAGAATTATTCATACTCCAAACTTCAGATATGCTTGTATCAATTCTTGTTAAACACATCAGCATCGACTGGAGACCAATACCCACAACCACTGATAAGGCTACAGTACTGATTATTGGTGAGATTTTTAAGTTTGTCAACTTGGCAATCTAACCTCTGGACCTCAAAGTTATCCCAAAATTAAATTGTCCATCCACAGAGTGTGAGGTAGAAGTGGTATCATGGTGTTATATAATAATCATCAATTGGTAATACTGCCCCAGAACTGCATCGTCAGAGCTGTTGTACTTGCCCACTGTATTAATCAGGAATGTGTTTTACTATTTTCTTTTAGCTTGTTTCTTTTAAGGAATTTTCATTCGATTACACCCTTGTCTTAATGGATTGATTATTATAGTTGAGAAATATTAATCCGATTTTAAGGGGAAATCAAGAAATCTCCTTCTTTTCTGTTATAGAGACAAATTACTGCGAGGTGAAACATTTTCGAGGATCAATGTTCCCACAAGCTTTTATCGTGTTAAAATAATACTCCATTCCTCTATTTATTTCCTTCTTAACTTTAATGAGAAATAGTACATCCAAGACTTGGACACCAATTATTAATCACAGGTAGAAAGGGTACAGGCCTCAGCAGGAAAGGTTCACATGCCAGTGAATAATTCATTGCCCATTTGACAAGCCAAAAACTAGAGTTGTCCCTTTAGCAAAAACAGTGTGAACAAAGATACCACAACTGCTGAGAGTGGGATGGTAGAAAAAGAAGGGATAAAATGACCACAAGACTCTTTGAGAATACTCATGAAAGATGATGAAGAAGAAATCAGCTGAGAAAGCCCTAATGTGATTGGTGAGCCCCCAACAAGAGGAACGTCATTGAGATTATGTTGTGGGGTAATAAGCTGGTATTGTTTCCATATCTATACACAGCTTCCTTGTTATTCCATCCAGGTCTGGGGGGAATTCATCCAATACTTCATCTCATGCAGATGCAATTTGCCACTGGTCTTGCCCTCAACGGACCACTAGGCTCCTCCATTGAAGCTCTCTTGTCCCACTTGCTGATTTTCCTTTGTTCTATAGTAGAGGACCTGAATTTGTCAGTCAGATAGAAATGAACAGAGCAATCTCTCATTCGTGGTAATATCACATCATTATTGTGAAATCGCCCTATGAAATCTGATTCTCCAAGGATCATTGCATGCTTCATTTGAGAAAGGCTCTGATGAATGTGACAGAAAAAGGTCCATTTTTGTAGTCGAATGGTGTGAACTGACTGGCGCGATCTCAGTCACCATTAAAGGTCTAGATTGTACCAACACCATGTTGTGTGGTGATACCAAACACACATACTTGGTGAGTACAATCAAGAGCTTCAACAGGATGGAAAAGCTGAGGAAATCATGGTCATGAAATTCCTGAAGTCTGGCTATACTATAGATAAGGGCCCTACTCTAGGTTTGTTTTAATGCATCTTTTTTTTCTGAAACAGCTAATCTTTACCACAAGCTGGTCTCACTCGATCTTCTATTGTAAATTTACTTGGAATTTGTTAGATGACTGAACCCTCTTAGATAAGATGGGCCCACTTCTTATTTTGAGCAAACGGAATCTTCACTTTCACTCTGGGGAGGAAGTAAGTTTAGATGTGTAAGGCTATCATTATAGACGTTGAAACTATGTGAGCTACTCCACCAACTGCTGTGTGTTATTGTAATGCTCTGTATTAAAGTTAGTTTGCGAGCTGCTCTATGAAGTGCGTTGTATTGAGTGATGTGCTCAACTAAGTACTGCTGTGCGAACTGCGCCTTGTTCTGTGTCTGTGTACTTTTCTGTCTTCTGCCCTGTACGCTATTCTGTGAGCTGCCCTGTGTCTTGCTGTGTGTTCTCTTTTGTTTGTTGCACTATATGCTTTACTGTGTACTGCCCTGTGTGCTGGTATGTATGCTGAACTATGGGCTGCCTTGTGTGCTACCCTATTCATCAATGCTTTCAGACCTGTATTGAGCAGCAACAGAATGAGAGCCAGAATAAATGCAAGGGACCCCCTTATAAAGGTCTTTCCCACAGGACACCCACCCACTGTTGAAACAACAGCACCATCTCTCCAGGAATCTAGTTGCCAATGACACACCAGTGCGCTTGCTTGGGAGAAAGGGAACTACAGCCAAATCAAATGATTCCCTTCCGAAAGTGGCGCCCTTAGTGGTCTGATTGAAAGTGAGGCCCGATTATTGGCCATTCAAATAGGGCGATCCTGGCACATGTTGGAATTTGCACCATGGCCTGGGCCTGGCTGCATTGGTTTGATGCCAGTTTGAAGCCTGTGCTGTTTGTCTTCCAATAAGATTGGCACCGTGAAGGTTTAATGGGTGGCCAACAGATCCCTCTTTAAATGTTTTCAGTGTCAGTATACAGGGGGTCTGTAATACTCATGTAAGCTCACATTACAGGGTCTAATTTCTTTTTATCACATCACATACATGTGCGACCAGGCAAGAAAAAACACCCCTCGGCAGGGAAATTCATTATCAGAGTTCATCTCTTGAAAGATCTTTTAAATGAGTCATCATTGGCTTAAATATGGTGATTTTTATCATAGATTTTGATCTAGAAGGAATTTTCCATTTCTGTTTTCAGTTTTGAGTTTCTGGTGAGTATCCACAAAAACTGGCATAAAAATTCACAAATTTTGATTATTGGAATGGTTGCCATGGCAACCAGGAACAGGCATAAAGGTTGATTTCTCATGAAAAGTATTCATTTTACCATCCAAATATGGGCCATTTCTACCAAAAATGGTGCATTTTTAAATGGGACCATTGAATTCTACATCAATAATTAGCCTAATGTGTTTTTATAATGATTTTACAGTAGGTTTTCTCCTCTAATGCCCCCTGGAGGCCAAATGGGGAATTAAAAATCCCCTGCGGATTGGTGTTCTCCCTTGATGGGTCACATGTGTTTTCCTTCTTATGTATACGTTTACTTCTATACATACTTCACATTTGTTTTCCTTCCTATGTATACATTTACTTCTATACATACTTCTCATGTGTTTTCCTTCCTATGTATACGTTTACTTCTATACATACTTCACATGTGTTTTCCTTCCTATGTATACGTTTACTTCTAACATACTTCACATGTGTTTTCCTTCTTATGTATACGTTTGCTTGGTTTGGCTTACATGAAAGGATGGTTCATCAGTTGTTCATGTCCTTTACATTTAAAACTGGATTTATGGTGTTTAACTTGAAAAGCATCAAATAGTCTTTATTGACTCAATACTTTTATTTTGGAAAGGCTCATTTATATCTAAACTAAGTTCACTTAGAAAACACAATTATATAAGAGAAAGGAGAGCGAACAAAACACAATAGATATGTCCCCAAAGAAAATCCAATTGAATTACTCCAATAGACCTGGCCAAAATGTGCCAATCCTGAAACAAGTCTTCCCTCTAATTGAACAGCTAGGAAGCTGCCAAACGCCCACAAAGTCTCCTCCCATTTTACAAGCTCCCTAATAATTAGAAGTCTCCATCCTTTCACAGTAACTTGTACCCTTCCTCCCCCTTGATACCCACCTTTTCATGTTTGCAAGTAGTGTGGAAACAGATACCTGAATGCCCCCTACCCATCAACCGCCTGTTGGCGCTGGAAGGTACTAATCATGGCACTATTCCCCACTGCATGCATACCGAAGTTTGCTCTCTTAAATCGTCTTAATCTGCCTTGGCCTATAACTTTTATTTTACTTTAAAAAGGCTCTGCCATATGGTGCCTACTACATTGTGTTTAATAATTTAGATACGGCCATGATTTTTCTATGTGTTTGAAATTGTTTGTTGTCCGTCGAACATTGTAGTAACATTTCAAATCCTTTACATTCGTAGAAGTATTACCTACCATTACGTAAATCTATATTGGTGTTTGCCAGAAACCATTACAAAAAAGGATGCTACCTGTGAAGCAACCTTTCTGTTTCCCTTTTCTAGCTTGGTTAAGATCAGGATGCCTGTTTTCAGGAGAAGTTTGACTTTTTTAAAATGTAGAGTCTAATTACGCTATCATTGGAGAATTCAAATTTACAGTGTAAAAAGAATGTGCTCAAAATAACAAACAATTCCTCATCTAAAAGTTGCCAGCCGAGATCCGTCGTTATTTTGACAGTGATGTCATTATTTTCACAGAGATTCCTTGTACCACCCGCACTGATTCTTGTGAAAACCACACTGGCCCCCTGTTGTACAGTAACAGTGGTTCACTGTTTAGTTTTACAAGGATCCCTGTTGGATTTAACTGTTGTTATTCACAGTGCACCGTATGCCAACACCTTATCCTTTGGCATTCTTGCTCAAATCCAAGATGGCTAACATGGAGAACAAACCTGGAACTTCTAACAATAAACACCAATCACTTCCTATATTAAGTACCCTTTGCCTATTTGGCTTAGGAGTGTCTGGTCCAGGTCGACTATATGGCTGGACTCATTTCTGCCCTTCTCAACCAGGAAATTAATTAAGGTATTGAATAATTAATGGGAGATTTTTTGCAGAGTGTAGACCTGACTCAACATCTACTCTGGTGCACTGAGGGTTTTCATAGTAATAAATCCCCAGAATCCACTTTAGTAGGAAACCCAGGACATGCTAGTTAACCCAGGTGCATGGTGGTCACAGACCTCCCACCATACATCTCTTCCAGTCAGAAGGGACAGGAAGTAGTGCTCAATCCTCAGGCAGAGTTTTTTTATAGTCAGAAATTAATGCTTGTAAAGTGTCAGGTTCAGCTGATGGGTACTAGTGCCATAGCATGGCGCTTGATATAAGTGTATCCAACATCAAGCATGTCTTTCAAACGTTAAAACACCCCTTTTCAGATGTTGCACGGTTCTGAAAAAGTTTGAAAAAAAAACACAAATAGGGAATACCTGCCAGGGCTTTTCTATCATGTACTATCATGATACTCATTTGAAAACAGAGTGAGAGTAGTCTGTCGGATCTGGTTACTTATCAAAAGCCTCTGCTTTCATATGATAAAGACAGCTCATTGTAGAAGGCTTTGTCAAGATTGAAAAATAACTGTCTTGGGTGCCACGGTAATACACGGGATTAAAACTCGAAGTTGTAATAAGCATTGTTTTAATCTGCACACTGTGGTAAAAGTTCCAGAGTAATCTTAAGCTTTTTAAGGAATAGAAAGTACTAGAGAGTTAATATTCCCTTTACTTCAATCTCTCATAGTAATTATGAAGAAAACTTTGTCGCAGACTTTAAGGGCCAAAATTGATATTGGCCCATATATCCTATCTTTCTGGGTTTGTGTGTGTGTGTTTTTATTTATTTTGTTTAGTTATCGTTTTTGCAACATTCATTCGATCACTTGAATTAGCCTACTTTGATCGTTTCCTTGAGGTTATGAATCATCAAGGTGGGTAGCTTCCTCAGTAAAGGTGAATTCCTTATTCATTATCAGTCAGCATTTCATAATTCATATTTTCTGTTTAGTGTTTTAGTGA
Source organism: Acholoe squamosa (assembly GCA_949317995.1). NCBI lineage: Eukaryota > Metazoa > Annelida > Polychaeta > Phyllodocida > Polynoidae > Acholoe > Acholoe squamosa. The sequence goes on from OX439051.1 coordinate 22,363,822, forward strand.
TAAATGATTGAACTTGACGATGCCATGACATTAATACAAGAATATGCCTTTTTTTTGGGGGGGGGTAATTATAACTAGAAAGGGGAACGCCAATCGTGTAGACTCAAAAACACCATTGTAATAATATTTTGACTGCTCAGCAAATTTACACCCCTTATTTAAGTGTGCATTTTTTCAACTAAACAAGCTCAATTTTGGACCCTTTGTTACTGGGGCAAATTCTATTGAAGGACTTCCCCTTTGATGCTCTCCTCCATTTAAATAAGAGGTTGTAATCTTAAATACAATTTCCAGAGGGCTAAAATCTCTGTCTATAGTGATTAGTGCTGCACAATGTATGTAATCCTGACATGTGGTCATAATAGTTACAAAGGTATCCGTCTTATTCAAAGAAATACCCACTGCCTCACCCACTAGGGATATATTTCAGATGGGCTGACCAAAATAATGTGAATGATTAAGCAAGGAGAAAGCAGAGTCAGTGGGCTTAGTTTAAAGGTCAAGTAAACCCCTTTCTGCTTGCCTGTTAGACTATAAGTTCCTACAGTTTTACATTGGAGGAGGTAGTCTTCAATGCGACTGTAAAGAAATCCTCTTCAAGTCCTCAGACAAGTATCAAGATGTTTTGAAATCAATGATCTAGAGTCTGTTGTTTTTACCTTAGCAAGGTCTGGCTACTGTATAGTAGGCATTTTTGTTTTGTGAATAGGAACTCTAGTTTTCTATTCTAATAGTGTCCCGCTATCTTTTTCAGAACTTATACTGTGTATCCTCCACTTTGTACTTCTAATTTGGTTTGAATTAATGCTTCATATAGATCTAATGAGTGCAAGGGGTTCTATAGTTAGAAAGGGATGCAAATAATGTAAGAAGACAATCCTCAGCTAGAGTTTTTTTTTAATTTAGTAAGGCAATTTGATTGATTTAGCCTGTCTAAATTTATACTGAGTGTTATTTTTTTCAACTAAACAAGCTCAATTTGGACCCATTGTTACTGGGGCAAATTCTATTGAAGGACTTCCCCTTTGATGCTCTCCTCAATTTACCTAAGAGGTTGTAATCTTAAATACAATTGCCAGAGGGATAAAATCTCTGTCTATGTTAAGTGATTAGTGCTATACAATGTATGTAATCCTGACATGTGGTCATAATAGTTACAAAGGTATCTGTCTTATCCACAGAAATACCCACTGCCTCACCAACTAGGGATGTATTTCAGATGGGCTGACCAAAATAATGTGAATGATTAAGCAAGGAGAAAGCGGAGTCAGTGGGCGTAGTTTAAACGTCAAGTAAACCCCTTTCTGCTTGCCTGTTAGACTATAAGTTCCTACAGTTTTACATTGGAGGAGGTAGTATTCAATGTGACTGTAAAGAAATCCTCTTCAAGTCCTCAGACAAGTATCAAGATGTTTTAAAATCAATGCATTTATCTAGAGTCTGTTCGTTTTACCTTAGCAAGGTCTGGCTACTGTATAGTAGGCATTTTTTGGTTTTGTGTATAGGAACTCTAGTTTTTCTATTCATATAGTGTCCCTCTATCTTTGTCAGAACTTATACTGTGTATCCTCCACTTTATATGTCTAATTTGGTTTGAATTAATGCTTCATATAGATCTAATGAGTGCAATGTGTTCTATAGTTAGAAAGGGATGCAAATAATGTAAGAAGACAATAGCAGTATCCTCAGCTAGAGTGTTTTTAATTTAGTAAGGCAGTTTGATTAATTTAGTCTGTCTAAATTTATACTGTTCATGTTTCAAGTGCTGTTTTAGATCAAGAAAGAAATATTAGAGGCTTAATTTCAAGCTCCTATCCCAAAACATTCCATGCGCTACCTCTCTGAGATAAAGCAACAGTCATATAATATACGGTACTAATCTATAGCCCGGCTTCCCTAGCCCACTTAAAAGGGTCTATTTCTCTTCTTTCCTATCCCCTCGGATGTGTGTGGTGCACATATGCGGGGGCATTGACACATTCCTGTGATATTGTGTAATGTAGTTCTCGCCATGAATATGACCTTAGCTGTCGAAATGGCGTTAAACATCAATTACTCACTCACTCACTCACTAATCTATAGCCCCCTCAATCATTAAAGAACCTTCGAATAAAAGTATAATACACCCGTACTCTTATGTTACTAACAGAGGGAGAGCTAATCAATAGCCTATAATCAATAGTTGAAGGCTCTACAATTATTTAGTGAACACTTCAAAGAACTGGCTCAAGTAGGTTCTGACGGCCGACTGCTACAGTATTTAGTTTAAGTATAGACTAAAGTATCAAAATGGCTGACAGTATTGCCGATGGTGTCTAGGTTTTCGGAGATCCCGGGCCCCTGAAATAATCAGTTAAAATTCATCAGTCCCCCATCGCTCAAGCTGCTCAATATGAGTGATTGGTAACCAGAAAAAAAAAAGATGAAGCTGTCACCATTTAGACCCTTTCAAACAAGGCAGGTGGTGCCCGTGTCTCTATGCTCAAATCTTCAGCCAATACATCATAATATATATATATATATATATATATATATATATATATATATATATATATATATATATATACTTATATATTTATACATAAGGCCTACACTGAAAATTTCTTTTACACACTTGAGGGTGGATCCAGACTCAGTCAATGTCTCCAAAATGAGTATCATTTGAGACTCAGCCTGATCCTTGGGTTATACTCTGGCCTATCCTGAGCCTGATCCCGGGGTGATACTCTGGCTGTGCGTGAGAATCATCTCAAGTTCAGGCTGAGTCTCAAACCATACTCATTTTGGCAAAATTGCATGAGTCTGGATCAAGACTCAAGTGAATAAGAATCTTTTTCAGTCTACTATTATTGATCATTATTTTGTTTGGAGGAACTTCCTAACTTGGTTCCTGGTCCAATGGACATAATGCATATGATTAGAAAATCTGGCACTATATTCAACGGTTCTCTTGACTCTGAGGCCTCTATCGGTATATTGGTGAGTCATTTGCACAGTAAGCTCATCTACCCTTTAAAATCTCATTTTCTAACTTGCAGTGAAATGTTATTGTAGATACAAACAGCATTGACTGGCGACCTGCCTGTATGTTTGGGAAATTATGTACAGGCGAGCCACATCTATTAATTAATTGACCTTTCACACTATCACCCTAATGGTCTACATGTCTCTCCTATACAAATGTTTGCTCTGTGATTGGAGTTTTAAAATCCCATCTAATGGAGTTCACGTGAACTAGTCACCAGAATATAGTAAAGCCATTATACATGGCATGTAGGTTTAAGCCCCCAGTCCCTGCAGGGAATGAGTGTATAGTTGTCAGTTAAAAGTCATTAGAGACTATTATAGGTGCTATATATACCTGAACCCATAGATACATTCCTTTCTCCATACCTTTTGCGTCAAGTGCTCTGCACCGTGTATCTGGTTGTTTTTTTTTTAATTTTGATTGTATTATTCTCATGAAAATAGGTGGAACAGACCCTCTGCCACTAGACTACTTAGCCTGAATTCATTTTAATTTCTACTTTATTTGATAAGTTTTCCTGCTGATTTGGAGGAAGGCTTGAATGCATGGCGACCCCCCTCCCCCCACCCACTGATTAGGTAATCAAAATGATGAGTTAATTTCTCCTTCTTAATTTTGAGAAGCAAGTTGCAATGGAATTTAATGAAAAGCCAATGCAAATTTGGAAATTAGGAATGAAAGTGGCCATTGGATTTAATTCGATGTAAAACTGGGTGGATGAAATTGATCAGTTTTGATTTCCATGAATTTCCATTTCATATGGTGTTTTGAGTGGCATGTTATTGGTAGTTTCAAGATTCACACCATCATTAAAAGCCCATTTATTGTTACTTTCCATTATAAAAAGTGTACTTGTTCGAGTCTCAAACGCTTATTTTGGGGCCTGAAGAGGAGTAATAATGTTCATAACTATTCCTAAGCAGTGTCACATAAATGATGATAGGTAATAATGCTCGCCAAACAGTATTCCTGATACATCAATCCATGAAGTATAAGCAAATGTCCACGACCATGGAGTATTTTTGCATCATATTCCCAGAGGTGGTGCTGCCGTATTCCACGAAGCCATTATATGGCTGGAGGATTTGCCACAAAACGCCGAGGAGGTTTGTGGCAAATTCTCCAGCTCCAAGGAGGTTTTCTTACTTATACTCCATCCACAGAAGTTTATAGAACAGTAAAACCCTGAATATAAGCATAGTTTGACTTTAACTTTAGAGGCATAGAAGAGGATTCGAATCTTCTACACTGGCTGTGATACAAAGCTATGACAAATATATTATGGTGTTCCAGTCTACATTCACCAGCAGTCTCAATAGTATAATGGTTAGCATGTCTGACTTTGAATCACAGAATGTGGGTTCAAGACTGCATGGGGAAAGTGTTTTAACTTACACATACAAGGTAAAAGGAGTCTTTGTAAAAGGCCCCCCTGAAGCCCCCTTTATCATTTTGGCAATCAGAGGATGTTCATTATAATACATTATTTTTTTAGTATTTGTTGCAAAAATGACAGTGGTCAACCAAGAATAAAACAAATCACACCAGGGGTTTGAACCTATGTGGTCTAGATTTCTAGTCCCAGGCCTTAACCACTACACTAGATTGACTAGTTAAACTTTCAAAGTGAAATTACCCTGTTTATCTATAATTGATTACTCAGTCATAGTAGTAGCATATCACCATTTAGTAGATATTCTAACATTCACAGTATCACATGAAGACTTATGGTGTAATGGTTAGCACATGGATCCCAGCACTGTCTGATGCATGGGTACGAATCCCATATGGGACAGAATATTCCCAAGAATTACATCTGTTGTTCAAAAATGACCTTATTCATAAACCTCCTGCTACGCTTGGCCTATTTCACAAAACCTCCTCCCAGACCTGACCCACTTCACAAAACTTCCTGCCAGAACTGACCTAATTCATAAAACCTCCTGCTGGCCCTCCAACTGTAGAATGTGGAAATAAATCTAGGAACAATCGGGTGCAGAGCCAGGTGGAGTATAAGGCAGTGAAAGAACTATACTTAAATCAATGCCTCCCCGTCCAAATCCATGTATGGTCCATGGTTATTTCACTCAACTCTGCCTTTTTGATCTGTGTTTTTGGTAGAACAGTTTTATGGTTGTTTGCACATGTTGGGCTCTTTGTGATTTTTAATCAACCCTTTAAGGGCCACGGCATCTCTCTCTCTCTCTCTCTCTCTCTCTCTCTCTCTCTCTCTCTCTCTCTCTCTCTCTCCCATCAATAATTTATCTGGTCCTTACACCTTTAAGTATAGCTATAAGGATCCTTTGTCGTCATGATGTACCTACTGCTTGCCAGCTCTTCATTAGAGCATCATGCTGACCCTATAGAATTGATACAGCCCGGAGGGTCTGCACGATGGTTCAATGAAGTGCTGGTGAGCAGTCTCGCCAGCACTCCATTGGAGCATCATAACGACCAATGGGCATGGTGCATTCCTGCATCAGTGGCCGTGGGCATGATGCATTAATGCATTAGCGGCCCTTTAAGGTTTAAAGGATTAATGAGAGGTCAGTAGGGGAATGTCAATGGACGGCCAGTGATTGCTTGTAGTGAGGAGGTGGGTGCTTGGAGTAGTTCCTCTTAAAGGACTGATAGAGGCAAGATTGGTCTTGTTATCTAAACCCTTGGTAGAGAATTGGATACACTGTATGCCTGTTTACCTTTATGTCACTCCCTACAGCTCAGTCTTCAATCACTCACACTCTCTCTCTCTCTCTCTCTCTCTCTCTTTCTCTCTCTCTCTCACTGCCCAATGTGTCTCTCTCTGCGTCTCTCTGTCTCCCTCTGTCTGTTTGTCTGTCTGTCTATCTGTCCCTGTCTCTCTGGCTCTGTCTCAGTCTCTCTCTCCTTCTCTCACTCTTTCTCTGCCTCTCTCTCTCTCTCTCTCTCTCTCTCTCATTCACTCTGACTCACTCGCCCTGTTTCTGTCTACGTGTTCATAGACTTCTTTTGCATGTAGACATGTAGTAAGCATTCGGCACTTACCTTTTGGTTTTAAATTATATGGATAGCCCAGTAGTTGACAAAACCGAGACTCACCTGAAAGGAAAAGGATATAAATTACGTGTATAGCATACATAAGATTTCATCTTAAAAACCACTTTTTTAACAAAGAAACTAACGTCTTTGGATTCATTAATTACCTTAACTGGTTAAAATCTACAGTAAACTTTATCTGAATCAAGTACTACTAGCGAACCATTTTGCTGAAAACCTATTAGCCTTCCTTTCTGATAGCCAGCTACTTTTTAATGAGTGCTGTTAGCCTTAGCCTCGCTTTCACTATTCCAAGCAGAACACACTGTGCACAGTGGCAACAGGTACACAGAGAAAAAATAGCAATGGAAGACAAAGAATAGCAGTGGAAAAACTTGTTCTCTCAAGAGTGGCTACATTGGGGTTCTGCTAAATATATATACCCTGTCGGGTGCACTTGACCCTGAAATGTCTTCAATTATGTCACCAACTAAAAGAGAGAAGGGAAGCATGACGTTACTATGCCCTTAATGCATGAGTAGACTCAAGAGCCCTCAGGGACTCTCAGCAGGTGCATTCACTCTTGAGAGGAGGAATGTCCCCTCACAGGCCTGCACTTGCACTCAGGGGAAACCACTATCCTTTCTCAGACTAACATAAGGGGTGGTGTTAGTACTGAAACTGGAATAGTAAAGGACTGCATAGTACTTCCTATTAGTTACTGCATGGCCTAACACCACCAGCTATTTTATTGTAGTAACACTAGGTCTTATGAGTTGGTATGAGATGTGCCTATGCTAACATCACATAGGTAGCGATGGCAGAGCCTTTTGAATTAACCTCCAGAAATACAAAGCTACTCTGGGAAAACTTTTTTCTGTCATGAAAAAGGTTGATGCACAGAGGGCCCATAAGAAACCGTGAGAAGAGAAGAAAAGCTTATCTGTTCCTTGCACCACCTTAAACAGCAGATTCACAATAACAAGGTTATATTTTAGTAAGTAGTACATAGGACTGTTACTTTGGGGATGGAAACACATTTGAGCAGCCAAGACACAAAAACATCTTTTTGATGCAGCAAGTATATTTGTTTTCTGTGTGTTTTGTACTTTGCTTTTTTCTCTGCTCTGTGTTATCTTGATTGTTTTTGTTTGTTTGTTTTTCACAATGACAAATATCCACACATAAGAAATGTTCTCCTCATTCACTTCCATAACGTAGTTTCTATAGATAAGACCCAGGAAATCCATTTCTGTTGGGTATCTCTTTGATAATAGACTTTGGCAAATTTGAATTTTAAAGTCAGCCCATGCCCAATCAACACACTTACAGACACTATCTGCCGTCCACAATTTTGTGTTAATGGCACACTTCCATACAATTGAATTAGATGAGGTATTCCCACTCTACTACCTACATGTGTATATCTATGGGAGGTATGTAGCAATAATGAGGTTTAGGAGCACACTGCTGAAAGCCAGCTCCACACTCTATGTTATTGCTAGAACAAGTCTCTTTCTTTGTCCAAACCATCCTGTTTTACTCAAAATGTTGCTGCTCTTTTGAACCTTGAGCCTACAGTGAATTTTGAATTTTGAACAAAATAAAATAAACTGTCCCTCAATCTCAATGATAGAGGGAGTAATCCATGATATCCTACCCAGCCAATTTGTCCGCTCCTACTTCCATAGGATACCAGCAATTTTAAGGCACTCTCATGGTAAGAGTGTCTGACATGAAGGGGATAGGATGTGGCCATAAGGATGGGCAGACAAGCTTAAAGTTAAAAAAAAAAAAAGGTGTGAGGATGTTAGGGAATGGTAACCTTGTAGCCTGGAGTTATCTGGCAGTCCGGTGGCCCTGTAAAGACAGCAGTATGTACATAAAGCCCTTCATCTGCAAGCATGATACATGAATTATTATGCAACCGGCAGTGCTGCATTCATGTATCGTGGAAATTGTGTAATTCATATGATTGATACACCCCTGACAGATGTATATACATAATGCTAAGTTGCCATGCATTGGTATTTAATGCCATCAAGGAAATCATTTTGAGATGGTAAGTACTACTATCCTGAAAGTAGCATTACACTCGTGTGCATTGGAGCATATCCAGTGTGCTATTGGTACTCCCACATGGGCCACTTCTTGCACCACCCTCACAGATATTCCCTTCAAATCCTGCCACCTGGGGTTTCTATATGATGTCATAGGTTATTATAATTATTTTTGCCAATGAGATAAGGTCTCTGGCATCATTTTAGTATACTGGCTTTTGAGGAGAATTGAACCAAAACTGAGCTATGAAATATATTAAGCAGAGAAAGTCACATTTCTTTAAATTGCTCAGGAACTTGTGCTTGAGGCCTCTTTCTGCAATATCCATGTGAAAATATATATCAATAGCTTTCACCTTATATAAAAATTGTTTATTAAGTTGCTATTAACCCTTGTGGCTTTGTGAGTGTTTGTAGAAAATGTTTTCCCACAGGTAACCATCCTGTGATATAATTATATATAGTGCTCCACTGCCCTGGCCTACCACCCCACTGCAGGAGGGGGTCCATGTATGGGAAGCCTCCTATGGGGCTTTTCCTCCAACAATACTCTTTTATAATTTTGGTTCTAGTTGGGATAGAGACAAAATTCCAACGGTTTTATTATCCCAGTAATTTTGGGCATCAGCACAAAGAAGCATCAAAAAGTTGTAATGCATCTGGAAGTTCATTGTGATAATGCTACTGAAAGGGCTGAATTTAAAGGATGGTTCTCAGAAAGGTGATAGAAGCAGATTATGACTGACACTGGTAAAACCTACTGCCTAAAGCTAACACCTCAGCTACCTATGTATTCACAGCCCCCAGAGAACACCGGCTGAAAAAGGATAAGTTTTGGCTTTCTTATAATCTTTTAATGCAAGTATTCCCCCAAAAGTCAAGATTGGTTCATTCACAAGACAGCTAGCTTTGTCTGTCTGTCTGTCCAGTACTTATTTGGATCCATAGATCTATGCTATTAATATGGTCGGCCTTTATTACCAAGAGAGTCCAGTTATAGAATTAGGATTTTGGTATCATAGATAGTGCTACCAGTAAGGTACACATTCCCGATCTGGAGGGTGTTGCTCCTACCAGAAAGGGTAGTTTTGCCTAAGAAGTGCCTCACCTGCAGCAGTCTCTTTCTTAGCTGTCCTAACGGGTTTTTTTGTGTTGCATGCAAGTGGTCAAAACGAGAGCACTTAAAACAGTGTGTGACAAAAGTAGATATGTACCTCATAGTGCAGCAAACACTATTTTTAAGCTAATATAATGGGTGGAAGTTGAATTGTGAAGCAGAGCGTAGCTGCTTCTTTGGAAAAGAGCTCACCTACCCCCAGCTCTATTTAGCATATGAGCAACACTCTTCTAGGCTGGGGTTATACAGAGAGTCATATCATGTCCCTCCTCATCCCACCCTTAGCACAGTTACCCACTGATTACATTAGACAAAATTACCGCCATACTTCCCAGGGAAAAGCACCACTGCTTCTGGAAGCCATTCAATTTGTGGACTATTTATTTTTAATCTCATTAAGCCTAGCAATGTGGTTGATTCCTCTAATTCTCTGCCCCAAATGACCTTTTCAGACCCTGCAGACTCCTTTCGGAAGCATTGAGCTGTTATTTAGTATGTCGATTTGGACTTTTGATGGGAAGAGTTTAATTAATCCTTGATGAAGTTGTAAATGGTTAATGGGTCTTTCGCGGTTTAAATTCGAACTAGTATTAAGGGTGATGAGGTTGCTGCTCAACTGCAACGCGGCCGTTACTTGTTTTTTCAGTAAATCAAGGGACTGAATAAACAGAATTGTTACCTTTAAATTGTTGTTAGATATTTCTGTCAGAATAATGATTATACATACATACTTCTTCGATATTAACATTAGCACTAATGTCATTACTTTTCTGTTATACCCGCACACAAGATGGGTCAGGACTGTGGAACCCTGTTGACTTAACAAAGTGGGCCTTTGGGAACAAATTGGGATGTTTTCCCAACCACAGGGAAAAAAGCAAAATGAATTCTTAGGTTCTGGTAGCTTTAGAATATCAAAACCCTTTGCAGGTAGTTTCCCCTCATCAGTCTCACATCCTCCCTCTTCAGCCTCTCTCGGTGATGCCCCCTCCTTCTCTGAGCTACTCCCTTATATTCAGCTGCTTTACAACCCACTCTGCATTCCCTCATGTGCCATTCTCTTGGCGGATTCCCTTTCCCTCATCCTGGCTTAGGCCTCTCACTAAGCCCTCGCCACTCTCAACTGTCCTGACCTTTCTCTTCTTTAGCCAATTCCATCCTTGCCTAAATATAGCTGCTCCCTTTCTCCTCCGCCCTGTCCCATATGCTGTTTATACCACTCTAGAACCTGTCCAACCACACAGTATTTAGCACATGTGTAGACACCACAGCTGATGACCCACACATAGAGTCCACTTACCCCCTACACCCCCATGTAAAGAGCCACTCACCCCTAGATAACGAGCTGCTCAACGACCACGTGACACCCGCGAGACCATCATCAAGAAACCTGATGTCAGGCCTGAGGTGCCCGGATGAAGCTGGTCACGACCCCTGGCCGGGAGCAAGCCAATCTGAGGAGGGGTCCCGGGGGAGGGGTGTATCAGGAGGGGAGTAGCTCATAGGAAGGGAGTAGCTTATATAAATGACATTCTCTCCCACACTTATCTGGTCACTTCTACATTTGTTCTCTCTAGCTGGGCATTCCTCTCCCTAAACCAAGCAGCTCCTTTGAGACAGGGACAGGTGGGTGGGTAATGGGATGGATGATTCATTGTAGTTAGAGTAACTTTGTCATGGGAGACTCCATGATATCCACACTACCATGCCCCTCTTGCTAAAGTACCCTAGTGGCCCGTATAAACACCTGGACGCTCATTGATTTCAATACCTCTGTATCCCTGGCATTCATACGAGGCAGGCGCTTATGACCCTGTGCTTATTTGAGACCGGCACTTATTTGAGACCCTGCCACTTAAACAGGCAGCCTAGGGTAAGAAAGCGTACACCGTAGTGGTTCATTTAAGCATCTCGAATAAGCACTAGGGTAAGGTGGTATTGAAATGAATGAGCGCCCGGGCACTTACACAGCCCACTACGGTAGGAGTTGGAAGAGAGGAGTTCTTTGTGCAAAGAGGCTCAAACAAATGGGAAGGTCATTTAAAGGGGAGTAGCTCATGGTGGAGGGGATAGAGCAAGGAGGGGGAGTAGCTTATGAGGAGGGCAGCACTTCATGGCAAGGGGAGCGGTTCATCAAGAGGAGATTGCCTCATGGAAAGGGACCTTCCTATGGAAAGGCAGTTGGTACACCTCATGGGGAGAACAGCAGGTTATGGAAATTGGAGCACCTTGTGGGATAACTTGAACTTGCAATTCTCATTGAAACTCATAGAGATTCCATGGGGAGGGGAGCCATTGGTGAGCAGGAAACCACAGAGAAGAGCAGCCGAGGGTAGTAACACTAATGTAGACCTGCCACTGGAGGGCACGGTGAACGGCTGGCTGACTCTCATAGAGATCTCGTAGTGCTCCTGATGGGTTGATATTGAAGCCATTGCTTTCCTTTTCCTTCCTCGTGGTGCATGCTGGAGGCGTTGAGCTTTTGTAATCCATGTTTGTATATTTGAAAAATATTCATCAAGTTAGCAACCGCATATTCCATGAACACCATGAACTATGAATGCAAAATGCCTTGCAACCCCCTAAACACAACACCACCAAATGCATTAGCCCTTTAAGGATCGCTAATGCATTAGTGTATTGGTCGCAATGATACATAAATGCATCTCTTCGGCCCTTGGTGGGTTAGAATACTACTAACAGCACTTTTTGCGGGGTAAAAATATCCTATAAGGCCTATCTTATCAGACCTTATTACATGACTTCTGTGATTTTGGGTGCTTTTTCTGGATATTCCCATGCACATACCTGTCGATATTGCACACCATGATGATGCATGCATCATGACTTTTGTAAGGCGTGCGGTTATCCATGTAAGGAGGAATGTTATCCATGAATAACATGCCTCCCTACATGGATAACATGCCCCTTACTTGCCTCCTTACATGTCATACATTACATGTTAAAACCCACAAAATTTAATGGCCAGGGTAGGGGTAAAACCTGCAGTCTCCTGATCCCAAATCCAACTCCCTATGCATTGCGCCACAGGGACTGACGAGAAACGGTGTGTGTTTGCTTGGTTAGCTTGTAGAGGTAGGCAGGAGTCCCAGTCCGGGCATATATTTTTTTTGCTGTAGCTGTCCACGACGACTGCAGGATGGGTTCAGACCAAACCACCGGCGGCCTGGCGCCGAGGTGTGTGGCCCGGTGGTCTAGTGGGTAGCGCATTGCGCTCAGCTGCTAGAGGCAGGCGGGATGAGTCCCGGTCCGGGCGAATCTTTTTTTTTTCGCGTCCAAACCAAACCAACGGCTGCCGGGCGCAGAGGTGAATGTAATTGATTAGAATAGCATTATAATTATAGAGGACAGCAGAACGCGTTCAGACCAAACCAACAGCTGCCGGGCGACAAGGTGTGTGTACCAATGGTCTATTGGTTAGAATGCCACCAGAAGCTGTCCGCATTCTCGCCAACCCCTCCCCAGCACTGATCATGTACACACACTATGGCAGGCTTCGAGTCCCGGGGAGGGGTAACAATTTTTGTTTTCAACTTGAAATTCTTATATTCCATTGATTATCTATTGATATCGTGTAATAAAATAAGTGTGCCCTTGTGTAATTATCCTTTGCTAACATACATGCATCATGAATTATCCATTGATTACTTGTTCAATAAAGTCTACACTGACCATCATAAGAATCTGCAACAAATATTCCCAGTGGATTAAGTCTAGGTCTATATGGTATCTGTTAAAGTATCAGTTATTTGTGTGAATGTTTCATAGATGTCTTTCGCTTTATCTGATGTAACCATCAATCAACTTGTGTCCCATTCCTCCCCCGACACCTTAAGAACACTATTGGTACAGGACTGTTTAGGTTAACCCTCTGAGTACAATATGGTGTTTGAAAGCCCCATGTTCTTTTTCGCAAGTACATTGTAAAGTCACTTCCTTTTTGCATTATGCTAGCCCTACAAAAGTGTAGAAATCTCAAACAATCGACGTGATGCATAAATGCAGCTCCGTGTTACTCACCAGTGCATCTATGTATCACTTCAACAAAAGGTCAAAACCGATCGGTCAGGGTTAATTGTTTCTGAAATGAGACATGGATAATTGACTTTGTCTTGATACAGCGGAAAATCACCTCTCTCCCTGTCTCGGTCTCTGTCTGTCTCTGTCTGTCTTCTCCATTTTTCTCTCTGTGTTAGCTCATATTCCTCTCACATCACAGAGAAGTGGAAACAGGGGCTATTGGGCACGGTGGACCTCACAATCCTTAATCACAAATAGAAGGGTCTGAATATACCCCAGCCCCAAAGTTTAAGAAGAAAGTACCAACAGCAAGGGGAAGTGGTTGTTCTATGCCTATTCAATTTCTGGAAACATCTCCGTTCCCAATATGTACTCGAACGTACCAGGGGCCTGTTTCAAAACCTCTATCAGTAGACATATTAGGCAAATCTGTTTCCAAAGTGGCTAAATCAGCTTTTGGTGCTATATTTGATATTTTCATGTCTGCTATAGTAAATCATTGCTTGGTACCTAATATCTCTCTATTATTGCTTAAGTCAATCTGATTCAGAATGGATTTAGTTTCACCAAAACTTGTTATATTAACTGAAATATTAGCTTTTTTGCCTGTTTCAAAATGAATTTCTATGTGCACCTCCTAGGTACACATACGATATATTGAGGAATTAAAAAATGTAATTCCCATGAAATTATTCATATGGTGGTAAAGTACATGTGTTAGACATATACCCACCAGAATTTAGTGACTTAATATCTTTTAGCTTGGTAGTCATTCTAATTCATTATCAAAATGCCTATATAGATCTACTAGGGACATATTAGCATACAATTAGCCTATAGAAGGCTAATGGTTTGAGGAAACATTGCCAGAACTTACATGCTCAAATATAACTGCATTTTGAAGTCAGGAAAAACCTTAATAGGGCCGCTTTCCTAATATATCAATTTGTTCCAAAAGTTGCTATCTTAATATAGGAGAGATACACACCCTAATATAGGTGTTGCCCTTTTTCCGTTATATTTGGTTCTGAAACAGATTGATATATTGGGAAAATGGCACTTTTAAATTGGTTATACTAAGGGCTAATAGCTCTACTAAATATCTAGAAGTTTTGAAACAGGCCCTAGTTCTTGCCACCCCTTGCCCACCAGCCACTACAATAGGACTGCTGATGTAGATGATGAGTGCTGATCATTGAACCTTAAGTGGCTAACCCTTTAAGGGCACCAAAGTGCTTTGATGCATTTGCCCTTTGGCTAGGATGATGCATCAGGAAAGTATTTTTGTGACACTGGCCAATGAGTTATCTTTGCTACGATGAGGCATCATGCTGACCTATGTTGGGCTGGTAAGCTCGGGAGGAATCGGCATAATGCACCAATGCACTACTGGTGAAAAGATTCAACAGCACTGTATTGTTGTCACGGGACCACAAAGGAATATGACCTTTTAGGCATCTGATCCCTTGAAGGGTTATGCCCTCGGAACACCCCAAGGCTCCTCAATTAAAACGTCTTGTTTCTTAACACTGTGCATGGGGTGGTACTAATGCATAATGTAATTAATTGTATATACCTCTTCCCTACTAATAATGATAAATCATTCCTGTGATTCTCAGCAGTGCAACATAGGGAGATTTCAAATGAAGAAACTCTATGTTTTCATATCAGATTAAAGCTTCTGATATTAGAGCTGTAGGGTTACCACCATAAATCTTAATTTTGCTTGCAATCAAGGCCCCTCCTATCGGAAGAAGACATTGAAACCAAAGCTTTATCACTTTTTTTTCTGTTCATGGATAGGAAATATCTTATTCTCTTGGTTTATAGTTGTATGTCTCATCCATCGAGGGGGATAGAGTATAGCCACAATGGGGTCACTGATTGGTTCCTACATACAGTGCCAAAGGGTAAGGTACTCCGCAGAGTGTCGGGTCGAGACATCCTTTTTAATATGATGATTCCTGATGACATTGATGAAGATATAACTCAAGAACCCATAGATACATTTTATATATCTTTATTGCATAGGCTTAGCAATTGATGTTTCATGGTTGGCTAATGAGGCGATACACATTTCCATTGTGAGAGATTCCATACTCAACTTACAATATAATAAATAAGTCCTTCCATGCCATGATAGCGATCTCCATCATGCGCTCAGATATTAGCATAGGGAGTCTATGGTTCCAGGCTTGGCATGCCTGTATATTAGTTAACCTATAGGGTGCAGCACATAATGCTGCATGGCTATGCTATTGTATACCTGAAGGTGGCGCTGCACAACCTGCGTCCAAGCTGGGTGACTGTGGGGCTGCCTCTGATTCTACTTATAGGGATATGGGTATCCTGTCCCATGGGCTTGTTAGGTCTGGTTCATACTGGAATGAACCGGTCTATGGGCCTAACTATGGGATAACCCTACATGATGGTTGTCATGCGTTGTGGTTATCCTGTGTGATGGGTGTCCTGCCTAATGGTTGTCCCTTGTATGTTCTTTATATATATTCTGGACTATTAGTGGTATGGTTTACATATAGTTGTTTTGACTTGCCACAACCAGAACAATATTCGCATTCAAAGATCAATTTTTGGAGACTCTGAGCTTGTCTACTACATCCCATATACATTCCCGAGACATTTTTTTGTGCATGACCAGATCATGTGGGTGTCCCTGTTTTGGTAGATCACATAATTTTCCCATCAGTCAGTGGGTGGTCGGCGGAGACACAGCCAGCACTGGCCATTACTTGTGTCTTAGGCCCTGTATGGGCCATGCTGGTCATTGTCCATCTCTAAGATGATGACCATTAAGCCTTTACATCAGGGCTACTTTCGTGGTGTTAGTTGGCCGTTGCTTGGTAAGGAGGATTTTGACAGAATAAGGACTTTAAAGCTATGCTATGGCTTGTGCTAACGATGGAGGATTGATGGAACTATATATATGGGTGTGCCCCTACAGGAGTGGATTAAGATTGGTCATCTGATTGGTTGCTATAGGTTATATGGTTGAGTACATTGCTCCATCCGATGAACAAAACATTTGCCAACACTTGTGACATTATGAAATTCTGAAAGAGCACCATATCTGAGTACACGATAGAAGACCAATCCACAGCACTCAATGACTTTTACATCTAGGTTGTTGAGTCCGTGGCTGAAAAGGTGCCGGTGGCGTGATTGAGTATGAGTGGGTGTGAGTGGATGAGAGTGGATGAGTAACATTTGGCAGTTTTGGGTGGGGTCTGGAATGCGCCGGTTGGAATGCAGTGGCCATTTTGGACGCTATATTTGGGGTCCCTGCCCTGTATAGGAGGGGTAGGTTGGTGGAAACTGTGGCCATCGCTCTTCCAATCATATACAGATTATAAATCTGTCCTATTCTAATTTCAATTCACATTTTTCTATTTTCCCTTTGTTTTCATGTCCTCTATTCTGATTTTTATTCTTTCTCCGATTCCGCAGACAATTTTTAATATTTATTTTATTTTAGTTATTTCTATAATGTTTTTTTTTATTCATACAATCTTACCAAAGGTTGAGCCTGTTTATAGATATCTGGCCTCCAATCCAAATGTAGTTGTTGCATGTATATCAAATTCTTTAACTTGTTGGACAAATAGTCCTTTGGAGCTCAATGTGTACTGAGTGTCTAGCTTCAATCTTACTACGAATATGTATAGGTCTATTATGTATTTAGTCTCATTATCCTGAAGGTCTAAAGTGTGCCTGATGGTCTAAAGTAAATTGCTACTTAGATCAATTGGGCGTATTTTATTTCTGGTTTTCCTCCCAGTCCTCCTGAGTGGGAAGTCGTTGTTAGATTCCTGAATTCTTTCTCAATTTCCTTGTATGGGATGTTATACTCATCTAATTTCGTAGGTTCATGTCTGACTATATTTGTCGTCGTGTTCTCCTCAATTGGCTTTGCAGGTGTTACACATACATCGGTATCTACAATGGTCCTCAACGGTTTAATAAAAGTCAGTGTAAGTGCTGTCAGTTCTGTCGTGTTAGTCATGTCTGTCAATGGGCATTAGAGCAGATAGTCTGCAGTACATACCACAGGTTTAGTTGGCAGTATAGTTGGAGGTGGCACTGATTGTCCACATAAGATTGGCTCTTAATTCAGGCAGTGTTTGAATGATTTCTCACATATATCACAAATGAATCTCCAAATTGTCAAGATATACATGCGTGCAGATAACCTGGACGGTGAGGAGAAAGGTCTCCGGTCAGTTTTTCAATTGATCTCTTGCCGTATTGGTTATTGCTGTCATACATGTATCCAAAATGAATTAACTGGATAGAAAATAGGGAAATGAGGAGAAAATTAATTCTCCGGTCAGATGGTTGCTGGCCTCTTGTCATCTCAAACAGACGTGTCTGTGTTTCATGGGCACAAACCATGTGGTTGGAATGACGAGGAGAAATCTAAGTATCCGATCAGTTAACTACTACTTACTTGCTATTCCTTACATTCAGTGATTCAAAAAGTATTTGTTCTTACCTAAGGCAGTTTCTAAATGTTTGAGTTAATCTGGTATATTCTAAAGTACCTTAGTACTGTCTTAATACCATGGTTTTCTATATCTAGTATGTAGAGGTCTCTTTCTCACTGTGGAAGTCATCCTTATTTCTCTCAAGAAAAAAAAGGAGAAATATTTCAAGAGGCGGGTGTGGCTTTTAAGTCTATGACAATGTTGTCATTCCTGCATGTTACTTACCCATTGCTATTTTGTATATTCTGAGTAGTAATTAATTTGTTCGACCTTAGAGTTTGCTTGTCCACGAAAGGTGGTTTACTACGAACTGTATGGCAACTAATGAATGAAGCAATGTCTCTGAGAACAGATAGACTACTTGTCTGTTAAGAAGTGTACAACTGGTTAGTTTACTACTGATGTTAGTTTCCAACTGCTCTGGGCACTGTTAGTTTATCACTGGTCTCGACAGTTTTAATTTACACCTGGTCTGGACTGTATTAGTTTATCACTGGTGTTAGTTTGCAACTTCTCTGGGCATTTTTAGTTTAAGGATTGCCTTGGCAGTATTAACCTTGTGCTGCTCTAGACAGTGTTAGTTTAAGAGTGGTCTGAATAGTGGTAGTATGATAATGGTCTAGGTAGTGTGGATTAACATTTGACTGGATTGGCTTACCAAGTCTAGCCAGTGTTAATCTATTATTTCATTTTCCTTTTATACTAATTTAGTATTTTATCTCTGTTTCCCATTTAACCGAATCTTTCTCCATTAAAAGTCTAATTGTGTCTGGCTCTTTCATATTTAAGTCTGATTATCTCCCATTGACTGCAATCTGATACAAAATTACATTAATTACCGTCAGTCCATTGTGATAAAGAATTTAAATCTTTACCTCATCCATACTTTCTTTATCTAAACCTGAAACTCCATCGGGGAACAGGTCTTTCATACACTGAAGATGTAAAATCGTTTATTGTAGATTAATACCCATGGACATGGTGGCTATTGCTTTACCACTGAAAGGGCATAATAAATGTATCCTGTGATCATGCATTTATAAGGGTGATAGATGAGAAGTGAATGAGTTTCAGGGACCTTTTTGGGTAGTGGCATATTATTTTGTGTTTATATCATTGCGATAAAAGTGGTCAGTGTGCGAACTATTACCCCCAAATCCAATCAAGTAGTCATATTGTGTTTGAAAATGTTGATTCGGTATTTTACTCCAAGTCAATCTATAACTCACTATATTACATAATGATACTAATATACAGATGAAAAACAAGTCCCTATTACACTAGGGCCTTCATTTAATTTGGGGCTGTTTTCTATATAAGTGAAGTATGAATACAGCATCAACAATTTGGATGAAAGTTGTTACTTTTCCAAAGAACGTAATTTCATTTTCAAGGCAAATAAGTGATATCCCATCTTTAATTTATTAAACAGTGCGAGTAGGAGGATTGGGAAGTAGTTGTAGTTTGCATAGGACGGAATGCCTAATATAAAAAGCCAATCTCAAACTGACAAGGGAGAACTGGAGAGGAAGACCTGTTAATCAGACGGAGTTGAATGATGACATTTTGTGAGAGAAGGTTAATTAGGACATTTAAATCAAAAGTGAAGTTTGACAGCAGTTCAATACATCACGGTTTATACAAACTTTGCAAGAACAGAAAAGTGAGGTGACAAGGAAGGAGTGTGAGGCCCCGATATATCAAAATGCCACTATCTCTCAAAACTACCCCTTTTGAGAGATAGGGACCAAATGAAGTCACGTTTCAGGAATTAACACATACGTTGAAAGTGATAACTAAAAATCATTGTTATTAAGAGACTCACTGATTTTGAGTATTCTGTGCATTTTCTGAACATTGCCTATCTGAGTCAATTGCAAGTCATTTTTTCCCAAATCGGAGTATTGGCTAAAATAGCATCTTTGTTTTTCATAGATCATAACCTGTCTGTGTAAAAATAGATTACACCTCTGTGATTAAGCAATGTGATATGAGGTGTAACCTTTGAGTTTCCACATCATGTAATCATAAGCTACATTGGCTGCCTACATTATTGTGTGTGGGCTTCCCTATCCCACTTAAAAGGGTCTATATCTCATCTTTCCTATCCCCTCAGATTTGTGTGGTGCACATATGTGCGGGCACTGACACATTCCTCTGTGAAATTGTGTAATGTAGTTCTCGCCATGAATATGACCTTAGCTGTCGAAATGGCGTTAAACCTCTATAACTCACTCACTCACATTACTGTGTTGCCTTTTTTTGGATTAATGTAAATGAGTGGGAACTCATTATCTGAGCTTCAATCATTTTCTTCATTTCAATGCGCTGAACTAACTTTCTTTTTCACTAAAATCACTCGGCCTAGCCACTTTGTCAAACCATTCAACTTTAATCTGTCCCCCAAGCCACACATAAGTATACCCTCAGATTTTTGCCCCCCCCCCTCCCTCTAAACATAACATTTTTCTGGCATTTGAATACAGTGAGTGTGCCATGATAGTATATCACCCAGTGTTTAGATATGTATAGAACATCGGGAGAAGGTTTCAATAAAATTACCTCTTGGCAATCCAGATAACCACAATGTTTGGTACACAAGAAGGATGTATTGAAGACTGATCAAATTGCAGACCATTATAAGCTTCGCCTAGTCGGATACTAACATACCTACAGCAAACCATAAGATCCCTTTGGTTTTTTTGGGTTTTTTTTATGGTAGCATTGTGTTGTAAGGTCGTTCATCCCTAGCCTGGTCCAAAATAAGATCCCTTTGGGGCCAAATTTGCCTTGATTCACTATGATATCTGGCCATGCATGAATGTAGCCCTGAAGATGAACTTGCCTGAGCTACATATAATGCACCACGATCAATCCAGAAACTGCTGACATGAGGTATCAGTGTAAGTATATACACTCAGCCGTGATTGTAAATGGGCTATAAATACTGCTGTTGTGTATACAGTAGGATCCACCTCAGGTCATTAGTTTTATACCTACAGCAGCTACAACTGTATTCCAGAATAAGAAGTACTCTACTGTAAAACCCTTGTGGCGGGCTGACAGTGCATAGACTTGATGACCAAGAATCATAAACCTGGAGGCATCATGAGGCTCTAAAGATTGATGATAAACCTTAAATTAGGGTGGTTATTCAGCATTCAGATTTTGAGTTCCTTTCCATCAATAAAATGTGCAATGCAGAATCCTCAACTGACCTGCTGGCGCTCCAAGGCACTCCAGGCTGGCAGTTCGTCCTGTACATTTGTGCCAAGGTTGACAGTACCCTGAGAATCTGCCTGTCATCCTCATTAAACTGAACAGTAAACCACTGTGATTGTAATTGTAGTGAAACAGTCTAGTTTGTACAATGAAACCCCAGATGGCGGTACAGATAATCAGTGCAGTACAAGGGATCTCCTGAAAGTGACGGTGTGAAAGCCTTGCCCCAAGGTTGCCATACATCTGCCATTACTTTGACAGGAAAGATTACAGTGCACTTGTATAATTACAGCACAGGTGAGTTGCTCAATTGCTCTGTTTTTTGTTTTTTTTTAGCTTGGCATACACACCTGCAAATGGCATAATGTATATATTTAGAAGAACTATACTGTGATTAAGGTTTAAGCATTCCATTCTTATCATGGTGAATTAGGGTGTTGATAATGATGATGCATGTCTGGCACAGTTTAAGGTGACAAGGGAAGGCTAAATGAAGATTGGTAATAAGGAGGTGTCAACGTGTAAATAGAGTTTGGACTAATGAAGGCAATGTATTGTTAGGAAATTCTCCAGGTTTCTCTCCTAAATGCAATTGAAATTTAATTTCTCTCATTTATTATTGTAGAAACGTGTACGATTGCCATTGTCCACTCACTGGTGCGTGCCACTCCAAAACGTCACCAACTACAAGTCGTCGCCTCAGTGCAACAAGGTTGTATCTGAATATTTCAAGTTTTGCAGTAGAGTCAAAAGAAGAGTTAAAAAAAGTGTCTCAATTACTAAAGCACACAGTCGATGCAATTGCATTGCATTGGGGCCTATTATATCATAGATTGAGATAGATGTTGAAAAAGAAGAAAACTCAGTTTTGCCAAAATGCCAGTTACAACCTTGTTGCACCGTTGAGGCAACGAAGACTGTTCCTTCTCAATTGACTTTGAGTTAAGGGTAAGAGGGCTGCTTTTGTCATCTTGTGGTTTCCAGAGTCTTGAGCGATATGATATATATTTTGATGAAACAATATTCTAAAAAGGAACAGGGAGATCTCTGCACTCTCTGCAGCATCATCCTTTCTGTAGTATATCCTCATACCGTGAAAAAGTAATGTCATCGAAATGACGGTGAAATCCTTGTCCCAGAGTTGCCAGAGATCTGTTGTTATGTTCATGGGGATTCCTTGTACCGCCCTACTGCCATTTGGAGCTCCATTGTAGAAACTAGACTGATTTACTGGAATACGATTACGGTGATTCACTGCTCAGTTTTATGAGGATCCTTGGTAGATTCAACAGTCATTTTTTAAAGTGCACTTCTGCCTTCATATGAAAGTTTATAATTTGATCACTAATTATATGAATGCTGCAAAGACTACAAAGACCCTACCATTATATATAGGCCACCCTTCTATGAGTAAACCCTCAATAAAGTTATCAGCTAGAAACCTAATTATTGCTTAGAATATTGAATCCAATCCATACTGCACTGAATTCAATGAACACCCCTTTGTTCTCCTTTGCGTCTATTTATTTTAATTAAAAGACTGGGTTTAATTAGGGTTATAATGATAACATTGAGGGATGGGGAGGGGAAGACTCTTAGGTTTAAGGTAATTATATATTATTATGCTCTCATCATTACCCTATATTAAAAACGGCATTGCTTCGTTGCTGGTACCTACTGCTGACCAGTCTCATTAAAATAGCCTAGGGTGCTTACTGGGAACCAGATTAATGACGAGACTACAGTGTATCTATTTCAAAATTAACTTAATTTTTCTCCAAGATTTCGAAGTTTCTGATATTTTGCAGGGCCAACATAAGCAAGCCTCCCCTCAGCAAGTAAATCATAGAATAAGTTTTAGATTAAAAAAAAAATTTAGAATAATACCTTTACCGAGTTTGCATAGCAACAAAGAGCAAAACAGTTCTTACAATTCGCCATCGTTTTCTCCTAAAACAGAGGAAGGAAATAACATATTTATATAAAAGTATTGATCTAAACAAATTGAAATAGAAAGATGACAACCTTGGTGTACTCCTTCTCATATATTTTATCAAAATTACCTGGTTTAGTTCAAATATCTAAGCCTAAACTTTTGAATTGAGCGTCTCCAAGAGAGTGACGGATCTGGCCGTATCTAGGTCACAGGTCAAAGGTCACGGCCGTATTACATCAAAGATACGTCTTTACATCACTAGAGGGCACCACAAGCCCACCAGTTGCCACCACAAGCCCCTCACAGCTGCCATAAGCCCTGCCGGTGCACCGGGGTAGGGGGTGGGGTGGGGATGGTGACACATGGGGTTTAAGATAGGCTCTTATAATCTATGTTTACCACTATGCTAGGTGAGCTTAAGTAGGCACAGTTTTATCAATGTTAATGCGGCAAACCCAAGTGGCAAAGCCACTAGTTACTATAATATTTGTGTCATCGTTTACTCTTGGTAAAACACATAACATCAACTCATTGTTATAAAAATGTCATTTAGGATAATCCTGATCCCTAAGCTGTGATTACCTGTACATACTGCCTATGGCTATGGAAGTCTAGTGGAAGGGCCACAGGGCGCTGACACCATGTATAAATGCCCTTAGTTATGCACCTGCATTTATCCAATAAACCACTTTAAAAAGTACCAGTGGGTCGGCAATTTGCAAATCCCTTTACATATACAGTTCATCAAACCTTGCCTGCAACACAATGAACGTCGCGCAGAAACCCTACTGCACTGGTAGGCAACAGGGCAGGCCCCCAATTCCTACAATTGCTGGGATGCTGAAACTAGGTACAAATGTATGGATGCTACGCCAATATAGTGTGCCTCTAGTGAATCCATATTATGCAGGTTGCCAGTTGATCAGAAAAGCGAATGTTCCCAGTGAAAATACGCCTTGGTATGTTGGCATAAATCGCTAACAGATGCTAACATACTACATAGAAAATATGTAAATGCTAGCTGTCTGCACCTCTATAGCCATCTGAGGCTATACATGCAAAGTCTCTACAGTTGGACAGAGTGTAAGAATTGCTATTTCATATAGTAGGACAACAATGATTGTGTGTTTCAAGTAACCTGACCCTCTTCGGAAAAGCAGGAACATTCGTTCCTCATTTTCCCAATATTAGAAGGGAGCGAAATGCCTAAAAATAATTAGAAACCTTCAAAAGTGGCAAAAAAAATCTAGGATCATGTCTTTTACGCTTCATAGGGCCGAACTACATGAAACATGTATTTTTCTGGAGAACCATAAATTGAAACATAGACGTGTTTCAGACTCATTGCATCACTGTGACTAGTCTAGTTAATGCATCATATTTTAGGATATATAACTATTATTAGTGTTCACATGCTTCAGTGGACTTTTTTCTCGATTGTGCAACAAAGTTGAATGACAATCCTATAGTGGGAAAGAGCAAGATGTGTTAAGAGCACGCTATATCTTCTCTGTTAGAATCGTGTTAATCCTATGTTTCTAGGAACCAAAATAGCATGGCGGGATCAATCAATCATTGGTTTTCACTATTCCCTATAGTAGCAACCTCCCTATACAGGTATTATTCCACCACTATCCCCTAGTCAGTTTGTCATGTTGCAACATCCATGTGTCACATTGGGTGTTGTCACTCAGCTTTACTCTCTATGATTGTCAGATAGCAACTATTAAACCAGGGATTTCCCATTCCAAGCTGGCCCAGCTCTCAAGAATTAAGATTCAATAGAGATGGTGCAATGACATCATAACTTGCCATTACCCAAAGGAGTCTGTTATAGACTATAGCTGTGCAGTGATGTATGTTAGATACATGGATGCTATCCCATTCACCTAATCAGATAGGGAATAGCAGTGCAGGTCAAAAGTCAGATATGACCACATACATTCCTGTCGAGGTGAATAAGGGGTTAGTGAATGCAGATAACCACAGAATAATCAATGCCCCTTTTGGGGTGTCCACCAATGCATGGGTTGCTGCTGGCCAGTGCCTTGGTGGTATGTCATATGTGTGCATGTATAGTGAACATGACCCCAATCTTTGTGAAAACCTGCAGGCCCAGCGGAAAGCGTGGGCCAAAATATCTGACTGTATTCTATGAATAACCTGCTACAAGCCAATTTTCTATGGCTTTCAAATCGAACCATTATCAAGGATTTTGCACCATGTAACAAAAAGTGTATACATCTTGTAAAATTTCCCTCAGGACTTCGGATGATTTAGATGATTGTAAACCAGAATGTGTGTCTATTATTTCATTTTCAAACACGAGATGGCCGGAGGTATTTGAGAAACCTTGGTCTGCTGATATGAATCAATACCAGACGCATAATAAATTTTGAAATGATGGGGATACTGCATATCAGATTAAATTTCTGACGCAATTCTATCCTGGGTGGGGAAGAAGAAAAGTGGTCTTGGCTCAAAAGAAAAATTAGTTACAAAGGAGATCATCATTGTAGTTTAGCCAGTTTATTAAGGGCCAATCTTTAAATGACGTCACGTGGCAGGAGGGGGTGGGGCATGGCTGCTATACATTTATATTACAATCTAGCATGACGAAGCAGGGACGGGGGGGGGGTAAAAAAGAGATTAAAAAAAAAAAATTAAAAAAAAGTGACGCCATTTATGGACGGTCTCATATTTCGGGTGTCTTAAATACTGATGGATGTCTTCAAGTTGTGTGCATTCAAATTGTCTCATGATGTGCTATATTTTGTCCATCATGAGAAATGTAGCTGAATGTCTGATATTATGGTCGGTGGTATAAAGAAGTAGAAATACTTCCCTGTTACCCTCAGAAGTGGAAATGCCAAACTTTAGTTAGAATCAAAGTTCTAAATCGCGAATTGGCATGATGTTAATCTTGACGATCCCATCGACAAATAGCGACAAAAATACATTGAAACTGAGAGACAATTATGTCTGTGTTCTACTCTTATGTCTAATCAGTGTTTTCTAGCATGCCCACTGACTGATCCCATGATGGCAATTTGACGTTCTGCGCAATGGCCGCTAGATTTTGTTACATGATTCATTTTCAAATGAAATAGAAATGATGAGTTAGGTGTTGTTTTCTGAAGTGTCACAGTTTGATATGTATTAATTCAAGTGTACCCTGGTCGGTATATCACATCATGACAAAAAGAACAACATGCATGATTGCATTTTATAGCATCGGTAAAATGCACACCTTCTTTAACCTTGCCAGGTGAGGCAAAACATGCCTCCTGGGGGGAAATGGCCGTTTACGGTTTAAGGCATGGGCTTTAAAATGAGATATCATTAGCTAAAATATCCCCTATAGTTTTCCTGTAATTGCTTGTCAAACATAGGTTAATAAGCTCTAAATGCATTATATCCTATCATAAACACTAATAATGTAAAAGGTACAGTTTTTTGGAAAAATAATCAAAGAAATGTTTTATTCATAAAATTGGTTCTAGAGGGAATTTTTGAGCTCTGGTTTCAGTTCTGGGTTACTGAAGGAATTTCAAAGAAAGAATAAATAAAAATTTTGTGGCAAAAACTCCATATTGGAATAGGGGAGTGGTTTCCATGGCAACCAGACATTGCCTTATCTACCAATTTTCTATGTTTTCATGGCAACCAACATTCCAAAGATGGAACCTTTTCAGTGGAGATGAAATGATTTTAAGCACACCATTGGTTTCCTTATCAAAAATTGGTATGAAGATTTTTTAGCATATTTGTCAGGGTTTTACCCATATATTGCCCCATGTTGGCCAAAACCAGTACTAAAAATCCCCCCCCCCCCGAGGTGCATTCTCCCCCGTTGGGCCACTAATGTTCACTTTCCTGATGTATATACCTCAGGGCTAGAATCATGGTAGTGTAACAGGAATTACTGTAATTCCTCATGTATAATGTGCAACCCACCGATAAAGCGCAATTCCTGAGATCAGGGAGAGGATATGAGGCGTGCATGGAGTTTGATTTGGGGCAGTTTAGTACTATTTTATAATAAAATTCCCCAACCTTTAAGGCGCACCTGAGCTCGGTCACATTCTATGAGACACAAGAGAGCTGGGTCACCCTGGCATATAAGCCGCACTGTATACTATGCAAAGGACTTTTGGACATGGATTTCCTAGCATTGCTCAATTATATAGCACCATATGTAACCCTGCACCTCATAGAACCATCACCAAGCTTAATCATTGATTACCTTACATGTACATGATATGTAATCATTATGTTCTTAGTTTGTAACTTTTAGATAGAAGTTTTAGGTGCAAGGTATTACAGTAATTCTGATCAAAGTTGTCATTTTCCCTGACTCAGCTTAAATGTTCAGTGCACCCCTCATTAGTGCCAGATGTAAACTCTTGAGACAAGCTCTGAATTTCTTTCTGCGTGTCATTATTGGTATCGTTACATCTAGTGATACCACGGGGGCGTTACACAAACAATGATTCATCGTTACATCATTTCCTCTTTGTAAGTATGATTATAATAAAGTTAATTCTGAGGAACAGTTACACAAGAGCTAACACATATAATAACAATAGTCATTGTCGTAACAATGATTTGACCAGTGGTCAAGTCAGAAAATTAATATGACTTGTGATGTCTGGAATTATTTGAGGAAGACAGGACATTAATATGTGATGTAAGGAATTATTTGATGAAGTCAGGAAATTAATGAGTAAGATCGGAAATAATGAGATGAAGTTAGAAAATTAATGAGGGAATGACTACCCCCATCACTTATCAATTTCCTGACTTTATAAAATAATTTTCAACCTTACCTAATAATTTCCTGACTTCATCTCATCATGTCTGACCTCCCCTCTTATTTCCTTGTCTTCATCTCTTTATTCCTAAACACACATATTAATTTCCTGGTCATTCTAGACCTCATCTATCAATTTCCTAGACTCTGGTTATTGCCTAACCTGATCTATACATAATCTTTAATAATTGTTACTAACTTGCAGCACCTACTTTGTGATCTGGTCATTTCTCTCTTTAAAGAAAAATCGTTGTGAAAACAACAAGAAAGATTTACGAAAAAATTATTGTGTAATGCAGGTTTCCTCTTTAACATATAACCAGACATTTTTTACAGTTTTTATTAACGATTTTTTTATTTCTGTAATGCATTTTGATCGTTATGATGATCCTAATGCCATAATCGCTCTTTGTGTAACGCCCGACAGTGATGTGTTCATTAATGGTATACGGTTCAGCAGATGAAATATACAGGGTAATGATCTACATGTGCTATTCCTAACACGGTTTCTGATAGTTAAAGAGGTTCAGATTTCCCTACTTATAACATCTAGCCTACCATTTTCTATCATTCACTATAAAGTGTTGTCGCAACATTTGGTTCTTGAATCAACGAGTTCTTCTGAAATATGTGGTATCAGTATAGTTAAATTTTAACCCTAATTACACCTGTCTGTTTGGGATAGATAGTACCAGTAGAAAGTACACTTCTGTCTGTAACTCTCACCAAGCTCCACTGAGAGTTACTACAATCTTATGTAACTGCTATAACAATATCACCTGCAGGAGAAATGCAGGAGACCTCTCATATGGGTAAGTGATAACACACCCAAGAAACTGATCAGCAACGTAGGCAGTAGAGGCAAGGCTGGGTCTCTTGCATGGCTGATAACACTTTCTGAAACGCACCCCAGCAAAAACGTCAGCTTAGGCAGGAGAGAGAGGCAAGAGGTCTCTCCTATGAATGCTCTTATGTCTCTGGCCCCGCTTGAACCGCCAGCCACCAGTTTCCCTGACTCAGCAAAATCGATGTGGCATCGGATCAATCGATGCAAACTGTGTTTTCTTTTTAAGTCCCTCTTATGACCCTCCTCTCCACCCCCTTTGGGCTCCTGTGGAGCTCTATTGGGATCAGCTAGGGACCAGGCCAGCTCGATGTGTATATAGGCAATGCTCTTCTTGGGAGAAGAAGTGAGGGATTGGATCTTTTATCTAGACTGGTATGTCTTACATGATAAAAGAGTACATTTGAGGTGAAGTAGGGCCCACTTTTACCTGGATTGTGTTTAAGGTTATTTTTTATAAACCCTGGCCCCTTCCTTTACTTCATGCTGTGTTCATACTATCTTTAATTTACTGTCTACCTGATAAGAGGAGAGAAACTTGGAGGACTTTGCTCCAAAGGGACAATGTGTCTGATAGAGGCTATACTTGGAGGCCCCAAGGGAGATGGCAATTCAATTTTTAGTAGGCTGGCAGGCATTATATCATACAGGAATCACTTGCGGTCAATGCTCGACCTGGATTTCTTTCTAGGGCAGACTCACTATGTTTCCCTGGTAAACACCAATTCTAGGACCTGAGAAAAGCTATTTTTTAGGATCATTATGAAAAGGAAGACAGCTGACTCCCTGATGACCAAACATGATAATTATCTCATTGACATATTAAGTGCTGGTGTGTTAAAAACCATCCAGAAGGTCATATAGGCACTTCTCAACCCATTCATTCAAATCAAGGCTGTTTTTCTAGGATCACTTAATTTCTCCCAAAGACTTTTGGTAAAGTTTGAAAGTAAAGAGGCTGGAGTATATAGCACTCGGTATTGATGCTCAGTGGATCCGCCATTTTGTATTTCTCTGGTTGAGGTAAAACACCCACTGAGAAGGCATACCATGATGCGTACCTTATTCCTAGTTAACACCCACTTCCTGGGATATGCTGGTCTCATCTTATCGGTTCTTATCAGTGTTTGTCACCACGAACAGCTCCGCTTGTAGTCAATAGATTGAGTGAAGTGGAGAGAGCACCAGAGAAAGGTGGGAGAGTGACTATTTATTGCCAGTGTAAATGGGGTATCAAGCATTCCCTTATGTCCAAGTAAGTCACATGAGTCATTAGACAATGTTTGATTTTCGTGGCAGCTCCACCTGAACAGCCTACTACCAATTACTCTAGCCTGCCTGCATTGCATCCTCGGAACAGCTTTTGTGATATATCATTTCTTATATATATATATATATATATATATATATATATATATATATATATATATATATATATATATATATATATATATATAGAAAGTATTCCACTGTTCAGAGTCGATATACAATAAAGTTAACGGAATCCACAAAGTGACTGACATATTTTAGATATAAATAAGTTAGACGAGACATCCCTAATCAGTTCATAGCCTGAAATTTGTCCTTCCCCAAGGCTTCCCTTGGCTGCAATGGTCAATGATTCAGAAATTATCACCAGTGGTGAAGGAACCCATTTAAATAATCAAAAGTACAAGCTCTATAGCCCCCTACAATCCTTCTTGCCACCCTGTGGGTTTATTCTAAAGACAACATTGTTTGACATATCCACTGTGTATCCAGGATGAATGGGGTCTCAAGGCTATGCCTTTACCTTTGCATAATAATGAAGGCCTAGACCTATATGGGTTGCATGCAGGTTCTAGAAATGACAGATTGGACCATGTGCCAACATCTTCTTCACAGAGTGAAGGAGGAGCCTATTATCAATCTGTTATATTACATCTCTCTCATCCCTTCCCCTCTTATCTTTCTCCCTTTCTCCTTTTGTATACCCCCCTCCTTTCTCATCATGTGTGCACTTATTCTGTAGTCATACTATGCCCCAAAACTGCATAAACAACCCTGTACACAAATCAACTCTCAAAGAGAGCAGGCTTTGTCTGATCACACTAATTTCTCTCCTACAACAATTAAGCGTAGAAACCTCCAAGGCAAGTTCCTGAATCTCTAGTTCACCACACTAATTTCTATACTAAAATTGCTGGTTGCAGAAAGGCCTCATCACCAACATATTCTAATGTTCTCTGTGCATTCAAAAGGGCCATTGAAGAATAGTGGAGCCATACCAGATGTGCTGAGAAGATTAGAATAGGAATTGGAGAGTGGGTATTGGAAGATTTAGGGTACAATATGATAATAGCACAGTATCTTATAGGCGCACTATTCATCTGTAGATTGATGTGAGAAAAGGAGATGTTTATTGGGATCACTTGGGGACCATGTCAGCTACATGTGTACAATGCTCTTCCTAGGAGAAGAAGTGAGGGATTGTATCTTCTATCTAGACTGGTATATCTTACATGATAAAAGAGTACATTGAAGGTGAAGCAGGGCCCACTTAAACCTGGATTGCTATCAAGGTTCTTTTGTAAACCCTGGCCCCTTCTTTTAATTCATGCTGTATTCATACTATCTTTAATTTACTGTTGAAATGATAAGAGAAGAGAAACCTGGACTGCTTTGCTCCAAAGGGACAACGTGTATGATTGAGGCTATAAACTTGGAGCCCCCAAGGGAGATGACAATTCAATTTCTATTAGGCTGGTAAGCATTGTATCATACAGAAATCCCTTTGGGTCAACGCTCAACCTGGATTTCTTTCAAGGGCAGACTCACCAAGTTCCCCTGACAAACACCAATGCTAGGACCTGGTTAAAGCCATCTTCTAGGGTTATCATGAGATGGAAGACAACTGACCTCCTGGTGAACAAATGTAATAATTATTATTATCTCATTGGCTGCTGGTGTGTTAAGAATAGAACCATCCAGAACGCTGTATTATATGTTGAGGCACTTCTCAACCAATTCATTCATATCAGTGCTGTTATTCTAAGACAACTTGATTTCTCCCAAAGACAACTGGTTAAAGCTTGAATGCAAGGAGCCTACAGTGTATGTACGGGTTGAGTGAAGTGGAGAGAGCATTGATCAGAGAAAAGAGAGAGAGCGTAAGCATTTGGTGAATGGATTATCAAGCCGAAGTAAGCCACCTGTGTCTTTAGATAATAGAAATGGTCAATGGGCACGACTCGTCATGATTTCGGCTGACTGGAGCCCCTAAATACATTTAATAGCATATGGAAAGGATTTTATGCGTGTATACTAAAGGTATTGGGCCATAACGTCCACATATGGGGGTAGGTTAAATATGAAAACTAAATCTACGGCATAGTGGCAAAGATAAGGTGTCATAATCTGGAAAAAGAGGGGGAGATAGTTTTCTCACGCCTTACCCCTGCATACAATCATATCCCTTTATATTATGCAACATTATATTTATCTTACATAAATGTGGGTTACCTTATCTATTTATCCATGAATAAGTTAGGTATGACCATAGGTTCAGCCTTGTATATTGTTACCAGGGCTGCCTACAAGCATATGGCTTTGAGAACTGCTGAAAGAGGGCGTGAGACGAATCTCCCCACCCCCAAAGAGGCTTTAACCCTGCAAGATCTTATAGGAAAATGGTATTGAATACACCGATCTTATACAAGTAATAACGTGAAAATCTAGTGAAAGTAAAGAGAAACAGGTGAAGGAACCCATTTTTATAATCAATAGAATAAGCTCCATAGCCCCCTATCGTCCCTCTTCATACCCTATGGGTTTATTTTAAAGACAACATTGTTTGGCATATCCTCTGTGTATCCAAGATGAATGGGGGTTTCAAGTCTATGCATTGCCTTTGCATAAAGGCTTAGACCTACATGGGCCATATGTGGGTTTTAGAAAAGACAGATTGGAGCATGTGCAACACTTTCTCCACAGGATGAAGGAGGAGCTTATCATCAATCTATCTTTTTATATATCTCATCCTCCCTCTTATCTTCCTCCCTTGCTCTATTTTCCTGTTTTTCATATTCCTATCCTCCCTCTCTCTCGCATTATGTGTGCACCTAATCTACAGCCATACCATGCCCCAAAACTGTATTCACTCATCAAAGTGCACAAATCAAATCTCAAAGGGAACAGTCTTCAGCTGATCACACTAATTTCTTCCCTACAAGAATTAACCATAGAAAGTCCCCAAGGCATATTCCTGAGTCTCTAGTACACTAAGTTCTTCACTACGATCGCCTCATGGCCAACAGATCGTGATGTTCTCTGGATTCAAGAGGGCCATGTGTTATATGGTG
The DNA here is from genome assembly GCA_949317995.1 of Acholoe squamosa. Taxonomy (NCBI): domain Eukaryota; kingdom Metazoa; phylum Annelida; class Polychaeta; order Phyllodocida; family Polynoidae; genus Acholoe; species Acholoe squamosa. Next base: position 22,396,740 of record OX439051.1, read on the forward strand.
AGGGATGATTGAGACATGCCAGATGTGCTATAAAGATTAGATTAGGCATTGGAGAGTGGGTATTGGAAGAGTTGGGGTACAATATGATAATAGAACAGTATCCTATAGTATAGGCTCATTGTTCATATATGTAGATTGGCGTGACAAAGGAGATGCTTATAATGGATGTGGGGGGGGGGGGGTGAGATGTAGATGGGATATGGATGGATGGGGTAGATATTGGTTAGGGTGGGTGGGGAATAGAAATGGCTTTTGGGTTGTTATTGAGAGGATTACTCAGTGGGTGGATGTAACTTTTGAATATGACTAGCACCCTTGTAAAACTGTAATTGCAATGCAGTGAACCAGTGTAGTATTTCAATGAAGCCCTAGACCACATTTCAATAGTGCAGGAAAGCCACATGTATCTTAAGGTATTGGACTTTTAGTTGCTGCCAGCTTCATCTTGATTCTTACCAAGGATACTTCCTCAGATCTGAATCAATTGAACAAACCCTATATCCTGAAACCATAGCTTTTATCCTGCAACCTAGGAAAAGCATTGTTTGGTATATCCTGCGATAAATGAGGTATTAAGGCTATACGCCTTTGCATTAACATAAAGGCTTAATATGGGTAAGATGAAAGTCAGGTTCTGATAGGACATCAAAACTGTCTTCACAAGAAGTCTCCAGAACGCCATATTATTTTATAGACTCAGCTCTATTTCACAAAGTGTAGAAAGCCTAAAAAAGCTAGTAAAATTCAAAGTTCTCCAAATTCTGAAGTTCTCCGAGGATTTCACAGGACCATAATGTGATCATAGATAGTGAAGATTACATTAGGAATTGGAGGGTATTGAGGTTTAAGGTGGACTATGAAAATTGTACAATATCTTATAGTGAACTACTTCCATGCAGATTGATGTGGATACCATGGGTGTTGATGTTAGTGGGGGTGGGTGGGTGGGTGGGTGGGGTGGAGTGGGGTAGATCGGGTATGAGGCAAGCAAGGGGGAGAGATTTTCGTGGGGTGTGTTTTACAGGGAGAAAGGGACATCAGTTGTTTATATTTTGGTAAAGAGTGATTCAGTGAGTAGATGTGGGTAGATGTTATAAATAACTTGATGTGGGAGTGTGGTGCCTAAGCGGATGGAAGGGCTGGCTAGGGATGGGTGGGTGGGTAATTGCAGTTGGCAGTGGGGGTGGGGGTGGTGTGGGGTGGAGATGCGGGTGAAAGTGTACTTGGATTGATTAAGAAATAAGTGAGTGGGTTGATTGTTCATATCTTACACATTTATGGCTTGACTATGTATACGTCAAATATTTGTTATCAATGAAATTGCCTAAGATGATAATCGCCTCTATAAGATGAATCAACGAAGCAGTTTTATAAAATCATTTACATCACAATTCCAATGTGATTAAAATCAAACAATCTGATTATTTATAATAGCTTTCAAACGCTTATCTATGTTCATATGACATTCCTCAGGGCTTACCGAATACAATTCTAATAAACAATTTTATTTAACAATTTGGTTTTGTTCTAGTTACATTAAAATCCTTTTGAATGCCGACCCTAAGCCTTCTTCAAACATTCTAGTTTCAAAGGGAACAATCGTTCAGTCACAGTGTAAGAGGCATGTCTTTAATTCCCATACATCTTTTAGTTGTCAGTTCAAACAATTGTTAGAGAATCGCTTTGTTTCTCAGGCAGATGAATGCTTTCTCCTTACGTGATCCATCCTCCAACAAGAGATTTCTGATGCTCTTTAATGGAGTATTGCTTTGATGAAACAAAATGTTGTTTCATCCAGGAGAAAGGGGAGATATCATGTATCTTGTACAATTGGAAAGATATCAAATTGGCCAAGGCCATGGATTATTGTTGCTCTTCCTTAATATAATCATTCAGAGCAAGATGTGTAAAAATGTCACAATACAGCAGACCTGTCATATTTTGTTCCCTGTAGGGATCAAACACATGTGGACGGACTTTCTGCCAATGAGTTAATTCCATCCTTTCTCTGCTGGATTCTAAGGGTGCACACATGATTATGATTGTCATCAGTACTTTTAGCTGTAGATCAGATTAAGCAATGACTGCAACCATTGTACAATATATTTGACGCCTATTGTGCATGAAGCATAAAGGACAAAATGGATTCTAATAAGGTAGAGAAACCAAAGCACAAAGCCTGGGTTCCATTAACTCTTTAAGGACAGCATTCTGCTATCTCTACTTTTTTTATGTGATACATGAAAACAGCAATGGTGGGTAACTCGCTGCTCTCGGCACAGTCGAGTAACATGCTCATCCTATAAAACAGCACTTGTGAGTAACCGTCCCATAAATCATGATGAGCTGTGAGTGAGGTAAAGTAGGTGATCCAAGATTTTGGAGGGAGGACTTAAGAAATGTATACATTCACAAACCTTTGGAAAAATTGAAGTTCAAATAAATAATATATTTAAATAACTCTTCGCTGTAGGTAAAAAGCAAGGGACGTCTCTTTTGCCCTCTGTATTGATCTGGCAACGAAGTAGGTTTAAATCATAGTTATATACTATATATAATGTCCACATACCATTTCTGGGTTCCCATATAAAGCCCTTATCTTATTTAGTGGTCTGTAGATAAAAGGAAGATATCTTAATGGAACATATCTAACAATAAGCATAGGAAACAATAGGGCCCTTTGTCAGGTCAGTGTGAGTAGAAAGGATTGATGATCCGCACACATCCTGTTTGTGGCGCCATTTTGCGGGACTCCTAACACATAATCTTTAAACAGTTTATTTGAGAGGAGCAAAGACTTCTTGGACTGCTGTATATAAATCTAAGCATAGCAAAATCAGTATCAAAGTGGGAAATGTAAAGTGGATTTTGCATCAGATAACGCTCCCTCCTTTGTAAGTAGTATAGCGCAATGGCACCCTGGCCTAAGTAGTGTATAAAGATCTAAGTATAGCGAAACGAGTAAGAAGAATATAGGAAGCGGATTTTGCATTGGGTACCGTTCCCTCTTTTGCAAGTAGTATAGCGAAATGGCACCCTGTGCTGAGTATTGTCTATACCTACTTAGCGGTATCAATTATCAGCCAATGAAATTATCCGAACTCTTCACTGCGGGTCTCTCGGACAGGTTATACCCATTTGGTAACTGTTATCAGTGATAACCACTGGTTAATCAGCTAAAATGGCCCCTCTGTTGTAAGTAGTTTAGCAAAATGGCATCACAGATGCCAAGTAGTACATGTAAATGGTGATTTGGACCAGGTGCCATCTTCTGTAATGCTAATACTAAAAATTCAATAAGCTTTTGACACAAAGTAGCACCCAGGCATTGAGTGCATCATCTCTGGAATGTATCACCCCTGGATGGTCGGCATGATGCAGCAAGCTAGTCTCCAAGACTGCATTTATGCATCATGGATTGAGAAGGGCAGAGTCATGAAAATACCCTGAATGTTGCCCATCTGACCCTATTATTATCGGGCCTCCCTAGTCCATCTCAGAAGGGTCTTAATCTTATTTTACTGACCCCTTTCTGTGTCCAGTACATACATGCACAACTACCAACATAATTATTCGCCCTTCAATTGATGTCCAGTGCAGTTATCTCGCCCTGAATATTACTTTAACTGTAGAAATGACGTTAAATAACCTTTACTCACTCACTCTACACTGTTTTCTTCAAATAAGAAAAGGGATTGTTAAGCACCATATGGCAGCATTTTTGATTTCGCAGAAAAGAGACAAGGGATTTACTTAAATGACACAAGTTGCTGCAGGATTTCGCATTCCAGCAACTTTTGATGGTATTTTACCTTAAGGACATGCGCTTGTCTGTAGACTGTTTAAATCGACGAGAACTGACAGAACTATTCTCAAATGAATGTACAAATATGCCGAGAGAAAACCTTTTCCCCGCCGACACAAGTTTCCTTTTACACAATTCCCTTGTGCCAAACTTATATGGGAGTTCTCATACAAAATTTGCAAAACCGTCCCATTAAAAGATATGTCCGTACCAATGATGCAAATTGTTTTGTGGAATTTTTTTAACTGGAGTACCTGACATTGAACTAGAAAGGATCCCTCCTATTTCCCCCCACAGTTAGTGGTTTATGTACATATGTTTCTCCTAAGTTTATAACAATAAGAGTGCGCGAGATGAGTTCTGTAGGGGGGATATGAAATTCTTTGACGCTCCCAACATAGAACTAGACCTAAGTCAAGTGGTTCCCTCATATCCAAACCAGTGCCTAAATGAGAGAAAATTAAAGGGAGAGAAAAAAAGAAGAAAATTCCTCTAACTACTAAAAGTTTCATATCCTAGAAAGCCACTCATCAAAGTAGAAATCCTTAGTTAAATACTCAGAAATACACGGTGATTTCATTCTAAGTACAATGTGCAACATTATAACAGTTTGTTTTGGCAGCCGATAATGCATTAATGCATCATGTCGACCCTAGGAGGGAACCTATACCAGCCCTGTATGGTGGACATGATATATAAATGCATCCAAGACGAGTAGCCTTGCTAGGCATGCTTTCATGCATCATCCCGACCAGGTGGCATGATTCATTGATGCACTTTCAGGCCTTAAAATGTTAACTATAACTTTAAAGAGCCTACCTTGGTCTGTGGCGGTGTTGAGGTGTGGTGGATGGGTGTAGACTTGGGGCTCCTTCTCCGTGTTAGAACTACTTTCTCTGAACCTTGCACTTTAACAACTGACAGTCTCTCCTCCTGTTGGTGGCGAGTCACTAGAGTTCAGCGGCGACAGTGCTTCCCCCTAGTGATGTTCTGGCGGCTCTGGTGGTAGTGATGGGGTGGTGGAGGGATTGGGTATGGCTATGGATGTGAGGGTTGGTTACTTTGGTTGGACGGCCTAACTGTTAAGATAGGATACTACCGGTGGTTTGGACGGTGGGTGGGTGGTTGGGTGGGATGGATGCCAAGAAATGGAAGGTTGGGTGGGAAGGGGGGGGTGATCCACAGCCTATACCTATAGTACTTTGCAAAGATTCCCTCCCTATCTTGAATAGCTACAGTGTTGCACCATGGGATCAGCTCAAGGTACGCCCACTTTGATGTCAAGCTCCGCCCCTAGCCCCGCCCACTGTCTCCTCCCCACGCCCCCGTGGTTCCGTGGGCGTCTGGTGGTGACCCTTTTGTTGCATGATTTGTCACCAGGGGGCACTATGTTACATTCCAATCGCTGCTTCATCACCCCAACCCCCAATCTCCACCCGAAATCCTTGCAGGATATATACAAAGAGGTCCATGAAGATCAGTTCAGCAAGCAGTGTCTTCACAAATAGCAGCTGAGCTTGTGTTACACGAGGCAGAACCGAGTATAATACATTCTAAGTCCCTGCCAAGAAGGAACTTGAAGTTAGTAAAGATTTGAGTAGTTCTTTGTTCTCGTCATATCTTTTATGATTGGCTAGTATACATGAATCATGGAAATAATGTATCTCACAATGACAGTGAAAGAGACGTTAGTTTTTATTGCACTGAACTACTGCAGGCCTAGGCCTGTAGGTGCCTTTCTGCCAGTTAATCTTTTAGTTGACACCATTAGGTAATTCCAAACAATGCAAATTTATATATTCCCTTCATGAATGTAAGGTACCCTTCATCACGTTGCAAACCGTCTAACTTTTACTGAAAATCAGGATAGCCATGGGTATCAATTTTGAAGATAGACATTTTGATCTCACTAAGCAGGAGAGGTAGAAAGAGCGTTCTTCCAGGGCATTTTTCAATAAATGACAGCAGTTCTGTTTCTCCTTTTCAAATCACCTGCGAAATGGTATGAAGAATTCAATCTGCCGATATTTCACCTGATTCTTAAATTAAACGACAAAGTAGGCAGTGAAAAGTATGTTTAAATCATGTGAAAATCTTAGGGGAAACCAGAAGCCAGGCAATTGAACTTTTTGCTGTTTCGGTGAATCTGTCAATATTGTAATTGCCGAAGCTAAGACATTAAAACCCTGTTTAGTTAATTTCACCAAAAGAAATGGGAGAGGGGAGAACAACATTGGAGAAAATGAACAAAATGTTTATTCCAAGCAATTCCCAAAGGATTCAATAAGATTCACGATCACATAAACACGATCCAATGATCATGGCGTCATCAGTGGGCATTGATCTTTGGGAAGACCTTAGTCGCTTTAAGTGCTGCAAAGTGTTTTGCATTGTAATCAGTATCCATGCATCATAGGGAATGGATACACCCCCCCCCCCAGGATTGGCTTGATGCTCCACTGCATTGGTGCATCATGATGACAAAGAAACATGTATGTTGAGGTACTGTGCGACTCTTAAAGTGTTAAACTAAGGGTTAGTTGAAGATTCCAATGAATGGGGTATGACTAAAGCTACAGGACTTCAGTATTGATTAAGGAATTTACAATGCAATACTATCTGCCACTGGATGCAGCAAATGCAGCAAGTCACATGGCAGGAATGTGATGCAGGAAGTGTATTTTATGTGTATATCATGTATTCATCCCTATTTCTTCTCTATATCAATGTAGATATTCATATTATATACCATCCCCAGTGTGCTTTACAGAAGATAATTATTACAAACTGATCAAGAGGCATTTTCACTTATCAATCATTGCCAAGGTTATTACAACGATTCTTGTATTCTGACAATCAGAGTATTTTAAAGATTTGACAAAGCTGAGTCCATCCAAAGCAAATAGAATTTTTGTTTTCATGTGGCAAGTTACTATTGTATTTCCAGTGTGGTCCATGCCCCCAGTGTTAGAGGCTATGCACCGGTTTGTATAAATATTATCATGCCAAACATGCCAAAGTTTGAATTACCTCCAGTCAGCATGACACACAAATGTAGAGCTTTCATGTTTTAGGGTAATTTTAGTGAGCCATGTGTCAAACGGCCACCCGTCCTGCCTCTTTGAGGCATCAAAAGCAAAAATGAACTTTTTTGTAAAACTCTACCTAATATTTTTCAGCATGTAATCAGCTGGTTATTCCTGAAATGTTTGAGTCCTTATCATAACGTCCTTAGTCATCACGATACCCTATGATCCTTTAAGGGGCGCATGATACATCAAGTATCATGCTGGTGTTTATACATGATACATGTACCAACACAATGCTGGCGAGTTACTCCCCAGTTCTTCTTTGGTGCATGATTGTTGACATCAAGTATCATGCTGGTGTTTATACATGATACATGTACCAACACAATGCTGGCGAGTTACTCCCCAGTTCTTCTTTGGTGCATGATTGTTGATTCCCTTGGAATGTATCATAAATTTACCCCTTGTCATGATCTGTTATTCTTGCAGTCTTGTATCATGTCAGGAAAGGAACCTACATTGTAGTACACTGTAGACACTAAAGAGCTCACGCCTGTTTCAAATGGGGAGGGGATTATGTTTGCTTGGTCCTGAATTGTTTAAACATGTTCCAGTGACATCATAATGGTTGTAACAGGAGATGTCCTTGTAATATGACCTCATTGTTACCCTATGTGTAACGGTCAGGTCAAATGTGTAAGGGTCTATTTGATGAGTATCACACCATACCAATAAATCACTGTAACCCCTGACTGCAGAAATCATTACAAAAGACTAATCAATACTAACTTGTACGGGTTACAATCTATAATTAACCCTACAAGAATGCCTTCATTTTCTGTGCCCCTTTTGCATGATATTGATAACCTACCAGGTCTGCATTCTTGCATCATGCTGAGGAATTGATGCACTCTCAAAGGGCCTGCATGATGCACTCCCAAAGGGCCTGCATGATGCACAGATGCAGTGTTGCATGACAAGTGACTCCCTAGTGATGCATTTTAATAAAATATCATATATTTGCCACAAATACACTTGTTACCTTGAGGCATTATGTCTTCTGTAAAGGGTTAACAGTTCTATAATATTTGCTCACTTATGACGCACAATTCTTGCCTCATGCAGATGAATAACAATCTTTGAAATATGTGTGGCTCACAGCAGATGAGTATGTGATGTGATATATACAATCGAGTTTAGAAATTTTCATTTTCCCTGTGATAATGCGAATGCCTCATATATGGATGGGAGAGAGACAGAGGCAGAGGCAGAGAGGCAGTCTGAATTTGAGACTGACTTAGAGACTGACTTAGAGAGAGATGACAGAGACAGATAGATCGAGAGACATACAGCGACTGGGATCTTTTAATATCAATTTGATGTTAAATATGTCTTCAGATTTCCCCGGGCTTATTGTTTGAGGTCAAATTAAAACTGAAGTACACGTTACTTTACATTGATTGCTCACCAACTATTCTATGAATTTCACCATGTATCTTTTACTATTCTGACACCTGATGCTTGATAATCCATATATATGTCTGGCAAAGTGATGTAGGTTCCAAAAACATGTACCAATACAAGGAAAAAACATGCATTGTCAAGTATGATACACATGACTGATGTAAAAAAAGCCATGTTCTCCTCTGAGGTCATGAGTCATGGCCTAATCAACATGCACTTAGGATGACCCATCACCCTTTGTCAGTAGATATATGCCACAGGCACCCATGGTAATATGTCACACTGACATGCCATGTCACCAGTGCCATGCTTCAGAACAAGTCATGAAAATTCAATGTCCCCTTCTTCTATTGATATAGAGAAGGCAATGCCCTTGTACCGTGGTAGGTTTCTATTTTTAACACTGCTGAGATGAAAACATATCTTTTTGTACTTTGAGGTGTGGCAGAATGACATATATATGTGTTTCTAAGCTGGGCCAGAGCTAATCTTTCCCACCCCTTCGTCATTTTTAGTTATATTGCCTTGACCCGGCAGTGGTATATAGTCCTGGAGAGGATTACATGTGCATGCGTTAACCGTGTATGTCAATGAGAATGCCATGACAAGTTTCTTTATATAGGGGACTGTTACACCACCCTGCAGTAGGGACGTCCACTGGGGCCGCCATTGATTCATCTGGTATCTGGTGATATGACAAGCACTGATAACAGCCAGTATGTTGGGGATCAATTGTTATATAGTGTACCTAAGACATTCTGCAGTGCACACATGGATCAATGATAGACAGTATAAATTATACTGCAATGTATATTTCAAAATCACTTTTCCTGTTTGAAGATGGCATATACTTGGACACTCTTTATTCTTAAGAGATGTCTACTGCAGCCCATGTTCCTGAACTCCGGGTGCAGCTTATAGGTGGTATGCTAATAAAAAGCTTCCTACCTACAGATGCGTTGAATACCCTATTCCTAAAGTTAGGGTGCGCCTTATTTGTAGGTGCGGCATATATGCAGTTTAACATTGGCTGCAGTGACAAAAACGACTCTGAATCTTTTAAGTTCTATACCTTTTGCTAGATATACAGGCGCAGATCCAGGTGGGGACACCCCCCCCCCGACTAATGGGTGTCATTTTTCTGGGTTTTCTTTGTTATAACATGTAACATAGAAACATGAAAGTAAGAGTGATATTCTGCTTCATATAATATTGTTTTGGTGTGGATAAACCAGACCGATTATAACTTATGCAATGTAACAGCCCACAGGCACAAACTAGTCATAACTAATGTATCACAATACGGTGCTAGCCTGTAGATATGTAGCTAAAAGTAGCCCACTTACTTTTGCATCGTGCCCACAGTTTGTTTCACAAGATTCTGTCTATGCCTTAGGATAATAACCCTGATTTCCAGGAACAGACTCAATAAAAAGAAGAGGAGGAGAAAATAATGTTGTAGGAAAAAAGAAAGACAAAACCAGCACTTTGGGAGCTGTCTGCATATTGCTGTAGGGTAAATTGTCCCTGACTCGAACAGGGGTTGTTACCTTAAGATGACCACTCTAGGAGTTCCTCTATCAGATAACATTCGACTGCTTATTTTCACAAATTAGGAGTATGCTTCTAAAGTGTAATGCACAATGTGTTCTGCCCAGGGTAACAAATGAAGCACAATTATTGATCGCTGTATGTTACTTAAGGGAAATTAGGCTAGGTGGTCAACTCAAGGTACCATCAAGCTCATTGATCGAGTCTGAGTCCACTTACCCTATAATGACAGCCCTATGAACAGCGATCACTTGCCTCTAGCTCGCACCACTGATGAAATTTGGACCTTGATTCTATGTGAGTTTCCATCACTGCTAGGGCCACAGGCAGCTGATTTCAATCAGGCTGCAGCTACAGGCAGCTACTTTCAGCGAGCCTCATTTTCAGGTCCAACTAGGTCTAAGGATACTGTCCCTACGCCGTCCATCAGTGGCTGACGGCAGTCAGTCGGCGATGAATCGGCAGTCAGTTTATTTGTATCAGTGGTTCATCAGCTGCCTCCTTGCGGGTCATTTCCGTCATCACCGGCCACACTTAAGTCAGATGTCCAAGTGTCCATAGGGGACATAATGACCACTAAATACACTGTAATGTATGATTCACATAGCAGGAACAGCATAATTAATGCATATTTCTCCCAATGAAAATAAACTATCCAAAGCTCAACCTGAGATCTTGTTGTCTTACAATCTACTGTTTGTATTAAACTGCATCAATAAGGAAGGGAGACAACGGCAAGCATGGAAAACATGAAACAGATTAAATTATATAAATTGTCCATTGTTACCTTTTGAAATGTTCCAGTGTTCAAATGTGTGAAGAACCCCTTTATCACTCCCCATCCACCTCTCACTCCCTCAATAAGTGTAGATCTTATATAGTTTTACAGTTCTGTTAACAAAAGAACAGGATTACCTGGGGAATTTCCATTGTGTTGTATGAGAAGGAAACGTCATTGGGATGAGATCCAAGAACAATCAACTCTATAACAAGAACAATGAAAAAGCAATAGAACCTCATGGTAATAAAGAAGAAACAACGGATAAAAACAGAACTGTATAAGAATAGTGCACAGGGGCGTAAGAGAAGGGGAGGTCAGGGGGGAGCTGAATATGACATTCTCTCCCCCTCTCCCACAAAAGCAAATTGTCAAGACCTCATACCAAGACTTACATAAATCCAAAAGTTTGCATTGCAAATTAGATCAATATAGTGACGGCATAGGGAAAATGGGAGCCTAAGCCTAAAAATAGATTCCATGTAAAGTCACCAAAATATCTCTTCTATACAAATTCTATTATAGACATCTATAGACGTCATTGTGCTTGTACTAACAATCTAAGGCACAGGGCCCACCCCATGCAAAAATACATTGCATGCCCTTAAAGATTTATCTGTCAAACATTGCAATCCTTAAGGTCTGTAATCCTTAAGGTCTGTACAACACCTTCCCTACCTACACCATCAAGGCTGTAGATGATGACTCTGCACCTTGGTTCACACTTGACTGGAGTCAGAATCAATATTCGGAACCTGTCAATAATTAAAGGGAGTACTTACTCAGAAGTCTGTGGTATTCCTAGTAATGCTATAGTTAGTGTTGTCTATAGAGTGAGGTTACCCTAATCTAAAGCATTCCTGACACCGCCTCTTGTTTTAAAGTTGGTCTATCTTCCGTTTAACTTATTTTGATCACCTTAAAATGGGTAGATATCAATCATTTCAATCTGTGTTTTATGTTCACAGTGTTTGTCACTTCTTCGAATCAGGTATAAGATGATTCACACACTGATAATAAAATCTATAGTCAGTAGTGACTATACCACCAGATTTTGACCCCTGTGGTCAGATGACTATATGCTTAGTCACTTATTAGTCATAGAATTAGTCAATCTGACTATGTCTAGAGCTCACAAAGTGATGATGTCACAGTTTTATGTTCACAAAGATGCCATCAGCAAAGAGCCCATATTTTTGGATGCTTTGACATACCTTACCAGGACAATTAAAATCAGGTATTATCATCATCATAACTACTCCATCCATGGATAATGACTATATGTCTGCTCATCAGTAGATAGGTAAGTCGTCTATTTGTCATGATATTGGCAGGTATTGCAGAAATAGGGGAGTTATTTCTGACCTAAACTGATCATAAATAGAAGGTGTATGGCAGCCATCTTGAACTGGGTGGATAAATTTTGTTCACATTGCTCTGTCTTAAAATCTTTTTGATAGGATCACTGGGTGGTGGTCAAGGGACATCATCACAGAGATCATGGAGATGACAGACAGCTCTAGACAGCCTGACAGGCTGACGGACACGCAGACACACAGCCCAACAGAAAAAGATGCAGACAGACAGACCACAGTGTACAGACAGACAGACAGGCAGCCTAACGGGCAGAGAGACAAACACAGGGACATACCTTCTGTGGGAGGTATAGTCAGTACTGACTGTACATGTTAGCAGCAATGACTAACTAAATGATGCCAGGCATCAAATTGATAGTCATCTTACTAAGTCATTTTACAATGGATTAAAGGCATGACTATATGACTAACCTAAGCTAGTCACAGGTCACTATAGAGGGATAGCCAAAGGTTGCACTATCATTTGACTAACTTAAGTTAGTCACTACTGACTAAGATATTCTTATCAGTGCAATGAATTCAATAGATCCATTTACACGTAGCTGAAATATTCTTACATAAATCTTTATTTGAGAGGCGCCCACTTTGCCACTGGAATGGCATTTCAATCTATTATTTTGGCAAAAAAAAACTATACGATCAGCTAGATAGTGTGACTTGATCAGAGCATTAAAGGGGGAACAATTAGAAATATTAATCAAGCAAACCTATTGATAATCCGTCCTTAAAGGTTAAGTTTTCGCCATTCCCCACAAACCCATTCATCCATCTCTTTAGCTTTCCATCTATTTCTATCTATCCATCTCCTTAGCCCTCCACACATTGCTTTCAAACGTTTATAAAATATGACAACTGGAAACGTTAATGTCTATGTGTACCCTAAAATGATATCTTTTAAAAGGGTGCAAATAATCCTCTTCATGCATATGGTAACGAAGCAATATTGATTATGTTAGTGTATATGATACATCCTATTGGAATATTTGATACATCACAGTAAATACTAAACTGCTGTCTGGTGTGACAACAATTCAAAGTCAGAGTTTACCAAAGGATAATAATTGCACGTGTATTATGGCTACTGTGTAAAGAGTTATGAGGCTTGAATGTTAGTATGGGTGGCGAATGCTTAGCTACATAGCAAGGTGTTAAAATCCTAGAAACACTCCAGAGGCGTAGGAAGCAAATCTTCATTGGGGGGGGCCCCAGCGCGGGCCCCACCATGGCCACCTTGAATTGTCGGCTGAAGTGCAATAGCGCCTATACATACCTATATGAAATTTGTATAGAATACTAATTTTTTATTAATTTAGATCTCATTTGTATGATTTGAGGGTCCGTTTTCCCTATCCCGTTACTATGTCAATCTACTTTGATGATGCAAAGTTTCAGCTTCTCATTCAATTCATAATGAATTCTTGGCAAATTTTGGGGGGGGCCCAGACATACTCAGACCCCACCTCCTTTATGATTGGGGGGGCCCAGGCCCCCCTGGCCCCCCTTTTCCTACGCCCCTGCACTCTTATAGTTTCAGCTTAGCTACACAGCAAGGTGTTTAAATCCTAGAAACATTCTTATAGTTTCAGCTTAGCTACATAGCAAGGTGTTTAAATCCTAGAAACACTCTTATAGTTTCAGCTTAGCTACACAGCAAGGTGTTTAAATCCTAGAAACACTCTTATAGTTTCAGCTTAGCTACATAGCAAGGTGTTTAAATCCTAGAAACACTCTTATAGTTTCAGCTTGAGACTAACTAAGAGCTACAATTCAGTTCTTGACGGTAAGTGCTACCGGTTGGTGTCGTGTTGCTATTTCCATTTATACCACGATTTGTGGGTTACACAGTGCTTTTTGGGGTCTATTCCCATCCACATATCTGTCGATATTGCACACCCTATAGGCTGTAACATCAATTTTGTAAGGCGTGCGGTTATCCATGTAAGGCGTGCAGTTATCCATGTAAGGCGTGCGGTTATCCTGGATAACCGCACGCCTCTCCCATGTCACATGTCACATGTCACATGTTAAAACCAACGGAATATTTCATTGCCATGGTAGGGGTCGAACCTGCAATCTCAGGGCTGTAGCCTAACACCCTATGCACTGCGCCACAGAGACCGACGAGAAAAGCTTGGTTCGAACCAAATCTGGATATGATACAAAGCCGTGTGCACTGTCGCTGTCCGCTGCCGGGCGAGGAGGTGTATTATACACAAACATAACCGCGAGACGCAGTGAATGGAGAAGACGTGGTGGCCTAGCAGTTAGCGCTTTGCGCTCAGCCGTCAGAGGTACATGGATCGCGCCCCGGTCTAAGCGCATCTTTTTTCGCCGTGTGCGCTGTCGCTGTCCGCTGCCGGGCGAGGAGGTGTATTATACACAAACATAACAGCGAGACGCGTCTTTTTTCGCCAGGTGCGCTGTCACTGTCCGCTGCCGGGCGACGAGGTGTATGTACACTATTTTTCGCTGTGTGCCACTGCCAAGGCTAGCCGAGATCGGCGCTGTTGCTGTCCGCTGCCGGGCAAGGAGGTGTATGTACCTGTGTACACACACTGTCATGGCTGGCTTCGAGTCCTGGGAAGGGGGAATAATTTTTGTTTTCAACTTGAATTTATTGGTATAATATTGATTATTTATTGATTTCGTGGTATAAAATAAGTAGTCAATGGATAACTGATGACTCGTGGGGGTTATCGACGATAATAACACTCGGCCCACGGCCTCGTGTTATTATTCGTCGATAACCCCCACTCGTCATCAGTTATCCATTTGTTACTCGTTCACTACCTTTGTATACGCCTAGTTATGGGTATATAGGCAAGTGAGAAATAAAAAGAAAATTGTATGTTACCAAGCTCAATACTGTGGGAAAGGCATATAAAAAAAAGTTGAGTCTTCACCATTGGGGAGTATGACAAAATTTTATCATTATAATGATGCCAAAGATGACCATGTTCCTCTGTTGCCATTTCAAAATGGCCTCAGATTACGATAGACATATACATATGCTAATGGAGAATGGAAGGAAAACTACATGTCACCAAACCCACTGTTCTATATTAAATATTTAAAAAATGTCTTAGACCTCCACGTGGGAGGGTAGATTTACCATGAGTACACTATTTAAAGGCTAAAGTCAACAATACCCATGATAGCTCTTTTCCCTTGATTATATCATCATATTTACATTTGCTGATTAGCTATAAGAGATAACCAGCAAATGATTGAGTCAACCCAGCACATAAGGTCACATTTTCTTGGTGTCTAATAAGATAACTGGGTGAGACATGGTATATTCACCCCCTACATACACTCTCAGACCGAATTGTAGATAGGCAGTGCATTATTACTGCCTATAATTTATTTGAATAAATATTGTGAATATATTAGAATAAATTCAAAATGCCGCTTGTTGTAAGCTGTGGAGTCTGCAGACTCCCAGGTTCCTTGAACACCATAATACACCTATTAGGGCTAAGGGGAATGTAAGATATAAGATAAAAGGCCTTAGTCCCCACCCCTTGAAGGACTAAATTCCCCATGTATAAGTCACACCTTATATATGTCACTCAAAAAAAAGTTTCTAAGACTAGTCATATTTAGTAATGAAATTAAATTTCCAAGCAGGGTCACTTAATTTTTTCAAAGATATCTACAGAATTGCACGCATATAAATTCTTATCGGCTCGTGTATATGTGAGAGACAGAGGAACTATACTGCTAAATTGAGGTTTTATCTACATAGGGAGCAGCATATAAATAAAGGTCTCCCACATACAGGCCATTGACACATAATTACAGAGCTAACTTTAGCAACCCCTGTTCAACCCCTATGTGTAGGCTACTATACGTAAACAGTAGATCAAGCTGTAGGCCATACACTGGGCATAGTAGCTGGGGCCCTGTGAATCTACAGCAACAACTACTTTCTTTCAGAATAAAAAGGACTGTACTGTAAATATACTTGATCTGGGAGGACAGTGTACCATATAGGATTGAGTGCGATTGCACATATAACTACAGGCAATTAACTAAGTCTGGGCAGCTTTGGGTACTTAGCACCAACAGGGTAATAATAGGATTTTGCATCTTGCCCCTCATGGAGCTACCCTTTCCCTGGTTATTTCCCTCCTAAATATTGGTAAAAATACGAACAAATAAAACCCTCTCACATAGGACACTGACATTTCTACGTACATTTCAGACTAGCTGGAGAGGATGTTAAATATAGTTTCTGTTTTATTTGATGTTCTGACCTGGCCTTTATGGTGTGTTGATCTTACCATCTCATGGTCATGAACCCACATCCCCTGCCTCCACTTATCTACAGGAGGCTGCCTGATAGATGTATTAATGCACTGTAGGAGCGGGAAACTTAGGTGTCAGATGTGCTGTGTTGGGGGCAGAGGCTTCTCTCTGAGTAAAATTGGAATAGTGTGATTTTATGGATATTTTCAATGTCCGAGAGTTGAGAAAAGAGCCCATGAATGATATCTGCTTTATGCCCCATTCAGTGCTCAGTAAATAAATCTTCAGGAAACATAGTCTTGTCTTTCTCAAGGGAGAAAAAAAATCCACAGCAAATTGTGGCACAATAATGTAAGCTAGGATTGTTCTGATCCAAGCTATAGTATTAGTATAATTTGTACGGGTGGTTGCAACCAGAGTAGACCCTTAGATTCTTATCATCTCGGTTGAGGTGCTAATGAATAAAGCTCTCATCAAACAAGTTCACAAATGTTCCAACATGAATATTTTACCTATACTAATCATAAATAGTCCTATAGATCAGTATATACATCCCTTTTCAAACAGTCTCTGATACAGTTCATTCTATCTTTAATTCAATTAACATTGCCAAATTTGTCCTATCAAAAGAGACGTGTGCATTGTGTTTTCAATTTGCATCAGGTTTCCAGCAGAGATAGCAAGACGAGAACCACTAGAGAAGTACGAGTTCGATAACACCTATCAGCACTTTTTGATGAGTTCTGATAAGGACAGTCCTTTCTAATTGCATTGGACAATCCTAACGTCAGAAGTCGTATTGCTTCTTCATACTAAAGCAATTGAAGAAAGGGAATCTGGAGTGGAGTCTGGTTTGTTATACCGGGGTTATACCTTCTCAAACACTTTTATATTCTTTAACAATAATACCTTGTATTTATAAGGCGAGTCCTGTTTTCATGCCAGGCCTATAGGATAGATCTAGACCCCCTAAATTCGACTTGGGAACATGGCTATTTCTTAAAATCGACATGTGATATAGAGCTTAGTGACGAGGACATGGAGTAGAAAGGTTAGTGACATAAGACATAGCATTTCCTCAAAATTGATATGTGACAATAAGCTTAGTGACAATGACATGGTGGAATAGAAATTTAGTAACATGTGACATGGTCTTTTCATAAAATCGACATGTGACATGAGAGCCCCCCATCTATACCCCTTATAGGGCACAAGGGGCAACTATTCATGACCTCTTAACTCCACCCCCATCACTGGATCACTGGAAGCACCCTTTTTGCGTGACTGTTCAGGTTATAGGCCTAATAACAATAGCATATACATACCTCATTTTGTCAAGGGAAAGGATAGGGAAAACAGTTATTAATGTTACCACATATATTTCCCATAGACAGACTGAGTGGGTGGGGGCAAGATTGGCTCAACCGGTCTCACACCACTCCTGGATCTATCAAAGGGACATGCATTTATTGCCAAATGTGGGTGTTGGGAATTTGGTTGGGATCACAAAGATGGAAGATGTGCATAATGACTGGGCGGGCAAAGAAATACAAGTAAAATCCCAAAATTGCAGAGGAACAGCAATGACCTGGTCGGCTGGTAAAATAGGGGTAATGAATAATAATTTCTAGGACCTATGTGTGCGGAAAATCCATCACACCTCGCCATCATTTCTATGCCGATTCCCTTATAGTGCTCAGTCTGAACAAGTTTGAGCTACTCCTCTGCTGATATGCGTTGGCGGCCCACCCCAGGCCTATTAGTTTGCTCGTCTCCCCCCAGAGGGCTAGCTGTCAACGACAATGTCCCACCCACCACTATTGACCATATAAGACTTACGTCACGTTGTAGAATGGAATGGGTGTTTTGGGATATCATTATCTATTCTTAGGTATATTGAAGGGTATGGGAGGGAAAACCAGTCACTGGTCTAAGATACGTGGGTGTTCTATCCAAGCTTCCAGCTTTTCCTATGGGCCTATCTATAGAACATCACATGATGCATTCGATTGTCCTAGATCTTGACTCTGATCTGTCAGTAAAGGTCACCATCGGATTTACAAAACAAAAAAAAATAAAAAATAACCCAGCAGATGTAACTTAGCGCATAAAACCATTCTTCGCTGTACAGCCAAAGCTAGAGGTTGCCTTTGTCACATGTACATGAAACACCTTTAAGACCCACACTCAGTGCTGTCTGCATCCCGCATACCGGGTGGCAACCGCCGCTCTGCAGACGCCCATCTGCCACTAAGCAGCCTAACAATAGTGTCTCTAATGCCAGTCTGTACTGGAGATGTGGGATGGCTGTATAAGGCCTAGACCACAATAGGGGAAGACACACACAGACAGTGATACCAGCCAATTACTTTCACAGTTCAAAGGATGCATCCCTTAACAATCATGTAACTCTATTGTAGTGGAGACATGACAGTTGGATGCTGGGCCTAACTTTGTCTGGGGCAATCAGCCCCAGAGTAGGGATATAAGGCCTCCAGTAGGAGGTCCATCATGACACATCACCAAGAACCGCTCTAGAGGTAACATCTCCAGTCATCTCCTGCTACCTGCTATACCACTGCACTATGGTGAAACTATGCTAGACAGGCATTGGTTTCCTACCATTAGTGGCCAGAGGCTATCTTCTTCAAGACTTCCACCAGAGGGTAAAGTTACTCATTATTACATTATTCCTCTAAGCAGCAGGTCAGGAGCTAGGTGTGGGAACCCACCTAGAACTATGCTGGACACTGTATTATTAATACCTCACAGGTGGAGTGGAACTGAACATTATACTTTATAAATTACTGTATGTTTACTGTATGTACAAATTACCTACATACTAACTACTGTATGATTGATATTTCTTACATGTTGCCTAAAGCTGAATAAACCAGTGACAACTGGAAATAACATTATTTTATTATGAGCCTGATGTATTTACTCCTTACACCACTAGTCATATGATATTTCTCATATGACAACTTGATCATGCCAATTACTAGTATGACAAAGTGGTGGAGAACATCCTACTAAGATCCCATCTCTCACAGGCTCATAAAAAAAAAATTAAAGCTGGTAACACAACTGAGAAAAATCATGCACACAGTAAATTAAAGCTGGTACCGCAACTAAGAACAATCATGCACACAGTAAATTAAAGCTGGTACCACATACACACAGTAAGACCCACTCCACCCACCCAGTGACCTTGACCTTGACACCATACCCACCAAGGTCACCAGTGAGATCTCCCACACATCAGTGAGATCTCCCACACACCAGTGAGATCTCCCACACATCAGTGAGATCTCCCACACACGTCAGTGAGGTCTCCCACACGTCAGAGAGGTCTCCCACACGTCAGTGAGGTCTCCCACACGTCAGTGAGGTCCACCCCACACATCAAGGTCTTATCAGTCAAGCTGGCAGAACAACACACAAAGACCTTACGTAGTCAGGGGCCTGTTGAAGAGATCTCCCTCCCACCAAGATCCAGGAGGCCCACAGGAGGCAAACCAGCCTCCAATACAACAGACCCACACTCAGTAGACCCCACACCTCCCACCCTGTCTACTCAGGGAACAACCAGTTCTCAGGGATCCAACATTTGCCAGGGATCTCTACAGGACGCTCAACTCACGCTATCTACCTCAGGGGAAGAAGGATCTGCCTCAGGGGGTGGATCCACACCCTCATCTAGATCCTCCACCCCAGCTCCAGCCTTTGACAGCCACTCCTCCAGAGACACCTCCCCCACACCCTCCATCATGGACACCGATGAAGGCCCCCAACCTAATCAGACAGCTGAGAAGATAAGGGCCTATGAGAAGGCCATCCAAGATGCAGTTACTGCCCTAGAGACCAACAAGTCCCAGCAGGAGGAAAGGGAGAGGATCCTCAACCAACAACTGGCAGAGAGGAATGCAGCCATGGATGCCCAACAGAGGGCCATGGAAGATCAGCGGAAGTCCCTAGAGAGACAACAACAACAGATAGCAGATCTCATGAAAATGGTATCATCCCAGACCCCACAGCCTCCCACACCTGCCATCACACCTGTTGTCACACCATCTGCCTCTGGATCCAAAGATGACATCATAATCTCCATGGTGTCCAACATGACCAAACTCATAGACAGAAAACAACAGGATGACAGAAAGATCAGGCTACATGAGGTAACAAAACCCAAAACCTTTTCACACCCATCACCACTCATGTCAACAGCATTATTTATTGATCACAAATTCCCAGAATATCTGAAGGATAAGTACAAAGTGACAGACAGTGACACCATGGTAACATATTTACCCAAGTACCTCGAAGGACAAGCACTAGCTTGGTTTGAATCCTTCAGGGAGAGTGCCACACCTGATATGTTGACATGGACCAATGTAGTGAATAAATTAAAAGAGTATTTTGCTACTCGAGACAATATAATCTCAAGGACTGCACTCCGTGCACAAAAGGTAGATGAACCTGTCCTAGACTATGCATGCCATCTCAGGAAAGTGTGTAATGCCCAACGCCAGAGTGATGAAATCCTAAGCAAGGCATTTACCCAAGGCATGAGGCCCTGGATCTCTGTAGCTCTTGAGAACAAGAAAATAGACTCCTTTGACCAAGCCCTAGACCTAGCCCTAGAGGTTGAGACCCAAGAAAGATCTAGGAAGGTGAGGGATGCAGAATCCAACCCACAGCCTACTAAGAAAAAGGTCCAGGAAATCAGCGCTAGTGCAGATGAAGATGTTAACCTAATGTCTAGTGCCCATGTAAGGCAACAGGAAGCTAAGGTTACATCAAGAGACCCTACCGGTAGATATAGAGGAAATAACTATGACCCCAACTACCAATCCAATAGAGGTAGAGGTAGAGGGGGCAACAACAACAACAACCGGGGGGGTCACAACAGTAGGAAAGACAACAGCTCTTCCAACTCCAACAATGGTAACTCTTCATACAGTGATAGGAGAGACAGAACCCCAAGTAATGGCAGATCCTATAATAATCAAGGATCCAACAGTAGGAGCCAGAGTCCACATAGGAACTACAACTCTGGATCCTACAACAACTCTGGATCCTACAACAACAGCCAGGGTTCAAACAACTCTGGATCCTATAATCAAGGATCCAACAGTAGGAGCCAAAGTCCACATAGGAACTACAACAGTGGATCCTACAACAACAATGGCGCCTACAACAACAACCAGAGATCCAATAACTCCGGTCAATACAGCAACTCTGGTCAATATAACCAGGGTTCCAACTCACGCCGGGAGGATTACAAACCTGACACAAGAGGTTACCAGGGGAACCAACAAAGTAACCCCCAAATACCACCTCATGTGATGGATCAAATCTCCAAACTCCTGGTGGCAAGCATCTCAACCACCCCACAGAACCAGGAAAACTAGGATGTCACAGTGCCGATGGGCCAGTGCACTGTGACACCCCAAATACAAACAATCAATCAGGATTAACAAAGATCCAACCAGAGACAATTGCTAGTGCAAATCTACCATCTAACAGACAGAGACGTCCATCAGTGATACACATCACCCCACCAGATTCATCATCAAAGGATACAGGTGAGAGTACCAAGCTTTCTATTGTACTTCTTCAAAATGGCTGTATCAATGCAAATCTATATGATGTTTCAGATGTACAATGTTTGGTTGATACAGGTGCTACTATCACCTGTGTCAGACAATCATTCCTCATGGACCTCCAAAAGAGATTCCATATCCAACTGAGCAAATCAAAAATCAACATCCACTTGGCAGATGGATCGGTGTGTCATGTTAGACATTCAGCTATGCTGAACTTTAGAATCCAAGGTGTCAGATTCCAATACCAATTTGCTGTAATACCCAACCTCACACAGCCCGTTGTACTCGGCACAGATTTCTTAAGCACTACAAAATCTCAAATTGAATTTAATGTTGATCCTGAACAAATTCTCAAACCCATTAGGGCAGTGAGGGATTTTACCATCCCTCCATTCTCTGAACTTGCAGTATTGGGTAAGGTCACATCTACTCAATCACTGCAAGGGAAAACTGGAGTAGTAGATAACCTCCAAAGAAATAACAATGCCCCATATCTAGTTCAAAGGGCAGCAGTAACCCCCAGGGAAAATAACAAACATCCCCTAGTGTTACTCAACACCAGCAGGCGCCCACATAAAATCAAAAAGGGTGCCATCATAGCTCTATTTCAGGAAGTCAAGGAATCTGATTTAGAAAAACCTCAACAGGTGTCAGACACAACCCCACACACTGATCAATCCATCTCAGCCATACGGCCTGAGGATGTAACTCAATTCAGTGACACAGACTCAGACTGTGAGTCCACATATGCTGACCCTGAACCCAACTCAATCAGACTCTCTGAAATAGCTGCTATACATAGTGAGGCACATGACCTCGAGCCAGAATTGGAAGAGAATGTTCCACCAAAATCTGTGCTCACATCCAAAGATCAGCATGATAGATTAGGATCACTGCTGACCAAGTATGATGATGTATTTGTAGGAAAAGATGGAGACATTGGTGCCACACACCTGTATACACACTCAATACATGTAAAACCTGAGGCAGTACCGTGTCATTTCCTACCATATAGACAAACACCAGAAAAACAGGCCGCAATAGGGGAAGAGTGTGAAAGGCTAGTACAACAGGGCATTCTGAGAGAATGTGCTGAAGGCCCCTGGGCCTCCAGATCCTTTTTAGTACAAAAATCATCGGGAGGCCATCGGCTCGTCACAGATTTTCGTTATTTGAACCAGAACACGATAAATCAAGCCTTATCTACACCCCGGGCCGATGACACTCTAGACATGATAGGGTCACTCAGACCAAGAGTATTCAGTAAGCTAGATGCCCAACAGGGATTTTTTCAAATTCCTATAAGACAGGAGGATCAGCATAAAACCGCATTCATAGCAAATGACAAAAAATATGTCTATGAAAGGATGCCGATGGGTTTAGCGACGGCACCGGCGGGATTCTGCCATCTAGTCACATTGATTCTGAACAAACTCAAGTACAAATGTGCCCTACCATACCTAGATGACATATTGGTATTATCACCATCAATCGAACAACACTTCCATGACCTGGAAGATGTATTCAACAGCCTAAGAGTTGGTAAACTCAAACTGAAGAAATCAAAATGTGAATACTTCATAGACAGAATAGACTTCTTGGGAATGAGAGTGACACCCATGGGACTGCAACCATCTCCCACAAAGGTGGAATCAATCAAAACCTTCCCAACACCAAAATCAGTCAAAAATGTCCGATCCTTCACAGGCCTATGCCAATACTTCAAGAAGTTTATCAAAGGTTATGCCCAAATTGCTAGACCATTGTATGATCTACAGACACATCTCAAAGCATTTGTCTGGACAGAAGAGGCAGATAATGCTTTCAAAACATTAAAGCATGCCCTCTGTACCAATGCTCTTCTCAGATATCCAAACTATGAGAAAGAGTTCAGTTTGGCAACTGATGCTTCCAATGTGAGTTTAGGAGCTGTACTCTCACAGAGAGATAATGAAGGAGTGCTCAGACCAGTAGCCTTTGCAGGTAGAATCCTCTCCAAACATGAGAGAAATTACAATACCACAGAGAGAGAACTACTGGGAGTAGTGTATGGAGTATTACATTTCAGACACTATCTAGAGACTAGACACTTCCAATTATACACAGACCATGCAGCCCTAATCCCACTACTAACCAATACAGGACTCACACATAGATGGGCCAGATGGGCTCTCGACATACAACAATTTTCATTCACCATCCAACACGTGAAAGGTGATGATAACACACCACCAGATGCTATGTCTAGAAGAGAATACCCAGATTCTGGACCCATGACTAACCCTCCACCCCCACCAAGGAGAGTTAGAGCAGCCAGTAGAACCAAGTTTGCAAAAGTAACAAAGAAAGTACCATTCAAAAGGGATGATCCACCCAACACCATTGAAAAGCCAGAGACACCCATTAGGGGTATCTTGAAGCAATCTACACACTATGTGTTTTGCCACTGTGAGAGAGAATACTCACAACTCTTTCCAGATAATGACTTCGAGCCTATTGAATTCTCATCACTCAATCAGATGCTGAAGGCAACTCCTAAGGAGCCACCCTTCACCCCACCTGACTCAGACGATGAAGATTCAGAAGACACAATATATGCTATTACTCAAGCAACTTCTAAATCAGTCAGATTCTTTGAACCAATGCAGGGAGAGGAAACATCAAACCATTTGTGTCCTATGACCACACGCTCAAAGACTAGAGAAATGATTCAGGAGGGCACACCAAAACCCCCCACACAATCACAAACTATTCTAAATGAGAAAGAGGTCACAGGAAGCAAACCTACCAAAACCCCACCTGCCAGGAACAATGTCACAAAAGACACTGCATCTACTAAGTCAAAGAACTCTGAGACAAAGAAGATTGACAAAAAGCAAATTGTGCCTTTAAAGAAAAAGGTTGCCACTCCCATCAAGGCGAGAATAGGCCCTCCAAAGGAGCCTACACACCAAAACAAGAGTGACACACCCCAACAAAAGGCACAAGATAGGCCAATAGTCGATGAAAAAGAAAAAGAAAGAGACAGAATAAAACAACATGTGCTAGATATAAATCAACTACTGGATCAGATTCCCGACACATCCATCTCAGGTACAAACCTTGGCTTGGAACAAAGGAAAGACAAGGACCTATTACCCCTCATACAGTATCTTGAGGATGGGACCTTGCCTGCACCAAAAGCACAAGGAAATAGAATCATCAACCAAGGCCAGACATACACCTTGGTAAATGGTACATTAGTCCATATATGCCCCATAAATTGGAGAAAAACCAATACTGTACCACTTCAAATTGTTATACCACAGCAATGGGTAACAAGTACACTACAGTATTTCCATGACTCACCTACTGGCGGCCATCTTGGTTCAAGTAGGATGCTGTCAGCACTCCGACCTAGGGTATATTGGAAGTCTATGCTAGCAGACACAACAAAATATGTTTCCACCTGCCACACATGCCTCACAGCAAAAAGGCAAGTACACTCACACAAAACACCAATGACAGTGAGAGAGTACATGACTTCACCAATGAAGTTCCTAAACCTAGACGCGGTGGGACCACTTCCCACAACTGCCAGGGGAAACAAACATATACAAGTCTGCATAGATTATGCTACCAGATATGCAACAGCTTGGGCTACTACTGACTTAAAAGCTGAGACAACAGCAGCAGAGTTCTGCAAGAATATAATTTGTCATCATGGAACACCAGCCACTCTTCAAACAGACAATGGGACATGTTATACAGGTGCAAAGTTCACAAAGTTAACTAAACACCTCAAGATCAAACATAAATTCTCCTCACCATACAGGCCACAATCAAATGGGCTTGTAGAGAGATTCAATGCTAGCATAGGCACAGCACTCAGAGCATTCTGCTCAAAGCACCAAAACAATTGGGATTCATTTATTGAACCCATAACCTTTGCATTAAACAACACTGAATCCCAAACCACAGGATTCACCCCTTTCTTCCTACTCCATGGAAGAAACCCAGCCACCCCAATGGACTTAGGGCTGGGAATACAGGAAGACATATCCACAGTAGCAGACCATGTAGCTAACATGATAACAAATCAAGATACCTCTAGGAGGAAAGCTATAGAAAGGGTCACCAAGCTACAAAAGGAAAGGAAGGATAGATATGATAAGAAACTTACACCACAGGAAATCAAGGTCACCGACATGGTGTACCTAAACATACCAAGAATCCTGACCAATACAGAGTGTAAAAAACTTCAACCCCTTTTTATGGGACCATATGTTGTAGTGAATAGACCTAGTTTGACAAGTGCCAAACTCAAAAACTTGGACACCAATCTATTGGTGGCCAGACCAGTGCACATAGACAGACTGAAAAAGGTTGTGGCTGTCAGAAACAATGAATTTGCACACAGGCTTATTCCACATGAGGCCAAATACTACAGCAAAATTGTAAGGAACAAAAATGATATCACCCTTACAAGAGAAACCACAGGCATAGGCCCTATCAAGCCTAGGCCTGCACACCACATACTAAGAAAGACATCTAGGTGTGGTGCAGTTTCAAGAAATTAGAAACAAGATTGAGATACCAAAGTCATAAGATTTTCAAAATGTATTACAAATTCTCTTCATCCACACATAAGACATGTGTGACTGATAATGAATTACTATGTATATAAAGCCAATCAAATTTGTAAATATATCAGTAGGTTATTGCCTCTGAAAGGGTCAAAGACTGGGACCCCCCAAGTAAAGCAGACATGAAGTCTAAGAAGAGTAAGGGTAACACAATGGAGTGTCTAAAGCCTAATCCCCACATGAAAGAGCGCGCTATGCCAACACAGCAGTCTATAGAGATCAATTGACCTTATAAGCTACCCTCAGACAACTGTCTAGACGGTCATGAATGGCTGTCCTGGATGACAGGAGGAGCTAATTACCAGTACACAGACTACACAATAGACCCCACAGTTAGCAGACACTGGAGATTAATGCATTGTCTCCAGAGAAACAATACCAGGCCCACAATGGATGTGGGTAGGGTAGGCTACATAAGAAGCACTGTGGACCATAGCCCACCATCAGTCTTCATCCAGCTGCAGTCTGGAACACAAGTCTACAGGACCCCACTTGGGAATTAGCCAGCCCACTTCTCCATTAGGAGAGACTGCACTAGGATAAAGAACACACCTACTTCACCTTCAACCTGACCTTACCATTTACTGGTCAACCTCTATAGACTCACCGGACATATTGCCAAGACAGCTCAATCTTGCAAAGGTACAGTTTGAACCACTTCATTTAAAGTGTTACACCATACACTTAGACTTTACCAGCACCAAATCACTACAAATTTGACAAGACTTTAAACAGCAAACTTGCTTTACACAAGCACCATGGGGACACTGAGAGTTTCACCCATACTGCTAACTATGCTGTTATTATATACTATTGAACCACTTACTGCAGGTTATACACCTGTGGTGAGACAAAACATAGGAGTAGTATTCAAACCTAGCCCTCAACCATTGGTCAATGGACATACAACCACAACACTGTTGTTAGCTATTCCCTACAAGATACCTCGGGCACCCGTTACCCAAGGATCCATAAGGGATAGAATACTCCATTTGACCACTCCTACTCTACAAGATCATACCTCTGGCCAAATTATCCAACAAGCTAAGGAGCTAGACACCTTGCTGGAAATTGCAGACAAGGAGATAAATGAAACACTAGCCTCCATCAAATTGTTCTTATCCAACCCCATAAACACATTGGACAAGGCCAAAAGAGAGGCCATACTGGGTTTTCTAGCACCCCTGTTTCGCGGTGTGCTAGGTCTAGCCACAGTAGAAGATGTAAACCAAGTAATGGGACAGCTCAAGAACATAGATGAAATACTAAGAAAATTTGCTAAACAAGATCAGGAAGCAGCTAGTCTCATTGAAAAGATCACAGACAGACAAGATAAGTTTGTTAAAGCATACATCCAAGATAAGAAGGTACTGGACAGCACAATCAACACCATAGGTGACACTGTCAACCTGTGGGCCTCTAACATGTCCAGGTCACTTGACTCATATTCAAGGCACGAGAAAACTCAAAGGGAGAAAATGCAAGTATTAAATGATGCACTAATTATCATAGCAGCAAGAATGAATACAGTTCAATCACTGCAAAGGACAAATGCAGCCCTGAGGATGCTATCATCAGGGATCCTAACCCCTGATATAGTACCACCCTCAGACCTCGCTAGATACCTAGTTGACATTAATAACAAACTTAGGATTACACACCCTGGAGCACAAGTCGCAATTAATGACTTAGATTTCTATTATTCACAGAAGCTGACCTCATACACTTACTCAGCTCACCATATATATATTCATCTGGACATTATAATTCAATCTACCACCTCAACCTTCAAACTGTACCAAATGATTACATCACCCATGCCTATAGACACACAGGAGACCCCCACCAGAGGAGTCACCAAATTACAAACCACGACTGAGTTTCTAGCAGTATCTTACGACGAATCATTATTCATCGAATTGGACTCAGCAGATATGCAGGCATGTGAAGGTACTACAGTAAAAGTATGCAGAGATGTAAATGGTAGAATCTATAAACACAGGCCTACATGCCCTGTAGCCATTTTTACTAACCAGGCTCAACAGATTAAGGAACATTGCAAGTTTACAGTTTCACCACTGCAAGCACCTACCACCCATGCTATTTCCATTTCTGAAGATGAGTATCTGGTCACTACTAATGAACCCCATTACTTTATCAACTGCCATGGTAAAACGTCTGAAACTCGGAAGGCCCAGTCCTACTCAATCATTGGTGTACCCTGTGGGTGCACGATCAGTGTAGGAGAATTTTCTCTTCCAAACACAAGGTTGCCCTGTAACTCAACCTTATCATTTCATTACATTCTCAAGACAATTAATTTACCATTCATGGCGGCACTTAACAAAATTTCTGAAACCAAACCAGATGAAACAGAGAATCTTCCAAATTTCCCAGTAGTAAACCTTTCTAGAACCTTAGAAAAACTACAGGAAAATCCAATCATGGATGATATTACTCAACTAAATTTGGAGCCCTTTGCCAAAACATTATTGAAAGATGCCTCCAACCTTGATAAGGCAATGGAAACACGCTACGTAGAATCACACCTACGTCGAGTTACAGAGCATCCAATCTTCCAAAGCTTAGGACTCATCCTAGGGATATCAGCTCACATTTTTATAGTATACATACTACTCAAACTGTACAGACTAGGAGGGACTGTAGCTTACCTGCCTACAGCCAAAGCATTCAGACTAGTCACCGAGCTGCCCCTACACAAATTGCTCCCAGATAAGAATCCTACCAAATCTACCCCTACAGAGGAAACCCACACCCCGTTCCTCACAATTCAGGAAACCCACACCCTGATAATTGCTATATTATTCACCCTGACCATTTACTCAGCCTACAGAATAATGAAGTACCTTAAGAAATTTGCACAGACACACTGTGGCAAGAAAAATGTGGCCAAGCGCACAAATCCCACAATATATTTTAAAATATATTGTGGAGACTCAAACTTCGCGCTACCCCTGAGGCCAATACCACATGAATTCGATGAGATTAAATCAGCAGCTGCCCCGACCTATAAGGATATAGTGGTTAAAACCTTCCCACTACCTAAGGCTATATTTACCTGGACTGGACCAGTAGTTATAACAACACAGAGAGGAGAATTTGCTTATCACCTCCCTCAGGTGATACACCTACCTTGGCGCACTAGGTTCAGTACCATACCAGCCCTTAAAAACAAAGGACTGTACTACTCCATGCTTCTCCAGAATGATTGTGGCACCAGCCCGGTGACCATGACAGCACTGGAAAATACAACAGATATAATTATTGACGAACACCAGGAGGAGACCGCAAGGTCAAACATGCAGACTATTGCTAATTTTCTAAACCACCAGCCCTCCCCGGTGACTGTGGAAACAGCCTAGGCTGCCCACAGCCTAGACTGCCCCCAGTCCACCACCAGGAGATACTGAGATGACACATCTCACACATGACACACACCTCCACTGTCAATGAAATTATCAAAGTATTGAAAAAATTGATTTAGAAAAAAAAATATACACAGCCACTTGTTGATGTATAATATGAAAATCTATGGTATTCTCACAAAATCGATGATTAATGCGCGCATATACGCGCAAAATTGCGAAATTGCAAATTACAAATTGTAAAATTGTACAAATCTAACATTAATATACATGAATGCAGGTAGATAACTAAGACAGTTTTTGTACCCACTAGCACTTGTATACTATACCAAGGTTTACTTAAGGTGACACACTTTAGGTATCCAAGAAAATTGTTGGAAAAATGAATGAAAAAAAAAATTGTTGAGAAAATTGTTGACATGAAAAATGTTTACTTAAGATACTCACCAAATAATCTCTTTCAGGGACACATACTCAAAAAGGCTAGGGAAAAGTCAATTAAGCAGCGGCCCACTGCCGAAATTGCCAATTAATACACCCATATAGCAAAATCACAGAGTAACTCAGAGACAAACAAGCCTATTGTACATGAAGTACTTTGTTTTTCCGGTCCTCGGAAAAATTTGTCTCAAATCCCAAAAATTGTATAGTGTAAACTAGATTGTACGTTTGTACCCAATTTGCACACTAAAATTGTATGTTGCACACCAGATTGTACGCTTGTACCCAATTGAACGCTAAATTGTATGTTTGCACACCAGATTGTACACTTGTACCCAATTGTACGCAAAATTCGTTTATTATTCACCAAATTGTATGTTGTACACTAATTTGTATTTTTTGTACCCCAAATTTGAAAATGTGTAGGCAGATACACCAATTCACAGTAGAAATAAGGCAACTTCAAAGCCATGTTGTGAGTCAAGTATACTTAGGTCTGCTTAGCATCCAAACCAGAAAGTTGCACAAATTACGGTTATACGCCTAGAGTTAAGGAAATGTAATCTTTACCCAAAAAAACAAAACTGTTGTACATACTGAAAAAGCTCTACCACAAAATTTGTATTTGAAGCACTCCCTATTACTTCAAATCCACTCACACAATTGTATGTATGTCAAGGTAAAATCAAAAATTCTTTATCATAAGGCGAATAGTCGGAGATTCGCAATTTTCCCCGGAGGGGGGAGCCATTGTCACATGTACATGAAACACCTTTAAGACCCACACTCAGTGCTGTCTGCATCCCGCATACCGGGTGGCAACCGCCGCTCTGCAGACGCCCATCTGCCACTAAGCAGCCTAACAATAGTGTCTCTAATGCCAGTCTGTACTGGAGATGTGGGATGGCTGTATAAGGCCTAGACCACAATAGGGGAAGACACACACAGACAGTGATACCAGCCAATTACTTTCACAGTTCAAAGGATGCATCCCTTAACAATCATGTAACTCTATTGTAGTGGAGACATGACAGTTGGATGCTGGGCCTAACTTTGTCTGGGGCAATCAGCCCCAGAGTAGGGATATAAGGCCTCCAGTAGGAGGTCCATCATGACACATCACCAAGAACCGCTCTAGAGGTAACATCTCCAGTCATCTCCTGCTACCTGCTATACCACTGCACTATGGTGAAACTATGCTAGACAGGCATTGGTTTCCTACCATTAGTGGCCAGAGGCTATCTTCTTCAAGACTTCCACCAGAGGGTAAAGTTACTCATTATTACATTATTCCTCTAAGCAGCAGGTCAGGAGCTAGGTGTGGGAACCCACCTAGAACTATGCTGGACACTGTATTATTAATACCTCACAGGTGGAGTGGAACTGAACATTATACTTTATAAATTACTGTATGTTTACTGTATGTACAAATTACCTACATACTAACTACTGTATGATTGATATTTCTTACATGTTGCCTAAAGCTGAATAAACCAGTGACAACTGGAAATAACACTATTTATAAGAGCCTTGAGATAATCACACTATATACCACTAGTCTTATGATATTTCTCATATGACAACTTGATCATGCCAATCACTAGTATGACACCTTATGCGCGAGATAATGATACTATAGAAGAATAAGGCTACAAAAATGACAACAAATTGACTCAGGATGCACGTGATAAATAATTATTGTTCCTGGACTAAGGATGCATTTCATACATAGGGTGCGTCTTGTACCTGAGGTATTATGGCAATTTTGCCAAAACCAATAAGGGAGCCTTCGTGCATAGCCTCTAATAACTTTCATTTTGATCAACTTTGAAAAGAATAATCGGATCTAAATTTCCCTGAAATCACTTTTCACCTCAAGCGATAATATTGTTGAAACCCTTTCGTACAAGAGTGTGAAACCCCTCTGTCTATAGACGTTGAACAGGAAAAAAGCATATTTCAATCAATTCAAAAGTGGCCTTGAATAAATGATGCAGGGACTAAAGGTGGGTAATTCTATATATCCCAATGCTGCCAAGCATTGGAAAAGTGATGTTTTCATGATTTCATTTGTGAATGTCAGACATAAGTTCCTGCCAAGGTTGGATTTGCTTATCACACACTGAAAACCTGGATGATCCGAAAATAGTCAGAGGTGACAATTTTAGGTTGACAATATTTACCTAAATCTACAACTTTAGGTGGTCAAAATGACAGTCGTCATTTTGACCACCTAATGTTGTAGTTTTAGGTATTGTCAACATGAGGACCTAAAGTCGTCATCACTGACTAGTTTCGGATCTTCCAGGTTTTCAGTGCATCCCACGGAGTACACATTTACACACAATTGTCCTAACTGATATCACTTGGTTAGATTGCACATGATTAAAGATCAATGATAACAAAACAGATATATTCATGAAGACGATATATGTATCTGATAACTGAAACTATCTGTGAGAAATTGTCACTTTTAAACCTTGAGGATGAGTGGACGTGAACTGTAATTTAAGGCAGACTACATAATTTGATTTTAGAGGTTAGTATTTCATATTCCTCCCTGGGCCAGAAATTCTCAGATTTTAAAAGGTTGATTACTGAAAGATAGGTAAGTAGGGTGTCTAGGACATTTTAATGAATGGAACCTTCAATTTTCAATTGGGATTAATGATTTAACTATTAGCCAAAACCAGGGCGTCAGGGCGGCATTGAATGGAGTGGGGGTGGCATGGGGGGGGTGTGACTATCGATGCTATACTGCTGTATACATTTTCAAACCTGCAGTAATGGTATGTCTTGCAGCATAATGTTTAAGTTAGGGGTGCAGCTTAAACGCGGGGTTTTCAAAATATCAATCCAGAGGATGTGGATGGGTCTTATACATGAAACAGACCTCACTAAGTTAGGGGTGCACCTTATACGCGAGATGCGCCTTATATGCGGGAGATTACGGTAGATTAATCCTGGCTGCGCTCTAAGTCTTAGTAAGGAATCTGAGTATCATCTAGGTTATATTGTTTTTGCCCATTCTCGGGAGCAGAACCCTGGTTGCTAGGGACCTGACAAAGGGTCAAATTATATAGGCAATGTACTAGAAAAAGTAACCTTTTTGCTGTTTTCTTTTCTGATATTTGGATTAAAAAATAGTGCATCAAGTATGTGATGCAGATTTTTTATATCTTTCAGGTTTTGTAATGCATTTTGATGTGGGATGTTTAGATCTTTCTGATAAGGGTTTTAACACCTTTTTCTACTATATTTCCTATATAAAATAACCCTTCATGAGGATTATTATCAGTAGGGAGATAAGCCTGATAAGGGCCGTGCTGGTTGCTTCCTGAAAAAATGGGCAACGAAATAGGAGAAAAGTTGTTTTTATCAATGGCATATACCCTTCATATAGAGGTAATTTCAGCTGCCTCTGTGGGGCTTCCCTAGCCCACTTAAATGGGTCTATATCTCCTCTTTCCTATCCCCTCAGATGTGTGTGGTGCACATGTCCGGGCACCAACACATTCCTCTGTGAAATTGCGTAATATAGTTCTCGCCATGAATATGACCATAGCTGTCGAAATGGCGTTAAACATCTATTACTCACTCACTCACTCAGCTGCCTCTGGGGCCTCAAATATCTCTATTCTAATCACATCAGGCCTAATAAGGGTGGAAGCAAAATCTCTTGTTCCA
This sequence comes from Acholoe squamosa, assembly GCA_949317995.1. NCBI lineage: Eukaryota > Metazoa > Annelida > Polychaeta > Phyllodocida > Polynoidae > Acholoe > Acholoe squamosa. The sequence continues at coordinate 22,430,742 of OX439051.1, forward strand.
TTTTCATTCCTTGCTAGATAAAGGGCCTCCAATAAATCAAAGTGTTATTAAGAATGCTGAGTGTGCTAATTCATCAGTCCTGAATCTGATATGCATAAGAAAGTGAATCCTCTAATCAATATGATATATGTCAACAAGCCATAAAGGCACATTTAGATAATTTTAACATGAGAAGGCTCACTATATATCAAGGGTTTTCCAATGATACCAAATTTATTATGTTGCCACATGTGTGTAATTGATAGTATGGCTGAATATGCAAAATAGTTGATGGAAAAGAGTTAAAAGTTGTGAACTCGCACCATGAGGGAGGCATGGAAACCACAGAAAATACACTAAATTAAGTATATGTTTATAAAAAATGCAAAAGAAATAGTAATGAAAGGCTATTCCCCTACTTTTCTCTATGGATTATGATTATGATCATGGTAATGTTAATCTTCCATTTCAATGGGAATCGCTATATCAGAAACAATAGTCTCTAAAAATATCCTAAATAGCCTATTCACATCCATCGATCATGACCTTCTTGGAATGTTTAAAAAAATCAGACCATTTCAACCACTGAGTCCTCATCAGATATCAATTCATTTTAGAAGGGAACCTGGCCGACTATGTGGAATTGGCAGAAAATTCGGAACAAATTTTGGTGGACAGAATGGCATCTGAACATTTAAATTTTGCAGACAAAATGGAATTAGCAGATGTTTTGGAACAATGCATGGTGGATAAAAAATGAAATTGGTGGATATTTTGGAACAAAGCTTGGACAACATGGAATTAACCACTGTTAGGGGACATTTTGGACACAATGGAATGGGGCCAATCTTGCAGACATTTTGGAACAAATGCTTATGGACAAAGTGGAATTTGGAACTTTTTTCGGGTGTTTCGGAACAAAACCTGGTGGACACAATGGAATTTGAGCATTTTTGTGGATAATTTGGAACTAAACCCTGTGGACAGAATGGACTTTGGAACTGTTTTTCAGACATTTTGGAGCAAAACCTAAGGACACAATCGAATTTGGACATTTTTTGCGGACATTTTGGAACAAGAGCTGGTGGATAGGATGGAATCTGGACACTTTTGGTGGACATATTGGTACAAAAACTGGTGGACAAAACGAAATTTTGATCTTTTTGTGAATGTTTCAGAACAAGGCCTGGTGGACACAATGGAATTTTGACATTTTTGTGGATATTTTTGAACAAGAGCCGGTGGACACAATGGAATTTTGACACTTTTGGTGGACATTTTGGAACATGAACTAGTGGACAAAATGGAATTTGGAACTTTTTGGGGATGTTTTGGAACAAAACTTAGTGGACACAATGGAATAAGTATTTTTTGGCAGACATTTCGGAACAAAACATGTTGGATGAAACAGAATTAAGGATCTGGCGGATACATCGGAACGGGTGGACATAATGGAACTCAACATGGGGTGATTTAAGGTAGTGGGATGGTCGTATGTGGCCATGGAGCATGATGGCATGGCTTCTCCAGGGGCCATAGAATAAGGTGGTAGATGGAATGGAGACTGCAACCTTTGGACTATTCATATCCAAATGGAATATGAGAGGCTTAATACCGCAGCTATGAAATGATTATCACCCTTCTCAGTAGGTAGCCTTACCAGTGTGACAGGTCCTATTCTGACTGATTGTTTTTTTTATGTTTGCATATTTGCACTTTGCCTGACAAATTACTAAGAGTTCATTTGTGACGTAAAGAAAAGTGATTCTACATACAATTGTGAGACGACTAGAAAACTGCATGGGAGTTGGCAATATGTGTCTTCTTTATCTGATAATGTCCAATTAATGGAATCAGCTAGGATGTTATTATGGTGTACACCCCCAATAGGTATATATAATGGATTTCGTGTAAACCAGCAGACCCCATCCACAGTTCCCAACCATCTGTAGTGCGGGAGGGAGGGGCCTTTGCGTGGGAACTGTATTGTATATGGACCACATGTCATCCTGGACTGAGATGTTGTTTCTTAATATAGATGAAATTGCAGGTGTCCTTGCCCTAAGAATACAATATTCTTATCAATGGCTCCCCTTTCAAGATGAAATGAAATATGTATACATGTCATGTAACTAGAACATTTCTGAAAGACCCCAGTTGTTGTACCCACATAGCCAAGGTTATGTCTAGGCCGCTTGTTCTCTTCTTTTACCAGGGGATTTCAGAGAAAATTTTGTAAATATACTAGGAGTCTTGAGCTTTCAAAAACTCTTAGAATTTTGTGAATATTCTAATGAGAAGAGAAATGGTGATGATGTAAGCTAGGCTAGTTGATCAGAAAAAGCAAAACCCAAGTTTTCTCTATTTACTTTAATTAGTGAGATTTATCATCAGAAAAGTGATGTTCGAATTAGCAAAATTGATCATTCAATCAAACTTCAAATTGCAATATCTCAGCAATCCCTAAGTTGATTTTGATGAAATAAAGTGCACATTATAGGAAATATTAAATTTTACTGGAAATTTGGTAAAAGACAAACTTTTGGGAATATTCTTTTTGTTACCATGGCAACCAAATCTATCCCAAAATCATCGTTTTAGCATATCTGTTGCCATGGTAACCAGCCCAAATGGCTAATAATGCATCAAAATACACTGAAAATTTCTAATTCATTTTGTTCAGCATGGAAAAATCTACAAGGTCAATTTTCACCAAAAAATAATATTATTTGACATTTTTCATGATTTTTGACTTAGATGTTGATGAAAACTATAAAAAACTTTTATGCTGAATCCAAATTTTGTCTCACATTTGTGAGTCCGTCATATAAAACCTATAAGAGGTAGATACTAGTTTTTTTGGACTGTGTGAGGAACCCAACTTAAGATGGAGCAATGAAAGAAATGTAAGGATTTCAGTCGAGGAAGTTACAGGATGCTCAAAATCGGTCCAATATTGGCCGAAATCGATCTTAACTATGCATAAATGCGTAAACCGTAAAGGAAGAGTTTCAAAATTGAGATCAGTTTATTTAGTTATAGGTTCTGCTATAGGATCAGTTTCTCTAGGCCCCTTCTACACAACCAAAATTTCAAAACGTTATGAACCGTATACCCAAGCTTTAATTTGTTTTGTGTCATATATAACTCATACAAATTGACCAATTATTGGGTTCTAATCTACCTAGTGTTACTCTTGAAAGTGGAACATCTAGCTCATTTCTATTTTGATTTAAAATGCTTATCTAGAGCATTTGACAAATCTGAAACCCCAGAGTTACTATGCAATCTAATTTGAATAAAGTTCAGTGTATGTAACTGTGTTTTCAAACTGGAGACCTCACTGTGACCATCACATTATTGTGGGCAATTCTTGTAAGTATTGGTATGATTTAGGAGGTGCTGATGCTCATTCCGTCTATTAAAATTTTGTTCTTGATTAAGATTATGTATGTCGCACCTGCGAAGCCACCGAGTAGGGTTTGGGCCGTAAGATGAGGACCAAGTCATATCCAGGACTGGCTATGTTTACACCCAACAATGGAACCAAAACATTTCTGAACACACCTTAGCAACTGTAAATATAACATATGGCAATCCTTGGTACTTCTGAAAGTTTGCAAGGAAACATAAAACCACTGGCTCTGTGTCATTTTCAAGCAAGCAGTGACCATTACCAAATTACTATAGTGAAAGCTTGATCTGCGGCATTCCCCAAACCTGTCACTTCTAACTTTGCAGGCATGATGCACCCATCAATCATTGTCATGATGCGCCAATGCAGTGCCAGTAGATACCCTGGCTGTATCAATGTGTATCAATGTTAACAATTGATTATGAAGCATTCAGGCATCATGCTGTCCATATAGAGTTAATACTATTGACTTTAACAATGGTAGAACCATTGTATAGTACTGCATTGTATAAGTCAATGCTGCCTCAGCATTATTGGTTATGTTACAGTATATATGGAACTGTAGACCCCAGTGTGCACTGCTATCCGGTATTTACTATAAAACAAAGCCTTGGTTTACCTTCAGAGACCACCCACACTTGAATTGTATGTTCTTAGGTAATATGGTGTGTAATTCCAGTAACATAGAGTTAGTGAATTACAGCAAAGTGCAATGTAAAATAGTTCCATATAGACCCCTACCAGACAGGCGATGGAGCAATTCAGACATCAACATGATTACTTTGATAAGGGATACAGCCATGCAAATTAGATAAGGATACCATGTCGACATGTGAGGAATCTCTTTATGGAAAGAAAATGAAATGAGATTTTTTTTACTGAAATATTGATATCAGGCAAGTGTTATATATACCTCTGACAAGTATTCACTTTTTTTTTTGAGTTGCTTGCCACGTAGCGGCCGAGAGCGCAGGGACCGTATCAACTTCATTATGTTTTCAGTTTGTCAGTGACGTCATGGTCACCTTGTGACCCGCTTTGTGATGTCATACGTCGGCCGTGATGTCACATGTCGGCCGCAGAGTGGCAAGTCATGCAGGAGGGATAGGAGTGGCAACTCCTATCCGTGGTCCTTGCCACATTTTTCTTGTTTAAATCTAGGTTTTAACATGAAGGCTGTATCAGTATTCATTAATCATACAATCAACCGAGTTCTACACATTTTTATCACAACTGCACAGTAATCATTGTAACTTGGTATCATTGAGATACTATCGATAGTTTTCACTCCTGAAAATGTTAAAATCAACATTTCTTTGCCTTTTTGCCTGGTTATTTCAGCTTCATGGATCACAGGTACTGCTCACTGTAAAAACAGTGTTTAAGTTATAAAATTTTACTGATGTATCTCTGTTTTCTAAAGACATTGCCTCTACTGCATCATACAATGCATTGTAAAAAAATGTCGAAATAACGGCACATTCTCCGTCCCAAAATTGCCAGAGTGTGGGCGCATCAATTCCTGAAGGTGCTACTGACGAGATAATGACTGATAACATCCATTACTATGGGTACCAGTTGTACCCAAGATTTCAGCAGTGAATAGAGGGAATAATCACATTGGTCTAAGCCTATCCTATCCTGCCTTACCCTATCATAAGGGTAAGGGGGGATAGTTAATAGAGATACAGGGAAATTCAAGCCATGTCTCTTGGGATTTTATATCACAGGGTGAAATGCTTCCCTTTTTAGCTCTTTTCTTCTGAGAAATCTTTTTGCAAACAGGAAATTATGAAATCTCCTCAAGTGGCATCTCAACACTTTTTGTTATTAAGATTGTCTAAAGAAGATTCATTATCAGCTGAAGTTGATAAATCAGCTTGATTAGTACACTTTGATCTATTAAAATGAATATTTCAGACAGGTCTGTCAGTGAATTAGGAGGGAAGTGGGGTGTAATGTAGTGTGAGAAGTGACTTTTAACCCTCATAGCGTTGTGTGATGCCTTAATGCAGGTATAATTTTATGCATCTTCCCAGTCCAGACTTGTTACCTATTTTTGGCTGCATTGGTATCATATATGACATATATGTGCATGATACCAACCTGATTTGAAAGTGTCTAGACCTCCATGATTATTCTCAATTAATGCAATATGAGCCCTGGTAAGACACAAGTTGAAAGCATAGAGCCTGATGAGTGTTGGTAGACCTCAAAGCACATGTATACTTGTACACTTGGATCCAGCTTCTCAAAAGTTCTCTCTCACCACCATCGGATATTATAATGAGGAAGTCACAGAGGGTTTGTTCATATAGGTAGAAATACCCACCTGGGACTGTAAAAAGGGGCCACCTTGGGTTAGAGTCCACAGCTTTTTGAAAGGTTATATAATATATTCAGCGATTTCTGCTTTCACAAATATGTATAGGGGGGCCTACATCGTTATGGCCCATAATTATAAGCACCAGTGCTTGAAAACCTTGTTGACAAAGCAAAGAATGATTTACTAACCTATTCCGCCATCTTGTCCAGGAAAGGATCTAAACATTCATATCCCCTATGACTCACTCCCTACTTCTCCCTTTAAGGATCTTTCTTTACCTTTACCCCCCCCCAAACATACACACACAATCACCCCTCTCTTTCCCCTTTTTCTCATGTTTCTCTTTTATCCCCTCCCTCCGCATAAATCTTATACCTGCATTTCTCCTCTCCATCTATGAAAGCGCACCATGCAAGCATCAAAGTGTACAACAGCCTACTCCCCTTCACTCCCTCCAGGTACTACTAGTGTACTATTATTTTTTTAATGGCATGCATCATTATAATGTTATCCAAGACATCCCCTGCTCTACCACTTGTAGCTCCTCTCCTATGTTGGAGACTCCTGTGGATTCAAAAGCATTTCATCTCATCCCACTGGATGTTCAGAGTTTGGACTCACCTGGGGTCACATGGATGCTGCTGCCAAGCATCATGGGAAATAAAATGGGAGGTTTTGGTGGGAATCTTATCAGCGATTTGAGGGGAGGGAGACACAGGTGTGAATTATCGGGCAGCCGACAAGGGAGCACTGCTGTTGGCGTTGGTAATGGAGCCAAAAATTCTTTGCATTTTGGGACAGCTTGTGGGCATGTGTCCCTAGGTGGATGGCAGCTATCTTTTTTTGATGCGATTAAAGTGGAATCTAAGTCCGACTGAAGAGATATTCTCATTGGCAATTCATTTGTTCCCAATATTTGGAAACATAATCTTTTTGTATTGCCCATGTCGATTTTGCGCTTTATTTAATCATAAGGTGAGCTAGATCAAAAGAAGGTACTTAATTTATTAAGTTAGAATGTAGATCTAGCAGGAGTATTATTGGTGGCCCCACTGTCCAGACCTCAAATTCGCACATGAAGACGAAAATGGCATTTGACTATGGTAACCAGACCTGAATCAGGCTCATTTGTAACCAAAGAGCTTCTACTGAAACCATCCCAGGCATGTACAGTATGGTAGAGAGCTTGGTAAGAGGCCTTTCAGGCTGCAGGAGATCCATATATACCATATGGTCAGGAATCTCCATATAAATGAGGAGAAATTGAATACTCTACCGAAATAGATGGGGAGTATGACTATGAACCACCTGACTAGTCTATCATCCAACGACGTGAAGGCTCATATTTGGTCCTCTTGCAAATACTGGGTGGAGAAGGGGACTGCTAAAATCCCTCTAGATCGCAGAGTAGGTGGGTGTGACCCCCCCCCCCCCCCCCGGTTAAATATGCTATATATATAGTGTGGCGTAGACCGAGCTGACGTCGGTGGATCCTGAAACCATCCTGGCATGGGTGCGAGGAAAGCCGGCGGAGGCAGAGTCATGTCAGCGTTGTGTAAATCATTGTTATTCAGAGGAGCATCGCCGGCGTCGGTGTATGATACATACACCAGCGTCGGTGGACCTACAAGTGTATAAATAACTGGAGATGTCCCACCAGCAGTCAGTCGGGTCTAGGGGTGGATATAAGACGCACTGACACTGGCCTCTGTGAGAAGGTAACAAGCTATCGATAACAAAGACATTTTTAGGAAATAAAGGATTCTCTTTAATTATACTTGTTGGAGTCACAAGTGGTCATTTCTGATCCGGAGGAGCTCAAAATACGCTACATTGGTGACAGCGGTGTTTGTTTTTCTACGGATCCACGCAGGATTAGAAGATGGCAGAGGCTAGGATAACTGAACCAGACTTATTGGAATTGGCAGGGGAGGGAAATGGTAGAGGAACACTCCTGGAGGTGGTGGACGAGGAGGTGATGCTACGTAGACAAGCAGGGGACAGGGCTGATGAGCAGTAACCTGAAAGGCAGTAGGAGCCCATGAAAAGGGAGCTACCCGTGGAGGAGGGCAGAGCTCGGGCGGAAACAAGCCAAGCCAGTCCAGAAAACGACTTCCGGTGGTCTTGGCAGAAGGAGGAGGCCGAGGAGGAAACGCCTCCGAGAGCTCGGCAGGGCAGAGACAAAGCACGAGACAGGAAAGAAGGCCCTCATGGTGTGGCTTGGAGGAAGCTGGGCTGGGGACCGGGGGAATGGTCAGAGGACGAGTGGGAGCGGCTCGCTGAGACCCTTGAGACCCTCAGGCAAGAGAAATCAGTGGCAGAGTGGAAAGACATAGAAGAGGGACTGGCACAGACAGAGGAGGGCCCCGTGAAGAGAGAAGATGTGCCCAAAGTAAAGCGGGAGGAGGAGGAGGGGGAATACCCCGCACAGAAAGATAGTAGACCACCAGCTGGGCGAAAGTGTGTGGGTGGGACGGTGGGACGGCTGCCAGACGGCTGCTGAATGGTCCGAAACCAGCTACCCTGGAGGGATACACCGAACTCATTGGTGGAATGGTTTGAGCCAACTAACCAAGAAGAGACCTACAAGGCTGTCCTCCGGACTCGAGTAAGGAGAAAAGGGGAAGGGTTGCAGGAACTCAGGGAGGACCTGATGAAGTACACCTGGCTGGCATACCCCGAGGCCAATGCCAGGACTACAGATACCCTGGTCTTGGACTGGTTTCTACTGTGTTTGGACAACCCCCTGAGGCAGTGGGTCTACCAATCCCAACCAAAGGACCTGCAGGTGGCCATCATGACAGCAGTAGGGGCAGAGGCATACCTTAAGATGGAGCAGGAGACACAACAGCAGGTGAGAACCGCCGATGCATCAGTAAATGAGCATTTGAAGTCTAACACCGACAGAATGGTGGAGCTCATTGATCGGCTAGCTAAGAGGATGGAGGAGCCGGCCTCCACCAAGAAGAAGAAGCGGGGTACTGCCTGTTATGGGTGCGGCCAGGAAGGGCATTTCAAGAGGGAGTGCCCCAGCTGGAAGGTGGGACAGCCCGGTGGTGCCCCCAAGCAGGGGGTGGAGGTCCCACCATCGGGAAACTAGAGCCAACCTTTACCCAGGGCCAGGTACAGGTCAGGGGAAATGGGCCTAGGAATATTATACAAGGGAGGAGAGAGAGAGGCGGAGGCGGTTTAATAGTGGAAGGCAAGGTTGATGGGATAGCCATCCAGATGCTAGTAGACACCAGCGCATCCCTGAATATCATCTCCCATGGTTGGTGGGAATGCTACGAAGGGGGTAGACCGCTGGAGGAGACGGGCGAGGTGGTCTTTTCAGTGGACGGGCGTACCCTGAAGCTGAGAGGGGAGGTGCTGACTCCGCTACAGCTGGGAGATAGGAAGATCGAGGCCACCTTTATTTTAGGGGACACAGGGATGGAAGGAATCCTGGGGGCTGCCTTCCTATGGGAGAACCATCTCATGGTGGACGTGGCAAAGGGGAGGTTGATCTGGACTAACCCCGAGGTGGCGTGTCACGTCATAAGGTGGGGTCGGGAGAGGAGACATTCCTGGAAGGCCTCATTACGGGACTGTGGCAGGAGTGGGGAAATGGCATGATAGAAGGCATGGCCGGGCTCAAGGGCGAGCCCGAATTCCTGGTGGGTCAGAGCCTGGTACAACCACAGAACAGGGAAACGTGGGTGAGGGTAGTCAACCCGGGACCAGAGCCAATTATAGTCTACCGGGGCATGACATTGGGCGCTATCCAAAGGGTAGAGGCCCCCACCGAGAATGGTAATCCGGAGGTGGAGGAGGGAAGTTAGTGTAGAAGGGTGGGAACACTCTCTAGAGAGGAAAGGAGGGATCTGATCAAGGAGTTTGTGGCAGGCATGGAAGCCAATAGAAGAAGGGAATTGGAGAGGCATATACAAGCCTTTCAGTGGCATAAGGATGATAAGGGCCATACCACCCTGGCCCAACACCTAATTGATACGGAAAGCCACCCGCCGATAAAGCAACCACCCAAGCGGTTGGCCCCCCACAGAAGAGTGACCATCGAGGAGGAGGTGGACAAGATGTTGGAGGCAGGAGTAATCGAGCCCTCCAGGGCAGTGCGGGCGATAATAAGGGACATGGGCCTAGGGGGCCACCGCAAAGAATACCCCCCCTCCAGCAAAATGGCGGAGGGAAAGGACGACTGGTTCCAGTGGTGGTGTGAAGAGGAGAGGAAGGTACGATCGGCGGCTTCTATGGCCCATTGGAGGGGGGAGGCTCCAGAGGATGAACCCCCCTTGGATGAGGAATACCTGTCTCCTATAGATGAGGTAACAAAGGAGAATCGGGAGAGGAGTGAGCACAAGAGGGCAGAATCGGCCAGGCGTAGGCGGGATCCAAAAAGACGCCGTATACTCACAAAACATGCAGAGCGCTGGCGAGTGTATGAGATGTTAGAGAAGGCTGAATATGAAAATCAAAGGAATGAGGAGAGGGAGAGCCGGCTACAGGCCAGAGGACGGTTACCAATTAAGCCTAAGACCCTGCCTAAGCCGGAGGTGGGGCAAGAGAGCATACCTAAGTCGTCGGGGGCGCCCGCTGTCGGGGGTAACTTGTTGCCAGGTAACTTGGATGCGGGTGACGTCACCAAAGAGATAACGGAGAGCTTTCTTAAGATAGCGGACACAATCCTGCTGCCAACCAGCAGCCGGCACCCACCACTACTGCCACAAAGGCGAAGGGTATGAACAGGAAGCAGAAAATCAAGACCCCCGCGAGGAGCCGGCACCCATCACCACCATCACCACCATCGAGACTGCAGGACCTTCAAAAGGGACCCTAGGTGCCACCTCCACTGTCTCCTTGCTGGTATCCCCTGGGATTAGTATTGGTGAGGAGGAGATGGAGGAGGTGGCTGCAGCAGCTAAGTACCTGGAGGAGTTGATGGGGCTGGCCACCCCACCGAATCAGGAGACGGCAAAGAGAGTCACCACTCGTAGCAGCATGGGGAAGGGCCGGAAACGGATTTTCTATGGTTTAAAAGTTACCTGGAAAATAGAAAACAACGAACTAGCTATGGTAATAAAATGTCCTCAAACCAAGATATTGATTACAGTGTCCCTCAAGGAGTGTTTTAGGCACCCTGTTGTTTGTTCTATATATTGATGATGTTGTTAAGGTCTTAAAAAATGCAAGATTAAACTGTATGCTGATGACATTGTGATTTATAGTTCTAACAAAGATGTAGACTTGGTTAATGAGAATTTGAATGAAGATGTAATTAACTTTAAGCATTGGGTTATTGAAAACAGACTAACAGTAAATCCAACTAAAACAAGATTTATGTGGTTTTGTAGTGCTCATAAATTAAAAAGATGTCCGGATTCTACTATAGACTTCAATGGCACACTGTGCAAACTGTCACCTTCTTTCCATACTAAGGTGTACATATTGACAGTAAAATTAGTTTTGATAAACAGATTAAAATTATTAAACGAAATGTATGCAATAAACTATTTAGGTTTGCTAAGTTAAGAAAGTTTTTAACACAAGAGGAAAGTGTAAAGATATACTGTTGTACAATCAGACCAAGAATAGAATATTGTTCATTTATAAGTACCAGTTGTAATGAGGATGGTCTTGCAGCATTACAACGACTGCAAAATAGAGCTCTTAGAGTTTGTCTGAAATGCAATATTAGACGGTATAGTGTGAAGGAGTTGCATGAAATTTGTAAGGTCCCAATGTTAGAGAAAAGATTTGACATGCTATTATTATGTTTAATGTATAAGAAATCAAAGACTGTGTTAAATAGACCACAATCTTATAATACAAGGTCTCAAAAGAAGATTGTTTTTGAACTACCTAGGGTTATTACTAGACACTATAAAAGATCGCCATGGTACAGAGGGGTGGCTCTCTGGAATACTCTACCTGAGGAGATTCAGAAAGCTACGACAAAGGTAAAATTCAAGGAGGGTGTGATGAGGATAGAAAATATAAGGTTGAACCTAAACTTGGGTTATAATTGACAATGAGAAGCAGGTGTAGAAACCGCGCCGCTTCATATTCATATTCATACTCACATTCATATCCTTTTTCATGTTTACATCCATATTGATATTGTTGATGTTCCCATATGCATATAACAGCATATACCACCAACTCTAATTATTATTTATTTGAACTCAAAACAAGGTGTATCTAGCTGTAATCATAATGTACTGAAATAATGTGTATAAACACTCTATGTATGACATATTATTTACTTTCTATCTCTTTTTGCTTTCAGTTTGTTTGTCTGTACTTTCTATGTTAATAACCTATTGAGTGAATATTGCCAGTCCCTATTTTTCCATCTCCTGATTGTGTTCATATTGACATTTGTCAAGATCTATGAAGTTATTGTACTGTTTCATTTGTGACTTTCCTTTGAAAAATCAATAAAACCTGGTCTGCTCTATAGCATTATTTAAATTAACATAGCAGTTCATTAATGCAATGAGCAAGTCAAAACAAAAAACAAAAAAAAAAAAAACAGTCGCCTCACTACCCCAAAGACCCCTACCTCTGGAGCCCGGAGGAGTTTGGAAGATCTGTTACTACTTACCTGTACACCTGTAGACAAAACCTCAGAACAAGCAGGGCCGAGCATGCCAAGGGGGGAGGAGGGAGCTAGTAAGCTGGAGCCGGTGGGAGGTGCAAGGGGGAAGGGATCCTCAGAAACAGGGGGCCGGAGGTCACCCGGCATACAGACTGGTACCACGCCCCAGAAAGCTGGAACCATTGCGGGAGGGGCTAAAGGGACCGCTTCGGCAATGCCCTAGAATGGTGACAATCGGACTGGAGGGTCTTGTTGTGCAATCCCCGAAGGGGGATTTCCTACTCCAAATTGAGGCGGGGGAGGAGGCGGGCCACATGGAAACTATGGTTCTAGTCCCTGAGGGGGTGGAGATACTGCAAGGGAGCATTGACAATGATGATAGGTTGGAGCCGCCTACTTCAGAGCGAGTAATCATTGTGACAGACGCTAAAATAGTGCCCATTCCGGAGGGGGGAGTAGCACCTGTGCAGGGGGTGGTAGCAGTAAGCCAGGTGGTGGCCTCGAGTCCACCCCCCCCCGTCACTGACTCCACCAGGGAGGCATGATGGCGGAGGAGGACGCCTCGGAAAACTCCAACCAATAGGGTAAGTGTCTCCTCAGGTAATTCCAAAGGAGGGGGATACGGGGACTCCAGTACAGGAGGGCATCGGCAGAGGTCGGTGGGACAGAAACCGAGGGTCGGTGGTGCTGCCAGGTCGGAGGGTGTCTATGAGGGCTGAAATGGTGGCAGAGACAGCGCTAGAGTAATTGACGGGTGCTAAGCCAGTACAGGCAGGGAAGAAGTAGAACCTCGACAGAAGCATAGAAACCAGTGTACAGAACGACTTACCTTGTGTTGCAGAGTTGGCGAGCCACGTTGATGGCATCCGGAGGCGGTCAGAGGACTGGACAGCAGGGCGACCACTGGAGGGCGGGAGAGGCCTCCGGTGGACGATTCGGTGGACGCTATGAGGGGGAGGCCATGATATGTACTGCATAGCGGACAGCAGTTGTAGATAAGTTTTGGTACCACCTATAGAGGTGGGGTAGTTAAGCTAGGCATGACATAGAGATCTTATGTGTGTTATATTATAAGATTGTATTATACCGCTCCTTACAAGAGTAATAATGAAGACACCCAGGGGACATGGTGTAGTAACATTTATTCAAAATTGGAAACCCATCTGCAGGAGGGTACTTTGACATTCTTTCCCAGTAAGTTGTTAATTAGTTGGGGAGAGTGTGACGTAGACCGAGCCAACGTCGGTGGATCCTGAAACCATCCTGGCATGGGGGCGAGAGAAGCTGGCAGAGGCGGAGTCATGTCAGTGTTGTGTAAATCATTGTTATTCGGTGGAGCATCGCCGGCGTCGGTGTATAATGCATACACCAGCGTTGGTGGACCTACAAGTGTATAAATAACTGGAGGTGTCCCACCGGCAGTCAGTCGGGTCTAGGGGTGGATATAAGATGCACTGACACTTACCTCCGTGAGAGGGTAACAAGCTATCGATAAAAAGACATTCTTAGATGGTGTGGCAGATCAAGCCAGGAAATAAAGGATTCTCGTTAAGTATACATGTTGGAGTCACGAGTTGTCATTTCTGATCCGGAGGAGCTCAAAATACGCTACTATATATATATATATATATATATATATATATATATATATATATATATATTGTGGTGGTAAGGCCGAGGGAGGCGAGACAAGGCCGAAACCATCCTGGATGGGGGCGGCGAAGTCTCATTCTCTCGGAGCCAGAGCGGAGTAGAGATAAGCGCGTCTCCGACGCTGGAGTGACCCCAGCATCAGAGACAACAGCTACTATATAAGGAAGCTGGGAGTCAATGACGAGTCAGTTCTGGCACCAGAGTTTATTGTAGTCATAAGTAATAGTGAAGAAGTTATCTCTGAGGACCAGAGAGCTCCAAGTAGATGGTGTGGCCCGAAGCCAGGTTAATAAACAGTGTTAAACCATAGTTCGAGTCTTGTGGTGTTTGCTATCAGAGGTAGATTCGGATTTCGCTACAATAAATATATATATATGGAACTATATACACTCGTGTATATTTATATAATTATTCGCGAACGGTTAGGGACTATTTGCAGCGCGCATTGGTATCTATGATGTCATAGTATGACGTCATGGTCAACAACCCACTGGTATAAAAGTGGGCGGGTTCAAGCTAACCGTCAATTGGCTCGAATTCACCTGTACAGGTAACACCACGCTGGGTGTTCCCTGGAATTTTAAATTTTACTATTGTTATTACTATTGCTATTACTATTGTGATTACTATACTATTGTTATTATATTATGCATTTTACTGACTATGCTTATTGTCAACTAATTATTATAGTTGTTTTAATAAAGGCATGTATGGTGCTGATAGCCCCAAGGTCAGTAACCCACCAAACTCATGTGTCTGTGATATGATCATTTATTATTACTGTGTCATATTTATTATCACTGTATTTCAACATTATTATCGTTATTACCGGTATTTATTATTCCCTGGCAGCGAAATAACTTATATATATATATATATATATGTGTGTGTGTGTGTGTGTGTGTGTGTGTGTGTGTGTGTGTGTGTGTGTATTCCTCTGCTCAATAAACTAATAGAATAACGCTTAGTGTGCCTCAGCCTCATGATCTTGAAGCAGACTTGCAGTAAGAAATTATGACATTTTGTGAATCAATACAAGTTTTCATTTTGGGAAAAATATGACTTCATGTTCCTGCAATAGCAGTTACCTCACTGTTCTTCCTTTATTTCACCCAGGGAACCAGAAGTTGAGGTACTAGATTCTGGTTCTTGTATTCTGGTGTGGATGAATAAGCATGGTTATTTTTGATGGAGTATGAAGGGTGAGGCCAGGCTGTGACGTGCAGTGACTCATAGACAAAGCAATATAGATTCACATGTGATCTGTAAAAATCTGTGTATTCTGCCTGAATTGGACTTAAATTCTGTCTAAACCCTGCACTCGGCAAATTGTACTGAGTGAGTGAGCAAAGAAGTTTGATGTACCATAATGGCCCGTTTCAGTGGTGGGGTCTCAAATAAGAGCATGTTTAGAACTGCTAAGTGTAACAAAACAGCAAAACTGCTGTTATAATAACACTTAGCAGTCGACCATCCAACTGCTAAGTATAACAAAAAATCGCTAAGTGTTACAAGCATCCAACTGCTATGTGTAACAATTGCTGCTAACTGTAACAATACTCGCATCATCCTGTAAAGGGACATGGAACTGCTATCTGTTACAATAAATGCTATCTGTAACATCTGTATCTTAAAACTCAGCTAGGTTTATCACTTTCACATATATTGTAAGCTAAGGGCCACGCAATATCATAAGGTATATCAATACTGTAGCGGTCACGGCCGCGGGAGCCTTAGACTGGCAACGAGAGCGTCGATTACAGGATCAGAGGGGCAGTTCGGAGATGACAGCCCCCAAAGTACACTTGACAATGTTTTGTTACAGTTAACAGTTGGATGGTTAACTGCTAAGTGTTATTATAACAGTTAGCAGTGTTGTAACACTCAGTAGTTCAATTATATAACTGCTAAGTGTAACAACACTGATAAGTGTAACAATTACACTTAGCATACAGGCACTAGATAACTCATGAAGCTTGTGTCTATTTATCATATGTTATGCTAATACAACATGCCAATGTAGCTATATTTGTCCCCTCAGTTAAATATGAAATGTAGGTTTTGTTACACTTAGCTGTGATTGGAGTATAAGTTGAATTGTTACAGATAGCCGCCTTTTGTTACACTTAATTTGTTACACTTAGCAATTTTATTGTTACAGTTAGCAGTTGGATAGTTGACAGCTAAGTGTTATTATAACAGTTAGCAGTTTTGTTACATGATTATGAATTATAGATTTGTTAAAACTATAACGTACATTGCTGTCCTTAATATAGGACTTTGGTACCCCAAAGCCCCCAACGGCCATTCACCCCTCTGTCAGCAATGACGTCAGTGGGTACTTCCACATTCCTAGCCAAGTACATAAAGAATAGAATCTCTAGTAATGTAAGCTGTTGGTCCCAGAAGGGCAGAGGATGACCTACAAAAAAAAACTGTTTTTACAACTACAACAGAATGCAATCAATACTGCATAGACATCTCACAATACACACTACCCACCACTTCAGTCTATGGCACAGTAAAGCCACAAGAAGGCCAAAGGTTGTCAGCTAATGGAGGGTACCAGACAACAGTAATTGGGCACCTTTTAATCCAAGACCCCTCAGGTCACCATTTATAGCGATGCTGCATTTGCTAAACAGACAAATCTACCTGCCTGCACCTGCGCGGCAGCCTCAATGTGAACTATGAAGAAGCCCTGCTTGCCCGGATATCATTGTTCCGATATTGGTTGTGGTCAAAATAGAGGCAAATTGAGTGGGTTATGTTGGGACTACTTGGCTTTTACTGGACAAAGTAGACCAGGGCTTAGTGCAGTTTCTATTGACAAATGTT
Organism: Acholoe squamosa; assembly: GCA_949317995.1. Classification (NCBI taxonomy): domain Eukaryota; kingdom Metazoa; phylum Annelida; class Polychaeta; order Phyllodocida; family Polynoidae; genus Acholoe; species Acholoe squamosa. Next base: position 22,447,548 of record OX439051.1, read on the forward strand.
CCTGTTCGTCGAATATGAATATACTTGGCTCAGGGTGTATGCACATTCAATCAAAGACCACATGAATTTGCCATACTTATCACTTGTAAAACAATGAATTTGTTATTTATATTCAGTGCTACATGACAGATCTTTAGCATATTGTAAGTTAGTGGTTTACCCCAAAAATGAGACAATTCAGAATCTGGGGAGAGGGAAAGCAAGGGGAGAGGAAAGATATTTGAGGAAGTGAATATTTGATGTACCCTCATCCTGTAACTAACCCTCAGTAAATGGCACACATAGGGAATGCACACAGATGATAATTCAGTGCACTACAGCTGCAGAGCAGCACGGTGCCACCATAACACCTCCATCAAAATAACTATGCTTACACATTCAGCTGTCTTACACTTTTTAAGACTAAGACAGCTGCAAGCCCACAACAAATTATAGGATCCATTGTCCAAAGCAGTGATAAAGCTGGAAACATACTTGTCTACTGTACTCTCATTTACTCGATATACCCTCTGTTTACTAGGTGCTCCACCTGCATCTTGCTTCTTACGGTTAGAGGGCTAGGTCCAACATAGGGTAACCCACCACTGACTTGACCACTTGACTCACCTTCAGACAGATTATGAAAAATGTTTGGGGTATGTCCAAAGTCTTTTTGTGGTATAGTCAATTAGGTAAAATCCATTTGATAGTTGTATGCCGTCTGAAAGATATGTCAGGGGTGGTCGTTTTAAGGTACCAACATGCCCAGTGGTCGAGTCAGGGGCAACTTACCCCATTCGACATCGGACCATGGTACCCAGCGTACCATAGCATCAACGGCGGTAGACAAGTCAGGTGACTCAGGCTCCCCATCCACTCAATAGCGAGCCTTTGACCAAAACCCTCGATTTTGTCAAGCCGATAGTGGGCCGATAGCATCGTTTTAGGGTGTCGGCTCCCTATCGGCCCGATTTTTTTGTCGGGCTGATAGCAGACAGACGGGAGAGTATCTCACACTTTTGACCTCTTCCACCAAGGAAAAAATAAAATCGTTCACCATTATCAGGCCAATTTTGCACAGCATATTATCACTCTGTGCATTGTACAGACTTATTAATATATCTATTTTATATGTCTCCCTTTTCATCTGCAGCATTAATGATTATGGTGTATATTATATATATTAATTATATATATATATATATGGAACTATATACACTCGTGTATATATATATAATTAGCCGCGAACGGTTAGGGACTACTTTCTGTGCGTATTGGTATCTATGATGTCATAGCATGACGTCATGGTAAACACTCCTCCCATATATAAGGGGGAGTTTTCAATGTAACGGCCAATTGGCTCGTTTTCACCTGTACAGGTAACACCACGCTGGGTGTTCCCTGGATTTTTTAAATTTTACTATTGTTATTACTATTGTTGACTGTATTATTGTTATTATATTATGCATTTTACTGACTACCCTTATTGTCAACTAATTATTATAGTTGTTTTAATAAAGGCATGTATGGTGCTGATAGCCCCAAGGTCAGTAACCCACCAAACTCATGTGTCTGTGATATGATCATTTATATTACCACTGTATATATATTATCATCTCTGTTATCCTCTTTAATATCATCGTTATTACCGGTATTATTATTCCCTGGTAGCGAGATAACTTATATATATATATATATATATATATATATAATTACAACATCATAAAGTTTGGGTGTGCTACTACCTCCTCAAGGCTTGCATACTGCATTGTCAGAGCTTCTCACACATGTGCTCTTAAGAATCCACAAATAAACAACTTTATCCAAAGAATGTGTGGCATTATGTTGTCATGTGATGTTAATTATCGGGCCGATTTTGCAGAGGTAGCCGATAATATTAAATTGATTTAATATTATTGGCCACCTATTGGGAGCATCGTTGATGCAAACCGATACAAAATGATAGGTAGACGATGCAAACCGATTGGCCAACCTTGACCTCTTCCACCGAAGCCGATTGTTGAATGATTGTTGAACGATTTGTGGCCGATGCTCAAAAATCACTGCAGATGCAAACCGACGCCAAAATCGAGCACGATTTCATTTTGGTGGAAGGCACCTACATTTCTCCTCATTTTATGCAGATTCCTAGCCCATAGAATACACAGAGGTTTCCCACTACCCGAAGGGCACCAACCTCAGCCCTATGCCACACTGTATACATGCCTGGGTGGTTACACTGAAACTCTTTGGTTACAAATGAACCTGCTTCAGAACCGATTACCACAACAGTCCTTTTTTGGTTAACAGGTGACATTTTGAGGTGCAGGGTGGTGTTTCCTAATCGCAGTAATGAGAAAGACTCTTAGCTTCCACAGTACATTCCTATTATACATAATTATAATGAGTATGCACTGTTATTAAGCTCAGGACCTAATGCCCTGTTTAAGTGTCCAGGCGCATATTGATTTCAATACCTCTGCACCCCGGCCCTTATTCAAGACAGGCAGTTATTTGAATAATGTTTTAGTGCTAAACATTGTTTTCAATACCCCTGTACCACCGACACTTATTGGAAACCTACACTTATTTCTACTCCTTACACCAGGTGTCACTGGAGTCACAGCTTTTGGTTACTCTGTTTGCGTCGAGTAGTATTCAGAGTTTCAATTTACCAGGTAATATCAACGTATGATACAAGGACTATAATGATAGATTGTGCAACAAACCTGGTCGAGGTGACAGCCACCTGCGAGATGATGGTGGGGGGTTGTCTATACACCAAATATGACAGTGAAAAGCAAAAAGAAAATCATGTCACTCGCCCTTTAACTTAAAGTTAGGCATTGTTAGTATATATGTTAATCATGTGTTTTCTAAGCTTTCTGTCCACCAGTGGATGCAAAATTGAACAAACTGACACATTGTGATAGCACTACGGAGAGAGCGGTGCACATTTCGTTTCCCAGCAAATGAGCTAGGCCAATGACTAGATGCCAACAGGTGACTTTTTGAGATACAGCTTTTCTTTTGCAGAAATTGGGACTTTTACACCCTGCATGATAGACTTGATATCAATCAATTAAAAAGTAGTAATTTTGTTTGGCCTGCCCAAGCAAAACAACAGCTGTAGATTTAGATTTTTCATTCTTGTAACTGACTTGTGAGTATTCATCAATTTCACACCATCTACCACTCCAATGATCAATTGGGATCGATTTGGATTTCTAAATAAAGCAAATTAATATCATTGAGGAATGCCTTCCCTGAATTTAAAGATGCTAATTCGAATTTATAGTTGATATTGTAGTCCCTAAGTTTTAGATTTACAAAGTAACAAGAGGACCCTGTAATGATTAAGGTCAGCTTTTATAAAATGCAGTGGCCAATAAAGGATAATTGTCGGGAAAACAGGGCCAATTCCATAGCATACAAATAGTATAAAAGGGTCAAAATGCAAGAAAATGTTACCTTTTTTTGTTTACTTTTGTACAATTGCATGGCAATGTCTAAGATGGTGCAACAGAGCCCAGTTTACATCCTCTCGCCTGTTTTGTCCGGACTTTGAAATGATCCTTAATCACCCCAACCCCAGAATGGCCGCTGTCCACCGAGAAATGTAGACGACAATTTTGTCCCATAATGCAACGCACTGCCAGCTCAATTACCGCCAGCAACAGCAGTGCTCCCTGGTGGACTGGCCAACAATTCACACCTGTGTCCCCCGCACCTCCAATCGCTGATAAGATTCCCACCAAAACATCCTTTTTTATTTCCCATGATGCTTGGCAGCAGCATCCGTGTGACCTCGGGTCAATCTGGATGCTGAACTTCCGGGTAGTCGTGAGAGGGAAGTGCTCCTGAATGGATTGCTACTTCCGGTGGGTCTCTGGGCGTTGAGAGGGGTTGAGTGGGTGAGACCTGTAGAAGGAAAGATATTATGGTCTTTTGATAAAGCTGGATATGGTGATGAGTGTTACACAAGTTGAACCATTGTCCAAGCTGATTACGATATGATGTCATTTAAGGAAGAAAGAAGGGGGAGCAGAGGAGGTTGAGTAAGGTAAGAAATATGATAAACTGCACGAAGGACAATAAAGGAGAAGAATGGAGAAGATAATTTTCCTATAATCATATTGTATTTATCTCATAAAGAGGTTAAACGCATATGTCATTCAAAATGTGGTCGAAAATGTGGTCAAACATGTTTGGTACCAGATCGGCTCTGTAGAAAGAAGGTCCGACTTATCTAAGCAACGTTTTTATAAAACATTTATTCGTGGAATTCAGGAATTTTTATTGTTTAGTCTTTGAATTTAGATTTAATTGCCAAACTAGACATTTCTATTGCCTTACAATTCACATTCGCAAACCATTTAGGAATTAACAAACTAAAACATACCTCCATGAGGCCACCACGGAGGTGCGTTTTAGCCTGTTCATCCACATTATTTTTGTTAAATCTGTGGGATTTGTTCTAGAATACAGTAAAATGTACAACACTGTGCATCGTCTTTGGCAAATTCTCTTGATATCAAAAATGATTTCCCTTTATGAACTAATGAACAAAATCTTAGGGAGAATCTACAATCTGCTATTTTATGCTTATTTCCTAGCAAAGTTGATTCCACCTTAACCCAACCCTTGATTCCACTGAATTTTGATGTTGCTATAACTTCCAAATCTAAAATTGATAGAACATCCCGTTAATAGAAGCTTCCCTTACCCAAACCCAGCCCTGTATTGCCCAGTGGATGATAGGATGCATAGCTCCTAATATAACATAGGGCCACACCAATTGAATCAACTCAGTTTGATGCCATTTTGACCGCAGCCAAAGGCAGAATAATCGGTCTATTTTCATGAATTTTGCCAGATTTGACGGTAAATAATCGTTTGTTTTTGTTGTATGTGTTGGATTGTATGAAGGGACCAGTAGTATAAGACCTGGGGCCCGGGGGACTGACAATCGCAGATCAGGGGGCACACTATGCTTTGCCCCTCCTGAAAAAAAGGATAAATGATAAGGAATAATAAATGATAAGAATGAATATGGAACACAATATGTATACACTTATATTGTTTATTAGGTGAACATTGTCACTTTTGACAAAATAATTCACCTAAGATTGCAGGGAAAATGTCTAGTTTTTCAAAATTGTCCTTCAGGGGTTGCACCTAAACCTTCTTAAATAGACCTAATTCACTTTGCCCCCCCCCCCCCAGTCACGTTGCTTCCAATAACCTCTGAAAAAGCCCTTGATAATTACAGTACGATTCCTCCCACAGGGTCATTATGGCTATAGGTTACGTGGACGTAAATCTGCCCTCTCGTGACTCATATGGTATTCAGGACTGCACTGAAGGGTGTTCTGACTGCTGATTGGTTTAGAATTAGACAGAAGAAATATTGGTAAAATTATTAAAAAAATCACAGGTGTTCCCAAATAGTTGATAAATGGAATAGTAGGTGTGTTTTTTATATTATGCCAGGCCTTGGGGATTTTATGAGGCATGCAAAAGTTAATCTGGCCAATGGAGATTTTTAGGCCCAAAATAGGGTAGAATGGCATTCACTGCACATATCATTCCCTTATTTAAGATTTTCAGGGTTAAGCCTATCCAACATTCTGTCAGATTGTGTATGAGGGATGAGTTAACCATGCTATGGTTGAAATTTTTACCAACAAACATTTTAGGCGGTTGTTTTTGTGTGTTATGCTATATAGAAACATAGAGGAAATGGATTTAGTTCCACGTGACCTATAGCATCACTCTGTAGGGGCAGGGGCTCACCTAAACCTTATTCTATTTTATGAAGTCGTTAGTATTCCCAACCTGATGTATAGTGGTTGCCATGGTTCTCCCTTGAGTCAAAATACCTAGGCATATTCTGAACCTTTATTTTCTGTCAAAAGGTTGGCTTAACTCAAGGTTATCAACTAACTATATTGTAAACGGCTCCTTTGTATGTGCATGCGTACCCGGGGGGGGGCACTCAGATTTCTTCTGAAGGGGGTGTGCGGCTGGGCCTCTGACAACCCTTACCCTTGGTGAGAGGGATTGTGGGCAAAAGGTGACCCTTGGTGAGAGGGATTTGGGTAAAAAAATGTGCACGGTTAAGTTTTTTATCTTGAAATTTACCCTTGATGTGAGGAATTTTTATCAAAACTGACCATATTTAGCAGAAATTTTTATGAAAATTCTGAAAACTGGCACTTATTTCAATGCGCAAGGTCAAAATATGAGAAAAGTGACCCTTGGTGAGAGGGGTTTTAGCCAAAAAGTGGCCTTGCCAGCCGCACACCCGTGTCAGTGACATATAGTGAGTGCCCCCCCCCCCCAGGCATGTGTATTGAGGCTGCCACACACATATTCATGTAAGACCGTATATCTGTTTGGTACATGTGCCATTGCTCGATAGTGACCATGGACGTCTAGATTTACAGGGTGGCCAGCAAATCATTATTTTCTGGCACCCTCGATTAGCTGACAACCTTTGGCCATCGGCATGCTAGGCTGCTATAGACTGTTCATTCAAAGTGGTGTGTGGCACATTGTGAACAAGTGAAGTCTTCTTGTCTATTCTCACTATGTAGATCTATATAAATGTTTTAGATAGTATCACGAACGACCCCAGAGAAAGGTAGGGTAGGAGAGGGCAAGAGGCCCTTTGGGGTAAAAGGCCCTTTAGCCCTCATAACCAAGGAACTAGTTGTATGCAGCCATTTAACACTTTGAAGTAACAAAAACTTCAAGGATTGGATGAGAAAAAGTTAACTTATCAGACATTCAATAGTTTATACCTGTTAAGATCATCATGCTCAATTTGAGATAATTAGAAATAAAAGGGTCCTAAAATATGCATGGATTTTTGGGTAGCAAGTTAAATGGGTTAAAAGTATTAGGTGAGGTATTGTTAGATAAAATGGTGAAGGGTAGGTCATAAAGATACATTTTCTTTTTACCTTACACTTACTTTCAATACCTACATAGGCTTTTGAGATGAACCTTATCTTATCATCAGATCCATGGGCCTTTTGCCCTATCACTTTGGGCCTTTAACTTCAGCCTTTCAACCTATGGGGCAAAATGCCCCACTTTTTGTCAAGCATTCAATTGGAATATTCCATGAGGCTAGGCTGACAACCTATTTCACAAGTATGATACATTGTTCCATCTCTTGATTGGTGTGAAAAATATACATTTATTAGGGATTATTCTCTTAGAACTAGCTCAGTTATGTGCTATTAGGGTATTTTAGCTTATCCTACCCTATCCTCCCTTGGACTTTGATATGAATGATCGAAAAAGCTGCTTTAGATGATTATCCCAAAGGTTGTGGGCCTTTTACCCCAGCTGTGGGCCTTTTACCCCAGCATCCACTTTTTTTCATACATGATTTACTGTATGGGGCGGAGCTGACAAGCTTTTGCGAATGAAGAAAATATCATTCCATCCTTTGATTAATGAAAAAAGTATTCTGGAAACAGCCATGAATTTCATGAATAACACATTTTTAAATTAAGGGCGTCTTACCCCACCCTACCCTACTGGCTCAACCCCTCTCCTCCCTCTCCCCCTCTCTCTCTCTCTCTCCCTCTCTCTCTCCCTCTCTCTCTCTCTCTCTCTCTCTCTCACTCTCTCTCTCTCTCTCTCTCTCTCAACCTGTCCTTAACCTTCTTGTTTTCCCCCTCTCCCTATCGATCTTCATAATCTTTTGTAGTTACTTATTTTGTCTCCTATCCTTGTCTTTTTCAATAGAGCTACCATAGAGTTTGACCAAACATGTTCGTGTGAAATGGCAGGATGGAAATTGCAATAAATCCCAAGATAATAGTCTTGAAAAAAAGGATATGGATTAATCACAATATGAAACAAACACGCCCACGCCCACTATAGCTCACATAGCCATTATCAGCTGGGGGCCGCCATTAGACCCCGACTCCACTATGACTAACACCTTCAGCCCCCGACTCCGCAGTTTATGCCAGGGATGCCTCCCATTGGTCAATAATACAATAGCCATGTGCCGTATAGGACCTGAAGAAATCTTACCCTGGCCCACCTTTGCATCTCTCTGAGAATGGCCCCCACATTTTTGTTGTAGATGGATGAAAAGCTAAAGTGGAGGATAAGCTGCATCCATAAAGATGGAACATGAGTCAGCAGAAAATACCGGAGTATGTCTGCAGTGAATGGCTTCATCCAATCAGCTTCTGTGTATCATAAGCATGAAAAGACATTTCCCGCCCACAGTAGAATTCCTCTATGCCTGTCCCTCTTCTAATACATCTGTCCTCGTGAGTGGGGTGTAGAGATAAAATGGCATAAAATAGACAAACATTGGGCACTGTTCTGATAAAGGGCAATTATTACCAGCCAAGGAAATACCGTATTTGCCTGTATGAGCGCTGGGTCTTTGGATGAGCACTGGTCTTGATTGAGCGCTGGGAGTACATGGGTATTCAAATTTCAAAACCTACCATGATTTAAGTCTTGAATATGCACCGGTCTTAAATGAGCAGAGCCTACTTGAAATTTATGAGTGCTCTGGTGCTTATAGAGGGCAATACGGTACTTGTGAGCGATAATATGACCTTCAGCGAAGAGATTAGCAATAAGCGTGTATCCTCTAGTATCATATTTAGGCTAGCACATCCTGGGAAACCATATTGATTAACGATAGGCAGCTTTGTTTCATTCAACAAGGATCTGTGATGTGTAATGAGTATAATAACATTAATTATTTTTCAACCTAAAAAGAAACTCTAGAGTGGGCGAAGTGCTATAGGTGCATTGTGCTAAAGGTGAATTTAATTTGCTTGCATTTGAAAATTAAATCAATAGTGTGGTAGATATCAAGGTAGATGCTTATGGGTCTAGACCCCTAAATTCGACAGGGTGACATGGCCATTTCTTAAAATCGACATGTGACATGGAGCTTAGTGACAAGGACATGGAAAGGAAAAAGTTAGTGACATGAGACAAGGCCTTTCCTTAAAATCGACATGTGACATGAAGCCTAATGACAAGGACATGGGAAAATAGAAATTTAGTGACAAGTGACATGGCCTTTTCTTAAAATCGACATGTGACATGGGGACACCCCATCTAGACCCCCATGCTTAGCAAGAGGGAATGTTATTCTATTTCACATCCATCCATTGAGCTGCTGATAATTGACTTTTCTGTTTTCTTTGTGTTCTTGGCAGACAAAAAATGGCCCAGGAGAATTCTATGGGTACTGTTATTATGATGAAGTATAACAAAGCCTTAACAGTCTGGGAAAAGTAGTTCTATAGGAACTGTCCCCAAACAGCCATGGGCACAGTATGTCACTTATGGAAACTGAGACATTGGCAAAGGAACAATAAGTAAATCGGTACCAAAAAAGGAATTGTGCCCAGAAATAGTAGGGTGGTTTTCATGGCAATCAGAAACGACATATATGCCATTTTATATGTTTTCATGGCAACAAATGTTCGCTTTACATTACAAAATAGAATGTTTTCAGCGGAGTCAGTGAAATAAGTCTAAGCATTCCACTGGATTCACCATCCAAAATTAGCCTCAAGCATTTTTTGGCATATCTTTCAGTGTTTTATCCATATACCATCCCCTGGTGGCCAAAATCAGTACTAACCCCGCCCCCATGGAGGCGCGTCCCCCCCCCCCCTTGGCCCACTACATCATATTATATCATGATGCTAGTAAAACCTCAGACCACTGGCTGTTTGCAGTTATAGCATATTAAGAAATGGTCTGTAGAGTTATTGTTCTTCCTCTGAGTTCATTAAGAACCTACTGGCTTTACCTTACCCAATATGCAGGTCTTTTAGTTTCTTTGAAACCTACTCTCATATCTCGGGTTTCCCTGAGACTCTGCTAGTACCTACGAAGGTCTGCATAATGGAGTCAGGCATGCAATAAGGGTTCTGCGGAGTTCTATGTATATTTAGGAACCTGCCTGAGCAAATGGGGAGCACTCATGTGTGTGAACAACAATCCAACTAGTCAGAAGCCCCCCCCCCTTATGTATGATCCCTAGTATATTGGGGTAGAGCACTTAGAGCACTACCCCTATAGATGGTGGCCTCCACTACATGTAGTTTATGGTGCATAACAGGTTGTACCTAAAGTGGCCCATGTAGGGCCTCTTAGGGGATCCTTTCACCTTATTGATCCACATCATAACCACTTCAGGAATGACTCAACTTTTCCCAGATTAATCCATTCAGTTTTATCATGAATATCATACAACCTGTTAGTTATAATATGTACCTCAGCCATTATGAAAGAGCCCCCTGAAGCATCATGTGCACCTTGGCTCCTGCTATCTGAGACCTGGGGTTATGTACACAAGTGTTACACAGTAGTTTACAATCATCCACAATAGTGTCATATTCAGGTGTTCTGAAATACTAGATGTATTATGTCAATTAGTATACTGGTAATTGTAGTCAATGCTCTTGTATGTGAAAGTCAATATGTCTTTCATATTTGGACTTGTGTGGTGTTTAGAGTTGGTGCTCTTACCTGTGTCAATGGGAAGTTACCAACATTTCAATGAGACCAGGGATTTGTACTTTGTGAAACTTCAAATACCTTCCGATAATTCCGGATGTCATTAGACAGAGTTTCACAATTGAAACACACATTTTTGAAAATTTACTTCAATAGACTGTTAGTCTGTATCTTTCTCACAAAATTATGAATAATATCAATAATTTTCTGTTAGGTTTTTTTTTTGCTAAGAATTAGATGAAAATATATGGGGTTGTCCTGCTTTTCAAGAAATTCCTCAACAGGTCTCCTATATCAAGAGAGAAATGAAAATAAAAAGTCTATAATAAAACTGAAAGAAGGGAGAAGTGCTCAGAAATATGAACTGATATAATTACCCTGAATATGTGAAACATATGTAAAATGATGAATAGCAGATACAGAACAAAATATTGAAGACCATACTGTAGTTTGCCAACGCCAGGCTAACACAAGAGTCTGGTTTCTGAAATTTATTTTCATTCACGAAGTATTAAGTTGTGTATAAGTTTCTACAATGACCAATGCCTTTCTTTGCAGTTGAAAGACATAAATGAAGAGTACAGACGAGTAGCTCGTAGGGCCCATACATGTTTCTCAGAATCCTGCTCAGCCTCCCTCCCCCTGTCGTGTTCAGTTGCTCGTTGTCCTGGTCAAGGTATTTATTGCTCACTTCAGGGAAAGTAATGGGTTTTCTGATTGGAGACATAGCTGTAATGGAAGGACTGTTACTAACGTTGGACATCCCATGTCCTCAGGAGTCAACATGGCAACTGGCGATAGTATGTACAGGGCATTCTGGACTAGGTCACTGACCTTATGAAGAATGACCACTCTCTGATGTAGGGTCAATATGTCACGTGTAATTACAGTTCCTCTATGTTTCAATATAGCGTATCACACAAGAACAGCCCCCAAAATGTCTGTTAGTAATGATTTCAAACGTAGCATGTGATTTAACCATTCCTCCTACACAATGTGACAAAATATTTGATAGGCTTAACCCAGGAAATCTTAAATAAGGAACTGGTATGTTCAGTGAGTGCCATCCTACCCTATTTTGGGCCTTGAAATCTCCATTGGCTAGATTAATTTTTAGATGTCTTATAAAATCCCTTAACTCTGGCATAATGTGAAAACACATCTACCATTCCATTTATTAACTATTTAGGAACACCTGTGATTTTTTTTCATGAGTCTACCAATTTCATTTCATTCAAATTCTAAACCAATCAGCAGCCATACGGCCTTCAGTGCATGCCTGAATACCAGAGTATGACGAGAGCTTGCCATGAATATGACCTTAGCTGTCGAAATGGCGTTAAACATCTATTACTCACTCACCAGAGTACAGCATTTTCTTCCACGTGACCTTAAACCAAGATTCCAGGTCATCCAATGGGTTGATCCATTGCTTCATCTGGTTTTATTACAAAGGGATTTTTGAAAAGTTCATGACAACAGAGGTACCAATATTCTCTAATGTCATTTACTTTCCACAAAACGATGCTCAATATTGGTGATATGACCATGACATACCGCTAATTGAACGCAGCCTCACTTTTAGAAACACCAAAACACCTGAGGTCCAAACCGAGGCTAAAGTTTCCATGGCAACAGCAGTACCCATTTTTAGCCATCCGTTTTTAGTCGCCATAATTAGCTTGTTTTGTGCGGCATCTTCTCAGTGCCATCTCCTACAAACGGCATTCTGGGAAATGACAGACAGGAAGTGGTATTCAGGCTACAAAATAGCCACAGTATGCAAAGTACCGGATGTGACCCCCAGAGGTAGACCGTGCTGCCCAGTTGTAGCTAAATCCGGCCAGTGAAAGAATACATTGGGGACTATTTCTTATTGAGGGCGACTAAATAAGGAATGAATGAGAATAGGTGTATTTCTACACCCAAAATGATCATGACTATTTCAAAGACCTAGATGTTAGACACTGTTGCTGTAATTTATCTGCCTGCAATGGACCTCGGGGGGGGGGAATAGTTATTCACAAAATCATTGGCCCAGTGAAAAAAGGGCCCAATTCTTGTCCAAATGATTGGAGACCCTAAAGTGGAGTTCCTGATATATTCCCGACACATTCCCGATAGTACTCAACAGTGAACAAGTAATCAATGGATAATTCATGACGAGTGTGTGTTAGTGAAGGATAATTACACGAGGCTGTAGGCCATAGTGTGTGTACACAGGTACATACACCTCGGCGCCTGGCAGCGGACAGCGACAGCCCCGGCACACGACGAAAAATAGTGTTTGTACACCTTGGCGCCCGGCTAGGCTTGGTTTTGCCTTTGTTTGAATGTGTTTGTGTATAATACACCTCGTCGCCCGGCAGCGGACAGCGACAGCGCACATGGCAAAAAAAGATGCGCCCGGACCGTGTTAGACTAGATATACACCTCGTCGCCCGGCAGCGGACAGCGACAGCGCACACGGCGAAAAAACGATGCGCCCAGACCAGGACTCGACCTGTGTACCTATAACGGCTGAGCGCAATGCGCTAACCACTAGACCACCGCGTCTCCTCCTTCAGCGGCCGTCTCAGCCTAGTTTGATTTGAACGCGTCCCTTGGTTATTTATACACGATCGGTACACACACCTCGGCGCCCGGCTAGGCTTGCTAGGGGGGTCACAACCCAGAATGCTGGGGATTTTCACATTTTGAATGTATAGTAGCTATATGTGAGTGACCTCTCCGGGCTTTGTATCATATCCAGACCTGGTTCTAGCCAGCTACTACCAGTCAGTCCCTGTGCGGGTTATCCATGGTTATACCACGATTTCTGGGTTACACAGTGCTTTTTGGTGGCTATTCCCATCCACATATCTGTTGATATTGCACACCCTATAGGCTGTAACATCAATTTTGTAAGGCGTCCCCCATGCAGTTATCCATGGATAACCGCATGCCTCTCATGTCCTTACATGTCATATGTTACATGTTAAAACCAACAGAATATTTCATTGCCATGGTAGGGGTTGAACCTGCAATCTCAGGTCCTTAGTCCAACTCCCTATGCACTGCGCCACAGGGACCGACGAGATACGCTCGGTTCGAACCACGTCTGGATATGATACAAAGGCCGGGCAGGCAACGACTGTGGGCTGACCTCTACCATAACCGCGGGACGCATTCAAATATATCCAAGCCGACACAGCCGCTGGAGGAAGAGACGCAGTGGTCTAGTGGTTAGGGCTTTGCGCTCAGCTGTCAGTGGTACATGGATTGAGCCTCGGTCCGGGCGCATCTTTTTTCGCCGTGTCGCTGTCCCTGTCCGCTGCCGGGCGAGGAGGTGTATTTTATACACAAACATAACAGCGAGATGCATTGAAATCTTTAGCCATGTGCCGCTGCCTAGCCGAGACGGCCGCTGTCGCTGTCCGCTGCCAGGTGAGGAGGTGTATTTTATACACAAACATAACAGCGAGACGCATCTTTTTTCGCCGTGTGCGCTGTCGCTGTCCGCTGCCGGGCGACGAGGTGTATTTTATACACAAACATAACAGCGAGACGCATTGAAATCTTTAGCCGTGTGCCGCTGCCTGTCCGAGCTGAGACGGCCGCTGTCGCTGTCCGCTGCCGGGCGAGGAGGTGTATGTACCAGTGTACACACACTATGGCTGGCTTCGATCGAATCCCGGGGAGGGGGAATAATTTTTGTTTTCAACTTGAATTTATTGGTATTATATTGATTATTTATTGGTTTCATGGTATAAAATAAGTAGTCAATGGATAACTCATGACTCATGTGTGTTAGCAAAGGCTAATAACACTCGCTAGATCGGCCTACGGCCTCGTGTCATTATCCTTCACTAACACACACTCATCATGAGTTATCCATTGGTTACTTGTTCAATAACCGCACGCCTTACAAAATTGATGTTACAGCCTACAGGGTGTGCAATATCAACAGGTATGTGCATGGGAATATCCAGCAAAAAGCACTGAGTAACCCAGAAATCGTGGTATAATACTCGATAGATTTCTTTTTACACCTCTTCCACTGAACCAGCTTTTCATTCCCAATTCATCCCCGATTGCTCCTGACAGTCCCCGTTGTCCCCAATGCAACCCAATGCCAAAATCAGGTATGAATCTGGCTTGGTGGAAGACCCCTATAAGGGAAAATTGGCGAAAATGGTGAATGTTTCACTGAAACAGACCTAAACCCATGCTCTTGTGAGTCCTCTAGTGAACTAACCATGACCTCGTTAACCATTGGGCATCGTCTGTGAACCCTATAGTCCCCTGACAAGTCACATAATAGAATTAATGCACTCTCCAATCACATTGTGGTCTCAGCATCAAGCATATTGTGTTCAGTGGACTCTAATAAAAGGCAATAGGTCTGACCCACACGGGCCTAGATTAGCCTTTGCGGAGAACTGACTATGGGTAGAGTTGGATTTTGAATGAGTTAAAATACTGTTCAGACTGAAATCCCAACGATATCGGGGCGATGTAGATGCCTGGGGTTGATGTTTCTTTCTTTTATATTGCTGACATCCATTTTCCCCTCCCATTTGGACATCTGGCTTAACTATAAGTCGGTATACAACATATTCTTTCAGAAACCTAACCCAGGTAGTTGTGACTTTATTCATTAGAAAGCTTGATAAGTCTCAAACTCAATGGTACAGGTCCCATTAAAATCCATTGGGAACTGTCTACAAGATGGAAGTTTTCATGAGTGAAGTTTTGCCCCAAAATTGACACCTTTTCCTCATAGGCACTGGGATGTTTTCAGGATATATTATAGCTACATGATAAACAATATTTTACTCATATTTTATGATATGAGTACTGGAAGAAAATGGATTTGAACTCATTCTAATCATTTGCATATAAATCTGACCGGGATACCTCCAAATCTGCAAAATCATTCAATAATTCCAAACTAACAACTTATGTAAATAATTATTCTGTCATTTCCAGGCCTATACAACTTGATAGATATTTAGTTTAGGATGGAAGCATTTCATACATGAGATTTCTAACATATGAAGGAATGCATAACCTTTTTGGCACTAATTTACATACTAGTAGTATTTATCAACTGTTTATTCACTTTAGGATGTGTGAAATTGATAAAATTACTAAAATGCACTGATTGGTAGCCTTGTCCTTGAAGCAAGCTGGTCTATGCAATATGATAAGCATAGAATTTTAACTATGTACAAGTCTGAGTTTTTTTTAGTTTGAACAAGTTTTTATTGGTCAAATGATTATATGTGACAGGATCTGCTAAATGGGCCCTTAGTGCAATGTACATTAAGCTCCCTATTCCCAGTACATGTCACATATAGTAACATAAGTTTTTCGTTTCAACCAATTCTAATACCACATATAGTTCCATTGCGAATAAAGAATAAAGTCTGATTGCTGAAATATGAAAACTTTGTCCAATGCTCTCTTTTAACAATTATCAAAGATATGTAATGACACAGACTGTGAGGCCACCAAGTGGGAAACATGGGACAAAATGCAGAGGTTCCTGAAATCAGGCCTTTGAAACACATCCATTTATGGTTCCATAATCCCAGAATATCATGAAATACCGGTGTCATTTGGGTGAAGGGGGGCAGTACCCTCTTGGGACGGGGTCCACCAATTCTCTGTCTTTATCCGTTTGGCTTCCAGAGCCTTTTGAAGATGAGGCTCCTTTTGTAAAAGTTCTGCAAGTTCACTAGAGCATGACGCTCTTTAGCATAACTCCCTACCTAACCCAATTAGACACCATGGTTTGTATGGACTCTTACATTTTCGCCATGCCTTCAATTGCGTAGCTATTTTTTTTATGGATTTGAGATAGTTCAAGCTTCATTGTAGGGTTCAAGACTTGTGTGTACTTTAAATGAAACTGCTTTTGTTTTATCTGTAAAATACTGTCAATTCAGCCAAAATAGTTGGGTTTTTTTAATATCTAAAATTGTCCTAGGTGTCAGAATGAAGCTGTATATATTAACTGGTCAAATATCTTAACATAATCTCTGTATCTATACCATGGCGATTTTGCAAGGTCCTTCCAAAGGAAACATTCTAAAGCTGCATTGGAAATTAACTGGGACGAAATGAGGAAGTTGTTGAAATTAGCTCTCATTTTGGGCCTCATAAGGCCAGATAATCAAATGCTACCAAAAATCGATTAGCACTAAGTAACAATGATGATAATGAATACAATTGTAGTGTTCTACCCCTCGAAGTTTAATCTAATCTTTTGATAAACAACGAAGAACAACTATTCAGGTTCCAGTTAAAACTTTATTGTCTAATAACACATAGGCATCAGCCGTTCTCGATCACAGTTACAGGTGGTAGAGTTTGAACTCTATAGCACGTTCGACACTAGGCCTTCTAGTGTCTGCAGTTGATATTCCACATGTACCTTCTCTGTGCAACAGCACAGAGAAGTATCATAATATGGTAGCCGGGCAGCCGCCAACCATCGCTCACGATGGTCAGTCGGGGCTGGACTGACCTTGAGGAAGGCCGTACAACGGCCTTATATACACCAGAGTCAAGGGCCATGTGACCAGGTGGTGACGTGGCACTAGACTCCAGCGCCCCCAGGCGTCGGGTAATAGAGGTGTTCTCGACGTCGCCCACGAGGACCACGAAGGTACCTCGAAGACGACGCGGGACCACCACACAATCAAAGAGAACAATTAAACCAATCAAGTGAACAATAATACTTGACACACAATTTGGGCTTGAATAAGGTCACATTGACCCGCATCATTTAATAAGGTAAGGAAAAAAAATCATACATTTAGATACTAGCTGGCCCTGTTTCGTCTCAAAACAAACATGGCGCCTACCGGAAGTCAGCGTTTGACGCGCGTATGCGCAGTAGTCTCGAATCTTTTTCCCGCGTTGATTATACCAAAGTAAGATGACATACTTTGCACATAATCGAACGCTACCAAACATCGATTAGCACTAAGTAACAATGATGATAATGAATACAATCAAAGAGAACAATTAAACCAATTAAGTGAACAAATAATACTTGACACACAATTTGGGCTTGAATAAGGTCAAATTGACTGCCAAACCAGCAACCCAACAACAACAACAACAACAAAATCTCACAAACAAAAATTACATCACAAAATTCAAAATCTTTCTTGCCCAAACCATTTCTTCTTTGATTACATTAGTCAGCGGACAGTTGAGATAACGCATAACACAAATGGACTGCCAGTCCCCTCATTTCGAAATATCTGATATGTCCATTCCAACCATGGAAAGCGTCGTAGCGCCACCATGTCGCAAGCTGTGCGTTCTGATCCTGCCTTTTAAGCCGATTGCTTTACAACATTTTTTCAATTTCTTTATGTATCAATCATAAGTGGCTGGTCTAAAACCACCTGAAGGGGCTGTGTACAAATGACGTCATGCATTTTTGGACCATTTTCGACCCCCCCTCCCCCCCTTGTCATGTTTCGTCATACAACACTTGACCCCCCCTCAGCATGACGTCATGCAGAGAGATACCCCCCCCCCCCTCCAAGTTCAACAAAGGGAGGGTGTGGATTGGGGGAGGAGGAAAAATAATTTTGATACCTCAAGGAGTGGGAGGGGGAGGGGTAAAAAGATTCATGCCTTTTCAGCAAAAAAAAGCCTGTGGATAACTATCGATGCTGCCCTGAGGCAGCAGCGGAGATTCAGTGGTATTTTAGATGCTGCCTAAGGGCAGCAGTGGTCCTTTTCAAAAAGGGTTGAATCAGTATGGGGCCTAGATTAGGGGTAAGAGTAGTGCACCCTGGCCTGGACATCAACTTGACTTTACACTGACATTGATGGCAGTGACACTCATTGAGTGAGATGTCTGAGGAAGGCATGCATGTAGGGCCTATAGGTAGGCACTTACCTAGTTTTCAAGACTTTGTCCCATGCATTTTTTTTAAGCAATGGATAGATCTCATGAGAAGAAATGGATTTGCTCTTTAAATGAAGTATTTATGCCAAGTATAAGGGAAGTTATGAATGATCAAAGACCCCAAATCAAAGCCAAAATTCTGTCACTGTTAGGAGTTTAAATAGGGCCCAGATTTGTGATCAAGCATATCTGATACAGGTGTAGCTACATCTCTTAAATAATTATTTTGGACTATTTTCTTTTTCGTGTATGAGTTCCACATAAAAGGTTGAAAATCAATGTATCATATCAAAATTTAACAATTTAAAGGGATTTTATCTTGACCTAATATCATCTGTGATTTAGCGATCTCACAGAATTGATGCAAAATTATGGAGTTGATATGAGATCTTTAAACGGTCAGAATTCCCCTTTAAATTGATGTAAACACTTCGTTTAATTAAAAAGGAAATCCACTTATTTTTATCGGCTCTATCCATTGTTATATAAATGATATACATAGGATTGGATTCTAGCAAACAGACAAGGACCTAACATGGAGAAGCTGGTGGAAGGGTGATAGCGAATGGCACACTAAAATTTTTGTGGGGTCTGGCAAACATCCTGTTCCCCTATGAAATGAGAAACCCTAGACAGTTTCTAAACCATTTTTTTCTGTAGAAAGTGTGGGAACTATTATCTTTTATGTGAGATTTTGCCTTTATACCAAAAAATGCTTTCAAAGTTATGGGGTAACTTCACTTGGGGAGAATGGGATGTTTATCTGAATCAATTATTTCTCAAATAGATTCATATTAAACCCCTAATCAATCCCTTTAAAATGAGCTCATCTTTGTTAAGATCCTCCAATAAATAGCTACACAATGAGCTTGCAAAGAAAGGAGAGTTTAGCACTCCCCAGTTTCAGCTTTATCAGTTTCACACCTCCACTGCAACAGAAGCATGCACTGGGGGTAGGTAAGTGCCTACTATAGGTATTATATCTCCCTACCTTTACAATTTTTCTTTTCTTGCCAGAGCCAAAGCAAATTTTGATTTCTTGATGACATGATGTCATGCAGCCCATGACCCCCCCTCCCCCCCTTGTCATGCTTGGTCATGGGAAGTGGGACCCCCCCTCCCCCCCTCCTGCATGACGTCATTTGTACACAGCCCCGAAGATCTCCAACCAAACAGTGGAAGACCTGTTGCCGTACCACTAAATTGATATACTAATCTCAAATATTTCACCACACACAATCTATGACCTTTTACAATCACTATCGGGATCCTTAGCATCCTTTCTTTGAATTGAATTTTTTTTGTGTGTTGGATTTCCAACACAATCATACCATATTACATCATCATAATGCAAACAAAAATCAGGGTCGAAGACATTTGACCCACGCAACAAACTTCGCAACATCAACAAACTCGCAATCCAAAAAACCAAATCTTCCATACATGCGAAATTTAACAATGGCTCCATTTTCAACATATGTTCAGGAAAAAAACAGGTCGAAGAAGCAACAAAATTACCTTTTGCCCTCTTAACTCCCCCTAATATCCATAGTAATCCCAGCGATTGATGCGTCTCCACTGGATGACCTAACATAGAATCAATTGTTAATATTGCTGACACATATTGTTGAAAAGATGAATATTTCAAATCTTTACATAAGTGAGCGATGTACTTTTTCATAATCATGGAGTCAAGTGGAAAGGGGTTGAA
Organism: Acholoe squamosa; assembly: GCA_949317995.1. NCBI lineage: Eukaryota > Metazoa > Annelida > Polychaeta > Phyllodocida > Polynoidae > Acholoe > Acholoe squamosa. Next base: position 22,467,683 of record OX439051.1, read on the forward strand.
CGCATACAATTCACAAAATTTCATATAACGCCTATATTGCACATTCCTTGTCTTCCAAGTGTTGTCAGAATAAAAAAGTCTCTCTAATCTACGCACTTCGATTCATAATTCATCACCTTAAAAACAACAAAATCACAATTAACAACAACAATCTTTTTGGATTGACAAACAACAATAGTTTCGCAATTCCACATAATTCCGCACTGTACGTCTAGCGGCTCCACCGATAACCCACGACAAACCATCACAGAAAATATTCTCTTTACTACTAATCCTGTGAGCAAAGATTTCAAAGTTGAACACAAGAGAACACCAAAATATTTCACGCAACCATTGCATACATAAATTGTTTCTCGAACGTCCCCTACGCAACATTATCTCTACTGCTCTGTTATCAGTGAAAATATGAATTGCCTTATTCCTCCATAATTTACCCCAATGTACTGTTGACATCAAGATTGGCCACAGTACTCTCTGTGCAGAAGAATTCAACTTTACAGATGGACCTAATTCAAAATGGTGTACATAATAAAACTCCTTTACAATTCTGTTGGTCCAAGTACTGTAATACCAGTCCCTGTCGAAGCAAGCACCAAAGCCTAACATTGAGGCATCGGCATACATCGTAATAAAGTTTGTAAAATCCAGTTGTATAATAGCAGCACTGCCATTAAACATGATAGCAAATGATTTCCAACACCATAAGTCCTGTTTAAATATCTCTGTCAAGACAATTATATCAGACTGTTTATGCACTGTATTAACTAGATTAATAGCCCTTCTTGAGAAAGTGCGACTGCCTCTAATAATTGTGCTACAATGTGACAGAACACCGACCAAACTTTGCAATTGCTTTTTTGTACATTTCTCTAAGTGCAGAAATATATTAACATTGTCTTATAATTTTGACATTTCATCATCCGGTAAAAACAATTTCATTGTTAGCGAATCTAACTCAATTCCTAAATACCTTAGCCTATTAGGAGGAGTCACCAGTTTCGTATATAGAAGTTCTCAATAAAGTCATTAACCCCTAGGTGCCCAAGTGCTACTAGTCCAATCTGCAAAGTTAGACCCTCTTTAGAATGCTTATCACTTCCCAATTACAATACAACCATCAATTTGGCTCTATCCCCGTTATGTCAGGCACAGGGAGTCAAAACTTGAAAAGGAGCTGTCATTTTATTTGATTTATCTAAGGGGAACCCTCTAGGGAGCTTAAATCTGACATGGTACCAAAATGATGATGGATCATACACACACAGTTCCCCATACTCCCATTAGATTTTACAACAACTGATCATATCCATAAAGATAAACCATGCATTGTTACTAACACATTATGTTTCCTAAGTGACAGTTTATACATTCAGCCAGACTTAGCTTTGCAAGTTCTGTAAGCTCTCAGGAGTGCGGGGATTATGGCTATATAATCATGATTATAGCACAAGAGAGACCAAATACTACTAAGTAACAACAAATGGAAGGTTTTGGTAAGTATGGTTACCAGACCTGACCAGAAATACCATGCCCTTAACTGAAAGTCTTCACTGAGTTATGAGTATTGGGAAAATGTAATGCAGGACCCATATCAGAGGAGAAGATCAAAACAACACGTGGTGTTATCAACAAAGTGATAGAATTCTGAAATAATGTAAAATCTTCAAATAATTCTGGGCAGGAAAAGGTTAAACAATTTAGCGCCAACCAACACTTTTTCTCTGTCTCTTCCATAATCAGAAAATCATCTAAATAACCAAAATAGCGCTTATAACCCATTGTTTGCATGCAATGAACAATGAACTCTGTATATTGTGTAAAAAAAAAGGCGCTGACGACAGACCAAAGGATAAACTATTATTTACAAGAAATTCCATTTTTTCTGCAATTTGCCATCTGAAGCCTTGTAAAGTTTGATGTTCACTACATACTGGAATTGAACGATATGCCCCCTGTATGTCTAAAACACACATGTAACAATCAGGCGTCAAAAATCTGGCTACATCTTTTAAAGCAACATAATTGAATTGCTCTACAATTTCACTCATAAAATTATTTATACTTCTACCTTTAGGTCTACTGGCGTCAGTTATACAACGCACTGTCTTACCATTATCTTTTGGTACAGCGCCCAAAGAATGAATACAGGCAGGCCTAGAATTAACTATGCTAACAATGCCTCCTTTAACTCTGCTTGGACAATTTCATCTACACATTCTCTAGTTTTGGGTTCATACACTGATTCATAATTCTTTCAGTCATAGATAACATCAAAATCCGCATTTACAATATCACATCCCAAAATGCTACTACTAAAAATAAATTCCAACCTGGGATACCAAACGCCAGACTCCATCACTTTACGCAACATTGCACATGGATTTAACAAGGTTTTCACATTATCAATATGAGGTTTACATTTTCCAGAACATAAAACAGACTCTCCCCAATTCAACAAAAAGCATTCGATCTCTTTCGTTAATAACAAACTGGAATTAGCAATCAATTGATTGATGTCATTTGACCAATACTTTCGCATGACGAATCACTCAAATGAAGTATATTTTTGTCTACTGGCTTTTCTATGACATTATTAGCTTCATTCTTATCATAGATCAATTCGCTTTTTATCTCAATCCTTATATCAAACCTCGCGTCATAATACAAGTCCCAGTACACATAACATTGGAAAGCCGTATCATCTGCCAGCAACAACTGGGACTCACGTGAATGCTTAGATCTAATACCATACATTACACATACTAATAATTCGGTTTCATCTTCCCACACTCTCACATTCATTAATTCATTCATACAATAAAAAAATTGATTTGCCAAACCTCTGCTCGCAATTAAATGCAAACAAAGGGACAAGCTCAATAACCACAACACACACATATACATACAAATCACCAGTTCAATAGAATACACAGGTACCAGCACACCCCCTTATCTCCCTGATGTATTCCCACTCCCCCCTCCCCCTTTCCCTTTTCCCCCTGTACATTTGCTCGAGATATGACCCTTCTCTCCGCAGTCTGCACAAGCATGAGTGCGAAAACATTTAACCCCCCCCCCACATGCAACGGCCATCATTAAATTTGTAGCAAATTTGTGTGCTCATTTCTGCGAAACTGATGGGTCTCGCTCTCCCTTTTCCCCTAACCCTGCCCCCACCCCCCCAGGCATAACTGCATCACTGACAAAGTCTTCATGCACTAGATCACTATCTCTTTCCCCGAACAGTTTCACACCGTCTTCTTTTGCTTTTTCTCGCACTTTAGCATCATAACTTACAATGTGATCGTATTTGTACGAAGCGATCTCGTTACCCACCATGAAACGTAGATGACTAATATAAGGACCTATCGGTTCACCTTCGTCAATCTTTTTCTCCACATCATTGAGTGAATAATAAAACTTTTTTTGTATGTTAACTGTTTGCACTTTTTATCTTTTTCCCGTGTTGAATATACCAAAGTAAGATGACATACTTTGCACAAAACCATACAATAGTTTTATAGGTTGGGACAGACAAGAAGACTCAGACCTTTCTGAAATGGGGTCTGCCATTTCTGTATCTTTATCTTTTTCCAGAGCCTTGGGAAGGTACTTTTTGTAAAATTTCTATGATTACACATTGTGCAGGGTTCATCTGGGATGCCTACTATAAGAAGCCCTCTCTTATATTGTGTTCGCACTGGCACTAAAAGCATATATCAAAGAACTAGCAAGAATGTTCCCTCTAAGTAGATAATGTTTATCTAAAGGGAATTCTACATAAAAACATTGCAGGCTTCTCCGTGTAGCAGACTATTTAGGGGATTGCAGAAGCTCTTCACAATTAAATAAGCTCTACTCTCAACTTAAAACACATGAGGTGGGACAAAACAGACAGTGAATTGAACTTGTGCGAATAGCTTTACAAATAAATTACGTCATTTAAGCCACCGAAACATGTGTTCAAATGACCTCTTTGGGCCTTGAATATGACCTTATAGCTGTCGACAAGGCATTAAACATCTATTACTCACTAACTCTCTATCTTAATCTTAATCAATGGGTGCTCTGCAGGGAGTCCCATCGAGTTACATGTTAAACAAAAGATAGACATACTGTCAAACTTGATGGGTTTTTTATACCTAAATATGACCTAGCAAACTATATGGTGGAGCAATGATCAGCTCTAGTGCAGTGATGTCACTGTTCATCCCTGACACACGTGGGAATGATTAATAGTCAGCATAATTATAACAGGATTATCTGTTGTATGCAATGTATACTGAATTCAGCCCTCTATCCTCAATTCAGATTAAATTATACTGCAAATAAGGCACACCTTTATTTCAAGACAAAGTTATAACGAGTACTTTGGGGTTAATTTTTGAAAGTTTAGTATATTACTGTTATATACATACCCATCTATATGGGCATGCTGTGGATGTTTGATTTCATGTATATTTAAGCACATGGGGTACTATATATGAACCTCCTTTCCTTTTGTACTCTGACATGATGCCAATCGTCTTTTCTAATTACTCTGCCTCTTTATGAATATCTCCGTCTCAATCTTAACGTTTCAGTTGTCTTCGAAAAGGTGACTGGGAACAGGGTGTGAAGATGATGCCACCTATCGAGGAAAGAGCGAACTTTTCATTATCGGTATGCCACATGGAGGCAGCACTCCTGAGCAGTGAGTCAGGACATTTCTGAAGTGTCCTTAAGGTTGGGATAGGCCTACAAGATCGCACGAAGGACGTGAACAACTGGTTCACAGGTTGAATTACACACTTTACCCAACTTTAAACCACTGTGCATCCATGGGTACTCAGAATTTTCTGGATGTCACACCATCACCTTTTAGGAAGTATAGATCATCACTCCATTACTTTTTATGCATATATATTATGCCGATGTACCCTTTAAAATTGCCGGTGTGCGTCATTTTCTAAAACCCCTGCATTACGACCGACACTTTTTAAAAACCCTCCATCACAAGTTTTAGTTTTTACCCATGTATAGGCACATTACTAATGTACTGGTATGATTTGAGCACCTGTCCTTACTCCTAGTAGCTAAGGATCTGAGCATCAGTTAGAGCAGGTACCTCTATAGTACTCTATATCCATGGTTAGAATCAAGTCAGTAGATCGTGTCCTGTTTGTGATGTTTTGCTCATTCAGCAATGCCCCCAGGTTGTTGTCAGGTGAACTAATTCTCTCAGTGATTTTTTTTTATGCAGCTTCCCAAAACACTTTTGACAAAAGCATCTACGAACATATTGAAGCATCATTTCACCCAGTATTGGTGTGAGAAAGCCAGCAGAAAGAATAACCACGAAACTGTACCCTGGTCCCATCCTGGTCTATCGTTTCTGCTTGTACAATGTCACCTCAAGTCTCCAGCGTCAATGTCTAAATACTTGTGACTGAGATCAGAAGTTGGTTTATTTTTTACCTTGATACACACACTGTCAGCCCGCCACAAGGGTTTTACAGTAGAGTGCTTCTTAATCTGAAACACAATAGTAGCTGCTGTAGGTGCAAAACCAATGACCCGATTTGGATCTTGCTGTATGCACTACAATGGTATTTATAGCCCATTTATAATTGCGACTGAGAGTGTAGATACCGGTGTAGATATGATGCTGAAATGTATTAGTCACAAAAAGAGTTTAATGCCCATCTTCTTCGTTTGGCAATCTATAATGTATACATGTGGAGTATAACACCGCCAGTCGTGTAAGTACTTACTAGCTTATCAGAGGATGGGATGAGGGCTCACGGTTGCAACATATGGATATAATTCAGCAACTGCATGATATCAACTGAGTGAGTTGTCAGTATTAAATCCCTTACCCTTTCTTTACGATGCATGAATGCAGCCCTGGCGAGTGACTCGCCATGGCTGCATTCAAGTACCCTGCTCCAATGAAGTGCTTGCTAGCAGTCTCGCCAGCACTTCATTGGCCAAACTATGGCCAAACTATTGGCAAAATACATGAACGTAGCACTATAAAATGACCTTGGTGGAATGAGGTACAATACAGGCATAATAGGATTCACCATTGCAATTCCAGGCTTCCTCAGTCCAGCTTTAAACTATTTGAAGTAGGGGACCCCCACCCACCCCCTCCGAATCAAACATTTTCATTTTTTATGCCTTGTTTAGTAGCGAAAGGCATATTTACTTATTTTCAAGCATGTTGTCGTATGCAGCTGTCTTGCCATGAATAGAATTACACCTTTGAACAACCAGTCTCCATCACACACCATTACAATACTCCGAAAGGGCGTGAAAGGCTATGGGTAGTAGGGTCTTAATCTGGGTAATTCCTTTGCTCTATCAAATTGTCAAAATGATGTGATGACAATTGTGATCTAACACATTGTATACACAGTTCCATGGTTGGATTTTAGATATTTCTTTTATTGACGATCATAATTTGCTCATTATATCCCGAATTTGTTTTTGATCTTCTGTGCAGAAAATGCTGTCCAAAGCTTGTCTATATTCTTTGATAGAATTATAGTTTGGTCATATAACTTGGCCTAGGCCGAAAAACCAAGAACTGTCAAAAAACTTTCATTGTTGTTGTTGTATATTTCAACCCCAAGTTGCAAAATGTATAAAAACTGAACAAAAATAAAATTAGAGTCCAATAGCCGGTTATAGGTAGGCCTATAGGGAATGCAAATCAGGCTTACACAAGCCAACATAACTATATATCTATGACATAACGTAAGGTGTATAATTATGAATACCAAAATTATATTTTTGAAATGTGTACAGAGAGGAAAACTTCGATTTTGTAACCCTTTAACGCCCTTTGGGTTAGGATTAACGAGGCTAACTTTGTTACCGAACACCATTACGAGTTTAATCCTCTCCCTACTCCGTCATGTCACGGGTGACGTTGACGTCAATGACGTCTCTGTCCCCGCCTGCCCCTGACGTTTGACCTTGAGTTGACGTTTTCTCGCGAGATCTGGGCTGAGAGGGGTGGAAATCTAGACACACAGACTCTGTTTCCTTTGGCATAGGCTTTAAGTAAATGTATTGCTAGGAGAACGTTGGACACGATGGCCTAGAAATCGGTGACCCTGGTTATCTGATCTTTGTCTATACTTCCGGAGAGGTTCTTGTCCTGATAAGGTCAAATGGATCAGTGCACATAGTTTCATAAAGAACTGTCGTTTACACTACGTTTTATAATTCATTATTTATACAGACAGGTAAATGTATAGCATAGGAAGCAAATATGTAAAATGGGGCCAGGGGGGGAATGTTGTTTTATTTATTTTACAAGGAGCATTCCCATTAGGACAGTCACAAATTTTGTCTTTTTTTCAGGAATCGAAATCATAACTGGGCTACCCAACGCAAAGTATTTATATTCCATGTAACTTTGAATTCAGCCATAGGCCTAATTGTTCACTGTGCCTACCACACGCGCATAATTGTAGTCCTGTCGCCAGCCAATGTCTTAGTTTAGTGCTATACCTGCAGATATCACACGATTGGATATTGCTCTGAACAACAAGTTGAACATAGCGCTGTATTTGCTCATTTTCACGAATGTGTATAGATGGATTCCCTTATCCTTCAAGCCATACATAGGGCTGTATTTGGCAGGGTACATAAGACTGGAGGTAGAGGCAGTGTACATGAGACTGGAGGTAGAGGCAGTGTACATGTGAATGGAGGTAGAGGCAGTGTACATGAGACTGGAGGTAGAGGCAGTGTACATGAGACTGGAGGTAGAGGCAGTGTACATGAGACTGGAGGTAGAGGCAGTGTACATGAGACTGGAGGTAGAGGCAGGGTACATGAGACTGGAGGTAGAGGCAGGGTACATGAGACTGGAGGTAGAGGCAGGGTACATGAGACTGGAGGTAGAGGCAGTGTACATGAGACTGGAGGTAGAGGCAGGGTACATGAGACTGGAGGTAGAGGCAGGGTACATGAGACTGGAGGTAGAGGCAGAAACTGGAGGAAGAGGTAATGTACGTGAAACTGGAGGTAGAGGCAGTGTACACGAGGCTGGAGGTAGAGGCAGTGTACATGAGACTGGAGGTAGAGGCAGAGACTGGAGGTAGAGGCAGGGTACATAAGACTGGAGGTAGAGGCAGTGTATATGAGACTGGAGGTAGAGGCAGGGTACATGAGACTGGAGGTAGAGGCAGAGACTGGAGGTAGAGGCAGTGTACATAAGACTGGAGCTAGAGGCAGTGTACATGAGACTGGAGGTAGAGGCAGGGTACATGAGACTGGAGGTAGAGGCAGTGTACATGAGAATGGAGGTAGAGGCAGTGTACATGAGACTGGAGGTAGAGGCAGGGTACATGAGACTAGAGGTAGAGGCAGTGTACATGAGACTGGAGGTAGAGGCAGAGACTGGAGGTAGAGGCAGGGTACATGAGACTGGAGGTAGAGGCAGTGGACATGAGACTGGAGGTAGAGGCAGTGTACATGAGACTTGAGGTAGAGGCAGAGACTGGAGGTAGAGGCAGGTTACATGAGACTGTAGGTAGAGGCAGGGTACATGAGGCTGGAGGTAGAGGCAGTGTACATGAGACTGGAGGTAGAGGCAGAGACTGGAGGTAGAGGCAGGTTACATGAGACTGTAGGTAGAGGCAGGGTACATGAGAATGGAGGTAGAGGCAGGGTACATGAGACTGTAGGTAGAGGCAGGTTACATGAGACTGAAGGTAGAGGCAGTGTACATGAGGCTGGAGGTAGAGGCAGTGTACATGAGACTGGAGGTAGAGGCAGAGACTGGAGGTAGAGGCAGGTTACATGAGACTGTAGGTAGAGGCAGGGTACATGAGAATGGAGGTAGAGGCAGGGTACATGAGACTGGAGGTAGAGGCAGGGTACATGAGACTGGAGGTAGAGGCAGGGTACATGAGACTGGAGGTAGAGGCAGTGTACATGAGAATGGAGGTAGAGGCAGTGTACATGAGAATGGAGGTAGAGGCAGTGTACATGAGAATGGAGGTAGAGGCAGTGTACATGAGGCTGGAGGTAGAGGCAGTGTACATGAGAATGGAGGTAGATGCAGTGTACATGAGACTGGAGGTAGAGGCAGAGACTGGAGGTAGAGGCAGGTTGCATGAGACTGGAGGTAGAGGCAGGGTACATGAGAATGGAGGTAGAGGCAGTGTACATGAGAATGGAGGTAGAGGCAGGGTACATAAGACTGGAGGTAGAGGCAGTGTACATGAGACTGGAGTTAGAAGCAGGGTACATGAGAATGGAGATAGAGGCAGGGTACATGAGACTGGAGGAAGAGACAGTGTACATGAGACTGGAGGTAGAGGCAGTGTACATGAGACTGGAGGTAGAGGCAGGGTACATGAGACTGGAGGTAAGGGCAGTGTACATGAGACTGGAGGTAGAGGCAGTGAACATGAGACTGGAGGTAGAGGCAGGGTACATGAGACTGGAGGTAGAGGCAGTGAACATAGGACTGGAGGTAGAGGCAGTGTACATGAGAATGGAGGTAGAGGCAGAGACTGGAGGTAGAGGCAGGGTACATGAGACTGGAGGTAGAAGCAGGGTACATGAGAATGGAGGTAGAGGCAGTGTCCATGAGACTGGAGGTAGAGGCAGTGTACATGAGACTGGAGGTAGAGGCAGTGTACATGAGGCTGGAGGTAGAGGCAGTGTACATGAGAATGGACGTAGAGGCAGGGTACATGAGACTGGACGTAGAGGCAGGGTACATGAGACTGGACGTAGAGGCAGTGGACATGAGACTGGAGGTAGAGGCAGTGTACATGAGACTGGAGGTAGAGGCAGTGTACATGTGAATGGAGGTAGAGGCAGTGTACATGAGAATGGAGGTAGAGGCAGGGTACATGTGAATGGATGTAGAGGCAGGGTACATGAGACTGGACGTAGAGGCAGGGTACATGAGACTGGAGGTAGAGGCAGTGGACATGAGACTCGAGGTAGAGGCAGTGGACATGAGAATGGAGGTAGAGGCAGTGTACATGAGACTGGAGGTAGAGGCAGTGTACATGTGAATGGAGGTAGAGGCAGTGTACATGAGACTGGAGGTAGAGGCAGGGTACATGAGACTGGAGGTAGAGGCAGTGTACATGAGAATGGAGGTAGAGGCAGTGTACATGAGACTGGAAGTAAAGGCAGTGTACATTGGAATGGAGGTAGAGGCAGACACTTGAGGTAGAGGCAGTGTACATGTGAATGGAGGTAGAGGCAGGGTACATGAGACTGGAGGTAGAGGCAGGGTACATGAGACTGGAGGTAGAGGCAGTGTACATGAGAATGGAGGTAGAGGCAGTGTACATGAGACTGGAGGTAAAGGCAGTGTACATTGGACTGGAGGTAGAGGCAGACACTTGAGGTAGAGGCAGTGTACATGAGACTGGAGGTAGAGGCAGGGTACATGAGACTGGAGGTAGAGGCAGTGTACATTAGACTGGAGGTAGAGGCAGTGGACATGAGGCTGGGGGTAGAGGCAGTGTACATGAGGCTGGAGGTAGAGGCAGAGACTGGAGGTAGAGGCAGGGTACATGAAACTGGAGGTAGAGGCAGTGGACATGAGGCTGGGGGTAGAGGCAGGGTACATGAGGCTGGAGGTAGAGGCAGGGTACAAGGCCTGGCCCCACGCCATAGCAATTGACAAATTAATTTTTCTATATTCTCCAGAGACAAGTATCTAACTATTTTCACCCACTCGAACACCCTACCCTTTCACCCTACCCCTCACCCTCTCAACCCACCCTCTCCTCCCGTGTTACAGTCAGTGTGTCAGGGTCTGGTTTACATGGCACAAGGCTGTGCCATGAGCAGCTCTCATTATGTCTGTCACCGAACAGTTTCTAATCTGCTCTCCCACAAACACCCCCCTGTTTTTCTCTTACTTCCTACTTTGAGTAGGGGGCAGGGCTACGCGAGGGCATTGCCCTCTTCAAGTAGGTAGGCTAGCCGGATGCCTAGCTATCACTTCTATATCTGTTGCAGTGTTAAATACCTCAATATCACAGATGCCCTAGACTGTCCCAAATGGATGTATGTCACATTATATCATATCATTAATAAAGGAGGGGTCTATATCTTTATGATAGTGTAAATTTGAAATTGTTTTACCCATACAAAATTCATATTTAGGTAGTGAAAAGATTGCTGACACTCACATTTCTTTATGACCTTGACCGTTTTTTCTGGTAGGATTAAGGTGTAACTAGCTAATCATTATAGACCACCCCTCTTGAACCCCCATCAATAGATAGGCCAACCACTTAGTATCAACATATGATCTGCTTCATAGCAATATGTATTGCCGGATTTTTGGGAGAGGGGTGTATTTGTAGTGGTATTTGCAAATTATTTATGTTCATGAGACATTGGTGGTGCCATTGAACTATAGCATCGTTAGCTGACTTGGGTATTAATGGCATAATTATGCAGTAGGGGTCAGCACCTCCTTACCCATGATCCAGGGAAGACAGCTGATAGCCTATATTTGACTTGGGGATCTTTGACAGGTATGGATGGTCTGGAAATACCTTTTGAAAAGTCATGATAAATCAACCAAACAAGATAAGAATAAACTGGTTGCAGATGTGGATTGTACTAGATTTCGTCTATACCAGATAATTTCCATTATGTATTCAGTAGAATCTTAAGAAATATGCTGTGTTCTATCTACTTCAAGATGAACAGTGTAATTTAGCAAATCCAAGCCCATGCCAACCCTTCTTTTTTGATAACCAATGATATCTCTTACTATATTGTATTCTCTCTCTCACACTCTTTCTCTCTCTCTCTCTCACTCTCTCTCTCTCTCTCTCTCTCTCTCTCTCTCTCTCTCTCTCTCTCTCTCTCTCTCACCCTGTGCCCCCTTCCCCCGGCCCCTTCCCCTGCCATCGCCATGCTCAATACAAATATATAACAGACACTTGCTCCCCCAAACCCCTGTACATTTAAATTGATTTCCCCACTTTTATTCATTATAGGAATATTTGCAATATTGCGAACCTATGATCTTGGAGATTAATTTCAAAGTACTTACAAGATATAGTCTATGATCAGCCTGATGGATTAACATCTTTTGTCTTCCTCAATTTCCTCAACCTCTTCTCTCTTCCTCTTTATTATAGACAGAATGGTAAGTACGACTTGTCCAATATTGCCTAACCTATATTATTCATCTCCATCACCAAGAACACTTTTGATTCTCCTCCAATGGCCATTAACGTTTATAGTTCTGTATTGATAAGTTGAAATAGGAGTTGAATTAAATGCAATCCTATATAATTATATTGTAGAAAGCACGACCAATAGATGGGCACGAGTAAGTGGTGACATTTTATCGCTCCTTATCGCCAACCTCTGAAACACGCGAAAACATGTCACAGTAGCATGGATCCATCTGGAGTCGTGACGTCATAAGCGGAAGTTGTTTTCCCTACTGTCGAGTCATTCATGATTCATTCCGAATTCATTTCTTGGTGAATGGCACGTCAAATAATGCAAATTGAACATAAGATTATGATAGAGAGCAGATCACAACATTAAATTAACCGTTATGATGCAGGAGTGCATCATGTTAGTCTATTTTAGGTGGCATCAAGTAAAGGTGTCTCCTGTTGCCATTTCATCAGTGCATCATGAGGATCAACCTTGTAATGTCGGCATGATGCACTGATGCTGTCATGCCGACCAATGGGTAGGCCCTATGATGATGCATTGTTAATTTTTTTTACTTGCTGCTATAAAATAACGTAGTAAAAGGGTCTGAATTTAAGAATTATTTTGTACTAAACAAAAACAAAAAAAGGAGTAGAGAAGAAGTAAGAAGCCCCTGGATGTCCAACCATAGCATCCATATGCGCACGTGCAGGTCTGTATACAGGTTCTTGTTTGTGCACTTTTAGACAGGAATTCCTCCACATTCCCTTGTAATTTGAATACTCCCCTAGGCCTGGGGACATGAGGAAAAAAACACCTAGGCCTAGGCCCCAATAACTAGCTTGGGCCAAGTGAAAAAAGGAAAATCCCCGGTAACACAGTCTGAAATGTGAGGTCGATGAGTTGTTGTCTTCCTTTTTTTATCTTTTTTTTTTTTTACTTTTTTTTTTTTTTTTTTTACATCTTAGGTGAACTTTTCATATTTTCATTCGGATTCATATGGAGTGAAGAGCAAGCATAATGAATTAAGGTCTGCTTTGCTGAGGTCGGTCCATGATTTTAAACCAAAATGTTCTGACCTATAAGTGAGTGTGTATGTGACGTCACCACCAAATCGACGTCAGAGATAATGGGTATCAGTTGAACCTTTCCTGTTGTGTCTGCGGAATGAGGATCACAGCACAATTGGAATAGGGGGCATTCACATGGGCCTGATATTGGTCGAGCAGAAACTGCATTTATCTCTGTGCCCTGTTTTATGTTTTTTAATGATTTATATGCATAGGGATTACATGGAAAAGGGTCTTGTTTTTGTATTTTCGTGCGATGTTGAGCAGCTGTTGGTTCATTCACTGTAGGGTAGATTGACCTTAAGATTGACCTTAAGACGACCACATACCTAAAGTCGACCACCTGTCAGTTTGTTTTTCTCACTTTCACATGTAGTGCATTGGTCTTAAACCCTAATATTATTGAAATAGAGGTGTTATAGTACCCCATAGAATGATGTCCTGGAATATATGAAGTAATTGTCACTGCATGATAATAAACTAAAATTCCCATGTTTGAATGGCTTTTACCATGACCAACTTTGGTTCGATAATTCGAAGATGACAAGTGCTCACATATACAATATTTTGACTCTAGGCATAGATAAATATCTTTGCTAAATGATAGCATAAGGAAAAGTGCAGAAATGTTAAATACTTTCTGTATAGGACTTATTTCCTAGAACATACCAATTTCACCTTGAGATGACCACCATTTCACCTTTAGTCAACCACTATACACCTATTTGTGCATTTAATTGAATATAAACCATTGATTATGAAGGATTACATCACAAGATTCATGGCCAGAATAGTTTGGGAAAGAAATGTTCACTGGATTAGGCTCTGATGCATACATTATCAGGTTTTATCACCATGCTCAAACCCCTGGGGCCTGCGTTATACCCCCTCATCAGTTCTGTACTTAAAATAGATTATCCAAATGAATATCAATTTTATTTAGAAAATATTCTTAGATCGACTTAGCTCATGCTTCTAACAACAACAAAAAGAAATCAAACATGGTCCTCTTTAAGATTGTTTTCATTGGTTGTTGTGTTTGGGAGGTAATGAAACTTCACCCCCTGGGAGTCCACCTCTTTATCCATTCCCTTTCATGTACCTTAGCCCTATATCCCCGGGCCTATATCCTCGAACCCACCCCATATACTGCTGCAGCATGTTTGAGCTACGAGCTCTTTTTCAGGTTGTACCTATCACAAAAAAAAAAAAAAAACATGCTATACACCAAATTAAAGCTTAGAATCTCAGGATTACAGTTATGCCAAGTGTAAAAAAATTCAAAAACAGTATTTTTCACAACATGAGTTTTAAGAAAAAAAAACAATTAAATCATTTTTAATTCAAATTAATTCGTCAAATCCTAGGATTGACAACATTTTCATCAAATAACGCAATTATTTATAATTGAATCAGTATAAAAACATGTGTTTAACTTGGGGATTATAATTTGAGATGAAAAATTAGGTCAGTAGGTCAAAGGTCAGAGTCCTAAAATAGGTCATCTTCCGCTTACTATATATGTATTTATACCACGATTTGTGGGTTACACAGTCCTTTTTGGTATCTATTCCCATCCACATATCTGTCGATATTGCACACCCTATAGGCTGTATCATCAATTTTGAAAGGCGTGCGGTTATCCATGGAAGGCGTGCGGTTATCCATGGAAGGCGTGCGGTTATCCAGGATAACCGCACGCCTCTCATGTCCTCCCATGTCAAATGTCACATGTTAAAACCCACGAAATTTTCAAGGCCAGGGTAGGGATCGAACCTCCAGTCTCAGATCCCAAATCCAACTCCCCATGCACTGCACCACAGGGACTGATGAGATACGCTCGGTTCGAACCACGTCTGGATATGATACAAAGCTGTGTGCGCTGTCGCTGTCCACTGCCGGGCGATGACAAACATAACCGCTGTCCGCTGCCGGGCGCAGAAGGAGGAGACGCAGTGGTCTAGCAGTTAGCACATTGCGCTCAGCTGTGACAGGTCCGTGGATCGAACCCCGGTCCGGGCGCATCTTTTTTCGCCGTGTGCGCTGTCGCTGTCCGCTGCCGGGCCACGAGGTGTATTCAGTACACAAACATAACAGCGAGACGCATTGAAATCTTTAGCCGTGTGCTGCTGCCTGTCCGAGCTGAGGAGGTTTATTCAGTACACAAACATAACAGCGAGACGCATTGAAATCTTTAGCCGTGTGCCGCTGCCTGTCTGAGCCGAGACGGCCGCTGTCGCTGTCCGCTGCCAGGGAAGGAGGTGTATGTGCCTGTACACACACTATGGCTGGCTTCGATCGAGTCCCGGGGAGGGGGAATAATTTTGGTTTTCAAATTGAATTTATTGGTATTATATTGATTATTTATTGGTTTCGTGGTATAAAATAAGTAGTCAATGGATAACTCATGACTCGTGTGTGTTAGCAAAGGCTAATAACACTTGGCCTACGGCCTCATGTCATTATCCTTCACTAACACACACTCGTCATGAGTTATCCATTGGTTACTTGTTTAGTACTTTAGACCTTGTGACAGGTCTATCCTGAGTTCCATCAGGGGTGCAAACCTGTACTGGTAATTCTTGATGCAGCATTGGCATCTAGTAGGGATGTCTTTGACATCAACCTTTTTCCTATGGCGATTATCTCGATTTTTCTCTCAATATTGCGATTTATTGCAAATATTTATTGATTTTGATGCATTTGAAAAGTGTATGCAAATAAGTCTTGAACATTATGGCAACGAGCATTGTATATTTGCATCTTTCAATAAATAGACAAAGGTTCACAAGGGTTGGATCTGACAAAGGGTTGTCTTACGAGGTGCAGCTGGGTGAGATCACCCTCAGTCCGATCGAATCCGAGTTAAAACTCAAAACTTAGTTTCTTAGTTAATTTTCAAATTACAATTTGACCTTTACATACAATTAACTCAAATGATATTGGAAAATACAATCATGTTGATAATTCCATTGGTTAATAAGTCTCCTTACTCCATGCAATATACACAAGAAGTTCAGTCAGCAGACTCAAACCAGTCAATACGAAAACACGTGGGACTGAGGCCATCGCTGCCGGGCCTGCAGAAATGACCAGACTGTAGGATCAAATGTCTGGCTATAATCTTGGACCTTTGCTACATTTTGGGTTTCATGGATTGCAATTATTAAGGGTTTTACAGCCTAAAACAAAAGGTATTACTGTTTATTAAGATTTGAAGGGGTAAAAGAAGGTGTTTTGCTGCACATGGCTCCTTATGGGCTGTTTCTTTGTAAAGACCAATATGTGTAATACCTTATAAGGAACATACAGTATCACTCTTTAATGTTTGGTGTAATGTATTCTTCAAGATTTATTTACAATTCATTCATTATCCTATTTATATTTTGATGCAGGTGATAATCCCTGCAGTGTGTGCTCTGTGTTTTAGTGCAGTGCAGAGATATAGGGTGCATCCTGAGGTGAAATAAGGGCCTAATGTTATTATATATGGATGATATTACATGGTTTGACAGAAGAAACTATGATCTTTGCATTCATATGAATATTTTGAGATTCCTTATGACCACATGGTACAATACAATACTAAAGTAGCCCAACTTTGATGTTCTGTCACTAATTAAATTGCCACCAATACAATCAAATTAACACAGGATGTACATGATGTACAGGATATTAGTCTATTTGGGACCACGGCTGTAGAGCTCACCGCCGGGAGCTCACCCGGTCCTTCCATCAAAGATGAGTGGGTATGGGCCTGTGTGTGATTGTGACTCAATGTGGTTGCCCTCACTGCACCTGTCGAAATTAGAGACTGAGGGGGTAACCAAAAAAAATAGAGAAAAAAGTCTGGAACTCCCTTTAAATGCAATATATTCAAAATTTTCTGTCAGCAATCTAAATATCTGCAATGGTCTGAAAGTTTAAATAGTAGTAAATTTATGTGAAATATCAGAAAAATGTATTTTCTGCCGACATCCTCTATATTTAGTGCTACTTGTCAGAGGTATAAGTAAATCACAGGAAAAAAAGATACAGACAGCATCTGATGGCATCCTATCAATGCTGTGCAAGTAGTACAGAGATGCATTTTGCCCAATCGAAGTTTGAAGTTTTAACACTGTTTATTGGCTAAAGAAAACACCCCAAATGGAGGTGTTACAATCAGTTGCCTGATAAGTTATAAATATTCACCACCGAAGTCATAATCATAGTTGAGTTTTCTATAGTACCAAGAGGTTTCCATGAACTTATCTTAACATTTTCTATGTTATTAACATACAGATCTTTACAATAATCACAATCTACCCAGTGTCACAAGTACATCTCTCAGATACGATTTAAAAGCACTCATAGTAGGTTTCAGTTGTATATCAGCATACAGCACTTCCCATGTTTGGTTGTTTTTCGTCTGTTTACTTTCAATTTTCTCTTCCCATTCCCTCTTAGTTCACGACTAGGGATTATGATATTATCATCATCTTGTGAATAACGGTACATTATACATGCTAGTGCCTTATTCCTTCTTTTACTTAGTGAGTCCACTTTACAGCTTGTTAGGAGGTCATTTATGTGTACATCCTGGGCATTTTTCACCCTTATGCAAGCTCTAAGGCAGTGGTTTTGTACAATGTCTATATGATCTACCAGGGTTTTCGGACCAGAGTCTAGAACAAAACTATAATATTCTAGTATGGGCAAAACCATTTGTTTGTAGATGCATAGAGCATTTTCATGATTCAAATATTTTACAATATTACGCAACTGTTTCAACTTTTATATACCCAACGGCTCAACCTTTTTACAGTGCACCTTAAAATTTAAGTTGCTATCGATAATTACACCCAGATAGTTGAAACTTTCCACATTTGATAGAACAGAACCTTGCATAATAATATTGTATCTCGCAATATTCTATCATACTGAGTAACACCATAGTATGATGATGTCATCAAATGCATCAGATAAGTCTGGTGCAGAGCTCTAGGAGGACTACCTCACAAGCACACTCTTTTCAATTTATATAAATCCTATCAAAAAACGCTATCATGAAAATAGGGTACTGATTCCCTATAAGTTGACCTATATTTGCAATATGAAAGTCAACATACTAATTAAACTCAAATATTTTATCTCTGGAAGAAGTTGATTGGTCCATGTTCCATGACTAAGTTGCTCTTAGTTATGATGCAGAAGTAAAAAAAAATTCAGTGCCCTGGCCACTTATTAGATCGAATATGGTGTATACGGATATTTGCATCTTGACCTTTGACCTACTGACCTAATTAGTCTGAGATGTCACATTGATGATTATGATGCCTTTTATATCTTAAATCATAGGACACAAAGGTAGAGGCATTATTTTTGTGGTAAACTAATTTTTCTGAAAATTAAATGATTCAATTTGAATTAAAAATTATTAAAAACTTTTTTTCTTAGGATCTAATTCACCAAAAATACTGCTTTTTTTATTTTATTACACCTACCATATCTGAAATCTACAAGTTTATAGCTTTCCAATGGTGTATGGTGTATAATGTTTTGATGGGTGTTCACCTTTTGGGGCCTTCATGCTGCAGCAGTAATAGTCTTTTGTACAACAATCCATCTGGTTCCTGTGGATCCCTTACACCTACCATATCTGAAATCTACAAGTTTATAGCTTTCCAATGGTGTATGGTGTATAATGTTTTGATGGGTGTTCACCTTTTGGGGCCTTCATGCTGCAGCAGTAATAGTCTTTTGTACAACAATCCATCTGGTTCCTGTGGGTCCTGGATGGGGGGTCTCCATTTCACATTGCTTTCAAGAATGCCCACCTCACTTGTCACTCAAATCCCTATATCCTATGCTGAATTCAAGAAGTCACCTATGTCTTGTCACTTGTATTTTGCCTCATGTCACCAAGGCCCGTGTTCCATATTGTATTTAAGAAAAGGCCATGTCACAATGTCGAAAGACCATGTCACAAGGATTCTGAGAGATTTACAAAATCATAGGAGAGTAGAACTTAGCACTGCTAACTGTCACATTCATTTGTATTGTTTAATGTAGTTTTCTCATCTTGAATATGATCCTCACTGTCAAAATGGCATTAAACAATATTACTTCACCACATGTCATATGCGTCATATATCACATATTCTTTTGTCCTTTGTCTTAACCAATTTCTGTCAGGTGCTATGTACAAGCGAAATTTGGATGGTTTCTAAGCAGTATGGTGATAGGGACCCAATGTGTCGTGTATTGTCAGCAGGTGGACGTGGCAAGTGACAGGGTATGTGTGGGGTTATGACTAGTTGCTACTTGAAATACTAAGATAACTTGTGGCTTTCTCCTGCAAGGAAAATGACAACCACTATTGCTAATGGCCTGTGAATATGATGCTAAGTAGCTCCTATTTAAGTTTGGAAAGTCAAATTTACATTGTCACTTACATTTTACCTTATGTCACTAAGGCCATGTCACAACGTCAAAAGGTCATGTAGAAAGTCAAATCAATGTCAGAAATAAGGGGTAGGTGATATCTGTAGTCAGAAACTTTAGAAGTCTGTATGTGCGAAACAACGTAATTATGTGATTATTGGTCTCCTCAGTGTTGTATTACTTTGTCTGTAGGAAAACACTTTTAGGTAATAAAGTCAATGGAAGACAGAACTTAAGATCCGAACGGGTAGGTGGCAGTCAATCCAATAGGTGATTAAACATATGGCTCAGGTAGAATTAAAAGAGTGATGATAAGTATGTTTGGCATTGGAGAGCAGCTGAGAGTTCACCAGGAGACAGAAGTGGGGAGCACAAATAAGGAGAACCTAGGATTGCAGTAGAACGGTCTTCAGTGGACATTATATGTATATTGACTTTTAATGTTCCACTACTGGAAATGATCATACTGGTGAGTGAGAAAATTGAAGAAACATTCTTATGTAAGTTTAGGTAATCTAGCCCCAGGGGAAAAGCAGTATTTAATATTTTGTAATTGAGAAGAAATTAAGAAGAAGAAAAAAACAGAGAATCCCAGTGAAAAGACCTATGATCTGGAATACAAGGGGGATTGAAGACTGAACCAGAAAGGTGCTGAGATCTTCTACACTGCTTGTACATACTATTTCCAAAAGAGCAGGTACACCAAAGAAAAAGGGATACAATGTCACCTTTGTGGGTCATTTACTACATCATACGGACCCTGATGGGGGTAGCTGCCATGGGGTTAAACATGGTCACCATTGTGTGTGTGGCAAAGTACCGTTATTTAAGATCAGCTGCGTGTCTCCAGATCGCTTACTTGGCATTAAGCGATTTTCTTCATGGGGCACTAACAGCAATAGTACTACCAATCAGGGTGTTCACCACCTCAGCCTTAGCATACCTGTTCCACTCTCTCTGCCTAGCAGCTGTCTGTATTGAAACTGCAACCATACATTTCCAGATCTCTGCATTCTGTCTTCTGGCTTTAGAGAGGCGTAACTCACTTCTTTTCCAGGTGAACCGAATTAAGAAGTGGAGCATCAAGAAGCTGATATGTGCTATTGTCTTAGTGTCAACTGTGATTGCCACCTACAATATCACAGTGGTAATCATTTACTCTGATGTTAAGGAAGGGCCAACGTGTAAAAAATATTTCCTGGCTACACAGATCATGTACATTCATTGGCTTGTATTTGGCGCAGGTACCATCCTGGTAGTGAGTGCATATGGCCACATTGCTTGGATTACCTACAGAAGTAGTCAGCAGGTCCATACCTCCTCACAGCAAACCAACAGGAGAATAGCCCAAATGGTGGTGTTAGTCATCGGATTCACACCAGATTCTTTTCCATCTCTCTGTCCTCACCGTTGACATAAACTTTTGGATTAACCCTTTCATTTATGCTAAGCGTACTAAACTGTTCAAGAAAGCCTTTACTTCACTGTGGAATGACCTACACTGCCCTGGTCATTTTGGGGGGACACCCGTCGCCCCTGCTGACATCCCCATGGAACTGAATGTAAGAGAATTGCCACAACTTATTCCAAGAAATCCAATAGTTAATAATATGTAGAACCAGTGGAATTCTGTAGTGGCCAAATCAAGACATCAATGAGTGAATATAGGAGCAAAAGGATTTTAAAGGATGAGCTATTTGCCTCGACCCTACCTTTAACATGGGGCCCAGGGATAATGCTAGATATTTGCCAATGGCTAAAATTTTGGCTGATGGTACCCCTTCAAAATTTCCTAATTTGGCTTCTTCTGGTTGTGCACTGTTAGTAGTAGCCACCGGTGTTATTTTTACAGCAGAAAAAACCTTGCAACTTTGGTTCCAATACCTTTTGCTGTAAATCTACAGGAGGTGAATTGCTGTAATTTTACAGCACTATCCACAATAATCATACAGTAACAACCATGTAGCAAGATCATTCAGATCTACAGAAACATATGCTGTAAATAAACAGCAAAATATGTTTTAAAATTACAGAACAGTGTCTTGTAAATAAACAGCAATATTTTCTGTAAATGAACAGCAAGTTTTGCTGTAAGTGAACAGCAGAATATACTGTAAAATTACTTTTGCTGGTAACTGAGGTTCCAGCAACTATTACTATAGATATACAGAAGCTAGGAGTGTAGAATTACAGTAAGAGGTGCTGTATATCTACAGGAAATGTATTGTATGTATAGGTACAAAAGACACTGCTATATAGGGCTTAGTATTGACGCCTAGTGGATTGGCCATTGCTTGATCTGGCACCTGGCGAGATAGCACTGATGAGAACCAGCATGATTGGTACCAGGTGTTACATAATGTCCCACCAAAATTAATACTTGATACAGGGAAATTTCTGATTGGTTTAAATTGCATACTGGGTCAACCCTATACTCTACAAGTGAGGTTAGTCCATGAGATAATCCTAATATTTTTTTTATGTGTGCACTCTGTGCATGCATTGATACTATAAACCATGCATGCCTCATGAAGACATAAATGTCTCCAATCCCAGGGAAGTATCATCATTGAAGGTGAGAGAAGTAGAGAACCATCTCACTCAAACCGTTTCATGGTTATTCATTTTTAGCACTGATATAACCTAAAGGTAGGTAGGCCTGTGTTAGCTTCAACCTCAGAGTCCAGGCACAGATATAGACATAGTTATGGTGTCATCTCTGCAGAATATTGGTTGTTCCTAGTTTCTTCTCAGATAACCTTGTATATTATCATTTGTGCACAATGCTAAATTGAACTGGCTCAGGTTATTATCATGTTGCAATTCATTAATAAGCTGTAGAGACAATATTTGATTCAGGTGTGTACTATAAGAATATACATACTGAACAGATGGTATACTGCTACCCTCTCATGGGAGAAGCTACAGGTAATTAGGCTATTTGGGTAAACCCTTGGTAGGGCCATCATGTGTACTACACATTCCAATCCTATAACAGGTTGATTGGCTGGCCTAGGGCATATGTGTATATGAGATCAATTAGACAGGACAACTTGCTGTACACATTTATCTACAGCTGCAAAGCTGTGGTTATACAGCAAGGCCTAGTGTATTTGAGAATACTGCAGTTTCTCCTGTGAATTTACAGGGCATGTTTCTATTATATAACACAAACTCCTTACAGTGATGAAACAACTCTGATTATAGCATTTCAATAGCTAGTAGGATAGTAATCCAATCGTTCATTTTTCAAGAGTATTGCAATTGTAGGCAACCACCCCTGATAGAGCACATTGAACATGCCATATAGAATTCCTTGATAAATGCTGAATTTGACCGATCAAATATTAAGAAAAAATATTGCGTGAAAACGCTGATTCCACTGCCGTCAGTCAGAGTTTCTGCTAAAGGGCAGGTTCAGTCGGGTCTATTGTTTGCTTATCAAAAAACTCTTCCCCATTCATTTGCTATATGAAAATTGGATGGATTAGCAGAAAATGGCCCGACCCCTTGCAGCAAACAGGGCCTACACTACTTTTTTAAAGGAAATGATATGTATTTAAACATATTTTTGTTGATTTAGTAGCTCGAGAGTCACTGCAATGGGCCTTGAGTGGTTTGATAACCACTCTGCATTTCAGTCCTATTTTGAGTGCCATATATGTCATTATAGATAAATATCAGGTGCAATAACGCTGGGAGTTATGTGGAAATGACTTGAATTATTAAATTGTATCTTACACTAAATCGTTACCAATGAAATTGAACGTGACCTACTATGAAACTGAAGGCTTTTATAAAAGAACTATGAAGGAAAGATAAATTACCCCTGTGTTAGCTGATTACAGGTCGCTCTAGTCTGAACATGTATGTATCTGTAATAAAAATTCAGGTATTTTATTCGAATTGTTTGTTTGTAATATAACAACTTTAACCTGTAACTTGTGGTTTAACATTGATAGTTCACTAGGCCTCTGTCACAGAAATTTATATAGGAAATGTATGGTTCAATCGCAGGACTATAACTATAGTTTAAAGGCTGTGAGTAGTCACTTCTGGAGGGTGATTCATAAAAACTCACGATATAGAATTGCATTTTTTGTCAGAATTCAAATGTCATTTAAGGAGGGCTAATTCAGTAGAAAGCTGGTATTTTACATTATTTTCTGCTGTTGATAAGGCATATATGTAACACAAGAAATGTATGATTTTTCTTTTTCTAATAGCGCTATCTCACATTTCTAGAATGTCAGTTTCTAAATGCAAGACATGGGCACTTTAACATTATCTGGGTTTTTTTATGAATCGCCCTCCAGAGGCCTTTCATCAATCATTGGAGATAAAAAAAAAAAAAAGACACACCGGAGATACGTCACAAGCCGGGTACCAGCAGTTGTCCACGCGGTACGCTTCGCTTCAGCAGCAGTCACTTCACTCCATTGATTTTAAAGAAAGACACTCTCCAAACTTCATAATCCTTCACACAATTGTTTACGGTTCTGAAACTCAGGATCTAGAACCTGTAGGAGTAAGTCTTACATATAAACGAAGAAACTGACTCACTTAGAGTAAGTGACTGGCTCGCTGAGTACTCGGACAATCCAAGAAGGCATTATCCAAAGCGTTTACTGACTAGTCAGAAACTAGGTCAAGCAGGCAGCAAGTGACCAAGCCGGCCAAGGCATCCACTTCAGCTGAAGGCTCTGTTGAAGGGCCTCCAGAGGAAAATGACCTACGGCTTAGTAAAAAGCACATTGGCAGTCTGGCCATGGTCATCTGCAGGGTGGTTGATGAGAGAGCAGCCGAGAAGGAAGCTGAGAAAGCAGCCGAGTGCCAGAAGGAGGATGATGGCCCACCACCTAAATGACCCACGATGGCAACCCCATGCCAACCACCCCATACGATACCTATTGCAGATGACGAAAATGAGGGGAGGGGGCGATGATGAGTATGACAGCAAATCAGAAGCCGAGGTCTCAGAAGACGAGGCTAAAGCCTATATGGATGCCATGAATGATGTGCTCCAGACAGGGGAAAGAACTGGTCCTGAGCTCTTAGAAAACATCATTTGAGTATTCAAGCAGGCGGTGGGTGCACTCATCGAGACCTGCATCATAAAGGACAAAAGGGGCACCTTCTGAAGGCCCAAGAATGTCCCAATGCTGAAGGCCCCAGCTTTAAACCCTATTCTGGCCAAAGCTACCACCGTAGCTGGGTAACTGGTGGATAAAAAGCTGATGGAGGCATAGCAAACAATTATGGCAGCCATGACGACGGTGGCCAAACAGTCCACTTTCATTTACTAGATGAAGGAGTGGGCCAAGTCCAAGATCGAGCCAGCAGTAAAAGACAAAGTGGGGCTCATGTCAAAGGTCTTTTGTGATCTTATGCTAACATCCTGCTCACCCGTGCCCTGTTGGACATTACCCACACACACTGGGAGGCGCTCAAGCTGACACTGACAAGTAGCAGGCTGACAAGCCTGCTCACTGACAACAACCTGGCCACCCCTGATTGGCTGGGAGGGGATGACCTGCCTGCTATGCTGGAAAAGCTGCATAAGGAGGAGAAGCAGGTCAACAAGCTGAAGAAACCTGCTTACACCCAGAAACCAGAAAAGAACTTCTTCAAACACTCTGGAGGTTACAACCAGAACAAAAGCAAGCACCGGCCTCAAAACTCCCCTTACTTCAAGAAGGAGAAAAAGAAGTACAGGCACTCCTCACCCTCAAACAACTAAAATAAATCCAAGAAGGGATTTCAGGACAGGGGGTCTCACTAAATAAGATGAGTACAACCCTCACTACCAGTAAAATGATAAAACCTATGCCTCCTTCAGTTTGTAGTAATACTACCCAAAGCAAAGATTTTGGTGTTTTCCAACCTGGGGGTACCCAATATCATGTAAAACTTGGTTAAACGTTACACACGACCCCTTTGTAATAGACTCGATTTAAAGGGTAGAGGTAGACTTGTGTGAAGAACTATCTCAAACGGCAATACCCAGGGAGTATGTCATGTCCACAGAAAATGCTAGAAACCTCACAGATGTAGTAAGGGAACACCTCAATAAGGGCATAATCAAAAAGTGTGAACCAGAGCAAGGACAGTTTGTGTCAAATGTTTTCTTGAGGCCAAAACCAAATGGAAAGCATAGGCTTATCCTGGATTTGTCTGAACTGAATGACTCCATCCAAATGATACAACCATTTCAAACAGCTTTAGGCATATTACAACAGGGATGCTATTTAGCTTCTTTAGACTTAAGGGATGCCTATTATTCAGTACATATATCAGTTATATCAGTTCATGTGTCTCCCCAATGGCTTAGCACAAGCACCCAGAACCTTTATCAAAATTCTAAAGCCAGTGTTTGCCACACTGCAAGAACAAGGACACTCATGTTTCAGCTACATTGATGATACCTTCATCATGGGGGAAACCTATGAATCCTGCAAAAATATGGTAAACCTTTTACAGAAGACATTGGTAGATCTGGGTTTCATATGGTGCTGTCTGAGAAAGCCAAACAGGACATTTCCTGGTGGCTATCTAGGATATGCACCAGTCACAGAAAAATCATGCTACATAAGCCAGCTCTCACCATAGTCACAGACTCGTCTGACAATGGGTGGAGGGCGGTCACCGGTAGGAGAAGGACTAGGGGACTTTGGTTATTGAAGGAGAGAGAGCTCCAAACAAACATTAAAGAAACCAACACAGTATTGTTAGGGTACAAACTTATGCTAAAAAAACACCAGAACTGCACAATTAGGTGTTTGTCAGACAACACTACAGCAGTGGCTTACACAAACCACAAAGGGGGTCCTAAAAGGAAGACCTGTGTTGAGCTAGCAAAGGAAATAATGGATTTCTGTGAGACCAGGAATATGTGGGTTATATGTTCACACATACCAGGGAAAGAAAACACTGAGGCAGATGAGGAATCTAGAATAGCAGGCCATACCAAATGGGAATTGCCAGATGAGGTGTTTGAGCACATCACAAACCACTGGGGTTTGCTTCAAGACTAGCTCATAAATTAACAAACTATTACAACTAGTTACCTGATCCAGGTGCATCAGCAATTGATGCAATGTCAATACCCTGGCCTAACAACTATCATGTATTTCCTCCTTTCAGTCTAAACCTGTGAATAGCACAGAAGGCCATGGCAGAGAAGGTAGAGGGCACCCTAGTAACACCACAGTGGGCAGCCCAACCATGGTACAGCCTCCTAAAGAGACACTTCAAGGCACAGCTGAGACTCCCCAAAATAGGATTCATCAATCCAGTAACAGGCGCAGTGTGGCACCTAAAGCTTGTTGCATGGAGGATATATAGCAAACAAGTTCAAGGTGCAGGGCCTGTCCCAGGCCTCTGTGTAAATATACATGGCGTCGTGGAGGTCTGGCACCATAAAACAATATGATGTCTATCTAGAGAAATGGGCAAAATACTGTGTGGAACACAAAGTACATCCAGGGAAACCTACACTGTTCCAAGTTATAGAATTCTGCACAGAACTCTATTACGGTGGACTGTCATACTCGTCCATAAATACAGCAAGATCAGCGCTATCTTGCTATACAGACCAAATTGATGGCATCTCTGTCGGCCAACACCCTGACATTTGCCGACACCTGAAAGGAATCTCAGTTATGAGACCCCCCAAGGGGAAATACACCCATGGATGGGATGTAGATATAGCGTTAGCACTACTGAAGTCATGGTATCCACTTAGTGAATTAGACTATAGACAGCTAGCTCATAAGGCTGCCATGCTCCTAGCTTTATCTGCAGCTCAAAGACTACAAAATTTGCATGCATTTAGAGTAGACAAGATGAATTGGTCATCTGACGAAGTAGTTCTATTAGTAGACAAGCAACTGAAATACACCAGAGAAGGTCAACCACTGGATGTGTTCCATGGATACAAGTATCAAGACAAGAGACTTTGTCCATACAAGGACACTCAAGGATGACAAAAAGACTCCAGTGATACCATAGGACATTGGTTAAAGAACACAATGACTAGAGCAGGTATCAGCTCAAGGGTCTTCAAAGCACACTACAAGAGCAGCTTCAACCTCAGGGGCATCTCACAAAGACCTGTCCACAGAGTACATACTTAAGCAGGCAAGGTAGACAAATGCCACCACTTTTGCCCGCTTCTACAAACACCCAATACTTCAGGACCATTGAAGTGCATTCCAAAACTCACTCCTGACCATAGCATCATCTACATCACAATAGGTAACAGGCAAAGCTTTCAAATCTCCAGTGTGTCTCAACGGCCAGTAGCCAGCTGTAAACTTCAAGAATTGAACAAAGTTACCTTGGTAAAAGTGCAGTTCATATTAGAAGTTTATGATGGTTAACAGGGCCGTCGAGAAGAACAACAGTCCCACCGAGCGTTCTAGCACCCACCCTCTTGTTCTATACACATAAAGCAGGGTTTACCTGGTACCATTACTTTAAAGACTGCTCTTACCCGGTGTGTCACGTATCTCCATTGTTCTTCTCGATGTAATGACCCTATGACCTACTTAAGCATATCTGTGACCTTTGAACTATGTCCTCAAGTTGACCTAATTATCATCCATGTGACATCATTGTTACTATAGTAACCATATCCAAACGCATGCTCATTTTCTTACCTCAGTAGCTATAATGTGTTAAAGTGCATCACCTGATGAAGGCCTGAACGCCGAAACATTGTGATCTAATGCATACTACATATATTATGGTTGAATAAAACTATTGAACTTGACCTTTGTTGTTCTAGTTGTGTCTATTATATAAACATAATATTCACAAAAATGTAATACTCGAAAAAAAATATCAAAATAGTGAAGGAATATGAACAATGATCTTCCAAGAAGATATTGGATCCTGACTTATTTCGACCATTCCTACCACCACTATATTGGAATAGGCATTTTAGAGTTTTAAAAACTCCATAAAATGAGTGACTCTATTTACATATTATATTCTGGTGATGCCAGATTGTTAGGCCTATGTTAAAAGCACCGATAGCTAAGTAGTGGATGATGTATATGTCCATGTTGTTGCCTTTAGTGGTTGGACCCTTACTTGCACCTTGTGTGGGCCTCTCATTTGTCACAACATTGCCTATTTATACATGGGGCGTATGGTCTCTGTCAGGAACAGTCGAGGTTTTGCTACACAGCTAAAAATATTTTTCTTGATTTAAGAAAATAAGATAAATTATCTTACGTGGTGGACAAAACTACCAGTTTTAAGAAAATTAAAAATCTTAAAACTGGTAGTTTTGTCCATCAGGTAAGATTATTTAAGATTCCAAGAAAATTATTTTTGGCTGTGTATAAACTGCATTTTTTGTGTGTTTTGGTATACTAATACTTCCTCTGTCTTATTCTGCCCTTACCCATCAAGATGACTATCTATATGTATCCACACATAACCGTACGTGTCAGACATAATAACTAATTTGAAGAAAATCAATCATATGAATACCCACCCTCCCAAAAGAAATTATAAGATAAATGTGAATAAACGCAATACTAAGATACCTTCTTTTCCAGATCTCTATGAGAATAGAATGAAGAATGAATCTCCATTGCCTGGTGGAATCCAACATGTTCAGCATCTCTAACATGTCCTATAGAGAGACAAGTTGCGTCAGGTCTTCGGTAAAAGGCCACTGACAAGGTTAGACACAAGGTCAGGACCACAGAGGGGGGTTGAAGTACTTTATGTGTTCTCAAGTGGCTTGATGTTCTGTGCTGGCCCGTTTAACAGTCGCCAAATGTCGCTTAATCTTTGCTGTTTATCCAGATCTGTTATATGCCATTTTGTTTCTCACTGACCACCGTTTGTGTGTGTGCTTTTATGTTGGTTTATATTGCTGTTTTGTGTGGTCTTTTTTTTTCTTGTTTTCTTGTTTGCATTGTGTGTTTGTTGTTGTCTTTTTTTTTGCTTTTTATTCATTTGTTGTCCAGACTATAGGGGTCCTTTTGCACATACAATGGGTGTATTTTTTATTCACGATCTGAAAGATAAAAATGGGTTCTTCCCTCTGCAAAACAGACATTGGCCCATCCTTAAAACTTAGTAGGCCTATTGTACAGAATATCGCCATACAGTATGGTTACTAGTGCTACCAGCTGCCCATATCCCCATGCAGTATGGTTACCACTGATGGTTACTAGTGCTACAAGCTGCAAATAGCCCCATACAGTATGGTTACTAGTGCTACAAGCTGCAAATAGCCCCATGCAGTATGGTTACTAGTGCTATGAGGTGCTCATATCCCCATGCAGTATGGTTACCACTGATGGTAACTAGTGCTACAAGCTGCAAATAGCCCCATACAGTATGGTTACTAGTGCTACAAGCTGCAAATAGCCCCATGCAGTATGGTTACTAGTGCTACAAGCTGCAAATAGCCCCATGCAGTATGGTTACTAGTGCTACACGCTGCAAATAGCCCCATGCAGTATGGTTACTAGTGCTATGAGGTGCCCATATCCCCATGCAGTATTGTTACTAGTGCTACAAGCTGCAAATAGCCCCATACAGTATGGTTACTAGTGCTACCAGCTGCCCATATCCCCATGCAGTATGGTTACCACTGATGGTTACTAGTGCTACAAGCTGCAAATCGCCCCATACAGTATGGTTACTAGTGCTACCAGCTGCCCATATCCCCATGCAGTATGGTTACCACTGATGGTTACTAGTGCTACAAGCTGCAAATAGCCCCATGCAGTATGGTTACTAGTGCTATGAGGTGCCCATATCCCCATGCAGTATGGTTACCACTGATGGTTACTAGTGCTACAAGCTGCAAATAGCCCCATACAGTATGGTTACTAGTGCTACAAGCTTCAAATAGCCCCATACAGTATGGTTACTAGTACTACAAGCTGCAAATTATAGCCCCATGCAGTATGGATACTAGTGCTATGAGGTGCCCATATCCCCATGCAGTATGGTTACCACTGATGGTTACTAGTGCTACAAGCTGCAAATAGCCCCATACAGTATGGTTACTAGTGCTATGAGCTGCCCATAGCCCCATGCAGTATGGTTACTAGTGCTACAAGCTGCAAATAGCCCCATGCAGTACACTGCAAAAAAGGTGTTTAAAGATACACACCATATTTTCTCAACACCAATATTTAAACATCTAAACACTTGAAGTGTTTAGGTGTTTAGCTTTTAAACACTTATTCTCAAACACCTAAACACTGAAGTGTTTAAGTGTTTAGCATTTAAACACTTGGTTAAACACTTCCTAGTTAAACACGTTTAAAATTAAACGCGTATAACACTTAAGAAGTGTTGAGAAAAGTGGGACAAATAAGTGTTTAACCAAGTGTTTAACTTCTAAACACTGGTGTTTAATCCCTAAACACTGTTTTTACAGTGTATGGTTACCACTGATGGTTACTAGTGCTACAAGCTGCAAATAGCCCCATACAGTATGGTTACTAGTGCTACAAGCTGCAAATAGCCCCATGCAGTATGGTTACTAGTGCTACAAGCTGCAAATAGCCCCATGCAGTATGGTTACTAGTGCTATGAGCTGCCCATGCACTATGGTTACTAGTGCTATGAGCTGCCCATAGCCCCATGCAGTATTGTTACTAGTGCTATGAGGTGCCCGTATCCTCATGCAGTATGGTTACTCGTGCTACACGCTGCCCATATCCCATGCAGTATGGTTACTAGTGCCAGAAGCTACCCATAGCCCCACACATGATTATTAGTGCAACAAGCTACCCATATCCCCACACAGTATGGCTACTAGTGGTACAGGCAAGCTGCCCATATCCCCACACATTATGGCTAATAGTGCAACAAGCTGCCCATATCCCCACACAGTATGGCTACTAGTGGTACAGGCAAGCTGCTTAGACCCCCACACAGTATGGCTACTAGTGCTACAAGGTGCCTTTATCTCCATACAGTATGGCTACTAGTGCTACAAGCTGCCTATATCCCCACACAGGATGGCTACTAGTGCTATGAGCTGCCTATATCCACACATACTATGGCTACTTATGCTACAAACAAAGGCACAAGCTACTCATATCCCCACATAGTATGGCTACTAGTGCTACAAGCTGCCCATATCCCCACACAGTATGGTTAGCCTACTAGAGGTACAAGCTATCCAAACAAAGTAGTAGGCAAGTATGCCCTGCCCTTGCACTCCTATACTCAACTATACACAGCCTTGCGTTCCCTCTTTCACACAGTACACCCTTTCCCACCCTACTTCTCACATAGATTATGACAGTAGATTTACTGGAAGCTATGAGGAGTAACGTTGATAATATATATTTTGTTAGATTTGTATACCCATTACTCAGTCTATAGCCTCTACTTCAGTTCCTGGTATCCTTCTTATAGTTTACATCTCCATTGTTTCCTTATAAAACAGACTGTCTGAGGCTCTGATAAGTTGTACATCACACTTGTTATTGTTTCAGCTATGTTTTATTTTCCTAGACGCAGTATTTTACAATTATAGTCAGGGCCAAGATCTCAAAAAGAGCCCTCTATAAAGGAGTGTATGGCATTTTTGAGTAGAAGTGTTCTGAAAGTTGGATCAGGGTAATTTGGGTATGCTGAATTCATATCTGCCAGATGACATTTGATATTTTCACTTAGGCGTTTGACATATAAACTAAGTAATTGATTAGATCTGGAATTGTAATTTTGTCATAGGTTTGTCATGTGCTAATTCTTTTCTGATGCTTTAGAATTAATAAATAGGTCTTTCTCAGATTTCATGTTACATTTCAAATTTCAAGGTGGCAGCTGCTTTTCAAGATGGCAGCCATTTTCCAAAGATGCCAATATTCACCACTCTCTAAAAATGTTTGGTAGAACTAGATAACATAGACGTGTAACACATTTTCAGGTGCACCTCAGCAAGCCAGGGATCTTGTATGTGTGAAGGGGCAATGACTATGCAGATCCCTTATTCGTCAATCAGTTTCTTTTAATATTTCTTAACCTACTGAAGTTAATTTGTCTATTGGCTATAATGCTACTATTGGCTATAATTTTTTAAAGTGTCCTATCAATAATGTCAGTTTGGCTTATAACTTTCTTAGATAGGTGTACTTCATATAGGTCTGTGGGCACAGGTGGTCAATGTCCAAAAATATTGGTGTCTACCCATGTTTATGATGTCCCACTACATCATCAATCTCAGTGTTAATTTCCATATCTGGTGGTTTGTTGGCTGTTTTGCGACCTTAGGATTGGAATCATCCAAGTATTTATCATTTTCTTTTAACTCCATGTAGGTGACTATTGTTTAGTGATTCAACCATCAACAAGAACCACTGCCTGTCATGAATCAAGGAGACCAATCCTAATCAGAACACTTTCTCAATTCTGTTTACTGCATCTCTGTTGCAAGATACTCAAATCAGAGTGTTATAGACTATCACTGCCTATCATTTGAGAATCAGGCACTGGCAAATCGTATACCAAGCTAACCCTTGAGTAAATTATGAATTTATTGTTTGGTATTAGGCTCTTCCTCATTATTTCTAAGCTCTCCCAGGTGAAAAGTTGTTTTACACAGAAAGGGAAATCACATTGGGATAACCAACCTGCTATATCATCAATCACCAGATAGTGATGAGAGGTTGGCAAGTTGTGTAGGCTCACTGAATATAGCTCTATCAGCTATATAGCATATTTGTTTCTGGCCCTGAACCTGAATCACTCTGTGTTAACATAAGAACAACAATAATAAGGACTAGACTATAAACTGTCAGGGCCAATTTTGTAGCATGCCATTTATGTTAGGGTAGTTAGTTTCCATCAATATAGAAAGGATGTTTGCAAGGTCAAATGAGACTCTAACAAACATCATCCATTTTGATACTACCGTAATCTCCCGCGTATAAGGCGCATCCTGCGTATAAGGCGCACCCAGAGTTTCAGAATATGGTCAAAAAAAAAATTCATAACTTTTGTTCTAATGAATGGATTTTCAAAATTCAAAAAGCTATGTGCTGTTTGGACCCCCGTGACCCTCCTGGACCCCAAAAGCAGCAGATGAGCTTATATGGGAGTGTAACATATCAAAAGAAAGGTCTTGGTGTCGCCCTTGTGGATCCAATGAGAACTAAAACCCCCCGTATAAGACGCGCCTTATACGCGGGAGATTACGGTATATAAGATAATGTTTAAACCCTCACAGATATGTCAATCTTTTTCTACTTCTTGAACACCTTGGAAAATGTTGATATAAAGTTCTTCACAATTGAGTCTTTTAACTGTTTGTGTTCCTTATCTCTGCCCTCTTGGAGAGTAGCCTCTCTCATACAAATTCGTTTTTTTTTTTATATTCTCAGATTACAGAATTTTATCACTATGACATACAATCTGAGAGGAACTCCTGATCACACACAGCCTTAGTCACAGCCACAACACCTCAGAACACCTTTAAGTGTACAGAGCAATTGTACCAATTCTACTGCACATGTGCACAGAGGGGGAATACACTGAGCTCTATGGCATTGCAGCTGGATACATGACAATTGCTCTGTAAGATGAGGCTGTGATTTAATCATACAGGGTACTTCTGGTATGA
The DNA here is from genome assembly GCA_949317995.1 of Acholoe squamosa. Taxonomy (NCBI): domain Eukaryota; kingdom Metazoa; phylum Annelida; class Polychaeta; order Phyllodocida; family Polynoidae; genus Acholoe; species Acholoe squamosa. Next base: position 22,501,952 of record OX439051.1, read on the forward strand.
ATTAAATAGTTGTGACCTGATGAGAAATGACATCCTGGATAATGGCTGCCCAACTTGGATAAGGACTACTATCTTGAACTCTTAAATATATCATGTGACATGAGGTGAATCTATCATGTATATTCTGAAGCAGCCAATTCAGGGGTAGACACTAAGGCTGCCCTTGCAAAGCCAGTTTGACACATACATTGTCTTAAGTATGCATAGTTCATAGAGAATTGTGGGCCCAAGCACTAAAGTCTTTGTGTCTGCCTCTGCACAAATTAAGCTTATTTTTTATTGACTCTCTTAAAAGGAAAATATATTTCAAACCCCTATTTGCATGCTATTTGAACAGCTTTTAACCATTAAAGGGCAGAGTAAAAATGACTGTCCTGGCAATGGGAGTGGCTTCTAAGAAAGTATAGTATCTAGATGGATGGACCTATTTACAAATCCTATATGATGTGAGTTGACTATAGTTGATATTAGTCCTACCAGGATGGACTAGTCGACACTAGCTACCATGGTGTAACTATAGTCGATGCTAGTACTTAAAGGGTCAAGTGATTATAAGCTACATAATCAGCCTCAGCAGGCTTGGAAACATGGAAATTGACCAGGACAAAGTTAATTGAAGAACTACATTTCTTGCTGTGCAAGAAACGGCAAGAAACAAGCTTTGACTTCTAATTAGGGCAGCCATCTTGAAAAATGGCCACCATCTTTGATTTCAAAAGTCTAATAACACAACCATGAGAAGTGATGTCTGAGAACTCAGCATATTCACTTTCAAGCTTATTGTCACCATATGAAGCAGTCTACACAATTCAAGCTTATGACAAAAACACTCTTTCTGATTGAGACTATTAATAGTAAAATATATGTTAAACCCCTATTTGCACACTATTTGAACTCTTAAATATATCATGTTACATGAGGTTGAACTCTTAAATATATCATTGGTCAACTTTTAAGTTGTTATAAGCTACATAATCAGTCTCAGCAGGCTTAGAAACATAGAAATTAACCCCAGGTTTAAGTTATTTGAAGAACTACATCCACTGCTATCCAAGTAACAAGTTTTGACTTATTTTGGCAGCCATCTTTAAAAAATGGCAGCCATCTTGGATTTCAAAGGTCTAATAACACAGACATGTTAAGTGACCTCTGAGGACTCAGTATATTCATTTTCAAGCTTATATTACTAATTGCAGCAGTGTTTATTACCTTACATCTGCTCATATCTGAAAATCTTCAGGCAAATATGGCAACCATTTTGTTTTTGCAATTTTGGGGGTAAAAAGTGAAAATATCAAATGTCATCTGGCAAATTTGGATTCAGCATGCCTGAATTATGTAGAATCAACTAGATGACAAATTCTACTCAGAAATGCCTTACAAAGTTTGATTTTCTGACTATTAGCCTGTGTGTGAGGGGGAGGAGAGGTAACCGTAGTACATCCTATTATGTCATGGCTGATACGAACGTCACTATAGAACAGTACTAGACACGCCGTATTCAATGGGGGGATGGCATACAATGTGGCCGTATTCAATGGGTAGCAGCCATCTTGGATTTTGAACAGTCCTGAGCCATTTTTCTTTATTTAAAAGCAAAATAACCCCCTAGGCCATGACATAAATGCAAATGTCCACTTCCATGGGATATTTTACATCGTATTCCCCTCTGTGGAACTGGTGTATCCCACGAAGCCATTATATGGCTGAGTATCCCATGGTCGTGGACATTTGCTTATATATTATAAATCTGTAATTTGTATTAAAGTTTACTTATTTCAATAGTTTGCAGTTGCATTCTCTCTTTTACATGTTAGCTTGTCACAAGTGGTCACAAGTTTGAACCAGTTTTCATTTTCCTAGAAGATCGTGTCTTACATTTAGAACTTACTTCACGTGAATCACGTGAGGAAATAACTAGAAACCCCATTACATCAAGATCATTTTACAGTATGGTCTAATAACCCCTACTGGTGTTCAGTCTCTCATGTGTCTTAAACTCTTAGACCTCAAAAAATATCTAACCAAATCACATCGCTAACCGATTACAATGACATCATTCTTTAAAAAAAAAAAAAAAAAAAAAAAAAAAAAACACTTAAAAACAATTTAAGCAATATAACAATGTTACTTCTATCAGTCTCCATCGTGTCTTAAACATATAGACATCAAATGATATTTTACAAAACCACATTGCTATCAGATTACAAGGGCATCATTCTATAACCCCTACACAAACACTTAAATCCATGACCATAAAAAATGTAGCAAAGTAAAAACCATTAAGCATGTGTAGTCAGAAGCATGACACCGGATTGGTGTTATCGGTAGCACCAACTCGCATGTCACGCAGCTAAATGGAGAGTCCAGGAAGGCTTTTCTCAACATGGTGCGACCTAACATGACCACTATGGTTTGAAACCCTCAAACTTAGACTGGGAGATGGTAGGTAGGCCTTAATGCACTATGGCTGCAGTAATTACATTATGATTTGGCAAGGCAGTTGTACCAAGGCGATCATTAGTGACCACTAGATGCATGGTTATAATGGCATTTGTGTGAGGAATCCCACTCCAATTTGAAGCAGTCTCGTCGTACCATCTTGCGAAATGCCCTCCAGTAAGTCCTGACCTTTTGGCAGTGTTTATTTTCTGTGCGTTTTATGTGAGGCATGATGCAGTTAGTGGTTTATGTGGTTAGTGTTGGTGGTTAGGTGGTCTGCTGTTTTCTGGGTATCAGTCCTATCATCATACCTACTATATCCAGTACAGAATGGGGCTACCAAGGCCAAAATCAACAACCCAAAGTAATTTGTCAATTATTTTCCTCACATATAATCGCTATCATTTGTGAGTAGCAGATGCTCAATATTAAGGGGGAAAAAGTTAAAAAGACAGTCAACATTGCACAAACTTTAACAAAGTAAATTTCTACCCATTCACAACATTGCAATATAGGCACGCTTTGAGTGTTACCCATTTACCTCTAGTGTCTGGTTAACTCCACCTGGAAGACTGCTTTGATAACTCCAGTAACAAAGACATGGGTGAACCCTAAACGACAACTGGTGGACACTTGTCCCATGATGGAGGCTGGCATCCTTAACCAATCCACTCACCCTCCAGGCAAATAGAGAAAAAAGGGGGGAAATTTTAAAAAAAAAATTGAAGTAAATAACTTATAACATGACTATAGTGACCATAAGAGTTATTTTAGTTATTTTTTAAAACTGATGAGGGTGTCCTTTTATAGCCCTAGAGTGGCTCCTGCAGTGGTTGAGCGAATAGAAAGAGGCCTGCTACTGGTTAGGTACTTCTACCCCCAGTCCCATTGGCCCTGGAGGAGGGAGGGAGGGCCAGCTAGCAGGGGGTCACCTCAGGACAATACTACCCCAGTACTTATAGTACTACACCTCCAGTATCTGCAGCCATTCAATGGACCCAGCCTCACCTAGATTAAGCTGACAGCTCCGCACCTTTCATTGTCTGTAGAGTAACAATGGACAACTAGAAGCAGCTGAAGATCGTGTGTGAACTGAGCCGACCTCAGATTTTTATCTTATTAATTTGAAGACACTTCTGGAGAAATCATAGGCTGTTCTTCTATAATCCAGCATACAGCAGGTAGGAATTATTATTGACATTTTCATATTTAGACAGGTACTTCATGTAGCACTACAACCTGTCTGAAATTATAATGCATTTGCTTGTGTAACAGTGTGAATAATTTGCCAGGTATTAGGTTTTTACCTATCAATATAGAAATTATTGTTCTGGATGGTTTACACTTCTTGAAGATGCTTCGGGTAGGCTTTCGGGGGGGAGGGAAAAGTTTCAATCGGTGCCTGTTCCAACCCAAGCCTTGAAAGCACCATATAAAATTTGTTATATATGACAAGCATAATTATGACGATAAGATAATGTTGTCAGGGATGTATTTCTGCGCTGTGACCTGTGGAATATTGGATTGTCAAAGCTATGAATTATTTTGTATCTTATGCACAGAGGGACTATAATATCGTCTATTTGGTACCTTGCTTGATTTATTTATCCCAGCTAAATTGAATACTCGCAGGTGATTCAGCATTAGCCCAAGCCTGTGATATTTATAAACACCTTGTCACCTTAAAGTCAGAAAGGGCCGTGGGCAGTCGCTTTAAAACTGTTGTTAATGGCCTAATCTTCCATAGAGACTTTTGCTCTTGTCTAATATTCTTCCTGGACTAATCTATGTTAGAAATAAGGCTCTAGGCAAGGGGAGTATGGTGGCCAGAGGTGAATTTGAGTCAAAGTCGCTCAAATGAAAAGTAATCTGAATAAGACTTAGTTAGGAAATTGTCTAGGGTCAAAATGCAGCCCAAATGAACAAGCTTTATCACCTTGTTAAAAGGTGTTGTGTATGTGGGCACGTTCGAGAATCCAGTAGTTTCTTCGATAATATCGCCCTTGTGAATGGCCAAACTATGCAATTTGTCAGGGTCAAAAGAGGCTAAAATGTTCTTCCGTGCATTTCCAGTCATTTGAGTTCAAAATATTATAATATGTATCGACCTCATGCCTAGCCCCCTTACACGTTCTGTCGAACGTGAGGTGGGGACACATAATATGGTGTGTATTACAGGTTTTGGTATTTGGGGACTTTCACTATAGGTCAGCTCACTCATGTGTGTTAGTGACAGGGATATGACTGATAACATGTCTGAAACATAATAGGTCTACTATATTCCGAGGTAGCAGGTTGTCACATGGGCGCCGTCATTGCTGCAGCTTATTACCAGCGAGTTCTACTGATAGACCTGTAGAGGGCAGTACGGTTCCCCTGCACCTCCTAGTGACCGATCTGTACAAGGTCCCCAAGTATGGAAAGTGGACAAGCCAGATTAGTGTAGTGGTCAGCACATTGAGATCTGGATGGAGGTAGCACGGGTTGAGTCCCACATCTGGTGAAACACTTTTCACTTGGTGCCTTTAAAGACCTAACATATGGGTACCAATTGGCCCCCGAAGGACCGCAGTGAATAGGGTTCTCTCATTGGCTAATAATTAAACCTGCTAAAGACAATTGTGTCTGGACACGGTGGATATACGGACTTAGCAGGTTCAATTATTAGCCTCAGGTGGTGCACGTTAGCTGTTCAGGGTATCCCAAGAAAGGCACTTTGAATCTTAAAGGTTTTCGAGGCAAGTCACAAAGGTTGATTTAGAAAATTTTGAAATATAGAAATATCGTTGATCATGATCAACGTTATTTCAACGTTGATTCAACGTTCTGTGCTCACTGGGCTGTAGGACAAAGAAACCTTCAACCCTTTAAGTTGTTTCTTCATTTTAAGCACATGTTAACAACCCTTATCAGATTGCGATTATGCCCTGGTGCTTATATATAGCTCATTAATAGACTTGTTGTTTTGAAGTAACTGTAGGCTAATGTCTCAATTGTCCAGATTCTACATTTCATTTTATCTCGACTTTTAGCTTTTTCTCAGTCACTGTGGTATGGTCACTGTCTATTCTTAGAAACCAGTTTTGTAACTGATGTAGCCAGGTTCAATGTCATCATCAAAGGGTATCCTTTGATCTTAATCCTGATTTGCTGCTCGAACCCTAAGCCTGTGTCCTAGTTTATAGGAAGATCAATGTATTGGATATCGTCGTCATGCCCCCTTTCCCCTGAACCTCAACCTTTTAAGACTGCATTCCATACATTCTTTGACCTACAAGCCCAGAGTGAGCCAAGTGTTTAAATCACGCAATTTAATCACGTGAATTAATCACGTGAAAACACGAGACCTTACCACGTGGACAAGGGTTAGACATCATGTGTCTTCATTTCTTGAAAAACGTGTGGTATGCCCTGTAAAGTGGCCAGAATTCTAGGACAGTTAATATGCTGGGTCCCCACCATTCAACCATGAACAGGGCCAGTGTTTGGGGGACATTAGGTGAGGAGGGGTAGAGCAGTGTGGCAGATCCAGGATTGTAGGATTGTGGGGAGGGGGGGGGCATGATCTGAGGATATGATGAAAAAACCTCAGAAAAATTAAAATTCTGATATATTAGTTTGGCGTACCAAGAGCTCGTAGCGCTGTATACAGTATTCCTCCTCCTTTCTCTCCCCCTCCTTTTTTCTGGAGGAGAGGGGGTGGCGTTGCTTCCTCATCCCAATGTTAGAAAAGAAAGCAGCAAAAGGGTTACGTTTTCTAGACCAATGCCTATATAGTATGACCCTCTGTGAGCTACCTAGAGGAAGACTACAAGTTTAAAGTTCTCATCAACCAGATTTTTTTCCTTTCTTTCTTTTATTCTTTTTTTAAAAATTCTATTTTTTCCAAAAATTGAAAAACGTTGTATAGCTTTATCCCTAAAATTTGAGTGTTGGTTCAACAGTGCTTGTAAAGACTTTACAGGGACCTTCAGGGTAAAATATTTCCCCAAACCAAAAAGCACGTGTAAGAGATTACTTTGGCCTTACTCTCCTTATGGCCAACTAACTGGTCTGATTCTCTGAAACCGTGTCAGGCTATTCCACATGCACTCTATCACAGCCTCAAACCCCCAACTCAGTCCTTGCCTGGAAACAGGCTAACAAATTAAGTTAACCTTTCCAAGGATCTGATGGGTCATCTTCTATGACCCATGACTGCTCATGGCTGGTATGATAACGCTGAACTTATCTCACCATGCAGTGCTCTAGTTAGTCACCCATAACCAATGTCAATGTCAATGTCCCTATTCAGGTTATGTTACAGATAAAAACCTATAAAAAGTGTCCTTTCCCCTGACAGTTGACCCTATGAGGTCCCTATGAGGTTTGTAAGTGATAGTTTATAGTGCTACTGGTGGGGTACTCCAGGGGTCAAGGGACAATGTCAGCCCTCACCATCCAACTATTCAAGGTCATGTCTTGACTTTGTCCTCATCAGGTCACTGGGCTACTGCACCAACTTGGACAGAAATATTTTCTTTTTTCTCTCTTTTTTTCTCATTTATTACCGTCTCAAATATGTTTATACAACCTCCTTGCACAGCTGTTGTAACGGTGTTCATAATTTGCTGAAGAAGAGTCACCCAAGCACAGAGATAATGAAATCTAGGCACAATGACCGGGACTCCCTTTGTAAAGGAAGTTGTACATAGAAGGAATGCAAAAACATGGCTCCCTAAAAGGGCCAGGACTCTCTTGAGATTTGAAGGTTTTTATTGTCAAGTCAAACGTCGTAAAATTTGACAATGTGTAACTATTCAGTATTATTATAACGTGAAGGTTATCTTGTTTTCACATAAGCATATATGAGGTTATAATGATGATATTTAAATGAGCAGAACAATTTTAGAATTTGCCAGATTAGAATATGATCAAATATTCAAAATATTGTAGGCCTCAGAATCCTTTCCACTAAAAGCAGCTGCAAAAATCACCACAGGATTGACACCTGGTGTGTCGGCCAGTGCTTGATCTGACACCTGGCGAGATAAGCACTGATAAAAACTAGCATGATGGGTACCAGGTGTTACATAATATACCCAAAAATAAAATCTGTCCTGAATTTTTAAATGTAGTTTGGACTGTAGTGTATAGTAGTGCATGACTTCACATTGTACAGACTGAGGTGAATATTTGAGGCTGATTATATCCCTGTCAAATGATTTTATGTGCCCTGGGCGCGTGTTACGTCGAATACGGAATAGAATTATGACTCCAAAAAAGAGTGAACCCCAGAAACTTTTTTTTTACATGAATGCTTATGGGTTGGGGAGATATAACCTTGTTACTAATAGTAGGGGGAATAGGACATTTGGTCCGAGCAAACCAATGTGCATGTCCAAAGGTCATATGTCATATTCTCACGCCATGTATACTGGCATTATCTATGCAGTGGCATCATTAGGGGGACAAGGGTAAACTCATTGACATATTGGCATGTGTATGTTAACCTTTATCAAAACAGCTGGCAGTGCTCTGCTGCACGATCGAAGTGACCTTGAGTGCATTATAGGAGTACAGTGCATGCCTCAGCAAGGTCATGGTATATATGTAATGGTTCAATGGTTATTCATTGTCTACACATGTATACCTTGATTGGGTGACTGATTGTTTGGATGGCAATATAAAAGTTTTATAATGACAATAGACAAGTCGTTCTTCACATCTTGACTGTCTGATGTTCTATAATGCACAAATGCATCAGACAGTCTCGATGTGAAGAAAATCATTGTCTATTCTCTAAATGATGTTTAGGCCATACCCTAATCGATACACCTCTGGCCTCCTATGCACGCATTCCACATGGCGATATACAAAATAAATGATTGCTATAGGGATAGATCTTTCAGTAACCACACATATTCAATCATAGGGGTACAGGCCAGTAATATTCAAACAGGAAATAGATTCTATATTGAAATCCCACATGAGGACCGGTGGGAGAGACTCTCAATGTGGCCACCAACTTGTATCCACAAAAATAAAACGTCTTTTTAAGTTTGCAAGTTTTTTTCTATGTGTGTGTTTATCAACAACATAGAACGACAAAACATGTACTCAAAAAAACTGTTTTTAACATTTAACAAACCTATTCCAAATGTTTGCAAACGTTAAAAATACGTTTTTGTCAAGTGGGTATCCACCGTCACACCTTGTCTCAGAGTGACCCCCATCCAATGTATGTAAGCCATATTGAGGGTGTGTCATATTTGTTGTCACAACATTGCCATATCATACCCCACACCTCTAGTACATTTGCAGTACATGTTCTACATGGTTTTGGAGTTCATGTAGTGCAGGAAATGGCACTACTTTGTTTATTATCAGTCAATAGGAGAGGGCACTTGTCTATAAGGAAATATCTTCTTTCTCTAAGCCACCCAAGATGTCCTCCTATGCATGTGTTGATATGGTATTCTTGACATTAATAACATACAAGGAACCAGTCTGTTACAGGCACGGAAGTGGTTCCTGTGTATATTATTTTGTTGATTTCTTTTTTATTTGGGAGAAAAGGTTTTCAAGCAGTCATATGTGACAAAACAGGGAAAATGATAACATAAAGGGAAATCCCCGCAAATGCTCTAGATATGATATTTAAGGAGATATGACCAAAAGAGTAAAGGATTAGGTGAACACAAGTCTAGTGTAACTTTTTCTGAAGAATCTGATTATGCTATAGCCAAAACTTTAATTTCTTTCTAAAATGGCCTTATTTAGAATCCAAAAAGAATGTTTTTACCCTAAATTTTGAACATTTTTTTATATTTGGTTGCCATGGAAACCATAATGTTGTTCTTTTTGAATAAAAAGTTATTATATCATATTAACCTGTCCATAAGGTTTTCATAACTGAAAACAGAATTGAATTATTCCTTCTAGATCCAAAATTATGGATGATTATGTTTAAAAGTTGTTATTTTTTCCAATAATGGCATTTTTTATGTCTCCATGTTGCAGACACCCCATGTTTGAGGTCTTATATTTCTCTGGCTATTTGGAGTATTTTAACATGCAAAGTACTAAAATGTAGCTGAAGACATGAATTTGAAAAATGGGATTTCCCCTAATGTTACGATTTCCCAAGTTTTGTCACAAAAAATATCATGCATTCGGGCCTTTCATGTATAGCATTTTATTATAGAATTAAGCAGTGAGTGAACATGGTGGGTTCTCCCAAATTTGGGCTCAGTTTGAAAAAAGTCTTGGGCAAAGTGTGAAAAAACTAAGGTTCCTAAGTCTTGTAGTCTCTGTGATTTGGTGTATTTCCAAATTCCAAATAATCGACAGGGCAAATTTGGGACTTTCTGACAAGTGACCAGTCAAGCCAAAACACCCCTCTGCAGGGCAATTCATTATCAAAGTTCATCTCAAGATCTTTAAAATGAGACATCATTGGGTTAAATATTCCTAGTAGTTATGTCAGAACCCCTCCTTGAACATAGGTTGTTATTCATATCTGAAATCGATGATAAAGCTCTAAATACATTATAAACCATATGTCTAAAAACACAATAAATCAGCCTTTTCATAAAAAATTCATAATGTGGTGCTTTTTATCACTGATTTTGATCTAGAAGGAATTTTCCATTTCTGTTTTCAGTTTTGGGTTTCTGGTGAGTATCCCCAAAAACTGGCCTAAAAATCTGCAAATTTCGATTATTGGAATAATTGCCATGGCAACCAGGAACAGGCATATAGGTTGATTTCTCATGAAAAATGTTCATTTTACCATCCAAAATATGGGCCATTTCTACCGAAAATGGTGCATTTTAAAAGAAACCATTGAATTCTGCATCAAAAATTACCTTAATGTATTTTTATAACGATTTTAGAGTAATTTTGCCCTCCAATGCTCCCTGGTGGCCAAATGGAGAATTAAAAATCCCCGGCGGAGGGGTGTTCTCCCTTGATGGGACACATTTATTATTATTATTATTATTATTATTATTATTATTATTATTATTATTATTATTATTATTATTATTATTATTATATGACTTGGTCATTATCTGTAATCGATGAGGAGAAATGGATGTTTTTTAGAAAACCACAGGCGACAAATTGACATATCTTATGTTCAACCACATCACATAAAGAAAAATATTCATATTATTCAGGAGATATGGGAACCCCTATCAATGACCCCTATACGTGTACAATGCACTAGATTCCGGGCATTCCTCATAGAGCGATATAAAGATTTTGTAGAAGATGATCAATCTATATGAGGTATTCAAAATTTCCCAAGTTGAGTGAGTGTAGGGAAAAAGCTGAGTGTAGCGTTGAGAGAACACAGACCTTCGTATAGCGCTCAACAATTCTGGTTTTGTTTCAAATTCCATGTATTGTTTTCCAGATTCATCCTGCATTGTAGATCACCATCCACATCATCAGACGCACCATCAGAAGTAACAATGAGGGATACTTCCACCCTGACCATGACTTCCTACCCAACACCTACAATGATCATAGACCTGATAAGGCCGTGGATAACCAGACTGCCCCTTCTCTGCACCCTCCTCACTCTCCTAGTCACCCACTTCCTGCTGAAATGGCGACGGGAGCGCCACCTACCGCCTGGCCCCTGGGCATGGCCAGTATTGGGGCATATGCCTCATCTTGCAATGCATAAGCACCAGTATGATCTGCTGACAGACTGGGCTAGGAAATATGGGGATGTCTTTTTGGTGTACCTGGGGAGTAGAAAGACTGTCATTGTCAATGGCTGCGACAGAGTGAGAGAGGCCCTTGTAGAGAAAGGACAGTATTTTGCAAACAGACCCAACTGGCTCTACACCCCAAGTATGATTTTCAAATGCAAAGGTAAGCTTCCTTTTCTTTTCCTTTTTCAAAATCTGTTTAAGTATACATCATTTTTAACTGACTTTGAATGATAATTGTTGAGTGAAATTCATGTCTGTCTTGGTCTCTGTTTCATCCCGGGTAGTTTGAAGTACAGGAAGTGACACCCCCCTCGGGTTGTAATTATGATACATGGCTCTATATATCACTAAAATCGACATGGCGACTTTGGGACTTAGTGACATAGGGACATTGGCATTTTCTTAAAATCGACGGGGGGGGGCATTGACCTTTCTTAATTCGACACAGACCCAGTGACATGGATATATCTTTAAATCGACTTGTAACATGGGGACCCCCCCCCCCGGTCAAGAGACCTATAATTGCCTCCCTTATTCCATTATAATAATAATTATCACCAATCCCTATATAGTGTGGATATAATGGAGGGGGCGGAGAGTTCAAGGACCAGGGAGAGATCAAATTCCTTCATTGGTTCGTGCTCCCCATTCCCTTTGTCGTGTGCCACTGAGATAGTGATAATGTAAATAATAGATTGCCATTATGATTGATGGCAAAAGTATATACACCATTTAGGCCGTTTACGTGACATGCAATGACAGGCAACATAAAAAATGGAATCATGAATTGTATGCTGTTAAATTGTTGTTGTTTTTTTTTGTTTTCTTTTTTATCTCATCACACACATTCCGGCATGCATCCCCTGATAAACCCACCCACTAATCTATAGATTCTGGATACCTGATATGATTTATTCAAATTGTTTTCATATATGGGGATAAGCAGATGAAACAAATTCAGGATGTTGTTAGTATACTACAGGAATTGTTGACATCTCAATGCATGTTTCCAACGTATCCTGTGCACACGTATCCAAAAAAAAAAACAAGTAGATCGGCACACGAGCCAAGGATTCACAACAAAAGTCTAAAGTTAGATTATTTTGTGTTCATTTTGTGAACAGGCAGTCATAAAGGATACTCCCGGTAAAGACAGATGAAGGATCCTTTCTCTGTAGCTGTTTAGGCTATATTTGTTTTGTTTTTTATAACTATAATAGGGAAAAAAAGAACATGTTCAGAGACCTTTTGATGAAGTGAAAGCAAAAGGCCTATACCTTCATAATAGCCAAGATGGGGGAAATAGAAGGCCATACATAGTGACATATAACTTAACCTTTTCCTAAGACTGACATGTGGCATGAAGATACCCAACCCCTCTATGTAGATCCCCTACTGATTGACGGGCCAGTTTTCTGGGGAAATATATATAATTCAGTGGCCCACAACTTCCCAAACGTAGCTACATGTATTTGGAGTTCTGGCCAGGCCACGATTAATGAAAATAAAAATGATGTCTTTCGGATGACCATCGACGCTACATTTCTTTCTATGCAATCTTTGAAACACATAAAGTTAGTTTTAGGCTTTCTGGGAAGCAAGTGATTAGGTAGTGGTCTCTTGAGATAGACTCCCAAAATTAGCACCGTCTTTTGTGAACTTTACCTCACGGCGGCAACGTGCAGTTGCACCCTATAGAACATTATGTCAAAACACATCCTCTTTGCTTTGCAAACAAGAGCTGAAAAACTGATAATGTAAGCATACTAAGTGTTTTCCTTGCTCAACTATATACAAAATCTATATCTGTCCAAGGGTGACGTCTGGGAATGTCGTCGGTAGATTCACAGACGTTTTCTTTAGGAGACAAAGGTCTATCTTCCATCCTAAATTGGTCGAATGGACGTATTCTGAATTTGTTTTAGGGAAGAGTTTTTCTCTGAGATGCTGTAAAATACAACTACAACTTTCCAGGGAACAATCTAACCCCTATGTACCTATCTCACCCACAGCGCTCAGTCGATCGACAGTTCCCTAACTTAAATGGCCCCCCTTTCACCCTCTTATTCTTCCCCCTCCCCTGTCTTGTCTATTAGTTTATCGTGCTCGTTTTCTGATTGTCAACAGAATAACCAAACCCTCCCATAAGTGCTATACATGTTCAATACCAAAGATGTACATCTATCAGTCTGATTAATTATCTGTGTGTAGGTTATCTATTATGTAAGACAATCGTGCTTAAATGTTGTGTCTGTGATTAACCTATCACGTATAATCTATCAGAGCGCCTGATCCCTGGAGAGTTGATAGTGCAATGATGCACCCCTAGCATGCATCAATCCTCTTGGTCGGCATGATGCATGAATGCAGTCCTGTCAATATATGGCCTTAGCGTGTTCCTTAGTGGGCCGACCCCTGCTGAAGCTGACACCTTTCGAGATAAGGACTGATAACAGCGAGCTGATGAGTACCAGGTGTTATGTAATGCACCCTGAAAAGTCGGCACTGAATGAAAGGAATTTTCTCATTGGTCAATAGTGTATCCCGCTTGGTCGGAATAACTCACCATGGCTACACCCATGCATCACGTCAACCAAATAGGGCTCATTTCGCCCAATGGATCACCATGCACGATGCACCAATACAACCCTTAAATGGTTAGATGCATTATAAGGTAATGCTCTCTCCTCCTGCAGGTATCCTATGGTCTAACGGTAGCACCTGGAGGCACCTCCGTAAGTTCACCTCGGCCAGCCTCCGGGACCTGGGAGTGGGTAAACGCTCCCTGGAGCAGAACGTACAGGAGGAGGTCGGGCACCTACTGGAGGCCTTTGACGCTACTAAAGGACGCCCCTTTAAACCTAACAGGATGATAGAGAGGATGGCCTTCAATGTCATCTGGTCCATTGTGTTTGGACGCAGGTAAGAATTGTATTAACCCTTTATGCACTGAAATGCGATTTAACCATTGCATACCTCAAGGCTTTAAGCTCCTTTGCTGCCGTGATTAACAAGTGCTTTGGTGACATGTAGCAACATCACCAACATCAGTATATGTGTGCTTTTATCTGTATTTATCAATCACCATTATTGGGAAAGCTATGGTTACTAGTATCTAAATGCCTCCGTTATTATGTTATATTAGCTCGAACAATGACATAATTGATTAAGGTGGGCAGAACCAATAGAATGCACCAAATCGCATAGACTTGCCAGCCTGAAAGTCCGTAGCATTGTCACATATTATTACACAAAATTACATTCACTACGCTATTTTCATTAACAATTATAGATGTGGTTCTAATGAGGCTGACGTTACGGCACTGTTGGACATGCTGACGTTCATGTTCCGGAACGCAGGAACTCACATCCCTGAAGACTTCCTCCCCTGGCTCAGGTTCATCCCAATCCGCTCTCCGGTACGTCATCGTTTTACGTCATGGTTCAACTGTAGGAGTGCATCATAGGTCGACGTTATACACTAACGGAGTCCTGACGAATCTGCTTACCAGCATTTCATTGGTGCATCATGCCAACAGTCAGGAATCTGATGTATCAACGCTGTAGAGGGCATCATAACGAAAAATGGGCCTTATACAGTGAAACTTGGTTATAACAAACTTCCTTATAACGAAATTTGGTTATAACAAACAAAAACACCCAAACACAAACCTCTTCTATACATTTCTATAGTAAATAAACTTGGTTAGAACGAAGTGCTATTGACATGAACTTGTTTATAGCGAAGTGATTTTGACCCTTAGGTTTGGGAAAAAGTTTACGAACGGTTCGTAAACCGTTTTTTGAAACCACAGCCCCTGTCACCTCTAGGAACCACCCCCCCCCCCTACTGCCGCCCATAGTTTAATAGAGAAGGGTGGGGATGTCCTATCACAGCCCCTGTCACCTCTAACCCCCCACCCCCACCCCTACTGCCGCCCATAGTTCAATAGAGAAGGGTGGGGATGTCCTATCACAGCCCCTGTCACCTGTAACCCCCCCACCCCCACCCCTACTGCCACCCTTCATTGTATGTGCATCACCAGCAAGGTCATCCCTCCCCCAAATGTTGACCTTGGTTACAACGAAATTTGGTTACAACGAACTTTTTGAGATTGAAGCAAGGGGTTCGTTGTAACCAAGTTTTGTATGAATTATCCATTGACTACTTATTTTATTCCATGAAACCAATAGATAATCAATAAAATACCAATAAATTCAAGTTGAAAACAAAAATTATTCCCCCTCCCCGGGACTCGAAGCCAGCCATTGTGTCTACATGATCGGTACATACACCTTGGCGCCCGGCAGCAGACAGCGACAGCCCCGTTCTCGGCTTGGCTTGCTTTGAATGCGTCTCGCGGATATGGCAGCACCACACAGCGAAAAGTAGTGTTTGTACACCTCGGCGCCCGGCAGCGGACAGATATAGCGCACACGGTGAAAAAAAGATGCTTCTCGCGGTTATGTTTGTGTATAATACACCTCGTCGCCCGGCAGCAGAGAGCGACAGCGCACACAGCGAAAAAAAGATGCGCCCTGACAGGGACTCAACCCACGTACCTCTAACGGCTGAGCGCAATGCGCTACCCACTAGACCACCGCGTCTCCTCCTTCAACGGCAGTCTCGGCTTGGCTATGTTTGAATGCGTCCTGCGGTTATGGTAGCGGACAGCCCGCAGTCGGCGCCCCGCAGTTTTTATGGTAGCAGCAGCCACAAAGCTGGGGGGGTCACAACCCAGACTGCTGGGGATTTTCACACTTTTAATGTATAGTAGTTATATGTGAGTAACCTCCCCGGGCTTTGTATCACATTAAGACCTGGTTCTACCCAACCACTTCTCGTCAGTCCCTGTGGCGCAATGCATAGGGAGTTGGATTAGGGATCTGAGACTGCAGGTTCAAGCCCTGCCCTGGCCATAAGATTTTGTGGGTTTTAACATGTAACATATGACATGTAAGGACATGTAAGGAGGCATGTTATCCATGTAAGGAGGCATGTTATCCATGTAAGGAGGCATGTTTTCCATGGATAACCACACGCCTTACAAAAGTGTATGGATATTTTAAGGAACAAGATGTCCTTATCTTATATTTCCAATCTCAATATATTAATAGAAAAAAGATAGACCAATGAGAGTATGTAATTATTTTTCATATTTTACCCCAAATCTGAGAGTGAAAAACGCCATCATTCCACATAAGCCTTATAACATCCCATCCATATGTTTAAATCTGCTGGAAATATATCGCTGAACATAATGTGACCAGATGGGGAAAAACCTGCATCCAGGGGAAATGGCCTTTTAAGTATTAAGGTAGAGGCTTTAAAATAGGATATCTTGGGCTAATATTACAGGTAGTTCTTCTGTAATTGTTTGGCAAACCTAGGTTGGTGTGAGCAATTGAAAAATGCAAATAACCTCTAAATGCATTATATCCAACTTAAATACTGATAATGCAAAAATATATATGATTTTGTGGAAAAAAAAAAAGAAATGTGATGTTTTTATCACAAAATTGGTTCCAGAGGGAATTTATTGGGTCTGTTTTCGGTTCTGAGTTCCTTATGTAAATATCCAATATATTTGTGGCAAAAATTTCCTTTTAGAATAATGTGTGACCCATCAAGGGAGGAGGCATCGGAGGGCAAAATTACTCTCAAATCATTATAAAAATACATTAAGCTAATTTTTTATGCAGAATTCAATGGTCTCATTTAAAATACACCATTTTGGTAGAAATGACCCATCTTTGGATGATAAAATGATCAATCTTTATGCCTGTTCCTGGTTGCCATGGCAACCACCCCAATAATCAAAAATTGGAGATTTGTATGCCATTTTTTGGGGATAGTCACCAAAAATCCAAAACTGAAAACAGAAATGGAAAATTCCTTCTAGATCAAAATCTATATTTAGAGCTTAATCATTGATTTCAGATATGAATAACGACCTATGTTCAAGGAGGGGTTCTGACATAACTACTAGGAATATTTAACCCAATGATGTCTCATTTTAAAGATCTTGACATGAACTTTATAATGAATTTCCCTGCAGAGGTTTTTTTTTTGATTGCCTGGTCACATGTAGTGGTTTCCATGGCAACCAGAAATTGCCATTTATGCTAATTTTCTATGTTTCCATGGCAACGGAAGTTTTTTTTGCATTTCATAAATGGAATGTTTTTTTGTACAGATGGAGAAATCAAAAATAGATCTAAGACATTTTTTTTGTGTGTATTTTTTCAGTATTTTACTCATACACTGCCCCCTGGTGGCCAAATGCAGAACTAAAAATCCCCCCGGATGTAGGTTTTCTCCAGATGGGTCACATATACATTTGTATATAGTTTCAATATGTGCTAAATTATTTCATTTTGGCCATCTTACCTCCCGATAGGCAGCGCCTCTGATAGAGAATGACCAGAAGATCAAACAACACGTCCGGAAACAGATAGACCAGCACAGAGAGACCTTTGACCCGAACAATGTGCGGGATTATATTGATCTCTACTTGAAGATCGTACATGAGGGCAAAACTACAGAGACATTATCTGGTAAGAAATTCCTATTTGTGACTTGTCCTATCTACCATCTCTATGTTCTTTTTGTCATTTAATTATCTATCCCTTTGTCTATCACCACTTAAATATTTACATTTAATCGTAGTAAGATACTGACAAAGATTCAGCCTATTAAGGCAGTATATACATGGATAGTAGTATGCCATAGAGAAGGCAAATTCCAATGTTTGCGAATGCTTGAGTAAATAAGTTTGTTTTAAAAAAAAGTATTCATTGCCTTCAAAAACCGTTTTAAGTAATTCTAACGCAATGAAACTGATCGTTTTTACATTTTTTTCACTTCAAATATATTTGTTTTATGACAAAATTAGGGTTTTTTATAACCAAAAACATAAAAAAAAACATTTATATAGAACGTTGGAAACAACTTTTTGTTCACATGTTTTGATTTCTTTACATTCAAAACGAATGTTTGGAAAACTAACTAACCTAAAAGGACATTTTTTTACCAGGTGGGTTACCAAGTGGGTTGCCATACTCAAAGTGTCAGAGATCCCACACTTGGGACATTCAGGTTCAGTGAATGTTTTTAATGCATAAAGATATGTGAATAATTTAAAGGTTTCCTCACAAGAACACATTTCTGCCATTATTTACTGGTTACAGGTAATACCATAGAGAATGTAGCAATAAGCCTAGCTCCTAACACTCTATGCCTTCTTCTGTTCTTTAGAGGAGAACATCTTCCGTGTGATCGTGGACCTGTTCCTGGCAGGGTCGGAGACTGCCAGTATCTTCCTCACCTGGACTGTTCTATACCTGGCCAAGTTTCCACATGTACAGAAGAAATGTCAGGAGGAAATAGAGGCGGTATGCAGTCCTTCGTGTGTTAATCTATGTATCTGTAATTTACTTAGGCCTACCTAAATATGTTTAGAATATGATCTATGAATTTGTCATAGATCACCAGTTGTTGGTTTCAGTCATGGTTTCTACCTTTGTTTAAAGAGGTGATATACTTAAAACATATTTGACTATGATTCTATTCTGGGTCTGTTTTACTGCCTTGAGAGCATGGTGCTATATTTGAGAAAGTCAAAACCAATAAAGGTGGCACCCCTAGCCATCACTGTCATTTCAGTATGGGAATTTGCTTTTGATCAGTGTCCATTTGAATGCAGAAAATAATCAATACATGTCCTTTGAACGCTGTTTTCTCTTATCTTTTACTCTCACTCTTCTGATTTTTCTTTTCTCTTTTCTTTGGCTACTTTCACTAGAAAAGTGTATATCTGTATATTCAGGTGATGGGAGGTAGTGATGAGGTGACACTGGCAGACAGAGAGAAGATGACTTATGTAATGGCCACAATATCAGAAATACAACGCCACTGTAATGTGGGTAGGTAGAATGAACCCTTTAAGAGTTCAAGTGCATCACTCTGCCTTTATGATGCATTAATGAAGCTCTGCTCATTAGGGCTGCATTCGTGCATCATGCTGAGGGATCGACATAACACATGAATTGGGAAGGCTTGTATATACAAGATGATATTTCAATGATGACAATAGGATTGATGATTTTATTAAATTCAAAGCACTGATATAATTATGGTCTGAAGTTGTGACTCTTATGTACCCAAAGTTTAGAGACATTCAAATCAATTGTGGGTATACAAAAATCAGTGATCTGATTTTATTCGAAAGTGATTTGAAATTGAGAAAATCTCATATTTCATTAGAATTACCTGACGAGTTTATCGTATCTTATGTTACTGAAATTCTCAGACCAACACTCACGATCTTCTGTATAGAGACATGGATTATATAAGAACAACCGTCAAGCCGAAATATTCTGAAAAAGTAATAATTTATATATTTTCCCTCTAGTGCCAGCTATTCCCCCTCACTCAGTCACAACTGAGACGACACTGGGTGGTTACACACTACCTAAGGACACCATAGTTATCTTCAACATGCAATCAGTGCACTACGACCCCAAGTACTGGCCGAACCCTGAGGTCTTTAACCCTGAGAGATGGATAGGGCCTGATGGAGGCCTGCTCAAGAAGGAATCCTTCATGCCCTTCTCTATTGGTAGGTGCTCTGTTTGCACAGTGGATAGATGGCTAAGAACATAGTTTGTTTGTTGTTGTTGTTGTTGTTGTTGTTGTTGTTGTTGTTGTTTTGATCAATTCGGCTGTCATAACTCATACATGTACAATGAATTACCCAATTGGTAAAAAAAGGGGTTTGCAAAAAAACACGTCTTTCTTCCATTAAAAAAATGTTTTGAAATGTATTTTCAACCTTTCTCAACTTTCATTTTTCAGTATCTAAAATGTTTGTGAAAACGTTTTTGAATTATGATATTTTACATTGAAATTAAGTTTTAACCTAAGGAAATGATCATTTTTTAAAAACAGGGGGGCTGGTGGGTTTGAGTGGGGGGTCAGAATTTTTTCAACCCCTTGACCAGGGGGGTCAAAATTTTTCAATACCTCTAATGGGGGTCAAAATAATTTCACCTGTTTTCAGTGGAAAACCCTGCGCGTTATATACTATAGGCTAAAAGGGGGCGTTAGCACGCAATTTTTGTCCCTTATGGGGGGGTCCAAAAAGTTTTAACCCCCGAGAGGGGGTCGAAATTTTTTTCGCGCGTCCGTGCGCAAACCCACCAGCCCCCCCTGTTGTTAAAAAATGATTACTCCCTAAAATAAAAACATTTATGGAACTCAAAAAAAGTTTTTTGAGTACATATTTTGACGTGGATTTTATTTTTTGCACATGTATGCAACAAACATCTGGAGAACTTAGAAACCTAAACAGAACGGGTTTTTTTTGGGGTTTTTTACGTTGACATTTTTAAAAAAAAATTGACTGAATTCCTATGAAAATAATATTTTATAATACAACTGACATCCTTTATCTGTATCTTTACACACAGGACCTCGGACATGTCTGGGTGAGTGGCTGGCCCGCCTGGAGTTCTTCCTAGTCACGGTGACCTTACTGAGGACCTTCAGTTTAGAGCCCCCAGAGGACGGCCCCCTCCTAGACCTGAAACCTGCACTCCAGGCCATCATCAACCACCCACAACCCTTCTCCATCTGCGCACGACGCAGGAATTGAGGAGACACAGGACATTGGGATTTTAAGCTTTGCCGATACATTTTCATATACTCATTATTTGACTTATTTTTCAAAATGTTTGTTGTTTGGTCAAAGTGTTATCACTGCTATTAGCTCTTATTGGAAATGCGAGCAAAATCATTCACTTCTGGATTGAGGAATAATTTTACATGTTTAAATGTGTTTCTTATATTTTGAAACTGCAGCTGTGACTTTGACTTGATTTGTAGAGATGCCTCGTGCTTTCTAATGGCTACTCATTAAGTATGATGCGAGGTAAAAGGGGGGATGTAGAAATCTATAAGTGTGGAGTTGGGGTGGGGTATCAGCAGGTAACAGAAAAGCTTATAATCACACTTTGCAGATTGCTATAGATAGACGAGAAGAGATAAGAACCTTTTCCTACAATCTTACAGTGATTTGTATGATCACATATAATATGCAACAATTACAATTAAAGAAATTTCTGGGGAAAAAAGCAGTTTTTTTACTTACATTAATCAAAGCAGTTGATGCTTATCATTTCCCCTGATTATTATGAGGAAATTGCTAAAGCATTAAACCATTGTATTTTAATGTCAAATGTTGGGTGGTGTGTGAATTGGTGTATCCAAGTCACGCACTGATAGGCACTAATGGATTTATTGTACATTAATTTGTATCATAAACATTGAAATAAAAATTATTAATTGTACATAACTTAGTTAACATTAGGAACCTACTAAAAATAATTATGGATTTGATTTTTCACATTTTCATGGAAAGAGACTTTCTTGTCATATTTGTCTATGGTGAAATAATGCTTTTAATCTTTTCGCAGTAGATTTATGCAAAGGCTAAAAGCGGGTGGTTCGAGATGCCAAGAAACTACCTGTACCTGTATCCGGATATTATCATGATATGGGCGTGTGTTTGCCTCTCATATTATCAAACTAACTGTAAATTGCATGATTCAAATATTTATGCCCGATGCAGATTTGTCACTATGGATGAATGCAGTGAGTAGGGAAGACGGAGGTTAAGGGCATGTTGAACCACTTGTGGACTTTTCTCTGGTAATTTACATAGAAAGATTTGCACCCAGTGAACACACTTGCTCATAAAAACTTAACCTTTAAGCTCATATGTTGCGTAACCTTATCCTAATCATAAAAAAAAAGAGAATTCCTAGTGCTTTCCATTGTCTATACAAGGGAAAGGGATGTGTACGTAATGGTAGGCCACACGATGTGAAACTCTGAAAGCAATAGAAATGGGAGCTGGAGGCTCAAAGTTACCAGTAGCTCAACATCCCCCACTCTCCCCTAACCCAAGAGTGTTTCATTCATGCATGCTACTGGGCCATTGAGCCGCGAGTTACTCGCCGACTCATTGGTGGTGCTTCATCAAACTGTAGTTAAATATTACAAGTATCCATGCATTGCGATTGGAATTATTTGGGGCATTCCCCATTATGTTATACATGTGCATGTCTTATTGTGTGAGTAGTCTATATTTAATTTGTGATATTGAGTTAGGGATGTAATTATTTTGGCTGGAGAAAGGGTAAAGCATTGCAAATTTGAAATCTACTTTTCTGTTTCATTGGATTTCTTTTAAATGTCACTTTATCAGACCAGTACATTTAATTTCCTATTTAGCCTACTGGCAGCAGTTACCCTAAAACCTCGCATATAGGCCACACCCCCAACCTGAGTAAAAGCTTTAAGTTGTACTTTGGAAGTGAAAATGTTGAAATTCCATAATATAGTCTATATAACGTAAAACGCCGTGCAAAAGCCGCCTCCTCAGTTCCTGTAAGCCTATAAAGTATAAGCCACGATAGACGATGAATTGCCCTATATGCCATGACTTTTTTTAAAATGACCCTTTATCTTAGCTGTTTTTGTTTGAGTTACGTTATTATACATAAAGTTTGCAGTTGCGAGAAGCCAACCTTATGCGGAACATCCGCCGTGTCATTTAAATCCTCATAAGTACCTTATTTCCCTGTGTATAGGCCGGGCCCCGTGTACTGGCCTGCCCCGTGTATTAGCCTGGATGAAAATGCAGTTAATGTTTTACAGGCCTGCCCCGTGTATAGACCGGGGGGGGGGGCAAGGTAGATTCAATACACATTACATTTTTGGCTATAATTCCACTTCTAAACGTGGCATTTACACAATTCCTACAGCTATATAGCACCCATTCATATATCTCTTTTGCACACAATATATTTAAAGAGAAATAAAACATTGATTACTTAAGAAATTATTGGAAATATTTGAAGAAATGTGGTTATAATTGTATAAATAATAAGAGAATAATACTAGTGTGTTTTTTCAGTTATGTAAATAGAGGCCTGCCCCGTGTATTGGCCTTGTCAATTTTCTAATTAGTGCTTGTATTAGACTGACGCATTTGTGGGATTGATAATTCTAAGCAGAATAATTAGATATGTGTATAACAAGTATACGGTCAATGGGCACTACTTGTTGTGATTTGGCTGTTTTGACTTCTGTGGTGAATAAATTGTTCAAAATGGAACATATGTTTGTTATTATTATTTATTCTGATAGCCTAGAGTTAGAGCTACACGGGGAGCCCTGGTTTTACATATATCAGAGACATATTTTGGTAGTAAGCAGCCGTAAACTACCCTAAATGACTCATTTTTTTATCAATGAAATCTTAAAATGCACATATGGAGATTCGTCTCATGCCCTACCTGTACATAATTATATGCATATATAACTGTTAGGCTTTTTATATTTCACTATCCTTCTTATGTTCCCTAAGTACCTATATATAACACCAATAATACCTGTGAATGGCGTTTTCCTACTACCACCCTGGAGGCCGTTTCACCGCGTTTATTATCCTATTATTAAACACGGAGGTTGAAGGTGGACCCCTTCGTGGACTCCATAAAAAAAAATAGCAAAACCGTTTCTGTTGGTAATCCGTAATACCCTCCATCTTATTGAAATAAACGCGGACCCTTATTATTAAAGGCGGACATAAGAACACGGATGTCCGCGTTCAACCCTCCGCGTTTATTACAGTACCCTCCGCGTTTAATAGAAAGACAAGTGTACCCTCTTATGTATGGCGCCAAATCCATGTTTTTTTATCGGGGAACCCCGGGAAACTCCCAGTGACGTCATGAATTATGGGATGTTGGAGGTCCGCCATCTTCTTCCGGTTACCGCGGAAGGTTGTTTTCATGTCATTTTTCGGCGAAAGAAGAGTGAAGAAATGCGTAAAGCAGCAGACAAGGTGAGAGAAAACATCTTATTTTCGAAGGGAGGTATGTGAGGGGGCAAGAAGAAGGTAACTGTGTTCTCTTAGTGGCCTGTCATTGTCGCGCAGTGACACATTAAAGTTATTACCGGTGGCTGTCTGCTTAGCAGTCTCTGTCACTGTCACTCCTGTCAGGTCTACACCAAACGAAACACATGAAGAAGGCCTTCATATCGGGTTGGGAAGGAGGGGTGCTCTGTTTTTATCCTTGAGAGAAGAATGGAGACTAAGGGGTAGTACATAGGGTAACAGTTGCTTGAACAGGCCGGTCCAACTTGGAATACCTTTGATAAAAGGACAGGGTCACATACAGGGCTCATTTGGGTGAGAGAGTGTGTGTGTGTGGGGGGGGGGGTGGGTCCTTTTGTGGTTTTCAAAATATCTATTCCATCTTAGGCTTTAAAACATGTTAATTTTTTTTTTCTTTTTTCTGCAGAAGCCCCGATATGAAGATGAGGAAGACTACGATGATCTCGAGGAGGAGGAGGAGGAGGAGTACGTGGAGGAAGAGGAGGAGGAGGAGGAGGTTCAGGAGGTTAAACCCTCAGATTTTCCAGGGCTAGGTGGAGATCAGGACATTAAGTACATGTTCAACCTTTTCTATAATCAGTATATCAAAGACAAAGGTGTTAAAGCTCTTTCTGAAAAACGCCAGAAAGGGAAGGCTCCCAGCAGTGAACACTATTCCCATTACGGCCTGACTAAGAAGCCTCCTGCTCCGAGACCTGACCCCGAAGACAGCCGCCATGACCCTTCGTACCACCCCGATGAGGACGAGTTTGACGAGTTTGTCAGTCCAAGAGGCCGGGGGACTCTGAGAGGAAGGGGAACTAGAGGCCGGGGCACCCGAGCTCGTGGTTCTTCCTTAACACCTGCCCGAGGAAGGGGACGGCCCCATGGATCTGGAATGTCCAGCAAGGGAGGCAGAAGCACCCGGGCCAGGGGCCGAGCACGTGGAGCACGTGGAGCAAATTCTTCTAGGGGTGGTGCCGGTAATGTTTCCGCTGCCTCTGCTTCTTCTGAGGTGGCACTGAAGCACTGGAATCCTTTGGAACTGAGAGCCCTGATATTCGGAGCTAACCACTTAAAACCCGTCCTGAAAGGGAAGTTCAAAAGCAGCAGCGACGGGAGAACTATGAAGAAACTGGCGTGGGAGGAACTGTTAGGTAAGATATTATGGTTTTCTCTCTTCTGCTGTAATTGACTTACCGTGAAAATATAAATAGAAGCTTGACAAAATCTTATTGCATTTTTCTATTCCCATTCTCCACTACTTTTATTCCGGCACTTATTTTCATACATGGATTACTTTGTGCTTGGCTTATATGGTTTAAGCAGTTGTCACCCTACTCTAGAATAAATATATTTATTTCCTTGAGAAAAGATTTATTAGAATTATATCATATAGAGGGACGTTGAATGAAAATACTTTCTTCCTGTGCAGAGTACGTTGAGTCCATAGGCAAAAGGGAGTGGAGCGTGAAGCAGTGTAAAGACAAACTCCTGTATTTCGGCCAGGATGCCAAAAAAAAGGTACGGTAATAGCTTCCTCATGCAAAAAGTATGCATTTAGGTAACTCCCACTCAAACTAAAATTATATCTGTTTCTTCCCTTTCAATACCTAAATTCCCTTAGTGTATTCTTTTGTGAGAGCTGTCCATTACAATAACACAAGTACCACCTCATAGGTTAAAAAGAAGGCTTAATTTAAATTTTTTTTATTTATTTTTTCTTCAGAGGCAGATGATAGACTCCAAATATCGTTCAGGCAGTGGTCAGCGCGACGAGAAAGACTACCTCACTGATCTTAAGAAGGCTATTCTCGATTGGGTAGGGGAGGATGTGACACTTGGTAAGTAAAATCCTGTGTCCTTTTTAAGATGCCTGAAGGCTTAATGTGTGTGGCAAAGTTAAACATATAATAAATCAGAATTATTTTTGTTGCATGCTTTTATTGAAAGGTATTTGAATTAAATCTGCTTCGGCATATTTTATGGCTGGGGAATGGGAATTTCATAAGCAAAAATAAAAGAACACAGTCATTTGATTTGATTTCAGGTATACCGGGCATGCAACCTCCTAACTTGAAGGGAGGAGGGAGACAAGACAAGCCTTGGTCCTGCTACGACCCACATCGCGAGAACAGGGAGGATTATGTGGCGATGCAGATGCCAAGTGACGCTCTACGTGCAGTGATGGAGGGGAACCTTCTAGCAGAAGACGAAGACGGAGGTAAGCCAAAAAATATAATATTGTCCTGTCAGAAATGATGTGTTATTAAAGCTATTGAAGAATTCATGTTTGTCAACAAAACAATAAATTAATATGACTTACTTTTATGATCGCAAACAATTTTAAAATAGACCCGCGCACAATTCCCTTTGTCTAATTAAATTATTTTATACCAAAATACATATATGCATTCTTTTTAAGTCTCTACATATTAAAAATTGAAACCAAACATGTCCGTCACCATGATAAGGAACCTTTCATGTATCTTGCTTACCTTTTCCACTTGCTTCTGGGTGTAGGAATTGTGTATGATGAATGATTGTTTCTCTTATTCAGCTCCCATCTTGGATGTCGAAGAAGCAGACTACAATGAGGAACGACAGGAGGAGGAGTCTGAGCCAGTCGACCACTATGATGGACAAGACGAGGAAAACTACTGTCCTGCATCTCCCCGAAGGAACATTGATGTGTCTTTACCGGATGACGACGATCTAAAAACTCCTCCACCCAAAAGTATAACGCGGACCACTATGTTGAATTTCAACAAGAGAGAAAACGACAAAAAGAAAGGTATTGTCAGTAAACCTAGGAACCCCGAAGACGACCTTTCGCCTCATGCTAAAGAGCGAAATGAGAGAGAAAAAAGGACTTTTGGCTGCGGCTAACGAGATACTCGAGAAGAATACTCCCAACAAAGTCACCCCTGTTAAGAAATCACTCTTACAGGTACACAAACCGAAAGCTCCTGTCCATAATGCTCCAGTTCCATCTAAAAAACCTCCCCCTCGTAAAGAGTTAGATAAACAGAAGGCCCCACCTGTTAGGACAAAACATTCACAGGAGGACGAGGAACTAACTGAAAAACCAGCCAAGAGGAAGCGGAACAGAGCTCCATCTTTCTCCGGATTGATAGAAGAGGACATCTCTGGGGTCAAGCTGTGCCCTTCTTCCCCTGTTTTCAAAACCAGCACTCCATGTATTGGTGACAAGAAGGCTAGTTATGATATGTTGTCCTCCACCAAAAGGAAATTAGACACGGATAACTCCAGTTCTGAGGAAAAGAGGAGGAAACTGTTTGACAACAGCCGAAATGCTTCGCTGCCCTCTTTAAACAGAAACTCACCTCACGTTAAGACAGTGGATCAGCGGAGAGCTGACCTGAAATCCATTAAACGAGCTGTACTGGAAGAAAGTACAAAAGTAATGATAGAGCAGCAAAATAAAGTAAGTGAGTCCCTCCTTAAGCACCAGGATGAGGTTGCACAAAATGCCTGTGAAACAGCAGACATTGTGGTTAAGTCACTTAAAGGGGTTAGCACGGGAATAACTACAGCGCTACGAGATCATTCTCAACAAACAGCTGCTAATCTCCGAACGCAAGCAGATGCCATGCTGAACATGCAAAACAAGTTCCTAGCCCAACAAATCAAAGACCAACAGGAGGACAGTGAAACCCTAGCTAATATACACGCTGACATGACAAATAAAATAGTAACCAAACAAGTGCAGATGGTGAAGGCCATGGAAAAGCTGGGGGAAATCATGATAGAGAACACTGAGAAGCTTATCCAGGCACAAACTAAACTTAATGTTGGGTTCATTGGGATGCAGGACTCCGTCGTGTCTTTGTCAAAATCATTAAATACATTGCTCTTAGATGCAGATCACCTACAGCAGAGGTGCGTGACAGGACTGAAGACAGCTGAAACTGCAGACAAGATACTTCAGCAGGTGATAGGAACAGTCGAGAATTGAATCAAGCTGTGACCTACTCCTTCAATCATAACTTAATACAAGGTGAGAAAAGGATAATTTTTATTTTCATTATATAATGAGATGCAAATCTTAATTTTAAAAGGAAACGAGATGCAAACTCAACAATTATTAACCTTTTCTGTGGTCTATCCCTACACATATTAAACCTAATTATATCATAGCCTTAACCTACTAGCAGAGAAAACAGGTGGTGCAAAAATGTTTTCAGATATTTAGGTTTGGAACGCTGTTCCCTTTAAACAACTAAAAATTCAAGATAAAGTTACCTTTGAAAATATATTAACTGAACAAATTTTCTGTTCCAGCTCCAGCAGTCCATCATCAAGGTACACTGTACGAGCCTCCGGAACCCAGGTCTGAGGAGGCCGAGGGCACAGCAGGGACTTCTCCTGACAAGTCTGAGGAAGCTGGGTTAAACATTCAAGATTCCCGTGTGGGTGCTTTCCTGACCCATCCATACACTGAAGCAGGTACAGTGGAAACTAAGTTATTTACCTTTTGTGAACTAAATCTTTAACTGTCATAATTTTTGGTAATAGCTGGTTTTGTCATAAAGTCAAATCATTGTCCACGTTCAACCTCCATATTTAATAATAGGATAATGATCTTGGAGGTTACCTTATCTGTAATTTCTCGGGAACTAATAGTCTGATTTTAATGTATGACATATCAAAATGAAGGTATCGATGAGTACTCTCTAGATATGGTGTAGTTGAGAAGCTACAACTGGGGAGTCCATCATGAGGAGCTCCGATCTACTTGAAAGGAAGCCCAAGATGGCGGCCATTACAGTTTTTAAAGAACTTTGAGGCTATAATGTTTTTTTCTTTATCAAAATAAATAAATAATAATTCATGACTGATACTGAAAGCAAAAACCAGTAGAAAATTGATGATTCTATCATGGAAATATTTCTCCTACGACTTTGAATGGATAGGTCGAGTTAGCTGGCATTTTCCTCACTGCTTCACAGCCTAAAAATTTTGCTTCATCTGGTACCCCACGAGTACCAGAGGCTGAAGCAGTCAAAAATAGAACATTTATAACCAGCGATCTACTAACTCATTTTTATATATAGGGTAATAATGAACGCCGTGAAAGGGAGGGTAGACTAGAATAATAACCGAAACATTCTTAGTCCCTTCTGTCTCTTTTCACAGGACAGGGGGCCTTGTACCAGACGTCTACAGAAGTCTTCAGCGACGGAGTCAATCCTTCAGCAACCCAGGCCAAGCTTCTCATTCCAGCCGCGGGTAAGTGAACTGTATACTATATATGAAAAAAGGTTACATTTTGCCACATATCATATCTTTGATATTCTTTCTAGTGTAGGCACGGAGTATTCTTATGTCTTTTTAACTCAGGAAATTTTTTTTTTAGAAAGGTTAATTGTTGAACTACACAAATGGAAAAGTTATTTCCCATATATATATATATATATATATATATATATATATATATATATATATATATATATATATATATGTGTGTGTGTATGTATGTATGCTATATGAGCATTAAAATGTGGGTCATAGGAATATTTCTTTTTTTGTCTTATTTTTGCATTTCCTTTCAGCTATCTGTCAAGAGGCAACCGAAAGCAATGACGGAGTTGGGCTGCCGACCTTCACAGTAAAGAGCCGAGATGATTTTGTGATAGTGCAGGACAAGACTTCTATTCCTCACGCCTCTTCTTCAATGGAAACTGGTACACCAGTTGATGGACTTCATGAAGTTAAGTCTCCGGCCACTCTTCCAGACCATGACTCGAATCATGGTACGCAGCCGCTTCAAGATAATGACTATAACTCAGCCTACCAGTCTGCTGGAAACCATGACTTGAAAACTGCCATACAGACTGAAGTTGAAGGAGAAGGGACAGTGGACAATACGGCCACCGGGGAAACAGAAGGAATAGCCATAGACGAGGGTCAAGGGGAAGGGTATGTACAAGTACAGGGATCCAAAGAATCCCATGACGGAGAGGAAAACATGGACAGCAAATTTGACACTGCTTCATGCACATCTGGGTCAGACCGTGAAGGTGTTCCTAAGCGTTCTGAACGCATAAGGATAAGAAAACAATGTTTAGATTTGTAGAAAAGCAGGTGAACTTGTGCCACAAAAAGATGTCGATTTTTGTTTCATGCCCCCGACTCTCTGTACTCAGGAAAACAGTATTCCTTTTTGTGCAAAATGACATGTACGGGTAAAAAAAACCATGTGAATCTCTGCAGCAAGAAGCATAGAGAAAAGGATTCTCTTTTTAGTCTAATAACTTACACGGGTGAATAGGAGGAAGAATTGTTCTTTCACAAGTTTACAGTTTTGTGATGAAAAAGTTTGTGCCATGTATATTATAAATGGCTTATTGGTTGTGCCTAAGGTATACTAATGATACATGTAGATGTTATTTGAAGATATGGATATGAAGGCAAAACCCATGTTAAAGAGAAATTACTTGTTTTCATTCTGATATGACGAGTCATAGATTTTAATGTTGTTAGTTGGAAAAGTACAAGTACTCCATATATAATATCGCAGGTGCCTTCAAGGATATCTGAGTTTCATGGTAAAGGCAGTCTCAGATTAAAACAGTACAAAGCAATTCCCATTATATCACCAATTTCACTTGTAAAGATTCAGGTTATTATATCTATGCATGCTCTAAATATAAGTAGAAATATTTACACAGATACCTTAATTCATTACTTTTCTTCTTCAATTGACATTGTTGTGTCGGTTTCAAGCACCAGGAAAAAAAAATATTGAGAACTGATTTGTTTCAAAACACTTTTAAATAAAGTTCAATTACATTCAGTTAAAGTTAATGTCAACTATGCTATATCTACATATGATATTATTTCTGACGTGAGACATGATTAAGTTAGAAAAATTGTGAGAAGGGCTTCATTGCTGCTGCTGCTGCCGCTGACCCCGGCGCTGAGGACCAAATTGTTCCTTGATGTAAGCCTCACGCAGGTTCTTGAAAGCTTGTTGAGGCTTGGGGGCTCTGTTGTCTGGTTGATCAATAGGTGGCATGACGCGTTTGAAGTTGTCCTTCGCAGGGAAATCACGCAGGAGTTTGATTTTGGCTATTCTCGCCACGTTATGAAGGCACACACAACTCTCGATGATGTACCCTGCCCGTGTAGGTTCGTGCTGCAAGTATCCACCGCTCGAATCAAGACATCTAAAAAATAAAACATGTCCAGCAATGTTATACTTATTTAAAAGTATTATCACACAGAATTTTTTTTTTCTTTTCTCGTAAAGAGGAATAAAAGATAAAAACCAACATTTACCTCCACCTCTGCTTCAGTTGGCCTATCGTGCGTTCCACCTTGCTGCGGGTCTTTTTCTGCCACTTATTGAACTTTCCGTCTTCCTCAGTCACCTCAGGGTTGACAGGATTGTATAAGTAGTCCGTCAGCGTATACCTATTATAATAAAGTAACACATATAAAAAAAGACTGCTTTGGTTATGAGAAGGCTTCATGAGACATAAAAATATGAATGAAATACAGAAAAAAGGATGGAGACTGCAATAACAAAGGGGAAAAGGAAAATTTTTATGCTTACCCTCCGTCTCCTAGCAAGAAGAAGCCAGCAAAATCACCCCTCTCTCCCAGGTACTTCACCTGCGAGCCGTTCATGGCATAAACGTCGTTGCATGAGCCTGGGTTACTTGCATTCACATGGAAAATGATGTAATCCCAATCGCAGATGATCTGTAGTTGGAAAAGAGTCATTTAATTTTTTTATTATTTCAAGTAATAGTTGTCTTAAATGCTTTTAAGTCAAACAGAAAAATACCTTTAGAGATGTATGTACATGTATTGTATTTTAGAATATCTTAGAAATATGAAAGACCATATCTCACCATAGTGTTGATGGAATAGTAGCCTTTGTAGCAGTAGTACTGGTTTTCATCTGCTACTACACCCTTGGGGCAGGCTATGGGGATGTGCGTCCCATCGATCAGTCCAAAAACACCTGGCTTTCTCTTCTCTCTATAGAAAAGCACGGCTTTGTTGTTCTTTTCCAATGCAGAATCTGGCCACACCACGTATTCCTCCAGTCTATCATGGAAATATTGGGTAATCTCTTGAACAGAGCGACACACAGTGGAAATAGAAACCCCGTGACAATCTCCTATGGTGGAATAGGTTGCACCGGTGGCGAAATAGCGAACAGCTATGCAGAACTGCAAGAAAGAAAAGAAAAGAATATGTCATGATAAAGGAACCTGAAAAGGTTTATGGTTATAATGGGAATTGAAAGCATAAAGACAGACTCGTCATATGAAGCACCTACTTCAAAGTATTTACCTATAGAAGAAGTGTATGTGGGGGGGGGGACTCTGGGGGGGGAACTCAACATTGAAGGGGAGGGGGGGGAATGATTTGTGTCTATGATGAAGGTACTCACTCTGATACGGTGGGGGACAGCATGCTTCCCTCTTAGAACTCTCCTCTTGCGGGGGAGGTATGCCACATAGTCCTTTATCAACTCTCTTGTCACACTCTTAGTCAGCCTGTACCGCTGCTGGAACTTTTTCTCTGTGTAGTAAGACAGGGGGTCACGTCTGCGGTAAAATTCCCTCTTCACACCTAAGATGTAGTATCTGCCCATGTTGACAGCCTTTCGAAAATGGCGCCGCAGAGGGGTCAGGGGTCAAGGTCATGAACTTTAACTTCAATGAGGAGGGGTAAAAATAAACGCGGACCTAAAACTATGGTAAAAATACCCCAAAAAGGGTCCGTGTTCGAACACCTACTGGTCACCTACCCCTCCGCGTTCAAGGGAATAAAACCGGACTTAAAGTGGAGAGTGAGAGGGTCCGTTTTCTGAGCTGAAACGGTTAAAAGTCCGCGTTTGAAGACGGAGGTCCGCGTTTGAACGCGGACCTCCGGGTTCATTTTATTTTTTGTTATAAAAGACGAACAGAAACGGGAAAATTAAACGCAGACTCCGCATTTAATATACGGACCATATAATAAACGCGGTGAAATGGCCTCCTGGCCAGAGATATACCTATATAATTGTAGGGAGATTTGTCTCACGCCCGGGAGATTCGTCTCAGGCCCTGTTTTTGCAAGCATTATACCTACCAGTTATTTCACATCTAACTATCCTCTTTATGATGGTTAAGTACCTATATATAAAAGGAATAATACCTGTGAATGGCGTTTTCCTAATATTGCATAGTCTAGAGATATACCTATATAATGAGAGGGAAAATCGTCTCAGGAGATTCGTCTCACGCCCAGGAGATTCGTCTCACGCCCTAGGAATACTTCATATCATTTTCTCTAAGACTAAAACATGAAGGAAATCAGTGAGTGAGTGAGTATTCATGGCGAGAACAAGATTACACAATTTCACAGAGGAATGTGTCAGTGCCCGCACATATGTGCACCACACACATCCGAGGGGATAGGAAAGAGGAGAAATAGACCCTTTTAAGTGGGCTAGGGAAGCCCGGAAGGAAATCAGAGATAATGTAGGTGTTCTATAGTTCATAAAATAGGGTAAGGTGTCTATTTGAATTACCATTCACGAAATTGAAGGTAAAAAAATGTGGCATGGTAAAAAGGGGTGTAATTGTGCACAATTGTAGGGCGTGAGACGAATCTCCCACATTTTTTACATATGCTATCATTTTTTTTTTTTGTCCTTTACAGACAAAATCCCGACAGGTGGTGCCCATTGATCATATAACAATTATCTTGAATTGCTCAATTTAGAAAATTGACACATTTTCACTGTATTCCTTTGAAGGCTGTACACTGCATTATTCCCATTTGCATCATACGTGATAAAGGAAGCCCTGGGGGGTAACTCACAATGCACTCATTCTAACCCTTTTTTTAACTCTAAAAAGTTTCTTTCCAAAAATATCCGAAGCCCTTTGGCTCCTTATTCCCTGCGACTTTTAGGATCATCTAAAAGAATGGACGCGGCTCATGCCTTAGTTATAGTACATGAGTTATACTAAAGTGTGGATGGATCAAAATAGAACCGCTGTGTAATGTAGTTCTCTCCGTGAATATGACTGTCACATTGGAGTTAGACATCTAGTACTCACTCACTCGTACAGATCGTACTGTATGCACAAAATCTTTCATTAATATT
The DNA here is from genome assembly GCA_949317995.1 of Acholoe squamosa. Taxonomy (NCBI): domain Eukaryota; kingdom Metazoa; phylum Annelida; class Polychaeta; order Phyllodocida; family Polynoidae; genus Acholoe; species Acholoe squamosa. Next base: position 22,536,187 of record OX439051.1, read on the forward strand.
TCCCTTTTTTCTGGTACATTGTATTGGTGTAGGAATTCTTCTACTAATATACAGTTTCCATATTCTCCAACTTCGCCTGACTGGCCATGGAGTTCTAGACTTCACACAACTCTCAAATCCTTACAAAAAGTTGTTCGCCTTCACCAGCAAACGATCACGGTTTACTGTCACATCAACCATTGCTTAAAAGAGTATCCTCTTCAAACTGGTGCTGAGTTAGTTTGTCTTTGTTGTTGAAGTTAGAACTACGAATAAACAACTAAAATATACAAATATGTCTTTCTTCCACGTTTATTTCTGTTTAAAGCATTGGAACTTCCGTATCTTAGCAATTGTGTCATATTTTGTTGTTGTTGTTTCATTGTCTTTTTTAGAGGGAGAAGGCGTCTTCTTATCTTTGGCATATTCGACGATGGATACTTAAGGAAGTGACGAGATACGGTTTCCATAATTATTCTATGCTGGAAAGGCACCAGTTATTATCAATACGCACATTTTGACTTGGCACAACGGTTTATCATGCGGCAACAATAATGTACTAAACAGATTTCTGAATTCATCACCTAATACAGTAATTGTCTGTTAACTACTAATTGATCGAATACCAGAATTTTATCCGTCATAATTTCGCAACATTCCTCGATCCTATTTTTATAACATTTTTCAGGCCAATACCTCACAAGTACATTAGAAGTTGCCCATATTTTACATGATTTCATGATTCACATGCATTTATGACTAAAGCGTATAGCACAATAAATATAAATGCCAAACTGAATTCTACTTCAAAATTGTTGGTAGAAATTATATTTTCTTCTTAATTGATTTTTTTTTCTCAGATTGTCCAGACATTATGGTCGTTGTCGCCTAGCAACAAAAGTTCTTCGCTTTTGTCAAAAAAGCCCCCTTAAAGATGCATAATTTGGTCTCAACACACGCAGCTGATGCCATACACATCAACATGGATTGGGTCACTTTTCACATTTTACATAACAAAAACAAAAATATACTCAATATTAGTAATTTCTTTAGTCGATCGTCTACTTTTTCTTCCCCGTCAATCCAGCACCAGCATTGAACTTAAAGTGAATGATGTCGCCGTCCTCTACAATGTAATCGCGTCCCTTCTGCTTATATTTACCAGCAGCCTGAAAAATGGAGTTAAGAATATTTCATTAATCTTGTATGATAATCTGAGAACTTTCTTTGCAAAACATCAGTTAACGTCAATAATGATTTGGTAATACGAGCCAGTTATGCATGAAGTGTTAATACTAGTGCATCCTTCTGACAGTTAAAACTAAAGGAACACTTCAATAGGAGTAAAAGTTCACATTTGAAATTGTTTAATGGAAGAGCCCAAGGTGCATACATGTGCTGATGTGGTTCTCCACCAGCCCACAAGATGGCAGCATCAGAGATGCCACTCACTGATTGTTGAAAATTCGGGAATTATCCTAATTTTCTAATTTATAATAGGAAATTCTTATAGAAATTGCACATAGAATATTCGGAATTCTTAGGAAGAGTTAGGAAAAGTGGCATCTCTGCCAGCATACATCGACGCATTTTGTCAGGTCATATCTATACTATACCGACTTAGCAGATTACATTATCAGCAACTTCGGTGAAAGGGATACTGGGCAAAACATAGGTAAAATGAGTCATAAATCTTTTTTTATAAGGAATAGCCCAGCAAAGTTGGATTCCCGGCCCTAAGTTTCCAGCAGGGAAACAGCAGTTATAGGTGCAGGAAAGTGAGGAGTGCAACATCTCCATCTGATGCTGCCAAGACTCAAACCCATCGACAGCTTACGTGCCTCAGGTCGGCCGCTTATATGAAAGGTGCAGCTTCTGTGCACAGTTCAAAAATAATTCATACCTTTACGGCATTCTCTGATCCCTCAGCCTTAAAGTCGTCAAACTTCATAATGTCTGCCATGATGAATCCTTTCTCAAAGTCAGTGTGGATCTTTCCGGCGGCCTGTGGTGCTTTAGTGTTCTTCTGTATCGTCCAGGCCTTCACTTCGTCTTCACCCGACGTGAAGAAGTACATGAGCTGCAGCGCCTTGTAACCCGTCGTGATGATCTTTTCTAAGACACTACAAATATACCAAAGTAAATGTGTTGGTGATCATTATATTATAAAGGCTATAATGGGGTTTGATGAACTTTGACAGTTTTTTTGCCCCTATTTTTTTATAACAAATCTATAAACCGTCTTTTATATGGCATTGCCATACCATGCTGTTAGATCATGGTATGTTTTGTAGAGGAAAGAATCTTAAGTTTTATCATGTATTTCAATTGACGTTACACCATAATACCCCACATATAAGGCGTGTCTTATATACAAGCATGGACCATGGTGCGCCTTGTAGAAGTAGCAAAAGTGTGGGGAGGTTTTCCTCTAAAATGGCCCCTATACTCCCCCATCCCGCATGAATGGTTAAAATGGGGTAGGGGAAATTCAAAGATGGCCACAGGTCTTTGAATTTTGAAAATAGATTGATTAGAACAGAAGTTGTCATATCTAAACTTTTCTTTCATCTCAACAAATTCTGGGGGCTTACATTTATACACGGGGTAGTACAGCAGTTTTTACCTTGTGCAATTGTTGTGTGCCTTGGCGTACTCCTCTCTATCCTCTGGTGACATGTCCTGTAACGTGGCCTCGACAACCCCGCTGAACGGAATAATGACTGCACCAGGGTCGTTCTTGTCGATCCACTCCTTGATCTTAGGTAACCTACAAACACAAGGATAATGGAGGAGGGTTGAGTTCCCTGGGTCATATACAAGCTCAGAATATCACAGGCACTTTTAGACAGTTTTAGCAGCACTGTAGCACTAGCATTCTGATTTGAGTAACAACATCTTGGCAATTGCTTGTACTTGGTATGAAGAAAATGGTATAAGTCGCATATCAATCTGAGTATTTACCATTTGTTCTTCTTCTTGATAAAGTCTTTTTCAGACATGTTGATGAGGTAGATCATGGGCTTGGCCGTGATCATTAAATGTTTATTCAACTCTTCAATCTGAAATGGAAAAAGAAATACTGGACAGTCTTCAAGAACTAAGGTTAATGTCAAATTTACATAGACCAATGATACCCGCACACCGCTTTAAGAACCTAAATAGCCTGCATAGGCTGGCGTATTCATCCAGAATGGTGCACCTATGTCGTTTTCTATGTTCTTTAATTTTGGTAGGACACGAAGAGTCAAGTTGAAATGAGAGGAGAATGAGACGCAATCACTCTCAAAGACTCATAAAAGAAATTGATTTAAAAGAATTACTGCTATGTCATGTTATGATACACATTAAGTATACTGCTTGCAGTTAATGTCAGGATATTCCTTTCGTCCAATTGATATCTAGCCAGAGACCAGTGCTGCTTGGTAAGCAACTTAGGGTTTGGCAGCACTTATAGGTGAATGCAGCTTATACGCAGGGTTTTACAGAAGAATCGATGAAATCAGTACAAGACGTACCTCTTTCCCTTCCCAATTTGCAAACCGGATGGGGCGGCCCTCGTCAATCACGACTTGCTTTAACTTGGCCATGCAGTCCTGAAAACACAGACCAGAGGATACTTAGAGTGCATAGAATTTAGGACAGGATATATTTAATAAAAAAATAAAATCCTTGAGGGGAATATAAATTTCTTATAACAAAAATGGACTGTTTACCCTTTGTTCTGCTAGTTTTAATGATTTCTTCCATTATGTTTTATCTTTGAACGCATGTGGGAGCAACACAATGTTCTTATGCTTTTAAAAATGAGACATATGTAATGAACTGAGGACTTTTTCTTAAATGTTTTTCCTTATTTTTTTACAAAGATTTTCATTCAACAAGAATAAGTTCTAGGGTAATAAATAGAGAGGTAAGCTCAGCGTAATTTGATCTCAATGAAAAATATTATATGACCATGAAAGTCGAATGAACACCAGCTAACCGCTTTTTTCAAATTCAGGGGAGGTATTTTTACTGCAGATGATTATGGCAATAGCTTTAACTTAGGGCACGTTATACGCAATTGTGCCTCATACGTGAGGTAGTCTGGTATTAAAGATAGCAGTGACAACTCTTAACATGTATTCATCATAGCTTATAGTTCAGACTGAGACCTTATTCCTCTTATGAAGGCCTACATCCTAGGAAACTCACATATTCTGCCTTTCTACCTTTGTCGCCGCCTCGAACAACTGTTCGTTCTAGACCCTCAAGGTTCTTAGTGATGTACTCTACGTCTTTCAGTCGAAGTTCCTCGAAGATGATCTCCATATCCCTGACTGGGTTTACTTCTCCCTCCACGTGTACAATCTCGTCATCATCAAATACACCTGGAGACATATTTTCAGTTTGATTTGAAATTAATTCAAGGGCATTTCCAATGGCAAAATGTCATTTCTAAAAAAAAAACATGCAAAACTACTTGAACAAACTTTCCAGAAAACATACACAACCCCCCCCCCCATAGACTGTACAGAAATTTCAAACACTGTCTTCTTGAGATTTCCTAAGATTTTTGTTCATATTTCAGAACTCATTGGAGGAGGCTACAGATGCACCAATGCGGTAGTCTGTACTGGCAAACTAGATTCCACAGCGCAGCATTGGTGCATGATGACAAATCAGGACTATGAAGACGGAGGCATGATGTGCCCTTTAAGGGTTAACCCTTTAAAGGCCGCTGATGCATTAATGCATCATGCCCATTGGTCGGCATGATGCACCAATGAAGTGCTGGGAAGCAGTCTCGCCAGCACTTCATTGGAGCATCATGCTGACCCTATGGGGTCTTTACATATACTCCCGCAGGGTCGGCATGATGCACCGATGGGCATGATGCATTAATGCATCAGCGGACTTAAAGGGTTAATCAAGTTCTCTTGTCTCATTTTTGTCTTGTAGTCTCAATATGTATCAAAGCAAGGGATCAGTACTCACGTAACATGTGGAAGATAGCATCGCACGCTCGTATATGGGACAGGAAAGCGTTACCGAGACCTTGACCTTCATGGGCACCCTTGACAAGACCAGCGATATCCGTGACATTCAGGAAAGCTGGTACTTTGCTGAGGGAAGTAAGGAAACGGGGCAATAAATGCATGGTTGTCACCTGTCATATCAGGTTTTATGCACCGACAGCTGTTTTCATAGCAAATGAATATATAGTCCTAGTAGATGACAATATAAATAAAATGTCTAAGGATAGGGCATTGCCCTAAAATGATCTATGGGCAACTGTGTTCTATGTGCTATGCTAAACTATGCTTTAACTAATTGCTGACAAATAGTGAGTAATTACTGACATATATTAAATAGTTGCTCACAAATACTGCATTATTACCGACATAGGAGGAGGTACTGGCATATATTGACTGAATGCTGACAAAAAGTGAGTAAAATACTGACATTTATTGACTAATTGCTGACAAATTGTATGTAAATACTGACATGTGTTGACTAATTTCTGATATCTAGTGACTAAGTACTGACATATCCTGAATAATTGCTGACAAAGTGTGAGTAATTACTGACATATATTGACTATTTCTGATAAATAGTGAATAATTACTGACATATATTGACTAATTGCTGAAAAAGAGTGAGTAATTACTGACATATTGACTAATTTCAGATAAGTTATGAGCAATTACTGAAATATATCGACTAATTGCTGACAAAAAGTGAGTAATTACTAATATATATATTGAATGATTGCTGACAAATAGTGAGCAATTACTGACATTTAGACTAATTGCTGACAAATAGTGAGCAGTTACTAACATATATTGACTAAATGCTGATAAAATGTAAGTAACCACTACCATGTATTGACTAATTGCTGACAAATAGTGAATAATTACTAACATAATTATATTAACTAATTGCTGACAAATAGTCCATATATACTGACATATTTTGACACATACCAGTCAAGGCAGGATGCACAATTGAATCAATGGCTATTTCTCTGTTATATATTGACTAAATGCTGACAGATTGTGAGTAAATACTGACATGTATTGAAAATTGCTGATATAGAGTGACTTAGTACTGACATATATTGATTAATTGCTGACAAATTGTGAGTAAAATTATACTGATATATATTGACGAATTGCTGACAAATAGTGAACAATTACTAGTGCTGACAAATAGTAAGTAAATACTGACATATATTGATTAATTGCTGACAAATAGTGAGTACTTACTGACATATATTGACAAATTGCTGACAAATAGTGAACAATTACTAACATATATTAACTAATTGCTGACAAATAGTCCATAGATACTGACATATTTTTACTAATATCTGACAAATTGTGAGAAAGGGAGGATGCACAATTGAATCAATGGCTATTCCTTGGTTATATATTGACTAATTGCTGACAGATTGTGAGTAAATACTGACATATTTCGACTAATTGCTAACAAATGGTGAGTAATTACTAACATATATTGACTAATTGCTGATAAATGGCAAGTAATTACTGACATATATTGACTAATATCTGATAAATTGTGAGTAATTACTGACATATGTGGACTAAGTGTTGTTATAAGATGGAGCAGGTTAGGTCTAAGACCTAAAAGACCCGAGTTTTAAATGCAATTTTCAATGCTATTTTCAATGCAATTTTCAATATTCAATCAGATATTGACAAATAGTGAGTGATTACTGACATATGTTGATGAACTGCTGACCCATAATGAGCAATTACTAACATGTATTGACTAATTGCTGACAAATAGTGCATTATTACTGATATATTTTTACAACTACTGACAAATAGTGAGTAATAACTAACATATATTGACTAATTGCTGACAAATAGTGCATTATTACTGACATATTTGGACTAATTACTGACAAAAAGTGAGTAATTACTAACATAAATTGACTAATTGCTGACAAATAGTGCATTATTACTGACATATTTGCTGACAATGCATCATGACATCCATAAAAGGGTTAACTGCACATCAATGCCTTGTCTATTAATAAAGGGTTGACTGTGCATCAATGCATCATGCTATCCCTAAGGGGTTAACTGTGCATCAATGCATCATGCCATTCATAAAGGGTTAACTGTGCATCAATGCATCATGCTATCCATAAAGGGTTAACTGTGCATTAATGCATCATGCTATACACAAAGGGTTAACTGTGCATTAATGCTACATTCATAAAGGCTTAAAGTGAATCAATGCATCATGCCATTCATAAAGGGTTAAATGTGCATCAATGCATCATGCCATTCATAAAGGGTTAACTGTGTATCATTGCATCATGCCATTTATAAAGGGTGAAATGTGCATCAATGCATCATGCCATTCATAAAGGGTTAACTGTGCATCGATCCATCATGCCACCAATAAAGGGTAAAAGTGCATCACTGCATCATGCCATTCTTAACGGGTTAAAGTGTGTCAATGCATCATGCCTTTCATAAAGTGTTAAAGTGCATGAATGCATCATGCCTTTCATAAAAGGTTAAAGTGCATCAATGTATCATGCCATTCATAAAGGGTTAACTGTGTATCGTTCCATCATGCCATTAATAAAGGCTTAAAGTGAATCAATGCATCATGCCATTCATAAAGGGTTAACTGTGTATCAATCCATCATGCCACCAATAAAGGGTAAAAGTGCATCACTGCATCATGCCATTCTTAACGGGTTAAAGTGTGTCAATGCATCATGCCATTCATAAAGGGTTAACTGTGCATCACCGCATCATGCCACCCATAAAGGGTTAAATGTGCATCAATGCTTTGTGAAATCCATAAAGGGTTAACTGTGCATCAATGCATCATGCTATCCAAGAGGGTTAAAGTACATCAATGCATCATGCCCTTCATAAAGGGTTAACTGTGCATAACTGCATCTTGCCATCCATAATGGGTTAAATGTGCATCACTGCATCTTGCCATCCATAATGGGTTAAATGTGCATCACTGCATCTTGCCATCCATGAAGGGTTAAATGTGCATTAATGCATCATGCTATCTATAAAGGGTTAGCTGTGCATCAATGCATCATGCCATTCATAAAGGGTTAACTGTGTATCAATGCATCATGCCACCCATAAAGGGTTAACTGCACATCAATCCATCATGCCTTCAATAAAGGGTTAAAGTGCATCAATGCATCATGTCATTCATAGAGGGTTAACCGTGCATCAATGCATCATGCCATTCATAACAGGTTAACTGTGCATCAATGCATCATGCCATTCATAAAGGGTTAAAGTACATCAATGCATCATGCCATTCTTAAAGGGTTCAAGTGCATCAATGCATCATGCCATTCATAATGGGTTAACTGTGCATCAATGCATCATGCTATCCATAAAGGGTTAAATGTGCACCAATGCATCATGCTATCTATAAAGGGTTAGATGTGCATCAATGCATCATGCCAATCATAAAGAGTTAAATGTGCATCAATGCATCATGCTATCCATAAAGGGTTAAATGTGCATCAATGCATCATGCTATCTATAAAGGCTGAAAGTGAATCAATGCATCATGCCATTCATAAAGGGTTGACTGTGTATCAATGCATCATGCCATCCATAAAGGGTTAAAGTGCATCAATGCATCATAGGGAAGTATGTGCGGCCCCTGGACAGCCTGCTAATCCTGTAAGGATCACAGTGTAAATCAATGCATCATAAACCCTATGCACTGCCTTATGTATACCCCTATAGAAACAGACACCAGTGCATTAAAGGGTTAAAATGGGTTTTCACAGCTATATCCAGGGTGAGTAGACTTTCTTTGTCCAAGCACTAACAGCCAATATTAAAAGGATAGGTTGGTGCCTGTGCAACCCTATGTGTAATCCTATGAGTAAAAAAAGGGCAATATGTGGCTAGGCTATAGCAAGTCTACACTAGAAGGGCGATTCAACATCGGTGAACATGGTTCTTGTAAGTATTCTATGGTCTGTCTAAGACCATAGAATAATTATATGGATCGTACAGAAGTTGATATTGATATTAATTTGTGATTATCTGAACAGAAATAAACTATACCTGGCTGGTTTGAAATATTGCACCAAGTAATCATATCGCTCGTCAGGCACTGGCACACGACCTGGAAAAGAGAAATTGAGTCTCTATTATTAAAAGAATAAAAAAAATAAAGAAACCAATACAAAATGTGTATTACTTCCTGACTACACTCTATGTAACACTCAACATTTGATCATCAATATAGAATAGCAAATTAGATCATCAAAATAGAATAGCAAATTAGATCATTCAGCTTTTAACCTCTGACATAACAATAGATCATTCTATGCTAAGAAGAGTGGGGAAAGTTGTGAAACAGGGATAAAGTGTTACAAATTTTTGTTCCAGTGTCAACAATATGTATAGTGTTCAAATTTTAATCTTTATCATTGTGTATTTTTTAATCTAAAAGAAACACTGTCCTACTTAAGTTTAACACTGACCTGTGACTAAGAAGAAAAATGTATCATAAAAATGAACTTACTCTCATTTGGCTCGATCGTACAGAAGGGAAAGTTCTCAGCGTTCGCCTGGCTTTTTGTTAAGACGTTGAAGAAAGTAGATTTTCTGGAATATTAGACACAGAATTTGTTATTTTGGCACATGAACTCAAAAGTATCAATTCACTATAATGAGAATCAACTTGGAAATTACCGTATCAAAGGCTTCTAATAACCGGAATACACCGTAACATCATATACCATATTTGATATCACTAGCGCTTAAATTTCATTAAAATGCATGTTCAGAGACATTTCTGGTCAGTAAATGAGTCGACTGACTTTAACATCAAAGACTGATCCATTTATATCGAATCATGGACTGTACTCGATAGTATCTTTTTAAAACTCTCGTCTCTTATTCTATACTGTTTCTAAAATTCAGTTTATGTACTATTCAGCCACATAGAAACCACTTAATAGATAGGACGTTTCAATTTACTATTCAGGACGATATCATTTCATTCAATTCATTACATGATAATGATTAAGTAATTAAATAATAATTAACATTGCCACACTGACTTACCCTACGTTTGGTAGACCAACAATTCCGATTTTGAGGTTGGTGCCGACCCTGCCCAGTAGAGCAGGCTTCTCTTCTACCACCTTCTTCTTGGGAGGCATCTTGTCTGCAAATTATAAATTGGAAATTAAATATACACTACTTACACATGTGAGACAAGAAGAGCCCAATTCGATATATTTAAGTATACAATGACTAAAATATTCTAAAAGCAATGAAATATCTTAGCCCTTTTAGTTTTACACAATTCTAAGCCTGAGCAGGTCTAGTCTAAGGGTAGATACTTGCATAAATTTTTTAAAATGATTGAAAATCTAAAGGATTGATTTGCCCATAAACATTCATTTGACGTTTCAAATCCGTTTAAATCATCTTCCTATCTTATAAAGGTCCAGAGAAATCCAGTTGTTCCCAGTTGATCTGGATCAGTCATTGTGATCACAGCCTACTGCACAGACAGACAGGCAGTGCAGTCACTGTTTACCCTCCCAGAGGCCCACTCATGTGCATTCAGCAGCAGAATACATGAGTATTTCAGGTCTCTATAAGGAATATTCCTCCTTGTTTTCACGCAGCTCTCAGTTTCCATGCAGTGTTCCCTCTTTGTGATGTTTACCTTTATGGCCTCTAACAAATTACCCATGTATTTCTCATTTTATACCTGCACATATTTTGGATGTAAGATGACTGTTATTGGTACTTAGGCCACACCAAAAAAATAAGTTGGTCTACGGATTTGGGTTTTGAAAAAATGGTGCGAGCTAGCGTTTTTTTTTCTTTTTTAAGGAATTTTTTGGCGTCCAATGGAATCCTTGGTGCAAAAGTGAGGCGGGCGAACAAATTTTTTTTTTAAATTTTGCCAAACATCACAAAGAGAAAACTTGTAGAAACTGAAGCGAGCGAAATCCGTAGACAAGATTTTTTTCAAAGAAAAAAAAAATTGTATTTCCAAAGATATGGAGAGGGCGATCCGTAGACCAACTTAATTTTTTGGTGTGGCCTTATATAACAGAGGACAGTGTGATGTGTCTGTTTATTGTGCTATATCAGTGGGAAGTAAACATCACAAAGAGGGAAAAATCCAGGGAACCTGACTGAGGAGTGTGTGAAATCACGAGATAAGGCCGTGATTTTGTAACTGGTGGAGTTTGGAGAGTCTATAACTTAAGGCTTAAGTTAAGCCATAATAAGGGACAGGAGGCCCTTCAGGCTTCAGAGTGAGATAAGATCCCTGGAAGCCCTGATTAAAGTGCGTAACAAAAACTGGGACCTACGGCTACGTGAGAGAGCGGCGCTCATTTATACAAGGCCTATAAAGTTTACTTACTATTAAAATCAGGGAAACCCAGGAAAATCAGGGAAAAGGCATACCGTAGTAGAGGACATTCTGATAAACCAGAAAAAGTGTCATCTCTGATTCTCTCTCTTGATATTATATTGGCAGTGTCCTCCGCGGCCCACAGGGTCTTGCCAATATTTCTTTAAAATCTCACTCCATCATGTTGTTTTTTTTGTTTTGTTTTTTTCAAATCTTGACAACCCTGCACAAGTGACAAGACACAAGGCAAGACGATTGTTGACACCGCCGCGGTTCCCGGGGTGCCCGGCCAAACGGGGGTTTGGGGGATCAAGGATATATGCCAGATCTCATCTGAATTTGAACTACATTCAGATGAGATCATCTGAAACTTATGGAAACTTACATGGAAGATTATTATTCAGATAAGATCTCATCTGAAAACAGAAGTGTGTGACAGCATGATCCTACCACGTCCCTGAGTAGACGGAACCATCACTAAAGGAGCGATGGTAAGCGGTGGCACTAGTGTTGTGGTGGTGGAACGTTCAGAGTAAGTTTCCCAAGCCCCCAATGAAAACTGGGTCCCTAGTCTTAACTGGGGTTGGTCTTTGATATCTTAACTCTAGGACCTACCTACTTGTTGTGTATTGTTTTGAAATGTAAAATCATATGCCATGCCTTTGCCTTTTGTAACTTGATATCTGGGGCCCAGGAAGACTAGGCTGAGCCCTCTGCAGACTCAGTGGACATCAATTGCTGGGCCTCTGAATGAATATATCAGGGCCCGGTTAGTCCCTGAGGAACTGTCGGAGGCGGCGTGAATGTTTGTCTCCAGTGTGACGTCATTCTACTTCCGGCCAGGAACAAATCCCAAGAAGAGACCCAGATGCAGTGACAAGACTGACAACTTACTTTTCAGTCTATTGACACGATCCTGTCCCTCTGAGTCTGAGTCACAGTCAGTGAGTGACACTCAGTGACTCACTGACACAGTGACAGGCACCGGTGTTTTGATGTTCAAAAGTCTGTCATATATGTAACAGTAGTGATCTTAAAACCAAAATCCGGAAAGAATCTCAATCTCTATTATCTCCTACTTATATTCAACTCGATTTCCCGAGGGGACTTACCAATCTGGGAGATCAATTCCAGAAAAACAGAAATTCCAATGCTTGCACAAAACGTGGAAAGACCGGAAGGGACTCGATGTGTATCGGGGAAGTTGGGAGATAAAAAGTTTTAAAGTTTCCCGCCAGATGGCAGCAGATGATTGTTATCCGGCGACAGTTCGCGGGTTCGCCAGTCTCGGGCTGCCCAGGGGAAGGCTGCCCAATGAAGGTATTTCATCTAAGTAAACATCATGTATTCTATTAAAGTTCCTAGTTTTAGACTAGATAAAACATAGGCCTAGAAAGGCTAGATATGGGGACGGCCCAGCTCCTATAAAATTGGACCAGCCACTTTTCTCAGAGTCTACAGAGAGTACACAAAATACCGCACTTAGTAACCGCCTTTACTTCCATTTTGAATATTATAAATGAGGTTGAAATCCTGCAATCCTGCATACTTTTTTTTTCTCTTTTGTTTGTGTTTTTTTTTTAATGTTTAATATAGAATAATATTTGACAACACCTGTCCAGATGTTTTAAAGGTGTAGGTATGTGATCTAGGAAGGATTAATGCACCAATACCAATAGGTTCGTCAAAAAATGGATATTGCAGAATACACATTTAAAAAACAACAACTTTAGGCCTTAGGGCATACATAGAAAACTGGTGTTTCTCCTGAGATGACTCTATTAAAACAGCTTAATATCTTCTTTTTTTTATAATTTGGAATGATCATTTTCAAATTCTACCACTATAATAGCAGGCCAGCGATGAACCAATTTTGGAGCATATAGGGTAAAGTTGCCTAATTTGGACCCCCTAAGAACTTTTTCCTGTCCAGTGATTATTTCTATGAATTTGAATGTAAAATTATTACACTTTGTGATGGTACCTTATAGCTTTATTATGGTGATAGCATAAAAATCTAGGAATTTGAATTTCTCTAGTGACTAGTCAGGGTGTGCAATTAAAAATCAAAGCCCAATGGTTCACTTTAGGCACCTGGTTGCCTAAATTGGACCAGTTGGTATCCTAATTTGGACCAATATGCACTATTGTTCTGTATTTCCTTATACTTTTATTATATTGAAAATATATATAAAACTAAGGAACTTTTTATATATGATATCACATGTCCTCTTAGTATTTCCATCAATATCATGTGAATTTGCTCTGTACTGGAGTGAGAAAAAGGTTACATGTTGATCCAGTTTAGAAAACTAGGCCTAGGCCCCACTGGGTGGTCCAATTTAGGCAGCTAAGTTGGATACAATATTACAACTATGGTCCAATTAACACAACTCAAGCTGGTCCAATTTTGGCAACTTTTCATCTTTCTCATTGATAGTTTGTTTTCTAAAACATGACAATAGTTTTTTTTATCAAATTTCATTTTAGTCTAAAAGTATAGGCTAATAAAACATCTAAAAATTTGAAAGGATTTTAAACAAAAAAGGTTGCCTAGCATCCAGGAGGGCTTAAGTAAGCAGTGACGCAAATAAGACCAAGAGGTAAAAAAACAAAACAATTTTCACGAAAAATGTGCATAAAATTACAGAAAAATTACATTTTTGGAAGTTTTTAGGAACTTTAGTGATATTGACTAAAAAATAGCTGCATTGGAACCTAGTTCCTATTACTGCCAGTAGGGGAAACAAGGGTGGTCCAATTTAGGAGCCGCTCCAAATTAGGCAACCTTCCCCTACAACTGCACCCCGGTATTTAATAAATTTTCAAATAAATACCCCCCCCCCATGCACCAACCATTTAAATGAACTAAATAGCCTATAGTCCTACATAAGACATCAGTGTTTCAAAATAGCCTAGTCAGGGCAGACTCCAAAGAAAATAACCACTTTTGTGATACCAGCATTGTATCATATTTACCATAAAATGTTGGATTGTATTGTAGCAGGGAGGCTGGCTCATCGGACGGCTGCGTGGCAGTTGCTCAGAGGGCAGTCTCACGTTCGGGGGAAGCCCCACTGGAACATTGGCCGAGAGGCAGACCTGGTTTCGCGAATTTGATGCATTTGAGGGTCAGGGTGGTCTCCGAGAAATTTTGGAGTAGGGTGATTTTTCTTTTTATGGGTATAATATGGGTGTGGGTGGTTATTATTGCAGAGGTAATTTTTCTTAAATATGTAAACTGTTGCCATGGTTACCAATGCAATTTGGTACAATGTCAACAATTGCTCGGTACCTACTTGCAGCACAGGTACAATTCTGTTATCTAACTATCTATTGTATGTCCATTTTGTGCACCCACATACCCCCTATGTACACCCCTAATTTCACAGTTGTGCCATGTATAGGTACAGAGCTACAAGGGAAAACATCATGTTATGATATACCATTTTATTATTCCATAAATTGTAACATATTTTGTATTAATCAAAGGATATCTATGAAATTAATACATAGGTTGGTTCTAAGAGCTATAAGAGCGCTCAAACTTTGTATAAGAGCGTTCATGCCCCACTGCACACCAGCCAGGTCATTTACAAACACTCTCTCTGACATCAAAGGCTCCGACCTAATGGTTCACTGCACAATATAATAAAAATGAGGGTCTCAGTGTGCGACCTCATGGTTCAATGCACAAATTAATAACTTGTAAGTGAATGCAACCGGCGGTCACGGGTGCCTGAGCACCGCTGACGCCGTCATGAGTGTCTGAGCACTCTAAGGACTGAACAATGGGTTACATAAGCACAACACCATAACTTCCGGTCGCTCTAGCGTCGCTCCTGAGCAAGCTAGGTCAAATATCAAAGCATTTATGGAAAGCCCATAATTAGACGGTCAAAATGAGCCCAAGATCAAGGCGGAACTCCCATTATTAAGGAAGTTATGCCATGGAGACTGAAAGGAGCTCCGAGTTCCCTACAGACAAACCGGCGGGAGTTACGCGCCTATCCAGCAAGCATTATAATTTTGGCACATTCAGCTCCGCGCATGCCCAAAATGGCGGTTATACACGCATAAACGATCGAGTTATGAGGGTTTGAAGATGCAGAACCGACCAAGACAATGGGGGGCATAGCGGCGTCCATGGGGGTCCTTTGTCCCCCTGTGACACTTGAAAGAGTCCCCTCAAACAATTGTAGAGTTAGGCAGATGCTGCTGGCTCCAGTCAGTCTGGAGGTGCTTTTCCAAGATTTGCTACAAATAGCCTGTCTGCACCTCCAGGAAGGCAGATCACCAAGAACCGCTCTAGAGGTAACATCTCCAGTCATCTCCTGCTACCTGCTATACCACTGCACTATGGTGAAACTATGCTAGACAGGCATTGGTTTTCTATCATTAGTGGCCAGGGGCTATCTTCTTCAAGACTTCCACCAGAGGGTAAAGTTATTCATTATTACATTATTCCTCTAAGCAGCAGGTCAGGAGCTAGGTGTGGGAACCCACCTAGAACTATGCTGGACATTGTATTATTATTACCTCACAGGTGGAGTGGAACTGAACATTGTACTCTATAAATTACTGTATGTTTACTGTATGTACAAATTACCTACATACTAACTACTGTATGATTGATATTTCTTACATGTTGCCTAAAGCTGAATAAACCAGTGACAACTGGAAATAACACTATTTATTATGAGCCTGATGTATTTACTCCATACACCACTAGCCATATGATATTTCTCATATGGCAACTTGATCATGCCAATCACTAGTATGACAAAGTGGTGGAGAACATCCTACTAAGATCCCATCTCTCACAGGCTCATAAAAATTAAAGCTGGTAACACAACTAAGAACAATCATGCACACAGTAAATTAAAGCTGGTACCGCAACTAAGAACAATCATGCACACAGTAAATTAAAGCTGGTACCGCATACACACAGTAAGACCCACTCCACCCACCCAGTGACCTTGACCTTGACACCATACCCACCAAGGTCACCAGTGAGATCTCCCACACATCAGTGAGATCTCCCACACATCAGTGAGATCTCCCACACACCAGTGAGATCTCCCACACATCAATGAGATCTCCCACACATCAATGAGATCTCCCACACGTCAGTGAGGTCTCCCACACGTCAGTGAGGTCTCCCACACGTCAGTGAGGTCCACCCCACACATCAAGGTCTTATCAGTCAAGCTGGCAGAACAACACACAAAGACCTTACGTAGTCAGGGGCCTGTTGAAGAGGTCTCCCTCCCACCTAGATCTAGGAGGCCCACAGGAGGCAAACCAGCCTCCAATACAACAGACCCACACTCAGTGGACCCCACACCTCCCACCCTGTCTACTCAGGGGACAACCAGTTCTCAGGGATCCAACATTTCCCAGGGATCTCTACAGGACGCCCAACTCACGCTATCTACCTCGGGGGAAGAAGGATCTGCCTCAGGGGGTGGATCCACACCCTCATCTAGATCCTCCACCCCAGCTCCAGCCTTTGACAGCCACTCCTCCAGAGACACCTCCCCCACACCCTCCATCATGGACACCGATGAAGGCCCCCAACCTAATCAGACAGCTGAGAAGATAAGGGCCTATGAGAAGGCCATCCAAGATGCAGTTACTGCCCTAGAGACCAAAAATTCCCAGCAGGAGGAAAGGGAGAGGATCCTCAACCAACAACTGGCAGAGAGGAATGCAGCAATAGATGCTCAACAGAAGGCCATGGAAGATCAGCGGAAGTCCCTAGAGAGACAACAACAACAGATAGCAGATCTCATGAAGATGGTATCATCCCAGACCCCACAACCTCCCACACCTGCCATCACACCTGTTGTCACACCATCTGCCTCTGGATCCAAAGATGACATCATAATCTCCATGGTGTCCAACATGACCAAACTCATAGACAGAAAACAACAGGATGACAGAAAGATCAGGCTACATGAGGTAACAAAACCCAAAACCTTTTCACACCCATCACCACTCATGTCAACAGCATTATTTATTGATCACAAATTCCCAGAATATCTGAAGGATAAGTACAAAGTAACAGACAGCGACACCATGGTAACATATTTACCCAAGTACCTCGAAGGACAAGCACTAGCTTGGTTTGAATCCTTCAGGGAGAGTGCCACACCTGACATGTTGACATGGACCAATGTAGTGAATAAATTAAAAGAGTATTTTGCTACTCGAGACAATATAATCTCAAGGACTGCACTCCGTGCACAAAAGGTAGATGAACCTGTCCTAGACTATGCATGCCATCTCAGGAAAGTGTGTAATGCCCAACGCCAAAGTGATGAAATCCTAAGCAAGGCATTCACCCAAGGTATGAGACCCTGGATCTCTGTGGCTCTTGAGAACAAGAAAATAGACTCTTTTGACCAAGCCCTAGACCTAGCCTTAGAGGTTGAGACCCAAGAAAGATCTAGGAAGGTAAGGGATGCAGAGTCAAACCCACAGCCTACTAACAAAAAGGTCCAGGAAATCAGCACTAGTGCAGATGAAGATGTTAACCTAATGTCTAGTGCCCATGTAAGGCAACAGGAGGCTAAGGTTGCATCAAGAGACCCTACCGGTAGATATAGAGGAAATAACTATGACCCCAACTACCAATCCAATAGAGGTAGAGGTAGAGGGGGCAACAACAACAACCGGGGGGGTCACAACAGTAGGAAAGACAACAGCTCTTCCAACTCCAACAATGGTAACTCTTCATACAGTGATAGGAGAGACAGAACCCCAAGCAATGGCAGATCCTATAATAATCAAGGATCCAACAGTAGGAGCCAGAGTCCACATAGGAACTACAACTCTGGATCCTACAACAACTCTGGATCCTACAACAACAGCCAGGGTTCAAACAACTCTGGATCCTATAATCAAGGATCCAACAGTAGGAGCCAGAGTCCACATAGGAACTACAACAGTGGATCCTACAACAACAATGGCGCCTACAACAACCAGAGATCCAATAACTCCGGTCAATACAGCAACTCTGGTCAATATAACCAGGGTTCCAACTCACGCCAGGAGGATTACAAACCTGACACAAGAGGTTACCAGGGGAACCAACAAAGTAACCCCCAAATACCACCTCATGTGATGGATCAAATCTCCAAACTCCTGGTGGCAAGCATCTCAACCACCCCACAGAACCAGGAAAACTAGGATGTCACAGTGCCGATGGGCCAGTGCACTGTGACACCCCAAATACAAACAATCAATCAGGATTAACAAAGATCCAACCAGAGACAATTGCTAGTGCAAATCTACCATCTAACAGACAGAGACGTCCATCAGTGATACACATCACCCCACCAGATTCATCATCAAAGGATACAGGTGAGAGTACCAAGCTTTCTATTGTACTTCTTCAAAATGGCTGTATCAATGCAAATCTATATGATGTTTCAGATGTACAATGTTTGGTTGATACAGGGGCTACTATCACCTGTGTCAGACAATCATTCCTCATGGATCTCCAAAAGAGATTCCATATCCAACTGAGGAAATCTAAAATTAACATCCATTTGGCAGATGGATCGGTGTGTCATGTTAGACATTCAGCTATGCTGAACTTTAGAATCCAAGGTGTCAGATTCCAATACCAATTTGCTGTAATTCCCAACCTCACACAGCCCGTTGTCCTCGGCACAGATTTCTTAAGCACTACAAAATCTCAAATTGAATTTAATGTTTATCCTGAACAAATTCTCAAACCCATTAGGGCAGTGAGGGATTTTACCATCCCTCCATTCTCTGAACTTGCAGTATTGGGTAAGGTCACATCTACTCAATCACTGCAAGGGAAAACTGGAGTAGTAGATAACCTCCAAAGAAATAACAATGCCCCATATCTAGTTCAAAGGGCAGCAGTAACCCCCAGGGAAAATAACAAACATCCCCTAGTGTTACTCAACACCAGCAGGCGCCCACATAAAATCAAAAAGGGTGCCATCATAGCTCTATTTCAGGAAGTCAAGGAATCTGATTTAGAAAAACCCCAACAGGTGTCAGACACTACCCCACACACTGATCAATCCATCTCAGCCATGCGGCCTGAGGATGTAACTCAATTCAGTGACACAGACTCAGACTGTGAGTCCACATATGCTGACCCTGAACCCAACTCAATCAGACTCTCTGAAATAGCTGCTATACATAGTGAGGCACATGACCTGGAGCCAGAATTGGAAGAGAATGTTCCACCAAAATCTGTGCACACATCCAAAGATCAGCATGATAGATTAGGATCACTGCTGACCAAGTATGATGATGTATTTGTAGGAAAAGATGGAGACATTGGTGCCACACACCTGTATACACACTCAATACATGTAAAACCTGAGGCAGTACCATGTCATTTCCTACCATATAGACAAACACCAGAAAAACAGGTCGCAATAGGGGAAGAGTGCGAAAGGCTAGTACAACAGGGCATTCTGAAAGAATGTGCTGAAGGCCCCTGGGCCTCCAGATCCTTTTTAGTACAAAAATCATCGGGAGGCCATCGGCTCGTCACAGATTTTCGCTATTTGAACCAGAACACGATAAATCAAGCCTTATCTACACCCCGGGCCGATGACACTCTAGACATGATAGGGTCACTCAGACCAAGAGTATTCAGTAAGCTAGATGCCCAACAGGGATTTTTTCAAATTCCTATAAGACAGGAGGATCAGCATAAAACCGCATTCATAGCAAATGACAAAAAATATGTCTATGAAAGGATGCCGATGGGTTTAGCGACGGCACCGGCGGGATTCTGCCATCTAGTCACATTAATTCTGAACAAACTCAAGTACAAATGTGCCCTACCATACCTAGATGACATATTGGTATTATCACCATCAATCGAACAACACTTCCATGACCTGGAAGATGTGTTCAACAGCCTAAGAGTTGGTAAACTCAAACTGAAGAAATCAAAATGTGAATACTTCATAGACAGAATAGACTTCTTGGGAATGAGAGTCACACCCATGGGACTGCAACCATCTCCCACAAAGGTGGAGTCAATCAAAACCTTCCCAACACCAAAATCAGTCAAAAATGTCAGATCCTTCACAGGCCTATGCCAATACTTCAAAAAGTTTATCAAAGGTTATGCCCAAATTGCTAGACCATTATATGATCTACAGACACATCTCAAAGCATTTGTCTGGACAGAGGAGGCAGATAATGCTTTCAAAACATTAAAGCATGCCCTCTGTACCAATGCTCTTCTCAGATATCCAAACTATGAGAAAGAGTTCAGTTTGGCAACTGATGCTTCCAATGTGAGTTTAGGAGCTGTACTCTCACAGAGAGATAATGAAGGAGTGCTCAGACCAGTAGCCTTTGCAGGTAGAACCCTCTCCAAACATGAGAGAAATTACAATACCACAGAGAGAGAACTACTGGGAGTAGTGTATGGAGTATTACACTTCAGACACTATCTAGAGACTAGACATTTCCAATTATACACAGACCATGCAGCCCTAATCCCACTATTAACCAATACAGGACTCACACATAGATGGGCCAGATGGGCTCTAGACATACAACAATTTTCATTCACCATCCAACACGTGAAAGGTGATGATAACACACCACCAGATGCTATGTCTAGAAGAGAATACCCAGATTCTGGACCCATGACTAACCCTCCACCCCCACCAAGGAGAGTTAGAGCAGCCAGTAGAACCAAGTTTGCAAAAGTAACAAAGAAAGTACCATTCAAAAGGGATGATCCACCCAACACCATTGAAAGGCCAGAGACACCCATTAGGGGTATCTTGAAGCAATCTACACACTATGTGTTTTGCCACTGTGAGAGAGAATACTCACAACTCTTTCCAGATAATGACTTCGAGCCTATTGAATTCTCATCACTCAATCAGATGCTGAAGGCAACTCCTAAGGAGCCACCCTTCACCCCACCTGACTCAGATGATGAAGATCCAGAAGACACAATATATGCTATTACTCAAGCAACTTCTAAATCAGTCAGATTCTTTGAACCAATGCGGGGAGAGGAAACATCAAACCATTTGTGTCCTATGACCACACGCTCAAAGACTAGAGAAATGATTCAGGAGGGCACACCAAAACCCCCCACACAATCACAAACTATTCTAAATGAGAAAAAGGTCACAGGAAACAAACCTATCAAAACCCCACCTGCCAGGAAAAATGTCACAAAAGACACTGCATCTACTAAGTCAAAGAACTCTGAGACAAAGAAGAATGACAAAAAGCAAATTGTGCCTTTAAAGAAAAAGGTTGCCACTCCCATCAAGGCGAGAATAGGCCCTCCAAAGGAGCCTACACACCAAAACAAGAGTGACACACCCCAACAAAAGGCACAAGATAGGCCAATAGTCGATGAAAAAGAAAAAGAAAGAGACAGAATAAAACAACATGTGCTAGATATAAATCAACTACTGGATCAGATTCCCGACACATCCATCTCAGGTACAAACCTTGGCTTGGAACAAAGGAAAGACAAGGACCTATTGCCCCTCATACAGTATCTTGAGGATGGGACCTTGCCTGCACCAAAAGCACAAGGAAATAGAATCATCAACCAAGGCCAGACATACACCTTGGTAAATGGTACATTAGTCCATATATGCCCCATAAATTGGAGAAAAACCAATACTGTACCACTTCAAATTGTTATACCACAGCAATGGGTAACAAGTACACTACAGTATTTCCATGACTCACCTACTGGCGGCCATCTTGGTTCAAGTAGGATGCTGTCAGCACTCCGACCTAGGGTATATTGGAAGTCTATGCTAGCAGACACAACAAAATATGTTTCCACCTGCCACACATGCCTCACAGCAAAAAGGCAAGTACACTCACACAAAACACCAATGACAGTGAGAGAGTACATGACTTCACCAATGAAGTTCCTAAACCTAGACGCGGTGGGACCACTTCCCACAACTGCCAGGGGAAACAAACATATACAAGTCTGCATAGATTATGCTACCAGATATGCAACAGCTTGGGCTACTACTGACTTAAAAGCTGAGACAACAGCAGCAGAGTTCTACAAGAATATAATCTGTCATCATGGAACACCAGCCACCCTTCAAACAGACAATGGGATATGTTATACAGGTGCAAAGTTCACAAAGTTAACTAAACACCTCAAGATCAAACATAAATTCTCCTCACCATACAGGCCACAATCAAATGGGCTTGTAGAGAGATTCAATGCTAGCATAGGCACAGCACTCAGAGCATTCTGCTCAAAGCACCAAAACAATTGGGATTCATTTATTGAACCCATAACCTTTGCATTAAACAACACTGAATCCCAAACCACAGGATTCACCCCTTTCTTCCTACTCCATGGAAGAAACCCAGCCACCCCAATGGACTTAGGGCTGGGAATACAGGAAGACATATCCACAGTAGCAGACCATGTAGCTAACATGATAACGAATCAAGATACCTCTAGGAGGAAAGCTATAGAAAGGGTCGCCAAGCTACAAAAGGAAAGGAAGGATAGATACGATAAGAAACTTACACCACAGGAAATCAAGGTCACCGATATGGTGTACCTTAACATACCAAGAATCCTGACCAACACAGAGTGTAAGAAACTTCAACCCCTTTTTATGGGACCATATGTTGTAGTAGATAGACCTAGTTTGACAAGTGCCAAACTCAAAAACTTGGACACCAATCTATTGGTGGCCAGACCAGTGCACATAGACAGACTGAAAAAGGTTGTGGCTGTCAGAAACAATGAATTTGCACACAGGCTTATTCCACATGAGGCCAAATACTACAGCAAAATTGTAAGGAACAAAAATGATATCACCCTTACAAGAGAAACCACAGGCATAGGCCCTATCAAGCCTAGGCCTGCACACCACATACTAAGAAAGACATCTAGGTGTGGTGCAGTTTCAAGAAATTAGAAACAAGATTGAGATACCAAAAGACATAAGATTTTCAAAATGTATTACAAATTCTCTTCATCCACACATAAGACATGTGTGACTGATAATGAATTACTTATATGTATATAAAGCCAATCAAATTTGTAAATATATCAGTAGGTTATTGCCTCTGAAAGGGTCAAAGACTGGGACCCCCCAAGTAAAGCAGACATGAAGTCTAAGAAGAGTAAGGGTAACACAATGGAGTGTCTAAAAGCCTAATCCCCACATGAAAGAGCGCGCTATGCCAACACAGCAGTCTATAGAGATCAATTGACCTTATAAGCTACACTCAGACAACTGTCTAGACGGTCATGAATGGCTGTCCTGGATGACAGGAGGAGCTAATTACCAGTACACAGAGTACACAATAGACCCCCACAGTTGCAGACACTGGAGATCAAGGCCTTGACTCCAGAGAAACAATACCAGGCCCACAATGGATGTGGGTAGGGTAGGCTACATAAGAAGCACTGTGGACCATAGCCCACCATCAGTCTTCATCCAGCTGCAGTCTGGAACACAAGTCTACAGGACCCCACTTGGAAATTAGCCAGCCCACTTCTCCATTAGGAGAGACTGCACTAGGATAAAGAACACACCTACTTCACCTTCAACCTGACCTTACCATTTACTGGTCAATCTCTATAGACTCACCGGACATATTGCCAAGACAGCTCAATCTTGCAAAGGTACAGTTTGAACCACTTCATTTAAAGTGTTACACCATACACTTAGACTTTACCAGCACCAAATCACTACAAATTTGACAAGACTTTAAACAGCAAACTTGCTTTACACAAGCACCATGGGGACACTGAGAGTTTCACCCATACTGCTAACTATGCTGTTATTATATACTATTGAACCACTTACTGCAGGTTATACACCTGTGGTGAGACAAAACATAGGAGTAGTATTCAAACCTAGCCCTCAACCATTGGTCAATGGACATACAACCACAACACTATTGTTAGCTATCCCCTACAAGATACCTCGGGCACCCGTTACCCAAGGATCCATAAGGGATAGAATACTCCATTTGACCACTCCTACTCTACAAGATCATACCTCTGGCCAAATTATCCAACAAGCTAAGGAGCTAGACACCTTGCTGGAAATTGCAGACAAGGAGATAAATGAAACACTAGCCTCCATCAAATTGTTCCTATCCAACCCCATAAACACATTGGACAAGGCCAAAAGAGAGGCCATACTGGGTTTTCTAGCACCCCTGTTTCGCGGTGTGCTAGGTCTAGCCACAGTAGAAGATGTAAACCAAGTAATGGGACAGCTCAAGAACATAGATGAAATACTAAGAAAATTTGCTAAACAAGATCAGGAAGCAGCTAGTCTCATTGAAAAGATCACAGACAGACAAGATAAGTTTGTTAAAGCATACATCCAAGATAAGAAGGTACTGGACAGCACAATCAACACCATAGGTGACACCGTCAACCTGTGGGCCTCTAACATGTCCAGGTCACTTGACTCATATTCAAGGCACGAGAAAACTCAAAGGGAGAAAATGCAAGTATTAAATGATGCACTAATTATCATAGCAGCAAGAATGAATACAGTTCAATCACTGCAAAGGACAAATGCAGCCCTGAGGATGCTATCATCAGGAATCCTAACCCCTGATATAGTACCACCCTCAGACCTTGCTAGATACTTAATTGACATTAATAACAAACTTAGGATCACACACCCTGGAGCACAAGTCGCAATTAATGACTTAGATTTCTATTATTCACAGAAGCTGACCTCATACACTTACTCAGCCCACCATATATATATTCATCTGGACATTATAATTCAATCTACCACCTCAACCTTCAAACTGTACCAAATGATTACATCACCCATGCCTATAGACACACAGGAGACCCCCACCAGAGGAGTCACCAAATTACAAACCACGACTGAGTTTCTAGCAGTATCTTACGATGAATCATTATTTATCGAATTGGACTCAGCAGATATGCAGGCATGTGAAGGTACTACAGTAAAGGTATGCAGAGATGTAAATGGTAGAATCTATAAACACAGGCCTACATGCCCTGT
The DNA here is from genome assembly GCA_949317995.1 of Acholoe squamosa. NCBI lineage: Eukaryota > Metazoa > Annelida > Polychaeta > Phyllodocida > Polynoidae > Acholoe > Acholoe squamosa. The sequence continues at coordinate 22,561,608 of OX439051.1, forward strand.
AGCCATTTTTACTAACCAGGCTCAACAGATTAAGGAACATTGCAAGTTTACAGTTTCACCACTGCAAGCACCTACCACCCATGCTATTTCCATTTCTGAAGATGAGTATCTGGTCACTACTAATGAACCCCATTACTTTATCAACTGCCATGGTAAAACGTCTGAAACTCGGAAGGCCCAGTCCTACTCAATCATAGGTGTACCCTGTGGGTGCACGATCAGTGTAGGAGAATTTTCTCTTCCAAACACAAGGTTGCCCTGTAACTCAACCTTATCATTTCATTACATTCTCAAGACAATTAATTTACCATTCATGGCAGCACTTAACAAAATTTATGAAACCAAACCAGATGAAAGAGAGAATCTTCCAAATTTCCCAGTAGTAAACCTTTCTAGAACCTTAGAAAAACTACAGGAAAATCCAATCATGGATGATATTACTCAGCTAAATTTAGAGCCCTTTGCCAAAACAGTATTAAAAGATGCCTCCAACCTTAATAAGGAAATGGAAACGCGCTACGAGGAATCATACCTACGTCGAGTTACAGAGCATCCAATCTTCCAAAGCTTAGCACTCATCCTAGGGATATCAGCTCACATTTTTATAGTATACATACTACTCAAATTATACAGACTAGGAGGGACTGTAGCCTACCTGCCTACAGCCAAAGCATTCAGACTAGTCACCGAGCTGCCCCTACACAAATTGCTCCCAGATAAGAATCCTACCAAATTAACCCCTACAGAGGAAACCCACACCCCTTTCCTCACAATTCAGGAAACCCACACCCTGATAATTGCTATATTATTCACCCTGACCATCTACTCAGCCTACAGAATAATGAAGTACCTTAAGAAATTTGCACAGACACACTGTGGCAAGAAAAATGTGGCCAAGCGCACAAACCCCACAATATATTTTAAGATATATTGTGGAGACTCAAACTTCGCGCTACCCTTGAGGCCAATACCACATGAATTTGATGAGATTAAATCAGCAGCTGCCCCTACCTATAAGGATATAGTGGTTAAAACCTTCCCACTACCTAAGGCTATATTTACCTGGAATGGACCAGCAGTTATAACAACACAGAGAGGAGAATTTGCTTATCACCTCCCTCAGGTGATACACCTACCTTGGCGCACTAGGTTCAGTACTATACCAGCCCTTAAAAACAAAGGACTGTACTACTCCATGCTTCTCCAGAATGATTGTGGCACCAGCCCGGTGACCATGACAGCACTGGAAAATACAACAGATATAATTATTGACGAACAACAGGAGGAGACCGCAAGGTCAAACATGCAGACTATTGCTAATTTTCTAAACCACCAGCCCTCCCCGGTGACTGTGGAAACAGCCTAGACTGCCCACAGCCTAGGCTGCCCCCAGTCCACCACCAGGAGACAACACATCAGAGACAGTATTCAGAACTTTTCGGACAATTTGCCGGCCCTGAAAAGGGCCTTTGGGATGGCGGGTTTTTACACCCTAGGTTTCAGCCAGTCGGGATCCTACCACAGATCCTCGGGTTCAACATCAATGGGAGAGTCCGAGTCCGAGTCCGAGCCATACATATGGCCGTGATCCTGCTCCCACTCAACGAGCCGGGCCTCCAGCATCCCCAGTCCATACTCGGCAGCCGTGGATGGATCCCCGGATGCCGCAAGATCGAGGAGGGACGCTGCCAACAGATAATCCCATAGCACTCGCTCCCGCGGCCCTAAGTTATAGTCCATGGGCCAGAAACCCATATTACCCAAGGCCCTAGTCAGAAGGGCCACAGTGGCCCCCCGACGCAAGGCTGAGCCTAAGAAATAGTGGCAGGAGTAATTACAGACCATCACATCACCATGCTCAATGATCTCCTTGAAATTCCTCACTATGTACCCATAATGGATGGTCTGGTTAGACTCAACCAGGGCCCTAACTGGACTCCCCACCTCCATCACCTGGGGGACAGGCAAAGCAAAGAGAGCTTGTAGATGGGCCATGGTACTACAGCAGTGATTTCCAGAGAGGAACTGATACTCCAATACCAGCCACACACTCCTTAAATGGACACACACACACCCCCCCCCCACCCTGAACTGTCCACTGACACCAAGCTAGGCACTGCCACAGACACATGCCAGAATCTGGCACCTAACACCTCAAGTGCCACCACTGCATGAGCACACCAGGGGGAGACTCACATCTCACTCCTGACACACCTCCACTGTCAATGAAATTATCAAAGTATTAGAAAAAAAAAAAAAAAATATATATACACAGCCACTTGTTGATGTATAATATGAAAATCTATGGTATTCTTACAAAGTCGATGATTAATGCGCGCATGTACGCGCAGAATTGCGAAATTGCAAATTACAAATTGTAAATTGTACAAATCTAACATTAATATACATGAATGCAGGTAGATAACTAAAACAGTTTTTGTACCCACTAGCACTTGTATACTATACCAAGATTTACTTAAAGTAACACACTTTAGGTACCCAAGAAAATTGTTGGAAAAATGAATGAAAAAAAAAAAAAAAAGAAAACAAATTGTTGAGAAAATGTGACATAAAACATGTTTACTTAAGATACTCACCAAATAATCTCTTCCAGGGACACATACTCAAGAAGGCTAGGGAAAAGTCAATTAAGCAGCGGCCCACTGCCGAAATTGCCAATTAATACACCCATATAGCAAAATCAATGAGTAACTCAGAGACAAACAAGCCTATTGTACATGAAGTACTTTGTTTTTCCGGCCCTCGGAAAAATTTGTCTCAAATCCCAAAAATTGTATAGTGTAAACTAGATTGTACGTTTGTACCCAATTTGCACACTAAAATTGTATGTTTGCACACCAGATTGTACGCTTGTACCCAATTTGCACATTAAAATTGTATGTTTGCACACCAGATTGTACGCTTGTACCCAATTTGCACACTAAAATTGTATGTTTGCACACCAGATTGTACGCTTGTACCCAATTTGCACACAAAAATTGTATGTTTGCACACTAGATTGTAAGTTGTATCCAATTTACATTTGAATTATATTTTGCACATTATACTGTATGTCTGTACCCAATTCATACACTGAAATCAGATTTTTTTTAGAAATCAACATTTCTATGTGTATCCAAGCTGTACGCAAAATTATATATGTACATACAGAAACTATCAATTGAACGCAAAATTATATTGGCATACTAAAACTGTCAAATGTACGCAAAAATTATATATTCGTACACCAAAAATTGCCAAATACACGCGAAATTATATATTTGCATACCAAAATTGCCAAATGCACGCGAAATTATATATTTGCACACTAAAATTGCCAAATGTACGCGAAATTATATATTTGCACACTAAAATTGCCAAATGTACGCGAAATTATATATTTGCACACTTAAATTGCCAAATGTACGCGAAAATTATATATTTGCACACTTAAATTGCCAAATGTACGCAAAAATTATATATTTGCATACTGAAATTGTCAATTGAACGCAATTACACGCGAAATTGTAAATTTGCACACTAAAATTGTCATTTATGTTCAATTTGCACGCTAAAATTGAACATTGAATGCCAAAATGGCACACTATTTGCCAAATTGTATGTTGTACATAAAAATGGAAAACTGCACCCAAAATTGATGTACATAAGCAAATAAGCTCAGGTATGGTAAGATATAGAAACTCGGAAATGTACTTATACCCAGGAGAAAATTGTTTATACTGACAAAGCTCTACCACAAAAATTGCATTTGAAGCACTCCCCATCACTTCAAATCCTCTTACAAACAGTATATAACTCCAAAATAAGGTAAAAATTGTATAAATTGTACATTCCCTCGGCGAAATGACGGAGTTTCGCATTCTCTCGGGGGAGAGGGAGTATTCTATGATATACCATTTTATTATTCCATAAATTGTAACATATTTTGTATTAATCAAAGGATATCTATGAAATTAATACATAGGTTGGTTCTAAGAGCTATAAGAGTGCTCAAACTTTGTATAAGAGCGTTCATGCCCCACTGCACACCAGCCAGGTCATTTACAAACACTCTCTCTGACATCAAAGGCTCCGACCTAATGGTTCACTGCACAATATAATAAAAATGAGGGTCTCAGTGTGCGACCTCATGGTTCAATGCACAAATTAATAACTTGTAAGTGAATGCAACCGGCCGTCACGGGTGCCTGAGCACCGCTGACGCCGTCATGAGTGTCTGAGCACTCTAAGGACTGAACAATGGGTTACATAAGCACGACGCCATAACCTTCCGGTCGCTCTAGCGTCGCTCCTGAGCAAGCTAGGTCAAATATCAAAGCATTTATGGAAAGCCCATAATTAGACGGTCAAAATGAGCCCAAGATCAAGGCGGAACTCCCATTATTGAGGAAGTTATGCCATGGAGACTGAAAGGAGCTCCGAGTTCCCTACAGACAAACCGGCGGGAGTTACGGGCCTATCCAGCGAGCATTATAATCTTGGCACATTCAGCTCCGCGCATGCCCAAAATGGCGGTTATACACGCATAAACGACCGAGTTATGAGGGTTTGAAGATGCAGAACCGACCAAGACAATGGGGGGCATAGCGGCGTCCATGGGGGTCCTTTGTCCCCCTGTGACACTTGAAAGAGTCCCCTGAACAATTGTAGAGTTAGGCAGATGCTGCTGGCTCCAGTCAGTCTGGAGGTGCTTTTCCAAGATTTGCTACAAATAGCCTGTCTGCACCTCCAGGAAGGCAGATCACCAAGAACCGCTCTAGAGGTAACATCTCCAGTCATCTCCTGCTACCTGCTATACCACTGCACTATGGTGAAACTATGCTAGACAGGCATTGGTTTTCTATCATTAGTGGCCAGGGGCTATCTTCTTCAAGACTTCCACCAGAGGGTAAAGTTATTCATTATTACATTATTCCTCTAAGCAGCAGGTCAGGAGCTAGGTGTGGGAACCCACCTAGAACTATGCTGGACATTGTATTATTATTACCTCACAGGTGGAGTGGAACTGAACATTGTACTCTATAAATTACTGTATGTTTACTGTATGTACAAATTACCTACATACTAACTACTGTATGATTGATATTTCTTACATGTTGCCTAAAGCTGAATAAACCAGTGACAACTGGAAATAACACTATTTATTATGAGCCTGATGTATTTACTCCATACACCACTAGCCATATGATATTTCTCATATGGCAACTTGATCATGCCAATCACTAGTATGACAATGTCAACAATTGCCCGGGCAATTGTTGACATTATTAATTTTGTAACACAGGTGCAATTCTGGTATTTAACTATCTACCATATGTCCATTTTGTGAACCCACATACCCACTATGTACACCCCAAATTTCACAGTTGTGCCATGTATAGGAACAGAGCTATAGGGGGAAACATCATGTCAACAATTGCCCGGGCAAGAGTTCTTCGATCTTCTCTCATAAAGCAGAACGTTACAGTATTTATCAGATGGGACCCTTTGTCGTTAGGTTCAATAATTGTCTGGAGGTTACACTCAAGGTGGACAAACTTTACTAGATGAGCCATCATTGAGATAGGCTCCTCTAAGAGCATCCAACTAAAATCAGCTTCAAAGGGTACCTGGGTGTTCCCTACTACGGGGTACCCGTTTAAATAGTGCCTTTATTTCTTTAGGGAGGGGTCATTTTTTTAACAACAGGGGAGCGGTGGTGGAGGGGTCAGAAAATCTCCCCCCCCCCCTTTATTCTTTATTTCATGTTGATATGCCCGAGATACTGACGGTCCATAAGCACTTGGCATAAAAACGTTTTATTGGTTTCCCTATTGGTTATTTGGTTGAAAATTGGTTTAAAAAAGTTTAAAACGCTTTTTGCCAAATGGGTAGGTTGAACAGTGCAGCTCCACATCTCACACCCCCCCCCCCGCCCTGGGACAGTACTCCAAACGGCACTAAAACAAGTAAATAATCATCATTTTATACTGATTTATATGAGTTTTGATCATTTCAGTCAGATAACATGAAATAAATACAAAGGTTCACTCGTAGTGTATCTGACTGAGGGTTATTTTGGCTTTGCCTCGTGAGATAACCCTTAGTCAGACCCAATACATGTACTCGTGAACCTTTTCTATATAGTATTGCGCAGACTATTTCACTATGAAGGGGTGAAAGTTGTTTCCCCCCCCCCCTCCCCAAAAGGGTCTGAATTTTATTGCCCCTTCCCCCAAAACCACCAACCCTCCCCTGTTAAAAAAACACCACTCCCTTATTCATTCTTTCATTTTTCATTGATTCTTTGTGCGTTATGGGGGGGGGCAAAATTATGTGTGACTGGGGGAGGGCTGCCTATACATGATTCTCAAATTTCTGAGGTGGTCTTAAGTTGTTGGTCTTTTTTGTTTCATGAATGCACTTAATTGCCTGGAACAATTTCTGTAAAAAAAATACTTGTGGGGGGGGGGTGAAAACATGCATAATGATAAAAAAAAAAGAAGAAGAAGTCCTGTCTTACTCTGTAAAAGGCGGTCAATTGTACAAGAACTATATTAAGTATTAAAAAGATGGGCATGAAGATGGTGAGAATTATTAGTGCTTGTCAGATTCACCAGATGGCAGCATATCTAATTCAAGGTGTGAGATCGATTGAACCTGAAAGGGTGTAGAAGGGGAAGGTCCCTTAAATAAACCTATATATAAGTATAGTGGCCCCCTCAACCGAGACCCATGCCCAGTTATGCCCCCCACGACCAAATTTTCTTGGTTGTGTTCCCCTAGACTACCCCTTCTGGATCCGCCCCTGATGCCGCCCTTCACCGGCCCCTCAATAAAGAAAAATGCTTCCCACACTTCTGCCGGATCCTGCCATACTCAAAGCTTTCTTATTAATGGGTGTCTGGATGGGTGTATATGAAGATTAAAAAACCAGCAGCAGTAGGCCTATATGGGTTAGTGAGTAAATGGATGAGTGAATGAATGGTGAATGAGTAAATGAACATCTACATGTATCTATAAGTGGATGCATGAGAGCGACTGAGAGTCTGTGACCTTGGGTACGTGAGTGAGTAGAGAAGAGCTGCCAGGGTATTGGTCAAACATCTTAAAACTGTCCTAAAAATAAGCTGTATAGCCTCAGGGGCGGGCCTAGGGCGCACGTGCCCCCCCCCCCCCAGACCCCCTGAGATTAGGCCAGGCTACGACTAACTATAGGAAACGTGGCCCAAAAAATCCGCTTGTGCCCCCCCCCATGACCAAATTTTCTTGGCTGTGCCCCTCCCCTAGACCACCCCTTCTGGATCCGCCCCTCAGTCTATTATCAAATTGGGAGCTTTGTAGTTGGAAAGACCTTTGAAAATTGGAAAAGCCTCCTCTGATTGTTCTACAGGGTTTGTTTTTTTATCATGGGCCACAGGGGCCTGCTGGTGTGGAAATTTCATAATACGGTTGGAACATCAGGGCTTGTCAGGTAGGGTCAGCAAATAATAAACCAATTCTCAAAGTTTTAAAATTCAAAATCTCTGCAACCGGTTGTATCAGCTTGATCTTAGGTGTGTTTCAAGGACATGAACCCGACTTTCTTATGCTTAGCTACAACAATAAGCAATACAGTTGTGTTATTTCCCCACCCACCCCCGAAGCATTTCAACAGGTCAGATTCCTTTTTGCACTATATTCAAAGTAGTCTCGTACATGAGCAAATGATTCACTTATTCCCATTACAAAGATTGTTATAGGGAGCCAAGACAGTTTTCTTTCAGAGTGACCTACAATCACCAAATTGATATTTTGACCGAAAATTGCTGGGCTGGTCACAAATAGACAGGTGAGTACAGGGCAATCAGAGGGTGAGTTAATGAGGTCTGATAAGGTGAGATTAGGCCTAATCAAAGTGCCAATACAGTACACACCCGAGATGATGACAATGATATAGGGTTGATTTGGGACTAAACAACAAAATTGCAGTAATTGATTCTGCATAATAGGCATTTCCGTCTAGAAATTATACAATTGAAGCACAAAAAAAAACTATAATCATCAATGGAATATAAATTTTTATGGTTCCGAGAAAATGCATAGTACACACGCGGCACACCCTGCCAGACCAACTACCCCAATAGGCCAGCATTATTGTAGTTCCACGTTCTCCTCATAGCTGTTTCATGCTGGAAGCATTGGAATACAGACACCTTATAGGTCTAACCTTTGGAGCTCCATATCGCACACCCCCGTGAGATAACGCACTCCCGTTTCTCTCGGCCGGTAATAGCACCCCAAATTATCATTACGTATGTAAATAATTTTTATACCACATCAAAGAGTTTTGAACATTTCTGACCAAAATAACATGAAATAAATACCAAGGTTCACGAGATGTGGTTATGAATGGGGGGGGGGGGCACGTTCTCGCTTCTTCGCCATACTTGTGTTCCCTTATCAGCGTGGCACCCTTCTCGTGAAATCTATGGAAGATTATGGAAGGATCCCCGACCCTTTTTTTTTCAATCAGAGAGTGGAGGTGGGAGTCGAACTGGTGGAAGGTCACCACGAACGGGGTCTCTGTGGTTTGAAAAAGGAACCGTGAAGTCAAACCCGGAAGGGAGATTCCATCTTTGAACATGTCAATGTTGCGGTCCCTGAAAAATTTAGCTTGATTATTCAGTGCCTCTATGGAGGGTTTCACGTCTTTGTTGTTGTAGTAGATCAAGTAATCTCTGAAAGTTTGTATGTTCTGTTCGGACCATACTTTTTCACATTCGGCGTAGTCAGAATCACACATCTTGGTGCCAGTCAGTTTGCTGTCAAATGCAGATCTTGATGGTAGTGTTCTGTTTTCCAGTTTCCTGGTAGATGTCATCCATTCATAAGGAAAGTGCCCTTTGTGCTGATTTCTGGTGAAAGCTAGTAGATAATTCGCATAGTTATAACCAGGTGCCAAATAGTTTACTACATCCAAGAAAACAGTGTGCCGAGTGTAAAGGTTACTTCTCTTTATGACGCTGAATTCTTCATTCTCTTGCTCTTTGGAGGAGAAGAACGAGTGAAGCTGTACTTTGATCAGATTTAATTCATAACGCCCCGAGTTGAAACCAACAACCGGAACTTGGCAGAGATATCTCAAAAGTCTTTTCTTCTGGTCAACTAAAGGGTGTCTTATCCGAGTTTCATTGAAGTCGATGTCGGGAGGACTGAACGCCTCCTCTAGGTGGAGAGCTTCAGCTATCCTCTCATCTAACTTCGCTAACGTGGGCCGGTAAAGGTCTAGGACTGCTTCCCTGGTGACCTTGGCAGTGTCGTTTATGTAATTCAAAACCCTATCCAACAAGGGGTCTGAATCTGTGTCAGATTGGCTCACGAAGCAGACCGGACCTTGGCGTCCTGGAAAGTTGGATGCGACACTTTCTGACAGAGGGACGTGTTCCCACAGGACTGACACATGTTCGGTTGACGGTTCTTTGGACAGTCTGAAGAAAGCTTCGAAATCGAAGGTAATATTGTGAGGGTAGATTTTTGAATTTCCGTCGGGAGAAAAAATGGAAAAATCTGCTAGTGCTTCGAAAACTGTTTTCGAATTTTGGTAGATTCCACCTACGTATTTCAAGGTGACTTGTCTGCAAGGGGAAAGTTGGTTCCTGTGTCTTTTCAGTAAGAACTTCAGTAAGAAGACATTCGTAGATGCCAGCATTCACTGCAATAGGAATGGTGTAGTCATGTTATAACTACTGGGATGACCTTGATTTGCACATATTTTAAAGAGAACATCTAAGGATTTCTAAACTATGATAAAGTCTCAATATTCTTACCCAATCTCTAATTTAGTAGTATACTTCAGTTGTTCTATATTTTAGAGAATCAATTCTGTATGGATAATAAATGTGTATGTGAGATAGCTAGGCCATCTGGTGTTAAATCCCAAAAGCCAAAGGTGAGTTTGCCCTATCTAAACCCACTCTCAGCCCAGATTGGGTAACTTGCCTTGAAATTGATGTTCACCCATTTTGGGTAGCCCATTTTCAGCCCAACCTGTTCCCAATGTGGTTGCCCATTTCAAAACGGATCTGTGCCTAAATTGGGGAACCCAATGTCGCCCACACCTTTGGCTGAGGACAAAAACCACTGGGATCCCAATGGGCTCAATTTGGTCTGCACGTTTAGAGCTGCCCACTGTGGCCTGGACTGAAAACCCAGCATCTGCCCAAACTGAGCCCATGTACCCAATTCTGCCCACTTTGGCCCCAACTGGGCTTGCTACATGGGCCCTTAGACAACCCTCTCTACTATTTCCATTTTGTCCACCAGCTCTTGTTCCAAAATATCCGCAAAAATGTCCAAATTCCTATGTGTCCACCAGGTTTTGTTCCGAAACATCCAAAATAAGTTCTAAATTCCATTTTGTCCACCACTTTGTGTTCCAAAATGTCCTCCAAAAGTGTCCAGATTCCATTCTATCTACCAGCTCTTGTTCCAAAATGTCCACAAAAATATCCAAATTCCACTGTGTCAGCTAGGTTTTGTTCTGAAATATCTGCAAACTCCATTTCATCCACCAAGTTTAGTTCCAAATTGTCCACAAAAATGCCCAGATTCCATTGTGTCCACCAGGTTTTGTTCCGAAACGTCCGCAAAAAGTTCCAAATTCCACTTTGTCCACAAGCATTTGTTCCAAAATGTCCGCAAAATTGTCCACATTCCATTTTGTCCAAAACATCCACTAACAGAGACTAATTCCGTTTTGTCCATCAAGTTTTGTTCCAAAATGTCCGCCAATTCCATTGTGTCCACCATGTTTTGTTCCAAAACGTCCTCTAATTCCATTTTATCTGCAAATGTTCCGATACCATTCTGCCCAATATGCCTATGAATAGATATTTGATAAGGCCTCAGTGGTTGAAATGGTCTGGTTTCGTTGAACATAGCCACAATAAAGGGGTCCCTATAGAGGTCTATTGAGCAGGGAAAAAATTGGCCCTACCTCTGAACTCGCATCACGACAGGTATTTTTGTGATTTTCAACTCCATATTTTGAGTCTCATGCATGTCAGTCCCATTTTCGTAATATGATAGGAGATACATTTCTGTATGGTATCTGGATAAACCCTAATGATTAATAGATATATGCGCCTACATGAAAAGAGTTATTTCATGCATACAGAGGTATTTATTTTCACCTGTTATGGACTAACATGCAGGAGACCCATTTTGGTGATATTCTAGAATTGATGCTGTATGATGTCTGTATGACATCGTATTCTAAATATTATTAGACATATGTTCCTACATGAAAAGAGTTATTAAGCTACTTATATGCGCGCTTATAAGTGGTGATAAATGGGCAGTAGCAGTTCCCAATGTATTACTAGATGTAACAGGTTCCTTCACTGGTGGCCCTTGTAGTCGGCCATATTGCCTAGCCCCAGGAAGGACCACCGGTTGCACATTGGAGATTTCTGGTGGTATTGATCCACAATATCATGCAACTGACAGTTCTACTAGTCCTAATGCTACTCAGGGTGTGTTTCCACCCCAACCCACTATGGAAAATGTTGTTCCCCAGTTGTTTTACAAAGATGGCACACCCTATTCCCCACCTGTCCAACCTGTTAGTCAGACTGTCAATTGGCCTGGTAAGGGTCAATTTAGGGCACCAGATGGCAGGCTCAAGTTCCCACCTACACCTATGGTATATGGTGCCCCGACTGCTTCTCACATGTATGGTGTCCCAGTGCCAACATCCCAACAACAACAGGCTGTGTATCAATTTGGTGTTGTTCCTAATCCTCAACAACAACACCAGGCTTCGGGAATTCTACCGGATCAACAACCCCTGTTTCAGGCTCCCGGCGTTCAGTCTGGGCAACAATCTCAGTTTCTACAAAACCCAACAGCATGGTATCCTAACCAACAACTACAACAACAGGCCCAAGGCGCTCCAGTAGTAATATTCTCACCTAACAATGCCAGTGGCAGTAAGTTTGTGACTTATGACATTGAACAGCACATGCCGCCACTTCCCATGTAAAAACTATGGTAAACATGTTAAGTTCCTAACTGACAAGAAAGCATTCTACAATGAGGATGCTCTCATTCAGTATGATCTTGCAATGCGTGAACGGGGAGAATCGTTTGGTGAACACACATTCTGTTATTTCCATCACAACATCTTCTCAAACAGTGTTGGTCTTGAGAATCTGAGTGCTGAGCACTTAAGTAATGTTCTTGGTATCCAGCCTCCATCATCACAAAGTGGTGCTGGTGCTAGTGCGGGATCCAGCAGTAAGAGAAAAAAGAACAAAAAGAAAAAGTCGGATGAAATTCACTGTTGCTATGCATTTAACGGTGATAATGGTTGTAACGCCAAAGATTGCCCTCACCCACATGTGTGTCGTTCTTGTGGGGGTAATCACACAAAACTAAAGTGCACTGTAAAAAAAATCAAATGATTGATATCAGGCCTTAGTGGATTCTGATTCAGGCTTTAGTGACTCCGAAGAATCTGGCATAGATTGTGGAATTATAAATTCCTATGATTCTGACAATACCAGTGAACTGGAATACAGTTTATTATGGGATGTCAACAAATTTGAAATTCCTTGTGCTTCAAATCATGTCACTTCTTCAGAGTCATTATCAGATACGGGAGACATTATATTAACTCCTACTATATATACTTCCAGAATTGTCGATGGTGTTGAATGGTTTAGACCTTGTCCTTTGGATTGTGATGCCGTTCATGTCTTAGATGGCATGTGCCTCCAACTCAACCCACATGCCTTCTTTGATGAATGCATGGAGTTTGAGGAAGTTGATTGTAATTATGCTTATATCCTAGACGGTGTTCGTAACAGCTTCAAAATCGTTGATGTGGATTATGATGGTTCTTATTTTCAAAAAAATTACCATTCCATAATCAAAGAAGGTGTAAAATGCCAAATGGACGATCTGGTAAGAAAGGAGTTAATTGATGGTAAAGTCAAAAGGGTTCTTAATAGACCTCAGTGTGTACATTCACTGGAGGCTATTTTAAAGCCAGATGGCAGCTTAAGACCCATGACAGATTGCAGCCGTGGTGATCCCGATGATAATCTTAAAAGTATCAATGACTTTATGTACACAACTTGCCAACCGTTTCATTATACTCAAGTAGATGATGTTACTAATGTCATACATGAGGGCTCGTTTTTATGTGTATTGCCCCAGGGATCGGTCCTAGGACCGCTACTCTTTCTTATCTACATTAATGACTTGAGTAAAGAGTTAAATAATATGAAATGTCAACATTATGCTGACGATACTGTTCTGTTTATTAGCCACAAACCACAAGATAATGCACAAGATATAATCAATAGGGATTTGGAAAAAGTAAGTAGATGGTGCATAAGAAATAAGTTATCACTAAATTGTAAGAAAACCAAATATATGACCTTCACCACCCAAGCACTTGCCCGTCATTTAACTAGACCTAACCTTAAAATAGGTAATGATATCATAGAAGCTACCCCGTCATATAAGTATTTAGGCTTGATTCTTGACCCCTTTCTGGCTCACAACCATCATCTGGGAACCCTAGGCAGAAATGTTAAACACAAGCTCTACTTATTTAACAAAATCAAGTCAAACCTTACAGAGAAGGCGGCTATAACCTTTTCGTGCCCAGAATTATTTTGAGAAAGGTGATTTATTCAACGAACTTGACATAATAGAGGCTATTACCTGTAGCATGTCCAGATTAAAGAAATGATTCAAATGGTAACAAAAAGGGCAGCAAAATAGCTCTCAGCAAATGTAATATGAAACATTTGCTTGACTATTATAAATAAATAGTGAATGTTGATGGCCCAAGAAGTTGAAATGGATTGATTTAGATGAAAGTGGCCAGAATATTATGTTTTATTTTTTATCATTTTATTTTGTTGGGGAATAGCCTGTTTTCAATTCATAAAGCATTATTTTGACATTTCAAAGACGTCCATTCTGATGGAAATTGAAAAAAAATAAGTATTGTTTTTGGATTCATTGGGGAAAATTGCATGGAAAATATTTCATCCATATTTTTGGCTTATTTATCAGTATTTTCTGTAAATTTAGTGAATTTTCTGTATTTCCCCCTTTATTCTCATAGCTACAGCGCACACTTTTAATGTATTTTAAGCCTATTCTTAGTCCATTATTTTCTGAAATAAGACCTATGTATAATTAGATACTTTATCCACCATGCCAAATTTGGTATCATTGGAAAGCCCTTAACGTTATGAGTCTTCTGCTGTTAATATTATCTTAATCTGATCATTATTAAACCAATGGTGGCCTGATAAACGTACATACATGCTTAAGAGCGCACTTTTGCTATTCTGGGCACATAAGGGATAACCATAGTGAAAACAATGTTCATCCCAGTGATCGATTACTGTGACATATTCTATGCAACTGCCTCCAAACAAGCTTTGAAACCTATTCAAACCCTAGTAAATTATGCCCTTAGACTGGCATATAGACGTACTGGGATTACCTCCAGAACAGCTCTGCACCGGAAAACTAAGCTAAATAGTTTAAAGCACAGAAGAGAAATGCACCTGTTGATTGTAGCCTTTCATAGATCACTTCAAGATCAATTGATTGATAAAAGGCATTTACCCACAAGGTTACATGATGAACGACTACTTGTGCAAAACAGGGTACAAAATACAGCATACAGGAAAAGTGTAGCCTATAGAGCAGCCACTGCTTGGAACACATTGGAAAATAACATCAGGAGTATAAAGATCAAGAGCAAATTCGGTGTATGGAATAAAAAACATCATCTGGCAATGATAGAGAACTATGATGATCAAACCTGGGCGTAATGTAATATTGTCCCAGGGTCTAGAATGTCTACCTTCCCTCCCCCACTCTCTCCCTCCCCTTTCCTTTGGCCCCTCCTATACCCACCCCCCCGAGACTATAAAAGATATATACATGAAAGTCTGGACTTACATCCAGTAGTTCAACAAACAATATATTGGACAATACCATCAGTCCATATAGGCAATACCACCAGCCTAATTGAGGGAGCCTACTCCCTCTTAAAAACAGAATCTCGAGACCCAAATATAACATCTCGAGAATGATTCGTACATATTGGAACCATTAAGTTGGAACCTGCTACTAATACTTTTAACCTATTACTATTAGGTTAAGTCATGGCCTTAAGCCAGATCTCAGAATATTATCATTATTATTATTGTTATCATTATGATATATATCTCCAAGAATTATGGTGTTATTAACGAATCATTGGTATTTAAACAGTCAAAAGATCCAAATGCAGGAAATCTTACTTATGCCTACTCTTTATTCAGTATAAATAAAAGAAATTCAATCAATCAATCAATCTCATCTGCTTATCGTAGTGTGGCTGTTCATCCGGATGATCGTTCCAAACAAGGTTTTGTGTGGAGTCTGGATGGTGCGCCAGAATATTTTGAAGATCAAGCCTTATCGTTTGGTCTTAGATGTGCACCATTTATCTTTACTCAACTAACCGAGTTTGTCATCCGGTGTATGAATCGCAGAGGTATATTCAATGTTTTCGGTTACCTTGATGACTTTGTCATTGTTGCTGACAGCTATGATGAGTGTGCGAGACATCAGGCTATATTGGTAGATCTGCTTCGACGTCTCAGGTTCCATATTGCATGGAAAAAAATCTTATCCCCTTCTACCAAAGTCCAGTATTTGGGTCTGGTAATTGACACAGTGAAAATGGAAATCAGCTTACCCCCAGATAAGTTAGACAACTTATTAGTACTGATCGACAAGTTCTTGGGTAAAACTGTTGCTACAAAAAAAGAGTTAAAAGAACTGTGTGGTCATTTGGCACACGCTAGTAGAGTTATTCGGGGAGGCAGGACATTTTCACATAGAATCATTAACCTACTCAAATACATGGCTGACAGCGTCACGGTGGTTAAACTACCTGGTCGAAAATCATAGAAGGTTTGCATATGACGAATTTGGAGGTATTCCAGCCCCTACTCTTCGACTTTTAGTTTCCCCCTCAATTTTTTTGTCTCAAAGTGTCAGGCTGGATGAGATCCTTGTGTTACATATGGGTTTTGATGGTCCCATATGAATATTTTGGGCTCCAGGGGGGTAAAATGGGCCCAAAATTGTCTGGGCGAAATTGTGTCTGGGGGAATGACATTTAGGGGCCTAAGTTACAAGCCATGTTGGGGGCTTCATTTCCTACAGAAACAATCATCATACCTCCATGAAAATCTCAGGTCCAGACTATTTTGACCTGTAGATTAAGAAAATCACATTATCATTTATGTCAGATGTGTCCTTGCTATCATAAAAGAAGCATACTTATAAGAATTATTTTTCATGATTCTGGGCACATGTCTGGGCGAATGACATGTGAGGCCCCATATGCACACTTTCTATGATTTGTGACCACCTGATTGGTTTATGGATCATATCCGCTGGTGGAAAAGGTTCAGTTATGTATTCAATGGTTCTGCCAAAATTCTACGTACCTTTGATTGTCATCCTGTCGTAGACACTGACTCATCACTAACTGGATTCGGCTCATGTTATAATGGTAATTGGTTAGTAGGTGCATGGAAGCTACCTGCCTATAATCAATTGTACAATCGCTTTCCCTTACATCATACGGTTGAACCCCCTTGTGAATATGATGAGTCGGCGGACATTAACTTACTGGAAGTCTGGCCAGTGGTTGCCGCAGCGCAACGATGGGGAAATGATTGGTCAAATACAAAAGTTATAGTCAGAACCGACAATACCCAAGTCCAACGTATGATAAATACGGGCAGATCACGGAGTGTTCGCTGTATGTGGTGGATAAGAGAATTATTTTGGTTATCAGTTGTACATAATTTTCATATTGTTGCTACTCGCGTTAAATCTAAAGTTAATGTTGTTCCTGACTTTCTGTCGCGCTGCACGGATAAAAGGTGTGCAAAAGGATTGCCTTCATTTCTGATAAATGGCTTCTGCTGCAGGGGATGTCTTGACTCACAAGCTATGGAACTACCAGTCACAGTGGATGGCTGGAGCCACAGAGCGTTTTAGGAAGAGCCAATGGAACTCTTATATGGAATTTTGCATACTATATGGTGTGCTTGTTCCATTCCCTGCTAGTATAGAAGTTGTGTTGTTATATGTTACACACTTGGCTGAAAGATTGCGCTACAGCTCTATTAGACAGTACCTAGGAGGACTTTGGGTGTTGCACAAGGTCCTAGGATATTCACATGTCAACCCTGACACATTTGAACTCTACATCACTATGAGAGGTATTCGAAGGACCCTAGGTGATCATGTAGACCAGGCGCGACCAGCGTCAGTGCAGGACTTAAAGTGTATTTATAAACTATTGGATATGTCGTGTTCTGAGGACGTGGCATTTTGGATCGCTGTTATTATGTGCTTCAGGGGCTTATTACGTAAGTCCAATGTTGTCGAACAAGGACTGGCAGTCTGCTTGTCAGACTTGACCTGGGAAGTCTGGGGTGTCTGCGTCAGACTTCGCCGTACAAAGACTATTTCATTTAAAGAGCGGGTCTTGTTCATTCCTTTCACACTCATCAATGACTCACTCTTCTGCCTTCACTATTACCTGACCCTGCTGTTATCTATGGTGATCTACCCATCCAGTGACTCACAAGTAGTGTCATACATGAAAAATGGCCATGGTGTTGTGGCAGTTACTCATGGTTCTTGGGCAAATTGCAAAAGTTGTGTGCCAAGTCAGGCATCAATAAGTTATCTTCACACTCACTACGCAGAGGAGGTGCATGGGCCTGGGCAGATGCAGGTTTCAGTCTATTGGAGATCAAGAACATTGGTGATTGGAAATCATTGAGTGTGTTGCATTATTTGACAAAATCCAAACAAGCTCGTATCCATCTTGATCGGCGTATGGTTAGTGCCTTATTCATGTAATACCTGGTTTTTCTTTTCTTCTCCATTCTGTTTGGCGTGTTGGCCTGGTTATGTATGTTTATTGGCCAGGTCCAATAAAATATTTGCCCAAACTAGATTGGAGTTGTCGTATGTCTATTTATAAGCTACTTATATGCGCGCATATAAGTGGTGATAAATGGGCAGTAGCAGTTCCCAATGTATTACTAGATGTCACCACTTTCATTAAGGTGTTATGTAACAGGTTCCTTCACTGGTGGCCCTTGTAGTCGGCCATATTGTCTAGCCCCAGGAAGGACCACCGGTTGCACATTGGAGATTTTTTTCTTTCTTCTTGTGTTACTTAGGCCTGGTTATGTATGTTTATTGGCCAGGTCCAATAAAATATTCGCCCAAACTAGATTGGAGTTGTCATATGTCTATTTATTCATGTATGCAGGGGTATTTTTCTTCATCATGGTTGCTGCTTTCTGTCTGAGATGGGCTAAAAATAGTTTGAATTTTATAAGGCATGGTAGAAATCCAAGATAGGTGAGGACAAAGACAAAGTTTCATGTGTTTCCAATAACATGACTCAAAGACCTAAGGTTGGTAGGATTTTTCTGCTTTTTTTCTAATTTTTTTTTTATTTATTGTATGGGCAAATCTATCTGATTCTTTGGGATAGTCCAAACCAGTTTACAGCAACATGAAAAATATGCAAGAATATGCCTAGTGATGCTATTAACTAGACACCCAAAGATTATATTCATGAAAATTTGATGAAAAATTATAATAAAAAAAAAAAAGATAATTTTTTTAAATATGAAATTTTCAAAATAAAAAGTTTGC
Organism: Acholoe squamosa; assembly: GCA_949317995.1. Taxonomy (NCBI): domain Eukaryota; kingdom Metazoa; phylum Annelida; class Polychaeta; order Phyllodocida; family Polynoidae; genus Acholoe; species Acholoe squamosa. The sequence continues at coordinate 22,580,370 of OX439051.1, forward strand.
TAGGGTTGGTCGGGTGACTGGAAATGAACCTTTTTTTTTTATTTGGCCTGATATTAATGTAGCTATTGCTCTAAATCAAAAGTAGTACCTGTTTTGTATATATGCAGTTTTAACTAAAAGTTGAATGCAAAGTGTTCATAGGGAAGTGCTGCTTTATGCAAGACCCATTTTCAGATATTGACAAGGGTCACCACAGATGCTGACCAGTGTGTCCAAGTGTTCCAAGGTGCCAAAGAATCTCTGGTATGCAAAAAAGGTGTCCTGTAGACAATGTATAACAATTTCCATGAGTCTGCTAGTGGTATTGAAGCAGTGAGAGTAATGTTTGGAATGTAAAACAACTATTCTGGATTTTCTTTTTTCTGTAACTCTGATGGAATGGTAAACAGCATTCAAAATAGAGATTTAATTTTTAGTATGCATAAACCTTCATATTGTAAGAATTACTGAGAGAATTTTCGTCTGTATTGTACAGTATTTGTGTCCTGGTCTATAATTTGATTTTGGGTCTCATGAATGACGGAAATTGTAAGGTTTTACTGTGTGGGCTACAAAATCTAACTTCTTTGGAGTTGTTGACTTGAATCATCCTTTCTAAGATCCAAGATATAGGGATTCCGTTAAATTAGAGTGTTATTAAGAAAGCTGAGTTTGCCAATTCATCAGTCCTGAGTCTGATATGCAATATAAAAAAGTGAATCCCCCAAGATGATATTGCCTTTCAACCCCAGGGAGTATACCTTATACATAAATGCAAGGGGACTTTGATACACTTTGTTGTTTTTTTAAACATTTTTGCTATGCTTGCTGAGATATGTTGACTCTAAGGACCATATAGTGTGGATGAACATTGTGGGGTATAGGTAGCCAAATTCCTAAACCAGGTTCTCACTGGTTCTACCTTCCCCTTGATTACCACCACCCCTGAGATTCCCCCAGGGGAAAAATGTCCTTGCACAGGTCCTGACTTTCATACGATGTCTACCACCACTGAGGTCATACAGGGCACCAGTGAGAAAGGGGGAGCCCTAAAACACACCCTAACACCTCTTAATTCTCTCCTATAAATGTTGAGGCTACATGGCCGGTGGTTGGAGATGTCTATACTAATGCCCTTATTTCCTTTTATGCTGTTTTAAAGCCAGGTCCTGCATGAGCCACAAATAATATGCTGTAAATAATTTCAAACTATGTGCAATAAATTAAACCTTAGATACTGAAAACTCAAAAAGGGCACACTAAAATATGTATATACATTTCAACAAGCCATAAAAGCCACATTTAGATGATTTTAATACTAGAAGGCTCTCCATATCAAGGGTTTTCGAATGGTACCAAATTTATTATGTTGCCACATGTGTGTAATTGATAGTAGGGCTGAATATGCAAAATAGTTGATGGAAAATATTCTAAAAATTGTGAACTCTCACCATGAGGGAGGCATAGAAACCACAGCAAAAAACACTAAATTAAGAATATGTTCATAAAAAAATACAAAAGAAATCGTGATGAAATGTGTAGAGGCAAGGAGAAAGGGGGCTCCATGCTAGGTCAACTTTAAAATGCAGATCACTGGCTTTTCAATGATATATTTCAAGAGAATATACTCCTGTTAGTTTTAGAAGAATGGCTTGCTAAACATAGATAGGTGTGACCATTTTCTGAATGGCAATAAGCTCTATGCCTAATTGATCATGAGATACATCTATAATTAGCATAATTTATGCTAATTAGCTAAATTAACATAATTTTTTATTCTTTTGCCTATAACTTTTGATCTAGAAATGGTATTTTAGTTCTGTTTTCACCATAGTAAACCTAGTAAAAGATTCTTTCAAATAGGATAATTGATTTTCCTATTTAGAATGAAAATCATGTTTCCATGGCAACAGACATCAACAAAAATGCCTATTTAGGCCCAAAAACGTTCTTCTTACATGCCTAATTTGGAACCTTTCCACCCAAAATAGAACGTTTTATCTTAAATAATTTAATTCTCCATAAAAAAGTACCCTATAATAGTTTTAGGCATATTTTTTCCTATTCTAGCCCATAGTGTTGCGCCCTGGTGGCCAAAACAGGTACTAAATCCCGCAGGAACCCCCATTTCTGCTTGTTGGCTCACAAATGTTATTCTCCTACTTTTCTCTATAGAATATGATAATGTTTATGATCATGATAATGTTAATCTTCCATTTCAACCAGAATATAGCTAAATCAGAAATTACAGCCTAAAAGTATCCTAAATAGCCTAGTCACATCTAGAAGAGATCAATCATGACCTACTTGGCATGTTCAACAAAATCAGACCATTTCAACCACCATCAGATATCAATTCATATGAACATTTCGGAAGAAAACCTGGCTGATACATTTGCAGATATTTTGGAACTAGAGCTGGTGGACAAAATGGAATTTGGACATTTGTGTGGATATTTTGAAACAAAAGCTGGTGGACAAAATGGAATTTGGAACTTTTTGTGCATGTTTTGGAAGAAATCCTGGTGGACACAATGGAATATGTAAATTTTGGCGGACATTTTGGAACAAAATACGGTGAATGAAACGGAATTAAGGATCTGGCGTATACATCGGAATGGGTGGACCTAATGGAACCCAACACTCCTTGAATGTCAACTCTACCCCACCCCCTTGATCTTTCGTTGCGGGTAGGCTTTTTTCAAGTTTTCACATGACCCTGTCAAACCCACCCACTTGGCTAAAAAACGCTTTTATTTGGTTTGGGTGAAAAACGTTGTTTTTATTATGTTGAAAAAGTTTTTTCAATCAATTTTCAGTTAAAAATGTTTTCTTTTTCAACCAATTTTCAACTGAATAAAAATGTTTTTTATTTATGTTTCTTTAACGTTAAAACACTTTTTTAACCATAAATTTTTTTTTATAGAACATGAAAAAAACTTTTTTTTGTACATATTTTGACGTTATTTTTACGTTGAAAAAATGTTTGACTTTTGACAAACTAAGAAAAACGTTTTTCTGCCAAGTGGGCACCTATGACCCGCTGATAAATAATGACAACTCCCTATTAAGTGCTCCAAAGTCCATCATCATTAATGGGTTCCTTAATACCTAATCAGGTTTTGCTAATTGTCTGCCCTTTTGGAAACTATTCTCTACAGTGCTACAGGCAAGACAGAAGAGATGCAGTTCTTAGTGACTGATAATTATTATATTTTTTTTACAACATGGTGGGGGGCTGGTGGGTTTGATGGGGGGGGGGCGCTTGATTGGGGGAGGTCATGATTATTTTAACACCTCTATTAAAGGGGGGTCAACATAATTTCACTCGTTTTCAGTGAAATAAACAGCACATTACCGTACTATATAGGTTAAAATCGCGATTTTCATATCCTACGGGGGTCGGGGTAGATATGTGACCTTTAAGGGGGGAGGTCGAGATTTTTTTCGTGCATCTGCACACAAACACATAAATTAAAGCAGGCAAGTGTGGGAGAGGGGTACAAATTCCGGCAAGCCCACCCCCTCCCCCACCACCCTTCCCAACTACAACATTGCCTGGCCCTTAGGGAGTGATCATTTTTGTTTAACAAGAGGGGGGGGGGGTTGTGAGGGGGGGGGGGTAAGAATTTTTTCGACCCCTTTACCAGGGGGGTCAAGATAATTTCACCTGTTTTCAGAAAAAAGCCTGTTCCTATAGGTTAAAGGGCGTGTTCGCATGCTATTTTCAGCCCTTGGGGGGGGGGTCAAAAAAATTATCACCCATCGAGAGGGGGGGGGGGGTCGGAATTTTTTCGCACGTCCGTGCACAAACCCACTAGATCGTAGAGGCTCGAACTGTGGGGCCCTTCCGGCTTCCCTACGGGCGCAGTTACCGTGGGGTGGGGGCTCTCGACCTAAAACCCACAAGCCCCCCCCCCCCCCCCCCAGCTGATCACTCCCTTATCGGTCATTGAACTGGGTCCACTTCCCCCGCCACACAAGAAGTCCTCACTCCTCCGGCCCCGCCCCCTCCCCCGACCGTCCCTGCCCTGCCCCTGGTGCCTGGGAAATCTAGCCATCGACTGCACCTCCCACCCTCTATTGACTATTCTCTAGGCTAGTGATGCTGTGTGGCCTTGCCTTTGCCGATCTAGCCTGCTGTCACCCTCACCCCACCACCAGCCAGTCTCGTCGCACTGGCTGTAAATTTGTGATGATAGGATGCAGAAAGATGACAACATGTCAGTGACGTCCGAGTTCTAGGGAAACCCTTGCCGCATGACGTCAATACTGACCTAGATAATTCTCAGGCTCGGTCGAGGTCGAGTTATCTGAATCGCCCTTCGAGACGACGAAATCACACATTAACAGCAGTAAAATTCTATTGTTTTAACAAAGATGTGAATATTCCAGCTTATAGGTGGAATCATACAAACAGAATCGATTAATTAGAGTTTTTGCCAGCGCCACCGCTGCAGTCGTACGAAACTAAACCCGCCATTGTGTGCCAACTATTGGCTCAGGGTAAAACCAAAATGGCGACTGCGTGGGCGTAGAAGTCTCAAGCGACAACAGAGAGAAAGCTACCTCTGCAGGATGTAGCGCCACGCTAACACCTTACAACATCATGTAGAACAGGTACAGAACATAATTTCCTTTAATTCTTTCCCTTTTGCAGCCAGATATGATTGCGCAGTCGCGTGTTATTCGTGCTAGAATCAAGCTCTTCTGAAAGGCAGACGCGGGAATCGGCTATTTTATTTCGGCCAACTATTCCCCCACCGCCCCTCCACCACCCTCCGCCCCAGCTGTCCGAAGCCTATCCGAAGCCTGACGTTTGTCGAGGGCGTAGGGCATTCTAACAGCCCATAACGCACCCATAATGACTTCAACTACAACCTAAAGCACCATTCTAAACAATGCACATCATGTCAGGAGCTGTATTTTGCTGCTGTCTGCGTTTGTCATATTGTCAGAATTAAGGTAGTGAGAGCGGAGGAGGTGGCGGAGAGGGCCGTGTTGTGGGGAGGGTGGGCGGGGGGAGGAGGGTGTGGGTGGCGGGGGTGGCAAGCAGCAGTGTAGGTGTACCGATATTGAGATCAGTACACGCCGTGCTAAAGGCTCAACCTCCACGATCGTTTTCACCACCCGCTCACTGCCCTAGCCTTGGCTCGTCGTCCAGGCCACCATGGCGTAATGGTTTGGGCTTTGTTGATATACGGTTATACCCAACGAATGACCCCGAACTTGCAACACAATACATGCCAGGCATGTGATTCTATATAAAATTGTTGCTGTGTGCCTCACTGAGTGAAGATAAAGAATAGACTATGATGGATCATTATCCCGGGATCAATATACAACTCTTAAGTCTTTATACTATACATTAGTTTTACCAAGTTGATACACTAGATGGCGCTCCAGTAGCAACACTGCTTACATGGGCATGTCCAGCATCTACTGCCAGGGCTCCATAGGTTTACCCTTAGTACACAAACACCCCTCATAAAAATGCCCATTTCCAATGTGAAATAGAGCCCTAGGACTTACTAATTTAAGCTAGGCACAGAGAAATAGTGTGGTAATAATCACTATCAATATTTAAAGAAAATAATGAGCCAAATATAAAGCACATCACTAGAAACATGTTGACCTATTATAGGTACTGGAGTCCAAACCAGCCATGCTCCTGTTGGAGTAGCAAAGTGACATGGTCGCCACTAGCGCCATCTGCTGTATCATAGCTCATGAAAGGGTCGTTATTGGCCACTAGCTGGTCTGGAGCTGGTTCCGGCGGCACACACTGATAAAGCTGACCACAGACGGGCCCGACTGGATCGGCTGATCGGGAAGTCTGGAAGGTCTGCGGAGGACGTCCAATCTAGTCTGTCAATATCAAACATGTTTGATGTCCCCCGATCCGATCGGCCACCCTTCCCTAACTACCGACCAAATTGGCCCCATCTGCGGTCGCCTTAAGAACTAATAAGATGGGACCAGCATGTCCCTGGAAGTGGGTGTTAACCATGGACAAGGTACCCATCATAGTATGTCTTATCAGTGGGTTTTAGCTCAACCAGCAAAATTCAAGATGGTGGCTCCACTAGGCCTCCATACTAAGTCCTATATACTATATGGCAGAGTCATTTATTGCCAGCTGGGGGGGGGGGGGGCGCTTGGTGGATTTTTTTCAAACTGGCAATTTTTTTCCGACCCTCAAGGCTAAAACAATATAAGATAACCAGTTATCAAAATGATAAAAAGTTAAAAGTTATTATAACCCCCTCCCTCCCACTTTTAAAGAACTGATTTTGCGAAATGACCCCTCACCCCACAAAAGAAATAAAGATAAAAAATCAGAATGATCCTGTGAAATGATGTATCACCATGAGTAAGATTAGGCCATACCAAAAAAAATATTTTGATCTACGGATTTCCCTCTCCATATTTTCGGAAATACAAATTCTCTTTTCTTTGAAAAAAATCTCGTCTACAGATTTCGCTCGTTTCACTTTCTACAAGTTTTCTCTTTGTGATGTTTGGCAAAAAAAATATTTAAGTAAATTTTTTTTTCGCTTGCCTCACTTTTCCAGCAAGGAATCCATTGGATTCCAAAAAAATCTTAAAAAAAAAATCCGTAGACCAACTTATTTTTTTGGGGTGGCCTTACCATACTCAATGATATTGCCCATATTAAAGGGGGCCTAGCACGGCTAAGACTTACTCGTGCTATTAGGTCACGTGACCACCCCTTGACCAATCAGAGCGTCAGCTGGTTCCTGCAGACTTGTGAGCCATCTTTGAGCAGGTACCCATATTGTATTTTGCCATGCTAGCCCCGCTTTAAGTTTAGAGCCCTCCCCCAAGTTGAAGGTTCATCAGGTTTTGGCCCCCACTAGCATGGCCTCCCCCCTCCCCAACCACCACCTGGCAATAAATTATGAATGTCTCAGTCCTTATGACGGTACCTGATACCCATGGAACCTTGCGTATAAGCATCACGTTAATATATGACATGAATTTGTGGCCTAATTTTTGCACCTGTGGTTTTGCCCCCACCCTCCACCCCATCAATGATAAAAGTTACCATGACCCACACTAGGAACTAAGGGAGTGATAATTTTTTAACAACAGGGGGGTGGGTTTGAGGGGGGGTCAGAATTTTTTCAACCCCTTGACCAGGGGGGTCAGAATTTTTGCCCCCTTGATTAGGGGGGGTCAAAATAATTTCACCTGTTTTCAGCAAAAAAAGCCTGCGTGTTACTAAAGGTTAAAAGGGGGCGTTCGCACGCGATTTTCGCCTCCAGAGGGGGGGTCCAAAAAATTTTGACCCGTTGAGGGGGGACTGGAATTTTTTTCACGCGTCCGCACGCAAACCCACCAGCCCCCCCTGTTGTTAAAAAATGATCACTCCCTAATTTGTGCAAAATGACCACCCACCCCAGAAATAAAAAAGAAAAAAGTGAAAAAAAAATCGGATATGCATGTGGAATTGGTGAAGCTTATTTTCATTTATTTATTTTCTTTATTGCCTTTGGGGTTAAAATCTACCATTAACACATCTTTCAGAAGATTCTGGTTTACGGTAATAAAACTACAATAGAAGTTGTGATTCTTTCACTATTTGCACGATTTGGCACCAATGGGGTGCGCTTAGGTCCCAAAAAGGGGGAGATGCTCTTATTATACATGTAGCACTGCCAGTAGCAGGTATGCTAAATAGAAGGAATGCGGCATTCCTGAAAACATGCGCTTAAATTTGATACCAAATATGCCTCTTATATTTTGCAATTTTCTGAAAGATTTAAGGCTGAAGCAGTGGGGAATCATGCCATGCGTAAATACAGATTAGATAATTCAGATCAAGATTGGTTCCCCCCTTTCAATCTGCAAATTCTTTGCTGACCTGGAAGTGAAACCGGGTCTCAAATTGAGTTAGCGTGGGCTGCTATAGATTAGATAGTAGATATATAGATTAGAAAGGGTGAGTGCATGTGAGGAGGTGGTATTATCAGTAAGCCTGTGGTCGTAATAGGTGGTGAAGATAAATAATCTTCCCCACACTGGCGGCTTAATCTGACCACGTACACGTAAACACTGACACTCACCTTGCAGGCCTAAAATATTCTATTGACCGTATAATAGGGTACCGGTACATTATTGGATTTTATTAGATTATACATCAGGTTAGGTTTAGGACTAATTGTATGAAGTTTGCATATAGTATTCCTTGAGTCATGAGTATCAAAGCTACCATACTATCCTTGCATTAAAGACAGTAGTTGGAAATAAGCGATAAATTCCTCTTTCCCACCTTTTCTGAAATTTATCAAGGCCTGCAAAATAGTTGCCAAAAATAGATTAGCAACGTTGTTTGTCACCATATTGTACATTGCAAGATATTGCTGGTTTGAATTCTTTAAATTGAACAAAAAGGTGTACGGAAATGTTTATCAAGTGTATTCATCAGGGTCAATGTATGGTAAATTTGAATTTCATCAACCCTGGAGGGTCTATACACGTGCAGTACAACGTTAAGTGAAGATCAGTGCAGTTACTGCAGTTTTTGGGGTGTGAGTGGTTAATGTGGTACAGAGAGGGTGTGGCAAGATGAGAGGATGGGGTAAGTAAGGTATAAAACCCTTGGGGCCTCATGGAGTACATGTATGGGAGAGTGTATGGATTGACAGGTGTGTGGGAGGGTGAAGTGTATCAGTCTTTCAGGTCTGTGATGACAGTGTCCTGATTGCTGACATTTCTGACGAAAGCGATGATGAACCATAAGTTACCTTGTATCATTTCAATCTGTAGCGAGTTGCAATTGGGCCACCCTTAAAAATATGTCCGTTTCCTGTCCAGAGGGTGGGATTTTTCAGACCCATAAGGGAGGGAGGGGAATTTTTTTTTTAAATATTTTTATTTGTCATCATAAGTGGAGACGGCATGAATTCATCATTACATTTTCAGATTTTGTGATTAGAAACCTAATTTCTTGTGCTGATGGACGAAAAAATAAAAAATAATTCAGAACTCCAAAAAAAAAAAAATTCCCATTCTCGTAAAAAATTCCACTAGGCCTCTGGACAGGAAACAAACATATTTTTAAGGGTGGCCTTAGCTTTGCTCAGTGTCATGTAATTCATAGTCACATATTTGTTTGTTTTATTGGAACAGGCTATAGCCTGTTCCATTGCACTCACATGGGACGTCGATTGCACATGGAATCGGACAGTCCAAAATCCCATGAGTCGACCTGTGCTATTGTATCAATAAATAGCACTAATAGCACTGACTAACTGCTGATAGATGGGCGATTTATGTCAGTTTACCACAGCCCAGTGCTTCCCCATCAGGACGCACGGTCAATGCGTCCTGCGTCCGGCTGGGTAAACTGCCATAAATCGACCATCTATCAGCAGCGGGATCACCAGTTAGTCAGTGATAGACTAATTGCTGACAAATAGTGCACAAGTACTGACTGATTTGGCTCATTGCTGACAAATATTATTTACTTACAATCTGTCAGCAAATAGTCAATATATATATAACAGAGAAATAGCCATTGATTCAATTGTGCATCTTGCCTTGACTGGTATTTGTCAAAATATATCAGTGGGGGTGTGGATGGGGGGTCCCCCATGTCACATGTCGATTTTAAAAAATGGTCATGGCACTTGTCACTTAAATCCCCATGTCCCATGTCACCTCTAAGAGCCTATCATGTCCGATGTCGAATTTAAGAAAGCACCTATGTCATGTCACTTATTGTTTTGCCTCATTTCACTAAGGCCCATGTCACATGTCGATTTTAAGAAATGGCCATGTCACCATGTCGAATTTAGTGGTCCATACCCATATCAGTATCTATGGACTATTTGTAAGAAATTAGTTATTATATGTTAGTATTTATTCACTTTTTGTCAGCAAAAAGTCAATACTGACATATATTGACAAATACCAGTCAAGACAGGATGCACAATTGAATCAATGTCTAATTCTCTGTTATATATTGACTAATTGCTGACAGATCATTAGTAAATAGTGACATGTTTTGATAAATGATCAAAGTGATCAAAGGCCATGGTTTGATTGGCTCTGCCTATAGGACCAGGCAAATAAAAGAACACTTGCTATCCTTCGAGAAGAGTAGGGGAATGAAGCCCCGGTAGCGGTTTTCCCACTCAACACTCCTCATAGATTCTGTCATTCATCTCATAGATTAGGTCATTCATAGATACGGTCACTGCCGTGTCAGGCAAGCAGCATATAAATACCTGTCCAAACAGAAGAGAAAGGACTTAATGTCTGAGAAACATTGATGGTCTGAGTTCCTTGATGGCCCCAGGACATAAAACTAAACAAACTCTGCAGCCCTGAAAGGGTCTTTATTTACCATGAACTCCCATGTATTCGCCACACTCATGTTTAAGCTGCACTACCAATTTTATAAGTACCATAATCTCCCGTGTATAAACGCAGTGCGCATATAAGACGCACCTAGAGTTTTGGAAAATTCTCGAAAAAATTAAAAATTAATAACTTTGGTTCTATTGAATGAATTTTCAAAATTCAAAAACCTATGTGTACAGGGATGAAAGTCTTCAGGATTTATCAGGATTTCCTGATTATTGAAATTTTTGAATGACATTTTATTCCTTATATGTGTGGTAAGGAGGGCTGTTTGGAAAAATAGAAGGCTTTAATATCAAGTAAACATATGGCTTCCTGATTTTTGCCCATTCCTGACTTACATCCCTGTGTGTAGCTTGAGCCCCCCAGACCCCACTGCGGCCCCCTAATATCTTATTATGACTAAGGGGGCATGTAACATATCAAAAGAAAGGTCTTGATGTCCCCCTTGTGGATCCAATGAGAACTAAAACCCCACGTATAAGACGCGGCTTATACGCGGGAGATTACGGTAGCTACAAGCCGCGTTTGGAGATTGAAAAATACAGGATTGGTACTTTAGAATAGTGGTAAATACTCGTCTATGAGCCCCACCACTTGTCTGAGCAGATCCTATCAGCCACAATGACCTTTTGGTTTGCATATAAGCCACGGCTTATAGGGTAAAGTGACCATGAGTCGTCCACTGGGACCTGTGCAACCTCTGTTTCTAGGATCTGTTCTGTAATAGACCAATGTGTGTGGGGCACTGGAAAATGGTTATAAAAATCTTCCTGAATTGTTTCTAATGCCAACAAATGAGGTCAGAAATCTTATAGTCATGTCTATCAGATCCTTTAAGCCATCATTGCACAATTGATGTGTATTTTTCTTCATCAGGACCATGAGTAAGCCACCAGTACCTTGAGTCGGCCACATATAGTGAATCAATTACTCTGTAGCAGATTGTCTATTGTGTACTTGATGCAAGGAAAGGGCAAATTTCCACTTTACTGATTATTGACAGGTTGTTTATTAGCTGGGAGTCCCAGACTCCCAGCTATAGTACAGCGTTCTAGATCAGGGAGAAACCGTTCTCCATTTGTCGACCAAAAACGGATACAAAAGCTCATCTACTGAAATCATCAGTGCATGACCTAGACCGCTTAGGCCTTGCTAAGGTCCTTTCAGTTATTCATTTTTTTCTGTCCCTGCAAAGGTATAATATTTAAGACATTTCCTCAGACTAAATAGGAATAAGAAAACGGATTTATATAAGACCTATGCAAGTCTATGTTTGTCACAGGTCGTTCTGGGCCACCTGGTCGTCTTGAGGCCGCCTGATAGCTTTTCTTGTTGATTTCATGAAGCCGTGAAAGCCAGCCACATGCATGCATCCATTAACCCACTAAAGGCCACCTACATATATATATACATGTACACATAAGTATGATGACCCTTATTATATTAGGAGTTTTAAGTGGCGTGGCATTGGTTTATTTGGAGTCTTGGGACCGTAAAAACGCGTGCCATTCCCATATTAGGAGCCCCAATAGCGTGGCATTATTATATTTGGAGGATATGTTGCGTCCAATTAACTAAATCACTCTGTGGCCCTTGAAGACCACATAGAACAGCCGCCTCACGCTGTGGCATTGCTCCCTGAGTGTTTGTTCACCTCCTAAGGCGTCATTAGCCCCCTTGGGCCGCCTCAAGCCGTGCCCTTACCACCACAACACTCCAGCACCAGTAGGTACCCCCCCCCCCACTCACATACCTCTCCATATAGATGTACTTATTAGCAGTTCAAACTGATGTTCCATTGCATTTATTTGCCCTTAAAAGATCGCTAAGTTGGTGTAATAGACTAAAAGTATTGATAACTTTGTTCCCATTGTGCAGATTTGAAAATAAAGGCCGCCATGACGTTCGCCAGCTCGAGCTACCCTTTATTTATAGGTCACACTGTGGGAAACTCCTATTATTAAGGGAGATACGATTTATTTTGTAAAACTGCCAGTTCTTGGACCTCTCTGCCAGTGCCTGGACTGGCGTCTGCCCCCGCGTCCAAAAAAACCTTTATTGCGATCCATTCCTTCCTCAAACCCGCCCTTTTTCACCGCTGACACTTAAAACAGATTTTGGCTGGAGGTAGGGCGCAGGTGGACCGGCTCAGGCCGAAAAGGCCGCTAGTTGAAAGATTTATTTCGCTTATTCTTTTCCAAAACAAATTTTTTAGGGGGGGCATGTTCTTTAGGGGGATGAAACACCCCAGATTGATACCAAACATTCCATATCCGTGCATATTATTTGCATAATTAGCCAGTATCTTCATACTTTTCCATATATATAGATGTGTGTCATTGCTCCCTTATAGAATTCATATGCTTGCAAGTATAAATTACTGACACCTAGTTGGGGTTTTGGCAAAATCCACATAAAACAGCCGCTCCTCAGTCTCGGTAGTATAGTGTGTATCGGCAAAGCAATACTGTAGTAATGAGTTTTTGGCTCATTCGAGTAGTATAGTATGTATCGGCAAAGTTCTAATAGCCTCAAAACATCATAATGTCAACTAAGTTGGTGTGATTGGTCAAATTGGTGCATCATGCCCAGACCATGACGATTTTCCAGAGGAGTCCATAGCTGTTTGAATTTTTTTCCTACGACGATTTGGTGGAAAGTTATGGCCATTTTTTTGATGTCATAGCTTTAAAACATTGATATCTAAGCCTATGGTATCATTAATACCCTCAAAACATCGCTGAAATTGCTAAAATTATCGATAACCCATTGTGCAGATTTAAAAATAAATATTGCCATGATGATTGCCAACTCGAAATACCCTTAAATCATAGGTCCCACTATGGAAAAACTCCTATATGAGGTTTTTGACTACCCCCTGCACCCCCTTTTGCCAGTCCTGCACTGGCATGTACCCTCCCCCTCAAAAAACCCTTTTTCGACCTCTTCCTGCCTTAAACATAGCCTTTTTTTCGCCAGTTGAGTGCAAAACAGGTATCTTTTGGCAGAAGGTAGTGCGCGTCCACACCATGGTAAGGGCACAGGTGGACTGGCTGGGATTGAAAAGGCACCTAGTCAAAAAAATTATTTTGTTATTCTTTTTTGAAACCGATTTTTTAGGGGGGCATGTCCTTTAGGGGGACAAAACACCCCAGATTGATACCAAGCACTCCATATCCGCGGATATTATTTGCATAATTAGCATAATTATGCAGTGTCCTGGTACTTTTCAATATATATAGATATGTGCCATTGCTCCCTTATAGAATTCATATGCTTGCACTATTTGTCAGCAATTAGTCAATATATGTCAGTACTTAGTCACTGAATATCAGCAATTATCAATACATGTATGTCATTATTTAATCACAATCTGTCAGCATTTTGGTCAATACATAACAGAGAAATAGCCATTGATTCAATTTTGCATCTTGCCTTGACTGGTATTTGTCAAAATATGTCAGTATCTATGGACTATTTGTCAGCAATTAGTTAATATATGTAAGTAATTATTCACTATTTGTCAGCAATTAGTCAATACATGGTAGTAGTTACTTACATTCTATCAGTATTTAGTCAATATATGTTAGTAATTGCTCACTATTTGTCAGCAATTATTCAATATATATTAGTAATTACTCACTATTTGTCAGCAAATAGTCAATATATATCAGAATTCACTCACAATTTGTCAGCAATTAGTCAATATATGTCAGTACTTAGTCACTCTATAACAGCAATTATCAATACATGTCAGTATTTACTCACATTCTGTCAGCAATTAGTCAATATATAACAGAGAAATAGCCACTGATTCAATTGTGCATCCTGCTTTGACTGGTATTTGTCAAAATATGTCAGTATCTATGGACTATTTTTAGTTAATATATATTAGTAATTATTCACTATTTGTCAGTAATTAGTCTATACATGGTAGTAGTTACTTACATTTAATCAGCATTTAGTCAATATATGTTGGTAATTACTCACTATTTATCAGCAATTAGTCTATATGTTAGTAATTGCTCACTATTTGTCAGCAATCATTCAATATATATTAGTAATTACTCACAATTTGTCAGCAATTAGTCAATATATATCAGAATTTACTCACACTTTCTCAGCAATTAGTCAATATACGTCAGTACTTAGTCACTCTATATCAGCAATTATCAATGCATGTCAGTATTTACTCACAATCTGTCAGCAAATAGTCAATATATAACAGAGAAATAGCCATTGATTCAATTGTGCACCCTGCCTTGACTGGTATTTGTCAAGATATGTCAGTGTCTATGGACTATTTGTCAACAATTAGTTAATATATGTTAGTAATTATTCACTATTTGTCAGCAATTAGTCAATACATGATAGTAGTTACTTACATTTTATCAGCATTTAGTCAATATATGTTAGTAATTGCTCACTATTGACTAATATCTGACAAATTGTGAGTAATTACTGACATATATGGACTAAGTGCTGTTTTATAATGACTAAGCACTGGCATATATGTCAGTACTTAGTGACTAAATATCAGCAATTAGTCAATATGTTAGTAATTACTCACTATTTGTCAGCAATTAGTCAATATACATCAGTACTTAGTCACTGAATGTCAGCAATTATCAATACATGTCATTATTTACTCACAATCTGTCAGCCAATAGTCAATATATAACAGGAATATCCAATGATTCAATTGTGCATCCTGCCTTGACTGGTATTTGTCAAGATATGTCAGTATGTATGGACTATTTGTCAGCAATTAGTTAATATATGTTAGTAATTATTCACTATTTGTCAGCAATTAGTCAATACATGGTAGTAGTTACTTACACTTTATCAACATTTAGTCAATATATGTTAGTAATTGCTCACTATTGACTAATATCTGACAAATTGTGAGTAATTACTGACATATATTGACTAAGTATTGTTTTATAATGACTAAGTACTGGCATATATTGACTGATTGCTGACAAATAGTGAGTAATTACTGACACATATTGACTAATTGCTTACAAAGAGTGAGTAATTACTGACATATATTGACTAATTTCTGATAAATAGTGAGTAATTACTTACATATATTGACTAATTGCTGACAAAGTGAGTAATTACTGACGTATATTGACTAATTGCTGTTATATAGTGACTAAGTACTAACATATATTGACTAATTGCTGACAAATAGTGGGCAATTACTAATCTGATCATAAGTACATAAATCTAGATGATACGACCAAGCAGCTATTACAGCAATGCTGTATTTCTATATTGAAATATAATATCCGATCATAAGTACATAAATCTAGATGATACGACCGAGCAGCTATTACAGCAATGCTGTATTTGTATATCGATATATATTAAATGATCATAAATACATAAATCTAGATTAAAGAGTCATGATAATGATCCTTGAGTCATGATAATGAGTATAGAGTCATGGGCGTCCTCGTACAATCCATTTACAATATTTACCGTAATCTCCCGCGTATAAGACGCAGTGCGCGTATAAGACGCACCTAGAGTTTTGGAAAATTCTCAAAAAAAATGAAAAATTAATAACTTTGGTTCTACTGAATGAATTTTCAAAATTCAAAAACCTATCTGTAGCTTGAGCCCCCCGGACCCCCCTGCGGCCCCCTTATATCTTATTATGACTAAGGGGGCATGTAACATATCAAAAGAAAGGTCTTGATGTCCCCCTTGTGGATCTAATAAGAACTAAAACCCCATGTATAAGACGCGGCTTATACGCGGGAGATTACGGTAGTCAATATTAACACCGTCTCTTAACTACTAGGACATTATTGCAAGTTTATCCTCATTTAATAGTTGCAATCCAATTAGTGACTTGTAAACCATCAGAAACCTATCTCTATTTGCATGGATATAACACCAAACATGCTCCTACTGATAGCCTGTGCAAGGGGATGGACCCAATAAAGCCAATGATTGTAAGATATCAGGTGCTGCATCTTCCCATGTTCTGCCAATTTAAATCACTTAAAATCCTCGAAGGTGGTCATTGATAAATTCAATTTGGCACTACAAACATGCAAAATGGCCGACTCAATGTACATGGACGACTCAAGGTCACTCTATCTAACATGGGAGTTTGTGGTACCCATCTGTAGCTACTGTAAATTCTTGCGTGTAAGCCGAATATTGGTTATGTGTCAGATCTAACGCCTAATCCCCACATCCCACCCACCACCCACCTGGGTCTGGTTCCCATACTAGCCGCGACTTGTACGCAAGAGTTTACGGTACTCGCCCAGATCTCTAGTGTCACCCACCTGAACTTCTACACACCTGACAACTCTCTGCTTCCTTCTTGGTCACTCACATGTGAGTTGGACACCTGTTTGTCTTTTACCTGACTAACACTTTAACTCTTCCTTTACCATAGTATGTCAGAGCAATTTTTTTTGGTTTCTGTTTATAACATAAACTCTCAAAAACCGTTGGAATTGAGTGAATATTCAAGTTAGAAGGGAAGTGGTGACTGGTTAAGCTAGGCTAAGTTTTCTCTATCTAGTTTAATTACTGAAATATATCATCATAAAGGTGGTGTCATAATGAGAAAAGCTGATCTTATGAGTTCACTTCAAATTGCAATATCTCAGCACTCCCTTTATCAATTGCACTGATATAAAGTGCATATTGTAGTAAATTTCTAATTTTGTTGGAATTATGGCAGATAATAAATTTTGGAAGACATTCTTTTTAACTTGAAAAGCAAGTTATAAGGAGATACCCTGGGGCCTTGCACTTTCAGTCATTTTGGTGGTGTGAATAAGTTTAAAAAAAGATGGAAATTTTATATATAAGAGGCAGAACTACTAATGAATTTGTAGTGCCATTAAAGGAGGAGATGTAGGGGTCTTGCAGGAAAAGGTATTTCATTACCAAGTTTTGTAAATTTTGAGAAATTGTCAATATTGTACATACTCAGTTGGTTGGCAGCCATAAGACGCTTTTTGCCTCCAATGGTGAAGGTCTATGATGTTGATCTATGTATCAACTTTCCCGCCTTTTTTGGCAATGTGCGAATAGCGCAGTTTTGGCGGGAGTTATGCAAATAGTGGCTTGGTGGTGCGAATAACCTGGGTGAGGGAGTGCTGATGCAACAGAGTGCACAACTCATGGGAGCCAATCACAGGCTTTTCACTTTTCGAGTTATCAGCAATTTACATTGCTGCATTATATTTCGGTTACCATGGCAACCAAAACCATGCAAAATCAGCATTTTTTTTTCATATCTGTTGTCATGGTAACCAGCCAAAATGGCCAATAATGCATCAAAATAGGCCTACATAAAAATTCCCATGCCATTTTGTTGAGCATGAAAAAAATGTACAAAATCAATTTTTACCAAAAAAACAATACTATTTGATATTTTTCATGATTTTTAGTCTAAATATTGATTAAATCTATGGAAAACTTTTAGGGTAATTTGAGATTTTGTCTCAAGTTTGTAAAACTGCCATGCTAAAAGTATATGAGATAGAGACTAACTCTTTGGACTCTGTGGAGAACCCAACTCAAGCTAAGTCTAACAAAAAATCGCAGAGTTTCAATTGATTTTGTGGAAGTTATAGTGTACTCAAAATCGGTAAAAAAATCGGCCAAAACTACGCAGTACTCTTCTACCAAATTGTTTTAGGCTGAATTTTGGCCTCTAGGGGCTGTTATTACACTATATATAAAAATGGGTTACTAGATCGCTGGTTAAATATTCACAATTTATGACTGCTTGAGCCCAGGGTACTTGTGGGGTACCAGATGAAGCAAAATTTTCAGGCTATGAACCAGGTAGGAAAGTGCCAGCTAACTCGACCTATTCTATATACACATTTGAACTAAAATATTTTCATAAATATTCAAAGTTTAACCAACTTGATTGGCCCTAATGTTTCACTCTTCAGGTTCTCTTTAGTTACGACTTTGTTAAAATGTTTTAGTCTCAAAAACCGTCTGACAAGCTGCAATGGCGGCCATCTTTGATCTCTATTCAAAGAGATCGCCTCCTTCCCCAATGTAATTTATAAAGGAATCTGTGCATTGGTCAACGATCTGAATTATACTCTCTGAGACCTTTATTTTGATGGGTCATGTGTTGAGATATGATCAGTAGTTCCAGAGATATTCACAAAAGTCTTACCTCTGAGAGCATCTGCTTGGAGAGTGTAAAATTATTTCGTATTGCTATGTTACGCAGCGTTGCTATGTTACACGCCACAATGTTACGCACTTATAAGGCACCAAGGGGAAGCACTATGTAGGGCTTTCTTGCTTGCATGGGGGGGGGGGGGTACTTGCTCACTGATGCTACTGCCTAAAACTCTAGTGACAGGTGGTACTATTGCCCCAAACTCTAGTGGCGAAGCCACTAGATATCCTCTAAATACTGTTTGAATTGTGTCAATATTCCTACTAGAAGCGAAGGAGTGAGTGTCCAAGGTACTCAGTAAAAATGTCTGGAACCTTGATTGTCTGTATCTATCTTGATAAGAGAGATATGATGGTGTTAACATAGCATACACCTCTTGAAAAATGACCATTTCAGCAATCTTCAAACAATCATATTTCAGTTCTCCCTTCATCAATTTCCATGAAATAACACATTGTAGGAATTTTGGAATATTTTTAGAATTTATAGGTAACATGGTCACATGGTCCCTGTTCCATTTGGTTACCATGGCAACCAAATCTATGTAAAATCGCTATTTTCAGCATGTTTGTTGCCATGGTAACCAATAATTTGGTAAGGAATCCACCAAAATACACTAAAAACACTGGCACCATCTCTGTCTTCATGAAAAACCTTTTAAAGTTGCTTTTCATTAAGAAAATAAAATTATTATTTTACCTTTTTCTTGATTTTTTTACCCTAATTGGCCCAAACTTTTCTTAATTATCTAGCTCACCATATCTAAACAGGAAGGAGTAGAGACTAATGGTTTGGAATACATAGAGTCATTATGTCAAATGTCAATCCCAGAGAAAATCGTAAGATTCTTATCATTTTTGAGGGAGTGACAGGGTATAAAAAATCGGCCAAAAATCGGCTATTTACTCGCGTGTTTGGTAAAAGAAGAGTAAATGCGTAGTTGGTAAAGGAAGAGTTAAAGGCCGCTGATGCAGGAGTGCATCTTGCTCACTCATTGGTCGTCATTATGCACCAATAAAGTGCTGGTGAGACTGCTTGCCAGCACTTCATTGGAGCATCATGCCGACCTTACAGGGTTGATACATATACTCCAGGAGGGTCAGCATGATGCACCAATGAAGTGCTGGCAAGCAGGCTTGCCAGCACTTCATTGGTGCATCAGGACGACCAATGGACTTGATGCATTAATACATAAATGACCCTCAAAGGGTTAATGCAACTATCTTAGTAATGTAATATAGGAAGAATATTGGTCAGGGATTCATTGCTCAGTCAGTTGCCTTATCACGCTCCCAGTCTTTAGGCAGTTCCAACCAGTCAGGCCCAACACCCACTGGTTCAACACAGTTTAATTCAATGGCAATCAGTCCAAGATGACTCACTCATTTCACTTAGCAATATCAATATTCCTGTCAATCATGACACTATGACCTTTGAGCTATCAGTCAGCTATAATGTAGCAATCATTGTCAGTGCTACTCTATCAGTCAGGCGTCTGTTCGTGTATATTGCACATTATAAAGGAAGCATTGCCAGGCTTGGGGTACCTGGGGATCTATTTTTGCTCGTCCTTTTCATAAAATAAAAAAGTTGCCAGGTGTGCTCTATATCACCCCCTCCACAACTGCGTCACACCTCTCTATGGGGACCACGCCCACTCAACGTCCTATAGTTTAGATCGATGAATGGCATTTTCCTACTTGTTGAGCACGCCCCCCCCCCTCTCAACCAACACACAAACACACACACCAAACTCTACCCCACCCCAACTCTTGTAACACACACTCATAATGTACACATGTTTGCAGATGAAGCTGGACCTCTGTGCCTCAAGTCTTAACCTCAGTTGTGAATCTGTGCTTATCATATACCACAGGCAGTTGTACATAGCATATTTTTATTATTAAAACGCCAGAAGGGAAAATAGGTTTGATTTGGTGTGGAAGAAAGAATTGTAGGTTACACACCATCTTAGCATGCTGCTAGTGGAAAATTTGGATACCCATGGTATCCCTAAATAGGTGGGTGGGTGGTGAGGGGGGAGGGTGGGTTGTTCATAGTTCACGCCCTAGGTGGCACCACTAGTATCCAGTAGCAAGGGCTTTAAAACTGTTTGATTGCGTTTATGCAAAAAAATGATTGCTACATTATAAGGATTTATTTATGTCACAGCTGATTGTGAGAAGAGTAATGACACAAGGGTGAATATCAAATTAGAAAAAGAAAAAAAAAAGATACTAGGGAAAAAAGCTATCAGTAATAAAACATTGGTAAGGCAAAAAAAAGAGAAAAATCATTTGTTTCAGGTAACATGCTGGGAAAAATATTAGGTAGGATAGGTCAGATTCTTTTCTTTTTATATTTTGCATTTTTTTTTGACTGCTTCAGTGACTCAGGATAATTTATGGTGACTCAGGGACGAGTCACGGTGACCCTGGGACGACTAAATTGGATAAAAAAAGAAAAAAAAAGCAGCTGAATTACTTTAGAATGGGAGACAAAATTCTAAGGTCTGCTCTGTTTTTGATTTACGCTTGATAAGTCTATTAAAAGCAGCCTAGCACCGTACAGTCAGGAACACAAGATAACATGATTACCAGGAAAACCAATAGAATTTGCTAATCACTTATAGGGATGAAAGTCTTCAGGGAATTCCCTGATTTCAGGGATTTTGAACTTCCAGGGCTCTATACTTTCATATAGAAACCCAGGTTTTTGGGGCGAATATTGGACCATTTCAGGTATTTTCGTGCTCTGTGACTTTCATCCCTGCACTTAATATGATCAATGACATTGATCATACACATGTAACGCCTTGAAATGAAAAATTCTGATGTCAAAGAACACAGAACGAAGTGCCGAGCGGTGGCCTCCACTAGGCATATAAGGCTGTGTTCCAATTATCTCCCCTGTAAGCTGCACCCAGACCCTGGAAACATCCTATATTATACCGCAATTAACCTCCATATCGCGAATAAGCTACGGCTTACACGCAATGGTTTAAGGTATCTACCGTAAACTCCCGCGTAGAAGACGCGCTGCGCGTATAAGACGCACCCCAAACTCAGCACATGCATTTTTGCGTATAAGACGCACATTTTAATGCTGATATTTGTAAATTCAATACATTTCTATAGTAAAATTACCCCTCGTATAAGACGCCCCCCCAACTTGATAAAATCCTATAAGACTCCCCAGCATTTTGTTTGGCGTAGAGGACGCGTCTTATACGCGGGAGTTTACGGTAGTGGTGTATCGTATTGAGTAACATTAGTCATGCTGGTCAATATGTTAGCGTATATATGCAGGTGTGTTAGCGGCATTGTTTATGCTCTCTGAATCATGTGGCCAAGGACATTTAATGTATATATACACAAATGTGCAAGGTCAGCTTCATAATTCATGCAATAATTGGGTTCAATAAAATGTATGTCTTTCAATGGGAGATTGGGGAAAATTTTGGATATAATGCTGGGGGGACTTTTAAGTACTATAAAATTCGTTTACATGTAATAGGCCCACTTTGCACTTACGGCATACTCTGGGTGAAGGTAAACTGTGGATCGCCCCATTTGGGATCCACAGACCCGCTCTGAAACTATGGGTCCTGCCCTGCGCCCTCCAAGGGGTGCAGGGTATCAAAACTACCTAACTATCCAAGCAAATGCTATGAGTTGAGCAGTTAGTGCTGTTCTATGATATAATAAGGCGCATCCTGCGTGTAAGGTATGAACACTTTAATACTAGTTAATGTAATCATACTCCGCATATACTTAAAAGCATATTGCAAACTCAGGCTGATCCTATAAGGCGCACCTGGGGTTTGATTCACCTAAACAACGCGTCTTGCCCAGTGTATATTGGAAATTACGGTACATGGCAAATCCTATAAAGCACACTAGGGGTCTATCCTGATGTAAAGTGTTATTATGGTATGGTGCCATCACTGCTTGGTAGGGAGTAGCTCATATGTGGACAAGTTTATCATTGTAGACAAGTCGATTTGTTGGTAAACTTGTTCCAATAAATTTGGTTGGGGTGGGGTCGAGGGTCATGATAAATTGAAGACAAAAAAAAAGAATCATCAGAGAATTACCGCATTACCCACGTATAAGGTGCACCCCACATTTTAAAGGCACACCCCCCAACGTGAGGAGCTCCTAGTAGGGGACAACTGGTATTTAAACATATTAAGTACTAATCTAATGTGCAATATGTCTTTGCCTAGGGTTAGGGTTAGCTATAAGGTGCATTCATAGCTGTGGCTGCTTCGATAAGGCACATCAGATGTCCATCCTTGCATATAAGCCGCACCTTAGATATGAGGTATTACAGTATGGCAAAAAGAGTGCATCATATTCCATTATTATTTTGGCTGCATGCCTCTTGCAGCTTACACTTAGTACATAAGGTCAAAAAAGTTAAATTGTTTGTTTCAGGTAACTCAACCCTACCTAGCGAGACCGGACCAACCCTAGGTTTTTATCCTTAATTTTTGTAGAAATTATGCAACTTCGGGTGTCTTTTGAGTCATCCACGAGTCACCAAGAGTCATCACGAGTCACCATGACTCGTCTCGAGTCATTGTAGCAGTTCAAAAAAAAATTTGGAAAAAGAAAATCCCACCTGCCCTACCTAATTTTTTTAGGGTGTTACATGAAACACACTATTTTTGGCCTAAATTGAGTATGGTGTTTTGGCTGTATGCATATATATGTATACATATAGGCCATGTGTTATGGTTGTATGTGCAAAGGGCGTATGATACTAACACACCTCACCCCTACATGACCCTTAGGCCACACCAAAAATATAAGTTGGTTTACGGATTTCCCTCCATATTTTCGGAAATACAAATTTGAAAAAAATCTTGTCTACAGATTTCGCTCGCTTCACTTTCTACAAGTTTTCTCTTTGTGATGTTTGGCAAATTTTTTTTTAAATAAATTTTTTTCGCTCACCTCACTTTTCCAGCAAGGAATCCATTGGACGCCAAAAAAATCGCTCCATCGCACCATTTTTTCAAAACCAAAATTCGTAGACCAACTTATTTGTTGGGTGTGGCCTGTACCGAAGGTTCAGTTTCTGGGACAGAAGTTGGTAAATCTCACCCATGTCAACACACCGTAAAACCTCACATAGAAGCTGGCCCGCGTTTAAGCCACACTCTGAATTTAAAAACCATATGAGATGGGTTAGGGAAGTACATCTGAATTACATTGGATCCCACAAAGGGTTAAAGTCTCCCTGCGGGACTTCCTCTTCCTTGCCTGGCCTTCTCCGGCCTTGTCCCTCTTTCCTGTATACTAGTGCTATATAAATATATACTATACCAAGTACTGCTCTATTTTAACATGCTAGAGCTCTGATGCCAGATAATATTTATGAAATTTCTTAATTTCCTAGACATAGATAGACACACAATAGAGAAACATTGTTTGGATACAGTGCTAACACTGCGCCATATATAGACCCACATACACCATAATATCATACAATAAGCCGCCTTCGCCTTTAGATGTGGTAAGCCAATAACCAATGACCTGCATGTACTCGAGTCAATGTCTCTTATCTGGGGTAAGGTATACTTCAAGCCCTCAGCCCCAACCCCAGGGCTCATACTAGACTAGTGCTTTTTCAAAACCAGACACTTCACCGCAGCGCTATGGTAATATGCTTAATACACTTGACCCTTCTAAGTAGACACTTTGGCCTCATACCAAATTAAGTATTTTGGTATCAGCTGGTGCATTAATATATAACATTGTGTTACATAATTAGGAATGGTATAAATGCTGAATGGTATTATTCCTGACTTTGCCTGCATGAACTCAGCTGTCCTCAGCTGCCTCATTCAGAGGGTCACTCGGAGGCCATAGTACGTGGATAAAGATGCTGTAATAGATGTAATAAATGCATACAGATGTATCGGGTTACAGGCACCCAGGATGTTCGAAAAGAGTTAGACAAGTCATGCTGTTAACTGGAAGTGGGAAAGGCTGGATGTCTCTTTTGGGGTGAATCTGAGGGGGGGGGGCTAATCCTAAATCCTGTCATCTCGGAAAGGGGTGTGTTGCAGTGGCTGAATGGAAGTCTACAGGGACAGCGGTGTCAGAAATTAGCACTAGGGATCACAGAGAGGCAGGAAGGGGCCGGGAGAAGTCGGTCTTCAGGGGGTGTGGGTGTTGGGGGGGGGCAGGTGAGGATCCCATTGAGTTTCATTGAGTTAGGAAGAGTGAGAAAAAGAAGAGGACAAAAGCAGAATGAGTTCTCTTATTTCTCCACGAGGCCTTGTTCCACATTAGACACACCCCTCTGTGTGAATGCCATCCTTACTTCTCACCACTGTCACAACCCAGGACCCTCTAGGGGCCGCTAAGACAGGGGTGCATCATGCCCATTGGTGCATCATGAGTCTGTATCAACCCTATAAGATTAGCATGATGCATGAATAAGGACCTGGCGAGTTACTCGCCAGTGCCACATTGGTATATCATGACATGACAGGGCATGATGCGTTAATGTACTATCAGGCCTGAAAGAATTAGCGTCCAACTATCATCTGACACATTAACCCTTAAAGGATGGTATGATGCTACAGGCTTAGAGTTTACTTGCAGCCTCATTCTGGTAAGTCACTCAACAAATCTGTATCAGTGCACCATCCGGACCAATTGGGAGTGTACTAACTGCAGATTGATGCATGAATGCATGAATTACTAACCAAGGCTACAAATAGGCATATTGTAACATTGGAGGGTTTCCATCAAACTGATGTTTTAACAATCAGAGTGAAGCAATTAGAATATCTCATGTGTAATGCACTGAATTTGCAACGATGCATCATGCGGGCCCTTTAGGAGTTTATTAGTCCCATAAGGTTTATATGATGCGTGAATGCAGAAATGGCAAGTAACTCGAGAGGGATGAGAGAGGGACCTTTAGAGGGTTAAGAATTATAATACGACTGGCCCGGGCCTCTTTCATATTTCCATGCCCAGTTAAGAAGTGTGAATCTCCCAATGCCTTGTACACACAATCCCAGTGGAACACAATGGCGGCAAAAACCTTCCTGTACAAATAGTGTCAAGAGGAGCAGGAGGCAAAAAACCTAGCACCTTAGGGGATGGGTGGGTTTTTAAGCTTCACACTGGAGGGTCAGTCAGTGGAGGTTATCTATACTTCTGCGCCTTTTGTCCACAATACTCACAAGTCTACCCAACATGTCTTTTTAAAAGCCACTCAGCTTTCAGTCATTTCAGTATAATGTATTCCATGTAAAATATATCCTTACTGTTATAGTGGCGTCCTTTTTGAGGGGTATGTGAAAACCAGGTATAGTCTGACATTTTCCCTATGTTCAAGTGAGGTGGTATCATAGAGTAATAGGTGCTAGAGGTAGATCGATGTCACTATTTTAAAGTCTCATGCAGTTTTTCCGACATGAATATGACCTAAACTGTCGAAATTTCCTATGTATTCCTTACAGATAAGCCCCTTGATCTAGCTACCATTAACTTAAGCAGTGTTTAGAGACATCTTTATTTCCTATGACTTTTGTCGGTTGCCATTGAGTACCGCCTTAGCGGGATTAATTATCAGCTAATGGAATGATTCCAACACTGCGGGCCTCTCGGGCTGCAGGTGGTACCAATCTTATAACTGTTATCAGTGATAACCGGTGGTAACAAGTGTCAGCAATGGCCGCACCCATTGGACAATCCGCTGCCTCGGTATAGTCATTATGTACACTTAGCATTACTAAAACTTAGGCATGGGATACCTAGATTCTGGAGGATGGTCAGTTTAGGGGTTGTGACACATTCTTGTCAGATTGGAATGTGCTATTTAAGTAGAAAATCAGGTGTGAACAAAAGCTAACAGTAAGAGGTTTTATGCCCCTGCTGCAGACGCGTATGTCAGTATTCATAAAGGATGGCACACTGCTTAAATACAAAATGCCTCATTGTTGTCACAAAGTAGAATGTGGGCCGGCCAAGTAACTTGCACATAACTCGCCAGTGTAGGGTTCCATAATAAGAATGATGAGTACGCTATGAAATGGCACTGGTGCTGACTAGACCTTACAATCAATTGTCAACATCAGGAGGCTGGAACTTGAATGGTGTATGTCTGGACTAAGTTTGCAGGCCCTCAGTGTATGTAGAGACTGCTCGTGGAGTATTTGTTCAGGTGCGAGGCCCCAGTCTTAGTGCGAGTAGCGAGCACCACACCGATGTCACACGGACAACACATGGTCTTTCTTGTTGAGGAAACACCTGCCGCCAGGGCAACATTTGATGATGTAAGCGGAATGTGCCTGTCATCACATACTTTGGCCATTGGAGGACATTCAAGGGAAACCCCCAGTAAGACCGATGAAGTAAAATATAACAAAAAGGGTGAAAAGTAAGCACATTTAGACGAAGAGTGCAGTTCTTCATTTCTTTGGCTAAGAAAATAAAACTGCATTTCAAATGATTTTTACTCAGCGTAATGGACCCGAAGCTCAATCAACGTCTTTACCAAGCCTTTTTTAGCTGAGAGTTACCCTACCACCAGCACCCAGATACAATCAGCCCCTACCTTCCTACCAC
Source organism: Acholoe squamosa (assembly GCA_949317995.1). Classification (NCBI taxonomy): domain Eukaryota; kingdom Metazoa; phylum Annelida; class Polychaeta; order Phyllodocida; family Polynoidae; genus Acholoe; species Acholoe squamosa. The sequence continues at coordinate 22,607,526 of OX439051.1, forward strand.
CACCCAGATACAATCAGCCCCTACCTTCCTACCACCATCCAGATACAATCAGCCTCTACCTTCCTACCACCACCACCCAGATACAATCAGCCCCTACCTTTCTACCACCACCGCCACCACCCAGATACAATCAGCCCCTACCTACCAACACCCAGATACAATCAGCCCTTACCTTCCTACCACCACCAGATACAATCAGGCCCTAACTTCCTACCACCACCCAGATACAATCAGCCCCTACCTTCCTACCACCATCCAGATACAATCAGCCCCTACCTTCCTTCCACCACCACCCAGATACAATCAGCCCCTATCTTCCTACCACCACCACCCAGATTCAATCAGCCCCTACCTTCCTACGGCCATCCAGATACAATCAGCCCCTACCTTACTACCACCACCAGATACAATCATCCCTACCTTCCTATCACCAGCACCCAGATACAATCAGCCCCTACCTTCCTACCAGTACCCAGATACAATCAGCCCCTACCTTTCTACCACCACCTTCTTGAATGTTTGAGTTCCTCAATGGCCCCCCAGACGTAAAACTAAACAAACAAACAAACCACCACCACCACCCAGATACAATCAGCCCCTACCTTCCTACCACCGCCAGATACAATCAGGCCCTACCTTCCTACCACCACCCAGATACAATCAGCCCCTACCACCACCGCCACCACCCAGATACAATCAGCCCTACCTTCCTACCACCATCCAGATACAATCAGCCCCTACCTTCCTTCCACCACCACCCAGATACAATCAGCCCCTATCTTCCTACCACCACCACCCAGATACAATCAGCCCCTACCTTCCTACAGCCATCCAGATACAATCAGCCCCTACCTTACTACCACCACCAGATACAATCATCCCTACCTTCCTATCACCAGCACCCAGATACAATCAGCCCCTACCTTCCTACCAGTACCCAGATACAATCAGCCCCTACCTTTCTACCACCACCTTCTTGAATGTTTGAGTTCCTCAATGGCCCCCAGACGTAAAACTAAACAAACAAACAAACCACCGCCACCACCCAGATACAATCAGCCCCTACCTACCAACACCCAGATACAATCAGCCCCTACCTTCCTACCACCACCACCCAGATACAATCAGCCCTACCTTCCTACCACCACCACCACCCAGATACAATCGGCCCCTACCACCACCAACACCCAGATACAATCAGCCCCTACCTTCCTACCACCATCCAGATACAATAAGCCCCCTACCTTCCTACCACCGCCAGATACAATCAGGCCCTACCTTCCTACCACCACCCAGATACAATCAGCCCCTACCTTCTACCACCACCACCCAGATACAATCAGCCCCTACCTTCCTACCACCACCAACACCCAGATACAATCAGCCCCTACCTTCCTACCACCATCCAGATACAATCAGCCCCCTACCTTCCTACCACCACCAGATACAATTAGCCCCTACCTTCCTATGGCCACCCAGATACAATCAGCCCCCACCTTCCTACCACCACCAGATACAATCATCCCTACCTACCTATCACCAGCACCCAGATACAATCATCCCTACCTTCCTACCAGCACCCAGATACAATCAGCCCCTACCTTTCTACCACCACCGCCACCACCCAGATACAATCAGCCCCTACCTACCTACCAACACTCAGATACAATCAGCCCCTACCTTCCTACCACCACCAACACCCAGCTATAATCAGCCCCTACCTTGCTACCACCATCCAGATACAATCAGCCCCCTACCTTCCTACCACCATCAGATACAATCAGCCTATACTTTCCTACCATCACCCAGATACACTCAGTCCCTACCTTCCTACAACCACCCACATACACTCAGCCCCTAGCTTCCTACCACCACCACCCAGATACAATCAGCCCCTTACCACCATCACCCAGATACAATCAGCCCCTACCTTCCTACCACCACCACCCAGATACAATCGGCCCCTACCTTCCTACCACCACCACCCAGATACAATCTGCCCTACCTTCCTACCCGGGCTTCCCTAGCCCACTTAAAAGGGTCTATATCTCCTCTTTCCTATCCCCTCGGATGTGTGTGGTGCACCTGCGCGGGCACTGACACATTCCTCTGTGAAATTGTGTAATATAGTTCTCGTCATGAATATGACCTTAGCTGTCGAAATGGCGTTAAACATCTATTACCGTAATCTCCCGCGTAGAAGACGTGGTGCGCGTATAAGACGCACCCCAAACTCAGCACAGGCATTTTCGTGTATAAGACGCACATTTTAATGCTGAAATTTGTAAGATTAGTACATTTCTATAGAAAAATTACCCCTCGCACCCCCAACTTGAGAGAAAGCTATAAGACGCCCCAGCATTTTGTTTGGCGTAGAGGACGCGTCTTATACGCGGGAGTTTACAGTACTCACTCACCTTTCTACCACCACCACCTCCCAGATACAATCAGCCCCTACCTTCCTACCACCACCAACACCCAGATACAATCAGCCCCTACCTTCCTATCACCATCCAGATACAATCAGCCCCCTACCTTCCTACCACTACCAGATACAGTCAGCCCCTACCTTCCTACAACCACCCACATACTCTCAGCCCCTACCTTCCTACCACCACCAGATACAATCATCCCTACCTTTCTACCGCCACCCAGATACAACCAGCCCCTACCTTCCTACCACCACCACCCAGATACAATCAGCCCCTACCTTCCTACCACCACCAGATACAATCAGCCCCTATCTTCCAACAACCACCCAGATACAATCAGCCCCTACATTCCTACCACCACCAGATACAATCATCCCTACCTTCCTACCGCCACCCAGATACAACCAGCCCCTACCTTCCTACCACCACCACCCAGATACACTCAGCCCGTACCTTCCTACCACCACCCAGATACAATCAGCCCCTAACTTCTTACCACTACCCAGATACAATAAGCCCCTACCTACCTACCACCACCCAGATACAATCAGCCCCTACCTTCCTACCACCACCACCACCACCCAGATACAATCAGCCCCTACCTTCCTACCACCACCACCACCACCACCACCACCCAGATACAATCAGCCCCTACCTTCCTACCACCACCAGATACAATCAGCCCCTACCTTCCTTCCACCACCACCCAGATACAATCAGCCCCTACCTTCCTACCACCACCCAGATACAATCATCCCTACCTTCCTACCACCACCAGATACAATCAGCCCCTACCTTCCTACCACCACCCAGATACAATCAGCCCCTACCTTCCTTCCACCACCACCCAGATACAATCAGCCCCTACCTTCCTACCACCACCAGATACAATCAGCCCCTACCTTCCTTCCACCACCACCCAGATACAATCAGCCCCTACCTTCCTACCACCACCCAGATACAATCAGCCCCTACCTTCCTACCACCACCACCCAGATACAATAAGCCCCTAACTTCTTACCACTACCCAGATACAATAAGCCCCTACCTACCTACCACCACCTAGATACAATCAGCCCCTACCTTCCTACCACCACCAGATACAATCATCCCTACCTTTCTACCGCCACCCAGATACAACCAGCCCCTACCTTCCTACCACCACCACCCAGATACAATCAGCCCCTACCTTCCTACCACCACCAGATACAATCAGCCCCTATCTTCCAACAACCACCCAGATACAATCAGCCCCTACATTCCTACCACCACCAGATACAATCATCCCTACCTTCCTACCGCCACCCAGATACAACCAGCCCCTACCTTCCTACCACCACCACCCAGATACACTCAGCCCCTACCTTCCTACCACCACCCAGATACAATCAGCCCCTAACTTCTTACCACTACCCAGATACAATAAGCCCCTACCTACCTACCACCACCCAGATACAATCAGCCCCTACCTTCCTACCACCACCACCACCACCCAGATACAATCAGCCCCTACCTTCCTACCACCACCACCACCACCACCCAGATACAATCAGCCCCTACCTTCCTACCACCACCAGATACAATCAGCCCCTACCTTCCTTCCACCACCACCCAGATACAATCAGCCCCTACCTTCCTACCACCACCCAGATACAATCATCCCTACCTTCCTACCACCACCAGATACAATCAGCCCCTACCTTCCTACCACCACCCAGATACAATCAGCCCCTACCTTCCTTCCACCACCACCCAGATACAATCAGCCCCTACCTTCCTACCACCACCAGATACAATCAGCCCCTACCTTCCTTCCACCACCACCCAGATACAATCAGCCCCTACCTTCCTACCACCACCCAGATACAATCAGCCCCTACCTTCCTACCACCACCACCCAGATACAATAAGCCCCTAACTTCTTACCACTACCCAGATACAATAAGCCCCTACCTACCTACCACCACCTAGATACAATCAGCCCCTACCTTCCTACCACCACCCAGATGCAATCAGCCCATACCTTCCTACCACAATCAGCCCTTCCTTCCTACCACCACCCTCTCATTTGGCTAAACCATCCCTCTACCTCCCCACCCTGTTCCTCCATCCAACCACTACCACCACCGCCTAGCATCACAAACCCCAACCATTCACCTTTTCGCTGTACACACACATGGCCCAGCTATGAATGGCCTGGCTTGGAAGACCTAGTCCCATAACCCACCGACCACCATAAGGGGGATGGGGAGGGGTGTGGATAGAGAGGAGGAAAAATAAACAGTCCCAAACCAGGCGTGGCCGCCTTACACAAGAGGCCAGGCTCTGTGTGTTTACCGTGTCCTCTTCCTATAGACTCCTGCAGCAAAGAAGGGTTCATCAGTAGGGTGATAAATACTCTGGTTTATAAAGAAAATTGCCTTAATAGTAACGACATTAACTTGCTTAAACCTTATAATATTGGGAGATGCGCAGGGCACTGATCATTCAAACGGTATATATTATAATGGCAAATTCTCATTTCATCTTTGGGTCCTTCTTTTGATCTCACCTAGATGTAGTACAAAATGGAAGAAAATGAAATATACCCCTTTCTTGCAGCATTGGTCTATAAAGTACATCCTGCAGCCAGACCCATTCATGATTCACACAAAACATATAGCCTCTCAACTTTTTTCCTACTCTAAATTCTTTTATTTTCATTTCTTTTTACACTATTTCCCCTTTTGTCAGTGTGTAGGTATTTGGTTTATATGATGGCTAGTACTATCTGGCAGGATCAATACCTATGTGTGAGGTAGCTATCTCAGGTGGTACATAAAGTTTTCTCTGAAAGGCTTTTGATGGTAGGCCCGACCATAAGCATTTTGCCAAACAAAAGCAGACATTGGCCCAACGTTTGCAGGACATTGGCAAAAGTGGTCAACCATTTGCTGCCACGGATGTGTGCTGACCAAATGCTGATGTTGGGCCTACGTCAGCATTTGGTGTGTGGATGTTGGGCCTACGTCAGCATTTGGTGTGCGGATGTTGGGCCTACGTCAGCATTTGGTGTGCAGAGTCAGGCCAATGTCAGGATTTGGTGTGCGGATGTCAGGCTTACGTCAGCATTTGTTGTGCGGATGTCAGGCCTACATCAGTATTTCATGTGTGGATGTCGGGCCTCCGTCAGCATTTGGTGTGTGGAGTCAGGCCTACGTCAGCATTTGGTGTGCGGATGTCAGGCTTACGTCAGCATTTGATGTGCGGATGTCAGGCCTATGTCAGCATTTGGTGTGTGGAGTCAGGCCTATGTCAGCATTTGGTGTGCGGATGTTGGGCCTATGTCAGCATTTGGTGTGCGGATTTCAGGCCTATGTCAGCATTTGGTGTGCGGATGTCAGGCTTTTGTCAGCATTTGATGTGCAGATGTCAGGCCTATGTCAGCATTTGGTGTGTGGAGTCAGGCCTATGTCAGCATTTGGTGTGTGGATGTCAGGCTTACATCAGCATGTGGTGTGCGGAGTCAGGCCTGCGTCAGCATTTGGTGTGCAGATGTCAGGCTTACGTCAGCATTTGGTGTGCGGATGTCTGACCTGCATAGCCAGGATGAGCAGCCAGTGCAAAGCTAACGGCCTGACCATCAGCCTAATGTTCTGCCAATGTCCTTTTACTACCCTAGATATATGGCCCATGTGAATGGTACTGAGTGGTGGAATTCACCTACGTCAATTATACCTATGGCACTATGCCATATTTGACAGTGTAAAGTAGATAAGAGACCTTAGCCACATTAATTGTCCGCTTGCTTGGTGTGTATCTCATGAAAATTCCAGGTTGTGAGTTCAAACCACAGGCGCTCCAGTGCACAAAGTGTACCTTGTCAACCTTAATGCCAATCTGCCAAGTACTCGGCAATTAGGATACTTGAGGAAAGACCATCTGAGGCAAATATTAATAAATTATGTGGTGATTAGTTGTGGACATTCAAAACAGTACACAAGGTATTTGTACAATAACTCAGATAACTGGATATCAAGTAAGATGAAATAAGTATGAACCCTTTCTCTTTTGATGATGCCAATTGGCATCTCCCAGCCAAAAACGGGTGATGCCTTTTGGTAACCTTTTGAAAATTAGGGAAAAACATTTTTGTTTAAAAAAAAAAAAAATACAATTACAATAATCTTTCTTTTTTTTTCTCCAACAAATATATAAAATAGGTCTCATCCATACCAGATACTATTCTGTCTATATTCCTGACTCCCATCAATTTTCTGGGCTTAGACTACTACAAAAAGGACATGGTTTCTTGAGAAGTCAGTAGTAGTATTGTTGTTGATTTGACTGGGGTTTCTTGTCAATGTAGAATGAGAAGTGCCTGGGTGAGTAATGGATGTTTAACGCCATTTCCACAGCTAAGGTCATATTCATGGCAAGAACTACATAACACAATTTCACAGAAGAATGTGTCGGTGCCCACGGATATAAGCACCACACACATCCAAGGGGACAGGAAAGAGGAGATATAGACACTTTTAAGTGGGCTAGGGAAGCTTTAGCTGTGCATGTGTTGGTGAATGAAGGATGGTAGTGTTCACATCAGCCATACTATTTACACGGCCCTCCCTGTCCTGTCCCTGCATTCCCTCACTGACAACTCCTACCTCTCCCCTCCCACTGGCACAAAAAGGGGAAAAAAGAGGGAAAAAATATATAGTGTGGAAAAAAACATAGAGCTCTGCCTTTCTTTGTGTTAAGTTCTGGTTTTATCAATGAAATGTCAGCTTTGGTTTTGTCAAGGAAGTATTGATGTCACAGTGCTGCAGTTGGACCCCTCCCCCAGACAATCTTATCTATAACTAGTTTAATATATAGTATATCATGAATGTTAGGTATATATAATAGGTTTTAACTCTTCCCTGTCGGCTAGTGCATTAATGCACTACCAGGTAGAATACGACTAGTGCATTAGGAGGGTTTTTTTTTTTATCTGATAGCCTTATCCTGGGTCCTATCAATAATTATTTTTAATGAATACCACCAGGTATCATGGTATCACATGAAAGGAAATTACATACAGATTTCAAATCAGTCATTTTTCGATACATTTCACAAACTTTAATTCTTTCCCCATGGTCACTGTAACCCCATATATCAATATACCTGGGCCTGGGACCTCAATCTCCCGTATTCTTGGGACTTTTAACAATGAGAGAGCCGACTGGAAAGAGTTAATATAGGGGACATTCAAAACTAGAAACCATTGCGATGTATGTGTGTTGCCTGGGATTGGTGGGGAGGGGTGAATCATTTCTGGGACTATACATGTAGAATAAGGTTTGGAGGATTTAAAATGGTCATTAAGTTGGTGATGTCATTTGTGAATATTCCCATAGTAGAGAGTCTAGCAGTGAGTTGCCTTACACCTGAATAGCCTAAGTCTCATCTCTTGCAAATTATCGAATGTTACCTGGATTATATTCTCAGGGTTGCAATGGTCTACCCTCATAAGGGTACTTGAGAAATGAAGATAGTCTGAGTCAAGTGTAAGGGGTTATGTCAAACGAAAGAATGAATGAATTTTGATGCTGTTGTCAGTTCCCCATGAAACCCCAGTTAGATCACCACTGTAGGCTACTCCCATCATTCACTGATGTCAGCCCTCGCATGCCTTTCTCAGAATGTCATCACTTCAGAGAAAAGCCTCTGTAAAGACCCTCCCACCAAAACCCATGTAATAACAAAGGATGAAAAGTGCCGTAATGCCCTTTGTATCTATAGACTCGGTTTACACGCGAGGATTGTCCATTGGACCCCTAGACTGGCCTAGTGTATCTTGTAAGACGAGCTTAAGTTAGGGATGCACCTTAAAGGTTAGGGTTGAAATCTATTAAACAGTCCCAGAATGACAAAAATACAATATGAGATGTGCCATGTGTGAGCACCATACGAGGGGTGCGCCTTATACTCGAAGTATTACGGTCATAAGAATGGGGAAGGGTTGAATGGAAAGGGGGCGGTTCTTGATGATTTTACTGAGAATGGATTAAGGCATGTCTGGGCGCACTACGGTATAAACATTTTAATGGTCATAACAGGACTTCAGCCTACAGGGTACTTTCAATATTTCAGATTTGATATGTTCAGATAGATATGTGCATATTTGTATCATAGCTACAATTTTTTTTTTCAGTTTTCTTTTCTCTGTAAAATAGACGTTTTAAAAAGACGACACATACACCTGTCCTGGTTGTCTGGCAGTATTATCAGAAAAAAACAACTGCTTCCCTGTATTTTTGGACCAGCCGTTGTCAGAAATACTAGAGGGCTTAGCTGGTAATTAGGCTCGAGTAGCATTCTGAGGAAGGCATGGTGATGAAAGATAGAAGAAAAAGATGTTATCAGACTGAAGAAAATTAGTTTTCTCTCAATGGCTGTTGATTTCCTGGAAATGGCAATTGTAGATATCTGCTCTAAACGCAACGTCTGACGACTACGCTGCAGCTTTCTGTAGACCCCCTGACAAGTGTTTCTTGGATGGGGTAATTCAGGCAGAGGAACCAGTGAAAAGACCAACACTTTATTTTAGATTTCATATTTATCACCTCTAGCAACACAACCAGGGTATTAGCCGTATAGCAGTCCATGGTCAATCGGTCATGTCAATTGTGCTATTTCTTGATTGGGCGAGGGGTCCATTATGATCGAACCTATTACGAGCCCAAATCTCTTTATTTTTTGCACATACGTGTTGATACAAGTGATGCAACTCAAACTGAAGGGGCAGGGATGTGATTTCTCCTACATCTGTAGGATTTCCCACATTTTTGCGCCAAAAAGACGACTCTCTTGATTTTTCCAGATACAATGAGAAAACTTAATAGCATTTATGGGAGGGGGGGGGGTGTTGACTTTGAAATTTTGAGGTGATCAAGTACAAATCGAGCCACTAAAACATTGTCTGATCTCGTTCCCTACACATAGGTCAAAATGGAAATTACATCCCTGAGGGAGTAAGATTAAACAGAGGGGGTTGGCAAACTTAATTACAAATCTAAATGCAAATATCTACATGTGAGACTAGGAAATGAAAGGTCCTGTCAAAGAAAATCATATGAGGGTAGGTCTACTATCAGAGCAGAGATATAGACTTTAGTAAAACAAGAGGGAGTTTGTGTATAAGGAGGTGTGGGTGCTGGGGGGGGGGAGGCCAACTTATCCAATGTTTACCAGAGACAAAAACATATAATATGAACAAACAAGAAGAAGAAAGAACCCAAGCTCTGTCTCATGGCTTATCCTTTCTGCTTGCATTTTCATGCATACTGCACCAACACACCATCATCCCCTCTATGGATAGGATTTCAAAATATTTCATCATACACACCTTTATTAGAATATTAGAAGGATGAGAGTAGGCAATAACATGCCTGTCAATCCCCAACATTTAATATATTGAAAAAGGACCTGTCCTTTGTATATGAAATTCTGAAAGTCTGTATTTATTGGGTAATGAGGATCTTCCATATATATGGACACGGGATGGTTATAGTGTCTTAGCCTTTGGAAAGAGGATGAAACACTGCATGTATTAATTTTGAACTTTAGACTTTGGACTAATTGAAATATTTATACCAGCAATTTATATCTGGATTTTGAGTCTTCATCACATCATCAGACTCTTGATATCATTAGACTGTGCAGCACTACACGTAATTGGCCCAGCTCCTGCTGGGTCATTGGAGGCGGTTTTTCAACATTTTTGGTCGATCAAAATGGCCTACTTCAAGTGGGAATTTCTTATACAAAGAAGGGGTCTATATATTAATGGAAAGTTGATAAATTTTATTTAGGCCTTTGTCTTTCTGTAGATGGTAACAATTCATGGGAAAAAAAATTTTACCTATGAAAAAAAGCTGAAGGAAAAACTTGGCATGTTTGACTAAATTTCTCACTAAAAAAATATAAGGCGAGACGATCGACTCACAGTGCCAAAGAAACTGCTGGATTATAACAAAATGGAGGAGAATTACATTGTCTCATGCGTGTGTATGGTTAATATGAATCCTTATTCAAGACCTGCTGGTATTGTGCAATGCTTAACTCGCCAGGAGAGGAGTTATTTGCCAATGAAACATGCGAGCGATAATGGGTGCATCCTCCATAGCCTTAAGCATTGAGTCTTCGACACACTGTCACTATATTGACAGTCCCCTAGGGTAGGTAGTGGGCGACCTGGGTCAGTCGTGCATAATTGCATGCGTTAAATCTTTGATACTGGAAGGGAGTATTTTGTCCTTGGAGAAGACATCATATGGCATATTAAGTAGGATAAGATTACCTATTAATGTTATTTATGTAACTAGACTTTGTCATGCGTTTGTCCCAGTATTAATACATGGTACTAGTACAATATTGTGTAACTTGGCTGACATCTGAATACATCCCATTGCAGCAACTTGTACCCGGTACTTTATTCGTCCAGATGTTCATTTAAAGGCCAGTAACTGAATAAAAGCCGTTCAGTTACTGGCCTTGAGCATCAAATTGATATCAAATTGACTCCATTGAAAGTAACTAAACTGAGAAGCCCCCTCCCCACCTGTACTGCAAGGTTTTATTAGCAAACAATAGCCAAAGACTTTTGAAGTACAGTGTATCACGCAATATAAACAGAAGTCATACAAAAGTGCATACAAAACTCAGACAAGCAGTGGAACTTAAAACCTTGACTTTCTTTTGGTGATACATGCACCATATTGTCGTAAATAACTGCCCTGAGGCTAATTATTATTAGATTTGGAGGGCTGTTAACCCTGGCCGTTATACAAGTGTGGTGGTCACGAGTCACCATCGAGGAACAACCAATAGTTATTAAGCCAATGGTCCTTAGACCATAGGTTTTTACTACAGAGGGCATGGATGTAGCCCAAAAAAATCACCTGGGTCCTGCTTCAAGAAACACCAAATACAGAGTAGGAAGGGGGGTGGATTATTTCCAGTCTGAGGAGTCTGTAGCCTAGAGTCAGTATTTCCATAGCATGATTCCAAGGTCTACTAAAGCATGAGTGCTTACTGCATTGTAGGCACAGGGGCCATATATGTGAATATTCTTTGGGTGTCACACACACATAGCTATTAGATGACTCTTAACTACGATGGGAAGACAGTAGTGGCTCTTCATGAATGTTTATGACACTAGACAACCCCCCCCCCCCCACATACACACACCTCAAACAAACAGAACACCACATAAGTACAAGCTTGTAACACCTTATATTAGTATCTACACTCACCTACACGTCACCCTTACATACTTTGACATACACAATCATCACAATGCTGTATACCGACCTCCCACCCACCCCTCACCAGCCACAAGCATCTAACACCTTATATTGGCATCTCTACTCACCTCCATGCCGCCCTCATATACAAACAATCATCACGAGGCTCCATACCGACCTCCCACCCACCCCTCACTAGCCACAAGCATCTAACACCTAATATTGGCGTCTCTACTCACCTCCACACCGCCCTCATATACAAACAATCATCACGAGGCTCCATACCGACCTCCCACCCACCCCTCACCAGCCACAAGCATCTAACACCTTATATTGGCATCTCTACTCACCTCCACGCCGCCCTCATATACAATCATCACGAGGCTCCATACCGACCTCCCACCCACCCCTCACCAGCCACAAGCTTCTAGCACCTTATATTGGCGTCTCTACTCACCTCCATGCCGCCCTCATATACAAACAATCATCACGAGGCTCCATACCGACCTCCCACCCACCCCTCACCAGCCACAAGCATCTAACACCTTATATTGGCATCTCTACTCACCTCCACGCCGCCCTCATATACAATCATCACGAGGCTCCATACCGACCTCCCACCCACCCCTCACCAGCCACAAGCTTCTAGCACCTTATATTGGCGTCTCTACTCACCTCCATGCCGCCCTCATATACAAACAATCATCACGAGGCTCCATACTGACCTCCCACCCACCCCTCACCAGCCACAAGCTTCCAGCACCTTATATTGGCGTCTCTACTCACCTCCATGCCGCCCTCATATACAAACGATCATCACGAGGCTCCATACCGACCTCCCACCCACCCCTCACTAGCCACAAGCTTCCAGCACCTTATATTGGCGTCTCTACTCACCTCCATGCCGCCCTCATATACAAACAATCATCACGAGGCTCCATACCGACCTCCCACCCACCCCTCACCAGCCACAAGCATCTAACACCTAATATTGGCGTCTACTCACCTCCACGCCGCCCTCATATACAAACAATCATCACGATGCTCCATACTGACCTCCCACCCACCCCTCACCAGCCACAAGCATCTAACACCTAATATTGGCGTCTCTACTCACCTCCACGCCGCCCTCATATACAAACAATCATCACGAGGCTCCATACCGACCTCCCACCCACCCCTCACCAGCCACAAGCTTCCAGCACCTTATATTGGCGTCTCTACTCACCTCCATGCCGCCCTCATATACAAACAATCATCACGAGGCTCCATACTGACCTCCCACCCACCCCTCACCAGCCACAAGCATCTAACACCTAATATTGGCGTCTCTACTCACCTCCACGCCGCCCTCATATACAAACAATCATCACGAGGCTCCATACCGACCTCCCACCCACCCCTCACCAGCCACAAGCTTCCAGCACCTTATATTGGCGTCTCTACTCACCTCCATGCCGCCCTCATATACAAACAATCATCACGAGGCTCCATACTGACCTCCCACCCACCCCTGACCAGCCACAAGCATCTAACACCTAATATTGGCGTCTCTACTCACCTCCACACCGCCCTCATATACAAACAATCATCACGAGGCTCCATACCGACCTCCCACCCACCCCTCACCAGCCACAAGCATCTAACACCTTATATTGGTGTCTTTACTCACCTGCCCGCAGCCCTTACGTCATCACGATGCCCCATGCTGATCTCCCACCCACCCCTCATGTAGAACAGGCTGAGGGGTGGGTGGGAAAGGTGTGTGTGTCCCTGCAGATAGAGAAATGGCATAATTAACGAGGTGACCATAGCTTCGGAAACCAGTGCTTTCTTATTTAGAATTCCCTTGAACAGTGTCCAGGGCAGTCACATACTGCTCTGGCACTGTGTTGGTTTCTCGCAGTTACTTGCAGATCTCATAGAGTGTAAAAGTTTCTCTAGTCTACTTGGTCATACTTCCCACTATTACTGTATGTCGTTATTAGAACTCTTGTCTACTTCTACTGTACAGGTTTTCGCCGAAGGTTTTTGCGGAAAGGGGTAATGTGCACCATAAATCGACCATTGCAAATTGGTATGGAATAATTTGTAAATTCTATTGGAATCATATAAACTGTAGGACTATTTATGGTAGGTCTACCCATGCCACAAGTGGATTGCCTGCACGCAATACTCCCTACACTACAGTAGGGCCTAAGCTGTCTGTTTAGCACTAGCTGAGAGAGCTGGTCGCTGTTAGGGCTGGTATAAACGCCATGAGTAGCACAGACCATTTCCTGTTTGATTACCTGTACATGGCCTACATAGGGACACTGTTAGTAGCCTCTTTGCAGTATGGTAAAATCCTTTTGTGTACATCATGGGCTCTACCTAGATGGCGCCACGGTCTGATAATCACTAATGCACTGGCTAATAAGAGGGTGAGCAGGCTCAGGGGTAAACCTGACACCAGTTACCCCTCACCCCAGCAGATTGATGATTTACACATAGTTATCATGAGAATTTCATGGGGAATAAGCTATGGCCTGAAGCTGAGTATTCAATAAAGATATTGCAGTGATCTGTTCATGTTGACATGCATTTACTAGGGAGAAAGCAGGTGTTCATTCCAGCCAACACCAATGACACCAGTTACCCCTCACCTGGAATCCAGGAAGTGTCTGACTGCAGACCTGGTATACATGCTCAGTGGCCAAGCTCCTCCCCTTTACCTGAATGTAAACATAGACCTTGTTGACATATGCTTTGTGATTAAGGCAAATAAGCTATGAATGGATGATTCCCTTTGAGAAAAATGAATTTGATTCTTTCCCATGAGATATTTTGGATGGTATGTGTAAATGATTTTGGGTGACATTGTCTAGAAACGATGCACCTAACAAAAAGGTCTTGTGGCAAGACTGAGGACTACAGAATGACACCATCTACCCCACACCAGTAGGGAGTGGTCATTTAATAGGGAGTGTTATTTAAAGGGAGTGGTCATTATTTAACAACGGGGGGGGGGGGGTTGCTGGTGGGTTTCATGGGGGGCATCAAAATTTCAGACCCCTCCGGAGGGGCGGGGCCTAAAAAGATTTTGACCCCTCTTGAGGGGGGCTAACAACGTTTACTCTCTTTTTAGCAAAATCGCCAGCAACCTACTATAGATTAAAGAGGGGTGTGAAATTTCTCAGATTAAAGAGGGGTGCGAAATTTCTCCGCGCCTCTGGGACGGGGGCCGCAATAAATTTTGACTGCGTTCAGGGGGGGGGTGTAAAACATTTTCGCGCATCCGTGCAAATAACAACCAGCACCCCTGTTGATAAATAATGACCACTCCTATAAAAAACCTTACTCTTTTTAGCAACAAAAACTTTGAATGTGCCTCCAGTACCAGGTATGGGGGGGGGGCGCAAATATTTGGACCGTCGAGGGCGGGAGCCTACTGGTACTGTTGGGGCATAACATTTTCAATAGCCTGCTTAAATTTATGCACCACCTCCCCAGCTGTTCATAAATGATAGCAGTGGGGGGTGGGAGGGGCAATAGATCTACACTCTCCCTCCCAAAAAATCTTAAGGGGCCTCCTTGATCTATGAGGCCAGTATTCTGGGTAGGTCACATGATTCTGTGCCCTGTAAGCCTTATCACAGACAAGCCTTTGGGCCTATATACCACCTACAGGCAAATCCGCTGTTGCAACAGACCCAAGCAGAGCTAGGGTATAAATATATTTTCTGTGAACACAAAAGAGGTGTAATAGTCAGTGGAACTACATCC
The DNA here is from genome assembly GCA_949317995.1 of Acholoe squamosa. Lineage (NCBI taxonomy): Eukaryota > Metazoa > Annelida > Polychaeta > Phyllodocida > Polynoidae > Acholoe > Acholoe squamosa. Next base: position 22,622,992 of record OX439051.1, read on the forward strand.
TGCAACACCTTACATATTACTGTATTTGTTAGTAGCCATACTGTATATATAATTCCACTGGAGTTAAGAGTGCTGATGCTATTGTGTTTTGTAATCATTAAGATAAATTACATTTTACCATTTGTAGCAAACCTTTCACTAGTTTAAGGACAGAACCTGTAGGGAAACTCTCCCCATGAAATGCCCTGCCATCTAGTGTGAAGATCATTCAGTGACCACATGGCCACAACAAAGCACAACAACATTGGCTCCGCCCACTTTCTAGACTAAAGCATGCAAGGAAAAATATAAGACACACAAAATATTCATTTTTAGGGAGGATGTGTCAACTAGATTTTAATATTTCAGCCATTCTCAGTAAAAAATATTTTTTTATTGCCCTTCACTGCAGATCTGCAACTTGACCTAGTTAGACCGTTCATACTCTGATCTAGCTATACCCACACAGCCATTCTGAAACGTCGGTCGTGCTCTTGGTGTACATAATGTATATATGTTGGGCTACAATGCCCATATATGAGGGAAGGTTAAATATATTTCATAGGATGCCCACAGTACAATGCCTTATTACATGGTCGTAGATGTGTCCATGCACTATATATTCAATGCCATAGCTCAGAGTTGCAATCAGGCAGAATATCCTCACTAACATGCAAAGTTCCTCTCATATCAAGGAACAACTAACATATAATGGTTTTACTTAAATACAAAATCAGCTTGCTGTATGACTACATGTATGGTCGTAGACGTGTCCCTGGTCGTAGACGTGTCCTTGTTTTTGTATTCAGTGTCATAGCTCAGAGTTGCTTTAAGACAGAATAATCTCATTAACACTCAATGTTGCTTTCATATCAAGGTATAATTCACACATAACAAGGACAGTCAAGTATCAAGCATCTTGCAATATAACTGTAGACATGTCCATGGTCGTAGACGTGTCCTCGGTCGTAGACGTGTCCTCGTCAGTACTTTTGTTATGATATCTCTGGTTCTATGTGGAATCTATTAACCAAACTTACTGGGCTTTTTGCTGTCATATGAAGGTATAAGGCCCACATAATAAGGATAGTTAAATATAAGATACTTAGCTGCTATGAGTAGATGTATGGTCGTAGACGTGTCCTTGTGTAATCTACCCCAAAATCATATCATAGCCTCTGGGACATACAATTTAACAGGTAGGTTCAATTTTTTTTGTGGGCTACTTAGGTACATGTAATGTCTCTACCTGGTAAATTTTATTAGTCCATCCACAGTATCTTTCATGGTGCATGACAACCCTAAAAAGGTTGTAGACGTGTCCTCACGACGATTACACCAAAGGATTTATGCACCCAGTGATCACAAAAGAAAATGCCTGGACCCACAACTGTTACAAAAAGATTCTCTACCCTAGGGGGATATCCCAAATGAAATAAATAAGGTTTTGGCCCATTATTTTCTTTTTGGTAGCAAGGGGAAAAATTAGTTCCTCAATTTTACCCAAAAAATGACCCTTTTTGGCCCTTTGCACCCCTGTAGCTCACTTATTATGCATAGGAGATAGGCAAAACCATGGTTCCCCTTCAAGCTCTGAGCATTAAGAACCAGAATGCATAAATAACAACTATATCTCTTATTTTGAACAATTCATTGAGTGGGAGGCAAAGACAACCCATTTGACGATGATCTGTGACTATCAGTCATATATATCTGTACTTATTTCACGATTTCTGGGATTCTCCTGGATATTCTTATGCACATACCTGTCGTTATTGCACACCATGATGCCTGCATCATGACTTTTGTAGGGTGTGCGGTTATCCAAGGATAACAGGCACCCGATGCCGTTATCCATGGATAACCTGCATACATTACATGTCCCATGTTACATGTTAAAACCCACGGAATCTCATGGCCAGGGCAGGGCTCGAACCTGCAGTCTCAGATCCCTAGTCCAACTCCCTATGCATTGTGCCACAGGTACTGACGAGTAGTGGCTGGCTAGAACCAGGTCTTGATATGATACAGAGCCTGGGGAGGCGACGACTACAGGCTGTCCGCTACCATAACTGCGGGACGCATTCAAACAAAGCCAAGCTGAGACGGGCGCTGAAGGAGGAGACGCGGTGGTCTAGTGGTTAGCGCATTGCGCTCAGCTATTAGAGGTAGGCGGGACGAGTCCCGTTCCGGGCGCATCTTTTTTCGCCGTGTGCGCTGTAGCTGTCGGGCGACGAGTGTACAAACACTATTTTTCGCCGTGTGTCTGCTACCATAACCGCGGGACGCATTCAAAGCAAGCCAAGCCGAGATGGGCGCTGTAGCTGTCCTCTGCCGGGCGACGAGGTGTGTACAAACACTATTTTTCGCCATGTGTCCGCTACCATAACCGCGGGACGCCGAGGTGTATGTACCGATTGTGTACACACTATGGCTGGCTTCGAGTCCTGGGGAAGGCAAACAATTTTTGTTTTCAACTTGAATTTATTGATATTCTATTTATTATCCATTGGTATTGTGGAATAAAATAAGTAGTCAATGGATAATTCATGACGAGTGTGTGTTAGCAAAGGATAATTACATGAGGGCGTAGCATCATACGTCATGAATTATCCATTGATTACTTGTTCAATGTACAAATTTATATGTATGATGCATTGATGTGCAGTTAACCCTTTATGGATGGCATGATGCATTGATGTGCAGTTAACCCTTTATAGATGGTATGATGCTTTGATGCACAGTTAACCCTTTATGGATGGCATGATGCATTGATGCACATTTAACCTTTTATGAATGGCATGATACATTGATGTGTAGTTAACCCTTTATATATGGTATGATGCATGGATGCACATTTATTTAACCCTTTATGGATAGCATACTGCATTAGTGCACAGTTAACCCTTTATGGATGGCATGATGCATTGATGTGCATTTAACCCTTTATGGACCGCATGATGCATTGATGCACAGTTAACCCTTTATGGATAGCATGATGCATTGATGCACATTTAAACCTTTATGTATGGCATGATGCATTGATGTGCAGTTAACCCTTTATAGATGGTATGATGCATTGATGCACTTTTAACCCTTTGTGGATAGCATGCTGCATTGCTGCACAGTTAACCCTTTATGGATAGCATGATGCATTGATGTGCAGTTAACCTTTTGTGGATAGCATGCTGCATGGGTCCACAGTTAACCCTTTATGGATGGCATGATGCATTGATGCACATTTAACCCTTTTAGATGGCATGATGCATTGATGTGCAGTTAACCCTTTATAGATGGCATGATGCATTGATGTGCAGTTAACCCTTTATAGATGGTATGATGCATTGATGTGCAGTTAACCCTTTATAGATGGCATGATGCATTGATGTGCAGTTAACCCTTTATAGATGGCATGATGCATTGATGTGCAGTTAACCCTTTATAGATGGCATGATGCATTGATGTGCAGTTAACCCTTTATAGATGGCATGATGCATTGATGTGCAGTTAACCCTTTATAGATGGTATGATGCATTGATGTGCAGTTAACCCTTTATAGATGGTATGATGCATTGCTGTGCAGTTAACCCTTTATAGATGGCATTATGCATTGATGCACATTTAACCTTTTATGGATGGCATGATGCATTGCTGTGCAGTTAACCCTTTAGAAATGGCATGATGCATCGTCAGCAAATATGTCACTAATAATGCACTTTTTGTCAGTAATTAGTCAATGTATATTAGTAATTACTCACTTTTTGTCAGCAGTTAGTCAAAATATGTCATTAATGATGCACTATTTGTCAGCAATTAGTCAATACATGTTAGTAATTGCTCATTATCTGTCTGCAGTTCGTCAACATGTCAGTAATCACTTAGTATTTGTCAATGTCTGATTGAATATTGAAAATTGAATTGAAAATAGCATTGAAAATTGCATTAAAACTCAGGTCTTTTAGGTCTTAGACCTAACCTGCTCCATCTTTATGATATGGATTTCAATAAATTTAGAACCGAACTTCTAAGGGTAACATAGTTGATTTACTCGATTTTAACAGGTAGTGCCACAACGGATATGGACCTTAACCCTTTAAGGATCACATAATGTATTAATGTAGGACATGTTATGATACAATCCCAGGAATACACTTAACCCTTTAATGACAACATAGTGCATTTACATACTTAAACATTGTATAAATGAATGAATACCTTAAACTTTAAAGGACACATAATGCATTATTATAGTACGTTATGTTGTAATACAATGACTGCAGCACTTAAACAAGTCAAGGCCACATGATGTATATTTCAACAGGCTCTAAATATAGTAGAGACCATTGGCCTTACAACTCTGTTGTATAACCCTGTTCCATTGCCCCCTCATTGAGTCCCTCGTTGGTGACGTCGAGGACACTTCATGTACCCGACACCTAGGGGCGCTGGAGTCCAGCGCCACATCACCGCCCAGTCACATGGCCCTCGACTCCAGTGTATATTTATAAGGTCTTTCTGAAGCCTTCCCTGGGGTCAGTCCAGTCTTGATGGACCATCCTGAGAGATGGAGATCGACTGCACGGCTACCATGTTACTTTAACAGAGATGTTCATCCATTTTCAGAGGTTCAGAGGCTCCTAAAATTTAGACTTAATAGTGGAGTTTTAGACTTTCACTTGTGAATTTTCCAAGGGTCCTTAAATTTTCAGAGGTTGGACCAACACCCAGCTGACATCTCTGCTTTAACCTCTCTGTGCTTCTGCATAGAGAGAGGTATGGTGTAAACTTTTACAAGACATTATTTCTCTTGAGGGTGACTATTGTCAAGTTGTTGAGAACTAGTGGTTAATACACCATAAGCTTGTAACCTGTTATTAAGAACGGCTGGTGTTGAGTGCATCGACAATAAAAGTTTTAACTGGAACCTGTTTCGTGTTTGGTCGTTGTCTATCGAAGGATTCGATTAGTAACGATGGTCAGGAACAAACACTACACAAGACTAGCTGTAATTTTATAGCCCTGGTGCTTATTCAAGACCGGCCTGTTCAAAATCTGGTCCTTATAAGTGTCAATGCCGTGAAAGTCTTCTACTGTATAAGCTGCTCCCCCTGAGATTGAGGGAATGCCATAAGCTGGAAATAACCTGGAAATGTTTCTAAGTTTATATGATGTAAACACCGCAAATTAGCCGCACCCTAGATTCAGAATGATTCGATAAGCTGGATCCAAGGTTTAAAATGGTCTATAAGTTGGGTTTTAGGTTATTTGATATTCATATTGATGTCCATTGAACAGATGCACTAGGCTCCCCAAAAAAATAAAGGTGTTTTTCCAGTAACATGACTTGAAATGGTAGGGTCGGTAGTTCGGATTTTTTTTTTGTTTTTACATTTACATAGGAAATTGTAGGGATACATATCAATGGATGTATCAAATTCAAAATGGCACCTGAAATAAGCCTTTTATGGTATAAAGCCATATCGTTGCCCTATGGCAAGGTTTTAACTGTTTTCTAATAGCAGGAGAAAAAGATAGTTGGCAGGAGAGGCAAAAGAAGTGTACGCATTTCTCTAGCACCAAGTTCATACAACAATTTGTACTGGGGCCTGTAGGTACACATATCAGACAGAGCTTCAGTACTTTCTTATTAGGTAGAAAAGGGTTAGTATATATGTTGAAACAGAAGAAACTCAATTTGCCAAAATGCCAAAAAGTTCAACCTTCTTGCACAAAGGCGACAATCGATAATACATGTATATAGTTTTGCAAGTTGCACCTGTACACAATTAGATTATGGAGACTACACACCATGTACAGTAGAACAACCCTACTGAATAGTTGTCATTAATTATCATATTTAACAATTCTTTCACTTCTGAATCAATAAAAGCACACTGGTGGTGAATATGGTTGACTTTGACAGCAGTTAAATTAAAGGACGCCGGTGTCACTGCTGTGTCCTGCACACTGGGAAGCTGTCGTGCTCACACCTCCCTCAGGGACATGCAGGATTGGACAATTAACCAACATTTGAGCGTTTAAGTGCCACTAATGCCAGAGTGCACCAATTTCACGACATGATGCACCAATGAAGAGCTGGTGAGTGTGCAGCTGGTGAGTGTGCAGCTGGTGAGTGTGCAGCTGGTGAGTGTGCAGCTGGTGAGTGTGCAGCTGGTGAATGTGCAGCTGGTGAATGTGCAGCTGGTGAGTGTGCAGCCTACATTATCGGCATCAGACATGGTATTTTAACGCACTATCGGCCTTTAAATGGTTAAAGGAGTCCTTCACCCATTTGACTGCCAGTCCATTAGCCCTCTGCCAACTTGCCTCTGCATTGAGTTGACCACTCAACATTGCTAACAGGCTTGTTAGGTGCGAGCTCAGGTCAAAAGGTTCAAGGCTACTGACAAGGAATATCAACTGGACCAAGCCATCTCTGATGCCACTTTGATTTACCTTCATGGCTTTCCTTCTTAAAGATGGAGTATCAGTTAATTAACTCAAAAAGAGTTATAGGAGACGACTATGGGTCCCCTCATTTTTAGGACTGCAACTGAGTGCGGTTGATTTGCTGGGCTGCGACCGCGCAGTTGATTTTCCATGTATTAATCGTGTAGACTGGGTAAAGTGGTGCATGAAGCCAGCGTCTTAGGCTTGCACCCCCTGGTCATTAACCTGAATCTGCCCCCCCCCCCCACCCCACAAAAAAAAAAAGAAAGCAAAGGGGAAAAAGAGGGAAGATTGAAGTGGGCAATGAAAAATAATCAGATAGATCAGTATAAAGATCTTAACCATTAGAACTTGAATTGATAAATGAGATTCTGGGTATTTTCTAAGGCAATAACCCCTCCAACCTTGACTTCCAAGACATGAAAGACACAGCTAAATCAAGTATATGTGTCAGTCAGTGTATCCCCACAACCCCCTTGGCTCTTTAGTTCAGTTCAAGTGGGAGGAGAGGAAGGGATAGTTGAGTTATAACTTGGTAATAGAAACAGTCTTATACTATGTCCTTAAGCAACTTACACCACCCAGGCCGGCCACATACAAGGACACACCCAATAGGAGTAAATGGATGGAAAAGCGGTGGGAAAAACATCTAGGTGCCCCATCATCCATTTTTGCTTCAGTTTGATATATTGGGCTTTTGGCAATGTCAGGGGTTAAAGGGGAAGTGAAGCCTCTGGGTAGGGCTGTCACTGTAGACAAGGTCGCCTCTTGGCGCAGGGCCCCCCTTGTTAAAGGGGTGCATCCACTGCGACGGATGGACCATCCGTCTCCCTTCATCCGTATTTTTCTCCATAGAAATCAATGATAAATGAAACGGACGAAATCGACGGATGGTCCATCTGTCGGCAGTGGACGCACCCCTTTAGCTTTGTATACATTGAAGCATTGTAAGGGAGTGGTCATTTGAATAACGACAGTGAGAGAAATTTACGGGGTTAAAACATTCTGTGTTCCTTCTGAAGAAGGGGGGGGGGGGGGGTGCAGAAACATTTTACCCTTCCAGAGTAGACCTTCTCTTTGTGATGTTTTGCAAAAGAAAAATTAAGTGTGCTTAGAGTCAGGCTCGCCCCCTCCAGCCCGACAGAGTACGGGCTGGCTTCAGACCTTCATCTGGGTGGATCGTCGCCCAGGTGGCGAGCTAGTTCTCCCAGCAGAGGCTCTACTATTCAGTATTGACCAAACATCAGTTGGGGAGTGAATACACATCCAAGTTCAATCAGATTCTTATCTACATCAGAGGGGGCAATAAAACAATAAACTGGAATACACATCCAGTGAAAGGTAGAGGTGACCCCAGGCTATTGAACTGGTATCAATAGCCGCTGGCCGAGGCTGGCTTAGAGTGGGTTCTTCTCTTAACCCATACGCTAAAACCTACCACTTCAACGTTGATTACTCAAGGGTTAAGACTCACTCTTCTCACTCACTCACTCACTCACTCACTCACTCACTCACTCACTCACTCACTCACTCACTCACTCACTCACTCACTCACTCACTCACTCACCCATCACTCCTTATAATAGCCAACACCTTCCTCAGGGACCTCTTGTCATCAGAGGCCCCCAAAAAATGTCAGCACAAAGGTCAAGGCTGCTGCTCTTGTCTCCCCAAACCGTCCTTACTCTGATGTCAGAATGGTAGGACGGACGTCAGCGCCTGCCTCCAAGCTTAACCCTTTGCTGCAAAATACTCTTGCCTTTTTCTCTCTCCTACCTTTCTTTCCCCAACAGCTCCAAACAAAGTGTCTTGTTCAAATTTTGCAATTTTGTGAGTTTTATTTTAGTGCCTTGGTGGTGGTTTGACCTTTGGGCATTGGTCCCAATATGGAAGCCTCCTTTCCTCTTTCACCGTCGCGGTGCAATGAATTTGAGTTTTTGTGTAGTGACTGAGCGTCACTCGGCGGGGTACAGTTTTTCTAAAATGCCATTTTTTTTCGGTCTTTCTTTTTGCAGTAAAAAGCCTATGATTGGGCATGGAATTAATGACCGTGTCGGTATTTTTCGGGCTAAGGAACTGCAAAAAAATAACACCGAAGGGGCTGCAATTGCGTTGTTTTAGTTGTGTTATATAGAATATAAAAATAGACATATGGCAGTGGTCCAAATTTGATAAAATAAAAGATAATGAAATAAATAAAGAAATATGAGATAATGAAATAAATTAATGAAAAATAAAAAAAAAATATCACTTTAATGAATTAATTTTCTGATGAAATAAAGCAAGAATTTAATTTAGCTAATTGTAAGTAGTATAAAACCGTGTGTATAATTAAACTGCATCCATTGTATAAGAAGCCTAATCTAGCTCGAGTTCAGACTAACAATGATAAGCCGCATCGGGGGTTTAAATACTCCTTAGAGTTTTAGTATTTCAAGGGCTTATTGGTATTCACAGATACCCTGCTTAAAAGCCACCACGACCTAAGCACCTTACAATACGTGAGGGAATAATGAAATAGAAGTGGACCTACCTCCCAACCCACGTAAAAAAATTAATCATATTGTTTTTGATATTTCTTGATAACTCATGGGAATTGACTCTTATGGTATCTGATTACAAAATAGGGCCATATCTACCGTATTCTCCCGCGTATAAGGCGCAGCCTGCGTATAAGGCGCACCTAGAGTTTTGGAAAATTCTCAAAAAATTGAAAAATTCATAACTTTGGTTCTACTGAATGAATTTTCAAAATTCAAAAACCTATGTGTAGCTTGGGCCACCCTGGACCCTCCTGGGCCCCTTATGTCCTATTATGACCAAGGGGGCATGTAAGATATCAAAAGAAAGGTCTTGGTGTCCCCCTTGTGGATCCAATGAGAACTAACCCCCCCCCCGTATAAGACGCGCCTTATACGCGGGAGTTTACGGTACTGTATGAGCTGTGAGTTTGAACTTTCATGAAGAGATTCCAGAAACTTTCAAGGCCCTCCCAGGTAATCCAGACTACAACGTACTTGTGACAATCTCTTCTATTGTAGCTTTGACTCTTCACGACTTGCTCTTTAATGGCCTAGGCACCGCACAAGAGTTTGAACTTTTAAAGCCCAGGAAAAGAAAATATTAGTTTTGAGTGATGGCACTTGAGTTAATGTGCAGAATAACCCCTAGTGTGATGCCCAAAAGCTTCATGATACCCTGATACATCAATGCAGTAAGTGTAACTCAACGTACTTCATGAGTGCATCATGCCATCCCTTAGGCCGTACGGTAAAACCTTGTACATAAGGAATGACTTATACAAGGGATATTCTACAGTACTAAATCAACACTTTTCAAACTCTGGGCGTAATATGAATTGCACCCAAAGTCAGGATACAGATATGCATGGTTGTATGTTACCTACATTTAGCCTATATTATCAGCACGGTGCAGGATGCTACTGATGAGAAGCTATGGTCTCGTGTGGATAAACGCACTCTTTGGAGTGCACCAACCCCGTGTGTTGGTATGATGCATGAATGCAGCAATGAACAGTGCGAAGTATCGGGACATTAATGCATCATAACCAGTGGAGGGCATGATAGATTTCAGCACTCTGTGGCCCTTAAGACGTCATTGGGTTAAGCCGATTTTGTCGCGTTGGATCACAGGGCACATTTTCGCAGTGTGAAAAGTGAGTAAAGAACTCAATTAAACCTACCGAACTGAATTTTCCATGAGTGCTCCTTAAAACACACCTCTTTTTGGCCTCACCGCAGTCGCTTTTGTAGCTCAGGCAGCAACAGGTATTAGGAGTTTGTTATCTGGAGCAGTGGTGACGCACGCATAGCTCCTGGGAGGGACGGAGGTCACAGGCAGTGTGCTTAACAAGACAGTGAAGAAGACAGTAATTGATACTGGTCACTTGGGGATGGATTTAGATCTTTTATTGGACCCTGGCGGTGCTAGATCCCTGGGACATTGAATCATCTGTGACGACTGACAGCTAACTCTCACTGACTGAGAGGTTACCTTACATTCTACCTGATAACTGTGTTAAGTTAACCCTTTAATGGGCGCATCATGCAGTGGTGCATCATGCAGACCATACGGGGCTGATCCACTCCTGGGGGGCCAGCATGATGCTCAATGCTGGCAGTAGACTACACAGCACACCCCAGCACAGCAGTGGTGCAGCATGAGGAGAAAGGCAGGGTTCCCACACGTCATGGAATGTCATGGAATTAAAAGTTGTCAGGGGAAAATCATGTCCAATGTCATGGAATTTCTGAAAATTGCTTGAGTCATGGAAAAAGGGAAAATGGGAAAACTGAATATTTATTGCAAAAATCCATTGGAATGGACTTTTTTCCATCTCAATTGCAGGAAATTTTCCGGGAGGTCAACCCCAATAATGTCCAAATACAGTTAGAAATGTCATGGAAAATTTAGATTTTTGTCATGGAAATGTCATGGAATTTGAGTCTGGGGATTTTGTGTGAACCCTGCAAAGGTACATTATTGCAAGGATTCCTTCTGTGGGCCTGAAAGGGTTAAGGCATGCTGCGCTTTTCCTGTTTGAACCACTGTCAAAGTTAAACCTGAACTGCTGTCACATATAAGAATAGTGTAGAAATAGAACACTGTCAATATTCAAGTGTCAACTCAGTGTCTCTATCCTGTTATAAAAGCACTCAGATTATCCAGTTTGGGCACCCAAAACCGTTTGAAATGTGATGACCATGATATAACGGCCGCTAATTGCACTAATGTATCATGCCCATTGGTCGTTTCTCCACCTACTCTAGGTAGCAGCACCCATGTTCTCAAATTGTACATCACCAAGACACAGAGAGTAGTGAGAAAAGTGAACATCTGCTGACAAAGGGATTCCTAGAATTTCCAGGCACCCTCTGAGCCTCAGCCACAACTACCTAAATGTCAGTCCCCGATGGAGGTGCTCCTTTTGGGATGCAGATTTAGGGACCTTCAATTAATGCAGGTGTGATGCGGAAGTGCTCTTTGTGAGAGAAAGCCGACCAGGTTGAGTCTGAGAAAGATTAGGGTCTAGCCTTTCTACTTAAGAAGAAAAAATAAAGATAAAGTGAATTGAAAAGGAAATATAGGAGAAATATAAGAAAAAAAGGTATATGAGAGAAAGTAAAATTAGAAGAAAATAAAACAAAAAAACGGGAGTTTCAAGAAAAAAAGGTATCGCATCGGCTTCACCCATGTGGACACGTTCAGGGGAAAATGTGCTGGTGACAGGAGCATGATTGTAGGGAAAGGGGGAGGAAGACGAGAGGGGGACCTCTCCCCTGTGATAAGAGGAAGTATATATGTAATCTTATTATGCCCCTCCATAGTATAATTTGTAACTATATTATTAGGGGAGTGGTTGCGGGGAAAAATCCCCACCCCCCTTTTTCTATGGGGCCTAACCCACCCCCCTACTGGAGGTACCTAGATTCATGTGAAAATGCACCCTTCTACCTGAAAGTAGTTAAAAAAGGAAATTACCCCATCCCCTAAAGAATGGGCCAGTAATTAGTGATACACATGGTATGCTATACATAGGGTATTGCAGTAAGAATGGGCCAGTAATCAGTGATACACATGGTATGCCATACACAGGGTATTGCAGTAAGAATGGGCCAGTAATCAGTGATACACATGGTATGCTATACACAGGGTATTGCAGTAAGAATGGGCCAGTAATCAGTGATACACATGGTATGCTATACACAGGGTATTGCAGTAAGAATGGGCCAGTAATCAGTGATACACATGGTATGCTATACACAGGGTATTGCCGTAAGAATGGGCCAGTAATCAGTGATACACATGGTATGCTATACACAGGGTATTGCAGTAAGAATGGGCCAGTAATCAGTGATACACATGGTATGCTATACACAGGGTATTGCAGTAAGAATGGGCCAGTAATCAGTGATACACATGGTATGCTATATATGGGGTATTGTAGTAATAGAAATAAATGTGAAGTTTCATTCATTGCACTTTTGAATAAAATAATAGTTGATGTCTGTTCATTTGCTCCAAACATATCTGATCTTCCCAACTTAACAATGAAAGAAAATGTTAAATTTATCTAACCTACTTTTTAGCGCGGCGACTAGTGAGTACTACTCGTGAGATGAGTAGACTAGTGTATGGTTCACAGTCGCCACGGTGTAAGGGATAGGGAGGCTTTGCAATCTATTTTTGTTTGTGGCTCCTCTGCTATGGACTATTCCTGCTCACTATTCTAATGTAATAACAGCAGTGTGTGTACTTTACTTATCAGTGAAGGAATTTTCAGAATATATCTCATACTTTTGATTTTATTCGCAGATAAGACATTTCATCATTTGGAGCCCTATGGCAGATTAGCATTAGAGCATTTTAAGATTCAGAAATGCATCCCTGTAGCCTTTGTTTTAGAATTGTTCGTTTTGAAACTACTATATATATGTAGTACAGGTTTTATCTCAGTGGGTTATGGTACAATTGGATCATATTTTCTGTATTTGAACAAAGTATTCACTGTCAAAGATCTCTATGGAGAAATCAGTGCTAAAGTGTGTTGCCATATGTGCATTTATGTAAATCAGAGGAGGTTGAAGTGTAAGGCCACCTTGTGGAACTGCTACATTCTTTTCTGTGTAAAATTTTTAGTTTACATTGAAATAATGCTATCTCAGAATATGTATCTACTATTGGTGATGAAAGATTAATTTGATTACTCCTTTCATTATATAAACGATTTTGTGGAACACTGAAAACATGTATGTACACCAGGGTACTTACACTGTGCTCCCCTCTAAAGAGAGGTGGAGTGATCTGGCTTGCTGACCACTGGCCTGTGACGAGGTACAGATTATTACAAGTGATTGGCAGTTGGATGTGTGTGTGTGGGGGGGGGGGCAGGGGGGGGGGCAGAGCAGGCTCCTGGCAATCTGAGACAGTGTACACTCATAATGACACACCTGTTGACTATGGCATTGAACATTGAATAAGACAGGTCCCTGTGGCAGCTGAGTGAGGTGCATGCAGAATGGACAGTCTACAGACTATTAGTACTTAGCTGCAGTGGTTAGTTCAGGTTGAATTTGTGCTATATACTACCAAAAGCCCAGATGATAGTATGCCCTATCTGTCTCACCAACTGAAACTAGACACAAGATTACAAGTCGCCGCGCCATGTCTCACAGGACTATTCTCTACTATTGTATTAAAATCTACAACACTATGGTTTTATTATTTCCTACCTTACAGGTGAGCCCAGCCAATTAATAATTCCAGGGAGTGCAAAACCAAGGTAATCATCTTAATATCAGGTGTCTTACACAGATATCTATAGCTACAGGTAATCGTTTTATTTTGCAGGGGCGTGAAAAAATCCATACAGACTTTCTTCTATATTAGATGCCATTCTGCTCAAGGAAATGCATGCCTCACCAAAATGTGCTGATTTATATATCTATCAGGGGTCAGGAAAAAGTCAGAAAATGCTCTTATTTTTCAGGGTCGGAAAAAAGTCAGGATTTAGCATGAACAGTTGTTAAAAAGTCAGTAAAAAAATCTTTTGGGGGAAAAGTCAGGAAAAAGACAAGATTTTTGGTCAACAATAAGCCATTATTTGGGGAATATAAAGATTATTGGAGGGAAAAAAAACGCAACGTTGAGCCAAGAAACTCATGGATTAATATTATACATCCAAATTCCTCAGTGTTTTCCATTTCTCATATCTGCCAGGGTAACCCTTGGTATTTATCCAGACCAAAGGATATTTAAATAAAGCATTTTATGGTCATAGTAAAATTTTGAGGGTAACACCTTGAATTAACCTCATTTACACATGATGAGACCCATTGAGGTTGAAACCTTGACTTTCACCCATAGCACTCAATGATGTGCTATACTCAAAACATATGTGTGAGTTAGAGTCCAAGGGTTGGAGAGAGTCACTCTCCAACACCTGGAGACACCAACAAATCATTATTGGTGCCATGGTGACACTGCATTCATTTGTATGACATCACTGAATGAGGCGAGCATGGCAACCGTGCCAGTAGCATCAAGGTAGTGTTGAGGTGTGGAGGTGCAGACTGCCGTCTCCCGAGTTTCAGAATGCACCATTGGGCTTCTAGAGCTTCAACGTTTTCCTGGGGGAGTTCCTTCACCCCACCTCATATCCCCCTATTAAGCTCCTACTGTACCGTATAGTCAGCAAAACAAAAATTGGGGGCACAGGGATGTTTGAGGTTACTTGTATGATTATACAGCATCAAAACTATAATACTGTCAGAGGCGTAGGAAGCAAATCTTCATTGGGGGGGCCCAGCCAGGGCCCCATCGTGACCACCTTGAGTTATCGGCTGAAGCACGATGACGTCTATACATATACGTATATATATAAAATTTGTTTTGTTTGTTTTTTTCATTCTGAGTGGTAGCATCGTGCCGACCGGTCATCCATACCCCCTAGCCTTGTCAAAAGTTATATATATATATATATATATATATATATATATATATATATATATATATATATATATATATATAATTTGTATAGAAAAGTAATTTTTGTTGAATCTTGGATCTGACTTAGGCTCACACCCCTACTTTCCCTATCCCATCACCATAAAAATCTAATTTGAGATGCAAGGTTTGAGCTTCTTTTCCATTTTGTGTTTCAGTTCTTGGCCAATATTGGGGGGGCCCAGACATATTCAGGCCCCACCTCCTTCATGATTGGGGGGGCCCAGGCCCCCCTGGCCCCCCTTTTCCTACGCCCCTGACTGTTAATCCTCGTGTATAAGCCACTGCAAGCATGAGAACCAGATACAAGTGGATGGGTTAGGGGGTAGGGGTTAGATTTAACCCATACGCGATATTTTCCCAGTTGTCCCAGCATCTGAGGGTGTGTGTGTGTGTGGGGGGGGGGGGGCTAGGACTCCAAAGCTTTTTGAATTTTGAAGATTATTCCATTAGAAGATAAGGGGTTCCATTTCATTTCTTTTTTACTTTTCCACAGCTCAGGTGCGGCTTATACATGAGAATTTATGGTACCTCATGTATGCGTAGTCAGGCGTACCTGAGGGGAAACTTTGGTCACTTTTATACTCTTCATTTGTTGATTCTCATATAAGGTGCACACCTAACCTTGGCAGTTCTATAAGGTGCAGTGTGGGTGTATCCTCACCTAAGATTTCCTACCCATCAGCATAGGCAAGTTTTTTTCCAGGCATCAGCCCAATATAAATACCCGGTACCTGCAAACTCCTATTTTTTTCTGAATATCCACCTAGATCAATATTGTGATTGTTCTGGATCCAATGAGATCTCATCTTATCATTTATAAGGGGGGGGGGGCTGACTTAAGAAATTTTTTTAACCCTTTAAGGGCCATTAATGCACTAATTCATCATGCCTATTACTTGGCATGATTCATGAAATGCTACATTCATACATCATGCTGACCCTACGTCAGGGGTGTGAATTGCCGAGGAAGCTCGGAAATCCAATTTTTTGGTCTTCAACAAGATAGTTCCTGAGATCTCTGTAAATCCTATTCAACATTACATATCTGATCCTTTTGCATATATTCTGGATATTTCACTATCCCAATGTCAAATTTAAACCCTGGACACCAAAATAATGTTATAATAATTATTGATCAATGGACCCCTTTTAAAAACTCTACTCTGTTGTAAAAAAATTATCATTATGTTGCCGTAAAGTCATGTAGTGCGCTTTAGGTAATTTCATTTTTGGCATCTGGTGTGATTTCACAACACTATACTGAGTCAAAAAGCCCCCATAGGATGAACATGATGCACTAATGAAGTGCTGGTGAGCAGGCTGGCCAGTACTTAATTGACGCATCATGCCAACCAATGGACATGATGCACTTCCCCATTAGCGGCCCTTAAAGTGTTAAGAAATGACCAATTACTTAACATGAAGTATAACTCTGACTTTAAATATCACTTTTATTGAATATCTGAGTGTCAGTAATATACCTAAATTACCACTTGAGAAAGTCAGGAATTTTGATGTGTCTGGTTCCCTGGCAATCCTGTCTATGATATAGGGTTGATTTTTTTCCTGCCAATGCCTTTTTATCAGGGGATCTATCCATTTCTAAAACTCCTCTCTCCAGGCTCAATTTTATATAATGCATCATTCCAACCTTAAAGGGGTCATTGCTCTTCTGCTCACTCTACCAGCTCCAGTTGTCCCTGACTCATGCTCATATCTGCTCTAGTACTTTCTATTCACCAACTCTGGAAGCCTATATATATATATATATATATATATATATATATATATATATATATATATATATATATATATATATATATATAGGAGCAAAAAAAAACTGTTAAAACTCCAGCCAGAGTCATGCTGTTCTAATGGTTGCCGCTCCGGCTTTGTGATTGGCTAATTGTGTAGCGAGCAGGTGTGACAATTATCTTTTCTGAGAAGAGCAAATATCATCGTGCATGTGATACTAATAAGTGCATTTGATATACCTGTTACATTAGTTCTCTGCTATATTTAAGTGTGGTAAGTATGTAAATGCCAGTATAATTATGTATACGCTTATCGTCCACCGTCATGTGCAAGCTGGAAAGTCTGAGAGGAATTTTTTCATTGGTCAATAATGTATCACGCTAGGCCGGAATAGGACAAGGCTCTTCGACGTGCATTAACATGCTATATTTGTATCTTTAAGAAAGCGCATGCCCCATTTGAGCTTTTATAAGCGGGAGTCCCGAATAAGTGCGGATACAGTGATACAGACATAGATGCACTCTATTCTGCTTTTAATAAAAGGAAAAGGCTGAATGCTTTTTTTCTATTTCTTTTTGTTTTCTTTATCCATCTGCATGGGTCTTTTGATTTGTCCAGATCCAATGAGATCTTATTTTATAGCTTATATGGGTGTGTGCGTGTGTGTAGAAGGTGAGGGGTGCTCTCGTCGTGAGTTTGCAAATTTCAGGTATGATCTGGGACATTTTTATGTACCGATATACGTCAATATCTTTTATAACGCTGAATCATGGCCTTGGCCTATGAGTTAACATGCACTCTATTCTTCTCCCTTCCCTCCCTCTCATCACGACAATCTGACCAACTCAATTAGTGTTCCAACGTCATACATACCACAGAAACTGCTTATTAGGCCATTCTGATCTTTAAATATGGAGTTCCAGTAAGAATGTGTGGAGGTGGTCATGATGTAGGGGGGTCATCAGGTTCTTGGCATGCATTGTCTAAATACATAAGGAGCCAATAATAATCATCTAAATTGGGGAATTCCCAGGAATGGGAATGCGCAATACTAATTAAAAGGCTCATGCTACTAACCACTGAGCTAAGTCTGAATATAATATTACTCTTATGCCATGGCTAATACCGACGATAGTATAGATTTGTACTACTCACGCCGTATTCAATGGGGGGTGGTGGAATACAATACTCACATATTCAATGCCGCCATTTTGAAATTTATACATAGCCAGTTAGTTTTGTACTTACGTAAGGTTATTAGAAGTTTTACGATAAAAAAGTGATTGAGCTAGTTAAATAATATAATCTTATGAATTGTTGATGTAAATAGAAGAGAAACGCCATATTTAAAAAAGAAAAATGTCCTGTGCATAACAATTAATACAAAACTAAGGGCTTGACCTCTGCCGCTAGCTCCCAACCAAGCCAAGATGGCGGACAACAAAGCAGAATGACTCGACATGTTTAAAATAAGTAAATGAAATTTATTCCCTGGTCATGGACATTTGCTTATATTTTTTTTGAGGTTTTAGTACTCGCACAATAACCTCACATAGAAGGCGCACCCTTAACTTTGGCTGATCCTATAAGGCGCAGGAGATGTCCATCCTTGCGCCTAAGCCGCACCTTAAATGCAAGGTATAAAAGACAAAGCTGACATCTTGAGGCATGATACCATCCTTAAAGGGTTAAGTAATTTAGTCCATATACTTTCTATAGCAACTTATTTGATTCTCTCGCAACAAAGGGATAACGTGCTAGCTATCCTATAATTATGCCAGGTCCACCGTCATCATCTTCTGAGAAACTGCTGATGAATTGGTCCTAGTTAAACTAACTTCTAAGAAACCGCTAATGAATAGGTCCCACCCAATAGTTATAGAGCCCCAAAAGGAACGTGTCATAACGTATCTATTGATATATGTGGTCAAGGTGTGTGCATTAAATATTAGTCATCATTATGAGAGCGTTTTGAGTGATGATCCTCTAACGCTATTTCTAGTGTTGCGAAAAACTTTTTATTGATGTAGGCCACTGTGGCCTACGTTTTGGCATCGTATACATGCAGGCCATTTCCCTCTAGGGCATTATAAACCTGGCCTCCATTCAAAGGCCCTAAATCGGCCATTAAGATTCTACACCAGAAAAATCTGGTGTGCCGCCGTCTTTCCGGCAACACTGCATTTTGAAAGCATATGTCATATTCATGGTGGGAAACTGCATAGGGTTAATAGATGAATACATGCAGCGTCTGTGCCTGTACATTGGGCAACAGGCACAACCCACCCACTATTTGGACACAAATATAAGAGGGTAAGTCCCATTTTACAAATGGGATAGCCGGTAAGGGAGAAAGAAGAGATAGGAGATGACAGAGAGGATAGTTAAGAAGGTCTGATAGGCCCCTTTAAAGGTGGAGAGGGCCCAGCCCATGTTGTACGTTATGAAGGTGCTCCCCAAGCCAACTTCATGTATTAAAGACCTGATGCCCAGAAGGAAGGGTTTCAAATGCAGGTTTCCATTTGTAGGGCCCTAGACAGGGGGGGTCCCATGTCCCTTGTCGATTTTAAGAAATGGGTCTTGTCTCTTGTCACCCACCCCTATGTCCCTTGTCGATTTTAAGAAATGGCATTGTCCTCTTGTCGATTTTAAGAAGTGATTTTGTCCCTTGTCACCCACCCCCATGTCCCTTGTCGATTTTAAGGAGTGGCCTTGTCCTCTTGTCGATTTTACCCGTCTGGGGTCCTATTTGTATTATATGAGTTAAAGATCTATCTTAAAGAGCCTTATCATTTATAGATACTCAATGACTAGTTAAAAGTGACTTGATGGACGCCACTAGAAAACAAGCACTTATTATTGCTTAACTTTTAAAAGCCACATGATGCATCAAGATCCTTGGTTGTCATGATGCATCAATGTTGTACTGGCTAGTCTACTCCACCAGCACTGCATTTGAGCATCATGGCGACCATTATGAGACTACCGTAAATTCTCTTGTATAAGCCGCGGCTTATACCAGAATCCAAATCCAAATTAGGCTTATAGGATCAGCCAAAAGAAGGGATGTGGCTTATATGAGGGGTTTTACCACCATGGAACAGTACTAAACTGCCTATTTTCAACCTCCAGATGTGGCTTATAGCCCCCTCCCACACACAGGGTGCGGCTTATATGAGGGATGCGGCTTATGTGAGAGAATTTACGGTATAAACCCTATATGGATGCCATGCTACCTTAGTTATTGGCTAGGGCTGTATTTAACGACTCAGGAAAAACAATGGGCGTGATGTTTAAAGGTTGAAATGCATATCAAGTCCATATATTCATGCTAGAACACTTACAGGTCAAATTCCAAAAATTAAAATAGGGAACATTTTAAGTCCATGCATTAGCCTTACAGGTGTTGGTGAAATAGCAGCAGCATCTCTGAACTGAAGGCTTCCCACACAGGCTACTTGTGCTAAAGTTCAGAACTTAATAAGTAAAGTCATAACACGGAAGTCAAAATTGTAGTCCCAGATTAAACCTAAAATTTGGCCTCTGAAGATGTGGGCGGCTACTGGTTGTATTTATGATGGCATTATAAATCAATAATCAAGAGGCTATTTACAATTACCCATACATAATCCGTTTATCACTGCGATATTTGTTGGGTGTGAAGTTGGGCGTGAGAAATTATTGATGTATTACTCTTAAGGTTTTTCTTCTATTTTTTTCCCCTTTCTAATTGTGGATTAATAAGATATTGACATATAGACAAAGACTGACGTTCAACAGGACATTTGAGGTTATGCTTATAAGTGAAAAAAACCTCTGAGTTGGACAATTTTTATTTATTTGTCAATATACTTATGGTCCTTGTTTGTTGAGATTTTCAAGTTTCAAAATGAAATTATTGTGAAAAAAATGAAAAGGTGAATGTTAAGTGGTGGCAATGATTTATTTTGGTTCCAAGGGGTCTTAAATTAAAAATATCATTAACCTTTGTCTTGATTAGTATGTAAATGAGCAGCCAGGGACGCTGCCTACCGTTATGACGTCATTGTGACGTCAGAGCATTTAAAACGATGCACCAGAGACATTCAGTTTGGAATAAAAGGTGGATTTTCCTATCGAGGGATATGGTTTCCAAAAAGGCAAATCCCCACATGAATGAAAAAGCAGACATTGACTGACATTACAATAAATTTGTGTTTCGAAAATGTGCTGCTTTCTGATTGGAGCTGGGCACCAGGGACAGTTATTACACATGTATTTTCGGTCACTACCAACTTGGATGTTACCAGGGACGTACATTTACCAAATCACATTGTATTTTAATTGCATGGTGTTTTTTTCTGAGCAAAAGGCCGATTATCAGTGTAAATCATGCATTTGTAACTGATATTTCTTTTAAAGGAGTGGTTAACTTTGGTCAAAGTAGGCTGGGGGCCAGTGGCTTTTTTACCAGAAAACAAAGAAGGGAAAAGAAAAAAAAAGATAACCCCCACTTGAAGAATACAAAATCGTTTATACGAGTGCTCTTTATATTCACTATATATAGTAAAAGATCAGAGTAACAGCAAAGGCAGTACGGAGGTGGGTATATAGTCATTGTACTATTTAGAGCAATCCAGGATGATCCGATTCAGATCTCGTGGTTTCTCATATGGCAGTGAGGGTTAACCTTGTTACTGGTGGCGTCAGCAGAGGGTGCTACAGGTGCCTGGATGAGGTGGGAGTAGTCACTGACCTTAGTGTAACCTTGTCCTCCTGGCAATGGGTCACCTTGATGTTGTAAGGTATGTCAGTACACTGACCACCCCCTGCAGCCACACACCTACACCTGACACCTACACCTACTAGTATTCCGACTTAGCGGGATACATTATTGACCAATGAGAAATTTCCTTTCATTCAGTGCCGACTTTTCAGGGTGCATTATGTAATACCTAGTACCCATCAGCTCGCAGTTATCAGTCCTTATCTCGCAAGGTATCAGCTTCAGCAGGCGTCAGCCCACAAAGGAACACGCTAAGGCAATATACTCCTGCCTGCCCACCAATAGGCAGAGGTCCTTAGAACCTCCCTGCGAGCCTCCTGTCTGTCCCTCAATAGGCAGAGATCCTGAGAACCCCGGGCTTCCCTAGCCCACTTAAAAAAGGGTCTATATCTCCCTCCTATCCCCTCGGATGTGTGTAGTGCACATATGTGTGGGCTCCAACACATTCCTCTGTGAAATTGTGTAATCAAGTTCTCGCCATGAATTTGACCTGAGCTGTTGAAATGGTGTTAAACATATATTACTCACTCCTGAGAACCTCCTGGGAGCCCCCTCACAATAGGCAAAGGTCCTGAGAGCCTTCCCCCTGTGGAGTTGGGACCTTCGTGTGAGGGCATGAAGGAGCAGAATAACTTCATCGGGAGTCCACAAAGGAGTAGTCCCCTTCCATACTAACATTGGGTATACCGGATTAATAAAAGGCAACAAACTTGGGGTTTCTTGTCGCTTGGGGTGAGCATATGGGCAGCTGGTGTCCATATGGGTGGGCCCGGGCCTACATACTTCCCGGGACATGCTTGTCTTTTGCCATGGGTTTCCCCATCAGTGAACCACATCTGGGTGATCAAAGGCCGTGGTTTGTCTGGCCCTGCCTATGGGATCAGGCAAATAAAAGAACACTTGCTATCCTTCGAAAAGAGTAGGGGAATGAAGCCCCAGTAGCAGTTTCCCCCCTCACCCCCCCCCCCCTCCTCATAGATTCGGTCATTCATCTCATAGATGTGGTCATCCATAGATGCGGTCACTGCTGTGTTGGGCAAGCAGCATATAAATACCTGTCTAGCTGTCTGGACAAGCAGCTTTGAAATACCTGTCCAACCAGAAAAAGGAAAGACTTAATGTCCGAGAACCACAGAACTTCTGCTAACTTTTAAGTACTAATAGTGAAGGTAAAATCACCAAACCAAACCTGAGAGCCTCCTCTGATGAGAACTTCCCATATTTCCTACCATAGTCAGAGAACCTCCTTGGAGCCTGCTGTCTGCTCCACAATAGGCAGAGGTCCTGGGAACCTCTTGTGTTGAGAACTTCCTGTATTTCGTACGATAGTCAGATGTACTTAGAACCTCCTGGGAGCCTCCTGTCTGCCCCACAATAGGCAGAGGTCCTTAGAACTTCCTCTATTTTCTACAAAAGTCGAGAGATCCCGAGAACTCCTGCCTCTCCCACAAGGCCTGCTCTATAGTAAGCAAGAGGCCCTGAGAATCTCTTGTTTGTCATAATGGATAGAGATCCTGTGACCCCCCCCCCCCACCCTACGATTGGCAGAGCCCATGAGATCCTCCTTTACTGAGAACTTCCTGCATTTCCTACGATATGACCTCAGAGGTCCTGAGAGCTTCCTGCCTTTTCCACAATGGGCAAAGGTACTGAGAACCTCCTGCCTGCTCTGCAATGAGTCCCTGAGAACCTCCTTCCTGCTCTACAATAAGCAATAGGGCTTGAGAACCTCTTGCCTGCTCTACAAAAAGCAAGAGGGCTTGAGAACCTCCCACTTGCTCTACAATAAGCAGAAGGCCTTAAGAACCTCCTGCCTGTTCTACAATAAGCAAGAGGCCTTGAGAACCTCCTGCCTGCTCTACAATAAGGAAGAGGCCTTAAGAACCTCCTGCCTGCTCTACAATAAGCAAGAGGCCTTGAGAACCTCCTGCCTGCTCTACAATAAGGAAGAGGCCTTAAGAACCTCCTGCCTGCTCTACAATAAGGAAGAGGCCTTGAGAGCCTCCTGCCTGCTCAACAATAAGCAAGAAACCTGGAGAACCTCCTGTTTGTCATATACTAGGTAGAGGTCCCAAGAAATCTCCCCATCCCCCGATCTAAGATCGGCAGAGGTCCAGAGTACCTTCTTCCCTTTCCACTGCAGGCAAAAGTTCTAAGGACCTATTGTCCAAGGCCATGGAAAGGTTGCCTTTCCTTACTTGAGTCTAAACATGGAAATCCCCTCTTATAAGCCAGGGTTGCTGTTTGCCACCTTTCCCAACCTTTTAGGAATTCATTAAAAAAAAAATGTCTTTATCCCCTATTAGCATTTTCTATTAGGAATTCAGAAGATTAGGATGATTGCCGAATTTTCAGTGATCAGTGAGTGACATCCCTGTGACTAAAATGGTCTTAAGACCGTAGTTTACACGTGGGCTGTTTAGGTCATAGCAAAGAAATTGTAATTACCCGGGTAGTAAAATAAAATCTAATTGCTTCAACTAGCTCGCTTGCGCCCCAGCAAGAATTCAAAGTCTGACATTCAATGGTATTTGTCATAAAAATAATTACTACTAGATTAGTTAATATCAGATCAAAAATGAAGAAAACCGTGTCAGAAAAACAAACCACAAGTGTTTTTAATTCAGACTGAAGAAGAATCGGAAAGAATCTTATTGAAACTTAATGGAACAGTAGTGGTATTAAAAATGGTTCATCAAAAACGGCAAAGACTCTTTTTTTTACCAAGTTTAGAAGGTGATGTTGAGCGTCATCAGTGGTCCAGGCCTTTCTGACGATGAAAGGGAGTCGTAGGCTGATTGGCTTAATGGGCATTGTGAACTACTAGGACCTTCCTTTTACATCAAGGACATCCTTTTTACTTTGCTACCGTAAAAGTCCACATATAAGCCAGGGCTTATATGAATCAGGGGCTTATAGTGGCTTGTTGTGGGGTACTTGATATCAGAGGATGGTGGGGGATGTTTTCAAGCATCATGTGGGGTTTTTGCGGCTTATATGCAATGCTTTATGTATCCATATTCTGCTACTTAGTTTTGCCTATCGAGTGAAACTACTGAGTTGCACCTCTGAAATATTGTGATAAATCGAAAAGAGCTAACACTCGCAACTGCCCCCAAGAGGTCTCCGAATGACCTGGATGACACTTTTCACATTTATATAGAGACATAATTTTCCATTAACCCTTTCTCTTATGAAATCTTCATACACTATAAGTACACTCTCTCTGCCTTGAGGTAATTAACTAGGAAAGCCGAGTTTTAAGAGACAGGTAGGAGCTGTGGAAATTTTTAAGACCGGAAGTGAGCATTTCAGAGAAGAGGTGGTTGAGTTTACCCTCAAATTACATCAAACCATCAAATATGAGATGAAATGAAACCTGTCATGTGATAGGGTACATGTTCAAGATCATGGAGGTGTAATATTTACCCCTTATAAGATTCTAATCTTTGTAAAGTTAAGGTTTGAAAAAAAGTAGGTCCCCTGAAGTCCAACTTAGACGCTTGGTGCAGTCAAAGCTTTTCTATGGGGGTGACATTTTGGGTGACAGGCTTTCCCGCCCTTTTCAGCAGGATGGTGTTCTCATTGTTCATTATTTAGTAGGGGGAACTGAGGTGTTTCCAGCTAAGGGGGCAATGGGAGATGAATAAGCCATACCATAGTGTTTTCTTCTTGGCTGGTTCCAATTTGAAAGTAGCAGTTTATAACTCTGTATAATAGCATTATTCTGACACTCAATATGATATGAATATAGTAAAAGATATATTGTAGCCGACAGATTTTCTGATACTTGGTCCACCTATGTTAAGTACATCCGGTATCCCCCCTGCTAAAATATGAACTAGCTGCAACCACCTTGTTCACTCATAACTCACCAGGAGGCACCATCTCTATAGAACAGTGCTGATGTCACTTACATCCTGTCACCTACTGTAGATCATTATTTAGCAGGGGAGAGTGAGGTGTTTTTCATGAATGGGCACATTTGTAACACTCATGTAGTTAAAGGGAAATGGGGTGGAGGGACAGACAAGATGCAAGAAGTATTTCTTAGAATCAACAATGGACATGGGACTCCCCTGTCTAGGGAAATAATCATACCTATGATCCCATAGGTAAATCACATTCATACAAAAAAAAAACACGCTCCTTTCCGAGTTAACAGCGATAACAATCGCTTCAGCACTCGTTTTCCTGATAGAGAAGATATCCCTTGTTGACCCCATACTCAAGTTACTTACTTGGAAGCTGAAACTTGATAATCTCCCCCCTCCCCCTACACACACACACGACTGGTGCATCCTAACTATATTGACTATTATAATGTAACCTCCCAGTAACTGCCCTGTGGTGCTACAGATCCCTACAGCAACAAGGAGCTATTTTGCTGAGGAAGGGTTGGGGGAGGGAAATTATGAACTCCACATGGAATCTTTTTTCCATTGATCCACCCCTCGGGGTCCTGTCTCCCGCAGGCATCCTCGGGTGGATCGGTGAAAATGTATCCTACAGGCTACTGTCATTGACCCCTATCTATATGTCGCACAGCAGGATTTTCAGTTAAATCTAAAAAGAAAAGAAAATTGCAAAAGCTTCATCAGTGTCTTTTCTGAAATATACCCTTTCTCAGTGCATTTGCCTATAGACGGGACCTGTAGAGCATTGCCCAGCCACCTGCCCCCTCCCTCCCCCACCCTCCCTCCCTCATCCCCTCCCTCACCTGCCGAGTTAATAGGTTGCCGTGACAACTGCCCAGGTAGGCTATGACATCACTGTTGCTATAGTAACGCCAGTACTGAATTGAGGCAGCCGCTGCTGCTGGTGCCTGGCCTTGTTCGTGTCGCCAAACTAGGTTTTCGCTGGTCCCCACACAGCTTTCATATAGTCTTTGCACAAGTAGTCGGCTTAAAGTTCATTCACACTTTGGGTTCAGTGATCTCTTTAACTCCAGTTACCGAGATCGTCAACGTAGTTAATGTCATTTAACCTTACCTATATGGCCATTTAAAAAAAAAAGAAAGCCGCATAATGCATTCAGCCCATATGATGCACGAATGCAGCCCTATTGAGTAACTTGCCAATGCTGCATTCATACTACATGTAATCCATTGGGTGAATCAGGGGAATAGACAGGACTATTACTCGAAGTGCCTCGCGTAAAAGCCAAGCAAATCTGAGGCCTACTGCGCCTTATAGAACTTCCCAAAGAGAGAGTGCCCCATAGAGGCGGGTAGAAATTAGAATTACATTTGATTAGTATTAAACTGCCCGAAAGCAGTATGCTGGGTACCATGTCTGGCACCACAGGAAAATGAACCAATAAATTCAGAACCAAAGTCACATCCTGAGGTGTGGGCACTGACACATTCTCCTCTGTGAAATTGTGTAATGTAGTTATCGCCATGAATATGACCTTAGCTGTCGAAATGGCGTTAAACATCTATCACTCACTCACTCACATCCTGAGGTTCTCAAAATATTCAGTCGAATAGTAACAGCAGCACTTCGATATCTTGTTTTCCAGTTGTCACCCATATAACACTATCAGTGCCCAGGTTTCACAAAGTTTGCATTACTGCAGGTATGTTGTAGCCTGGTCTGAACTAACTCTAGTAGAGTTCTAGCTCTTGATGCCAGTGTCTGCTGTGAAGTTCTAGATGACAGATGACATACAGGCCACAAAAGTGAAGGCCAGCTCCATGGAACTGCCTCTTGAAGCTCACACCTCGCTAATAGCAACAACAGATTTAATGCCTCTCTAGTAGCAATATCCCTTAGAGCAGCACCTGACTAGTAGCAAAACCTCATTAAAGATAATAACACCCCACTGTTAGAAACACATTCACTTGCAGCAACACCTGTCAAATAGCAATATCTTCCTAGCAAGAGCATCTTACTAGAAGTACCATACTATTTTTTTTTTAAATAACAGCACATCACACTTTTAGCAACACGTCACTAGCAGCCCACCTTACTTTTAACAACACCTTGCTGTTAGCAAGAATGCACTCTTAGCAAGACCACACTAGTAGCAATTAGCAACTTCTCTGTGGCAGTGTCGTTAAATAGTGACTAGGAGAGAATGCATTATCATACCACTGATTGTGCTCTGCAAATGATACTCTAAACAACAACGATAAAAGAGAAACCAAGCTTAATATCTCAAAAGTGGTTTTAGTTCAGTTACCCAGTAGGCTTTATGTTGCTGGTCATGAGCCAGTTATCTGAGCTTTCACATGTTAGTCTGAGAAAGACTAGTAGGACTGAGGCCTATAACACTAATGTCACAGGTAAATTAACCCGACCAGGTAAAGGCCATCCACAGGGCAGCGAATCCGGTGAATCTATCTGCCAACACTCTCCTATCCAAAGTGCTTTATATATAGCCAATCTACCCCAACCTAGAAATCTCTGAGGAGAGAAAAAATGGCAGATCAGGTGCATCCATAACACGAGAGAGGGTGGCAGGTAGAAAAAGGTAACCTCTGAGCGTCGATCTCTGTTGGTCATGGAGGAGGGATTTGCAGAGAGATTGGCGTGGAGCAGAGATGTAGTGGGGTAAAATGGAGGAAATCCATGTGTGAAGAGTGTACCAGGATTAATGGAACACCTGACCTGTAGTATGGTTGATACTGAGATGTTATCACTGTGATATCGGGTTAGTCAGGAAAGAAAGGGTTAATGTAGGCAATACCTGGTGTCAGCTACTACAGTAGCAACTACCGTAAAACCTGCCATATATATGCTGCACCTGCATACAAGCGGCACCTCAGCTTTGGAATAAGTTATAAGCCAAACCTGGGACCTGAGAAATACTTGTTTAGAATTAGAACTTCTGTTAAGTGTTAAAACCACGTCAGAATAGTCTCGGAAATAACTGCTTATATGTGGGGTTTACTGTATTCTTAGTAATACATGCAATTAATTCACATCTCCAATCATATTTAATATCACCAGTGTGTGAGTGAATAGTGATGACAGGTATAGATAAGGTGAACAAATCATGATGACAAATAAAGTTAGAATGAGTGATTCATTATTAAAAAAATAAATATAGATTAAATGAGTTAATCGGCGCAAATATAATAAGATCGATGATGACATGTAGATACATCTTGATGACAAATACTTATAAAAGGAATGAATCATAATGACAAATGAAGAAGTGAGTGAATCATGATGACAAATATAGATAATGTGAGTGAATCCTGATGGAATGAAGAAGTGAGTGAATCATGATGACAAATATAGGCCTAGATAATGTGAGTGAATCATAATGGAATGAAGAAGTGAGTGAATCATGATGACAAATAACGGTCGAGCTTCATTAGATGGTTATGACCCCTAATTCATAACCAGAATCAGTGACTAGATGGTCCATTGACACATTACTATGGCAACTTTGATGATATTTCACAGTTTGCTACAATAGCGATAACTTGTCAGACATCAGTTAGCGCCTGGGCAGTTTCCATAGCTGGGGCCACTGTCTTTCTGCCAATAGTAAGGTCATAAGGTCACGCGCTTAAGGAGTAAGGCATTGGGAAGTTAGTCGATGCCTTTTTGTCACCTCAATGAAGGGAGGTTGTAACTAACATTATAACTAACTGCAGTTACAACCCTCTTGCACTGAGGCGACGAAATGCAGCACTAGTAAGTGAGCATGGGCATAATGCATATAGGTTAATTCTTCGTAGTGTCAATATAATTCTTGGAAGGGCTATGTATAGATAGTGTATACTACATGTGTTTTGCCATGAATCCCTGCTTCAAGATGGTGTTAGATTATAACGACTGGCTCAGACCGTCTCTGAGATATAGACTCAGCTGGTCGTTATTGGCTTCAGAGAAAAGACTGTGTGTATGTGAGTGGATATGTAAGCTTTTTTGTGTTATCGGTGCTGTTAGGAAGACAGGGATGGGATCTTGTTCACTCTCACTTACACTTAAGACATGATTTCATTTAATAGCGATTTTAAGATTTGCGGCATCGTGTAGCTAATCCGTCAGCATTGCTCTAGGCGTAGGGCCTACATGTTTCTGTTCTTTATCCCACTATTGCGAATGCATACATCCCCTGGACAGAACTGTAATCCCAACGTCGTGACGTCATGGACGGTACATATGACGTCAACAACAAGTAGTGCATATATTATAAAGTCAGTATTGTAACCCGGTGTTAATAGCCTGTAATGGCACCACCAGTGGTGACGATGGTGCCTTTGGTGGTGACAGGTGGTGGTGCCAGTAGATGGTGCTGGGTGGTGCCCGCGGCAGAGCCCCAACTCCTGCTGGCCCTATACTACTTCTATCTAGACTGCTGCTGTAGACCCCACAGCCAGGCCCCTGGATGACGGGGCATTGATCGATGACACTCCCTGAGACCTCCCCCACACCCTACCCCTTCACCCATCCCCTTCACCCTCCTTCTCCTCCACCCATAGAACAGCTCAGTCCCCTGCTGCAATCACCTTATCTCAGCATCCTACCCTACCTACACCATCTACCCCAACTGCCACAGCCACCACACTACCCATGAAGGCCAACTCAATTGGTGTACACCCCTGGATGGCAAGTCACAGTCGTCTTGAGGAACTTTCTGTCCTGTCCTAACTTCTGGCCCTGCTCAGTCAATCACAGTGCGTTTGGTTGTGGGTTGGTGGTGGTGGGGGTATCAGAGCAGGCAGGGATGCAGAGGAGACGTAGGTAGGCAGACAACAAAGCAGGCCTCCAGGGAGGGAGGGAGGGAGGGAGGAATGCAGGCATGCAGGAAGGCAGGTAGGTAGGCAGGAGATAGCCCGAGCGAGATAGCCTGAGAGAGAGAGTCTGGGAGAGATAGCTCTAAAGAGAGAAAGAGAGAGAGATAAACCGAGAGACAGACATACAGACAGATAAACAGACAGACAGACAGACAGAAAGTGGCGCGGAGAAAGTCCTAGAGAGATAGCCTGAGAGAGAAAGCCCTAGAGGCAAGACTCAGACAGTGACAATGTAAAACGAGCAGTGCGACATGAGCTGTACGAAAACAAAACTACCGGTACTCAAAACATAAAACAAAATGATAGAGACAGGTAGCATGCATGAATCATCTCAATGATAATTTCATTTCACAGTAATCTCGCCAATTGATCCTTTCCGCCTCTCATCCTTCCCTAGAAGTTCCAATGTCATTCCTACTCCAGGTAGTGCCCTTCAAACCAATTCCCCCTAGCTGTAGAGAAACATACCCTGGATAGGCATAGCCCCCTCCCTCCTCCTCCCCCACTTACCACCCACCATCTATCTTGCCACAGTCCCAGGACCGCCCTGGTTATGGGACGTCCAACACAGTAGTTTTCGTACATTTGTCTTATCGAGTTTCCTATCGTTCGGCTACAGTTGGAGATAGATATGTTCAAGTTGGTTTGTGTGGGATGTGTGTGCATGGGAAAGGAGTTTGTTTGGGCCTAGCTGATGGGGGTCAGGATCTCTGATAGACTGGCTGACTGTAAATTTTGGACACTTTCTGCTGATGGCAAGACTCTTGAATCTGTCTGGACAGAAGTGTCCCTACAGACCCTGAAATCTTCATGGATCTGCGTCTTCAGATTCAGGGATCTGCATGGCTTTGTCTCTCGTCATGTTTTGTGTATCAATTGTCTGCAGTTAATACTGCCTAGGCCTATAATTAATTGTATTTGCATGTTCTAGAATCTGCACACATTCATTCACAACTGCTAAAATCCGTTCTTGTCTTATCGGGTTCTATAACTTGAAATGCCTGAAAATATTGAAGAATCTGTATGGACTTGTTTTCTGAATTGTCAAGAGAGCTTTCTACATATCATCGCCCTAGTGTAAGAATATTGTAAATGCAGAACATTTGTACCTTACAATTACAGTTTCAATTACAGCCGTCTTGCACTAGGGCGCCGATATCATATATCTGTACCTACACTAAGAATGCTAGACTTCTGGAGTAGACTGCCAATATAATCAAAACTCGCCATGATGTGTTTCTAATTTCCCTCCACGCAAAAAAGAAAAGAGAAAA
Source organism: Acholoe squamosa (assembly GCA_949317995.1). NCBI lineage: Eukaryota > Metazoa > Annelida > Polychaeta > Phyllodocida > Polynoidae > Acholoe > Acholoe squamosa. Next base: position 22,654,503 of record OX439051.1, read on the forward strand.
AAAGCTTATCACTTGACCAGAGAAATGTCACCTGACCACTAAAAAGTGTCACAATATCACTCAGCACAATGAATAAAATTCCACTGGTGTCATACTGGTCCCGATGTCACCCAACCACATGAAAAAAAGTTTTTACTGAAAAAAAAAATAACCTGCTACAGGAGCCTGTTATCTTTCTTGACCACTCATCCAAAAGATGAATGGAGAGAAAGTATGATAAGGCCAGCAGGGTTCAGTGAACTTTCAACAAAAATCAAATAAAATCAAATAAACTGCTACCTATGTGTGACACCCATGCAGCGACAATAAAGTACCAGCAATGTCACCCAACTTCAATAGCGTACCAGCAATGTCACCCAACTTTAATAGCATACCAGCAATGTCACCCAACTTCAATAGAGTACCAGCAATGTCACCCAACTTCAATAGAGTACCAGCAATGTCATCCAACTTCAATAAACTACCAGCAGTGTCATCCAACTACAATAAACTACCACCAATGTCACGCAACTACAACAAACTACCAGCAATGTCACCCAATCATTATAAAGTGCCACGGAAGTAACATAGCCATTATGAAGTACCTGCTAAGCCAGCCAGCCTAAGAAAAAAGACAGAAATCCATAATTCCCAGGTATAACCTGCATATATACACATGTATAGCTTATTCAGCACTCTACCCATCTGAAAGCATTCCTCCGTGCGCTAATACAATCAATGTAATATGCTGACTTGTCAAAGAGCTTTGGTAGCACACAAAGATACCACACTCTGTCAGCACTGTGCCCCCAGCCCACCCCGATATAGGTGATCGTACTACCGTAATACCCCGCGTATAAGGTGCGCCATGCGTATAAGACACACCCTAAGGCTAGGTCTGAGGAAATCATTTAGTCATTCATTGGTCACTTCAATACTGTTCTATAGTTTGAAAGCCATACATATAATGTGCAGCCCTAACTTTTGCTCCTTCTGTAGAGCGCACCAAGGGGTCTGTGCTTGCGTATAAGTCGCGCCTTATATTTAGGGTATTATAGTTGGCTTGCATGACAAAACAGCTGACCAACCCCGCTAGGACCATCAAGCCATGCCTACTGCCAGCCACAGTCGGCAAAGCCAGCAGTCTGACTGGGACATGCAACATGTCTATCCCGGGGGGGGGGGCACTCCCTATATGATCTATAGTAACCATGTGCGTACATGGACCTTGACTTGGTACCCCTTTTAGCTCGGGACAATTGGACCAAAATATACCCCTTTTAACGGGAATAAGGTTGGAAAAGTACCCCTTTCCCTGCTGTTAGAATCCAAAGAGACAAACCCTCAATTTTGACACCCTTTCAATAAGTTGTTTTCATAATATGTACCCCTTTCCCATCCATATTTTGAATTAGTCTGAAAAAGGTACCCTTTCCCCCCCCCCCTATATTTTGAGAAAAATAATTGATAAAAGGCACCCCTTTCCCAGCCATAAATTTCTGAGTTTGCTTGAAAAAGGTCGAGATTTGAAGAAAAAAATATGACCTCTTTGCTATTAAACCCTAACTTTGGTTCTAGTTGGAATATTTTTACGGCTCCAGGCGGGTCCGCGCCCAGGGTCCAAAAAGTACCCCCCTTTCCCGCTACTTTGTGTACGCACATGGTTTCCATATATCCTTAAGTGGCCCCCCGGGATGTCTATTTATTTCATGTTGATATGCCCGAGATACTGACAGCCCATAACTCTAGCACTCGAGGGCCGTATCGCACACCCCCTGTGCGATAACCCGCGAAAATATCACACGCCGAGGTCACGTGACCATTTGATGACGTCATAGCTCCAAGATGGTGATGTAAACAATACCTATGGCGAGTAATTCTGGTAAATTTGATTCTATTTATCTGATTTAGATGAAAATAACATGAAATAACATGAAATAAACTTGCCGATCAGGTGCCGCATCGCACTCCGCCCTGCGGGCGTCGTGCGATACGGCACCTGATCGGCGCGTGCAATAACCCCCCGACATTCCTCCAACTCGTGAACCTTTGCTTATGTATCACAATCACCAGTCCATTCAGACTCACACTCATAGACCAATCAAAACTGACGCACATCATTTTCTGCAGACCTACTCTCTTCAGTTTCAGCGCCAAATTGCAAACGCAGCTCCCTATTTTAGACAATCCTCATATAACATCCTGTTTTTCAATGAGTGATATTAAGGTTCTCTCTGAAGTAGAGCAATTTTGGGTGAATGATATCATGATTTTTGTTTATTGATTAGAAATAGCAGATTAGATTTGCACAAGCGGAGCTCTATGCTTCCTGTTTAGTGCTGGCTGTACATGTTTAGATAGGCGTATTAGACGAAAGCAACAAAATGTCAACACACACCCCAAATGTCAGCCACCAGTAAGTAGTTTCTTCCGATTCCGCTTTTAAAGTGAACTCATATTTAAGTTTGGGTGTACCAGGTGGCAAAACAATGACACTGGAAGGAGGGGGAGGGGTTGTTGTTTTGGCATTGGCAATATTATAAATATACAGTTTGAAAAGTCAGTAATTCGCCTGACGGACTTTCTGAATCATCCAGAAAGCAGGGATATCCCTCAGCATTGACGTCATTATTGTTTGTTGATTCCGTGGCGGCTGCTCGCCTGTGCTATAGAGGCAGGTGCACGGAGCCTGCGGATTAAAATTACTAAAACCAAACCAAAAAATGTATTGAAGCCGTTAGCCCGCCCCCGCCCCCGCCCATCCACCCACCCATTAATTAACTGGTGGCCTCTCGCAGACATGTCTTCCTGCATGTTGAGCTGCTTTGTGAAGGTGATTTTTTTATATGCATACATTCTTCGCCAAACTCTCAGCAAACCTGAATGCATGATTATATGGACATTTCCGGCCATCCTGTAAAATACAGTTTGGGATTGCTATGGAAATTTGTACTTTGCTTCTGCTGAGGTGGCCGAGTAATAGCAATTTGGTTATCAATTCTGAAAGACTATTTTTCTGGGATTTACTGTAGTAGTGTAAGCTACATACAGACAACCTTAGAATGCTTATCACCTATTACCGGTACAGGTATTTGAACATGTCAATTTGAGCTGAGTATGTCTACCATCATAAAGTGCATTCCTTTTTATGTCTGAAATCCAAAGGACCTTTATATTTGTCCAAATTATGGCTTTTCTGATTATGCATTATAACAGAGGACGTTGACATGACTTCAGAAGAACAGAAGTCCTTTAATGTCAGTATCACATCTCCAGTAAAAAAATAATGCCTGAGGACCAAGATCCTCTGAAGCTTGCTTAATGCGTCTATGTTAAGGATACTTAGCATCAACGCCCAGGTTAAAGACTTATCGATGAATGTTATAGCTATTTTTAGTACATTCGATATACGCATGTATATCAGCCGGCCTTAAAGGCTTTAGAGGTAAGTGAGTCAATAAAGTCTTTTTGATGGTGGATCGGATCGCTACTTGTACCTGTGTCTATATCAAAGGGTATGTCTCCTTTGTCAGTGCCAGAGGGATGAAGTCCATAGAGAGGCCCATATCCAGTTAGAGGGGTTTGTAACCAATTTGGTACCTCATCAAGTCAATACCTACCAATCTATTCCCCAACAAGTGACTGGATTAAACCTAAAGGGGACGGACATGGACTTTTATACTGAGAACAACATACTATTTTAAGACTGAATGGACCACACGGACTATTTTAAGTCTGAATGGACACTGTAGATGCTCAGGGTTCTCTTTTAGGCAATTGCCCCTCCAGGTCTTTTATACATTGTATAAGAACACCGGATAGACATTTAGACCCCAATTATTCAGTTTTTATGTCATGTGGACAAAAAATGGGAATGATCCTGATTAAGCTGTATGAAAATGGCTAAAGTTGCTGCTTTCTTCTTGATTGATATTCTTGTTGCAACGACACATGGTATGATTGTGTGACTGAAGTGCAGAGGTATATTCCACTGATTTTTTTACAGTCTACAACTGTTGGCAACTCCTTGCTCACAGAACTGATAGAAGTCTTTCTATATTTCTTCCCTTTTAATTTTTCTTTAATTCTGCATCCAGGGTGTATCTCCCACAATTAAGTGTAGCTCTATATATCGGCAGCCTCAGTTGAAGATCTACAAATAGATGATCAATTCTTTAGTGTCCAAAATGTTGTGCATCGTCAGCATTATAAGCTGATTTAAGTAATTAGGAAACCTTACTTTTAATAGTAACCATGTACCCTCCACACACTCAGTCGCCTGCCTGATTAACCTTAATCGAGACACATTTTCTGTCGCGATCTAAAATGAAGACTTGTTTAGGGTCAACTCAGGCTAATTGAGATGACTTCAATCATATGCCACTGAGTACCTTTTCTTATGCTGATACTCTACTTGTAAGAAATCATGGCGGCAGACGGTAAGAAATAACTTCTTTAAATGTCACTGGCCGCACCATAGTCAAATTTCCTGCCATTTTCATCTTCGTGGGCTATACTTCTAAAGTATTAGAAGGTGTGGTGAAGGTGTAGGTTTTTTTCTTAAATGGATGGATTAAAAGATGGAAGTATGGAGTGGAGATGCAGTAGGAAAAAAGAAAATTATAAGCATATGAAAAACTTAAGGGTATGTTAAACTCTTAAGTAGAACTTGGCAAGACAGGTATTATTTGTCAAATGTAAAAGATGAAGAACTTAAGGGTTACTAAGAAGTTTTTTCTACCTTTCTTTTTCCCGTAAGAACAAAGCGCTTGGCCAGAAGTTCACTGAGCACACATAAAAAAAGAATAGAACTTTTCAGTGAGTGAGTAATAGATGTTTAACGCCATTTCGACAGCTGAGGTCATATTCATGGTGAGAACGACATTACACAATTACACAGAGGAATGTGTCAGTGCCCACACATATGTGCACCACACACATCCTGAGGGGATAGTAAAGAGGAGAAATAGACCCTTTTAAGTGGGCTAGGAAGGCCCGAGGAATTTCAAGATAAGGATCGAAATAGCAGTGCAACTGACTTGCAGAAAGAGGGGTAGTATAGAGGTTTGTGTGTGTGTGTGGGGGGGGGGGGTGGCTAAATGCTGATTGGCCAGTTAATTAATCAATATTGCTAGGTATAATTACTCACAGTTCCTACACCCCTGGGGATCCCCAGTTTTAGCTGAGTTCAGCACCTTTGATGCTGAATCGCCTAATAAGCAGACCAGGTATGGCTAGGTAAATATAGGCGCTTGGTGGTGCCTAGTGATGAGGGGGGGGGGTGGGGTACAGGGGTTCTTTGGTGCTAGCTACTCCAGTGCTGCTTTTTTTGCACACTCAAGCAAAGTGATCTACGGTGGATTGCATTAATATATGATAACAAAGGCCATGTCTGTTCTTGCATGATTTGCTATTGCAGATATGATTTGAATCCATAAATTGCTTACTGGGCGTATTTGATAGTGTCTGCATGGTTGCTCAGGCATTGCCATTTTTATGATGATTCTGATTGCCTGATATTACTTGAATGGAATAAGATATTTTGATAACCAACAGGCATTAGTTAAACTTGACAAGTGTGGTGAAATCCTACAACCTAACATTGACAGTGCTGCAAGTGTTGTCAGTGGTCAATGCCATTATACTAGTTTAGCCCTCTTTAGAGGCCAGAAGCCTAAAAGTCATGTTAGGGCCATAGCCCACCATTTGGTGAGTTTCCAGTGAATCTCTAATGTTTTCGCTGGCTGTACTCAAGCAGAGGAACAAGACAGTGCTTTTGACGAATATCATGTCAGTTGACCTTGAATGACCTTGAGGAAAGGTCAAAGGTCACTGAATTTTAGGTGAAATCAACAATCATCTTCAAGGGTGTGCCATTTCAGCCTAAAAGGCTATATCAAAAATTTGAAAAAAGAAGTTCTCAGAATTGACATTCTCTTTAATATGATGTATAGATTAGTTGGAGGCTAGCAAATCTACCTGGCCAGGGTTCCATCGAAGACCACACTATTTAAGGCTAGAGGTGTTTGAGCTGCGAATTCATGGATACCCTCCTATAAGCCCATCATCTACCCTTCAGGGTGGTACTCCATGCGAATATCTTCAATTTGCACCCACCCCCATCCCTCTATGAGCAATGGTTCAAGAGCATTCTGACCAATAATTTTGGTACAGAATGGTACAGAATGGGCGATGGCACCACCTGCCTTAAAATATAATATCTTGCCAACCGCTGGTCTGTTTGACTCAGGGTTCGAAGCATTCAAAAGGGCAGAAAATGTACTTTCTTACCTACTATGTCATGGTAAGACCCACTCTTCCAATTGCATCAGTTGTATTTGGGATATGGGGACACAAGCTAATAGTGATCATAGGTCAAAATATGCCCAAAAACGCCCAGAAACTTGGCGGTGACAGGGTTAAGCTTCTACACTATGTAATGGTTCGAATTATGGTTTCGACTAGTTCGAAGTGAAAACCAGACGAGGTATCTCGGGTTAGTGCAACTGGCACGTGTTTATTTCGGTGTAGGTATTACATCCACCTCGAAGAGTACTGCTTAGCTAGGCATAAGCTCAGGTAAGGGTGGTCCGACTCCGTTGGCAGGCAGAGCCAGACTAATGCCTCTCTCGGCCCCAGGTAGGGGCTGGAGCGAGGCGGACAGTGCTGCCACCACCCTGCAGGGACCAGTGGTCGAAGAGACCTCTGGTGACTACCGGTGATGGGCGCACCGCTCGAAACGCCCTCTCGGGGGAGACGCTCACACTATATCACGATCTACGAGCCCCTACACTACCCCCACCAGAATAAGGAAAGGGGTGTGCAAAAATAACAGAGTACTATTTCGTTATTCTAAGAAAATTAGGGCTCGAAGTTAAAGACACGAGTTCGAAGTAGAACGTGATATGTTATTTGTGTGACGTCTTAATAACAGGAGTCGACCACATATAAATATTTTAAATAAAGTAAACATACATATACACTATGGAATAGGATTAAGGAGAGATATGGGTCGAAACAAGTTCGGAAGAACATGTTCGAGACCGTACATAGAGTATTAATTTGTATGTTAAATAACAATATACCATATGATTTTAAGTTGAGTGACCCGAAAAGAAAAATTTTTGTTGTTCACGTATGAACACTATATATTACTTTTTTTAACACAGTTTACAATAACTGTGGGTTTTTATAACTATAATAATATACATATACACCTCTATACCACTACTATCCCCGAGATATGAACACAATGGGTGTGTACCTGAGAAATATTAAATAGCTTTAAGGTAACAGATCATGTAGGTATATAGCACCAATTATTGTGTTTCATGAGTTCGATCGTAGTGGACGACGTTATGATCGAAGTTATTAAAACAGGAATAATATTTTTATGCGTAGGGTAAGAGGACTAGTGGTTAATTTAAATTATATATAATATGTTTCTATAGCAGCCCACCAGCGTAGTGGGTCTGCCGTACAATAAAAATTAACTTCGGGGCATCTTCAGGGTCGTTCACTGCTTGTCTGCAGATCCATTCGGCGGGTGACGGACTTGGCGGTGGCAAGCCGCGTCGCTGTGTGGTGTGCCCTGATCAAGATGGGAAGATGTAGATTCGTCCATTTGGCTCCGTGGGTCTGCATCCGTCCGGGCATCCGTCAGGTTCGGGGCACAGTATCAGTAGTCGGGGGTCCCGTAGGGTAGGGTCGTCGGCTGTCATTACAAGTCTGTCTCCATCACTGTTTCCCCAGGATGGGTTTCCGGATCGGAGTCCAGACTGATCAGGTTGTCGACCACGGGTGTTCGGGCAGGGTCTGCAACAACCGTGGTTGTTTCTGGGGTAGTGACTGCCGCGTCAGCCTGTCTGGTCGGGGTGGCAGTTGCAGCAGCGGTGGCGCCTTCGAGCTCCCTCTCGGGTCCTGTTGGAGGTGCGCCAGCACTGGCGGAGGCTCTCGGGGTAGGCATACTAGCGAATCCGAAGGATTCAATGTCTGCCTCGAGTTGTCTGTTCTCCTGCAACTTGGCCTGGAGCTTTTCGAAGGCACTTTCAGCTGTGCCATCCCAGTCTTTCATGAAGCAGCCGAACACTGCCATGAATCTAACGTCCTGATGGTCATATTGGCTTCTCAGCTCCTGCAGCTGTGACTCGTACTTCAGCTTCATGGCCTTGGCCTCGTTTTCACGTTGGAGCGAGGCTCGAAGCTGATCCCTCGCTTGTCCCTGCATGTCCTGCGAGATTCGGGCGATTTCTCGTCGTTGGATCTCGTGCAGACATTCAAACACGCCTTCGGTAACGCCCCGGAGGTACCCGGTGGCCTGGCTGATATGTCTTTCTTGCCACGCCTGGAAGACGTCGGCCTGAATATCACAGGTTTCCTGTGTCCGGTTCCTGATATAGTCATCGGGATCCTCCAACTCGAGGTTAGATTTCACCAAGTGTAACACGTTGGTGGTCCTTATGTTTCGTGTTGGGGGGGTCGGCACAGGGGGCGTGTGGGTATCGGAGCCGCTCTCATAAGCAGAGCTCGATGTGGCTGTGGCACTCCGGGATGGGGTAGCTGTGTTGGTTCGTCGAGACGACCCGACTACAGCTCCACTCGCATCTATGGTTAGGCCTCGGCCTCTGCCGACATCGGGGAGGGGTTGGCTGGGGTCTTTCAGAGCGACTTCGCGTCCGGGTCGTTTCGGGTCCACCGGTCGGACCCGTCCTCGTGAAGAGGTGTCAGCAGGGTTGGCCGGGGGACCCATTGGCTTCGGTTTCCCCGAAGGCAATAGGGTTTGGGACTCGGGGCCGGGTGTCTGGGTTTCAGACAGAGTGGGGAACTCGTCTGCCTCGGTATCTGGCTTGCCTCGGTGCCGAGTGGCGGACTCGGTGTGACCTGCAAACCAGTCAGAGTGTGATAGGGTGTTCCGTCCCTCAAACCAGGTCTGGTGGTTACCTGTCGAAGTCCCTGCTGCGGGTCGATAGGAGCTCGAGTTCAGGGGCGAGACCTGCTCCAGGCTCGAGGGGTCTCGGGATGTGGCCCCCGCGATTGTGCTCGGATCGGGGGACCTCTTTTTGTGTTCCGGAGCTGGGGCTGGGGACTGAGACTCCGACCTCGGTCGTTTAGCGTCCCGTCGGGGATCACTACCCGGATGTGGTCGGGGTCTTCCATAGCGGTCGACCGCGTCGGGATCCCTCCTCTGGACTTTGACACGCCAGTGCATTTCTGCTGACATGTCAAATCGGTGGGAGCGCACGTTCTTGAGGAAGTAGGCGTCCTGCTTCCCCTCGACCGTGTGGCACAGGTGGTCAGTTCTCATGGTGATCTTTAGTCTCTCCTCGGAGGTCATTTGATCCCACTTCGACATAAGTCGCTCGTGGAGTTTCAGGGCCTTCAAACGAGCGTCGCTGGCTTTTAGACCATGGACCTGAGCTAAATGCTCGGCCATGCGTCCCCGCCTCGTGGTTCTCAGCCCTTGGCACTTCTTGTTTTCGTTCTTTTCATTAGAACATCGGTACACAGGCCCGTGGTGCATGTGATACTCCACGAGGTGTCTAAAGAACGAGTCTTTTGAAGGCCAGACTCTCTCAAGTCTCTGCAGCGTTGACGCAGATCTCGAAGGGACAGGTGGGGTTCGAGGATGTCCATGCTGAAGCCGCGTATTGCAGCTTCGTTCGATGCTCGAAGCCATAGTAAGACTTAGGTGTCTTACTGGTGTCTCCGAGAGAAGCCACCCACACGCGATAGAACTTCGCGGGGCCAGCGTCCTTCTTCAGGATTTTCATCCATTCCTCGTCGTCACTATCGCCGTCGCGGTTAGTGGGGGGAGGAATCGAGTGGCTGTCAGTGTGACGCTGACAGTCCATAAAGCACTTCGGGGTGTAGTCTGGGAATCCGGTTCGGGCATTGACCCACTTGTTCAAGCAGGACTCGTCAGGGGCGTCTCCCAGGGGCTCCTCTAATGAGTCGATGTTTTCCAGCAGGTGCCGGCTCATTTCGGCGACCTGCTTGTCGCGGTCTCCATTTCCCTCGTCCTGAATTTCCTCCTCCTCGGCTGCGGTGCTGGTGACCGGCTCCGGGGCCAGAGGGGTCGTTCTCCGTGAGGGTCTCGTTCGGGTAGACCTCGAGGGGGGTGAGGTATCATCCTCCCTTGTGGTCTTTCCACTTCGGGTTCGACTCCGCGAGCTTCGAGACGAAGTCGAGGCTGCGGAGTCGTCGCTTTCGTCCGCCTTCTCTTCTACCACCTTTTTCTTGCGGCGGCTCGACTTGGACTTAGCCTCGGGTTTGTCTGTTGATTCCTTCCGGGCTTTTTCCACGTCTTTCTTGAGCTTCGATTTCCGCTTCATGAGGTCTTTGCGCTCGCGCTCAATGGCCTCTTGGCGGGCATCAAGCTCCTCGAGGCTCATTTCTCGGGCGGTATTTACCTTGGTGGAGTAGCAAGCTCCACCCTCTAGGCTCGAGGCAGCTTCGGGAATCAGGCTGGCCACGTCTCCGTCGCGAGCGGTCTCATTTGTCATTCTCCACTCTTCGCGTTCGAGCTCGGGGTCCGCCAAAAGAGCGTCCTCTTCCTCACGGACAGGGGAGTTCATCTGTGAACTAGACATGAACGCGTAGGTGCGTTCTCGGGGTGGTCCTTGTGGTAGAAGGACTTCGCGGGAGTGGATGCTGGGAAGGCGTTCCTCGAACCCGATCAGGCCATACAGCAGGGGGTACGCTGTCTGTGACCTAATTCGGTCGTCCTCGCAGATGGCGTCAACAACGGCAACTAGGCCGTCGCTGATGCACATTGCTTCGGGAAGTCCGAAGTAGTTCTCGAACCAAATGTCCGAGACGTCAGCGACCCCGGTGTCGATGCATCCTCGGCAAATTCTCTTCTGCAGATCGTGGGGTATCATCTGTGGAGGTTCGCCTTTGAGGCCCAGGTATTTCGGTGGACAATACCGATTCTTGCCCATGGCCGTTCGGATAAATCCTTTCGTCACGTTCACGTACCCGACAGCTGGTGGTCGGTCGGTGAAAGTCACGGGGACTTCGATGATGACTGAAGGTTTGGTTCCTTCAGTCGTACTCGGGCAGGGAGTTCCCGGGGCGACGAGTTCTGCACCTCTTGGGATGCTCAGGGTATCGGGAGTCGTTTCGGGGATAGATGACTCCATTTCGGTGGTGTCCATTAGTTCCACTATTGGACTTCGGGGTGCCTCATCCTGGGCTCGAAGTGGAGTCGGGTGTCCATCGGGGTTGGCCGTTACGGTCGCCATCACCTCCGACTGAGCCATATTTCGGGCTCAGACGGCTCAGGGGGTTGTTCTCCTTCGTTCAGGGAACAAAAGGAGTCGGTTGCAATCGGAATGAAGGAAGCTCTGGCACTAAAAGTGGCAGGAAGAACAGCGGCACGTCTTACCTCGGTAAGACGGTTCGCGTGCTGTGAGCGATATTAGGGGCACAACAAGCGAAGCGGGACCATTGCGCATGCGCCACCGCGCTGTGCCGCTCCGACATTCCGCTCCTCAGCGCCCCCCTTCCCGCTCGTGGCAAGCGTCCGTACTACCCCGGATAACCAGGGGTCGGGGTTGGTGTTCTCGGTAGGCCGTTGGTGGACTTACCCCCTCCACTACTCATATCGGCAGGAGTTCGGCAGAATAACGGGTAGCATCATGCGTACACGTCAGCTAAGCTGTCTGCCACCCACAGGAACCATGAGTAGGGTGGTAATGTCCGGCGTGGTCGTACTTCGAATCGTATTCGAGGTATCTCAACCTCCAAACATATAACAAGACACATAAACAGGACGATACACTCGTTGTGATTTCGGAACATTAAGTAACGGCAGTCCGTCCGGCAATTCTGGGACTGCGTCTCACCTCTCTTTCCGTGTTCTTCAACTGAGATTCTCGAGAAGGTTTGGTAGAACGTGCCAACAATTTCCCCCTACCTCGAGTTCTCCGTTCCGCCGAGACAATTTTCTCACGATTGGGTTTTAAATTCGTGTCGCTTTCGACCCTAGAGGGTCGTCCTCCCATCGTCTTTTTGTTATTTGCCTTTCTAGCCGGTCGACCTCTTCTCCTCTTAGGGGCCGTAACCTTCATTTTACCCGACAATTTGTTGGTCTTCATCAGGATCTCGTCCTTCTCCTTAGTCATTTGTTTGGAGATATCATCGCACTCAGAGTTGGCGGCATCTCGTCCCCTCCATCTCCTCAACCTACACACGTTAGACTTATGCATGCGGCCCGTAGCCAGACTCATAAGCATAACGGTGCTCTCGGATATAACTCGAGTAACCACGTGGGGTCCGTCCCAACTCGAAATCAATTTCTTGCACCTTAAAGGTTCATGTAACCTGAACACTCGGTCGCCCACGCTGAATTGTCGTGGCTTTAGGTGGGTGTCATACCCAGTTTTCTGCCAGTTCGCGTTCTTTAGTAGCTCGTTTCGAACTACTTCATAGGCTCTTTTAAATTGGTCTCGCAGAGATTCCACAAACATCACAGTACAGGGGGCTTCGGGGCTTACTCCCATAACACCATATACGAGATCAGCAGGCATTATAATGTCCTCCCCAAATACTAATAAGTTAGGGGAGCAGTTCGTAGCGGCATGCACAGTGCTATTGTAAGCATGCACTACAAAGTCACATTGCTCGTCCCAGTCGTCCTGGCAAGAGTTTACCAGGGGTTTAAGGACTTGTATCAATGTTCGATTGAATCTTTCTACCTGGCCATCAGATTGGGGCCTGTATGGATTGGTTCGAGTTTTGCAAATGGCCAAACAATGACACATTTCTTGCCACAAGTTGGACTCGAATTCTCGTCCCTGATCGCTATGCATCATTAATGGTGCGCCGAGATGTAACACCCATCCCTTCACAAAGGCAATAGCGCAAGTGGCTGCCTTGTGGTCGGGTAGAGGGTATACTCGAGTGTACTTGGTATAGTAGTCGGTTACTACCATCATGCAGGTATTGCCTCGGGGTGTTGGCTCGATTCCGCTAATGATATCGACAGCTACTCTGGCGAATCGAACTCCAAACAGTTCTTGTGCCAGGGGCATCTTTCCCATTCCGGGGCCAGGTTTGTTCCTGCCGCATTCGGGACAAGTCATAACCCATCTTATGATGTCATTATGCATTCCTGGCCAGTAGTACCTCCTGGCTAGGCGTTCTAGGGTCCTCTTCTTCCCGAAGTGTCCACTTGTTTTATGCCCATGGCAATAAAACATGATGTCTTGTCTTAGTGACATAGGAATCACTATCTGTAAAACCTTGTCCTTGGTGGGACAGGTTTTCCATCGACACAGGAGGCCATCTCGAATTTCTAGCTCGGTCCATTGGGCTAGAAATTTGCGGGTCTCCCTATCCTCGAGGGACAATGCCGGTCGTTCGGGCTTGGCATTCTTGTTCAGGTAGCAAATCACTCTCTTGATAGCGGGATCATTTTGTTGGAAATGTAGGATGGTCTCTTCTGGCCAATCTATAACATTCTCCATGCTGACGCTGGGCAACGGCGACGACTGTCTAGTTCGAACCGTTGCGACCACTGCGTTATGAGCCCCGCAATCATCACAATCGATTTTCTGGCACTTTCTGATAGGCCTCCGGGAGAGGGCGTCCGCATTGATATGCTTCGAACCCGGTCTATGTTGGATCTGGCTATGCTCCAACCCAAACTCTGACAAATGTGCCAGCCAATGGCCAATCATACCCTCGGCGTCCTTAAAATTGAGGAGCCACCTCAGGGATGAGTGGTCGGTTCGGAGGGTGAAATCAGTGCCCCATAGGAAGTGACGAAACTTTTTAGTGTACACCACCACAGCCAGCAACTCACGTTTGGTGGTGCAATAGTTTCGTTGTGCCTTATTCAGAGTGTTACTAGCAAAGGCGATTGGTACTTCGACCCCGTCCTGGACCTGTGACAGGGCTGCACCGATACTATCATTGCTAGCGTCAGTGTCCAGAATGAAATGATCGTCCGCAGTTCGGTATTTCAGTACTGGCGTGTTAGCAAATAAGTGTTTTATTTGCTCGAAGGCTACATCTTGTTCGTCTCCCCATGGGAAGTGTTCCTTTGCACGACCTGGGGTCCAATGTGCCAATATCTGTAAGGGGTAGCTTACTTTGGAGTAATTTGGCAGGAAGTCTCGATAGTATGAACAGAAGCCCAGGAAGGACCTTACTTCCTTCGCACATATGGGTTTCTGCCATTCGGACACTGTCTTGAGCTTCTCGGGGTCGGCTTTTACGCCGTCTGGAGTTATTATTCGACCGAGATATGTAATAGAAGATTTAAATAGATTACATTTCTTTGTTTTTAATTTTAGCCCATTTGCTAGAATTCTCTTCAAGACTAGTTCGAGGTTGTTCTTACAATCTTCGAAAGTCTTTCCAAATACTATGACATCGTCGAGGTACACCAAACAATTCTTCCAAAGAAGATCGCTTAGCATTTCCTCCATCATAGCTTCGAAAGTGGCCGGTGCATTGCACAGCCCAAAAGGTAGAACGTTGTACTGAAATAGGCCCATGTGGCTCGAGAAGGCTGTCTTCTCCATGTCCTTAGGGGCCATCCCAATCTGCCAGTACCCCGATTGGAGGTCGAGGGTACAAAAGTATTTGTTCCCCCCCAATGAGTCTAAGGTCTCGTCTATCCTTGGTAAGGGATAGGAGTTTTTCTTTGTCAAGCCGTTCAGCTTTCTATAATCGATACAAAATCAAATAGACCCATCCTTCTTTGTGGTCATGCACACAGGGCTAGACCAAGGGCTTGTGCTCGGCACTATGACCCCTTTTTCTAGCTGTTCGAGAATTTGCTTCTCAGCCTCCACCTTCTTTTTCAGTGGTAACCTCCTATAAGGTATTTTGAAAGGCTTTGAGTCGCCCGTGTCAATCGTATGTAGTACCCTGCTGGTGCGACCTACCGCGCCCCCCGGTTTCCCGAAGGCATCTTTGTAAGTGGCAAGCAGGGTTCGAAGTCCTTCCTTTTCTGATTTCTTTCTCAAGGAGGAGTCGTTTACTAACTTCAGTAGGTCATCTGATAATCCCCGTTCCATCCCCGCAGGTAACTCGTTTCGAAATCTAGATTCCGAAATGTGTTCTATTAGGGACATGTCACCGATTTTCTCGTTCTTTTTAAGGTACACAGGTTTCAGACCCCTGTTCATGATTGGGACTACTGTCCACGATCCACTTCCCACTAAAGTGTCGACCGAATCTAGGTGTAAGCTAGATAATGCTTCGTAGTTGGGTTCGAAGATGGCATTCGAACCTCGAAATGCATGGTTCGAAGAACACAAAACATCACAAGCCGTTCCTGGTGGAATTTTCACCGTCTGTACTACGGTGGCTACCGTGGACACATGTCTCAATAAGCACGGGATCTCGCAGTTGTATGGTTGCCTTATCTTCAACATCCCGAATCGGGGATCCAACACAGCACCGTACAAGCTTGCAAAGTCCAGGCCAATTATCCTGTCGTCACTTATCTCGGCTATAGTAGGGCTCATTACATATTCATAGCCCCCCATCCCGATCCG
Source organism: Acholoe squamosa (assembly GCA_949317995.1). Classification (NCBI taxonomy): domain Eukaryota; kingdom Metazoa; phylum Annelida; class Polychaeta; order Phyllodocida; family Polynoidae; genus Acholoe; species Acholoe squamosa. The sequence continues at coordinate 22,669,994 of OX439051.1, forward strand.
TATGAAAGTCTTGCCAAAAGTCTGCATCTGGCTACCGTCGGCCGTGCAAGCATTAACACCAACTGGTAGCGTTTCATGGTTGCCGGACACCAGATTGAAGAATTTTCTCGAGACACACGAATGGCTGGCACCTGTGTCAATCAAAAATTCCCCAGTCCGCCCCTTCACCGATACAGCAATGTACCATCGTTTTCCCCCCAAAGGTGAGGAGTTCTGGGCGAATCGGAGTTGTTCCTTGGAATCACCGATCTCCCATCCGAAGCCCTTCAAGAAGGTTACACACGGATGGTTCGGGGGGAGGTGTGCCGCACTCACTCGCGTCAACTCTTCAACCCAACCTCCCTCATCTTCGACGTGGGATTGCTCCCTCTGGTCCTGGCATATGACTGCCCCTTCCCCGTCGAAGCCCCCGGCCCGGGCTGGGGTGAGAGGATCCTACTCACGTACCAGTCCCCCGGAGGGTATTGATTCCTGTACTAGCTCGGGTTCGCCAGCGGTGGCTTTTTGGCAGATTATCGAATCACGGACCACATCCTTTGCCATGGATGCGATCCTCTTTAGTTTTCCTCATCTTTCGTCTCCTCTACGTAATTGACTCGGGATAGTACAGGTTTTGGTGCTGTACATTCGTGAGCATAGTGCCCCATTTCTTGGCAACGGTAGCATCGTAGTTTACTACGGTCAACTCTCCGACGCGTGGGTCTGGTAAGCATTGTCTCAGAGAAGGTTTTCATGAAGTCCTCCATCATTTTCTTCATATCCAGAGGTTCGGGTGTAACAGTAGTTCTTGGTGGAGGCATTACTGGTGTTCGAACCACAGCCATTTCTCGTACATGGCTGTCCGAATTGGATTTCTGCTCCACCCGGGGTTCATTGGCACGTCGGTTATACATCCGCCGAGGGATATATTTTCTTTTAACGTCTTTTTTTACCTGTACTGCAGAGATACTGCCGTCCTCCTCCTCGATCTCTATGATCTCGAAGTCGTTGTCAGTCAATTCAGTGTATGTTGGTTGGTGTATCCCCGACACAGAAGCTGTACTTGTGTTAGTACTCGCACAAACCTTGGTATTAGAGGATTTCAATTCTACCTTCCCCGCCATGAGGGTCTTCTTTACTGTCCAGCATTCAATTCCCTCGAACAGGTCAGTCAATGTTGGATTTCGTCCTTTCCAAGCATCCAAAGCTGCTTGTTGTTGTTCCTCGTCTCGAAGTCCGCTCACGAATTGTGGTAGCAAATCGTTCAGGAAAAACTTATCAGAAGGATTGGTTCCTGGCCGTGCCCTCTGCAGCAGGGATTGCAACTCATACCCATAGGCTCGAAATGATTCTTGTGGCTTCTGTGTCCGTTTCTTGAAAAGCATGAAAGGGTCTTCACTTACCAGGTTATACAGTAAAATACTAGCAATCTCGACTAGCTCTTGAAAAGTGCCTCGTTCGAAGTACACTTCGTTCCACTTTTCGACAGCTATTCGGCCGGGGCCATATTTCAGGCATCTGATTAGATGAGGCAGAGCCTCTTCAGGGGTCCATGCGTTACACCTCATGTCATCAGTGAAGTTCGAGAACCATTCTTTCCAAGTCTTTACACCCTCGTATAGCTTGGGTAAAATGGCCTGACGCCTAGCCGCATTATTCGAGCGTACCAACTTTTGGCATTGGTTGACACTCCATTCTCGGATGGTCTCCTCACTATGTGCTGCGTTCGAGGTATTAGCTGATTGATTCAGCATGTCTTCTAACACGCTACTTCGGGACCGGCGCCTCGGAGGTCCACCTGTAGCGCCCCCAGCCCCTGCGGGTGGGGCAGTCGGACCTTGGGTAGTACCCGAAGCACTACCCCCTGATGCACCTTGGTTCCCGGTGCCTAAAGGTTCTGACTCATCCACAGAGTTGTCATCATAAGACAACTCGAAGTGGCCTTCTTGTTCATCATTATTCCTGTATTCAGTTTCGTCGTTTCTGCCAGTCGTGACACTAAATCGTATTCTACGTTTTTCGGGTTCTGTTGTCCTTGATTCATGACTAGGGTCGTAGACACTGTCCTTACGGACATGAAGATCCGCATTTTTGTTTACGAACGGGTTGTATCGATCTGGTTTTTTTAAAGCTTCGGCCGGTGTTGATGTTGCCACAGGTGAAGGTCCTTTCACGAATGTGGCATCGCTTTTAGAAGGTCTCTGCTGGTAGAGTGTATCTAACTGGGTTACAGAAGCACTAGTGTCTGTCTCGAAAGATGAGTCTTTCCCCGTCTCTAGGTCTGCTTCATTAATCTGACCATCACTCTCTATTCCCGACACACATGTTTTGAGGGTCATTTTTTTCTTCGTCAGGTTGGCTATTTCGAGGCAAAGCTCTTGTTGCTTCAGGAATAAATCTTGGTTGCTATCTTTGATGGATTCCATCACATCCTCGTTATTCAATATACATTGATCTCGAATCTCTAGCAACTTGTTTGCTTCATACTTGTATTGTTCCATTTCGGCCTTTAATTGCTCGGCCTCTTTCTTTAGTTCGAGGTTCCTGATGGTGGAGCTAGCTTCCTGTTCCTCCAGGTCAACTTCTCTTCTTAGTTTCTCGTTTTCCCACTCTGCCTTGGCGAGTTCTATATTCCTTTCCATGACATATGCCTGGTATTCGAGGTCGCGTTTCACTTTCTCCTTCAGTTCGGTTTTTTTCTCGAGTTCCTTCATGTCATTCAACATTCGTTCTTTCTCGGTTTGGTACTGGGAGCATTGTTTCTCCAGGTTCCTAAGCCTCAGAACTTTCTGTTCGGAGTCTTCTAGCTTTGGTAAACCTTGACGTAGGCGAATTTTGTTCATGGCGTCGAAACTCAGCTTGGCCTGCTCGCGCAAATATTCTGCTGCCGACTCAGTAACTCTCTTCGAGCCTCCTATGTCGAATACTGAGACGTCTACATCGTCTAGGGATCGGCGAGGACTTATTGTTTTCGTTTCCGCTCGAGCTGAGGCTGTTCGTTGAGCATCGAGGGTCATCATCATAATCGGCGGTGGTGTCTCTGTGGTCTCAGTGTTTAATCTGTAGGTATAGTTCGCGGCTGGGGTGGACATTTCTCCTGATCCGGGGTTTCGAACTACCCTCTCCACGTTGGGTCCAGTTATGGAGGTATATCCTCTCATCTGTATTCTATCCAAGTCATTAGCGTGAGCAGTGTCATTCGGTGTGGATCCCGAGATGTTTGATGTTTCATCTCGAGATCCTTCGTGCTCGTGTTCGGCCTCCAGGGCCGCGCACTAACACCAAGTATTGGTCACGGCACCAGTGTAATGGTTCGAATTATGGTTTCGACTAGTTCGAAGTGAAAACCAGACGAGGTATCTCGGGTTAGTGCAACTGGCACGTGTTTATTTCGGTGTAGGTATTACATCCACCTCGAAGAGTACTGCTTAGCTAGGCATAAGCTCAGGTAAGGGTGGTCCGACTCCGTTGGCAGGCAGAGCCAGACTAACGCCTCTCTCGGCCCCAGGTAGGGGCTGGAGCGAGGCGGACAGTGCTGCCACCACCCTGCAGGGACCAGTGGTCGAAGAGACCTCTGGTGACTACCGGTGATGGGCGCACCGCTCGAAACGCCCTCTCGGGGGAGACGCTCACACTATATCACGATCTACGAGCCCCTACAACTATATAAGTGACAGTAAGGCCATTTAATCAAAATAGCTTGGATTACGGGATTTTTAGTTGACATTTTGGACAGCCAGAGGGAAAAAAAAAAGTTGAATTTTGAAGCCAATATTTCCCAGCGGCCAGAAGCAAAAAAAAGAAAAAAAAAGTCCACCTAGAACACCCCAAAAATGCACTTTTCACGCATCTTTTGTTGATCAAATATACTTCTTCAGAAAATCAATACAGGGAAGATCAAATGAAGCCTATTGACTGTACACCCAAAGATTATATTCATGAAAAATTGATGAAAATTCCTTAAAAATACGAAAAAAAACCTCAAAAACTCTTAGAAATTCTCTAAAATTCTCAAAATTAAAAAAGAAGTGTAGGGTCGGCCCTGTTTTGCTAGGGTCGGTCGGGTTACTGGAAACAACCCTTTTTTTTATTTGGCCTAAGTAGAGATGTACAAGAACACTTGCCTCGGTTGAAGTGTCTACTGGTATTTGCTAATTAGTTGTGCATTTTCTCACCATACAGTTTTACGCCTTAACTCTTTGATGTTATGAATTAAATTGACGCTCTCCTTCTCGTTTTGTTTTTCAGGTGGTCAGGAGGCAGTGGTTTAAAAGTTTGCAAGTTGTGTGATACCTTTATCATTATGGATACGTACATAGAGTCAGGAGGGTGAACAACAACTGGAACAGCCTGGAGGAGTGTGGTGACCGGCACCACCCCCTCGAATGAGGTGAGTTTTTTGGTCTTTGGTTTTTCAAGGAATTTTTCCTGTAACCCTTTAAGTCATGGGCGTGGAAAGCAGGGGGGACATGTCCCCCCCCCCACTTTTGGCCAACTCCTCAAAAGGTCAAAACTAAAAGGTCAAGCAAAGGGAGGTCAAAAACTGCAGAAAATCCCCCTGGTCCCACGCACTCTGAATCTGCTTCCCACGCCCCTTATTACGGGCGGCATAAATGCCTCGAAATTCATGATACATTGTCCTCATAATGTACCAATAAAGTCGCCAGTACTGTATAACTGCATCAAGCCAACTCTCCAGCACTATTGCTGTATCAAGCCAACTCTCCAGCACTATTGCTGTATCATCCCAACTCACCACCACTATTGCTGTATTATGCCAACTCTCCAGCACTATTGCTGTATCATGCCAACTCTCCAGCACTATTGCTGTATCATGCCAACTCATCACCACTATTGCTGTATCGTGCCAACTCATCACCACTATTGCTGTATCATGCCAACTCTCCACCACTATTGCTGTATCAAGCCAACTCTCCAGCACTATTGCTGTATCATGCCAACTCTCCAGCACTATTGCTGTATCATGCCAACTCATCACTACTATTGCTGTATCATGCCAACTCTCCAGCACTATTGCTGTATCATGCCAACTCATCACCACTATTGCTGTATCATGCCAACTCACCACCACTATTGCTGTATCATCCCAACTCTCCACCACTATTGCTGTATCAAGCCAACTCTCCAGCACTATTGCTGTATCATGCCAACTCTCCAGCACTATTGCTGTATGAAGCCAACTCACCAGCACTATTGCTGTATCAAGCCAACTCACCACCACTATTGCTGTATCATCCCAACTCTCCACCACTATTGCTGTATCAAGCCAACTCTCCAGCACTATTGCTGTATCATGCCAACTCTCCAGCACTATTGCTGTATGAAGCCAACTCACCAGCACTATTGCTGTATCAAGCCAACTCACCACCACTATTGCTGTATCATGCCTACTTGCCAGAGCTTCATTCAAGCATTATGTTTAAAGCACTAAGGCAGAAGTGCATCATAATGACAAATCAGCATGAAACCGATGACATGCACCCTTTAAATGGTTACTTTAAACCATGTCCAAGTCCCTGGTCTACAGAAATGAAATGTATTATCTAAACTATGGTAAGCTAAATACCCCTTTAGAGTCTGTCACTGTAGTCTGTATTACCGTAATCTCCTGTGTATAAGGCACGTCTTATACGCGAGGTTTTAGTTCTCGCTGGATCCGCAAGGGGAGATCAAGATCTTAATTTTGATATGTTACACTTCCCTTAAGTCCTAGTAGGAGATAAGGGGGTCCAGGGGGCACTAGCGACACATAGTTTTTTGAATTTCTAAAAGCCATTCAGTTAAAGAAAAGTTATGAAAAGTTGCATTCATCATTACCATACATAAAGCTGTTAAGGTTGAAATGAGTGACATGAAATGAAACAGTACTGTGATACCTTGCCTTGCGTATAAGCCGTGTCTTATACAGACAGACCCTTAATGCGCCTGCCTGAAATCGGGGTGCGAGGATATCATACTGTAGAACAGTACGAAGCTGCCTAAAATCAAGCCCTAGCCATACAGCTTCACCTTCAACTAGGGTGCACCTTATATGCAGGGTTAGCATATTTAGCTGACATGACAATTTATGGACACACCTAAGGCGGCTTAGCCTTAGTCAGCAATCATCCATAGGGTGCGCCTTATACGTGGGATACTTTGATGGGATGGAAAAAGATACAGATTGTAGAGCGAGTTTGAGCTTTGCCTTAGTCAGCAATCATCCATAACTGCGTATGACGACCAACAAGTGCCTTCGATAAATACAAGCCTCAACGACGACCCATAACTGTCCCTTTTTCCTAGGTTTGACTTGCGAGTCGCAGTGTTTCTTCTTAGTTTTTTTCCTCTCTTATTAGCATCCTATAAGCTGATACGCTTTTCATTTGATAGTTTCATCGAAACACTTTCGTCAGGTGAAGAATAAAAAGTGATAGTGAATGAAGTTGCAGGCAGGCATTCCGCAGAGGGTTTGATTACAGTTTGTAGATTTTCTGATTTCATGGAAAGCCATCATATAGTCTGCAAAGTTTGATTTCAACAAAGAAAAGACAAGAGGTATGAGGTTCTGATTGATTAAACGTCAGAGGTGTGTATTTTGTACTGGAGCAGCTCTTGGTTATCAGTGACTGCTGTTTCCTGTCCTGTCATAAAAGTTCACAGAATGTAAAATACTCCTGGCATCCAAGGAAACAGTACCAAGAAGTAAGAAGTAAAGTGGAATGAAAGTAAAGTGATACGCTGGTATAGCTATTTAACGGTCGAGCCGTGCCCCCATCTCCAGGTATATTTATCGGCATGATGCATCGATGCGGTGCTGATGCGGGATTTGCACGCAGTGCATTGATGCATCATGCCAAAACATAGGAAGTGGACAGAACGTGTTAGAATATACGATGTATGATTGAAGCGCTATTGAGGCTGAATATCTGCATCATGAAGATAGATGAAGGCAGTGCATTGATTAAAGCATTTAACAGCCATGAGAGGTCCAGCCATTTCTGCTTAATTCATTCACCATATTATCTTTTTTTTTTTATTGTAGGAGGGCAGAGGTGGGAGGGAGCCCAGAAGCTGGAAGAGCCATATGCCCTTCTCCCTGCTGTTCCCCCTCCCCCTGGAGGTCACCAGTCCAGCGCGTTGTGCTGGATGTTCGTATTTTAAGGGCAACTTTAGCAAACATCCATGGTGAGTCTTTCTCTCTTCATGTTAGGCTCAAACAGTTGGGTAACACTATAAAAAAAAACAAAACAAAACAAACCTGATATATGGATAAATCATATTTTCGCTACAAAAAAATTGAATGATAATTATGTACAGGGTTTTAATCAGGGTTCCCACAGGTCATAGGGGGTGTCATGGAAAGTCAGGGGAAATAAAGTGGTCAGGGAAAGTCGGGGAATGATTATATGAAAATTTGCCGTGAGCTAGGCCAGGGAATGTGAAGGGAAAATTAGCTTCTAAATAGGTAGTACACAAGTCCTAGTCAGCATATCGTGAGAAAGAACTTCCTGGTCAAACTCAAAGGATATGATAAGGTTAACTTGTACTACAGGGGAAAAAGGTAAAAAAAAAAAAGAAAAAAAAAAGAGGGAGAAATGGTAAAATCATTCACCCTGAGGCCGGTCATTAGAATATGTGTCGTAGATGTGGGGTCCGGGTATCCTACTTGGGAAGTAAAGCTGGTGATATGGATAGGAATTACTTGTGGGATGTAGGCTACTACGAGGTAAGTGTAAATCGTAAGATTTTACTGATAAAAATAAGAAGAAAAAACCTTTGTCTAATCACCCCACCATAGCTATCCTCCTATTTGAACACCACAAGAAGGAATATAGTATTTTATAAAACGGCTGGCAGTGCTCTGCTGCACGATAGAAGTGACCTTGAGAGCATTATAGGAATACAGTGCACGCCTGAGCAAGGTCACCATAGCTGTAAACCAGTCTAGTATCATTAATTGGTCTAAAATACCTTGATTGGGTACTTGGTTGGTTAGAATGAAATGAACAATGTTTTATAAAGACAATAGACAACTCCTTCTTCACATCTTGACTGCCTGTTGGCCTATAATGCATGAATTCATCTGAGTGCATTATAGGACAACAGGCAGTCAAGATGTGAAGAAGATCGTTGTCTATTCTCTAAATATAGTGAATGGATTAATGTATGAAATTCTATTTATAACCATGATGTAATGGACTGGGGTCCTGGGAGTCACGTGACCACAGAGCGGAAATGGCAGTCGATGGGAGAGGGAGAATGGACAGTGGGAAATTGGCTATGGCCACCATGTGCATGGCTATAGGAAATAGGCGTCAGGCACCGAGACTAATCTGCTAGTTTCCAGTATTTACCCAGGGTCCTGAAAATGGAGCCAGAAATATCTATCCTGATAAGAAAGGTTAAAACTACGTTATGACCTCGTGTCTAAGGTGCACTTCACATAACAGATGCAGCCTGAGTTCACGGAAAACCTATCACGCCTATTGGTCGGCATGATGCACCAATGAAGTACTGGCGAGTCTGCTCGCCAGCACTTCATTGGTGCAACATGCCGACTCATTGGGAGTGTATCAGCCCCGTAGTGTCAGCATGATGCTTGAATTCAGCCCTAGTGAATTACTTACACCAGGGCTGCATTCATGCATCATGACAACCCATTAGTATCATGGATGCACCAATGCATCAGCAACCCTTGAAGGCTCACAGGGTTAGGAGCTATCAATACATGATAATGCATTTCCCTCCATGTTCATTTCTCGGGTACATCATTGTAACGCCATGGAGTAACTCAGTATCCCTATAAAAGAGCATGATGCCTTTATGAGTGTATCAAGACCATCAGCATGATACATGAATACATCACACCAGTTAGACATCAGTGGTAGAGTACCACTTGGACAGGGTGTTTGGGGGCACACATAGAGGTCGATGGTCATGTTTACAAGAATAATACCCTGTCAGATCAATGGTTTCAATTGAGACTGATGTAGACTAAATATAGCCCCCCGCTTTATCTCCTACGCCAGACAGCTCTTTAAAGTATTATGTGTCCCTGTTTGATGCTATGACGTATGAATGCAGCTCTAGCGAGTCACTCGCAGCTCACTCGCTGCATTAATGCATCCTGCCGAATGGACTGATGCACTCTCGCAGGCCCCACCTAATGCATCAATGTGGTGCAGGTGAATTGTGCTTTGGTGCATCATGGCGGCATGTACCTGGGAGTATCATGTGGTCCTTTGGGGGCTCATCAATACTCATCCTGACTATTGACCTGCCTACACAGGGTACCCCCTCCCACCCTGGACCACCACCACCAGAAGCATGATCAATGCTTGGTCTACCATTTGTCTGCCCACCTATCAACTTAATAATTGATCCATAGAGTACACTGCTGATTCATGCCTTCACAAAATCTTTTCTATTTTGTTTCGCCACAATTGATGTGTACGATAGCAGGCATAAGCGGTTAGATATATATGTTGCTGAAACGATGCGATTTTCTCATGTATTATGCAGGGACATGATTGTAGGGTGAGTCGACTAGTCCCATGGTCTTGTGGGAATATTATGGGAATTTATAGAGGTTAGAGTGGTGGGAAGGCAGTCAGGTATATACATACATTCAGAATCAGATTTTAAAGTATCATCTTTATGTAAATAGAAATAAGAATTCATTATAATGTAAAACATACATGTTTGGAAACAGGAACCTGGCGCTGTAGCGTTTTACCCTGAGTATGTCTTGTCAGTGTCTCATTTGAAAAATAATTGCTATATTAAATTTTATTCGGCTATAGAGTTTTCTTATTGATGATCTATGTATTCAGGTTCGTCTTATCTGAGCCCTTGTGACAACAAGTAAATAGATTGTGTAGTGAGAAAAAGAAGAAATAGAATCAGCCTTTCTGTCCTTCTATACCTCTGAAAAATAAAATGACTTTACATTGTAAGTAGAAACCTCTTTTGATAAAGTTGGACGACGCTATATTGAAAATTAGCAAAGAGAGAGGAGAAATAAAGAAATGAGGTAAAAGGGTATCGACGCTTAACCCATCTGAGGGCGAAAAAGATCTTCACCTGTTCCAGGAGAAAATGTGTGCATGTCACTGTTTAAGGTCGGGCACATGTACCAATATTCGCCCCCCCCCCTGCCCTAAACGTCCACCATGGTTTTCTGACGTAAAGAAATAAAGTTGAAGCTACCTCCCCCCAACCCACCCTTTGCAGCTGCAGATTTGAATTACCTATCGTAAATTTAGATTAAATTTGGAGTGCAGCTAAAAGCTCTTTTCTCTCAGTGCGGATAGCCGTTTCGCGTTACTTGTTCTAATTTACCACCAAGGCTATTGTTGATATGTGCATTGAATAATTAACAAGGACCCTAGATATGATGGCATAAACTTGATCCATGTACGTGACTGTGGCCATAGTATAATGCCCTGGATGGACATTGGATTCTACTTTCTCCACCTTTTAATAGCATCAGCATTAAAATTACTGAAACAAATTTTCATATCAACTACGTGAGAAGTTTCTAGTTTCCCAGACTTAGACCTGGATTACTGAATTTGAAAGTAACTTACCGATAGTTTCTGTCAAATGAGTAAAGATGTTCATTTGGAGTTGCAAACAATTATTTTTTTGTTCTTCTTCTTTAGTCGATGACCACCACCGACCTTGATGTCATAGACTACAATAGCGCTAAAAGTAACCTGTTCAACCTTAGCAATACTCAGTACCCCCGGTAGGCTATATCTGAATGGGACGAAAAGTAAACTGAGGCGAAGGTCCACTTAACCTAGAAGAAGCCTAGACATCAAGATATTTCAGAACAAACTTTCCCTGTAGTACCAGGTAACAAAAGATATTTCTGTTGAACATCGTTTAGTGTAATAATCTCTTAGACCTTGAACAGCTCTTACTAGCTTCTCATTTTACTATAATATAGTATCAATTTGATTCTCGGTCTCAGTATCCGAAGGCCCCTTGGATAAGCGCACTATCATACAGTTACTTACTTTTGCTCCTTGCCCTGTCCAAAATCAGGTGAAAACATAATGTCAATGTCCATGGACATGCCATATAGGGTCATCAAGTGTCGATGTATTTAACTCTCAGAGTTTATTTGGATTCACTGCTGGGCCAAGCCACTTTAAGACGCATGTTTTGGGCCAAAACCGACCACCTTTTTATTTTTAAAAATCCATTAAAAATCTCTTAAGGCTCATTTTGGTCTCAAAAGAACATGTATATGATAGGTTACATTCCGTAGCACCTGCAGGGCTAAAGATTATAAGGGGGAATCAAGTTATTTAAGAGATATTAAAATTAGAAAAATAATTATTACCCAAAAATTTCAGGGCGACGCTTTGGGATCCACAATGTTAAACCTATGGAGGTGTCAGTTAATGGTGTCATAAGTCCGGCGGGATTCCCACCATGGTGTCATCCTGTGCATGTGCAGCTCACCCTGAAAAAGTTTTGGCAAAGAAGACGACCATATTTACACATTTTAGCTTGAAATTAATGGTTTATTGTATGTTTAACATGCCTCTTATGCAATATAAGGCCTTTTCAAATCGACGACCTCCCCAATTTTGCGTAAATCGAAAAATTCCGCACAAAATATGTGAGCGAGACGACTTCCAGTACAATCCAAAATGGCAGACAGGGTGAGGAGGAATAAGCATGTAGCATTTTGTTTGTGTTGAAATTGCTTGATTACAGCAAAATGACACACAGCGAGACTAAGAAGAATGTTATTAACCTATATTTGTGTCATAACTGCTTGACTTCACCAAAATGGAGGAGATTTGGGCTGTCTGGGTTCGTCTACGTATGTACTACGTTCTTGTTAACTCTGAGAGTTTCGAATGACGGAGTCACTGTGCCCTATGTTTAATATTTAGTATTTTATTAGTATTAAATAGGATCTAAGTATATGTGAGTTGATGATGATAAAATGAACGTGTATTTAACTGAGTGATTAATAAACAAGATGCAGGTATCTTGTTTTTCACTTAACTGCGTTATGGGATGAAAGTACTTCAAGTTTTGCCTTTCAAGAACTCAAAAACCTAGGATGACAAAACCTAGAATGGCCTGTAGGGACCTTGTATCAGGGGTAGCGAGCATTCCCTTACTCATCACAGTTGGTCAAGTTAGTTTCTCAATGCAAAGTTTATCATTCTTTTTAAATCAGTCATGATTTTATCACTGATTTTTTCTCAGTATAAATAACCCAAAGGGTTGGATGATTTCCAGATAAATTAATATTATGCAAATACAAAATGTCCAGTCCTACTGATAAGAAGGGACATGATGATGGAAACTACCTTAGACCTGCTAAGATATAGTGGCGTGTCTGTGCATTAATGTCCTAAATATCGGCCGAATACCCATGATAAAATGTTGCTGGCAGTCAAATATCCAATACTCCTGCGTACTTCTCATGAATTGAGCATCATGTAAATTGAAGAAGCACTTCAAACGGCTTAACCCTTCAAGGACCACAAGGTTTTGTCAAGGTAAATATCGAAGCCCCATTGACAATGCACTAAGCCCTCATATTGCACCCCACCATGAAATAACCAGGGCCAATTCTGCATGATGACGTCATACGCAAGATCATATTTCATCAAAACATTCTAAATGGCAAAACAGAAAATCTTTTTGCTCAAAACACCTTGACATAAATTTAAAGGTGCGCTGTGATCAGTCCTACCTCTTGTTTCTTCACTCGCAGGTTATTGGCCCTGTGCGGATCGACCAAAAATGAGTGAATCGCCATTATACTTGGACACTCTTGATGCATCAGTGTGGTTCTTGCGGTACATGGGGACATGGTGCTGGTGCATCATGCAAACCTGGATTTTCTACTGTGGGTAAATTTCGCATGATATAAAAGTGCAACGCTGGTGACAAGCGACAGTAAAATTGTA